>OY776290.1:1487200-2955312 GCA_963675345.1 Trididemnum clinides | reverse complement strand
AGTCCAACAACATAATGAAGTGTTTAGCATCACTTTTGTATTGGTTTGGTAGTTTTGAGATTTCAAGTTTTCTTACATTATTTTGCCAAACAATCATTGAGTTGTGCTTCTAAAATACTCTGGTCAAGACTTTAATCATTTTATGATTGAACAATGATGTCGATTGGTGTTTTATGTAGTTGTAAGTTTGATAGTAAACGTCACACGTTTACACTGATATAGAGTTTCAAGTCTCATCATTGAGTTTGTTATGTTTAGTGATCTAGTTGAGCGTTTCAAACATGT
Organism: Trididemnum clinides; assembly: GCA_963675345.1. Taxonomy (NCBI): domain Eukaryota; kingdom Metazoa; phylum Chordata; class Ascidiacea; order Aplousobranchia; family Didemnidae; genus Trididemnum; species Trididemnum clinides. Next base: position 2,955,027 of record OY776290.1, on the reverse strand, counting down.
ATATATGATTGAACATTGACATTAAAACTGGTTTATTCAATGCATTCATGCACAAGATCAATCTTGGGTTATGCATTCACAGAAGTTTGGTCGAAACGCTTTGGTTGAGGTGCTGATTAAGACATGTTACATTTGTTAACGGAATTTGTAATGTATTGATTAGGTTGATGGTTTGAGACAAACGAAGTGCAACACTATACTGAAGCGTTTGGGAACAATATTATAGATTCTTGGTTGGTTTTGACATTGAAATTGGTTCATTCAATACACTCATTTGATAAATCAGCATTGAGTTTTACCATTAGAATAGTTTGTTCAAAACCTCAATCACATTGATATTGTGGTTCGATAGTGATTTGCAGTGATTTCGATTACTTTTGTAGATATTTGAAGGTTTGATAACAAATGCCACACAATTATAGTAATACCCAAGTTGAGGTTTTATCATTGAGTTTGTTGCATTTAGCGATGTGGTTGAGCACATGACACATACAATTACAATTGATCATTGATGATGAAATACACATAAATGCAGTAACACACAGTTGTTTGTAAGTTTTAACATTGAAATAAAGTTATTTGCTTCTATTCGCAAAATGCACTCATTTGCAATATCATCATTGTGTTATAGTTGTACAAATGTCGAGTCAAGACCTTAATTATTGATATTATGGTAAAATCGTGATTTGAAGTGATTTGGATTGTTATTGGGCATAGTTGTAGTATAAATAGTGAAAATCGATCATTTTCAGTAATACACAGTTTTGATTTATGTCATTGGGATTGTTACGATTAGTGATCTGGTTGAACATTTGAAACATACAATAATCCAACAACTGACATTTAAACAGATTGTAACATTTCACATTGGAATTGGTTTACATAATACACTCATTTGCTAAATCATCATTGTGTTCTACATGTACATTTGTCAGGTCAAAACCTTGACATCTGACAATATGGTTAAATCGTGATTTAAATGACTTTCGATTGTTATTGTGCATATTTGTAAAATTTGATAGTAAATTCACGCATTTACAGCACTGCACAGTTGCAGGTCTCATCATTGAGTTTGTTATGTTTAGTGTTTCGATAGAATGTTTCAAACATATAATTGCAGTCCAACAACATAATGAAGTGTTTAGCATCACTTTTGTATTGGTTTGGTTAGTTTTGAGATTTCAAGTTTTCTTACATTATTTTGCAAAGCAATCATTGAGTTGTGATTCTAAAATACTCTGGTCAAGACTTTAATCATTTTATGATTGAATAATGATGTCGATTGGTGTTTTATGTAGTTGTAAGTTTGATAGTAAACGTCACACGTTTACACTGATATAGAGTTTCAAGTCTCATCATTGAGTTTGTTATGTTTAGTGATCTAGTTGAGCGTTTCAAACATGTATATATGATTGAACATTGACATTAAAACTGGTTTATTCAATACATTCATGCACAAGATCAATCTTGGGTTATGCATTCACAGAAGTTTGGTCGAAACGCTTTGGTTGAGGTGCTGATTAAAACATGTTACATTTGTTAACGGAATTTGTAATGTATTGATTAGGTTGATGGTTTGAGACAAACGAAGTGCAACACTATACTGAAGCGTTTGGGAACAATATTATAGATTCTTGGTTGGTTTTGACATTGAAATTGGTTCATTCAATACACTCATTTGATAAATCAGCATTGAGTTTTACCATTAGAATAGTTTGTTCAAAATCTCGATCACATTGATATTGTGGTTCGATAGTGATTTGGAGTGATTTCGATTACTTTTGTAGATATTTGAAAGTTTGATAACAAATGCCACACAATTATAGTAATACCCGAGTTGAGGTTTCATCATTGAGTTTGTTGCATTTAGCGATGTGGTTGAGCACATGACACATACAATTACAGTTGATCATTGATGATGAAATACACATAAATGCAGTAATACACAACTTTATTTAAGTTTTAACATTGAAATAAAGTTATTTGCTTCTATTCGCAAAATGCACTCATTTGCAATATCATCATTGTGTTATAGTTGTACAAATGTCGAGTCAAGACCTTAATTATTGATATTATGGTAAAATCGTGATTTGAAGTGATTTGGATTGTTATTGGGCATAGTTGTAGTATAAATAGTGAAAATCGCTCATTTTCAGTAATACACAGTTTTGATTTATGTCATTGGGATTGTTACGATTAGTGATCTGGTTGAACATTTGAAACATACAATAATCCAACAACTGACATTAAAATAGATTGTAACATTTCACATTGGAATTGGTTTACATAATACACTCATTTGCTAAATCATCATTGTGTTCTACATGTACATTTGTCAGGTCAAAACCTTGATATCTGACAATATGGTTAAATAGTGATTTAAATGACTTTCGATTGTTATTGTGCATATTTGTAAAATTTGATAGTAAAATTCACACATTTACAGCACTGCACAGTTGCAGGTCTCATCATTGAGTTTGTTATGTTTAGTGTTTCGGTAGAATGTTTCAAACATATAATTGCAGTCCAACAACATAATGAAGTGTTTAGCATCACTTTTGTATTGGTTTGGTTAGTTTTGAGATTTCAAGTTTTCTTACATTATTTTGCAAAACAATCATTGAGTTGTGCTTCTAAAATACTCTGGTCAAGACTTTAATCATTTTATGATTGAACAATGATGTCGATTGGTGTTTTATGTAGTTGTAAGTTTGATAGTAAACGTCACACGTTTACACTGATATAGAGTTTCAAGTCTCATCATTGAGTTTGTTATGTTTAGTGATCTAGTTCAAGGGTCCGCAAATACTTTTTGACGTGACCCAAAAAATCTTGACTTAAATTCTTGTGACCCAAACTTTTTGTGAGCGGTATTATTATATGAAAAATATTTTCAATTAGTTAGGAATTTTAAGATTACTATTGATATGCGGACATGTCACTTTAAATAGTTAAGTAATTTTAGTGGTAAAATAGCATTTACTAAAAGCAGATTATAACTGCGGTTATCTGTTTTTACTGAAATTCTAGACAAAGCACTAAAAAATGAATAAAAGAAAGCATTGTTTAATGTTAACTTGCACGATTGTGTGAAGCAAATCACATAAAACTGAATACATTTATTCTACCTAATGAGAACAATGGGCTCTGTGTTCAGAACACAACAAATCAATTCGAGGTTTAATTTGAGAGACGGCAACCCGAAGATCGTCTTCTACTTCTAGTTTTGATCTGTATTTGTTTTTAATGTAAGATAAAGTTGAAAACGTCCTTTCACATAAGTATGTCGTTCCAAATGGCAAAAGAACATTTACTGCAGCCACTGATAGCTGTGGATATTCTTTTGCAACTGAAAGCCAAAATTCGGCCAAAGTTCTTTTAGTATCAAAGGCAATTTTTAAGCCGCGGTCACTTGACAGGTCATCCAGTGCTTCAATCAAATCTGATGATAGATGGTGAGTATTTGATATTGTAAAGGGTGATAACATCCAATCGTGTTGTTGTGGTGTAGTGTCTTCGGGAAAATATTTATCAAACCATTGAGAAAGATTACGAAGATGACTAATTACGGATTGCTTTACATATTTTTGATTAAACTTGTTTTCTTCGAGATAGTCGTTAAGCTCAGAAAACATATCCATTCTTCCAATTTCAACTCGGCCAACCCAATGTTGAATTTTCTTTTTGAAACCTTTGATCTTGTTATAAGCTGTTAAAATGTCAACTGATTCGCCTTGCAATGACAAATTTAAACCATTTATCTTCTCAAAAACACAAGATAAGTACAGGAGTTTTGTTAGCCAGTCAGGGATGGTGAGATTTGAAGCAAGTTCGTGTCTTCTTTCCATAAGAAACAAATAAGCTTCATTTCGTAACTCATACAAACGGGTGAGAACTTTTCCTCGCGATAACCATCTCACTTCTGAATGAAGAAGAAGAGTTTTATGCTCCGAGCCCATTTCGTCACAGAGAATGGTAAATAACCTTGTTTGGAGCGGTCTCGATTTAATATAATTAACAATTTTTACTGCTGAATCGAGAACACATTTTAATTGTTGGTCCAGTGTTTTGCTAGCAAGATTTTCTCTATGAATAATGCAATGCGTAAAATTGATATGGGGTGCAATTTGTGACACTCTTGCTAAAAAGCCTTTATGTTTTCCTACCATAGCCCCAGCTCCATCAGTACAAATGCTAATACAACACTCCCATGATAATCCATAATTGCGTAGTCTTGTATCTACTGCTGAGAATATGTCTTCACCTGTGCATGTTCCAAATAGCGCTACGCACATGAGTAATTCTTCTTCAAGCTTCCCATTCGCTATATACTTAACAAACACAATCAATTGCGCTAATCCAGACTTATCCGTAGACTCATCCATTTGCAAAGCGTATTTTCCTCGTTTTACTCTATCAATCAGTTGGCACTCAATATCTTGACTCATTTCACTGATACGTCGGCTAATAGTATTAGCAGACAATGGTATTCCTTTTATTTCCTCAGTTGCCTTGTCTCCGTTCATAATTTGACTGATTGCAATAGCAGCAGGTTTGATGAAAGTTTCTCCGATGGTGTGTGGTTTTTTATCTTTTGCGATTAAGTATGCAACTTCATACGATGCTTTTTGAGCTTTTTCTAAGATTGTGAGGTGCTTTGCCATAGTTTTTTTTTGACTTAACAATTCTTTTTCCAATCGGCGGAAAAAAGACATTGGTTTGTCAATGAATTTCGAATGCTTTGCTGTAAGATGGCGTTTCAATTTCCCTGCTTTCAGGCTCTCGTTGGCAAAAACCTCTGAGCAAACAACACATTGAGGACGTGGCTCATCGTTTATAAGAATACATGTAAAACCAATCTTTATAAATTCTTCGCTGTACTTCCGTTTGCAAGGCTGTTTGGTAGGGCGCTGATCCCCACTACTTGAAGATGCAAAGATTTTTGTAGGTACTGGTTCGTTCTGCGCTCTTTCCTCTCTTAAATTTTCAATTGCGCGCTTTTTGGTACCCGTAGTATTTTTCAGCAACCACCTTTTTAACATTATTGGTGAAACTAACTTAAAACCTTAACCTTGCTAAATTTAAAAGTTAATCAAGAATGCCATGCAATAACTATAACAAATACGACAGTAACCTATTCTCTTAAATTAGCAAAACAAATCTCACTGTTTGTCTTATTAAGCGATTTTACACAGCTGCTTATCTCGCATTGCACAATAGTAACAAAACAACGCGATTGCTTGATGACTACTTAACACGTGCTTTGATCGATTACGTAACAATGCAATAATAATTATAGGTTTAGAATGGTCAAGTTCTTTATAACATGTATTACACAGATGCGAAGCTTATGTTTAAAATAAGTTTAAATTGTTTCGCGACCCAGAATGGAAAATCTCGCGACACAAATTTGGGTCGCGACCCACTATTTGTGGACCCTTGATCTACTTGAGCGTTTCAAACATGTAATTATGATTGAACATTGACATTAAAACTGGTTTATTCAATGCATTCATGCGCAAAATCAATCTTGGGTTATGCATTCACAGAAGTTTGGTCGAAACGCTTTGGTTCAGACGCTGATTAAGACATGTTACATTTGTTAACGGAATTTGTAATGTATTGATTAGATTGATGGTTTGAGACAAACGAAGTGCAACACTATACTGAAGCGTTTGGGAACAATATTATAGATTCTTGGTTGGTTTTGACATTGAAATTGGTTTATTCAATACACTCATTCGCAAAATCAGCATTGAGTTTTACCATTAGAATAGTTTGTTCAAAATCTCGATCACATTGATATTGTGGTTCGATAGTGATTTGCAGTGATTTCAATTACTTTTGTACATATTTGAAGGTTTGATAACAAATACCACACAATTACAGTAATACCCGAGTTGAGGTTTCATCATTGAGTTTGTTGCATTTAGCGATGTGGTTGAGCACATGACACATACAATTACAATTGATCATTGATAATGAAATACACATAAATGCAGTAACACACAACTTTATTTAAGTTTTAACATTGAAAAAAAGTTATTTGCTCCAATTCGCAAAATGCACTCATTTGCGATATCATCATTGTGTTATAGTTGTACAAATGTCGAGTCAAGACCTTAATTACTGATATTATGGTAAAATCGTGATTTGAAGTGATTTGGATTGTTATTGGGCATAGTTGTAGTATAAATAGTGAAAATCGCTCATTTTCAGTAATACACAGTTTTGATTTATGTCATTGGGATTGTTACGATCAGTGATCTGGTTGAACATTTGAAACATACAATAAGCCAACAATTGACATTTAAACAGATTGTAACATTTCACATTGGAATTGGTTTACATAATACACTCATTTGCTAAATCATCATTGTGTTCTACATGTACATTTGTCAGGTCAAAACCTTGACATCTGACAATATGGTTAAATCGTGATTTAAATGACTTTCGATTGTTATTGTGCATATTTGTAAAATTTGATGGTAAAATTCACACATTTACAGCACTGCACAGTTGCAGGTCTCATCATTGAGTTTGTTATGTTTAGTGTTTCGATAGAATGTTTCAAACATATAATTGCAGTCCAACAACATAATGAAGTGTTTAGCATCACTTTTGTATTGGTGTGGTTAGTTTTGAGATTTCAAGTTTTCTTACATTATTTTGCAAAACAATCACTGAGTTGTGCTTCTAAAATACTCTGGTCAAGACTTTAATCATTTTATGATTGAACAATGATGTCGATTGGTGTTTTATGTAGTTGTAAGTTTGATAGTAAACGTCACACGTTTACACTGATATAGAGTTTCAAGTCTCATCATTGAGTTTGTTATGTTTAGTGATCTAGTTGAGCGTTTCAAACATGTATATATGATTGAATACTTACACTAATTTTGGTTTATTTAATGTGTAAGGTCATTTTTTAAATGATACAATCACAAAAGTCTGGTCAAGTACACAGGTTTAATATTGATAAGTCAATTTGTGATGTTTATTGATTAGGTTGATCGTTTGAGACAAATGAAGTGCAACACCAAATCGAAACGTTTTCCAACGATATTATACATGCTTGGTTGGTTTTGACATTGAAATTGGTTTATTCAATGCACTCATTTGATAAATCAGCATTGAGTTTTACCATTAGAATAGTTTGTTCAAAACCTCGATCACATTGATATTGTGGTTCGATAGCGATTTGCAGTGATTTCGATTACTTTTGTAGATATTTGAAGGTTTGATAACAAATGCCACACAATTATACTAACACCCAAGTTGAGGTTTCATCATTGAGTTTGTTGCATTTAGCGATGTGGTTGAGCACATGACACATACAATTACAATTGATCATTGATGATGAAATACACATAAATGCAGTAATACACAGTTGTTTGTAAGTTTTGACATTGAAATTAGTCTACATGTGATTGCTCCATTTCGCGAAATACACTCATTTGCGATATCATCATTGTGTTATAGTTGTACAAATGTCGAGTCAAGACCTTAATTATTGATATTATGGTAAAATCGTGATTTGAAGTGATTTGGATTGTTACTGGGCATAGTTGTAGTATAAATAGTGAAAATCGATCATTTTCAGTAATACACAGTTTTGATTTATGTCATTGGGATTGTTACGATTAGTGATCTGGTTGAACATTTGAAACATACAATAATCCAACAACTGACATTTAAATAGATTGTAACATTTCACATTGGAATTGGTTTACATAATACACTCATTTGCTAAATCATCATTGTGTTCTACATGTACATTTGTCAGGTCAAAACCTTGATATCTGACAATATGGTTAAATAGTGATTTAAATGACTTTCGATTGTTATTGTGCATATTTGTAAAATTTGATAGTAAAATTCACACATTTACAGCACTGCACAGTTGCAGGTCTCATCATTGAGTTTGTTATGTTTAGTGTTTCGGTAGAATGTTTCAAACATATAATTGCAGTCCAACAACATAATGAAGTGTTTAGCATCACTTTTGTATTGGTTTGGTTAGTTTTGAGATTTCAAGTTTTCTTACATTATTTTGCCAAACAATCATTGAGTTGTGCTTCTAAAATACTCTGGTCAAGACTTTAATCATTTTATGATTGAACAATGATGTCGATTGGTGTTTTATGTAGTTGTAAGTTTGATAGTAAACGTCACACGTTTACACTGATATAGAGTTTCAAGTCTCATCATTGAGTTTGTTATGTTTAGTGATCTAGTTGAGCGTTTCAAACATGTATATATGATTGAACATTGACATTAAAACTGGTTTATTCAATGCATTCATGCACAAGATCAATCTTGGGTTATGCATTCACAGAAGTTTGGTCGAAACGCTTTGGTTGAGGTGCTGATTAAGACATGTTACATTTGTTAACGGAATTTGTAATGTATTGATTAGGTTGATGGTTTGAGACAAACGAAGTGCAACACTATACTGAAGCGTTTGGGAACAATATTATAGATTCTTGGTTGGTTTTGACATTGAAATTGGTTCATTCAATACACTCATTTGATAAATCAGCATTGAGTTTTACCATTAGAATAGTTTGTTCAAAACCTCAATCACAGTGATATTGTGGTTCGATAGTGATTTGCAGTGATTTCGATTACTTTTGTAGATATTTGAAGGTTTGATAACAAATGCCACACAATTATAGTAATACCCAAGTTGAGGTTTTATCATTGAGTTTGTTGCATTTAGCGATGTGGTTGAGCACATGACACATACAATTACAATTGATCATTGATGATGAAATACACATAAATGCAGTAACACACAGTTGTTTGTAAGTTTTAACATTGAAATAAAGTTATTTGCTTCTATTCGCAAAATGCACTCATTTGCAATATCATCATTGTGTTATAGTTGTACAAATGTCGAGTCAAGACCTTAATTATTGATATTATGGTAAAATCGTGATTTGAAGTGATTTGGATTGTTATTGGGCATAGTTGTAGTATAAATAGTGAAAATCGATCATTTTCAGTAATACACAGTTTTGATTTATGTCATTGGGATTGTTACGATTAGTGATCTGGTTGAACATTTGAAACATACAATAATCCAACAACTGACATTTAAACAGATTGTAACATTTCACATTGGAATTGGTTTACATAATACACTCATTTGCTAAATCATCATTGTGTTCTACATGTACAATTGTCAGGTCAAAACCTTGATATCTGACAATATGGTTAAATTGTGATTTAAATGAATTTCGATCGTTATTGTGCATATTTGTAAAATTTGATAGTAAAATTCACACATTTACAGCACTGCACAGTTGCAGGTCTCATCATTGAGTTTGTTATGTTTAGTGTTTCGATAGAATGTTTCAAACATATAATTGCAGTCCAACAACATAATGAAGTGTTTAGCATCACTTTTGTATTGGTTTGGTTAGTTTTGAGATTTCAAGTTTTCTTACATTATTTTGCAAAACAATCATTGAGTTGTGATTCTAAAATACTCTGGTCAAGACTTTAATCATTTTATGATTGAACAATGATGTCGATTGGTGTTTTATGTAGTTGTAAGTTTTATAGTAAACGTCACACGTTTACACTGATATAGAGTTTCAAGTCTCATCATTGAGTTTGTTATGTTTAGTGATCTAGTTCAAGGGTCCGCAAATACTTTTTGACGTGACCCAAAAAATCTTGACTTAAATTCTTGTGACCCAAACTTTTTGTGAGCGGTATTATTATATGAAAAATATTTTCAATTAGTTAGGAATTTTAAGATTATTATTGATATGCGGACATGTCACTTTAAATAGTTAAGTAATTTTAATGGTAAAATAGCATTTACTAAAGCAGATTATAAATGCGGTTATCTTTTTTTACTGAAATTCAAGACAAAGCACTAAAAAATGAATAAAAGAAAGCATTGTTTAATGTTAACTTGCACGATTGTGTGAAGCAAATCACATAAAAACGAATACATTTATTCTACCTAATGAGAACAATGGGCTCTGTGTTCAGAACACAACAAATCAATTCGAGGTTTAATTTGAGAGACGGCAACCCGAAGATCGTCTTCTACTTCTAGTTTTGATCTGTATTTGTTTTTAATGTAAGATAAAGTTGAAAACGTCCTTTCACATAAGTATGTCGTTCCAAATGGCAAAAGAACATTTACTGCAGCCACTGATAGCTGTGGATATTCTTTTGCAACTGAAAGCCAAAATTCGGCCAAAGTTCTTTTAGTATCAAAGGCAATTTTTAAGCCGCGGTCACTTGACAGGTCATCCAGTGCTTCAATCAAATCTGATGATAGATGGTGAGTATTTGATATTGTAAAGGGTGATAACATCCAATCGTGTTGTTGTGGTGTAGTGTCTTCGGGAAAATATTTATCAAACCATTGAGAAAGATTACGAAGATGACTAATTACGGATTGCTTTACATATTTTTGATTAAACTTGTTTTCTTCGAGATAGTCGTTAAGCTCAGAAAACATATCCATTCTTCCAATTTCAACTCGGCCAACCCAATGTTGAATTTTCTTTTTGAAACCTTTGATCTTGTTATAAGCTGTTAAAATGTCAACTGATTCGCCTTGCAATGACAAATTTAAACCATTTATCTTCTCAAAAACACAAGATAAGTACAGGAGTTTTGTTAGCCAGTCAGGGATGGTGAGATTTGAAGCAAGTTCGTGTCTTCTTTCCATAAGAAACAAATAAGCTTCATTTCGTAACTCATACAAACGGGTGAGAACTTTTCCTCGCGATAACCATCTCACTTCTGAATGAAGAAGAAGAGTTTTATGCTCCGAGCCCATTTCGTCACAGAGAATGGTAAATAACCTTGTTTGGAGCGGTCTCGATTTAATATAATTAACAATTTTTACTGCTGAATCGAGAACACATTTTAATTGTTGGTCCAGTGTTTTGCTAGCAAGATTTTCTCTATGAATAATGCAATGCGTAAAATTGATATGGGGTGCAATTTGTGACACTCTTGCTAAAAAGCCTTTATGTTTTCCTACCATAGCCCCAGCTCCATCAGTACAAATGCTAATACAACACTCCCATGATAATCCATAATTGCGTAGTCTTGTATCTACTGCTGAGAATATGTCTTCACCTGTGCATGTTCCAAATAGCGCTACGCACATGAGTAATTCTTCTTCAAGCTTCCCATTCGCTATATACTTAACAAACACAATCAATTGCGCTAATCCAGACTTATCCGTAGACTCATCCATTTGCAAAGCGTATTTTCCTCGTTTTACTCTATCAATCAGTTGGCACTCAATATCTTGACTCATTTCACTGATACGTCGGCTAATAGTATCAGCAGACAATGGTATTCCTTTTATTTCCTCAGTTGCCTTGTCTCCGTTCATAATTTGACTGATTGCAATAGCAGCAGGTTTGATGAAAGTTTCTCCGATGGTGTGTGGTTTTTTATCTTTTGCGATTAAGTATGCAACTTCATACGATGCTTTTTGAGCTTTTTCTAAGATTGTGAGGTGCTTTGCCATAGTTTTTTTTTTGACTTAACAATTCTTTTTCCAATCGGCGGAAAAAAGACATTGGTTTGTCAATGAATTTCGAATGCTTTGCTGTAAGATGGCGTTTCAATTTCCCTGCTTTCAGGCTCTCGTTGGCAAAAACCTCTGAGCAAACAACACATTGAGGACGTGGCTCATCGTTTATAAGAATACATGTAAAACCAATCTTTATAAATTCTTCGCTGTACTTCCGTTTGCAAGGCTGTTTGGTAGGGCGCTGATCCCCACTACTTGAAGATGCAAAGATTTTTGTAGATACTGGTTCGTTCTGCGCTCTTTCCTCTCTTAAATTTTCAATTGCGCGCTTTTTGGTACCCGTAGTATTTTTCAGCAACCACCTTTTTAACATTATTGGTGAAACTAACTTAAAACCTTAACCTTGCTAAATTTAAAAGTTAATCAAGAATGCCATGCAATAACTATAACAAATACGACAGTAACCTATTCTCTTAAATTAGCAAAACAAATCTCACTGTTTGTCTTATTAAGCGATTTTACACAGCTGCTTATCTCGCATTGCACAATAGTAACAAAACAACGCGATTGCTTGATGACTACTTAACACGTGTTTTGATCGATTACGTAACAATGCAATAATAACTATAGGTTTAGAATGGTCAAGTTCTTTATAACATGTATTACACACATGCGAAGCTTATGTTTAAAATAAGTTTAAATTGTTTCGCGACCCAGAATGGAAAGTCTCGCAACACAAATTTGGGTCGCAACCCACTATTTGTGGACCCTTGATCTACTTGAGCGTTTCAAACATGTAATTATGATTGAACATTGACATTAAAACTGGTTTATTCAATGCATTCATGCGCAAAATCAATCTTGGGTTATGCATTCACAGAAGTTTGGTCGAAACGCTTTGGTTCAGACGCTGATTAAAGCATGTTACATTTGTTAACGAAGATTGTAATGTATTGATTAGGTTGATGGTTTGAGACAAACGAAGTGCAACACTATACTGAAGCGTTTGGGAACAATATTATAGATTCTTGGTTGGTTTTGACATTGAAATTGGTTTACTCAATACACCCATTCGCAAAATCAGCATTGAGTTTTACCATTAGAATAGTTTGTTCAAAACCTCGATCACATTGATATTGTGGTTCGATAGTGATTTGCAGTGATTTCAATTACTTTTGTACATATTTGAAGGTTTGATAACAAATGCCACACATTTACAGTAATACCCAAGTTGAGGTTTCATCATTGAGTTTGTTGCATTTAGCGATGTGGTTGAGCACATGACACATACAATTACAATTGATCAATGATGATCAAATAAACATAAATGCAGTAATACACAACTTTATTTAAGTTTTAACATTGAAACAGGTCTATTTGCTCCAATTCGCAAAATGCACTCATTTGCGATATCATCATTGTGTTATAGTTGTACAAATGTCGAGTCAAGACCTTAATTATTGATATTACGGTAAAATCGTGATTTGAAGTGATTTGGATTGTTACTGAGCATAGTTGTAGTATAAATAGTGAAAATCGATCAATTTCAGTACTACACAGTTTTGATTTATGTCATTGGGATTGTTACGATTAGTGATCTGGTTGAACATTTGAAACATACAATAATCCAACAACTGACATTTAAACAGATTGTAACATTTCACATTGGAATTGGTTTACATAATACACTCATTTGCTAAATCATCATTGTGTTCTACATGTACATTTGTCAGGTCAAAACCTTGATATCTGACAATATGGTTAAATCGTGATTTAAATGACTTTCGATTGTTATTGTGCATATTTGTAAAATTTGATAGTAAAATTCACACATTTACAGCACTGCACAGTTGCAGGTCTCATCATTGAGTTTGTTATGTTTAGTGTTTCGATAGAATGTTTCAAACATATAATTGCAGTCCAACAACATAATGAAGTGTTTAGCATCACTTTTGTATTGGTTTGGTTAGTTTTGAGATTTCAAGTTTTCTTACATTATTTTGCAAAGCAATCATTGAGTTGTGATTCTAACACGGTCTGGTCAAGACTTTAATCATTTTATGATTGAACAATGATGTCGATTGGTGTTTTATGTAGTTGTAAGTTTGATAGTAAACGTCACACGTTTACACTGATATAGAGTTTCAAGTCTCATCATTGAGTTTGTTATGTTTAGTGATCTAGTTGAGCGTTTCAAACATGTATATATGATTGAACATTGACATTAAAACTGGTTAATTCAATACATTCATGCGCAAGATCAATCTTGAGTGGCATTTGTTATCAAACTTTCAAATATGTACAAAAGTAATCGAAATCACTGCAAATCGCTATCGAACCACAATATCAATGTGATCGAGGTTTTGAACAAACTATTCTAATGGTAAAACTCAATGCTGATTTATAAAATGAGTGTATTAAATGAACCAATTTCAATGTCAAAACCAACCAAGCATGTGTAATATTGTTGGAAAACTTTTCGATTTGGTGTTGCAATTCGTTTGTCTCAAACGATCAACCTAATCAATAAACATCACAAATTGACTTATCAGTATTTAACCTGTGTACTTGACCAGACTTTTGTGATTGTATCATTTAAAAAATGACCTTACACAATAAATAAGCCAAAATTAGTGTAAGTATTCAATCATAATTACATGTTTGAAACGCTCAACTAGATCACTAAACATAACAAACTCAATGATGAGACTTGAAACTCTATATCAGTGTAAACGTGTGACGTTTACTATCAAACTTACAACTACATAAAACACCAATCGACATCATTGTTCAATCATAAAATGATTAAAGTCTTGACCAGACCGTGTTAGAAGCACAAATCAATGATTGTTTGGCAAAATAATGTAAGAAAACTTGAAATCTCAAACTAACCAAACCAATACAAAAGTGATGCTAAACACTTCATTATGTTGTTGGACTGCAATTATATGTTTGAAACATTCTACCGAAACACTAAACATAACAAACTCAATGATGAGACCTGCAACTGTGCAGTGCTGTAAATGTGTGAATTTTACTATCAAATTTTACAAATATGCACAATAACAATCGAAATTCATTTAAATCACGATTTAACCATATTGTCAGATATCAAGGTTTTGACCTGACAATTGTACATGTAGAACACAATGATGATTTAGCAAATGAGTGTATTATGTAAACCAATTCCAATGTGAAATGTTACAATCTGTTTAAATGTCAGTTGTTGGATTATTGTATGTTTCAAATGTTCAACCAGATCACTAATCGTAACAATCCCAATGACATAAATCAAAACTGTGTATTACTGAAAATCATCGATTTTCACTGATTATACTACAACTATGACCAGTAACAATCCAAATCACTTCAAATATGGACTTTACCATAATATCAATAATTAAGGTCTTGACTCGACATTTGTACAACTATAACACAATGATGATATCGCAAATGAGTGTACTTTGCAAAATAGTGCAATTAGACCTATTTCAATGTTAAAACTTAAATAAAGTTGTGTATTACTGCATTTATGTGTATTTCATCATCAATGATCAATTGTAATTGTATGTGTCATGTGCTCAACCACATCGCTAAATGCAACAAACTCAATGATAAAACCTCAACTCGGGTATTACTGTAATTGTGTGGTATTTGTTATCAAACCTTCAAGTATGTACAAAAGTAATCAAAATCACTTCAAATCACTATCGAACCACAATATCAATGTGATCGAGGTTTTGAACAAACTATTCTAATGATAAAACTCAATGCTGATTTTGCGAATGAGTGTATTGAATAAACCAATTTCAATGTCAAAACCAACCAAGAATCTATAATATTGTTCCCAAACGCTTCAGTATAGTGTTGCACTTCGTTTGTCTCAAACCATCAACCTAATCAATACATTACAAATTCCGTTAACAAATGTAACATGTTTTAATCAGCGTCTGAACCAAAACGTTTCGACAAAACTTCTGTGAATGCATAACCCAAGATTGATCTTGTGCGTGAATGCATTGAATAAACCAGTTTTAATATCAATGTTCAATCATATATACATGTTTGAAACGCTCAACTAGATCACTAAACATAACAAACTCAATGATGAGACTTGAAACTCTATATCAGTGTAAACGTGTGACGTTTACTATCAAACTTACAACTACATAAAACACCAATCGACATCATTGTTCAATCATAAAATGATTAAAGTCTTGACCAGAGTATTTTAGAAGCACAACTCAATGATTGTTTGGCAAAATAATGTAAGAAAACTTGAAATCTCAAAACTAACCAAACCAATACAAAAGTGATGCTAAACACTTCATTATGTTGTTGGACTGCAATTATATGTTTGAAACATTCTATCGAAACACTAAACATAACAAACTCAATGATGAGACCTGCAACTGTGCAGTGCTGTAAATGTGTGAATTTTACTATCAAATTTTACAAATATGCACAATAACAATCGAAATTCATTTAAATCACGATTTAACCATATTGTCAGATATCAAGGTTTTGACCTGACAAATGTACATGTAGAACACAATGATGATTTAGCAAATGAGTGTATTATGTAAACCAATTCCAATGTGAAATGTTACAATCTATTTTAATGTCAGTTGTTGGATTATTGTATGTTTCAAATGTTCAATCAGATCACTGATCGTAACAATCCCAATGGCATAAATCAAAACTGTGTATTACTGAAATTGATCGATTTTCACTATTTATACTACAACTATGCCCAGTAACAATCCAAATCACTTCAAATATGGACTTTACCATAATATCAATAATTAAGGTCTTGACTCGACATTTGTACAACTATAACACAATGATGATATCGCAAATGAGTGCATTTTGCGAATTGGAGCAAATAGACTTATTTCAATGTCAAATCTTAAATAAAGTTGTGTGTTACTGCATTTATGTGTATTTCATCATCAATGATCAATTGTAATTGTATGTGTCATGTGCTCAACCACATCGCTAAATGCAACAAACTCAATGATAAAACCTCAACTCGGGTATTACTGTAATTGTGTGGTATTTGTTATCAAACCTTCAAATATGTACAAAAGTAATTGAAATCACTCCAAATCACTATCGAACCACAATATCAATGTGATCGAGGTTTTGAACAAACTATTCTAATGGTAAAACTCAATGCTGATTTATCAAATGAGTGTATTGAATAAACCAATTTCAATGTCAAAACCAACCAAGAATCTATAATATTGTTCCCAAACGCTTCAGTATAGTGTTGCACTTCGTTTGTCTCAAACCATCAACCTAATCAATACATTACAAATTCCGTTAACAAATGTAACATGTTTTAATCAGCGTCTGAACCAAAGCGTTTCGACCAAACTTCTGTGAATGCATAACCCAAGATTGATCTTGTGCATGAATGCATTGAATAAACCAGTTTTAATGTCAATGTTCAATCATAATTACATGTTTGAAACGCTCAACTAGATCAAGGGTCCGCAAATAGTGGGTCGCGACCCAAATTTGTGTCACGAGACTTTTCATGCTGGGTTGCAAAACAATTTAAACTTATTTTAAACATAAGCTTCGCATCTGTGTAATACATGTTATAAAGAACTTGACCATTCTAAACCTATAATTATTATTGCATTGTTACGTAATCGGCCTAAACACGTGTTAAGTAGTCATCAAGCAATCGCGTTGTTTTGTTACTATTGTGCAATGCGAGATAAGCAGCTGTGTAAAATCGCTTAATAAGACAAACAGTGAGATTTGTTTTGCTAATTTAAGAGAATAGGTTACTGTCGTATTTGTTATAGTTATTGCATGGCATTCTTGATTAACTTTTAAATTTAGCAAGGTTAAGGTTTTAAGTTAGTTTCACCAATAATGTTAAAAAGGTGGTTGCTGAAAAATACTACGGGTACCAAAAAGCGCGCAATTGAAAATTTAAGAGAGGAAAGAGCGCAGAACGAACCAGTACCTACAAAAATCTTTGCATCTTCAAGTAGTGGGGATCAGCGCCCTACCAAACAGCCTTGCAAACGGAAGTACAGCGAAGAATTTATAAAGATTGGTTTTACATGTATTCTTATAAACGATGAGCCACGTCCTCAATGTGTTGTTTGCTCAGAGGTTTTTGCCAACGAGAGCCTGAAAGCAGGGAAATTGAAACGCCATCTTACAGCAAAGCATTCGAAATTCATTGACAAACCAATGTCTTTTTTCCGCCGATTGGAAAAAGAATTGTTAAGTCAAAAAAAAACTATGGCAAAGCACCTCACAATCTTAGAAAAAGCTCAAAAAGCATCGTATGAAGTTGCATACTTAATCGCAAAAGATAAAAAACCACACACCATCGGAGAAACTTTCATCAAACCTGCTGCTATTGCAATCAGTCAAATTATGAACGGAGACAAGGCAACTGAGGAAATAAAAGGAATACCATTGTCTGCTAATACTATTAGCCGACGTATCAGTGAAATGAGTCAAGATATTGAGTGCCAACTGATTGATAGAGTAAAACGAGGAAAATACGCTTTGCAAATGGATGAGTCTACGGATAAGTCTGGATTAGCGCAATTGATTGTGTTTGTTAAGTATATAGCGAATGGGAAGCTTGAAGAAGAATTACTCATGTGCGTAGCGCTATTTGGAACATGCACAGGTGAAGACATATTCTCAGCAGTAGATACAAGACTACGCAATTATGGATTATCATGGGAGTGTTGTATTAGCATTTGTACTGATGGAGCTGGGGCTATGGTAGGAAAACATAAAGGCTTTTTAGCAAGAGTGTCACAAATTGCACCCCATATCAATTTTACGCATTGCATTATTCATAGAGAAAATCTTGCTAGCAAAACACTGGACCAACAATTAAAATGTGTTCTCGATTCAGCACCAATCGACTAGATCACTAAACATAACAAACTCAATGATGAGACTTGAAACTCTATATCAGTGTAAACGTGTGACGTTTACTATCAAACTTACAACTACATAAAACACCAATCGACATCATTGTTCAATCATAAAATGATTAAAGTCTTGACCAGAGTATTTTAGAAGCACAACTCAATGATTGTTTGGCAAAATAATGTAAGAAAACTTGAAATCTCAAAACTAACCAAACCAATACAAAAGTGATGCTAAACACTTCATTATGTTGTTGGACTGCAATTATATGTTTGAAACATTCTATCGAAACACTAAACATAACAAACTCAATGATGAGACCTGCAACTGTGCAGTGCTGTAAATGTGTGAATTTTACTATCAAATTTTACAAATATGCACAATAACAATCGAAATTCATTTAAATCACGATTTAACCATATTGTCAGATATCAAGGTTTTGACCTGACAAATGTACATGTAGAACACAATGATGATTTAGCAAATGAGTGTATTATGTAAACCAATTCCAATGTGAAATGTTACAATCTATTTTAATGTCAGTTGTTGGATTATTGTATGTTTCAAATGTTCAATCAGATCACTGATCGTAACAATCCCAATGGCATAAATCAAAACTGTGTATTACTGAAATTGATCGATTTTCACTATTTATACTACAACTATGCCCAGTAACAATCCAAATCACTTCAAATATGGACTTTACCATAATATCAATAATTAAGGTCTTGACTCGACATTTGTACAACTATAACACAATGATGATATCGCAAATGAGTGCATTTTGCGAATTGGAGCAAATAGACTTATTTCAATGTCAAATCTTAAATAAAGTTGTGTGTTACTGCATTTATGTGTATTTCATCATCAATGATCAATTGTAATTGTATGTGTCATGTGCTCAACCACATCGCTAAATGCAACAAACTCAATGATAAAACCTCAACTCGGGTATTACTGTAATTGTGTGGTATTTGTTATCAAACCTTCAAATATGTACAAAAGTAATTGAAATCACTCCAAATCACTATCGAACCACAATATCAATGTGATCGAGGTTTTGAACAAACTATTCTAATGGTAAAACTCAATGCTGATTTATCAAATGAGTGTATTGAATAAACCAATTTCAATGTCAAAACCAACCAAGAATCTATAATATTGTTCCCAAACGCTTCAGTATAGTGTTGCACTTCGTTTGTCTCAAACCATCAACCTAATCAATACATTACAAATTCCGTTAACAAATGTAACATGTTTTAATCAGCGTCTGAACCAAAGCGTTTCGACCAAACTTCTGTGAATGCATAACCCAAGATTGATCTTGTGCATGAATGCATTGAATAAACCAGTTTTAATGTCAATGTTCAATCATAATTACATGTTTGAAACGCTCAACTAGATCAAGGGTCCGCAAATAGTGGGTCGCGACCCAAATTTGTGTCACGAGACTTTTCATGCTGGGTTGCAAAACAATTTAAACTTATTTTAAACATAAGCTTCGCATCTGTGTAATACATGTTATAAAGAACTTGACCATTCTAAACCTATAATTATTATTGCATTGTTACGTAATCGGCCTAAACACGTGTTAAGTAGTCATCAAGCAATCGCGTTGTTTTGTTACTATTGTGCAATGCGAGATAAGCAGCTGTGTAAAATCGCTTAATAAGACAAACAGTGAGATTTGTTTTGCTAATTTAAGAGAATAGGTTACTGTCGTATTTGTTATAGTTATTGCATGGCATTCTTGATTAACTTTTAAATTTAGCAAGGTTAAGGTTTTAAGTTAGTTTCACCAATAATGTTAAAAAGGTGGTTGCTGAAAAATACTACGGGTACCAAAAAGCGCGCAATTGAAAATTTAAGAGAGGAAAGAGCGCAGAACGAACCAGTACCTACAAAAATCTTTGCATCTTCAAGTAGTGGGGATCAGCGCCCTACCAAACAGCCTTGCAAACGGAAGTACAGCGAAGAATTTATAAAGATTGGTTTTACATGTATTCTTATAAACGATGAGCCACGTCCTCAATGTGTTGTTTGCTCAGAGGTTTTTGCCAACGAGAGCCTGAAAGCAGGGAAATTGAAACGCCATCTTACAGCAAAGCATTCGAAATTCATTGACAAACCAATGTCTTTTTTCCGCCGATTGGAAAAAGAATTGTTAAGTCAAAAAAAAACTATGGCAAAGCACCTCACAATCTTAGAAAAAGCTCAAAAAGCATCGTATGAAGTTGCATACTTAATCGCAAAAGATAAAAAACCACACACCATCGGAGAAACTTTCATCAAACCTGCTGCTATTGCAATCAGTCAAATTATGAACGGAGACAAGGCAACTGAGGAAATAAAAGGAATACCATTGTCTGCTGATACTATTAGCCGACGTATCAGTGAAATGAGTCAAGATATTGAGTGCCAACTGATTGATAGAGTAAAACGAGGAAAATACGCTTTGCAAATGGATGAGTCTACGGATAAGTCTGGATTAGCGCAATTGATTGTGTTTGTTAAGTATATAGCGAATGGGAAGCTTGAAGAAGAATTACTCATGTGCGTAGCGCTATTTGGAACATGCACAGGTGAAGACATATTCTCAGCAGTAGATACAAGACTACGCAATTATGGATTATCATGGGAGTGTTGTATTAGCATTTGTACTGATGGAGCTGGGGCTATGGTAGGAAAACATAAAGGCTTTTTAGCAAGAGTGTCACAAATTGCACCCCATATCAATTTTACGCATTGCATTATTCATAGAGAAAATCTTGCTAGCAAAACACTGGACCAACAATTAAAATGTGTTCTCGATTCAGCAGTAAAAATTGTTAATTATATTAAATCGAGACCGCTCCAAACAAGGTTATTTACCATTCTCTGTGACGAAATGGGCTCGGAGCATAAAACTCTTCTTCTTCATTCAGAAGTGAGATGGTTATCGCGAGGAAAAGTTCTCACCCGTTTGTATGAGTTACGAAATGAAGCTTATTTGTTTCTTATGGAAAGAAGACACGAACTTGCTTCAAATCTCACCATCCCTGACTGGCTAACAAAACTCCTGTACTTATCTTGTGTTTTTGAGAAGATAAATGGTTTAAATTTGTCATTGCAAGGCGAATCAGTTGACATTTTAACAGCTTATAACAAGATCAAAGGTTTCAAAAAGAAAATTCAACATTGGGTTGGCCGAGTTGAAATTGGAAGAATGGATATGTTTTCTGAGCTTAACGACTATCTCGAAGAAAACAAGTTTAATCAAAAATATGTAAAGCAATCCGTAATTAGTCATCTTCGTAATCTTTCTCAATGGTTTGATAAATATTTTCCCGAAGACACTACACCACAACAACACGATTGGATGTTATCACCCTTTACAATATCAAATACTCACCATCTATCATCAGATTTGATTGAAGCACTGGATGACCTGTCAAGTGACCGCGGCTTAAAAATTGCCTTTGATACTAAAAGAACTTTGGCCGAATTTTGGCTTTCAGTTGCAAAAGAATATCCACAGCTATCAGTGGCTGCAGTAAATGTTCTTTTGCCATTTGGAACGACATACTTATGTGAAAGGACGTTTTCAACTTTATCTTACATTAAAAACAAATACAGATCAAAACTAGAAGTAGAAGACGATCTTCGGGTTGCCGTCTCTCAAATTAAACCTCGAATTGATTTGTTGTGTTCTGAACACAGAGCCCATTGTTCTCATTAGGTAGAATAAATGTATTCGTTTTTATGTGATTTGCTTCACACAAACGTGCAAGTTAACATTAAACAATGCTTTCTTTTATTCATTTTTTAGTGCTTTGTCTTGAATTTCAGTAAAAACAGATAACCGCAATTACAATCTGCCTTAATAAATGCTATTTTACCATTAAAATTACTTAACTATTTAAAGTGACATGTCCGCATATCAATAGTAATCTTAAAATTCCTAACTAATTGAAAATATTTTTCATATAATAATACCGCTCACAAAAAGTTTGGGTCACAAGAATTTAAGTCAAGATTTTTTGGGTCACGTCAAAAAGTATTTGCGGACCCTTGAACTAGATCACTAAACATAACAAACTCAATGATGAGACTTGAAACTCTATATCAGTGTAAACGTGTGACGTTTACTATCAAACTTACAACTAGATAAAACACCAATCGACATCATTATTCAATCATAAAATGATTAAAGTCTTGACCAGAGTATTTTAGAAGCACAACTCAATGATTGTTTGGCAAAATATTGTAAGAAAACTTGAAATCTCAAAACTAACCAAACCAATACAAAAGTGATGCTAAACACTTCATTATGTTGTTGGACTGCAATTATATGTTTGAAACATTCTATCGAAACACTAAACATAACAAACTCAATGATGAGACCTGCAACTGTGCAGTGCTGTAAATGTGTGAATTTTACTATCAAATTTTACAAATATGCACAATAACAATCGAAAGTCATTTAAATCACGATTTAACCATATTGTCAGATATCAAGGTTTTGACCTGACAAATGTACATGTAGAACACAATGATGATTTAGCAAATGAGTGTATTATGTAAACCAAATCCAATGTGAAATGTTACAATCTGTTTAAATGTCAGTTGTTGGATTATTGTATGTTTCAAATGTTCAACCAGATCACTAATCGTAACAATCCCAATGACATAAATCAAAACTGTGTATTACTGAAAATGATCGATTTTCACTATTTATACTACAACTATGCCCAGTAACAATCCAAATCACTTCAAATCACGATTTTACCATAATATCAATAATTAAGGTCTTGACTCGACATTTGTACAACTATAACACAATGATGATATCGCAAATGAGTGTATTTTGCAAAATCGACCAAGCACATGTAAACTAATTTCAATGTCAAAACTTACAAACAACTGTGTGTTACTGCATTTATGTGTATTTCATCATCAATGATCAATTGTAATTGTATGTGTCATGTGCTCAACCACATCGCTAAATGCAACAACTCAATGATGAAACCTCAACTTGGGTATTACTGTAATTGTGTGGCATTTGTTATCAAACCTTCAAATATGTACAAAAGTAATCGAAATCACTGCAAATCACTATCGAACCACAATATCAATGTGATCGAGGTTTTGAACAAACTATTCTAATGATAAAACTCAATGCTGATTTTGCGAATGAGTGTATTGAATAAACCAATTTCAATGTCAAAACCAACCAAGCATGTATAATATCGTTGGAAAACGTTTCGATTTGGTGTTGCAAATCATTTGTCTCAAACGATCAATCTAATCAATACATTACAAATTCCGTTAACAAATGTAACATGCTTTAATCAGCGTCTGAACCAAAACGTTTCGACCAAACTTCTGTGAATGCATAACCCAAGATTGATCTTGCGCATGAATGCATTGAATAAACCAGTTTTAATATCAATGTTCAATCATATATACATGTTTGAAACGCTCAACTAGATCACTAAACATAACAAACTCAATGTTGAGACTTAAAACTCTATATCAGTGTAAACGTGTGACGTTTACTATCAAACTTACAACTACATAAAACACCAATCGACATCATTGTTCAATCATAAAATGATTAAAGTCTTGACCAGAGTATTTTAGAAGCACAACTCAATGATTGTTTTGCAAAATAATGTAAGAAAACTTGAAATCTCAAAACTAACCAAACCAATACAAAAGTGATGCTAAACACTTCATTATGTTGTTGGACTGCAATTATATGTTTGAAACATTCTATCGAAACACTAAACATAACAAACTCAATGATGAGACCTGCAACTGTGCAGTGCTGTAAATGTGTGAATTTTACTATCAAATTTTACAAATATGCACAATAACAATCGAAAGTCATTTAAATCACGATTTAACCATATTGTCAGATATCAAGGTTTTGACCTGACAAATGTACATGTAGAACACAATGATGATTTAGCAAATGAGTGTATTATGTAAACCAAATCCAATGTGAAATGTTACAATCTGTTTAAATGTCAGTTGTTGGATTATTGTATGTTTCAAATGTTCAACCAGATCACTAATCGTAACAATCCCAATGACAACAATCAAAACTGTGTATTACTGAAATTGATCGATTTTCACTATTTATACTACAACTATGCCCAGTAACAATCCAAATCACTTCAAATCACGATTTTACCATAATATCAATAATTAAGGTCTTGACTCGACATTTGCACAACTATAACACAATGATGATATCGCAAATGAGTGTATTTTGCAAAATCGAGCAAACACATGTAAACTAATTTCAATGTCAAAACTTACAAACAACTGTGTGTTACTGCATTTATGTGTATTTCATCATCAATGATCAATTGTAATTGTATGTGTCATGTGCTCAACCACATCGCTAAATGCAACAAACTCAATGATAAAACCTCAACTTATGTATTACTATAATTGTGTGGCATTTGTTATCAAACCTTCAAATATGTACAAAAGTAATCGAAATCACTGCAAATCGCTATCGAACCACAACATCAATGTAATCGAGGTTTTGAACAAACTATTCTAATAGTAAAACTCAATGCTGATTTTGCGAATGAGTGTATTAAATGAACCAATTTCAATGTCAAAACCAACCAAGCATGTATAATATCGTTGGAAAACGTTTCGATTTGCTGTTGAATTCATTTGTCTCAAACGATCAATCTAATCAATAAACATCACAAATTGACATATCAGTACTATACTTGTGTACTTGACCAGACTTTTGTGATTGTATCATTTAAAATATGACCTTACACATTAAATAAACCAAACTTAGTGTAAGTATTCAATCATATATACATGTTTGAAACGCTCAACTAGATCACTAAACATAACAAACTCAATGATGAGACTTGAAACTCTATATCAGTGTAAACGTGTGACGTTTACTATCAAACTTACAACTACATAAAACACCAATCGACATCATTATTCAATCATAAAATGATTAAAGTCTTGACCAGAGTATTTTAGAAGCACAACTCAATGATTGTTTTGCAAAATAATGTAAGAAAACTTGAAATCTCAAAACTAACCAAACCAATACAAAAGTGATGCTAAACACTTCATTATGTTGTTGGACTGCAATTATATGTTTGAAACATTCTATCGAAACACTAAACATAACAAACTCAATGATGAGACCTGCAACTGTGCAGTGCTGTGAATGTGTGAATTTTACCATCAAATTTTACAAATATGCACAATAACAATCGAAATTCATTTAAATCACGATTTAACCATATTGTCAGATATCAAGGTTTTGACCTGACAAATGTACATGTAGAACACAATGATGATTTAGCAAATGAGTGTATTATGTAAACCAATTCCAATGTGAAATGTTACAATCTGTTTAAATGTCAGTTGTTGGATTATTGTATGTTTCAAATGTTCAACCAGATCACTAATCGTAACAATCCCAATGACAACAATCAAAACCTCAAACCTATTACTGAAATTGATCGATTTTCACTATTTATACTACAACTATGCCCAGTAACAATCCAAATCACTTCAAATCACGATTTTACCATAATATCAATAATTAAGGTCTTGACTCGACATTTGTACAACTATAACACAATGATGATATCGCAAATGAGTGCATTTTGCGAAATCGACCAAGCACATGTAAACTAATTTCAATGTCAAAACTTACAAACAACTGTGTGTTACTGCATTTATGTGTATTTCATCATCAATGATCAATTGTAATTGTATGTGTCATGTGCTCAACCACATCACTAAATGCAACAAACTCAATGATGAAACCTCAACTCGGGTATTATTGTAATTGTGTGGCATTTGTTATCAAACCTTCAAATATGTACAAAAGTAATCGAAATCACTGCAAATCGCTATCGAACCACAATATCAATGTGATCGAGGTTTTGAACAAACTATTCTAATGGTAAAACTCAATGCTGATTTTGCGAATGAGTGTATTGAATAAACCAATTTCAATGTCAAAACCAACCAAGCATGTATAATATCGTTGGAAAACGTTTCGATTTGGTGTTGCACTTCATTTGTCTCAAACGATCAATCTAATCAATACATTACAAAGTCCGTTAACAAATGTAACATGCTTTAATCAGCGTCTGAACCAAAACGTTTCGACCAAACTTCTGTGAATGCATAACCCAAGATTGATTTTGCGCATGAATGCATTGAATAAACCAGTTTTAATATCAATGTTCAATCATATATACATGTTTGAAACGCTCAACTAGATCACTAAACATAACAAACTCAATGATGAGACTTGAAACTCTATATCAGTGTAAACGTGTGACGTTTACTATCAAACTTACAACTACATAAAACACCAATCGACATCATTATTCAATCATAAAATGATTAAAGTCTTGACTAAAGTATTTTAGAATCACAACTCAATGATTGCTTTGCAAAATAATGTAAGAAAACTTGAAATCTCAAAACTAACCAAACCAATACAAAAGTGATGCTAAACACTTCATTATGTTGTTGGACTGCAATTATATGTTTGAAACATTCTACCGAAACACTAAACATAACAAACTCAATGATGAGACCTGCAACTGTGCAGTGCTGTAAATGTGTGAATTTTACTATCAAATTTTACAAATATGCACAATAACAATCGAAATTCATTTAAATCACTATTTAACCATATTGTCAGATATCAAGGTTTTGACCTGACAATTGTACATGTAGAACACAATGATGATTTAGCAAATGAGTGTATTATGTAAACCAATTCCAATGTGAAATGTTACAATCTGTTTAAATGTCAGTTGTTGGATTATTGTATGTTTCAAATGTTCAACCAGATCACTAATCGTAACAATCCCAATGACATAAATCAAAACTGTGTAGTACTGAAATTGATCGATTTTCACTATTTATACTACAACTATGACCAGCAACAATCCAAATCACTTCAAATCACGATTTGACCATAATATCAATAATTAAGGTCTTGACTCGACATTTGTACAACTATAACACAATGATGATATCGCAAATGAGTGTATTTTGCAAATTGGTGCAAATGGACTTATTTCAATGTTAAAACCTAAATAAAGTTGTGTATTACTGCATTTATGTGTATTTCATCATCAATGATCAATTGTAATTGTATGTGTCATGTGCTCAACCACATCGCTAAATGCAACAAACTCAATGATAAAACCTCAACTCGGGTATCATTATAATTGTGTTGTGTTTGTTATCAAACCTTCAAATATGTACAAAAGTAATCGAAATCACTGCAAATCACTATCGAACCACAATATCAATGTGATCGAGGTTTTGAACAAACTATTCTAATGATAAAACTCAATGCTGATTTTGCGAATGAGTGTATCAAATGAACCAATTTCAATGTCAAAACCAACCAAGCATGTATAATATCGTTATAAAACGTTTCGGTTTGGTGTTGCACTTCGTTTGTCTCAAACGATCAACCTAATCAATACATTACAAAGTCCGTTAACAAATGTAACATGTTTTAATCAGCGTCTGTACCAAAACGTTTCGACCAAACTTCTGTGAATGCATAACCCGATATTGATTTTGCGCATGAATGCCTTGAATAAACCAGTTTTAATGTCAATGTTCAATCATATATACATGTTTGAAACGCTCAACTAGATCACTAAACATAACAAACTCAATGATGAGACTTGAAACTCTATATCAGTGTAAACGTGTGACGTTTACTATCAAACTTACAACTACATAAAACACCAATCGAAATCACTATTCAATCATAAAATGATTAAAGTCTTGACCAGAGTATTTTAGACTCACAACTCAATGATTGTTTTGCAAAATAATGTAAGAAAACTTGAAATCTCAAAACTAACCAAACCAATACAAAAGTGATGCTAAACACTTCATTATGTTGTTGGACTGCAATTATATGTTTGAAACATTCTATCGAAACACTAAACATAACAAACTCAATGATGAGACCTGCAACTGTGCAGTGCTGTAAATGTGTGAATTTTACTATCAAATTTTACAAATATGCACAATAACAATCGAAAGTCATTTAAATCACGATTTAACCATATTGTCAGATATCAAGGTTTTGACCTGACAATTGTACATGTAGAACACAATGATGATTTAGCAAATGAGTATATTATGTAAACCAATTCCAATGTGAAATGTTACAATCTGTTTAAATGTCAGTTGTTGGATTATTGTATGTTTCAAATGTTCAACCAGATCACTAATCGTAACAATCCCAATGACAAAAATCAAAACTGTGTATTACTGAAATTGATCGATTTTCACTATTTATACTACAACTATGCCCAGTAACAATCCAAATCACTTCAAATCACGATTTTACCATAATATCAATAATTAAGGTCTTGACTCGACATTTGTACAACTATAACACAATGATGATATCGCAAATGAGTGTATTTTGCAAAATCGAGCATACCAATGTAAACTAATTTCAATGTCAAAACTTACAAACAACTGTGTGTTACTGCATTTATGTGTATTTCATCATCAATGATCAATTGTAATTGTATGTGTCATGTGCTCAACCACATCGCTAAATGCAACAAACTCAATGATAAAACCTCAACTTGGGTATTACTATAATTGTGTGGCATTTGTTATCCAAACTTCAAATATGTTCAAAAGTAATCGAAATCACTCCAAATCACTATCGAACCACAATATCAATGTGATCGAGGTTTTCAACAAACTATTCTAATGGTAAAACTCAATGCTGATTTTACGAATGAGCGTATTGAATGAACCAATTTCAATGTCAAAACCAACCAAGCATGTATAATATCGTTGGAAAACGTTTCGATTTGGTGTTGCAATTCGTTTGTCTCAAACGATCAATCTAATCAATAAACATCACAAATTGACTTATCAGTACTAAACCTGTGTACTTGACCAGACTTTTGTGATTGTATCATTTAAAATATGACCTTACACATTAAATAAACCAAAATTAATGTAAGTATTCAATCATATATACATGTTTGAAACGCTCAACTAGATCACTAAACATAACAAACTCAATGATGAGACTTGAAACTCTATATCAGTGTAAACGTGTGACGTTTACTATCAAACTTACAACTACATAAAACACCAATCGACATCATTATTCAATCATAAAATGATTAAAGTCTTGACCAGAGTATTTTAGAAGCACAACTCAATGATTGTTTGGCAAAATAATGTAAGAAAACTTGAAATCTCAAAACTAACCAAACCAATACAAAAGTGATGCTAAACACTTCATTATGTTGTTGGACTGCAATTATATGTTTGAAACATTCTACCGAAACACTAAACATAACAAACTCAATGATGAGACCTGCAACTGTGCAGTGCTGTAAATGTGTGAATTTTACTATCAAATTTTACAAATATGCACAATAACAATCGAAATTCATTTAAATCACGATTTAACCATATTGTCAGATATCAAGGTTTTGACCTGACAATTGTACATGTAGAACACAATGATGATTTAGCAAATGAGTGTATTATGTAAACCAATTCCAATGTGAAATGTTACAATCTGTTTAAATGTCAGTTGTTGGATTATTGTATGTTTCAAATGTTCAACCAGATCACTAATCGTAACAATCCCAATGATATAAATCAAAATTGTGTAGTACTGAATTTGATCGATTTTCACTATTTATACTACAACTATGCCCAGTAACAATCCAAATCACTTCAAATCACGATTTTACCATAATATCAATAATTAAGGTCTTGACTCGACATTTGTACAACTATAACACAATGATGATATTGCAAATGAGTGTATTTTGCGAAATCGAGCAATCACATGTAGACTTATCTCAATGTTTAAACTTAAACAAAGTTGTGTATTACTGCATTTATATGTATTTCATCATCAATGATCAATTGTAATTGTATGTGTCATGTGCTCAACCACATCGCTAAATGCAACAAACTCAATGATAAAACCTCAACTTGGGTATTACTATAATTGTGTGGTATTTGTTATCAAACCTTCAAATATGTACAAAAGTAATCGAAATCACTCCAAATCACTATCGAACCACAATACCAACGTGATCGAGGTTTTGAACAAACTATTCTAATGATAAAACTCAATGCTGATTTGGCGAATGAGTGTATTGAATAAACCAATTTCAATGTCAAAACCAACCAAAAATCTATAATATTGTTCCCAAACGCTTCAGTATAGTGTTGCACTTCGTTTGTCTCAAACGATCAATCTAATCAATACATTACAAAGTCCGTTAACAAATGTAACATGTTTTAATCAGCGTCTGAATCAAAACGTTTCGACCAAACTTCTGTGAATGCATAACCCAAGATTGATCTTGCGCATGCATGCATTGATTAAACCAGTTCTAATGTCAATGTTCAATCATATATACATGTTTGAAACGCTCAACTAGATCACTAAACATAACAAACTCAATGATGAGACTTGAAACTCTATATCAGTGTAAACGTGTGACGTTTACTATTAAACTTACAACTACATAAAACACCAATCGACATCATTATTCAATCATAAAATGATTAAAGTCTTGACTAGAGTATTTTAAAAGCACAAATCAATGATTGCTTTGCAAAATAATGTAAGAAAACTTGAAATCTCAAAACTAACCAAACCAATACAAAAGTGATGCTAAACACTTCATTATGTTGTTGGACTGCAATTATATGTTTGAAACATTCTACCGAAACACTAAACATAACAAACTCAATGATGAGACCTGCAACTGTGCAGTGCTGTAAATGTGTGAATTTTACTATCAAATTTTACAAATATGCACAATAACAATCGAAAGTCATTTAAATCTTGATTTTACCATATTGTCAGATATCAAGGTTTTGACCTGACAAATGTACATGTAGAACACAATGATGATTTAGCAAATGAGTGTATTATGTAAACCAATTCCAATGTGAAATGTTACAATCTGTTTAAATGTCAGTTGTTGGATTATTGTATGTTTCAAATGTTCAACCAGATCACTAATCGTAACAATCCCAATGACAAAAATCAAAACTGTGTATTACTGAAATTGATCGATTTTCACTATTTATACTACAACTATGCCCAGTAACAATCCAAATCACTTCAAATCACGATTTTACCATAATATCAATAATTAAGGTCTTGACTCGACATTTGTACAACTATAACACAATGATGATATTGCAAATGAGTGTATTTTGCGAAATCGAGCAATCACATGTAGACTTATCTCAATGTTTAAACTTAAACAAAGTTGTGTATTACTGCATTTATATGTATTTCATCATCAATGATCAATTGTAATTGTATGTGTCATGTGCTCAACCACATCGCTAAATGCAACAAACTCAATGATACAACCTCAACTTGGGTATTACTATAATTGTGTGGTATTTGTTATCAAACCTTCAAATATGTACAAAAGTAATCGAAATCACTGCAAATCACTATCGAACCACAATACCAACGTGATCGAGGTTTTGAACAAACTATTCTAATGATAAAACTCAATGCTGATTTTGCGAATGAGTGTATTGAATAAACCAATTTCAATGTCAAAACCAACCAAAAATCTATAATATTGTTCCCAAACGCTTCAGTATAGTGTTGCACTTCGTTTGTCTCAAACGATCAATCTAATCAATACATTACAAAGTCCGTTAACAAATGTAACATGTTTTAATCAGCGTCTGAACCAAAACGTTTCGACCAAACTTCTGTGAATGCATAACCCAAGATTGATCTTGGGCATGAATGCATTGATTAAACCAGTTTTAATGTCAATGTTCAATCATATATACATGTTTGAAACGCTCAACTAGATCACTAAACATAACAAACTCAATGATGAGACTTGAAACTCTATATCAGTGTAAACGTGTGACGTTTACTATTAAACTTACAACTACATAAAACACCAATCGACATCATTATTCAATCATAAAATGATTAAAGTCTTGACTAAAGTATTTTAAAAGCACAAATCAATGATTGCTTTGCAAAATAATGTAAGAAAACTTGAAATCTCAAAACTAACCAAACCAATACAAAAGTGATGCTAAACACTTCATTATGTTGTTGGACTGCAATTATATGTTTGAAACATTCTACCGAAACACTAAACATAACAAACTCAATGATGAGACCTGCAACTGTGCAGTGCTGTAAATGTGTGAATTTTACTATCAAATTTTACAAATATGCACAATAACAATCGAAATTCATTTAAATCTTGATTTTACCATATTGTCAGATATCAAGGTTTTGACCTGACAATTGTACATGTAGAACACAATGATGATTTAGCAAATGAGTGTATTATGTAAACCAATTCCAATGTGAAATGTTACAATCTGTTTAAATGTCAGTTGTTGGATTATTGTATGTTTCAAATGTTCAACCAGATCACTAATCGTAACAATCCCAATGACAACAATCAAAACTGTGTATTACTGAAATTGATCGATTTTCACTATTTATACTACAACTATGCCCAGTAACAATCCAAATCACTTCAAATCACGACTTTACCATAATATCAATAATTAAGGTCTTGACTCGACATTTGTACAACTATAACACAATGATGATATCGCAAATGAGTGTATTTTGCAAAATCGAGCATACACATGTAGACTAATTTCAATGTCAAAACTTACAAACAACTGTGTGTTACTGCATTTATGTGTATTTCATCATCAATGATCAACTGTAATTGTATGTGTCATGTGCTCAACCACATCGCTAAATGCAACAAACTCAATGATGAAACCTCAACTTGGGTATTACTATAATTGTGTGGCACTTGTTATCAAACCTTCAAATATCTACAAAAGTAATCGAAATCACTGCAAATCACTATCGAACCACCATATCAGTGTGATCAGGGTTTCGAAGAAACTATTCTAATGGTAAAACTCAATGCTGATTTTGCGAATGGGTGTATTGAATAAACCAATTTCAATGTCAAAACCAACCAAGCATGTATAATATCGTTGGAAAACGTTTCGATTTGGTGTTGCAAATCATTTGTGTCAAACGATCAATCTAATCAATAAACATCACAAATTGACATATCAGTACTATACTTGTGTACTTGACCAGACTTTTGTGATTGTATCATTTAAAATATGATCTTGCATATTGAATAAACCAAACTTAGTGTAAGTATTCAATCATAATTACATGTTTGAAACGCTCAACTAGATCACTAAACATAACAAACTCAATGATGAGACTTGAAACTCTATATCAGTGTAAACGTGTGACGTTTACTATCAAACTTACAACTACATAAAACACCAATCGACATCATTATTCAATCATAAAATGATTAAAGTCTTGACCAGAGTATTTTAGAAGCACAACTCAATGATTGTTTTGCAAAATAATGTAAGAAAACTTGATATCTCAAAACTAACCAAACCAATACAAAAGTGATGCTAAACACTTCATTATGTTGTTGGACTGCAATTATATGTTTGAAACATTCTATCGAAACACTAAACATAACAAACTCAATGATGAGACCTGCAACTGTGCAGTGCTGTGAATGTTTGAATTTTACTATCAAATTTTACAAATATGCACAATAACAATCGAAAGTCATTTAAATCATTGTTTAACCATATTGTCAGATATCAAGGTTTTGATCTGACAATTGTACATGTAGAACACAATGATGATTTAGCAAATGAGTGTATTATGTAAACCAATTCCAATGTGAAATGTTACAATCTGTTTAAATGTCAGTTGTTGGATTATTGTATGTTTCAAATGTTCAACCAGATCACTAATCGTAACAATCCCAATGACATAAATCAAAACTGTGTAGTATTGAAATTGATCGATTTTCACTGATTATACTACAACTATGCCCAGTAACAATCCAAATCACTTCAAATCACGATATGACCATAATATCAATAATTAAGGTCTTGACTCGACATTTGTACAACTATAACACAATGATGATAACGCAAATGAGTGTATTTTGCGAATTCGAGCAATCACATGTAAACTAATTTCAATGTCAAAACTTACAAACAACTGTGTGTTACTGCATTTATGTGTATTTCATCATCAATGATCAACTGTAATTGTATGTGTCATGTGCTCAACCACATCGCTAAATGCAACAAACTCAATGATGAAACCTCAACTTGGGTATTACTGTAATTGTGTGGCATTTGTTATCAAACCTTCAAATATCTACAAAAGTAATCGAAATCACTGCAAATCACTATCGAACCACAATATCAATGTGATCGACGTTTTGAACAAACTATTCTAATGGTAAAACTCAATGCTGATTTTGCGAATGAGTGTATTGAATGAACCAATTTCAATGTCAAAACCAACCAAGCATGTATAATATCGTTGGAAAACGCTTCAATTTGGTGTTGCAATTCGTTTGTCTCAAACGATCAATCTAATCAAGAAATATCACAAATTGACTTATCAGTACAAAAGTTGTTCACTTGACCTGACTTTTGTGATTGTATCATTTAAAATATGATCTTGCACATTGAATAAACCAAACTTAGTGTAAGTATTCAATCATAATTACATGTTTGAAACGCTCAACTAGATCACTAAACATAACAAACTCAATGATGAGACTTGAAACTCTTTATCAATGTAAACGTGGTACGTTTACTATCAAACTTACAACTACATAAAACACCAATCGACATCATTGTTCAATCATAAAATGATTAAAGTCTTGACCAGAGTATTTTAGAAGCACAAATCAATGATTGTTTGTCGAAATAATGTAAGAAAACTTGAAATCTCAAAACTAACCAAACCAATACAAAAGTGATGCTAAACACTTCATTATGTTGTTGGACTGCAATTATATGTTTGAAACATTCTACCGAAACACTAAACATAACAAACTCAATGATGAGACCTGCAACTGTGCAGTGCTGTAAATGTGTGAATTTTACTATCAACTTTTACAAATATGCACAATAACAATCGAAATTCATTTAAATCACTATTAAACCATATTGTCAGATATCAAGGTTTTGACCTGACAAATGTACATGTAGAACACAATGATGATTTAGCAAATGAGTGTATTATGTAAACCAATTCCAATGTGAAATGTTACAATCTGTTTAAATGTCAGTTGTTGGATTATTGTATGTTTCAAATGTTCAACCAGATCACTAATCGTAACAATTCCAATGACATAAATCAAAACTGTGTATTACTGAAATTGATCGATTTTCACTATTTATACTACAACTATGCCCAGTAACAATCCAAATCACTTCAAATCACGATTTTACCATAATATCAATAATTAAGGTCTTGACTCGACATTTGTACAACTATAACACAATGATGATATCGCAAATGAGTGTAATTTTCGAAATCGAGCAATCACATGTAGACTAATTTCAATGTCAAAACTTACAAACAACTGTGTGTTACTGCATTTATGTGTATTTCATCATCAATGATCAATTGTAATTGTATGTGTCATGTGCTCAACCACATCGCTAAATGCAACAACTCAATGATGAAACCTCAACTTGGGTATTACTGCAATTGTGTGGCATTTGTTATCAAACCTTCAAATATGTACAAAAGTAATCGAAATCACTGCAAATCACTATCGAACCACAATATCAATGTGATCGAGGTTTTGAACAAACTATTCTAATGGTAAAACTCAATGCTGATTTTGCGAATGGGTGTATTGAATAAACCAATTTCAATGTCAAAACCAACCAAGCATGTATAATATCGTTGGAAAACGTTTCGATTTGGTGTTGCAAGTCATTTGTCTCAAACGATCAATCTAATCAATACATTACAAATTCCGTTAACAAATGTAACATGTTTTAATCAGCGTCTGAACCAAACCGTTTCGACCAAACTTCTGTGAATGCATAACCCAAGATTGATTTTGCGCATGAATGCATTGAATAAACCAGTTTTAATGTCAATGTTCAATCATATATACATGTTTGAAACGCTCAACTAGATCACTAAACATAACAAACTCAATGATGAGACTTGAAACTCTATATCAGTGTAAACGTGTGACGTTTACTATCAAACTTACAACTACATAAAACACCAATCGACATCATTCTTCATTCATAAAATATTAAAGTCTTGACCAGAGTATTTTAGAAGCACAACTCAATGATTGTTTGGCAAAATAATGTAAGAAAACTTGAAATCTCAAAACTAACCAAACCAATACAAAAGTGATGCTAAACACTTCATTATGTTGTTGGACTGCAATTATATGTTTGAAACATTCTATCGAAACACTAAACATAACAAACTCAATGATGAGACCTGCGACTGTGCAGTGCTGTAAATGTGTGAATTTTACTATCAAATTTTACAAATATGCACAATAACAATCGAAATTCATTTAAATCACGATTTAACCATATTGTCAGATATCAAGGTTTTGACCTGACAAATGTACATGTAGAACACAATGATGATTTAGCAAATGAGTGTATTATGTAAACCAATTCCAATGTGAAATGTTACAATCTGTTTAAATGTCAGTTGTTGGATTATTGTATGTTTCAAATGTTCAACCAGATCACTAATCGTAACAATCCCAATGACAACAATCAAAACTGTGTATTACTGAAATTGATCGATTTTCACTATTTATACTACAACTATGCCCAGTAACAATCCAAATCACTTCAAATCACGACTTTACCATAATATCAATAATTAAGGTCTTGACTCGACATTTGCACAACTATAACACAATGATGATATCGCAAATGAGTGTATTTTGCAAAATCGAGCATACACATGTAGACTAATTTCAATGTCAAAACTTACAAACAACTGTGTGTTACTGCATTTATGTGTATTTCATCATCAATGATCAATTGTAATTGTATGTGTCATGTGCTCAACCACATCGCTAAATGCAACAAACTCAATGATAAAACCTCAACTTGGGTATTACTATAATTGTGTGGCGTTTGTTATCAAACCTTCAAATATGTACAAAAG
Organism: Trididemnum clinides; assembly: GCA_963675345.1. Classification (NCBI taxonomy): domain Eukaryota; kingdom Metazoa; phylum Chordata; class Ascidiacea; order Aplousobranchia; family Didemnidae; genus Trididemnum; species Trididemnum clinides. The sequence goes on along the minus strand of OY776290.1, from coordinate 2,917,519 downwards.
TAATCGAAATCACTGCAAATCACTATCGAACCACAATATCAATGTAATCGAGGTTTTGAACAAACTATTCTAATGGTAAAACTCAATGCTGATTTTGCGAATGAGTGTATTAAATGAACCAATTTCAATGTCAAAACCAACCAAGCATGTATAATATCGTTGGAAAACGTTTCGATTTGCTGTTGAATTCATTTGTCTCAAACGATCAATCTAATCAATAAACATCACAAATTAACTTATCAGTACTAAACCTGTGTACTTGACCAGACTTTTGTGATTGTATCATTTAAAATATGACCTTACACATTAAATAAACCAAACTTAGTGTAAATATTCAATCATATATACATGTTTGAAACGCTCAACTAGATCACTAAGCATAACAAACTCAATGATGAGACTTGAAACTCTATATCAGTGTAAACGTGTGACGTTTACTATCAAACCTACAACTACATAAAACACCAATCGACATCATTATTCAATCATAAAATGATTAAAGTCTTGACCAGAGTATTTTAGAAGCACAACTCAATGATTGTTTTGCAAAATAATGTAAGAAAACTTGAAATCTCAAAACTAACCAAACCAATACAAAAGTGATGCTAAACACTTCATTATGTTGTTGGACTGCAATTATATGTTTGAAACATTCTATCGAAACACTAAACATAACAAACTCAATGATGAGACCTGCAACTGTGCAGTGCTGTGAATGTGTGAATTTTACTATCAAATTTTACAAATATGCACAATAACAATCGAAATTCATTTAAATCACGATTTAACCATATTGTCAGATATCAAGGTTTTGACCTGACAAATGTACATGTAGAACACAATGATGATTTAGCAAATGAGTGTATTATGTAAACCAATTCCAATGTGAAATGTTACAATCTATTTTAATGTCAGTTGTTGGATTATTGTATGTTTCAAATGTTCAACCAGATCACTAATCGTAACAATCCCAATGACAAAAATCAAAACTGTGTAGTACTGAAAATGAGCGATTTTCACTATTTATACTACAACTATGCCCAGTAACAATCCAAATCACTTCAAATCACGATTTTACCATAATATCAATAATTAAGGTCTTGACTCGACATTTGTACAACTATAACACAATGATGATATCGCAAATGAGTGCATTTTGCGAAATCGACCAAGCACATGTAAACTAATTTCAATGTCAAATCTTACAAACAACTGTGTATTACTGCATTTATGTGTATTTCATCATCAATGATCAATTGTAATTGTATGTGTCATGTGCTCAACCACATCGCTAAATGCAACAACTCAATGATGAAACCTCAACTTGGGTATTACTGTAATTGTGTGGCATTTGTTATCAAACCTTCAAATATCTACAAAAAAAATCGAAATCACTGCAAATCGCTATCGAACCACAATATCAATGTGATCGAGGTTTTGAACAAACTATTCTAATGGTAAAACTCAATGCTGATTTATCAAATGAGTGTATTGAATAAACCAATTTCAATGTCAAAACCAACCAAGCATGTATAATATCGTTGGAAAACGTTTCGGTTTGGTGTTGCACTTCGTTTGTCTCAAACGATCAACCTAATCAATACATTACAAATTCCGTTAACAAATGTAACATGTTTTAATCAGCGTCTGTACCAAAACGTTTCGACAAAACTTCTGTGAATGCATAACCCGAGATTGATCTTGCGCATGATTGCCGTGAATAAACCAGTTTTAATATCAATGTTCAATCATATATACATGTTTGAAACGCTCAACTAGATCACTAAACATAACAAACTCAATGATGAGACTTGAAACTCTATATCAGTGTAAACGTGTGACGTTTACTATCAAACTTACAACTACATAAAACACCAATCGACATCATTATTCAATCATAAAATGATTAAAGTCTTGACCAGAGTATTTTAGAAGCACAACTCAATGATTGTTTTGCAAAATAATGTAAGAAAACTTGAAATCTCAAAACTAACCAAACCAATACAAAAGTGATGCTAAACACTTCATTATGTTGTTGGACTGCAATTATATGTTTGAAACATTCTACCGAAACACTAAACATAACAAACTCAATGATGAGACCTGCAACTGTGCAGTGCTGTAAAGGTGTGAATTTTACTATCAAATTTTACAAATATGCACAATAACAATCGAAAGTCATTTAAATCACGATTTAACCATATTGTCAGATATCAAGGTTTTGACCTGACAAATGTACATGTAGAACACGATGATTTAGCAAATGAGTGTATTATGTAAACCAATTCCAATGTGAAATGTTACAATCTGTTTAAATGTCAGTTGTTGGATTATTGTATGTTTCAAATGTTCAACCAGATCACTAATCGTAACAATCCCAATGACAACAATCAAAACTGTGTATTACTGAAATTGATCGATTTTCACTATTTATACTACAACTATGCCCAGTAACAATCCAAATCACTTCAAATCACGATTTTACCATAATATCAATAATTAAGGTCTTGACTCGACATTTGCACAACTATAACACAATGATGATAACGCAAATGAGTGTATTTTGCAAAATCGAGAAAACACATGTAGACTAATTTCAATGTCAAAACTTACAAACAACTGTGTGTTACTGCATTTATGTGTATTTCATCATCAATGATCAATTGTAATTGTATGTGTCATGTGCTCAACCACATCGCTAAATGCAACAAACTCAATGATAAAACCTCAACTTGGGTATTACTGTAATTGTGTGGCATTTGTTAACAAACCTTCAAATATGTACAAAAGTAATCGAAATCACTGCAAATCACTATCGAACCACAATATCAATGTAATCGAGGTTTTGAACAAACTATTCTAATGGTAAAACTCAATGCTGATTTTGCGAATGAGTGTATTAAATGAACCAATTTCAATGTCAAAACCAACCAAGCATGTATAATATCGTTGGAAAACGTTTCGATTTGCTGTTGAATTGATTTGTCTCAAACGATCAATCTAATCAATAAACATCACAAATTAACTTATCAGTATTAAACCTGTGTACTTGACCAGACTTTTGTGATTGTATCATTTAAAATATGACCTTACACATTAAATAAACCAAACTTAGTGTAAGTATTCAATCATATATACATGTTTGAAACGCTCAACTAGATCACTAAACATAACAAACTCAATGATGAGACTTGAAACTCTATATCAGTGTAAACGTGTGACGTTTACTATCAAACCTACAACTACATAAAACACCAATCGACATCATTATTCAATCATAAAATGATTAAAGTCTTGACCAGAGTATTTTAAAAGCACAACTCAATGATTGTTTGGCAAAATAATGTAAGAAAACTTGAAATCTCAAAACTAACCAAACCAATACAAAAGTGATGCTAAACACTTCATTATGTTGTTGGACTGCAATTATATGTTTGAAACATTCTACCGAAACACTAAACATAACAAACTCAATGATGAGACCTGCAACTGTGCAGTGCTGTAAATGTGTGAATTTTACTATCAAATTTTACAAATATGCACAATAACAATCGAAATTCATTTAAATCACTATTTAACCATATTGTCAGATATCAAGGTTTTGACCTGACAATTGTACATGTAGAACACAATGATGATTTAGCAAATGAGTGTATTATGTAAACCAATTCCAATGTGAAATGTTACAATCTGTTTAAATGTCAGTTGTTGGATTATTGTATGTTTCAAATGTTCAACCAGATCACTAATCGTAACAATCCCAATGACAACAATCAAAACTGTGTAGTACTGAAATTGATCGATTTTCACTATTTATACTACAACTATGCCCAGTAACAATCCAAATCACTTCAAATCACGACTTTACCATAATATCAATAATTAAGGTCTTGACTCGACATTTGTACAACTATAACACAATGATGATATCGCAAATGAGTGTATTTTGCAAAATCGAGCAAACACATGTAGACTAATTTCAATGTCAAAACTTACAAACAACTGTGTGTTACTGCATTTATGTGTATTTCATCATCAATGATCAATTGTAATTGTATGTGTCATGTGCTCAACCACATCGCTAAATGCAACAAACTCAATGATAAAACCTCAACTTGGGTATTACTATAACTGTGTGGCGTTTGTTATCAAACCTTCAAATATCTACAAAAGTAATCGAAATCACTGCAAATCACTATCGAACCACAATATCAATGTGATCGAGGTTTTGAACAAACTATTCTAATGGTAAAACTCAATGCTGATTTTGCGAATGAGTGTATTAAATGAACCAATTTCAATGTCAAAACCAACCAAGCATGTATAATATCGTTGGAAAACGTTTCGATTTGCTGTTGAATTCATTTGTGTCAAACGATCAATCTAATCAATAAACATCACAAATTGACTTATCAGTACTAAACCTGTGTACTTGACCAGACTTTTGTGATTGTATAATTTAAAATATGACCTTACACAATAAATAAACCAAACTTAGTGTAAGTATTCAATCATATATACATGTTTGAAACGCTCAACTAGATCACTAAACATAACAAACTCAATGATGAGACTTGAAACTCTATATCAGTGTAAACGTGTGACGTTTACTATCAAACTTACAACTACATAAAACACCAATCGACATCATTATTCAATCATAAAATGATTAAAGTCTTGACCAGAGTATTTTAGAAGCACAACTCAATGATTGTTTTGCAAAATAATGTAAGAAAACTTGAAATCTCAAAACTAACCAAACCAATACAAAAGTGATGCTAAACACTTCATTATGTTGTTGGACTGCAATTATATGTTTGAAACATTCTACCGAAACACTAAACATAACAAACTCAATGATGAGACCTGCAACTGTGCAGTGCTGTAAATGTGTGAATTTTACTATCAAATTTTACAAATATGCACAATAACAATCGAAAGTCATTTAAATCACGATTTAACCATATTGTCAGATATCAAGGTTTTGACCTGACAATTGTACATGTAGAACACAATGATGATTTAGCAAATGAGTGTATTATGTAAACCAATTCCAATGTGAAATGTTACAATCTGTTTAAATGTCAGTTGTTGGATTATTGTATGTTTCAAATGTTCAACCAGATCACTAATCGTAACAATCCCAATGACATAAATCAAAACTGTGTAATACTAAAATTGATCGATTTTCACTATTTATACTACAACTATGCCCAGTAACAATCCAAATCACTTCAAATCACGATTTTACCATAATATCAATAGTTAAGGTCTTGACTCGACATTTGTACAACTATAACACAATGATGATATCGCAAATGAGTGTATTTCGCGAATTCGAGCAATCACATGTAGACTAATTTCAATGTCAAAACTTACAAACAACTGTGTGTTACTGCATTTATGTGTATTTCATCATCAATGATCAATTGTAATTGTATGTGTCATGTGCTCAACCACATCGCTAAATGCAACAAACTCAATGATGAAATCTCAACTTGGGTATTACTGTAATTGTGTGGCATTTGTTATCAAACCTTCAAATATGTACAAAAGTAATCGAAATCACTGCAAATCACTATCGAACCACAATATCAATGTGATCGAGGTTTTGAACAAACTATTCTAATGGTAAAACTCAATGCTGATTTTGCGAATGAGTGTATTGAATAAACCAATTTCAATGTCAAAACCAACCAAAAATCTATAATATTGTTCCCAAACGCTTCAGTATAGTGTTGCACTTCGTTTGTCTCAAACGATCAATCTAAACAAAACATTACAAATTCCGTTAACAAATGTAACATGTTTTAATCAGCGTCTGAACCAAAGCGTTTCGACCAAACTTCTGTGAATGCATAACCCAAGATTGATTTTGCGCATGAATGTATTGAATAAACCAGTTTTAATGTCAATGTTCAATCATATATACATGTTTGAAACGCTCAACTAGATCACTAAACATAACAAACTCAATGATGAGACTTGAAACTCCATATCAGTGTAAACGTGTGACGTTTACTATCAAACTTACAACTACATAAAACACCAATCGACATCATTATTCAATCATAAAATGATTAAAGTCTTGACCAGAGTATTTTAGAAGCACAACTCAATGATTGTTTTGCAAAATATTGTAAGAAAACTTGAAATCTCAAAACTAACCAAACCAATACAAAAGTGATGCTAAACACTTCATTATGTTGTTGGACTGCAATTATATGTTTGAAACATTCTACCGAAACACTAAACATAACAAACTCAATGATGAGACCTGCAACTGTGCAGTGCTGTAAATGTGTGAATTTTACTATCAAATTTTAAAAATATGCACAATAACAATCGAAAGTCATTTAAATCACGATTTAACCATATTGTCAGATATCAAGGTTTTGACCTGACAAATGTACATGTAGAACACAATGATGATTTAGCAAATGAGTGTATTATGTAAATCAATTCCAATGTGAAATGTTACAATCTGTTTAAATGTCAGTTGTTGGATTATTGTATGTTTCAAATGTTCAACCAGATCACTAATCGTAACAATCCCAATGACATAAATCAAAACTGTGTATTACTGAAATTGATCGATTTTCACTATTTATACTACAACTATGCCCGGTAACGATCCAAATCACTTCAAATCACGATTTTACCATAATATCAATAATTAAGGTCTTGACTCGACATTTGTACAACTATAACACAATGATGATATCGCAAATGAGTGTAGTTTGCAAATTGGTGCAAATGGACTTATTTCAATGTCAAAACTTAAATAAAGTTGAATATTACTGCATTTATGTGTATTTCATCATCAATGATCAACTGTAATTGTATGTGTCATGTGCTCAACCACATCGCTAAATGCAACAAACTCAATGATGAAACCTCAACTTGGGTATTAGTATAATTGTGTGGTGTTTGTTATCAAACCTTCAAATATGTACAAAAGTAATCGAAATCACTGCAAATCACTATCGAACCACAATATCAATGTGATCGAGGTTTTGAACAAACTATTCTAATGGTAAAACTCAATGCTGATTTTGCGAATGAGTGTATTAAATGAACCAATTTCAATGTCAAAACCAAACAAGCATGTATAATATCGTTGGAAAACGTTTCCGTTTGCTGTTGAATTCATTTGTGTCAAACGATCAATCTAATCAATAAACATCACAAATTGACTTATCAGTACTAAACCTGTGTACTTGACCAGACTTTTGTGATTGTATCATTTAAAATATGACCTTGCACATTAAATAAACCAAAATTAGTGTAAGTATTCAATCATATATACATGTTTGAAACGCTCAACTAGATCACTAAACATAACAAACTCAATGATGAGACTTGAAACTCTATATCAGTGTAAACGTGTGACGTTTACTATCAAACTTACAACTACATAAAACACCAATCGACATCATTATTCAATCATAAAATGATTAAAGTCTTGACCAGAGTATTTTAGAAGCACAACTCAATGATTGTTTGGCAAAATATTGTAAGAAAACTTGAAATCTCAAAACTAACCAAACCAATACAAAAGTGATGCTAAACACTTCATTATGTTGTTGGACTGCAATTATATGTTTGAAACATTCTATCGAAACACTAAACATAACAAACTCAATGATGAGACCTGCAACTGTGCAGTGCTGTAAATGTGTGAATTTTACTATCAAATTTTACAAATATGCACAATAACAATCGAAAGTCATTTAAATCACTATTTAACCATATTGTCAGATATCAAGGTTTTGACCTGACAATTGTACATGTAGAACACAATGATGATTTAGCAAATGAGTGTATTATGTAAACCAATTCCAATGTGAAATGTTACAATCTGTTTAAATGTCAGTTGTTGGATTATTGTATGTTTCAAATGTTCAACCAGATCACTAATCGTAACAATCCCAATGACATAAATCAAAACTGTGTAATACTAAAATTGATCGATTTTCACTATTTATACTACAACTATGCCCAGTAACAATCCAAATCACTTCAAATCACGATTTTACCATAATATCAATAGTTAAGGTCTTGACTCGACATTTGTACAACTATAACACAATGATGATATCGCAAATGAGTGTATTTCGCGAATTCGAGCAATCACATGTAGACTAATTTCAATGTCAAAACTTACAAACAACTGTGTGTTACTGCATTTATGTGTATTTCATCATCAATGATCAATTGTAATTGTATGTGTCATGTGCTCAACCACATCGCTAAATGCAACAAACTCAATGATGAAACCTCAACTTGGGTATTACTATAACTGTGTGGCATTTGTAATCAAACCTTCAAATATGTACAAAAGTAATCGAAATCACTGCAAATCACTATCGAACCCAATATCAATGTGATCGAGGTTTTGAACAAACTATTCTAATGGTAAAACTCAATGCTGATTTTGCGAATGAGTGTATTGAATAAACCAATTTCAATGTCAAAACCAACCAAAAATCTATAATATTGTTCCCAAACGCTTCAGTGTAGTGTTGCACTTCGTTTGTCTCAAACGATCAATCTAGACAAAACATTACAAATTCCGTTAACAAATGTAACATGTTTTAATCAGCGTCTGAACCAAAGCGTTTCGACCAAACTTCTGTGAATGCATAACCCAAGATTGATTTTGCGCATGAATGTATTGAATAAACCAGTTTTAATGTCAATGTTCAATCATATATACATGTTTGAAACGCTCAACTAGATCACTAAACATAACAAACTCAATGATGAGACTTGAAACTCTATATCAGTGTAAACGTGTGACGTTTACTATCAAACTTACAACTACATAAAACACCAATCGACATCATTATTCAATCATAAAATGATTAAAGTCTTGACTAAAGTGTTTTAGAAGCACAACTCAATGATTGTTTTGCAAAATAATGTAAGAAAACTTGAAATCTCAAAACTAACCAAACCAATACAAAAGTGATGCTAAACACTTCATTATGTTGTTGGACTGCAATTATATGTTTGAAACATTCTACCGAAACACTAAACATAACAAACTCAATGATGAGACCTGCAACTGTGCAGTGCTGTAAATGTGTGAATTTTACCATCAAATTTTAAAAATATGCACAATAACAATCGAAAGTCATTTAAATCACGATTTAACCATATTGTCAGATATCAAGGTTTTGACCTGACAAATGTACATGTAGAACACAATGATGATTTAGCAAATGAGTGTATTATGTAAACCAATTCCAATGTGAAATGTTACAATCTGTTTAAATGTCAGTTGTTGGATTATTGTATGTTTCAAATGTTCAACCAGATCACTAATCGTAACAATCCCAATGACATAAATCAAAACTGTGTATTACTGAAATTGATCGATTTTCACTATTTATACTACAACTATGCCCGGTAACGATCCAAATCACTTCAAATCACGATTTTACCATAATATCAATAATTAAGGTCTTGACTCGACATTTGTACAACTATAACACAATGATGATATCGCAAATGAGTGTAGTTTGCAAATTGGTGCAAATGGACTTATTTCAATGTCAAAACTTAAATAAAGTTGAATATTACTGCATTTATGTGTATTTCATCATCAATGATCAACTGTAATTGTATGTGTCATGTGCTCAACCACATCGCTAAATGCAACAAACTCAATGATGAAACCTCAACTTGGGTATTAGTATAATTGTGTGGTGTTTGTTATCAAACCTTCAAATATGTACAAAAGTAATCGAAATCACTGCAAATCACTATCGAACCACAATATCAATGTGATCGAGGTTTTGAACAAACTATTCTAATGGTAAAACTCAATGCTGATTTTGCGAATGAGTGTATTAAATGAACCAATTTCAATGTCAAAACCAACCAAGCATGTATAATATCGTTGGAAAACGTTTCGGTTTGGTGTTGCAATTCGTTTGTCTCAAACGATCGATCTAATCAATACATTACAAATTCCGTTAACAAATGTAACATGTTTTAATCAGCGTCTGTACCAAAACGTTTCGACAAAACTTCTGTGAATGCATAACCCGAGATTGATCTTGCGCATGAATGCATTGAATAAACCAGTTTTAATATCAATGTTCAATCATATATACATGTTTGAAACGCTCAACTAGATCACTAAACATAACAAACTCAATGATGAGACTTGAAACTCTATATCAGTGTGAACGTGTGACGTTTACTATCAAACTTACAACTACATAAAACACCAATCGAAATCACTATTCAATCATGAAATGATTAAAGTCTTGACCAGAGTATTTTAGAATCACAACTCAATGATTGTTTGGCAAAATAATGTAAGAAAACTTGAAATCTCAAAACTAACCAAACCAATACAAAAGTGATGCTAAACACTTCATTATGTTGTTGGACTGCAATTATATGTTTGAAACATTCTATCGAAACACTAAACATAACAAACTCAATGATGAGACCTGCAACTGTGCAGTGCTGTGAATGTGTGAATTTTACTATCAAATTTTACAAATATGCACAATAACAATCGAAATTCATTTAAATCACTATTAAACCATATTGTCAGATATCAAGGTTTTGACCTGACAAATGTACATGTAGAACACAATGATGATTTAGCAAATGAGTGTATTATGTAAACCAATTCCAATGTGAAATGTTACAATCTATTTTAATGTCAGTTGTTGGATTATTGTATGTTTCAAATGTTCAACCAGATCACTAATCGTAACAATCCCAATGACAAAAATCAAAACTGTGTAATACTGAAATTGATCGATTTTCACTATTTATACTACAACTATGCCCAGTAACAATCCAAATCACTTCAAATCACGATTTTACCATAATATCAATAATTAAGGTCTTGACTCGACATTTGTACAACTATAACACAATGATGATATCGCAAATGAGTGTATTTTGCAAAATCGAGCATACACATGTAGACTAATTTCAATGTCAAAACTTACAAACAACTGTGTGTTACTGCATTTATGTGTATTTCATCATCAATGATCAATTGTAATTGTATGTGTCATGTGCTCAACCACATCGCTAAATGCAACAAACTCAATGATAAAACCTCAACTTGGGTATTACTGTAATTGTGTGGCATTTGTTATCAAACCTTCAAATATCTACAAAAGTAATCGAAATCACTGCAAATCACTATCGAACCACAATATCAATGTGATCGAGGTTTTCAACAAACTATTCTAATGGTAAAACTCAATGCTGATTTTGCGAATGAGCGTATTGAATGAACCAATTTCAATGTCAAAACCAACCAAGCATGTATAATATCGTTGGAAAACGTTTCGATTTGCTGTTGCAATTCGTTTGTCTCAAACGATCAATCTAATCAATAAACATCACAAATTGACTTATCAGTACTAAACCTGTGTACTTGACCAGACTTTTGTGATTGTATCATTTAAAATATGACCTTACACATTAAATAAACCAAACTTAGTGTAAGTATTCAATCATAATTACATGTTTGAAACGCTCAACTAGATCACTAAACATAACAAACTCAATGATGAAACTTGAAACTCTATTTTTTTGTAAACGTGTGACGTTTAGTATCAAACTTACAACTACATAAAACACCAATCGACATCATTATTCAATTATAAAATGATTAAAGACTTGACCAGAGTATTTTAAAAGCACAACTCAATGATTGTTTTGCAAAATATTGTAAGAAAACTTTATATCTCAAAACTAACCAAACCAATACAAAAGTGATGCTAAACACTTCATTATGTTGTTGGACTGCAATTATATGTTTGAAACATTCTACCGAAACACTAAACATAACAAACTCAATGATGAGACTTGAAACTTTATATCAGTGTAAACGTGTGACGTTTACTATCAAACTTACAACTACATAAAACACCAATCGACATCATTATTCAATCATAAAATGATTAAAGTCTTGACCAGAGTATTTTAGAATCACAACTCAATGATTGTTTGGCAAAATAATGTAAGAAAACTTGAAATCTCAAAACTAACCAAACCAATACAAAAGTGATGCTAAACACTTTATTGTGTTGTTGGACTGCAATTATATGTTTGAAACATTCCATCGAAACACTAAACATAACAAACTCAATGATGAGACCTGCAACTGTGCAGTGCTGTAAATGTGTGAATTTTACTATCAAATTTTACAAATATGCACAATAACAATCGAAAGTCATTTAAATCACGATTTAACCATATTGTCAGATATCAAGGTTTTGACCTGACAATTGTACATGTAGAACACAATGATGATTTAGCAAATGAGTGTATTATGTAAACCAATTCCAATGTGAAATGTTACAATCTGTTTTAATGTCAGTTGTTGGATTATTGTATATTTCAAATGTTCAACCAGATCACTAATCGTAACAATCCCAATGACAAAAATCAAAACTGTGTAGTACTGAAAATGATCGATTTTCACTATTTATACTACAACTATGCCCAGTAACAATCCAAATCACTTCAAATCACGATATGACCATAATATCAATAATTAAGGTCTTGACTCGACATTTGTACAACTATAAAACAATGATGTTATCGCGCAAATGAGTGCATTTTACGAAATGGGGCAATTAGACTTATTTCAATGTTAAAAAAAATTAAGTTGTGTATTACTCCATTTATGTGTATTTCATCATCAATGATCAACTGTAATTGTATGTGTCATGTGCTCAACCACATCGCTAAATGCAACAAACTCAATGATAAAACCTCAACTTGGGTTTTATTATAATTCAAGTTGCCATTATTGCTACTAGCAGTACACCGTTGAACATAATAATACAATATTTTTTGAACAATTCAAACGCATTCGGTTCCACATTTCGCCCTCATCAGGATCTATACACAAATATTTGCAGCATTAAAACTTTCGTTTAACGAAAACCCAAAAAACATAAAGTAACTTGAAATAGTTTTGACAAAAAACAGTAAAGCTTCATTCTATGCTTTTAGTAATTGTCTGGTCACTGCTAACAAAGAATTTGATAATAAAAAAAAAGAAAAACAATTGCCTGCTAGGAATTAATCGAATTTAGGGTTTTGTAAATAATTGTTTCAAATGAATAGAAATTGTTTGGGTAAATGTTTAAATAAATATCTTTAATTAAAACACGTTTAGTAAAATTGACGCTCCGTTTGCATAGAGTTGTTTGTTTAGCACAGGGTTGCTTTTTTTGATGACCAAGTTTTCATGAATTTTGGCTTCGTAGGATGTTTGGCATTTTCTAATTATTTTAAATTGCCCCATGTTATTCGGCTCAGTTTTGCACGAATTGCATTTCTTTATAGGTTCTTTGATGGCACTTTTACTTGGCGTTGAAACATTTAAGTGCTCCCCTGCTCTTATACTCAAACGTCTTGCAGACGTACCGATGTACGTGACGTTCAAATCACGTGATCAGGTAAACTTATAAACAACATTTGAGGGCGAAATGTAGCGCCGTAAACCTTTGAATGGTATAAATATATTGTATTATTATGTTCGACGCTGTATTGCTATTAGCAATAATAGCAACTTGAATACTAAAAGTCACCTCTCTACCGAAATTGTATTACTATAACTTTGTGGTATTTATCAAACCTTCAAATATGTACAGTACAAAAGTAATCGAAATCACTGCAAATCACTATCGAACCACAATATCAATGTGATCGAGGTTTTGAACAAACTATTCTAATGGTAAAACTCAATGCTGATTTTGCGAATGGGTGTATTGAATAAACCAATTTCAATGTCAAAACCAACCAAGAATCTATAATATTGTTCCCAAACGCTTCAGTATAGTGTTGCACTTTGTTTGTCTCAAACGATCAATCTAGGCAATACATTACAAAGTCCGTTAACAAATGTGACATGTTTTAATCAGCGTCTGAACCAAAGCGTTTCGACCAAACTTCTGTGAATGCATAACCCAAGATTCATCTTGCGCATGAGTGCATTGAATAAATCAGTTTTAATGTCAATGTTCAATCATATATACATGTTTGAAACGCTCAACTAGATCACTAAACATAACAAACTCAATGATGAGACTTGAAACTCTATATCAGTGTAAACGTGTGACGTTTACTATCAAACTTACAACGAGATAAAACACCAATCCAAATCTTTAATCAATCATAAAATGATTACACTTTTGACTAAACCGTTTTAAAAACACAACTCAATGATTGCTTTGCAAAATATTGTAAGAAAACTTGATATTTCAAAACTAACCAAACCAATACAAAAGTGATGCTAAACACTTCATTATGTTGTTGGACTGCAATTATATGTTTGAAACATTCTACCGAAACACTAAACATAACAAACTCAATGATGAGACCTGCAACTGTGCAGTGCTGTAAATGTGTGAATTTTACCATCAAATTTTACAAATATGCACAATAACAATCGAAAGTCATTTAAATCACGATTTAACCATATTGTCAGATATCAAGGTTTTGACCTGACAATTGTACATGTAGAACACAATGATGATTTAGCAAATGAGTGTATTATGTAAACCAATTCCAATGTGAAATGTTACAATCTGTTTAAATGTCAGTTGTTGGATTATTGTATGTTTCAAATGTTCAACCAGATCACTAATCGTAACAATCCCAATGACAAAAATCAAAACTGTGTATTACTGAAAATGATCGATTTTCACTATTTATACTACAACTATGCCCAGTAACAATCCAAATCACTTTAAATCACGATATGACCATAATATCAATAATTAAGGTCTTGACTCGACATTGGTACAACTATAACACAATGATGATATCGCAAATGAGTGTATTTCGCGAAATCGAGCAATCACATGTAAACTAATTTCAATGTCAAAACTTACAAACAACTGTGTACTACTCCATTTATGTGTATTTCATCATCAATGATCAATTGTAATTGTATGTGTCATGTGCTCAACCACATCGCTAAATGCAACAAACTCAATGATAAACCTCAACTTGGGTATTACTGTAATTGTCTGGTATTTGTTATCAAACCTTCAAATATGTACAAAAGTAATCGAAATCACTGCAAATCACTATCGAACCACAATATCAATGTGATCAAAGTTTTGAACAAACTATTCTAATGGTAAAACTCAATGCTGATTTTGCGAATGAGCGTATTGAATAAACCAATTTCAATGTCAAAACCAAACAAGCATGTATAATATCGTTGGAAAACGTTTCGGTTTTGTGTTGCAATTTATTTGTGTCAAACGATCAATCTAATCAATAAACATCACAAATTGACTTAGCAGTACTAAACCTGTGTACTTGACCAGACTTTTGTGATTGTATCATTTAAAATATGATCTTGCACATTGAATAAACCAAACTTAGTGTAAGTATTCAATCATAATTACATGTTTGAAACGCTCAACTGGATCATTAAACATAACAAACTCAATGATGAGACTTGAAACTCTATATCAGTGTAAACGTGTGACGTTTACTATCAAACTTACAACTACATAAAACACCAATCGACATCATTATTCAATCATAAAATGATTAAAGACTTGAGCAGACGGTTTTGGAAGCACAACTCAATGATTGTTTGGCAAAATAATGTAAGAAAACTTGAAATCTCAAAACTAACCAAACCAATACAAAAGTGATGCTAAACACTTCATTATGTTGTTGGACTGCAATTATATGTTTGAAACATTCTACCAAAACACTAAACATAACAAACTCAATGATGAGACCTGCAACTGTGCAGTGCTGTAAATGTGTGAATTTTACTATCAAATTTTACAAATATGCACAATAACAATCGAAATTCATTTAAATCACGATTTACCCATTATGTCAGATATCAAGGTTTTGACCTGACAAATGTACATGTAGAACACAATGATGATTTAGCAAATGAGTGTATTATGTAAACCAATTCCAATGTGAAATGTTACAATCTGTTTAAATGTCAGTTGTTGGATTATTGTATGTTTCAAATGTTCAACCAGATCACTAATCGTAAAAATCCCAATGACATAAATCAAAACTGTGTAATACTAAAATTGAGCGATTTTCACTATTTATACTACAACTATGCCCAGTAACAATCCAAATCACTTTAAATCACGATATGACCATAATATCAATAATTAAGGTCTTGACTCGACATTTGTACAACTATAACACAATGATGATATCGCAAATGAGTGTATTTCGCGAAATCGAGCAATCACATGTAAACTAATTTCAATGTCAAAACTTACAAACAACTGTGTGTTACTGCATTTATGTGTATTTCATTATCAATGATCAATTGTAATTGTATGTGTCATGTGCTCAACCACATCGCTAAATGCAACAAACTCAATGATAAAACCTCAACTTGGGTATTACTGTAATTGTGTGGCATTTGTTATCAAACCTTCAAATATCTACAAAAGTAATCGAAATCACTGCAAATCACTATCGAACCACAATATCAATGTGATCGAGGTTTTCAACAAACTATTCTAATGGTAAAACTCAATGCTGATTTTGCGAATGAGCGTATTGAATGAACCAATTTCAATGTCAAAACCAACCAAGCATGTATAATATCGTTGGAAAACGTTTCGATTTGCTGTTGCAATTCGTTTGTCTCAAACGATCAATCTAATCAATAAACATCACAAATTGACTTATCAGTACTAAACCTGTGTACTTGACCAGACTTTTGTGATTGTATCATTTAAAATATGACCTTACACATTAAATAAACCAAACTTAGTGTAAGTATTCAATCATAATTACATGTTTGAAACGCTCAACTAGATCATTAAACATAACAAACTCAATGATGAAACTTGAAACTTTGTTTTTTTGTAAACGTGTGACGTTTAGTATCAAACTTACAACTACATAAAACACCAATCGACATCATTATTCAATTATAAAATGATTAAAGACTTGACCAGAGTATTTTAAAAGCACAACTCAATGATTGTTTTGCAAAATATTGTAAGAAAACTTTATATCTCAAAACTAACCAAACCAATACAAAAGTGATGCTAAACACTTCATTATGTTGTTGGACTGCAATTATATGTTTGAAACATTCTACCGAAACACTAAACATAACAAACTCAATGATGAGACTTGAAACTTTATATCAGTGTAAACGTGTGACGTTTACTATCAAACTTACAACTACATAAAACACCAATCGACATCATTATTCAATCATAAAATGATTAAAGTCTTGACCAGAGTATTTTAGAATCACAACTCAATGATTGTTTGGCAAAATAATGTAAGAAAACTTGAAATCTCAAAACTAACCAAACCAATACAAAAGTGATGCTAAACACTTTATTGTGTTGTTGGACTGCAATTATATGTTTGAAACATTCCATCGAAACACTAAACATAACAAACTCAATGATGAGACCTGCAACTGTGCAGTGCTGTAAATGTGTGAATTTTACTATCAAATTTTACAAATATGCACAATAACAATCGAAAGTCATTTAAATCACGATTTAACCATATTGTCAGATATCAAGGTTTTGACCTGACAATTGTACATGTAGAACACAATGATGATTTAGCAAATGAGTGTATTATGTAAACCAATTCCAATGTGAAATGTTACAATCTGTTTTAATGTCAGTTGTTGGATTATTGTATATTTCAAATGTTCAACCAGATCACTAATCGTAACAATCCCAATGACAAAAATCAAAACTGTGTAGTACTGAAAATGATCGATTTTCACTATTTATACTACAACTATGCCCAGTAACAATCCAAATCACTTCAAATCACGATATGACCATAATATCAATAATTAAGGTCTTGACTCGACATTTGTACAACTATAAAACAATGATGTTATCGCGCAAATGAGTGCATTTTACGAAATGGGGCAATTAGACTTATTTCAATGTTAAAAAAAATTAAGTTGTGTATTACTCCATTTATGTGTATTTCATCATCAATGATCAACTGTAATTGTATGTGTCATGTGCTCAACCACATCGCTAAATGCAACAAACTCAATGATAAAACCTCAACTTGGGTTTTATTATAATTCAAGTTGCCATTATTGCTACTAGCAGTACACCGTTGAACATAATAATACAATATTTTTTGAACAATTCAAACGCATTCGGTTCCACATTTCGCCCTCATCAGGATCTATACACAAATATTTGCAGCATTAAAACTTTCGTTTAACGAAAACACAAAAAACATAAAGTAACTTGAAATAGTTTTGACAAAAAACAGTAAAGCTTCATTCTATGCTTTTAGTAATTGTCTGGTCACTGCTAACAAAGAATTTGATAATAAAAAAAAAGAAAAACAATTGCCTGCTAGGAATTAATCGAATTTAGGGTTTTGTAAATAATTGTTTCAAATGAATAGAAATTGTTTGGGTAAATGTTTAAATAAATATCTTTAATTAAAACACGTTTAGTAAAATTGACGCTCCGTTTGCATAGAGTTGTTTGTTTAGCACAGGGTTGCTTTTTTTGATGACCAAGTTTTCATGAATTTTGGCTTCGTAGGATGTTTGGCATTTTCTAATTATTTTAAATTGCCCCATGTTATTCGGCTCAGTTTTGCACGAATTGCATTTCTTTATAGGTTCTTTGATGGCACTTTTACTTGGCGTTGAAACATTTAAGTGCTCCCCTGCTCTTATACTCAAACGTCTTGCAGACGTACCGATGTACGTGACGTTCAAATCACGTGATCAGGTAAACTTATAAACAACATTTGAGGGCGAAATGTAGCGCCGTAAACCTTTGAATGGTATAAATATATTGTATTATTATGTTCGACGCTGTATTGCTATTAGCAATAATAGCAACTTGAATACTAAAAGTCACCTCTCTACCGAAATTGTATTACTATAACTTTGTGGTATTTATCAAACCTTCAAATATGTACAGTACAAAAGTAATCGAAATCACTGCAAATCACTATCGAACCACAATATCAATGTGATCGAGGTTTTGAACAAACTATTCTAATGGTAAAACTCAATGCTGATTTTGCGAATGGGTGTATTGAATAAACCAATTTCAATGTCAAAACCAACCAAGAATCTATAATATTGTTCCCAAACGCTTCAGTATAGTGTTGCACTTTGTTTGTCTCAAACGATGAATCTAGGCAATACATTACAAAGTCCGTTAACAAATGTGACATGTTTTAATCAGCGTCTGAACCAAAGCGTTTCGACCAAACTTCTGTGAATGCATAACCCAAGATTCATCTTGCGCATGAGTGCATTGAATAAATCAGTTTTAATGTCAATGTTCAATCATATATACATGTTTGAAACGCTCAACTAGATCACTAAACATAACAAACTCAATGATGAGACTTGAAACTCTATATCAGTGTAAACGTGTGACGTTTACTATCAAACTTACAACGAGATAAAACACCAATCCAAATCTTTAATCAATCATAAAATGATTACACTTTTGACTAAACCGTTTTAAAAACACAACTCAATGATTGCTTTGCAAAATATTGTAAGAAAACTTGATATTTCAAAACTAACCAAACCAATACAAAAGTGATGCTAAACACTTCATTATGTTGTTGGACTGCAATTATATGTTTGAAACATTCTACCGAAACACTAAACATAACAAACTCAATGATGAGACCTGCAACTGTGCAGTGCTGTAAATGTGTGAATTTTACCATCAAATTTTACAAATATGCACAATAACAATCGAAAGTCATTTAAATCACGATTTAACCATATTGTCAGATATCAAGGTTTTGACCTGACAATTGTACATGTAGAACACAATGATGATTTAGCAAATGAGTGTATTATGTAAACCAATTCCAATGTGAAATGTTACAATCTGTTTAAATGTCAGTTGTTGGATTATTGTATGTTTCAAATGTTCAACCAGATCACTAATCGTAACAATCCCAATGACAAAAATCAAAACTGTGTATTACTGAAAATGATCGATTTTCACTATTTATACTACAACTATGCCCAGTAACAATCCAAATCACTTTAAATCACGATATGACCATAATATCAATAATTAAGGTCTTGACTCGACATTGGTACAACTATAACACAATGATGATATCGCAAATGAGTGTATTTCGCGAAATCGAGCAATCACATGTAAACTAATTTCAATGTCAAAACTTACAAACAACTGTGTACTACTCCATTTATGTGTATTTCATCATCAATGATCAATTGTAATTGTATGTGTCATGTGCTCAACCACATCGCTAAATGCAACAAACTCAATGATAAACCTCAACTTGGGTATTACTGTAATTGTCTGGTATTTGTTATCAAACCTTCAAATATGTACAAAAGTAATCGAAATCACTGCAAATCACTATCGAACCACAATATCAATGTGATCAAAGTTTTGAACAAACTATTCTAATGGTAAAACTCAATGCTGATTTTGCGAATGAGCGTATTGAATAAACCAATTTCAATGTCAAAACCAAACAAGCATGTATAATATCGTTGGAAAACGTTTCGGTTTTGTGTTGCAATTTATTTGTGTCAAACGATCAATCTAATCAATAAACATCACAAATTGACTTAGCAGTACTAAACCTGTGTACTTGACCAGACTTTTGTGATTGTATCATTTAAAATATGATCTTGCACATTGAATAAACCAAACTTAGTGTAAGTATTCAATCATAATTACATGTTTGAAACGCTCAACTGGATCACTAAACATAACAAACTCAATGATGAGACTTGAAACTCTATATCAGTGTAAACGTGTGACGTTTACTATCAAACTTACAACTACATAAAACACCAATCGACATCATTATTCAATCATAAAATGATTAAAGACTTGAGCAGACGGTTTTGGAAGCACAACTCAATGATTGTTTGGCAAAATAATGTAAGAAAACTTGAAATCTCAAAACTAACCAAACCAATACAAAAGTGATGCTAAACACTTCATTATGTTGTTGGACTGCAATTATATGTTTGAAACATTCTACCAAAACACTAAACATAACAAACTCAATGATGAGACCTGCAACTGTGCAGTGCTGTAAATGTGTGAATTTTACTATCAAATTTTACAAATATGCACAATAACAATCGAAATTCATTTAAATCACGATTTACCCATTATGTCAGATATCAAGGTTTTGACCTGACAAATGTACATGTAGAACACAATGATGATTTAGCAAATGAGTGTATTATGTAAACCAATTCCAATGTGAAATGTTACAATCTGTTTAAATGTCAGTTGTTGGATTATTGTATGTTTCAAATGTTCAACCAGATCACTAATCGTAAAAATCCCAATGACATAAATCAAAACTGTGTAATACTAAAATTGAGCGATTTTCACTATTTATACTACAACTATGCCCAGTAACAATCCAAATCACTTTAAATCACGATATGACCATAATATCAATAATTAAGGTCTTGACTCGACATTTGTACAACTATAACACAATGATGATATCGCAAATGAGTGTATTTCGCGAAATCGAGCAATCACATGTAAACTAATTTCAATGTCAAAACTTACAAACAACTGTGTGTTACTGCATTTATGTGTATTTCATTATCAATGATCAATTGTAATTGTATGTGTCATGTGCTCAACCACATCGCTAAATGCAACAAACTCAATGATGAAACCTCAACTTGGGTATTACTGTAGTTGTGTGGCATTTGTTATCAAACATTCAAATATGTACAAAAGTAATCGAAATCACTGCAAATCACTATCGAACCACAATATCAATGTAATCGAGGTTTCGAACAAACTATTCTAATGGTAAAACTCAATGCTGATTTTGCGAATGAGTGTATTGAATAAACCAATTTCAATGTCAAAACCAACCAAAAATCTATAATATTGTTCCCAAACGCTTCAGTATAGTGTTGCACTTCGTTTGTCTCAAACGATCAATCTAATCAATACATTACAAATTCCGTTAACAAATGTAACATGCTTTAATCAGCGTCTGAACCAAACCGTTTCGACCAAACTTCTGTGAATGCATAACCCAACATTGATCTTGTGCATGAATGTATTGAATAAATCAGTTTTAATGTCAATGTTCAATCATATATACATGTTTGAAACGCTCAACTAGATCACTAAACATAACAAACTCAATGTTGAGACTTGAAACTCTATATCAGTGTAAACGTGTGACGTTTACTATCAAACATACAACTAAATAAAACACCAATCGACATCATTGTTCAATCATAAAATGATTAAAAACTTGAGCAGACGGTTTTGGAAGCACAACTCAATGATTGTTTGGCGAAATAATGTAAGAAAACGTGAAATCTCAAAACTAACCAAACCAATACAAAAGTGATGCTAAACACTTCATTATGTTGTTGGACTGCAATTATATATTTGAAACATTCTATCGAAACACTAAACATAACAAACTCAATGATGAGACCTGCAACTGTGCAGTGCTGTAAATGTGTGAATTTTACCATCAAATTTTACAAATATGCACAATAACAATCGAAAGTCATTTAAATCACGATTTAACCATATTGTCAGATATCAAGGTTTTGACCTGACAATTGTACATGTAGAACACAATGATGATTTAGCAAATGAGTGTATTATGTAAAGCAATTCCAATGTGAAATGTTACAATCTATTTTAATGTCAGTTGTTGGATTATTGTATGTTTCAAATGTTCAACCAGATCACTAATCGTAACAATCCCAATGACAAAAATCAAACCTGCGTAGTACTGAAAATGATCGATTTTCACTGAGTATACTACAACTATGCCCAGTAACAATCCAAATCATTTTAAATCACGATATGACCATAATAGCAATAATTAAGGTCTTGACTCGACATTTGTACAACTATAACACAATGATGATATCGCAAATGAGTGCATTTTGCAAAATAATGCAAATAGAGTTATTTCAATGTTGAAACTTAAATAAAGTTGTGCATTACTCCATTTATGTGTATTTCATCATCAATGATCAATTGTAATTGTATGTGTCATGTGCTCAACCACATCGCTAAATACAACAAACTCAATGATGAAACCTCAACTCGGGTATTACTGTAATTGTGTGGTATTTGTTATCAAACCTTCAAATATGTACAAAAGTAATCGAAATCACTGCAAATCACTATCGAACCACAATATCAATGTAATCGAGGTTTTGAACAAACTATTCTAATGGTAAAACTCAATGCTGATTTTGCGAATGGGTGTATTGAATAAACCAATTTCAATGTCAAAACCAACCAAGCATGTACAGTATTGTTCCCAAACGCTTCAGTATAGTGTTGCACTTCGTTTGTCTCAAACGATCAATCTAATCAATACATTACAAATTCCGTTAACAAATGTAACATGTCTTAATCAGCGTTTGAACCAAACCGTTTCGACCAAACTCCTGTGAATGCATAACCCAACATTGATCTTGTGCATGAATGTATTGAATAAACCAGTTTTAATGTCAATGTTCAATCATATATACATGTTTGAAACGCTCAACTAGATCACTAAACATAACAAACTCAATGATGAGACTTGAAACTCTATATCAGTGTAAACGTGTGACGTTTACTATCAAACTTACAACTAAATAAAACACCAATCGACATCATTGTTCAATCATAAAATGATTAAAGTCTTGACCAGAGTATTTTAGAAGCACAACTCAATGATTGTTTGGCAAAATAATGTAAGAAAACGTGAAATCTCAAAACTAACCAAACCAATACAAAAGTGATGCTAAACACTTCATTGTGTTGTTGGACTGCAATTATATGTTTGAAACATTCTACCGAAACACTAAACATAACAAACTCAATGATGAGACCTGCAACTGTGCAGTGCTGTAAATGTGTGAATTTTACTATCAAATTTTACAAATATGCACAATAACAATCGAAAGTCATTTAAATCACGATTTAACCATATTGTCAGATATCAAGGTTTTGACCTGACAAATGTACATGTAGAACACAATGATGATTTAGCAAATGAGTGTATTATGTAAACCAATTCCAATGTGAAATGTTACAATCTGTTTAAATGTCAGTTGTTGGATTATTGTATGTTTCAAATGTTCAACCAGATCACTAATCGTAACAATCCCAATGACAAAAATCAAAACTGTGTAGTACTAAAAATGAGCGATTTTCACTATTTATACTACAACTATGCCCAGTAACAATCCAAATCACTTCAAATCACGATTTTACCATAATATCAATAATTAAGGTCTTGACTCAACATTGGTACAACTATAACACAATGATGATATCGCAAATGAGTGTATTTCGCGAAATCAAACAATCACATGTAAACTAATTTCAATGTCAAAACTTACAAACAACTGTGTACTACTCCATTTATCTGTATTTCATCATCAATGATCAATTGTAATTGTATGTGTCATGTGCTCAACCACATCGCTAAATGCAACAAACTCAATGATAAAACCTCAACTTGGGTATTACTGTAATTGTGTGGTATTTGTTATCAAACCTTCAAATATCTACAAAAGTAATCGAAATCACTCCAAATCACTATCGAACCACAATATCAATGTGATCGAGATTTTGAACAAACTATTCTAATGGTAAAACTCAATGCTGATTTTGCGAATGGGTGTATTGAATAAACCAATTTCAATGTCAAAACCAACCAAGCATGTATAATATCGTTGGAAAACGTTTCGATTTGGTGTTGCAATTCATTTGTGTCAAACGATCAATCTAATCAATAAACATCACAAATTGACTTAGCAGTACTAAAGCTGTGTACTTGACCAGACTTTTGTGATTGTATCATTTAAAATATGATCTTGCACATTGAATAAACCAAACTTAGTGTAAGTATTCAATCATAATTACATGTTTGAAACGCTCAACTAGATCACTAAACATAACAAACTCAATGATGAGACTTGAAACTCTATATCAGTGTAAACGTGTGACGTTTACTATCAAACTTACAACTAAATAAAACACCAATCGACATCATTGTTCAATCATAAAATGATTAAAAACTTGAGCAGACGGTTTTGGAAGCACAACTCAATGATTGTTTGGCGAAATAATGTAAGAAAACTTGAAATCTCAAAACTAACCAAACCAATACAAAAGTGATGCTAAACACTTTATTTTGTTGTTGGACTGCAATTATATGTTTGAAACATTCTACCGAAACACTAAACATAACAAACTCAATGATGAGACCTGCAACTGTGCAGTGCTGTAAATGTGTGAATTTTACTATCAAATTTTACAAATATGCACAATAACAATCGAAAGTCATTTAAATCACGATTTAACCATATTGTCAGATATCAAGGTTTTGACCTGACAAATGTACATGTAGAACACAATGATGATTTAGCAAATGAGTGTATTATGTAAACCAATTCCAATGTGAAATGTTACAATCTATTTTAATGTCAGTTGTTGGATTATTGTATGTTTCAAATGTTCAACCAGATCACTAATCGTAACAATCCCAATGACAAAAATCAAACCTGCGTAGTACTGAAAATGATCGATTTTCACTGAGTATACTACAACTATGCCCAGTAACAATCCAAATCACTTTAAATCACGATATGACCATAATAGCAATAATTAAGGTCTTGACTCGACATTTGTACAACTATAACACAATGATGATATCGCAAATGAGTGCATTTTGCAAAATAATGCAAATAGAGTTATTTCAATGTTGAAACTTAATTATAGTTGTGTATTACTCCATTTATGTGTATTTCATCATCAATGATCAATTGTAATTGTATGTGTCATGTGCTCAACCACATCGCTAAATGCAACAAACTCAATGATGAAACCTCAACTCGGGTATTACTGTAATTGTGTGGTATTTGTTATCAAACCTTCAAATATGTACAAAAGTAATCGAAATCACTGCAAATCACTATCGAACCACAATATCAATGTAATCGAGGTTTTGAACAAACTATTCTAATGGTAAAACTCAATGCTGATTTTGCGAATGGGTGTATTGAATAAACCAATTTCAATGTCAAAACCAACCAAGCATGTACAGTATTGTTCCCAAACGCTTCAGTATAGTGTTGCACTTCGTTTGTCTCGAACGATCAATCTAATCAATACATTACAAATTCCGTTAACAAATGTAACATGTCTTAATCAGCGTTTGAACCAAAGCGTTTCGACCAAATTCCTGTGAATGCATAACCCAACATTGATCTTGTGCATGAATGTATTGAATAAACCAGTTTTAATGTCAATGTTCAATCATATATACATGTTTGAAACGCTCAACTAGATCACTAAACATAACAAACTCAATGATGAGACTTGAAACTCTATATCAGTGTAAACGTGTGACGTTTACTATCAAACTTACAACCAGATATAACACCAATTGACATCATTATTCAATCATAAAATGATTAAAGTCTTGACCAGAGTATTTTAGAAGCACAACTCAATGATTGTTTTGCAAAATAATGTAAGAAAACTTGAAATCTCAAAACTAACCAAACCAATACAAAAGTGATGCTAAACACTTCATTATGTTGTTGGATTGCAATTATATGTTTGAAACATTCTATCGAAACACTAAACATAACAAACTCAATGATGAGACCTGCAACTGTGCAGTGCTGTGAATGTGTGAATTTTACCATCAAATTTTACAAATATGCACAATAACAATCGAAATTCATTTAAATCACGATTTAACCATATTGTCAGATATCAAGGTTTTGACCTGACAAATGTACATGTAGAACACAATGATGATTTAGCAAATGAGTGTATTATGTAAACCAATTCCAATGTGAAATGTTACAATCTGTTTAAATGTCAGTTGTTGGATTATTGTATGTTTCAAATGTTCAACCAGATCACTAATCGTAACAATCCCAATGACATAAATCAAAACTGTGTAGTATTGAGAATGAGCGATTTTCACTATTTATACTACAACTATGCCCAGTAACAATCCAAATCACTTCAAATCACGATATGACCATAATATCAATAATTAAGGTCTTGACTCGACATTTGTACAACTATAACACAATGATGATATCGCAAATGAGTGTATTTTGCGAAATCGAGCAATCACATGTAGACTAATTTCAATGTCAAAACTTACAAACAACTGTGTGTTACTGCATTTATGTGTATTTCATCATCAATGATCAACTGTAATTGTATGTGTCATGTGCTCAACCACATCGCTAAATGCAACAAACTCAATGATGAAACCTCAACTTGGGTATTACTGTAGTTGTGTGGCATTTGTTATCCAACCTTCAAATATGTACAAAAGTAATCGAAATCACTGCAAATCACTATCGAACCACAATATCAATGTAATCGAGGTTTTGAACAAACTATTCTAATGGTAAAACTCAATGCTGATTTTGCGAATGGCTGTATTGAATAAACCAATTTCAATGTCAAAACCAACCAAGCATGTACAGTATTGTTCCCAAACGCTTCAGTATAGTGTTGCACTTCGTTTGTCTCAAACGATCAATCTAATCAATACATTACAAATTCCGTTAACAAATGTAACATGTCTTAATCAGCGTTTGAACCAAAGCGTTTCGACCAAACTCCTGTGAATGCATAACCCAACATTGATCTTGTGCATGAATGTATTGAATAAACCAGTTTTAATGTCAATGTTCAATCATATATACATGTTTGAAACGCTCAACTAGATCACTAAACATAACAAACTCAATGATGAGACTTGAAACTCTATATCAGTGTAAACGTGTGACGTTTACTATCAAACTTACAACTAAATAAAACACCAATCGACATCATTGTTCAATCATAAAATGATTAAAAACTTGAGCAGACGGTTTTGGAAGCACAACTCAATGATTGTTTGGCGAAATAATGTAAGAAAACGTGAAATCTCAAAACTAACCAAACCAATACAAAAGTGATGCTAAACACTTTATTTTGTTGTTGGACTGCAATTATATGTTTGAAACATTCTACCGAAACACTAAACATAACAAACTCAATGATGAGACCTGCAACTGTGCAGTGCTGTAAATGTGTGAATTTTACTATCAAATTTTACAAATATGCACAATAACAGTCGAAATTCATTTAAATCACGATTTAACCATATTGTCAGATATCAAGGTTTTGACCTGACAAATGTACATGTAGAACACAATGATGATTTAGCAAATGAGTGTATTATGTAAACCAATTCCAATGTGAAATGTTACAATCTATTTTAATGTCAGTTGTTGGATTATTGTATGTTTCAAATGTTCAACCAGATCACTAATCGTAACAATCCCAATGACAAAAATCAAAACTGTGTAGTACTGAAATTGATCGATTTTCACTATTTATACTACAACTATGCCCAGTAACAATCCAAATCACTTCAAATCACGATATGACCATAATATCAATAATTAAGGTCTTGACTCGACATTTGTACAACTATAAAACAATGATGATATCGCAAATGAGTGCATTTTACAAAATAGGGCAATTAGACTTATTTCAATGTTAATAAAAATTAAGTTGTGTATTACTCCATTTATGTGTATTTCATCATCAATGATCAACTGTAATTGTATGTGTCATGTGCTCAACCACATCGCTAAATGCAACAAACTCAATGATAAAACCTCAACTTGGGTTTTATTATAATTCAAGTTGCCATTATTGCTATTAGCAATACACCGTTGAACATAATAATACAATGTTTTTTGAACAATTCAAACGCATTCGGTTCCACATTTCGCCCTCATCAGGATCTATACACAAATATTTGCAGCATTAAAACTTTCGTTTAACAAAAACCCAAAAAACATAAAGTAACTTGAAATAGTTTTGACAAAAGACAGTAAAGCTTCATTCTATGCTTTTCGTAATTGTCTGGTCACTGCTAACAAAGAATTTGATAATAAAAAAAAAGAAAAACAATTGCTGGTTAGGAATTAATCGAATTTAGGGTTTTGTAAATAATTGTTTCAAATGAATAGAAATTGTTTGGGTAAATGTTTAAATAAATATCTTTAATTAAAACACGTTTAGTAAAATTGACGCTCCGTTTGCATAGAGTTGTTTGTTTAGCACAGGGTTGCTTTTTTTGATGACCAAGTTTTCATGAATTTTGGCTTCGTAGGATGTTTGGCATTTTCTAATTATTTTAAATTGCCCCATGTTATTCGGCTGAGTTTTGCACGAATTGCATTTCTTTATATGTTCTTTGATGGCACTTTTACTTGGCGTTGAAACATTTAAGTGCTCCCCTGCTCTTATACTCAAACGTCTTGCAGACGTACCGATGTACGTGACGTTCAAATCACGTGAACAGGTAAACTTATAAACAACATTTGAGGGCGAAATGTAGCGCCGTAAACCTTTGAATGGTATAAATATATTGTATTATTATGTTCGACGCTGTATTGCAATTAGCAATAATAGCAACTTGAATATTAAAAGTCACCTCTCTACCGAAATTGTATTACTATAATTTTGTGGTATTTGTTATCAAACCTTCAAATATGTACAAAAGTAATCGAAATCACTGCAAATCACTATCGAACCACAATATCAATGTGATCGAGGTTTTGAACAAACTATTCTAATGGTAAAACTCAATGCTGATTTTGCGAATGAGTGTATTGAATAAACCAATTTCAATGTCAAAACCAACCAAAAATCTATAATATTGTTCCCAAATGCTTCAGTATAGTGTTGCACTTCGTTTGTCTCAAACGATCAACCTAATCAATACATTACAAATTCCGTTAACAAATGTAACATGTTTTAATCACCGTTTGAACCAAACCGTTTCGACCAAACTTCTGTGAATGCATAACCCAAGATTGATCTTGCGCATGAATGCATTGAATAAACCAGTTTTAATGTCAATGTTCAATCATATATACATGTTTGAAACGCTCAACTAGATCACTAAACATAACAAACTCAATGATGAGACTTGAAACTCTATATCAGTGTAAACGTGTGACGTTTACTATCAAACTTATATCGAGATAAAACACCAATCCAAATCATTAATCAATCATAAAATGATTACACTTTTGACCAAACCGTTTTAAAAACACAACTCAATGATTGCTTTGCAAAATATTGTAAGAAAATTTGATATCTCAAAACTAACCAAACCAATACAAAAGTGATGCTAAACACTTCATTATGTTGTTGGACTGCAATTATATGTTTGAAACATTCTACCGAAACACTAAACATAACAAACTCAATGATGAGACCTGCAACTGTGCAGTGCTGTAAATGTGTGAATTTTACTATCAAATTTTACAAATATGCACAATAACAATCGAAATTCATTTAAATCACGATTTAACCATATTGTCAGATATCAAGGTTTTGACCTGACAATTGTACATGTAGAACACAATGATGATTTAGCAAATGAGTGTATTATGTAAACCAATTCCAATGTGAAATGTTACAATCTGTTTTAATGTCAGTTGTTGGATTATTGTATGTTTCAAATGTTCAACCAGATCACTAATCGTAACAATCCCAATGACAAAAATCAAAACTGTGTAGTATTGAAAATGAGCGATTTTCACTATTTATACTACAACTATGTCCAGTAACAATCCAAATCACTTTAAATCACGATATGACCATAATATCAATAATTAAGGTCTTGACTCGACATTGGTACAACTATAACACAATGATGATATCGCAAATGAGTGTATTTCGCGAAATCGAGCAATCACATGTAGACTAATTTCAATGTCAAAACTTACAAACAAATGTGTACTACTCCATTTATGTGTATTTCATCATCAATGATCAATTGTAATTGTATGTGTCATGTGCTCAACCACATCGCTAAATGCAACAAACTCAATGATAAAACCTCAACTTGGGTATTACTGTAATTGTGTGGTATTTGTTATCAAACCTTCAAATATCTACAAAAGTAATCGAAATCACTGCAAATCACTATCGAACCACAATATCAATGTGATCAAGGTTTTGAACAAACTATTCTAATGGTAAAACTCAATGCTGATTTTGCGAATGGGTGTATTGAATAAACCAATTTCAATGTCAAAACCAACCAAGCATGTATAATATCGTTGGAAAACGTTTCGGTTTTGTGTTGCAATTCATTTGTGTCAAACGATCAATCTAATCAATAAACATCACAAATTGACTTATTAGTACTAACCTTGTCTACTTGACCAGACTTTTGAGATTGTATCATTTAAAATATGATCTTGCACAATGAATAAACCAGTTTTAATGTCAATGTTCAATCATATATACATGTTTGAAACGCTCAACTAGACCACTAAACATAACAAACTCAATGATGAGACTTGAAACTCTATATCAGTGTAAACGTGTGACGTTTACTATCAAACTTACAACTACATAAAACACCAATCGACATCATTGTTCAATCATAAAATGATTAAAGTCTTGGCCAGAGTATTTTAGAAGCACAACTCAATGATTGTTTGGCAAAATAATGTAAGAAAACTTGAAATCTCAAAACTAACCAAACCAATACAAAAGTGATGCTAAACACTTCATTATGTTGTTGGACTGCAATTATATGTTTGAAACATTCTACCGAAACACTAAACATAACAAACTCAATGATGAGACCTGCAACTGTGCAGTGCTGTAAATGTGTGAATTTTACTATCAAATTTTACAAATATGCACAATAACAATCGAAATTCATTTAAATCACGATTTAACCATATTGTCAGATATCAAGGTTTTGACCTGACAAATGTACATGTAGAACACAATGATGATTTAGCAAATGAGTGTATTATGTAAACCAAATCCAATGTGAAATGTTACAATCTATTTTAATGTCAGTTGTTGGATTATTGTATGTTTCAAATGTTCAACCAGATCACTAATCGTAACAATCCCAATGACAAAAATCAAAACTGTGTAGTACTGAAAATGAGCGATTTTCACTATTTATACTACAACTATGCCCAGTAACAATCCAAATCACTTCAAATCACGATTTTACCATAATATCAATAATTAAGGTCTTGACTCGACATTTGTACAACTATAACACAATGATGATATCGGAAATGAATGTATTTTGCTAATTCGAGCAATCACATGTAGACTAATTTCAATGTCAAAACTTACAAACAACTGTGTGTTACTGCATTTATGTGTATTTCATCATCAATGATCAATTGTAATTGTATGTGTCATGTGCTCAACCACATCGCTAAATGCAACAAACTCAATGATGAAACCTCAACTTGGGTATTACTGTAATTGTGTGGCATTTGTTATCAAACCTTCAAATATCTACAAAAGTAATCGAAATCACTGCAAATCACTATCGAACCACAATATCAATGTGATCGAGGTTTCGAACAAACTATTCTAATGGTAAAACTCAATGCTGATTTTGCGAATGGGTGTATTGAATAAACCAATTTCAATGTCAAAACCAACCAAGCATGTATAATATCGTTGGAAAACGTTTCGGTTTGGTGTTGAATTCATTTGTCTCAAACGATCAATCTAATCAATAAACATCACAAATTGACTTATTAGTACTAAACTTGTAAATTTGACCAGACTTTTGTGATTGTATCATTTAAAATATGATCTTGCACATTGAATAAACCAAACTTAGTGTAAGTATTCAATCATAATTACATGTTTGAAACGCTCAACTGGATCACTAAACATAACAAACTCAATGATGAGACTTGAAACTCTATATCAGTGTAAACGTGTGACGTTTACTATCAAACTTACAACTAATAAAAACACCAATCGACATCATTGTTCAATCATAAAATGATTAAAGTCTTGACCAGAGTATTTTAGAAGCACAAATCAATGATTGTTTGGCAAAATAATGCAAGAAAACTTGAAATCTCAAAACTAACCAAACCAATACAAAAGTGATGCTAAACACTTCATTATGTTGTTGGACTGCAATTATATGTTTGAAACATTCTACCGAAACACTAAACATAACAAACTCAATGATGAGACCTGCAACTGTGCAGTGCTGTAAATGTGTCAATTTTACTATCGAATTTTACAAATATGCACAATAACAATCGAAAGTCATTTAAATCACGATTTAACCATATTGTCAGATATCAAGGTTTTGACCTGACAAATGTACATGTAGAACACAATGATGATTTAGCAAATGAGTGTATTATGTAAACCAATTCCAATGTGAAATGTTACAATCTGTTTAAATGTCAGTTGTTGGATTATTGTATGTTTCAAATGTTCAACCAGATCACTAATCGTAACAATCCCAATGACAAAAATCAAAACTGTGTAGTACTGAAAATGAGCGATTTTCACTATTTATACTACAACTATGCCCAGTAACAATCCAAATCACTTCAAATCACGATATGACCATAATATCAATAATTAAGGTCTTGACTCGACATTTGT
The DNA here is from genome assembly GCA_963675345.1 of Trididemnum clinides. NCBI lineage: Eukaryota > Metazoa > Chordata > Ascidiacea > Aplousobranchia > Didemnidae > Trididemnum > Trididemnum clinides. The sequence goes on along the minus strand of OY776290.1, from coordinate 2,884,022 downwards.
ACAACTATAACACAATGATGATATCGCAAATGAGTGCATTTTGCAAAATGGAACAAATGGACTTACTTCAATGTCAAAATCTAAATGAAGTTGTGTATTACTCTATTTATGTGTATTTCATCATCAATGATCAATTGTAATTGTATGTGTCATGTGCTCAACCACATCGCTAAATGCAACAAACTCAATGATGAAACCTCAACTTGGGTATTATTATAGTTCTGTGGTATTTGTTATCCAACTTTCAAATATGTACAAAAGTAATCGAAATCACTCCAAATCACTATCGAACCACAATATCAATGTGATCGAGATTTTGAACAAACTATTCTAATGGTAAAACTCAATGCTGATATTGCGAATGGGTGTATTGAATAAACCAATTTCAATGTCAAAACCAACCAAGCATGTATAATATCGTTGGAAAACGTTTCTACTTGGTGTTGCAATTCATTTGTCTCAAACGATCAATCTAATCAATAAACATCACAATGTGACTTATTAGTACTAAACTTGTCTATTTGACCAGACTTTTGTGATTGTATCATTTAAAATATGATCTTGCACAATGATTAAACCAGTTTTAATTTCAATTTTCAATCATATATACATGATTGAAACGCTCAACTAGATCACTAAACATAACAAACTCAATGATGAGACTTGAAACTCTATATCAGTGTAAACGTGTGACGTTTACTATCAAACTTACAACTACATAAAACACCAATCGACATCATTGTTCAATCATAAAATGATTAAAGTCTTGACCAGAGTATTTTAGAATCACAACTCAATGATTGTTTGGCAAAATAATGTAAGAAAATTTTATGTCTCAAAACTAACCAAACCAATACAAAAGTGATGCTAAACACTTCATTATGTTGTTGGACTGCAATTATATGTTTGAAACATTCTACCGAAACACTAAACATAACAAACTCAATGATGAGACCTGCAACTGTGCAGTGCTGTAAATGTGTGAATTTTACTATCAAATTTTACAAATATGCACAATAACAATCGAAATTCATTTAAATCACTATTTAACCATATTGTCAGATATCAAGGTTTTGACCTGACAATTGTACATGTAGAACACAATGATGATTTAGCAAATGAGTGTATTATGTAAACCAATTCCAATGTGAAATGTTACAATCTGTTTAAAGGTCAGTTGTTGGATTATTGTATGTTTCAAATGTTCAACCAGATCACTAATCGTAACAATCCCAATGACAAAAATCAAAACTGTGTAGTACTGAAAATGAGCGATTTTCACTATTTATACTACAACTATGCCCAGTAACAATCCAAATCACTTCAAATTACGATTTTACCATAATATCAATAATTAAGGTCTTGACTCGACATTGGTACAACTATAACACAATGATGATATCGCAAATGAGTGCATTTTGCGAATAGGAGCAAATAGAGTTATTTCAATGTCAAAACGTAAATAAGATTGTGTGTTACTGTATTTATGTGTATTTCATCATCAATGATCAACTGTAATTGTATGTGTCATGTGCTCAACCACATCGCTAAATGCAACAAACTCAATGATAAAACCTCAACTTGGGTATTACTGTAATTGTGTGGTATTTGTTATCAAACCTTCAAATATGTACAAAAGTAATCGAAATCACTCCAAATCACTATCGAACCACAATATCAATGTGATCGCGGTTTTGAACAAACTATTCTAATGGTAAAACTCAACGCTGATTTTGCGAATGAGTGTATTGAATGAACCAATTTCAATGTCAAAACCAACCAAGAATCTATAATATTGTTCCCAAACGCTTCAGTATAGTGTTGCACTTCGTTTGTCTCAAACGATCAACCTAATCAATACATTACAAATTCCGTTAACAAATGTAACATGCTTTAATCAGTTTTTGAACCAAACCGTTTCGACCAAACTTCTGTGAATGCATAACCCAAGATTGATCTTGTGCATGAATGCATTGAATAAACCAGTTTTAATGTCAATGTTCAATCATATATACATGTTTGAAACGCTCAACTAGATCACTAAACATAACAAACTCAATGATGAGACTTGAAACTCTATATCAGTGTAAACGTGTGACGTTTACTATCAAACTTACAACTACATAAAACACCAATCGACATCATTGTTCAATCATAAAATGATTAAAGTCTCGACCAGAGTATTTTAGAAGCACAACTCAATGATTGTTTGGCAAAATAATGTAAGAAAACTTGAAATCTCAAAACTAACCAAACCAATACAAAAGTGATGCTAAACACTTCATTATGTTGTTGGACTGCAATTATATGTTTGAAACATTCTATCGAAACACTAAACATAACAAACTCAATGATGAGACCTGCAACTGTGCAGTGCTGTAAATGTGTGAATTTTACTATCAAATTTTACAAATATGCACAATAACAATCGAAATTCATTTAAATCACTATTTAACCATATTGTCAGATATCAAGGTTTTGACCTGACAATTGTACATGTAGAACACAATGATGATTTAGCAAATGAGTGTATTATGTAAACCAATTCCAATGTGAAATGTTACAATCTATTTAAATGTCAGTTGTTGGATTATTGTATGTTTCAAATGTTCAACCAGATCACTAATCGTAACAATCCCAATGACAAAAATCAAAACTGTGTAGTACTGAAATCGAGCGATTTTCACTATTTATACTACAACTATGCCCAGTAACAATCCAAATCACTTCAAATCACGATTTTACCATAATATCAATAATTAAGGTCTTGACTCGACATTGGTACAACTATAACACAATGATGATATCGCAAATGAGTGTATTTCGCGAAATCGAACAACCACATGTAAACTAATTTCAATGTCAAAACTTACAAACAACTGTGTGTTACTGCATTTATGTGTATTTCATCATCAATGATCAATTGTAATTGTATGTGTCATGTGCTCAACCACATTGCTAAATGCAACAAACCCAATGATGAAACCTCAACTTGGGTATCATTATAGTTGTGTGGCATTTGTTATCCAACTTTCAAAAATGTACAAAAGTAATCGAAATCACTGCAAATCACTATCGAACCACAATATCAATGTGATCGAGGTTTTGAACAAACTATTCTAATGGTAAAACTCAATGCTGATTTTGCGAATGGGTGTATTGAATAAACCAATTTCAATGTCAAAACCAACCAAGCATGTATAATATCGTTGGAAAACGTTTCTACTTGGTGTTGCAATTCATTTGTCTCAAACGATCAATCTAATCAATAAACATCACAAATTGACTTATTAGTACTAAACTTGTTTATTTGACCAGACTTTTGTGATTGTATCATTTAAAATATGATCTTGCACAATGAATAAACCAGTTTTAATGTCAATGTTCAATCATATATACATGTTTGAAACGCTCAACTGGATCACTAAACATAACAAACTCAATGATGAGACTTGAAACTCTATATCAGTGTAAACGTGTGACGTTTACTATCAAACTTACAACTACATAAAACACCAATCGACATCATTGTTCAATCATAAAATGATTAAAGTCTTGACCAGAGTATTTTAGAAGCACAACTCAATGATTGTTTTGCAAAATAATGCAAGAAAACTTGAAATCTCAAAACTAACCAAATCAATACAAAAGTGATGCTAAACACTTCATTATGTTGTTGGACTGCAATTATATGTTTGAAACATTCTATCGAAACACTAAACATAACAAACTCAATGATGAGACCTGCAACTGTGCAGTGCTGTAAATGTGTGAATTTTACTATCAAATTTTACAAATATGCACAATAACAATCGAAAGTCATTTAAATCACGATTTAACCATTCTGTCAGATATCAAAGTTTTGACCTGACAATTGTACATGTAGAACACAATGATGATTTAGCAAATGAGTGTATTATGTAAACCAATTCCAATGTGAAATGTTACAATCTGTTTAAATGTCAGTTGTTGGATTATTGTATGTTTCAAATGTTCAACCAGATCACTAATCGTAACAATCCCAATGACAAAAATCAAAACTGTGTAGTACTGAAAATGATCGATTTTCACTATTTCTACTACAACTATGCCCAGTAACAATCCAAATCACTTCAAATCACGATTTTACCATAATATCAATAATTAAGGTCTTGACTGGACATTTGTACAACTATAACACAATGATGATATCGCAAATGAGTGCATTTTGCGAATAGGAGCAAATAGAGTTATTTCAATGTCAAAACGTAAATAAGATTGTGTGTTACTGTATTTATGTGTATTTCATCATCAATGATCAACTGTAATTGTATGTGTCATGTGCTCAACCACATCGCTAAATGCAACAAACTCAATGATAAAACCTCAACTTGGGTATTACTGTAATTGTGTGGTATTTGTTATCAAACCTTCAAATATGTACAAAAGTAATCGAAATCACTCCAAATCACTATCGAACCACAATATCAATGTGATCGCGGTTTTGAACAAACTATTCTAATGGTAAAACTCAACGCTGATTTTGCGAATGAGTGTATTGAATGAACCAATTTCAATGTCAAAACCAACCAAGAATCTATAATATTGTTCCCAAACGCTTCAGTATAGTGTTGCACTTCGTTTGTCTCAAACGATCAACCTAATCAATACATTACAAATTCCGTTAACAAATGTAACATGCTTTAATCAGTTTTTGAACCAAACCGTTTCGACCAAACTTCTGTGAATGCATAACCCAAGATTGATCTTGTGCATGAATGCATTGAATAAACCAGTTTTAATGTCAATGTTCAATCATATATACATGTTTGAAACGCTCAACTAGATCACTAAACATAACAAACTCAATGATGAGACTTGAAACTCTATATCAGTGTAAACGTGTGACGTTTACTATCAAACTTACAACTACATAAAACACCAATCGACATCATTGTTCAATCATAAAATGATTAAAGTCTCGACCAGAGTATTTTAGAAGCACAACTCAATGATTGTTTGGCAAAATAATGTAAGAAAACTTGAAATCTCAAAACTAACCAAACCAATACAAAAGTGATGCTAAACACTTCATTATGTTGTTGGACTGCAATTATATGTTTGAAACATTCTATCGAAACACTAAACATAACAAACTCAATGATGAGACCTGCAACTGTGCAGTGCTGTAAATGTGTGAATTTTACTATCAAATTTTACAAATATGCACAATAACAATCGAAATTCATTTAAATCACTATTTAACCATATTGTCAGATATCAAGGTTTTGACCTGACAATTGTACATGTAGAACACAATGATGATTTAGCAAATGAGTGTATTATGTAAACCAATTCCAATGTGAAATGTTACAATCTATTTAAATGTCAGTTGTTGGATTATTGTATGTTTCAAATGTTCAACCAGATCACTAATCGTAACAATCCCAATGACAAAAATCAAAACTGTGTAGTACTGAAATCGAGCGATTTTCACTATTTCTACTACAACTATGCCCAGTAACAATCCAAATCACTTCAAATCACGATTTTACCATAATATCAATAATTAAGGTCTTGACTCGACATTTGTACAACTATAACACAATGATGATATCGCAAATGAGTGTATTTCGCGAAATCGAACAACCACATGTAAACTAATTTCAATGTCAAAACTTACAAACAACTGTGTGTTACTGCATTTATGTGTATTTCATCATCAATGATCAATTGTAATTGTATGTGTCATGTGCTCAACCACATTGCTAAATGCAACAAACCCAATGATGAAACCTCAACTTGGGTATCATTATAGTTGTGTGGCATTTGTTATCCAACTTTCAAAAATGTACAAAAGTAATCGAAATCACTGCAAATCACTATCGAACCACAATATCAATGTGATCGAGGTTTTGAACAAACTATTCTAATGGTAAAACTCAATGCTGATTTTGCGAATGGGTGTATTGAATAAACCAATTTCAATGTCAAAACCAACCAAGCATGTATAATATCGTTGGAAAACGTTTCTACTTGGTGTTGCAATTCATTTGTCTCAAACGATCAATCTAATCAATAAACATCACAAATTGACTTATTAGTACTAAACTTGTTTATTTGACCAGACTTTTGTGATTGTATCATTTAAAATATGATCTTGCACAATGAATAAACCAGTTTTAATGTCAATGTTCAATCATATATACATGTTTGAAACGCTCAACTGGATCACTAAACATAACAAACTCAATGATGAGACTTGAAACTCTATATCAGTGTAAACGTGTGACGTTTACTATCAAACTTACAACTACATAAAACACCAATCGACATCATTGTTCAATCATAAAATGATTAAAGTCTTGACCAGAGTATTTTAGAAGCACAACTCAATGATTGTTTGGCAAAATAATGCAAGAAAACTTGAAATCTCAAAACTAACCAAATCAATACAAAAGTGATGCTAAACACTTCATTATGTTGTTGGACTGCAATTATATGTTTGAAACATTCTATCGAAACACTAAACATAACAAACTCAATGATGAGACCTGCAACTGTGCAGTGCTGTAAATGTGTGAATTTTACTATCAAATTTTACAAATATGCACAATAACAATCGAAAGTCATTTAAATCACGATTTAACCATTCTGTCAGATATCAAAGTTTTGACCTGACAATTGTACATGTAGAACACAATGATGATTTAGCAAATGAGTGTATTATGTAAACCAATTCCAATGTGAAATGTTACAATCTGTTTAAATGTCAGTTGTTGGATTATTGTATGTTTCAAATGTTCAACCAGATCACTAATCGTAACAATCCCAATGACAAAAATCAAAACTGTGTAGTACTGAAAATGATCGATTTTCACTATTTCTACTACAACTATGCCCAGTAACAATCCAAATCACTTCAAATCACGATTTTACCATAATATCAATAATTAAGGTCTTGACTGGACATTTGTACAACTATAACACAATGATGATATCGCAAATGAGTGCATTTTGCGAATAGGAGCAAATAGAGTTATTTCAATGTCAAAACGTAAATAAGATTGTGTGTTACTGTATTTATGTGTATTTCATCATCAATGATCAACTGTAATTGTATGTGTCATGTGCTCAACCACATCGCTAAATGCAACAAACTCAATGATAAAACCTCAACTTGGGTATTACTGTAATTGTGTGGTATTTGTTATCAAACCTTCAAATATGTACAAAAGTAATCGAAATCACTGCAAATCACTATCGAACCACAATATCAATGTGATCGAGGTTTTGAACAAACTATTCTAATGGTAAAACTCAATGCTGATTTTGCGAATGGGTGTATTGAATAAACCAATTTCAATGTCAAAACCAACCAAGAATCTATAATATTGTTCCCAAACGCTTCAGTATAGTGTTGCACTTCGTTTGTCTCAAACGATCAATCTAATCAATAAACATCACAAATTGACTTAGCAATTTTAAACTTGTCTACTTGATCAGACTTTTGTGATTGTATCATTTAAAATATGATCTTGCACATTGAATAAACCAAAATTAATGTAAGTATTCAATCATATATACATGTTTGAAACGCTCAACTGGATCACTAAACATAACAAACTCAATGATGAGACTTGAAACTTTATATCAGTGTAAACGTGTGACGTTTACTATCAAACTTACAACTACATAAAACACAAATCGACATCATTGTTCAATCATAAAATGATTAAAGTCTTGACCAGAGTATTTTAGAAGCACAACTCAATGATTGTTTGGCAAAATAATGCAAGAAAACTTTATATCTCAAAACTAACCAAACCAATACAAAAGTGATCCTAAACACTTCATTATGTTGTTGGACTGCAATTATATGTTTGAAACATTCTATCGAAACACTAAACATAACAAACTCAATGATGAGACCTGCAACTGTGCAGTGCTGTAAATGTGTGAATTTTACTATCAAATTTTACAAATATGCACAATAACAATCGAAATTCATTTAAATCACGATTTAACCATATTGTCAGATATCAAGGTTTTGACCTGACAATTGTACATGTAGAACACAATGATGATTTAGCAAATGAGTGTATTATGTAAACCAATTCCAATGTGAAATGTTACAATCTATTTTAATGTCAGTTGTTGGATTATTGTATGTTTCAAATGTTCAACCAGATCACTAATCGTAACAATCCCAATGACATAAATCAAAACTGTGTATTACTGAAAATGAGCGATTTTCACTATTTATACTACAACTATGCCCAGTAACAATCCAAATCACTTCAAATCACGATTTTACCATAATATCAATAATTAAGGTCTTGACTCGACATCGGTACAACTATAACACAATGATGATATCGCAAATGAAAGTATTTCGCGAAATCGAACAACCACATATAAACTAATTTCAATGTCAAAACTTACAAACAACTGTGTGTTAGTGCATTTATGTGTATTTCATCATCAATGATCAATTGTAATTGTATGTGTCATGTGCTCAACCACATCGCTAAATGCAACAAACTCAATGACGAAACTTCAACTTGGGTATTACTATAGTTGTGTGGCATTTGTTATCAAACTTTCAAAAATGTACAAAAGTAATCGAAATCACTCCAAATCACTATCGAACCACAATATCAATGTGATCGAGATTTTGAACAAACTATTCTAATGGTAAAACTCAATGCTAATTTTGCGAATGGGTGTATTGAATAAACCAATTTCAATGTCGGAACCAACCAAGTATGTATAATATCGTTGGAAAACGTTTCGGTTTGGTGTTGCACTTCGTTTGTCTCAAACGATCAATTTAATCAATAAACATCACAAATTGACCTATCGTTACTAAACTTGTCTATTTGACCAGACTTTTGTGATTGTATCATTTAAAATATGATCTTGCACATTGAATAAACCAGTTTTAATGTCAATGTTCAATCATATATACATGTTTGAAACGCTCAACTAGATCACTAAACATAACAAACTCAATGATGAGACTTGAAACTCTATATCAGTGTAAACGTGTGACGTTTACTATCAAACTTACAACTACATAAAACACCAATCGACATCATTGTTCAATCATAAAATGATTAAAGTCTCGACCAGAGTATTTTAGAAGCACAACTCAATGATTGTTTGGCAAAATAATGTAAGAAAACTTGAAATCTCAAAACTAACCAAACCAATACAAAAGTGATGCTAAACACTTCATTATGTTGTTGGACTGCAATTATATGTTTGAAACATTCTATCGAAACACTAAACATAACAAACTCAATGATGAGACCTGCAACTGTGCAGTGCTGTAAATGTGTGAATTTTACTATCAAATTTTACAAATATGCACAATAACAATCGAAATTCATTTAAATCACTATTTAACCATATTGTCAGATATCAAGGTTTTGACCTGACAATTGTACATGTAGAACACAATGATGATTTAGCAAATGAGTGTATTATGTAAACCAATTCCAATGTGAAATGTTACAATCTATTTAAATGTCAGTTGTTGGATTATTGTATGTTTCAAATGTTCAACCAGATCACTAATCGTAACAATCCCAATGACAAAAATCAAAACTGTGTAGTACTGAAATCGAGCGATTTTCACTATTTATACTACAACTATGCCCAGTAACAATCCAAATCACTTCAAATCACGATTTTACCATAATATCAATAATTAAGGTCTTGACTCGACATTTGTACAACTATAACACAATGATGATATCGCAAATGAGTGTATTTCGCGAAATCGAACAACCACATGTAAACTAATTTCAATGTCAAAACTTACAAACAACTGTGTGTTACTGCATTTATGTGTATTTCATCATCAATGATCAATTGTAATTGTATGTGTCATGTGCTCAACCACATTGCTAAATGCAACAAACCCAATGATGAAACCTCAACTTGGGTATCATTATAGTTGTGTGGCATTTGTTATCCAACTTTCAAAAATGTACAAAAGTAATCGAAATCACTGCAAATCACTATCGAACCACAATATCAATGTGATCGAGGTTTTGAACAAACTATTCTAATGGTAAAACTCAATGCTGATTTTGCGAATGGGTGTATTGAATAAACCAATTTCAATGTCAAAACCAACCAAGCATGTATAATATCGTTGGAAAACGTTTCTACTTGGTGTTGCAATTCATTTGTCTCAAACGATCAATCTAATCAATAAACATCACAAATTGACTTATTAGTACTAAACTTGTTTATTTGACCAGACTTTTGTGATTGTATCATTTAAAATATGATCTTGCACAATGAATAAACCAGTTTTAATGTCAATGTTCAATCATATATACATGTTTGAAACGCTCAACTGGATCACTAAACATAACAAACTCAATGATGAGACTTGAAACTCTATATCAGTGTAAACGTGTGACGTTTACTATCAAACTTACAACTACATAAAACACCAATCGACATCATTGTTCAATCATAAAATGATTAAAGTCTTGACCAGAGTATTTTAGAAGCACAACTCAATGATTGTTTGGCAAAATAATGCAAGAAAACTTGAAATCTCAAAACTAACCAAATCAATACAAAAGTGATGCTAAACACTTCATTATGTTGTTGGACTGCAATTATATGTTTGAAACATTCTATCGAAACACTAAACATAACAAACTCAATGATGAGACCTGCAACTGTGCAGTGCTGTAAATGTGTGAATTTTACTATCAAATTTTACAAATATGCACAATAACAATCGAAAGTCATTTAAATCACGATTTAACCATTCTGTCAGATATCAAAGTTTTGACCTGACAATTGTACATGTAGAACACAATGATGATTTAGCAAATGAGTGTATTATGTAAACCAATTCCAATGTGAAATGTTACAATCTGTTTAAATGTCAGTTGTTGGATTATTGTATGTTTCAAATGTTCAACCAGATCACTAATCGTAACAATCCCAATGACAAAAATCAAAACTGTGTAGTACTGAAAATGATCGATTTTCACTATTTCTACTACAACTATGCCCAGTAACAATCCAAATCACTTCAAATCACGATTTTACCATAATATCAATAATTAAGGTCTTGACTGGACATTTGTACAACTATAACACAATGATGATATCGCAAATGAGTGCATTTTGCGAATAGGAGCAAATAGAGTTATTTCAATGTCAAAACGTAAATAAGATTGTGTGTTACTGTATTTATGTGTATTTCATCATCAATGATCAACTGTAATTGTATGTGTCATGTGCTCAACCACATCGCTAAATGCAACAAACTCAATGATAAAACCTCAACTTGGGTATTACTGTAATTGTGTGGTATTTGTTATCAAACCTTCAAATATGTACAAAAGTAATCGAAATCACTGCAAATCACTATCGAACCACAATATCAATGTGATCGAGGTTTTGAACAAACTATTCTAATGGTAAAACTCAATGCTGATTTTGCGAATGGGTGTATTGAATAAACCAATTTCAATGTCAAAACCAACCAAGAATCTATAATATTGTTCCCAAACGCTTCAGTATAGTGTTGCACTTCGTTTGTCTCAAACGATCAATCTAATCAATAAACATCACAAATTGACTTAGCAATTTTAAACTTGTCTACTTGATCAGACTTTTGTGATTGTATCATTTAAAATATGATCTTGCACATTGAATAAACCAAAATTAATGTAAGTATTCAATCATATATACATGTTTGAAACGCTCAACTGGATCACTAAACATAACAAACTCAATGATGAGACTTGAAACTTTATATCAGTGTAAACGTGTGACGTTTACTATCAAACTTACAACTACATAAAACACAAATCGACATCATTGTTCAATCATAAAATGATTAAAGTCTTGACCAGAGTATTTTAGAAGCACAACTCAATGATTGTTTGGCAAAATAATGCAAGAAAACTTTATATCTCAAAACTAACCAAACCAATACAAAAGTGATCCTAAACACTTCATTATGTTGTTGGACTGCAATTATATGTTTGAAACATTCTATCGAAACACTAAACATAACAAACTCAATGATGAGACCTGCAACTGTGCAGTGCTGTAAATGTGTGAATTTTACTATCAAATTTTACAAATATGCACAATAACAATCGAAATTCATTTAAATCACGATTTAACCATATTGTCAGATATCAAGGTTTTGACCTGACAATTGTACATGTAGAACACAATGATGATTTAGCAAATGAGTGTATTATGTAAACCAATTCCAATGTGAAATGTTACAATCTATTTTAATGTCAGTTGTTGGATTATTGTATGTTTCAAATGTTCAACCAGATCACTAATCGTAACAATCCCAATGACATAAATCAAAACTGTGTATTACTGAAAATGAGCGATTTTCACTATTTATACTACAACTATGCCCAGTAACAATCCAAATCACTTCAAATCACGATTTTACCATAATATCAATAATTAAGGTCTTGACTCGACATCGGTACAACTATAACACAATGATGATATCGCAAATGAAAGTATTTCGCGAAATCGAACAACCACATATAAACTAATTTCAATGTCAAAACTTACAAACAACTGTGTGTTAGTGCATTTATGTGTATTTCATCATCAATGATCAATTGTAATTGTATGTGTCATGTGCTCAACCACATCGCTAAATGCAACAAACTCAATGACGAAACTTCAACTTGGGTATTACTATAGTTGTGTGGCATTTGTTATCAAACTTTCAAAAATGTACAAAAGTAATCGAAATCACTCCAAATCACTATCGAACCACAATATCAATGTGATCGAGATTTTGAACAAACTATTCTAATGGTAAAACTCAATGCTAATTTTGCGAATGGGTGTATTGAATAAACCAATTTCAATGTCGGAACCAACCAAGTATGTATAATATCGTTGGAAAACGTTTCGGTTTGGTGTTGCACTTCGTTTGTCTCAAACGATCAATTTAATCAATAAACATCACAAATTGACCTATCGTTACTAAACTTGTCTATTTGACCAGACTTTTGTGATTGTATCATTTAAAATATGATCTTGCACATTGAATAAACCAAAATTAGTGTAAGTATTCAATCATATATACATGTTTGAAACGCTCAACTAGATCACTAAACATAACAAACTCAATGATGAGACTTGAAACTCTATATCAGTGTAAACGTGTGACGTTTACTATCAAACTTACAACTACATAAAACACCAATCGACATCATTGTTCAATCATAAAATGATTAAAGTCTTGGCCAGAGTATTTTAGAAGCACAACTCAATGATTGTTTGGCAAAATAATGTAAGAAAACTTGAAATCTCAAAACTAACCAAACCAATACAAAAGTGATGCTAAACACTTCATTATGTTGTTGGACTGCAATTATATGTTTGAAACATTCTACCGAAACACTAAACATAACAAACTCAATGATGAGACCTGCAACTGTGCAGTGCTGTAAATGTGTGAATTTTACTATCAAATTTTACAAATATGCACAATAACAATCGAAAGTCATTTAAATCACGATTTAACCATATTGTCAGACATCAAGGTTTTGATCTGACAATTGTACATGTAGAACACAATGATGATTTAGCAAATGAGTGTATTATGTAAACCAATTCCAATGTGAAATGTTACAATCTGTTTAAATGTCAGTTGTTGGATTATTGTATGTTTCAAATGTTCAACCAGATCACTAATCATAACAATCCCAATGACATAAATCAAAACTGTGTAGTACTGAAAATGAGCGATTTTCACTATTTATACTACAACTATGCCCAGTAACAATCCAAATCACTTCAAATCACGATTTTACCATAATATCAATAATTAAGGTCTTGACTCGACATTTGTACAACTATAACACAATGATGATATCGCAAATGAGTGCATTTTGCGAATAGGAGCAAATAGAGTTATTTCAATGTCAAAACGTAAACAAGATTGTGTGTTACTGTATTTATGTGTATTTCATCATCAATGATCAATTGTAATTGTATGTGTCATGTGCTCAACCACATCGCTAAATGCAACAAACTCAATGATGAAACCTCAACTTGGGTATTACTGTAATTGTGTGGCATTTGTTATCAAACCTTCAATCATCTACAAAAGTAATCGAAATCACTGCAAATCACTATCGAACCACAATATCAATGTGATCGAGGTTTTGAACAAACTATTCTAACGGTAAAACTCAATGCTGATTTTGCGAATGAGTGTATTGAATAAACCAATTTCAATGTCAAAACCAACCAAGAATCTATAATATTGTTCCCAAACGCTTCAGTATAGCATTGCACTTCGTTTGTCTCAAACGATCAACCTAATCAATACATTACAAATTCCGTTAACAAATGTAACATGCTTTAATCAGTTTTTGAACCAAACCGTTTCGACCAATCTTCTGTGAATGCATAACCCAAGATTGAGCTTGCGCATGAATGCATTGAATAAACCAGTTTTAATGTCAATGTTCAATCATATATACATGTTTGAAACGCTCAACTAGATCACTAAACATAACAAACTCAATGATGAGACTTGAAACTCTATATCAGTGTAAACGTGTGACGTTTACTATCAAACTTACAACTACATAAAACACCAATCGACATCATTGTTCAATCATAAAATGATTAAAGTCTTGACCAGAGTATTTTAGAAGCACAACTCAATGATTGTTTGGCAAAATAATGTAAGAAAACTTTATATCTCAAAACTAACCAAACCAATACAAAAGTGATGCTAAACACTTCATTATGTTGTTGGACTGCAATTATATGTTTGAAACATTCTACCGAAACACTAAACATAACAAACTCAATGATGAGACCTGCAACTGTGCAGTGCTGTGACTGTATGAATTTTACTATCAAATTTTACAAATATGCACAATAACAATCGAAATTCATTTAAATCACGATTTAACCATATTGTCAGATATCAAGGTTTTGACCTGACAATTGTACATGTAGAACACAATGATGATTTAGCAAATGAGTGTATTATGTAAACCAATTCCAATGTGAAATGTTACAATCTGTTTAAATGTCAGTTGTTGGATTATTGTATGTTTCAAATGTTCAACCAGATCACTAATCGTAACAATCCCAATGACAAAAATCAAAACTGTGTAGTACTGAAATTGATCGATTTTCAATATTTCTACTACAACTATGCCCAGTAACAATCCAAATCACTTCAAATTACGACTTAACCATAATATCAATAATTAAGGTCTTGACTCGACATTGGTACAACTATAACACAATGATGATATTGCAAATGAGTGCATTTTGCAAAATGGAGCAATTAAATTTTTTTCAATGTCAAAACTTAGTTAAAAGTTGTGTATTACTGCATTTATGTGTATTTCATCATCATTGATCAATTGTAATTGTATGTGTCATGTGCTCAACCACATCGCTTAATGCAACAAACTCAATGATAAAACCTCAATTTGGGTATTACTATAATTGTGTGGCATTTGTTATCAAACTTTCAAATATGTAAAAAAGTAATCGAAATCACTGCAAATCACTATCGAACCACAATATCAATGTGATCGAGGTTTTGAACAAACTATTCTAATGGTAAAACTCAATGCTGATTTTGCGAATGAGTGTATTGAATAAACCAATTTCAATGTAAAAAACAACCAAGAATTTATAATTATGTTCCCGAACGTATCAATACATTACAAATTTTGTTAACAAATGTAACATGTTTTACTCAGTGTCTGAACCAAAACCTTTCAACCAAACTTCTGTGAATGCATAACCCAAAATTGATGTTGCGCATGAATGCATTGAACAAACCAGTTTTAATGTCAATGTTCAATCATATATACATGTTTGAAACGCTCAACTAGATCACTAAGCATAACAAACTCAGTGATGAGACTTGAAACTCTATATCAGTGTAAACGTGTGACGTTTACTATCAAACTTACAACTAGATAACACACAAATCGACATCATTGTTCAATCATAAAATGATTAAAGTTTGACCAGAGTATTTTAGCACAACTCAATGATTGCTTTGCAAAATAGGGTAAGAAAACTTGAAATCTCAAAACTAACCAAACCAATACAAAAGTGATGCTAAACATTTCAATGGGTTGTTGGACTGCAATTATATGTTTGAAAAATTCTACGGAAACACTAAACATAACAAACTCAATGATGAGACTTGAAACTCTATATCAGTGTAAACGTGTTACGTTTACTATCAAACTTACAACGTGATAAAACACCAATCCAAATCATTATTCAATCATAAAATGATTACATTTTTGACCAAACCGTTTTAAAAACACAACTCAATGATTGCCTTGCAAAATAATGTAAGAAAACTTTATATCTCAAAACTAACCAAACCAATACAAAAGTGATCCTAAACACTTTATTATGTTGTTGGACTGCAATTATATGTTTGAAACATTCTACCGAAACACTAAACATAACAAACTCAATGATGAGATCTGCAACTGTGCAGTGCTGTGAATGTGTGAATTCTAGTGTGAAATTTTACAAATATGCACAATAACAATCGAAAGTCATTTAAATCACGATTTAACCATATTGTCAGATATCAAGGTTTTGACCTGACAATTGTACATGTAGAACACAATGATGATTTAGCAAATGAGTGTATTATGTAAACCAATTCCAATGTGAAATGTTACAATCTGTTTAAATGTCAGTTGTTGGATTATTGTATGTTTCAAATGTTCAACCAGATCACTAATCGTAACAATCCCAATGACATAAATCAAAACTGTGTAGTACTGAAAATGAGCGATTTTCACTATTTATACTACAACTATGCCCAGTAACAATCCAAATCACTTCAAATCACGATTTTACCATAATATCAATAATTAAAGTCTTGACTCGACATTTGTACAACTATACCACAATGATGATATCGCAAATGAGTGTATTTTGCGAATTGGAGCAATCACATGTAGACTAATTTCAATGTCAAAACTTAAAAACAATTGTGTATTACTCCATTTATGTGTATTTCATCATCAATGATCAACTGTAATTGTATGTGTCATGTGCTCAACCACATCGCTAAATGCTACAAACTCAATGATAAAACCTCAACTTGGGTATTACTAAAGTTGTGTGGTATTTGTTATCAAACCTTCAAATATGTACAAAAGTAATCGAAATCACTATCGAACCACAATATCAATGTGATCGAGGTTTCGAACAAACTATTCTAATGGTAAAACTCAATGCTGATTTTGCGAATGAGTGTATTGAATAAACCAATTTCAATGTCAAAACCAACCAAGCATGTATAATATCGTTGGAAAACGTTTCGGTTTGGTGTTGCGATTCTTTTGTCTCAAACGATCAATCTAGTCGATAATCATCACAAATTGATTTATTAGTACTAAACTTGTAAATTTGACCAGACTTTTGTGATTGTATCATTTAAAATATGATCTTGCACATTGAATAAACCAAACTTAGTGTAAGTATTCAATCATAATTACATGTTTGAAACGCTCAACTGGATCACTAAACATAACAAACTCAATGATGAGACTTGAAACTCTATATCAGTGTAAACGTGTGACGTTTACTATCAAACTTACAACTACATAAAACACCAATCGACATCATTGTTCAATCATAAAATGATTAAAGTCTTGGCCAGAGTATTTTAGAAGCACAACTCAATGATTGTTTGGCAAAATAATGTAAGAAAACTTGAAATCTCAAAACTAACCAAACCAATACAAAAGTGATGCTAAACACTTCATTATGTTGTTGGACTGCAATTATATGTTTGAAACATTCTACCGAAACACTAAACATAACAAACTCAATGATGAGACCTGCAACTGTGCAGTGCTGTAAATGTGTGAATTTTACTATCAAATTTTACAAATATGCACAATAACAATCGAAAGTCATTTAAATCACGATTTAACCATATTGTCAGATATCAAAGTTTTGACCTGACAAATGTACATTTAGAACACAATGATGATTTAGCAAATGAGTGTATTATGTAAACCAATTCCAATGTGAAATGTTACAATCTGTTTAAATGTCAGTTGTTGGATTATTGTATGTTTCAAATGTTCAACCAGATCACTAATCGTAACAATCCCAATGACAAAAATCAAAACTGTGTATTACTGAAAATGAGCGATTTTCACTATTTATACTACAACTATGCCCAGTAACAATCCAAATCACTTCAAATCACGATTTTACCATAATATCAATAATTAAGGTCTTGACTCGACATTTGTACAACTATAACACAATGATGATATCGCAAATGAGTGCATTTTGCGAATAGGAGCAAATAGAGTTATTTCAATGTCAAAATGTAAATAAGATTGTGTGTTACTGTATTTATGTGTATTTCATCATCAATGATCAACTGTAATTGTATGTGTCATGTGCTCAACCACATCGCTAAATGCAACAAACTCAATGATGAAACCTCAACTTGGGTATTACTGTAATTGTGTGGTATTTGTTATCAAACCTTCAAATATGTACAAAAGTAATCGAAATCACTGCAAATCACTATCGAACCACAATATCAATGTGATCGAGGTTTTGAACAAACGATTCTAACGGTAAAACTCAATGCTGATTTTGCGAATGAGTGTATTGAATGAACCAATTTCAATGTCAAAACCAACCAAGAATTTATAATATTGTTCCCAAACGCTTCAGTATAGTATTGCACTTCGTTTGTCTCAAACGATCAACCTAATCAATACATTACAAATTCCGTTAACAAATGTAACATGCTTTAATCAGTTTTTGAACCAAACCGTTTCGACCAAACTTCTGTGAATGCATAACCCAAGATTGATGTTGCGCATGAATGCATTGAACAAACCAGTTTTAATGTCAATGTTCAATCATATATACATGTTTGAAACGCTCAACTAGATCACTAAACATAACAAACTCAATGATGAGACTTGAAACTCTATATCAGTGTAAACGTGTGACGTTTACTATCAAACTTACAACTACATAAAACACCAATCGACATCATTGTTCAATCATAAAATGATTAAAGTCTTGACCAGAGTATTTTAGAAGCACAACTCAATGATTGTTTGGCAAAATAATGTAAGAAAACTTGAAATCTCAAAACTAACCAAACCAATACAAAAGTGATGCTAAACACTTCATTATGTTGTTGGACTGCAATTATATGTTTGAAACATTCTACCGAAACACTAAACATAACAAACTCAATGATGAGACCTGCAACTGTGCAGTGCTGTGACTGTATGAATTTTACTATCAAATTTTACAAATATGCACAATAACAATCGAAATTCATTTAAATCACGATTTAACCATATTGTCAGATATCAAGGTTTTGACCTGACAATTGTACATGTAGAACACAATGATGATTTAGCAAATGAGTGTATTATGTAAACCAATTCCAATGTGAAATGTTACAATCTGTTTAAATGTCAGTTGTTGGATTATTGTATGTTTCAAATGTTCAACCAGATCACTAATCGTAACAATCCCAATGACAAAAATCAAAACTGTGTAGTACTGAAATTGATCGATTTTCAATATTTATACTACAACTATGCCCAGTAACAATCCAAATCACTTCAAATTACGACTTAACCATAATATCAATAATTAAGGTCTTGACTCGACATTGGTACAACTATACCACAATGATGATATCGCAAATGAGTGCATTTTGCAAAATGGAGCAATTAAATTTTTTTCAATGTCAAAACTTAGTTAAAAGTTGTGTATTACTGCATTTATGTGTATTTCATCATCAATGATCAATTGTAATTGTATGTGTCATGTGCTCAACCACATCGCTTAATGCAACAAACTCAATGATAAAACCTCAATTTGGGTATTACTGTAATTGTGTGGTATTTGTTATCAAACTTTCAAATATGTAAAAAAGTAATCGAAATCACTGCAAATCACTATCGAACCACAATATCAATGTGATCGAGGTTTTGAACAAACTATTCTAATGGTAAAACTCAATGCTGTTTTTGCGAATGAGTGTATTGAATAAACCAATTTCAATGGAAAAAACCAACCAAGAATTTATAATTATGTTCCCGAACGTATCAATACATTACAAATTTTGTTAACAAATGTAACATGTTTTACTCAGTGTCTGAACCAAAACCTTTCAACCAAACTTCTGTGAATGCATAACCCAAAATTGATGTTGCGCATGAATGCATTGAACAAACCAGTTTTAATGTCAATGTTCAATCATATATACATGTTTGAAACGCTCAACTAGATCACTAAGCATAACAAACTCAATGATGAGACTTGAAACTCTATATCAGTGTAAACGTGTGACGTTTACTATCAAACTTACAACTAGATAACACACAAATCGACATCATTGTTCAATCATAAAATGATTAAAGTTTGACCAAAGTATTTTAGCACAACTCAATGATTTCTTTGCAAAATAGGGTAAGAAAACTTGAAATCTCAAAACTAACCAAACCAATACAAAAGTGATGCTAAACATTTCAATGGGTTGTTGGACTGCAATTATATGTTTGAAAAATTCTACCGAAACACTAAACATAACAAACTCAATGATGAGACTTGAAACTCTATATCAGTGTAAACGTGTGACGTTTACTATCAAACTTACAACGTGATAAAACACCAATCCAAATCATTATTCAATCATAAAATGATTACATTTTTGACCAAACCGTTTTAAAAACACAACTCAATGATTGCCTTGCAAAATAATGTAAGAAAACTTTATATCTCAAAACTAACCAAACCAATACAAAAGTGATCCTAAACACTTTATTATGTTGTTGGACTGCAATTATATTTTTGAAACATTCTACCGAAACACTAAACGTAACAAACTCAATGATGAGACCTGCAACTGTGCAGTGCTGTGAATGTGTGAATTCTAGTGTGAAATTTTACAAATATGCACAATAACAATCGAAAGTCATTTAAATCACGATTTAACCATATTGTCAGATATCAAAGTTTTGACCTGACAATTGTACATGTAGAACACAATGATGATTTAGCAAATGAGTGTATTATGTAAACCAATTCCAATGTGAAATGTTACAATCTGTTTAAATGTCAGTTGTTGGATTATTGTATGTTTCAAATGTTCAACCAGATCACTAATCGTAACAATCCCAATGACAAAAATCAAAACTGTGTATTACTGAAAATGAGCGATTTTCAATATTTATACTACAACTATGCCCAGTAACAATCCAAATCACCTCAAATCACGATTTTACCATAATATCAATAATTAAAGTCTTGACTCGACATTTGTACAACTATAACACAATGATGATATCGCAAATGAGTGTATTTTGCGAATTCGAGCAATCACATGTAGACTAATTTCAATGTCAAAACTTAAAAACAATTGTGTATTACTGCATTTATGTGTATTTCATCATCAATGATCAATTGTAATTGTATGTGTCATGTGCTCAACCACATCGCTAAATGCAACAAACTCAATGATAAAACCTCAACTTGGGTATTACTATAGTTGTGTGGCATTTGTTATCAAACCTTCAAATATGTACAAAAGTAATCGAAATCACTACAAATCACTATCGAACCACAATATCAATATGATCGAGGTTTCGAACAAACTATTCTAATGGTAAAACTCAATGCTGATTTTGCGAATGAGTGTATTGAATGAACCAATTTCAATGTCAAAACCAACCAAGCATGTATAATATCGTTGGAAAACGTTTCGGTTTGGTGTTGCGATTCTTTTGTCTCAAACGATCAATCTAGTCGATAATCATCACAAATTGATTTGATAGTACTAAACTTGTAAACTTGACCAGACTTTTGTGATTGTATCATTTAAAATATGATCTTGCACATTGAATAAACCAAACTTAGTGTAAGTATTCAATCATAATTACATGTTTGAAACGCTCAACTGGATCACTAAACATAACAAACTCAATGATGAGACTTGAAACTCTATATCAGTGTAAACGTGTGACGTTTACTATCAAACTTACAACTACATAAAACACCAATCGACATCATTGTTCAATCATAAAATGATTAAAGTCTTGACCAGAGTATTTTAGAATCACAACTCAGTGATTGTTTGGCAAAATAATGTAAGAAAACTTGAAATCTCAAAACTAACCAAACCAATACAAAAGTGATGCTAAACACTTCATTATGTTGTTGGACTGCAATTATATGTTTGAAACATTCTACCGAAACACTAAACATAACAAACTCAATGATGAGACCTGCAACTGTGCAGTGCTGTAAATGTGTGAATTTTACTATCAAATTTTACAAATATGCACAATAACAATCGAAAGTCATTTAAATCACGATTTAACCATATTGTCAGATATCAAGGTTTTGACCTGACAAATGTACATTTAGAACACAATGATGATTTAGCAAATGAGTGTATTATGTAAACCAATTCCAATGTGAAATGTTACAATCTGTTTAAATGTCAGTTGTTGGATTATTGTATGTTTCAAATGTTCAACCAGATCACTAATCGTAACAATCCCAATGACAAAAATCAAAACTGTGTATTACTGAAAATGAGCGATTTTCACTATTTCTACTACAACTATGCCCAGTAACAATCCAAATCACTTCAAATCACGATTTTACCATAATATCAATAATTAAGGTCTTGACTGGACATTTGTACAACTATAACACAATGATGATATCGCAAATGAGTGCATTTTGCGAATAGGAGCAAATAGAGTTATTTTAATGTCAAAACGTAAACAAGATTGTGTGTTACTGTATTTATGTGTATTTCATCATCAATGATCAACTGTAATTGTATGTGTCATGTGCTCAACCACATCGCTAAATGCAACAAACTCAATGATGAAACCTCAACTTGGGTATTACTGTAGTTGTGTGGCATTTGTTATCAAACCTTCAAATATGTACAAAAGTAATCGAAATCACTGCAAATCACTATCGAACCACAATATCAATGTGATCGAGGTTTTGAACAAACGATTCTAACGGTAAAACTCAATGCTGATTTTGCAAATGAGTGTATTGAATGAACCAATTTCAATGTCAAAACCAACCAAGAATCTATAATATTGTTCCCAAACGCTTCAGTATAGTATTGCACTTCGTTTGTCTCAAACGATCAACCTAATCAATACATTACAAATTCCGTTAACAAATGTAACATGCTTTAATCAGTTTTTCAACCAAAACGTTTCGACCAATCTTCTGTGAATGCATAACCCAAGATTGATGTTGCGCATGAATGCATTGAATAAACCAGTTTTAATGTCAATGTTCAATCATATATACATGTTTGAAACGCTCAACTAGATCACTAAACATAACAAACTCAATGATGAGACTTGAAACTCTATATCAGTGTAAACGTGTGACGTTTACTATCAAACTTACAACTACATAAAACACCAATCGACATCATTGTTCAATCATAAAATGATTAAAGTCTTGACCAGAGTATTTTAGAATCACAACTCAGTGATTGTTTGGCAAAATAATGTAAGAAAACTTGAAATCTCAAAACTAACCAAACCAATACAAAAGTGATGCTAAACACTTCATTATGTTGTTGGACTGCAATTATATGTTTGAAACATTCTACCGAAACACTAAACATAACAAACTCAATGATGAGACCTGCAACTGTGCAGTGCTGTAAATGTGTGAATTTTACTATCAAATTTTACAAATATGCACAATAACAATCGAAATTCATTTAAATCACGATTTAACCATATTGTCAGATATCAAGGTTTTGACCTGACAATTGTACATGTAGAACACAATGATGATTTAGCAAATGAGTGTATTATGTAAACCAATTCCAATGTGAAATGTTACAATCTATTTAAATGTCAGTTGTTGGATTATTGTATGTTTCAAATGTTCAACCAGATCACTAATCGTAACAATCCCAATGACAAAAATCAAAACTGTCTAGTATTGAAAATGAGCGATTTTCACTATTTATATTACAACTATGCCCAGTAACAATCCAAATCACTTCAAATCACGATTTTACCATAATATCAATAATTAAGGTCTTGACTCGACATTTGTACAACTATAACACAATGATGATATCGCAAATGAGTGTATTTTGCAAATTTGAGCAAATAGACCTGATTCAATGTCAAAACGTAAATAAGATTGTGTATTACTGCATTTATGTGTATTTCATCATCAATGATCAACTGTAATTGTATGTGTCATGTGCTCAACCACATCGCTAAATGCAACAAACTCAATGATGAAACCTCAACTTGGGTATTACTGTAATTGTGTGGTATTTGTTATCAAACCTTCAAATATCTACAAAAGTAATCGAAATCACTGCAAATCACTATCGAACCACAATATCAATGTGATCGAGGTTTTGAACAAACTATTCTAATGGTAAAACTCAATGCTGATTTTGCGAATGAGTGTATTGAATAAACCAATTTCAATGTCAAAACCAACCAAGCATCTATAATATTGTTCCCAAACGCTTCAGTATAGTGTTGCACTTCGTTTGTCTCAAACGATCAACCTAATCAATACATTACAAATTCCGTTAACAAATGTGACATGTTTTAATCAGTGTCTGAACCAAAACCTTTCAACCAAACTTCTGTGAATGCATAACCCAAGATTGATCTTGCGCATGAGTGCATTGAATAAACCAGTTTTAATGTCAATGTTCAATCATATATACATGTTTGAAACGCTCAACTAGATCACTAAACATAACAAACTCAATGATGAGACTTGAAACTCTATATCAGTGTAAACGTGTGACGTTTACTATCAAACTTACAACTACATAAAACACCAATCGACATCATTGTTCAATCATAAAATGATTAAAGTCTTGACCAGAGTATTTTAGAAGCACAACTCAATGATTGTTTGGCAAAATAATGTAAGAAAACTTGAAATCTCAAAACTAACCAAACCAATACAAAAGTGATGCTAAACACTTCATTATGTTGTTGGACTGCAATTATATGTTTGAAACATTCTACCGAAACACTAAACATAACAAACTCAATGATGAGACCTGCAACTGTGCAGTGCTGTAAATGTGTGAATTTTACTATCAAATTTTACAAATATGCACAATAACAATCGAAATTCATTTAAATCACGATTTAACCATATTGTCAGATATCAAAGTTTTGACCTGACAATTGTACATGTAGAACACAATGATGATTTAGCAAATGAGTGTATTATGTAAACCAATTCCAATGTGAAATGTTACAATCTGTTTAAATGTCAGTTGTTGGATTATTGTATGTTTCAAATGTTCAACCAGATCACTAATCGTAACAATCCCAATGACAAAAATCAAAACTGTGTATTACTGAAATTGAGCGATTTTCACTATTTATACTACAACTATGCCCGGTGACGATCCAAATCACTTCAAATCACGATTTTACCATAATATCAATAATTAAGGTCTTGACTCGACATTTTTACAACTATAACACAATGATGATATCGCAAATGAGTGCATTTTGCAAATTTGAGCAAATAGACCTATTTCAATGTCAAAACGTAAATAAGATTGTGTGTTACTGCAATTTCTAAATTTATGTGTATTTCATCATCAATGATCAACTGTAATTGTATGTGTCATGTGCTCAACCACATCGCTAAACGCAACAAACTCAATGATAAAACCTCAACTTGGGTATTACTGTAATTGTGTGGTATTTGTTATCAAACCTTCAAATATGTACAAAAGTAATCGAAATCACTGCAAATCACTATTGAACCACAATATCAATGAGATCGAGGTTTCGAACAAATTATTTTAATGGTAAAACTCAATGCTGATTTTGCGAATGAGTGTATTGAATGAACCAATTTCAATGTCAAAACCAACCAAGCATGTATAATATCGTTGGAAAACGTTTCGGTTTGGTGTTGCAATTCATTTGTGTCAAACGATCAATCTAATCAATAAACATCACAAATTGACTTATCAGTACTAAACCTGTTTACTTGACCAGACTTTTGTGATTGTATCATTTAAAATATGATCTTGCACATTGAATAAACCAAACTTAGTGTAAGTATTCAATCATATATACATGTTTGAAACGCTCAACTAGATCACTAAACATAACAAACTCAATGATGAGACTTGAAACTCTATATCAGTGTAAACGTGTGACGTTTACTATCAAACTTACAACTACATAAAACACCAATCGACATCATTGTTCAATCATAAAATGATTAAAGTTTTGACCAGAGTATTTTAGAAGCACAACTCAATGATTGCTTTGCAAAATAATGTAAGAAAACTTGATATCTCAAAACTAACCAAACCAATACAAAAGTGATGCTAAACACTTCATTATGTTGTCGGACTGCAATTATATGTTTGAAACATTCTACCGAAACACTAAACATGACAAACTCAATGATGAGACCTGCAACTGTGCATTGCTGTAAATGTGTGAATTTTACTATCAAATTTTACAAATATGCACAATAACAATCGAAAGTCATTTAAATCACGATTTAACCATATTGTCAGATATCAAGGTTTTGACCTGACAATTGTACATGTAGAACACAATGATGATTTAGCAAATGAGTGTATTATGTAAACCAAATCCAATGTGAAATGTTACAATCTATTTAAATGTCAGTTGTTGGATTATTGTATGTTTCAAATGTTCAACCAGATCACTAATCGTAACAATCCCAATGACAAAAATCAAAACTGTGTAGTATTGGAAAAGAACAATTTTCACTGTAGCCCAGTAACAATCCAAATCACTTCAAATCACGATTTGACCATAATATCAATAATTAAGGTCTTGACTCGACATTTGTACAACTATAACACAATGATGATATCGCAAATGAGTGTATTTTGCAATTTGGAGCAAATAGACTAATTTCAATGTCAAAACTTAAATAAAATTGTGTATTACTCCATTTATGTGTATTTCATCATCAATGATCAACTGTAATTGTATGTGTCATGTGCTCAACCACACCGCTAAATGCTACAAACTCAATGATAAAACCTCAACTTGGGTATTACTGTAATTGTGTGGTATTTGTTATCAAACCTTCAAATATGTACAAAAGTAATCGAAATCACTGCAAATCACTATTGAACCACAATATCAATGTGATCGAGGTTTCGAACAAACTATTCTAATGGTAAAACTCAATGCTGATTTTGCGAATGAGTGTATTGAATGAACCAATTTCAATGTCAAAACCAACCAAGAATCTATAATATTGTTCCCAAACGCTTCAGTATAGTGTTGCACTTCGTTTGTCTCAAACGATCAACCTAATCAATACATTACAAATTCCGTTAACAAATGTGACATGTTTCAATCAGCGTCTGTACCAAAACGTTTCGACCAAACTTCTGTGAATGCATAACCCAAGATTGATGTTGCGCATGAATGCATTGAATAAAGCAGTTTTAATTTCAATGTTCAATCATATATACATGTTTGAAACGCTCAACTAGATCACTAAACATAACAAACTCAATGATGAGACTTGAAACTCTATATCAGTGTAAACGTGTGACGTTTACTATCAAACTTACAACTACATAAAACACCAATCGACATCATTGTTCATTCATAAAATGATTAAAGTCTTGACCAGAGTATTTTAGAAGCACAACTCAATGATTGTTTGGCAAAATAATGTAAGAAAACTTGATATCTCAAAACTAACCAAACCAATACAAAAGTGATGCTAAACACTTCATTATGTTGTTGGACTGCAATTATATGTTTGAAACATTCTACCGAAACACTAAACATAACAAACTCAATGATGAGACCTGCAACTGTGCAGTGCTGTAAATGTGTGAATTTTACTATCAAATTTTACAAATATGCACAATAACAATCGAAAGTCATTTAAATCACGATTTAACCATATTGTCAGATATCAAAGCTTTGACCTGACAATTGTACATGTAGAACACAATGATGATTTAGCAAATGAGTGTATTATGTAAACCAAATCCAATGTGAAATGTTACAATCTATTTAAATGTCAGTTGTTGGATTATTGTATGTTTCAAATGTTCAACCAGATCACTAATCGTAACAATCCCAATGACAAAAATCAAAACTGTGTATTACTGAAAATGAGCGATTTTCACTATTTATACTACAACTATGCCCGGTGACGATCCAAATCACTTCAAATCACGATTTTACCATAATATCAATAATTAAGGTCTTGACTCCACATTGGTACAACTATAACACAATGATGATATCGCAAATTAATATATTTTGCGAATTTGAGCAAATAGAGTTATTTCATTGTCAAAACTTACAAACAACTGTGTGTTACTGCATTTATGTGTATTTCATCATCAATGATCAACTGTAATTGTATGTGTCATGTGCTCAACCACATCGCTAAATGCAACAAACTCAATGATAAAACCTCAACTTGGGTATTAGTATAGTTGTGTGGCATTTGTTATCAAACCTTCAAATATGTACAAAAGTAATCGAAATCACTGCAAATCACTATCAAACCACAATATCAATGTGATCGAGGTTTCGAACAAACTATTCTAATGGTAAAACTCAATGCTGATTTTGCGAATGAGTGTATTGAATGAACCAATTTCAATGTCAAAACCAACCAAGAATTTATAATATTGTTCCCAAACGCTTCAGTATAGTGTTGCACTTCGTTTGTCTCAAACGATCAACCTAATCAATACATTACAAATTCCGTTAACAAATGTAACATGTTTTAATCAGTGTCTGAACCAAAGCGTTTCGACCAAACTTCTGTGAATGCATAACCCAAGATTGATCTTGCGCATGAGTGCATTGAATAAACCAGTTTTAATGTCAATGTTCAATCATATATACATGTTTGAAACGCTCAACTAGATCACTAAACATAACAAACTCAATGATGAGACTTGAAACTCTATATCAGTGTAAACGTGTGACGTTTACTATCAAACTTACAACTACATAAAACACCAATCGACATCATTGTTCAATCATAAAATGATTAAAGTCTTGACCAGAGTATTTTAGAAGCACAACTCAATGATTGTTTGGCAAAATATTGTAAGAAAACTTGAAATCTCAAAACTAACCAAACCAATACAAAAGTGATGCTAAACACTTCATTATGTTGTTGGACTGCAATTATATGTTTGAAACATTCTACCGAAACACTAAACATAACAAACTCAATGATGAGACCTGCAACTGTGCAGTGCTGTAAATGTGTGAATTTTACTATCAAATTTTACAAATATGCACAATAACAATCGAAAGTCATTTAAATCACGATTTAACCATATTGTCAGATATCAAAGTTTTGACCTGACAATTGTACATGTAGAACACAATGATGATTTAGCAAATGAGTGTATTATGTAAACCAAATCCAATGTGAAATGTTACAATCTATTTAAATGTCAGTTGTTGGATTATTGTATGTTTCAAATGTTCAACCAGATCACTAATCGTAACAATCCCAATGACAAAAATCAAAACTGTGTATTACTGAAAATGAGCGATTTTCACTATTTATACTACAACTATGCCCGGTAACAATCCAAATCACTTCAAATCACGATTTTACCATAATATCAATAATTAAGGTCTTGACTCGACATTTGTACAACTATAACACAATGATGATATCGCAAATGAGTGCATTTTGCAAATTTGAGCAAATAGACCTATTTCAATGTCAAAACGTAAATAAGATTGTGTGTTACTGCAATTTCTAAATTTATGTGTATTTCATCATCAATGATCAACTGTAATTGTATGTGTCATGTGCTCAACCACATCGCTAAACGCAACAAACTCAATGATAAAACCTCAACTTGGGTATTACTGTAATTGTGTGGTATTTGTTATCAAACCTTCAAATATGTACAAAAGTAATCGAAATCACTGCAAATCACTATTGAACCACAATATCAATGAGATCGAGGTTTCGAACAAATTATTTTAATGGTAAAACTCAATGCTGATTTTGCGAATGAGTGTATTGAATGAACCAATTTCAATGTCAAAACCAACCAAGCATGTATAATATCGTTGGAAAACGTTTCGGTTTGGTGTTGCAATTCATTTGTGTCAAACGATCAACCTAATCAATAAACATCACAAATTGACTTATCAGTACTAAACCTGTGTACTTGACCAGACTTTTGTGATTGTATCATTTAAAATATGATCTTGCACATTGAATAAACCAAACTTAGTGTAAGTATTCAATCATAATTACATGTTTGAAACGCTCAACTAGATCACTAAACATAACAAACTCAATGATGAGACTTGAAACTCTATATCAGTGTAAACGTGTGACGTTTACTATCAAACTTACAACTAGATGAAACACCAATCGACATCATTGTTCAATCATAAAATGATTAAAGTTTTGACCAGAGTATTTTAGAAGCACAACTCAATGATTTCTTTGCAAAATAATGTAAGAAAACTTGATATCTCAAAACTAACCAAACCAATACAAAAGTGATGCTAAACACTTCATTATGTTGTTGGACTGCAATTATATGTTTGAAACATTCTACCGAAACACTAAACATAACTCGTCCACCTGACGAGTTCTAATAAAAACGAAACCGGTCGTGGAAGTGGTGTTTTGTTCAACTGATTGCAGTTAGCCTATATGCCTTAACATCCATTGATTAAAAGTAATATCTTAAACAGGCCAACACCAGCTCCTTATAATTCGTATTATAACGTAATAAAGGCACTGGCTTGGCTGGAAATTAAAAGCATATATCGCATCAAGCTCATTGTAGTGAGCGTGCATTTTATATAGCTTAAAATTAACATCATCAGTTGAAAGGGCCGATGGCGGAGTGGCATAAACCGCATGAAGCAATTCATGTGACTGTCGGTTCAATACCTGAGTCCACCTGACGAGTTCTAATAGGAACGAAACCGGTGGTGGAAGTGGTATTTTAATCAACTGATTGCAGTTAGCCTATATGCCTTAATATCCATTAATTAAAAGTAATATCTTAAACAGGCTAACACCAGCTCCTATAATTCGTATTATAATGTTTTAATCAGCGTCTGAACCAAAACGTTTCGACCAAACTTCTGTGAATGCATAACCCAAGATTGATCTTGTGCATGAATGCATTGAATAAACCAGTTTTAATGTCAATGTTCAATCATATATACATGTTTGAAACGCTCAACTAGATCACTAAACATAACAAACTCAATGATGAGACTTGAAACTCTATATCAGTGTAAACGTGTGACGTTTACTATCAAACTTACAACTACATAAAACACCAATCGACATCATTGTTCAATCATAAAATGATTAAAGTCTTGACCAGAGTATTTTAGAAGCACAACTCAATGATTGTTTGGCAAAATAATGTAAGAAAACTTGAAATCTCAAAACTAACCAAACCAATACAAAAGTGATGCTAAACACTTCATTATGTTGTTGGACTGCAATTATATGTTTGAAACATTCTACCGAAACACTAAACATAACAAACTCAATGATGAGACCTGCAACTGTGCAGTGCTGTAAATGTGTGAATTTTACTATCAAATTTTACAAATATGCACAATAACAATCGAAAGTCATTTAAATCACGATTTAACCATATTGTCAGATATCAAAGTTTTGACCTGACAAATGTACATGTAGAACACAATGATGATTTAGCAAATGAGTGTATTATGTAAACCAATTCCAATGTGAAATGTTACAATCTATTTAAATGTCAGTTGTTGGATTATTGTATGTTTCAAATGTTCAACCAGATCACTAATCGTAACAATCCCAATGACAAAAATCAAAACTGTGTATTACTGAAAATGAGCGATTTTCACTGTTTATACTACAACTATGCCCAGTAACAATCCAAATCACTTCAAATCACGATTTTACCATAATATCAATAATTAAGGTCTTGACTCGACATTTGTACAACTATAACACAATGATGATATCGCAAATGAGTGCATTTTGCAAATTGGAGCAAATAGAGTTATTTCATTGTCAAAACGTAAATAAGATTGTGTATTACTCCATTTATGTGTATTTCATCATCAATGATCAACTGTAATTGTATGTGTCATGTGCTCAACCACATCGCTAAATGCTACAAACTCAATGATGAAACCTCAACTTGGGTATTACTGTAATTGTGTGGTATTTGTTATCAAACCTTCAAATATGTACAAAAGTAATCGAAATCACTGCAAATCACTATTGAACCACAATATCAATGTGATCGAGGTTTCGAACAAACGATTCTAATGGTAAAACTCAATGCTGATTTTGCGAATGAGTGTATTGAATGAACCAATTTCAATGTCAAAACCAACCAAGCATGTATAATATCGTTGGAAAACGTTTCGGTTTGGTGTTGCACTTCATTTGTGTCAAACGATCAATCTTATCAATAAACATCACAAATTGACTTATCAGTACTAAACCTGTCTATTTGACCAGACTTTTGTGATTGTATCATTTAAAATATGATCTTGCACATTGAATAAACCAAACTTAGTGTAAGTATTCAATCATAATTACATGTTTGAAACGCTCAACTAGATCACTAAACATAACAAACTCAATGATGAGACTTGAAACTCTATATCAGTGTAAACGTGTGACGTTTACTATCAAACTTACAACTACATAAAACACCAATCGACATCATTGTTCAATCATAAAATGATTAAAGTTTTGACCAGAGTATTTTAGAAGCACAACTCAATGATTGCTTTGCAAAATAATGTAAGAAAACTTGAAATCTCAAAACTAACCAAACCAATACAAAAGTGATGCTAAACACTTCATTATGTTGTTGGACTGCAATTATATGTTTGAAACATTCTACCGAAACACTAAACATGACAAACTCAATGATGAGACCTGCAACTGTGCATTGCTGTAAATGTGTGAATTTTACTATCAAATTTTACAAATATGCACAATAACAATCGAAAGTCATTTAAATCACGATTTAACCATATTGTCAGATATCAAGGTTTTGACCTGACAATTGTACATGTAGAACACAATGATGATTTAGCAAATGAGTGTATTATGTAAACCAAATCCAATGTGAAATGTTACAATCTATTTAAATGTCAGTTGTTGGATTATTGTATGTTTCAAATGTTCAACCAGATCACTAATCGTAACAATCCCAATGACAAAAATCAAAACTGTGTAGTATTGGAAAAGAACAATTTTCACTGTAGCCCAGTAACAATCCAAATCACTTCAAATCACGATTTTACCATAATATCAATAATTAAGGTCTTGACTCGACATTTGTACAACTATAACACAATGATGATATCGCAAATGAGTGCATTTTGCAAATTGGAGCAAATAGACTAATTTCAATGTCAAAACTTAAATAAAATTGTGTATTACTCCATTTATGTGTATTTCATCATCAATGATCAACTGTAATTGTATGTGTCATGTGCTCAACCACATCGCTAAATGCAACAAACTCAATGATGAAACCTCAACTTGGGTATTACTGTAATTGTGTGGTATTT
Organism: Trididemnum clinides; assembly: GCA_963675345.1. NCBI lineage: Eukaryota > Metazoa > Chordata > Ascidiacea > Aplousobranchia > Didemnidae > Trididemnum > Trididemnum clinides. Next base: position 2,850,381 of record OY776290.1, on the reverse strand, counting down.
GTTATCAAACCTTCAAATATGTACAAAAGTAATCGAAATCACTGCAAATCACTATCGAACCACAATATCAATGTGATCGAGGTTTCGAACAAACGATTCTAATGGTAAAACTCAATGCTGATTTTGCGAATGAGTGTATTGAATGAACCAATTTCAATGTCAAAACCAACCAAGCATGTATAATATCGTTGGAAAACGTTTCGGTTTGGTGTTGCACTTCATTTGTGTCAAACGATCAACCTAATCAATAAACATCACAAATTGACTTATCAGTACTAAACCTGTTTACTTGACCAGACTTTTGTGATTGTATCATTTAAAATATGATCTTGCACATTGAATAAACCAAACTTAGTGTAAGTATTCAATCATAATTACATGTTTGAAACGCTCAACTAGATCACTAAACATAACAAACTCAATGATGAGACTTGAAACTCTATATCAGTGTAAACGTGTGACGTTTACTATCAAACTTACAACTACATAAAACACCAATCGACATCATTGTTCAATCATAAAATGATTAAAGTCTTGACCAGAGTATTTTAGAAGCACAACTCAATGATTGTTTTGCAAAATAATGTAAGAAAACTTGATATCTCAAAACTAACCAAACCAATACAAAAGTGATGCTAAACACTTCATTATGTTGTCGGACTGCAATTATATGTTTGAAACATTCTACCGAAACACTAAACATAACTCGTCCACCTGACGAGTTCTAATAAAAACGAAACCGGTCGTGGAAGTGGTGTTTTGTTCAACTGATTGCAGTTAGCCTATATGCCTTAACATCCATTGATTAAAAGTAATATCTTAAACAGGCCAACACCAGCTCCTTATAATTCGTATTATAACGTAATAAAGGCACTGGCTTGGCTGGAAATTAAAAGCATATATCGCATCAAGCTCATTGTAGTGAGCGTGCATTTTATATAGCTTAAAATTAACAGCATCAGTTGAAAGGGCCGATGGCGGAGTGGCATAAACCGCATGAAGCAATTCATGTGACCGTCGGTTCAATACCTGAGTCCACCTGACGAGTTCTAATAGGAACGAAACCGGTGGTGGAAGTGGTATTTTATTCAACTGATTGCAGTTAGCCTATATGCCTTAACATCCATTAATTAAAAGTAATATCTTAAACAGGCTAACACCAGCTCCTATAATTCGTATTATAATGTTTTAATCAGTGTCTGAACCAAAACGTTTCGACCAAACTTCTGTGAATGCATAACCCAAGATTGATCTTGTGCATGAATGCATTGAATAAACCAGTTTTAATGTCAATGTTCAATCATATATACATGTTTGAAACGCTCAACTAGATCACTAAACATAACAAACTCAATGATGAGACTTGAAACTCTATATCAGTGTAAACGTGTGACGTTTACTATCAAACTTACAACGAGATAAAACATTAATCGAAATCATTCTTCAATCATAAAATGATTAAAGTCTTGACCAGAGTATTTTAGAAGCACAACTCAATGATTGTTTGGCAAAATAATGTAAGAAAACTTGAAATCTCAAAACTAACCAAACCAATACAAAAGTGATGCTAAACACTTCATTATGTTGTTGGACTGCAATTATATGTTTGAAACATTCTACCAAAACACTAAACATAACAAACTCAATGATGAGACCTGCAACTGTGCAGTGCTGTAAATGTGTGAATTTTACTATCAAATTTTACAAATATGCACAATAACAATCGAAAGTCATTTAAATCACGATTTAACCATATTGTCAGATATCAAAGTTTTGACCTGACAATTGTACATGTAGAACACAATGATGATTTAGCAAATGAGTGTATTATGTAAACCAATTCCAATGTGAAATGTTACAATCTATTTAAATGTCAGTTGTTGGATTATTGTATGTTTCAAATGTTCAACCAGATCACTAATCGTAACAATCCCAATGACAAAAATCAAAACTGTGTAGTACTGAAATTGAGCGATTTTCACTATTTATACTACAACTATGCCCAGTAACAATCCAAATCACTTCAAATCACGATTTTACCATAATATCAATAATTAAGGTCTTGACTCGACATTTGTACAACTATAACACAATGATGATATCGCAAATGAGTGTATTTTGCGAATTGGAGCAATCACATGTAGACTAATTTCAATGTCAAAACTTACAAACAACTGTGTGTTACTCCATTTATGTGTATTTCATCATCAATGATCAACTGTAATTGTATGTGTCATGTGCTCAACCACATCGCTAAACGCAACGAACTCAATGATGAAACCTCAACTTGGGTATTACTGTAATTGTGTGGTATTTGTTATCAAACCTTCAAATATGTACAAAAGTAATCGAAATCACTGCAAATCACTATCGAACCACAATATCAATGTGATCGAGGTTTCGAACAAACGATTCTAATGGTAAAACTCAATGCTGATTTTGCGAATGAGTGTATTGAATGAACCAATTTCAATGTCAAAACCAACCAAGCATGTATAATATCGTTGGAAAACGTTTCGGTTTGGTGTTGCAATTCATTTGTGTCAAACGATCAATCTAATCAATAAACATCACAAATTGACTTATCAGTACTAAACCTGTTTACTTGACCAGACTTTTGTGATTGTATCATTTAAAATATGATCTTGCACATTGAATAAACCAAACTTAGTGTAAGTATTCAATCATAATTACATGTTTGAAACGCTCAACTAGATCACTAAACATAACAAACTCAATGATGAGACTTGAAACTCTATATCAGTGTAAACGTGTGACGTTTACTATCAAACTTACAACTACATAAAACATTAATCGACATCATTGTTCAATCATAAAATGATTAAAGTTTTGACCAGAGTATTTTAGAAGCACAACTCAATGATTGTTTGGCAAAATAATGTAAGAAAACTTTGAATCTCAAAACTAACCAAACCAATACAAAAGTGATGCTAAACACTTCATTATGTTGTTGGACTGCAATTATATGTTTGAAACATTCTACCGAAACACTAAACATAACAAACTCAATGATGAGACCTGCAACTGTGCATTGCTGTAAATGTGTGAATTTTACTATCAAATTTTACAAATATGCACAATAACAATCGAAAGTCATTTAAATCACGATTTAACCATATTGTCAGATATCAAGGTTTTGACCTGACAATTGTACATGTAGAACACAATGATGATTTAGCAAATGAGTGTATTATGTAAACCAATTCCAATGTGAAATGTTACAATCTGTTTAAATGTCAGTTGTTGGATTATTGTATGTTTCAAATGTTCAACCAGATCACTAATCGTAACAATCCCAATGACAAAAATCAAAACTGTGTATTACTGAAATTGAGCGATTTTCACTATTTATACTACAACTATGCCCAGTAACAATCCAAATCACTTCAAATCACGATTTTACCATAATATCAATAATTAAGGTCTTGACTCGACATTTGTACAACTATAACACAATGATGATATTGCAAATGAGTGCATTTTGCGAATTTGAGCAAATAGACCTATTTCAATGTCAAAACGTAAATAAGATTGTGTATTACTCCATTTATGTGTATTTCATCATCAATGATCAACTGTAATTGTATGTGTCATGTGCTCAACCACATCGCTAAATGCAACAAACTCAATGATAAAACCTCAACTTGGGTATTACTGCAATTGTGTGGTATTTGTTATCAAACCTTCAAATATGTACAAAAGTAATCGAAATCACTGCAAATCACTATCGAACCACAATATCAATGTGATCGAGGTTTTGAACAAACTATTCTAATGGTAAAACTCAATGCTGTTTTTGCGAATGAGTGTATTGAATAAACCAATTTCAATGTCAAAACCAAACAAGCATGTATAATATTGTTCCCAAACGCTTCAGTATAGTGTTGCACTTCGTTTGTGTCAAACGATCAACCTAATCAATACATTACAAATTCCGTTAACAAATGTAACATGCTTTAAGACACATTGAAAGATTTGATTTATATCTGGGCCAGGGATTACATGCTTATCCAAAAGGATTTGCACTTTATGATCACAATCTAGATTCTTTTGTTTTTTGATGTTTGTTAAGAGCTGTTCTTTGAAGATAGTTTTCTTTTTAACCTTCGACAATATAGCAGAATCAGATAATTTTTCAACTCGTTTTGGTTTTGCCTGAGTTTTTTGTTAAAATAATTTTGATCTATGTGAGACTTCCTTGTATAACTGCATCTTTTCAGCAGCTTGTAGGTCTGAATTTAAAATTTTCTGCGTTTTCGTGTTTAATTCAGACAAAATTTTCTTTTCAGGTTTTTCACGAGTTGTTTTTGATGTAAGGTGGTACACTTCAGGTTCTAAGGCAATCAGTTATTTCCATGAGTCAACGTTCCAAGCACTCCCCCTAAAACAGGTGCTAGGGTATTTAGTAACACAGAAAGAAAACGTCCGGTCTGCACAATTTTTTGTTTCTTTTTCAGCGATACTTTTTTATTGCTCAGTTGTCGTAGTTTGGTTTTATGCTTGCTGAGTTTACGTTTATTAGAGGGTGCTATTTTGACCTTTCCTTTCAATATGTTATAGGAACAATCACACAGACAACGAATGAACTCTGTGGATGCTTTTTCAATAATGCTTTTCTTCAAAGAGGGTGGTGCTTTTTGAAGTAAATGAAGAGTAGGGGCAAATTTTCACAAACGATCCATTTATTGATAGATATAATTTACTTCCCCTAGAAATATGTTAGTTCTGAGCTGCTCACTATCGTCCACTTCACACCGAAGATCAATCAATAAATAACCATGAGGGCTTGTTGTTGCATCTATATAAGCTTGAAGAACAGATTTGTATTTCTGAGGGTAGATTTGACTTAAAAAATAAAAAACCTGTTTTTTGTCTTTACAGTTTTTAAACAAAACCCTGAATTTTGCGTTTAATGATAATTCTCTTAATCATTTATGAAAGAGATTTTGAGTTGTAAAAACGACGCTAAGTTGGTAGTGATGAGAGTAAATTGTAAAATTTTGGACAGGAGACTGTTTTTTGTGAACATCATGTCATATAAGATGAGTAAGCAATTTTCAAACTTTTGAAATCATCAAAAACAGGGGGATCGTGACGAAATGTGATTTTCTCAGAATATTCATTAAAAATACCCTGCCAGACTTCACAACAATAAAAAACCTGGTTAATTCCCGGACAGATTTTATCAATATTATCCACCAAACATAGAATCCATTTTGTTTTTCCTACTCCAGGGCCGCTGATAACAAAAGAGGCTGGGTTTTCAAATTTCAAAGCCATACACAACCTTTTGTGTTCTTGTTTTGTCTAAATGAGCGAGAAAGATAAGAAGTATGCTCTTTAAAAGCACTTAGTCTACTTTTACAAGGGAATTGCTTAGACGGTTTTCAGTCCCGCGATTCAGTCAGACTTCCTTGATTACACTACACTTCCTACCAGCAGCAAACCGCGACTGGTAAATTTTAACAGCTGAATTGAAAGAACAGTCTAGCTAGTCGAGTGTGCTGTTCAGAATAACTTCTTGTCAGCAGCTAAACCGTAACTGGTATAGGTTTTGGAAAGAGTTGGAATATCAAAACGGTAAACTTAAATAATTTTGACTGAGAAGCTTGCAAAAAACCATTGTTTTTGTGAATGACTTGTTTATTTTTTACACAAACAAACATAAAAAGTTACAGGAATAAACACATATTACCGATCAAGAGGGAAGAGTGTGGATGCCATCATCCAATACAACACGCTTTAGGTAAAAAGAATTTAATCCTTTTTTGTGTTGTTTATATGAAAAAACCTGATGGTTTCGACTTCTAAAACTACAGTTTGTGATCTCCAGGGGGTATTGTTCTTTAAAACGTTTACATACTGCTCAAAGGAGAGGGGGTTTTGAAATATGCTCACACCTTTACAAACTTGTTTCTTTGTTTCCCCTGAACAGATATACGATTTTGATGTCAAAGAAACTTGAGCTGTACCTTTGTACTCCACTTTCATTTTTCCTAGACTGCGTTTGTCAAAGGAATGAAAATCCAGGCAGCATTGCTCCATCGTCCATAGCTTACCCTTGCTTCTGCATTCAATATACTGCTCTTCATGCTTGGGACATGCTTCGGCAGGCATCCAAATTAATTTGTCCCGGAAATATGAGGTTTTTAATTCTTCTGGGACACAGTCGTCCAAGCTTTCACGACTGAGACTGAAATACATTGAATCTGTGTCGCTTTCTAATATCTCAAAACAGCGATCAGGGATGTATTTCTTCAAAAACAGATAAAAAACTTCAGCATGTGTAATTTTGAATTCAAATACACGTTTATGCCTATTTGAACAGACAAGCCATGTCGAATTTTATGTTTCAGGCTTTTCATTTCATAAAGATCAGAACCAATTTCATCCAAATGTACGAAATGAGGATCGTTGATCACACGGTTTACTGTTTTCTCTGAATGGTAAGTGATATTCCAATGTTTTGCTTTATTTAATAGACTTGCCGAGTATAACGAGTTGCCCGTCAGTTTATTTGTTAAGGCAATCACAGCTTTGGATGGATCTGTATTGGCTGCTCTTCTGAAATTCACAATTTCATCTGCTAGTTTGGCAAAGCATTTTTGTGGATAAAATTCTATAAACTCTTTGATCTTTATAATTTCCAAACCCATTTCCAAATAAAATTTTGCCATTTCTGTATTGATAATACTTCTTTTCCAAAATGGCTGCTGATCAAGTATTTTTGGAGTTTTTTAAGCAGATCATGCTCTTCAGCTACTTTTTTTATATATTCACCAATGCCGTCTCTAGACGCAAAAGTGTTTTCTATGATGAGAGGGAGATCTTTGTATTTTTCCTTTAAATGATTTGGTATGTGAATATCCACCAACAAAAAGCGATACAAAGTGCCGTTTTTCACTCCTTCCACAACTTTGTTAAAGGACAATTGCCACTTTGTTTAAACTGACTTCAAGGTTTTCAAATAAGCAGAAATATCAGCTCTTTTTGCCAACTGTTTCCATTGACACTCCTGCATTTCTACTACAGAAAACCCTTCTCCTTCCAACCGTCTTTTGTTTTCCAGTGTTGCTTTTCGGACTTGTGAATGAGGTATCTTTTTCGCTCGGAGTATTTCTTGCAAAGAACCATCCAAATTCCTGTTGGTATTACAAAAAACACATGAATGCCAAAAACAGCCTAAAAACTGAAAGACTTGATTGCTCTCCGGGCAAAATCCATCCACCGGTAAGCTGTGTGTAGATATTTGTCGCTCCCCCATGTTGTATCTGCTTTGAATAAACTTTTCTTCAGTTTGGGATACATAACTCAACCATTGATAGGCCTGCAGACCAAATTTTGAACATGGGTCAGCTCGATAATTTTCTTCTTCTTTGCAACGACAAAAATAACCAGTAGGGTTGTTCTGAGCAATAGCATGTAACTACAATGAATTAGCATCCAGGCCAAGAACTTGCGTCACGGGTTCAAGATCGTCTATTTCATGGGAACGGATTTTAGTTTGGCTGGCAATAGCCAAACGCATGAAAACTATGCTGAGATCTCCAGTAATTTGGTTGCGCATAGTGTTGTAAAGATCTGCAAGCCGTTTGGGAAACAAACAGAAAAATGTTTCCTTCTCAATGCGTTTCATTATCTGTAGGTTTGCCACCCCACTTACTGAAAAGGCTCTTTTAAAAATATCCCATCCTTGTTCTTTGTAGGGATGAAGCAGATTTTCAACAGCAGTAATAAACGGTACACAATCCAACATATTGTAGTAAATCAGCATGTCTTTCAAAGTGTTCCAGCCTTTTTCAATTCATGTTTTTTTCACAAGTTCATATTCGTCTTTTGTTATGTTTGATTTGATCAGTGAGGAATAAAAAGCTTGGTGATCTGGCAAACCGCTTTGTAATTTCGTCAGATCTGTCATAAACTCATAAAGAAAATAAAATTTTGTTTGAACGCTGCCATAAGCAATCAGAAATTTTCGATAAGAGAACCCAAGTGCCAGAAAATGCCGAATATCCAAAAATCTCAACTTTTAGTTTTGATACACAAATAATTGTTGGCTTTTTTAATTACAAAATCGATCTTACCCAATAGCTGCTGTATCAGTGTTGGCTTGATTAAATTTAAGTCGTAGGAGGCAGAATTAAATCCAATAATAATTAATTCTCGGCAGTAGGCTTCAAATTCTTTAGTCAAATTTTCTTTTCTAACATTTTCGCTGAGTTCTAATGCTTGAGATACATAATCAAAATTCCTTTTCATGATCTCATAAGCAGCATTTGACACGTCTTCTAAATATTTCAACATTTTTTGCTCCAAATCGTTTTCATCGCCGTTGGTGACAAAGCACACTCCATTCTGAAAATTTGGCACGTTGGTGGCAATGCCAACACTCAATGGCACATGACGTGCTTCAAAGCTAGCTTAATTTTGGACCATTTCCAGGTAAATTTTCTTGAGAGAAATAGGCTTCGAAATCATAACAAGCAAAATAAGGGAAAAATCTTTCGTTTGCAGGGACACAGATACCGATTTCTTCAAGTTTTTCGAATACTGTGGGTGGGTTTCTATGAATACACCCTGGAAAAAGATCACGAACTGTGGTTTTACAAGTTTTGGTATGGCGGTAATAGTTATTGTTTTGGTCCCACAGTTTCCCACAATGAATACATTGATACCTGTTATAATAATGTTCAAAATCAACAATGAGACTTAGATGATTTTCCCAAATGTTTAATCTCATTGTTTCAGAATATAATTCCCGGCTACGTTGAACCAATTTAGCAACCACCTCCTCTAACTCATAAACAATAAGATTAACTTTGAAACAATTCTCTAAGTCTACAAAATCGGATAAATTCACACTAGCAAAGGTGTTGGGAACAATATTAAAATGCATGCAATAATCGTTAAACAGTTTTTTGGTTTCACGTTCACACCGATGTCTATCAGCTTTTTGATAAACAGCCAAACATCAAAAAAAGATAGATTGTCATCACCTGAAACGTTTGCAAGTCCATGATTGTTTGTGATGTAGCTTGGTAAGGACGCTCCTGCTCCAAGAGGAGCATCTTTCAGGCTGTTCGCATAAAAAGTAGTATTTGAAATTTGTACCACCTTCCATTTTGTATGGGGGCAAGTCAAGCCATCGTAAAAAGATTCCTCTGCCAATGAATTTAAAAAGTTTAATAATTTCTTTCGGTTGTTTATCAGCAAAGCTGTTTCCAAGATTTAAGCATTGTTGAAGCTTAAGTGATAATAACGTAACTCCTTTGTTTCTATATTTTCAAGTATGAATACAAGACTGTAGTTAATTTTAAAACAATTTTTTTGATGATTCATGATCTGTTCTGCTGTGGTTTCTACTAAATCTTTGGAATCTCTATCATAAAAAATGTTGTATATATTTTGTACTTTTCCTTTCTTCGTAAAACTCCGGATACTTCTCCAATATTTCTGCATAGTCTTTCACTTCCGGATCAAATTCAGTTATTTCCTCGTTTTCCAATACCTTGTGTTGATTTGGTTTCACAGAGCATTTGAAATATTTTCTTTTTTTAGGTGGTTGTTCATCAAAAGACTTATCGTTTGTTCGGGGTGCATCAATTGAAGAGGTTGCAGCTTCGTTTAAAACAGTTGGGGAATCTTTCATCACAGACAAAACTGCGGTTTGTTTACATTTATGATATTTGATATTGTCTGCTCTGTTTAATATTTTGTTGCATTTGGGGCATTGCACTTCACTCGTTCTATAATGGGTGCTTTCTTTATGACGTCGAAAATTGGAGAGTCTCGAAAAATCTTTCTCACATATTTCACACTTCTACTTCTGCTGCTTTTCGTGTGCATTTTTCATATGTCTGACCAAACTCCTTTTCTCGGTAAAGACTTTAGAGCAACTATTGCATTTGTAATCTTCCATTTTATTTCTTCCCACTAACTTCACTTTTATAGAATGAATATACTTTTTGGAGAAGCTGTTTTATAAAATAAACTTGATTGCGCAGCAGTGTCGAAAGAACTGACAAGGATAAGTAGGTGAATTTCATACAACAAAATGCAGTCATTACGGAAGTACAGTACAGAGAAAAAGATTCAAGCTTGGGCAAGTCTGTACAAGACGGAGATAATATATCCCAAGAAACAGTTGAATAAAACGTAATCTTTATACATTATATCCTAAAATTTTCGACAGACAAGTCTGGACCTGTCTACACAAAAGCAAAAATCGCATCATGGTTAAAAATAGAATACATCACGGGTTGTGCAATAGGCATGCAACTATATTCCCACGGTCTAGTTAAAACTTACGTAACGGATTGTGCAATAAGGGTTCAACTACATTCCCACGGTCTAGTTAAAAACTTACATCGTTAAAATACAGAATTAAAAAAACAATGTATAATAACAAGTCATAAGAATGACATCAAACTTTTTGCAATGACACGATCCCCAGAACTCCATCGCATAAAATTAAAAAACATATGGCTAGCCATCTCCGACCTCCTTCAAATAAAATCTAGGGTTAGCTAACTCGAACCTCCTTCAAATAAAATTAGTGTCCTTAGATCTAGGGTTAGCTTCCTTAAAACTATAGTTAGCTTCTTTAGAACTTTCCATCGAGTAAGCACAGTACAGAGAAAAAAGATTCGAGCTTGGGCAAACAGGAGACAAAGATTCCTCACAAACAGCTGAATAAAACATAATCTTTCTACATTATATCCTAACAACTTTCGATAACTCCTTACCGACCTCTAGTGACATGAAACACTTACCGATTAGTAGGGCCCCAATCCCCCCACCATTGCATCACATCCTACCCTTCCATACTTCATCAAAAATTCCCCTCACTTATGACCAAAAATTCCCCAACTTCAAAAAATCCCCAGCTCGTGACCAAAAATTTCCAACTTCAAAAATTCCCCAACTCGTGACGTCATTGCACCTCCTAATAGCACCTCCTAGATTACGACCAAATGGATCACCCTATACTACTAGCGTCCGCCTCGCAGTCGGTAAGCCTGGGATTCATTTTTCAAGTCGAGTCATACCAAAAGACTTTAAAAATGGTATTTACAGATTGGCGCTCAGCAAAATAGGGATAGTGTGGAGAACAAGCCGGCAAGCTTGCTCGTTATATCCTTGAGCAAGGCAATTAACGGGATGCCTCCATCTTTATATGGCAGACAGGTGGTGGGGTCAAGCAATCTACCCGACGTGGTGGCCCAGTCTAACTGAGGATTCGCAAACCGAGCATGAGCGCTAACGCAGTGTATATAAATCTTCCTGCAAAATGCTCACAACAAATATCTGATAGCTCAAACGACGAAGAATTCCCTCACTTTTACCCATGAGAAGGAAGTCAATTTCAAATTATCTTTTTTGAATGTGCTTGTGAAGAAAAGTAATTCAAAATTCTTAACTTCTGTTCACTGGAAACCTTTATTTTCCGGCCAGTACAATCGCTATGATTTGTTGGACCCAAAAGCCAAAAGACCAATCTCATCTGTACTCTTGTACACCGAGCTTTGGCAATTCGTTTGCCTTTAAAATTACTCCTGAAAATAGATTCCATGCAATCAATTCTCTGCTCCAATGGGTATCCGCTATCCGGAAATTTTAATTAATTTTGGAATAAAAAAGAAGACTAAAGAGTTAAACCCTTTCGCTCCCGCGATCATTAATTGATGATCTCGCGTTTCAGTGTTTCTCACAAATTTTTCAAATTGAGTTATAAAATTAGTTTACTAAAAAGTGGATATGTGACTTTATTTCTCAACCGATTTTCATAAAATTTTCAAAACATTACGCTTAATTCCTCACGCATCGGAAGATGTAAACTTTGTGACCTAACTCTTGGATTTTTATACTCAAAAAGGATTAAAAAGCCAAGAGCCCAGTCGCAGACGATAAAAATTGTCAAATTCTCAGTAAGAGTCAACTACCTTGAAATCAAATTGAGATTACATGTTTACCACAAAACCAAACCCTTTATCATTAACACAGTCTGAAAACTACTCTTTTGTGGCATCATTTGACAATATTTCAAGCAATAATGATAAAATTTACCTATTGAAATTTCCAAATTTTTAGGGGTCCCAAAACTCCCCAAACAAATTTGTCTGGTAAGTAGAAAAAAGTAAATTTAGTTTTTAAAAAATATGATATGTTGCTAAATACTAGTCTCATTTGAAAGCTTAGAAAATTTGCTTTCCAGCAGTATATAACTTTAAATAGTTTAGACTAAGCGGTATATGATATTTACTGATCAAAAATAGATACTGTACATCATATTAGTTCAAAACCCCCCAAAATTTTTTGACTTACCTTCATTAAATTATAATTTTTGGAAAAACTACACCCCATAAAAAGATAAAATATATTGTAAATATTTCACCACTAAATTTGTTATTTTGTATCTAGTTTCTCTGACAGAAACTAAAATACAAGTTTAAAAGCTAGCAGAAGTTTGGCTTCTCTAAATCAAAGTTTGCTGTATCCGCCATGTTTCTTAACAATTGGGAGGGGTGTAAACAAGCTTCTGTTTCATTGTTAGTGACAACATATCCCATTTAAACTTGATATTTTCTGAATCTTGAAGAAATTCCCTGTTCAAAAATACTTAATGTTGATGGTTTAGGCTAACCTCTAGCAGATAATGACTGATCATATTTTAGGTACTAAATTTAACTAACAAAATTTGGTATCGGTCAGTACCGGTTAACAAAAAGGTCATGGAGCTCAGAAAGTTGAAAATTATAGAAAACCTAGGCGTTTAGGTAAGTTTTGACTGATATACCTTGAAAGCTTATTTCCTTAGCGTCATCTAGCGACCATTTCTAAAAAAATTGATGAAAAATAAAATCTGCAGTGATCTTTGAGGTAAGAGTACTTTAACTTTGAGGACAACTCAGCACCTATTGGGGGCTAATTTGCATAAAATTTGCATATTCAAACAAAAAATTCTTTTTGTTTTTATTATATTTGAAATCTTCAAAAAATGTAGATTTCAACAATATGTTACACTTGATGTAGAAGTAAACAAATGAGTGATGATTTACAAACAAACTTGGCATATTTTATGATAATTAATTATGATTGATTATGACAAATTATGACAGTCTTTCGCTCTGCCACTTTGCAGACATTTTTTTTCGCAATGCTCGCGAGAGCAAAAGAGTTAAACTACCGCCAAAGGAAGGACCAAAAAAATATCCAGTTTACCCTAAACTACCACAGATTGGCAATATTTCCACAAAATTTGAAAAGCAATACAAAACCGCAATCAGCTCAGGTTTTGGTGACCAACTTTTTAGTTATTTTATGAAGCAATATTCACTGAAATGCTTTTCTCTCGAAGTGTTGTTGGAAATTAGCATGTTTATAACCGGATTTTAATGCAATGCTATCATAACAGGCTTTTGTTGCACTTCGCTGTATTCAACAACAATTGCCAGCATTTGACTGCCCAGCTTTTTCTGGAAGAGATGTGGTGTCAATATGCTGTGGTTACCCTTTGCTGCACTCAACAAAGGTTTTTTGTTTACACACTGCCTGCACAGCATTTGCTAGTAAAAATGCCATGTAAACATGCTTTATTCGTGCTTCATAGCATTCAACAATGATTTCATTCTTAACTCAGTTACTCGTGTCTTGCACACGATTGCGAAGTTACTTTAAAAGCTTTTTGAAGTAGGTCTTCTTGAGAGAATTATACATTACGTTTGTATGCTGTTTACACGAAGTAAGATGGAGAGGACAAGGAGTTTAATTTGTTAGTGTCAAGGGTAGGAGACATAAGCTATGGTGGTCTGGAAATAATGATGGCATAGAAGGTGTTGGAATTTCATTAAAAGAAGAACTATGCAACAAGACTGTAGAAGTCCAAAGAAAAAGCGACAGAGTGATGGCAACGGCGCTGGTTTTTGAGGACAAAGTTATGAGAGTGATATGTGCGTGTGAGTCCTCGGTAGAAAAACCGGACTGCGAGAAGCATCAAATTTTATGATAAAATATCGTATGAGTGGGAGCTACAATACCCTGGTGCTACGGTTCTTGGTCTGGGTGACGTTAACCGACATGTTGGAGAAGGATTGATAGCTATGAGGGTGTATATTGTGGATATGGGTTTGGCAAAAGAAATGCTATGGCAAGAAGATTGCTTGAGTTTTGGAATGAAAAAGAGTTGTGTGTGGCAAACATATGATTTAAAAATGAGGAGCAGAGGAAAATAACATACAGTACGGCTGGAAATAAAACTGAGAACAGTTTTGTGTTGGTGTGAGAGCAATAGAAAGTATTTAAAAGACGTGAAAACAATTCCCTGGGAATTGCAACATAGGTTTGCGGTAACAGACATAGACAAAAGAAAGTACGGTAGTAAAGAACAAACCAACTGTTAAAAGAAGGGCATGAAAGTTGAAAGAAAACAACATGAGAGCAAGATTTCAAGAAAGAGTTAAGGAGTTGGTTGACATCAACACGCCCAAAATATGAAATACTTTTAAAAATGCTATCTTAAGGGCTGGTGATGAAATGTGCGGAAAGAAGAAAGGCACAGGAAATCATGGTCACAGATGGTGATGGAATGAGGGGGTGAAGGAAACAATACAATTAAAGAATGTAGTATATAAAAAGATGTACAAAAATCGATTAGGGGAAAACAAGGTTAGGTACAAGAATATGAAAAATCAATCAAGAACAGCGGTCGCTAATTCTATGCGGAAAGAAGCTGAAAAAGAATTGACAAATCTGAGTGAAAAACCAAATCACATTTTTAAAATAATAAAGTTTATGAAAAAAAACGGGAAAGATATCGAAGCAGGGAGATGCATGAGAGGTAAAGATGGAAAGTTAAGCTTTAGTAAAAAACAGAAAAGAAAATGAAAAAATCAAGTAATCTCATGTTGTATTGTAAGGAGTTTAAGTAAATTATAGCTTTAAATTTAGGCCTCTAGAGAGAACCGAACAATTGGCTCCCTACTGACAAATAGTGAACGGTTATCACCGGGCTTCCTGCGGACTACTTCTGAAGCTTTTTCTTTGTTGTATTGTCTTTCTTTGTTCTTTGTCCTGTGGTTAAATCAGGCCACATGTTTGCCTCGTATATGTGACACGTGCATCTGGTTATATAAATACATATATAAGGTGTCCCAAAATAAATGAAACCCATTAGTAGTATATAACTACCTTTTTAATCTGTTTTTTGCAGTGGTGCTGCGGTGGACTACGTCATTTCCAAACGTGCGGCTATGTTATTTCCGAACGTGCTGATGCGTCATTTCCGAACGTGCGAACCTTGCAAGTACGTCATTTCCGAACGTGTTGATACATGAACTTGAAAGTACATTTTACCTCTAGCATTGTTTGGATTTACAATTGAAAATGCTTTATTTGTTTTGTTTGAATTCTTTTTTGGAGTTCTTATTTGTTTGAGTTCTTTTTAGGAATGGCTTTATTTGTTTTTGAAAATGTGTTTCTTGTTTTTAGGAATGATTTTATTTGTTTTTGGAAATGATTTTGTTTGTTTTAGGAATGGTTTTATTTGTTTTGCGATTTTATTTGTTTGAGTTCTTTTTAGGAATGCTTTGAAAATGTTATTTGTTTTTGGAAATGGTTTTATTTCTTTTTGGGAATGATTATATTTGTTTTTTGAAACTGTTGTTTCTTGTTTTTTAGGAATGATTATATTTGTTTTTGGAAATGATTTTATTTGTTTTTAGGATTGGTGTTATTTGTTTTCTGATTTTATTTGTTTGAGTTCTTTTTAGGAATGTTTTGAAAATGTTAATTGTTTTTGGAAATGGTTTCATTTATTCTTGAAAATGACCTAATTTGTTGTTGTACCCTCGCTTCAGATTACCCCCACTTCAAAAGTTCTCCAATTAATTTCACTTTGGTTTTTAGCTTGTAAACGATCTTTGTCTTATTGTAAACACAACTGTTGTAAAACGGAAACAGTAACTTCTACGTCGTGACTGAAGCCTTTGATACTAAATCGTCAACAACTTCCTTTCGAGCGTAAGCATTAATCGTTCACTTCTTAAAATTGTTTATAACATCATAGAGCCTCTGATTGATTTCTCCTTTTGATTCCCTAGAATGTTGTTTCTTTACTCTTCTAGATGTGTTTATTGGGGGGTATTTTCCTTTACTCGTGATATTTCTGCAGTTGGTTGGAATTAATTTACATCTATTTCAGTAGAACTACGCAGGTAATGGATTCAGTCTTATTACAATACAATCTTGGAGGAATATAGACGTAGTTACTGGTGTCATGAAAGACAGATGTTTGAGAGAAAAATTTTGCGTGTCTATCACTAGCTGAAAACGTACATAAGAAAATATGATGCAATCTTGGAGGAATATAGACGTAGTTACTGGTGTCATGAAAGACAGATTCTTGAGAGAAAAGTTTGCGTGTCTATCACTAGCTGAAAACGTACATAAGAAAAATAACTTTACCACCACCAACAGTTTAAAACTAGTCGCAGATACAATGTTGGGGAGTATAGATTTTAGAACTAGTGGCAGATACAATGTTGGGGAGTATAGATTACAAAACTAGGGTCAGATACAATGCTAAAGGATTATAGATGTAGCTACCAGTATGACGAAAAACAGATGTTGAAGGAGAAAAATCTGCTCGTTCATCACTAGTTGTAGGCTTATAGAAGAAAATAATCTACAGTTTTTCTTGACCATACAGATATTTCAATCAAAACGTTTACGTTTATTACAGCTAGTCGTTAGTTTTAGAGGAAAATAACCAACAGTTTTCTAGATTATCAGGTTTGTTGGAGAAAAATCACAGGCAATGACGTTGCTTCCAGAAGAGCTTGGTGAAAGAAACAATATCAAATTTGACACAATTTCAATCAAAAACTTGTACCGTTAGTTTTACACTATTTGAATTAAAATTTCAATAGTTTAAAGAGATCTTTGGGTGAATTGAGACAAGATTTGCTTCACATATGACAGTAAGGTAGTAAAATCGCTAGTACAGTGGTGGAAGCATTTTGAAAAGATCAGAACAGTGAAGTTTGTTTCAATTCAGCAGTTTTTAATCACTACTAAATATTATTAAACCAAGAAGATTAAACCTTTATTGTGTTTAGATTGTGTTTGGAGACTACTTCAATAATTGTTCAACTTTTTACTTGTAAACATTCACCATGCATCTAATTGACAGAATTTTTTCATATAACTAAAAAACAAAAAATTGTATCCTGTTATAACACTGTTTTAAGTAAAAACTATCAAATTCTTAAGCAATCAACATAAAATCCATATTTTTCAAAGTCAGGAAATCAGCTAAGATTACTATCAACAAAAAATCTGATACAAACGGAAACATCAACATCACGTCAGCAAATCTTTAACCAATCACAAGTCGATGTAGAACTTCAAAAATGGTTTACTATCAACCCTATGTTCTTCAGTCTTTTTGTCAATAATTTTGTGACCACATATGGCTCTCATCATAACTTCTCTTTTCTGTTCTCTTTAAAATTGCGTTTTCATTTTCTTTTAAACACCATACCTCACTTAAATCACTACTGTTTACATCGTAAAACTGAAAAGATTTATCTTTAATTGTGTGCAAATCATAAAACATTCACCTCAAATTTACATTCATTTTTCATACAACCAAAAACCAAAGTTGTATCCTATCATCACACTGTTTTAAGATTTTTTCCGAAATTTAGCAACTTTTAAACTTATTAACACAAAAATTTGTCCATCTTTCAAAGTCTACTTAACTCACCTACATAGAAATAAGCACAACTTTTAACAATATTTCAAGGACATTAACACAAAATTCATAGTTTTCACAGTCTCCTTAGCTCACCTACATAGAAATAAACACAACTTTTAACACAAAATTCATGTTTTTCACAGTCTACCTAGCTCACCTACATAGAAATAAGCACAGCTTTTCACATTATTTGTAGAATATTAACATAAAATCCATGGTTTTCACAGTTTGCTTAGCTCACCTAGGTAAAAATAAGCACAACTTTTAACATTATTTGTAGGATATCAGAAAAACAAAACACAAAAATTATTCTTTATTCTTATTAAAGTGAGTGTTCACCCTCTACTGTAAATAGAAATTATTGACCCATTTCTTCAATTTTTTGTTCTTTGCTAAAAACCACAAACAGAAAGCTTCAAAACCAATCTGACTGCGTGCTATCACCAATCTAAAACTCATTGCTTTAACAAAAATTTTCAACTTGTTCATTAATTCGTAAGCACTTGAGCAAACATGCTTATATATTGTGACAAGTCGTCTTAGCTGATCAAAGACTTTTGTTTCGTACAATTAAACTCTTGCACTAAGTTTGATCTATTTTGAAACCATTATTGATAATTCACAACTTTCAACTCACAGCATATTATCTCCCGCATAGATAAATCAAGAATTTTACCTTAATCCTGACAAAACTACATTAACTGATATCCATTATACACTTGTTATACGTAATCACTGCTACACACGTTTGCAATTGCGGATTAGACCAAGTTGATTCATTACAAAATCTCTTACTATCCATTATCAAACAACTTCAATGCTACTGTATTAAGTATAACCCATTAATTAAAAATGTGAAATCTGAAGCTAAACGTTTTCCTACCAGCTTTATCAAATCTAATGCTCTGTTAGAAGCGAACAAACTCTCATAGTGGCATCCAACATAAACTTACAGTTGTCTTTCTCAGTGATCTCATTAGTAATTGCTGTGACCAACACACAAAAGTTTTGAATGTGATCTCGTGATAGTCTTGACTAACTTTCTGACAAGCCATTTTCCATCCTTAAAACAAACAATTTTTCCTCACAATCAACTGTTTCAATGCTTTAACACCTCAAAATCTAAACGTATAAAATATTTTCTGAACTTTACCTTCATATCTTCACCGAGTATTGACTCGCATAAAAAATCTGAACTCACGACCCATTATTTTCAAATTTCATTCAAGTTTTTTTAATCAACAAGCACCAAACTCGCAATTTGATAACTTCTAAACTCATTCATTTGCACAACAAATCTTTCAAACTTATCGTTTATTTTCAAGAAACACAACCACAATTTCTGATATTGTTATACATGACTCTGAAGCGTAAATAATTCTTATTTCTCAACCTATCAAAATTATATAGCCTCGTTCTGATCGATTCGTTTTTGGTTTATTGTTTTGCTCTTACTTATTTCATCATCTTGATATTGATTTATTCAACAAAATATTTGCCATTAATCGCTGTAAAAGTTTTACCTCTTTACCTTCATCCAAGATTAAACTCGCTATTTGCACCATTTCAAAGTAAAGCTTTTCATGATTTACCGACAAGAAAAAAACTCAGACATACACTCCGCACATACTAACAAACTTGCATCGAATTACTTTAAAAATTACCCGCTTTGGTAAAAATCTGCACAGTACGGTTTATTCTTTCCAATCAAAATTACTATTTGTAACACTATTTCGTTGTGATTATGATAAAAAGTATAACAATCCATATAAATTTCTTTACCAACATGCAACTTTAAAGCTATTTTCATTACATCCACCAAGCTTCAAGTTTAAATTTCTAACACTGTTATACGTAATTGATATGCAAAATATCTAAGTCATATTCAATCATCATTTAACTTTGTCATCGAATTTACTTTTACCCTACACCTCATTGTGCAACAAAAATCAACAACAATTTAATTTTGCCTAATTTACACCAACGTTTTACGTCAATACACTTGAATTCATATCAAAATTTTATAAATCTACCTATATTCTTCTTGAAAATGTTTATGTGGTTGGAGACTTTAAAATTTCTAATAACTTTTTAGATTTATTCACTTGTTAAGATTCTCACCAAAAAATTGAACTCGCAGCGTTGAGACAGTTAAACAGTAAAGATTTTTATCTGACACCCTCATAAAATATTTGAGATGAAGACCACTAAGCTATATTGTGTGCGATCAATGTATTGTTTTCTGATTTTAGCACAACCCAGTTCAATGGTAAACGAGTGGACTAATATTTCTCAATCATCACGCATTTTTGCATTATTTTCTGCACCACACAGTACTTTTGTTGTTGTATATCAATTTAAATCAAAAAATCCTATCTTATAGTGTTTTCAAACTTAAATTTTCTTACTGCGCACTCACCTCACCACATTTATCATCTCTGTACATAACTGTAAAGTGAATTTACCTCAAAAATTTTAAAAGTTTATGTATCAAGTCTAATATTTGACACTACATATCACCAAAACAATATCAATTTTTGTTAGATTTTAATTCACTTACAAAGTTATTTTTTTGAAACTAAAAGTCAAACTTATGACGATTTAAGCCTTTTCCCAATTATTAAACATACAAATATGGTAGTGGTTAGAGCATATTAGACCTGGATTCGATTTCCTTGTCAAAGACTTTTAAGTGATTGCAGTTTAGTGTTCAGCATGAAAGACCGACTAGTTTGCTTGTTTCATTGTGTTTTGCACTACAGATAGTGATGGGTTCGGTGTACCAACTGCAAACATAAACTCATAAGCGTAAATGAAACTTATGTTGCCACTACATGTAATTTCAAAACCACCTGTCTTCAATCCACACCTAAATCATTCTATTACTAGTTTTCATCTCCTATTTTGTTTTATTTGCAGTACAAATTGATATCTTTCTAGTGATTGTCTCTAGCATATTGTTGCATAACATCCTGGTTACCTCAATTTTGTGTATTTAACAACTTCCTGGTTTACAATTCGCGATCATTAATCTAAGAATAATTGATAATGTTTCCTTGACAGATATTGTTCTTACAGCTGAGAAAGTAACTTTTCACTAAACTTTTCAAGGTCGTATTACAAATTTGATTGTGGTTATCACATGATGTTCACATCAAGAAAGGTTTGTGGGCATGACAATGTACAGTATACAAATGGGTTTGAACAATTACATCAATCTTATTTCTAAATTAATCTTTGTTAATACTTTAATAAATAATAAACCTCTAAAATTTCAAACTTTTTGACCTTTTCAAGAATTAAAATCTGTAAACGCGATGTAATACTTTCAAATAATACACATGAAGATATACAGAGTGTCCAAAAAAATCGGTACCGTTCAAAAAATTCATGTATTTTCCATCATTTTTTTTACAATGAGTCGGTACCTTTCAAAATATCTATGTATTTTCCATTATTTTCTCACAATAAGTCACTATCGTTCAAATTTTTTCAATTTTAAATTCTTAATGTAGTAATAAATTTCAATGTTATTTGCATTACCATCTATTGAGACAGTGTGATGAGTGTATGCATTGATTTTCTAAATTCATTATCTTGATATCTAACATTATAAATTTACCATCATTGATCTCATTTCCCATGTACATAATTGATATTTCATACTTTGTAGTTTATTCAATAAAAAATGGTTGATACAAGTGACTACATGGTTGAATATAGAGCTGATGCTGCTTCATTTTACATCGCAAGTGGCCAAACCAGACATACCATGAAGCTTGTTAGAAACAGATTGCATGATATTGAGCCAAAAGAATATTGCGTAATCAAGGCTTGGAGTAACAAGTTACGGGAGATCCATAGCCTGTTTGACAGACCGAGGAGTAGAAGACTAACTGAATGGGAAACCTTGGTCAATGTAAACATTATGTGATAAACCCAATCAAATTTGTAGTATGATCTCAAAAAGTTTAGTGAAAAGTTATTTTCTCAGCTCTGAGAACAATATCTGCCAAGGTAAAGTTATTAATTATTCTTAGATTAATGGCCACGAGTTGTAAACCAGGAAGTTATTAAATATACAAAAGTGATGTAACCAGGATGTTATGCAACAATATGTTTGAGACAATCACTAGAAAGATATCAGTTTGTATTGCAAATAAATAAAAATTAACAAACAAATAGGAGATGAGGAGTAGCAATGGAGTGATTTAGGTGTGGATTGGAAACAGGTGGTCTTTGAAATTACGTGTAGTGGCAATATAAGTTTATGTTTGCAGTTGGTACACCGAACCCATCACTATCTGTAGTGCAAAACACAATGAAACAAGCAAACTAGTCGGTCTTTCATGCTGAACACTAAGCTGCAATCACTTAAAAGTCTTTGACAAGGAAATCGAATCCAGGTCTAATATGCTCTAACCACTACCATATTTGTATGCTTAATAATTGGGAAAAGGCTTAAATCGTCATAAGTTTGACTTTTAGTTTCAAAAAAATAACTTGTAAGATAATCAAAAATTGATATTGTTTTGGTGATATGTAGTGTCAAATATTAGACTTGATACATAAACTTTTAAAATTTTTGAGGTAAATTCACTTTACAGTTATGTACAGAGATGATAAAGTGAGTAAGAAAATTTAAGTTTGAAAACACTATAAGATAGGATTTTTTGAATTAACATGCAGCAAAAGTATTGTGTGGTGCAAAAAATGCGTGATGATTGAGAAATATTAGTCCACTCGTTTACCATTGAACTGGGTTGTGCTAAAATCAGAAAACAATACATTGATCGCACACAATATAGCTTAGTGGTCTTCATCTCAAATATTTTATGAGGGTGTCAGATAAAAATCTTTACTGTTTAACTGTCTCAACGCTGCGAGTTCAATTTTTTGGTGAGAATCTTAACAAGTGAATAAATCTAAAAAGTTATTAGAAATTTTAAAGTCTCCAACCACATAAACATTTTCAAGAAGAATATAGGTAGATTTATAAAATTTTGATATGAATTCAAGTGTATTGACGTAAAACGTTGGTGTAAATTAGGCAAAATTAAATTGTTGTTGATTTTTGTTGCACAATGAGGTGTAGGGTAAAAGTAAATTCGATGACAAAGTTAAATGATGATTGAATATGACTTAGATATTTTGCATATCAATTACGTATAACAGTGTTAGAAATTTAAACTTGAAGCTTGGTGGATGTAATGAAAATAGCTTTAAAGTTGCATGTTGGTAAAGAAATTTATATGGATTGTTATACTTTTTATCATAATCACAACGAAATAGTGTTACAAATAGTAATTTTGATTGGAAAGAATAAACCGTACTGTGCAGATTTTTACCAAAGCGGGTAATTTTTAAAGTAATTTGATGCAAGTTTGTTAGTATGTGCGGAGTGTATGTCTGAGTTTTTTTCTTGTCGGTAAATCATGAAAAGCTTTACTTTGAAATGGTGCAAATAGCGAGTTTAATCTTGGATGAAGGTAAAGAGGTAAAACTTTTACAGCGATTAATGGCAAATATTTTGTTGAATAAATCAATATCAAGATGATGAAATAAGTAAGAGCAAAACAATAAACCAAAAACGAATCGATCAGAACGAGGCTATATAATTTTGATAGGTTGAGAAATAAGAATTATTTACGCTTCAGAGTCATGTATAACAATATCAGAAATTGTGGTTGTGTTTCTTGAAAATAAACGATAAGTTTGAAAGATTTGTTGTGCAAATGAATGAGTTTAGAAGTTATCAAATTGCAAGTTTGGTGCTTGTTGATTAAAAAAACTTGAATGAAATTTGAAAATAATGGGTCGTGAGTTCAGATTTTTTATGCGAGTCAATACTCGGTGAAGATATGAAGGTAAAGTTCAGAAAATATTTTATACGTTTAGATTTTGAGGTGTTAAAGCATTGAAACAGTTGATTGTGAGGAAAAATTGTTTGTTTTAAGGATGGAAAATGGCTTGTCAGAAAGTTAGTCAAGACTATCACGAGATCACATTCAAAACTTTTGTGTGTTGGTCACAGCAATTACTAATGAGATCACTGAGAAAGACAACTGTAAGTTTATGTTGGATGCTACTATGAGAGTTTGTTCGCTTCTAACAGAGCATTAGATTTGATAAAGCTGGTAGGAAAACGTTTAGCTTCAGATTTCACATTTTTAATTAATGGGTTATACTTAATACAGTAGCATTGAAGTTGTTTGATAATGGATAGTAAGAGATTTTGTAATGAATCAACTTGGTCTAATCCGCAATTGCAAACGTGTGTAGCAGTGATTACGTATAACAAGTGTATAATGGATATCAGTTAATGTAGTTTTGTCAGGATTAAGGTAAAATTCTTGATTTATCTATGCGGGAGATAATATGCTGTGAGTTGAAAGTTGTGAATTATCAATAATGGTTTCAAAATAGATCAAACTTAGTGCAAGAGTTTAATTGTACGAAACAAAAGTCTTTGATCAGCTAAGACGACTTGTCACAATACATAAGCATGTTTGCTCAAGTGCTTACGAATTAACGGACAAGTTGAAAATTTTTGTTAAAGCAATGAGTTTTAGATTGGTGATAGCACGCAGTCAGATTGGTTTTGAAGCTTTCTGTTTGTGGTTTTTAGCAAAGAACAAAAAATTGAAGAAATGGGTCAATAATTTCTATTTACAGTAGAGGGTGAACACTCACTTTAATAAGAATAAAGAATAATTTTTGTGTTTTGTTTTTCTGATATCCTACAAATAATGTTAAAAGCAGAGACGTAGCAGCCGCCCCCCAAACCCCCCAATTGGGGGGGGCCCAGGCCAACTTTGGGGGCCCAAGTTAGTCTGAAATTGCTTTTTGGCTACGTGACTATTTTCAGTTCAGCAGACTTGTTTACAACCGATTTAAACTGTAGGAAGAAATTGGCTTGTGACATCATAAGTGAATGCTACATCATTTTATCTCGCAGAATCTAGAATATTTCAATTGATTTTCTTGTAGAATCTTGAATATTCGATTGACGTAACAATGCCGTTGTTACGCAACAATCATAGAATGGTCTGGAATTCTGTTTGGCTATAAATGCCGGGACAATATATATACACTGCAGAGTGCAGATAAAGTATTTTATTGACATTGTATAGAATGAAACGTTCAAAAAGTGGTGCTCAAAAGAGAAAAGAAGCAGCCACTGCTCGAGATGCTGTAGCGAAATTGCCCAAGATGACAGATTTTTTCAAGATTACTGAGCAGAGTAGACCTGGCACTAGTACCGAGAGGGATGAAGAAAACTATAGTGTACAAGAAAAAGAAGACTATGATGATCAGCATCAAAGTGATTGTGAATTTCCAGAAAATGTAAGTTGTGATTTACCTGCCAATACGCAACCTTTTATATCAAAAATAACTGAATCTCAATTTACCCCTATCCCTGATGACCCATGTAAATGGCCTGAAAGTATTTCTGATGCTCAACGATGTGATATAGTAAAGCGTGGACCACATCAACTAATAATGAATTTTCCATATAATAACACAACTCCAAGGCGACGTTTTTCCTCCAACCATTATAAACGTGTGTTACCTAATGGTGAAAGTGTTTCACGGTTGTGGCTAGTTTATTCTGGGGAATCAGATCAAGTTTTTTGCTTTTGTTGTAAGCTATTTGGAAAAACACTAAGCCCCTTTTGTAGTGGTATAAATACATGGGAGGGTTTATCGAAAAAACTGAAAGACCATGAAAACGGCATTTCCCACCAAGAATGCTGCAGTCAATGGATGTTGCTAGCTGAAGGGATAAGAAATTCATCCACTATCGACAAACGCGAGATGAATATTTTTTTCAACGAAAGACGTTTTTGGAGAAATGTTTTAGAGCAGTGGTTCTCAAACTGTGGTACGCGTACCACTAGTGGTACGCGAGAGCTTTTTTAGTGGTACGTGAAGATATTCATCAGTGATTATTATAGTCTGCCTTCACGTGACCATGTTATTTGATGATCATGATGTGACAATAACAAAACTAAAGACCCGTTTAGACTAGGAATTAGATTAAATTAAAGTACGTTTAGAAGGCAATATGCAGTCCATTCTAGCAGTCTTTTTAGCAGCCTTCTAGCAGTCTTCTAGCAGTTTATCAACCTTTTAGCAGCAGTCTTCTAGCCCCTCTAGCAGAAGGCGATATGCCTTCCCTTCTAGCAGTCAGGAAGGACGTCCAATATTCGTTAAAATATGTTTGTTTTACGTTATTGCGACACAATTAAGAGTGTGACGTTGCAATAAAACAAACGCACTTTAATTTAAATTAAAGTTTAAGATGTGCATTTTGTTTTAGTTAATTGGCA
The DNA here is from genome assembly GCA_963675345.1 of Trididemnum clinides. Lineage (NCBI taxonomy): Eukaryota > Metazoa > Chordata > Ascidiacea > Aplousobranchia > Didemnidae > Trididemnum > Trididemnum clinides. Next base: position 2,824,272 of record OY776290.1, on the reverse strand, counting down.
GCAATTAAACATTGATACTATTATGTCAAAATTGCATAAAATTGATTTATCAGTAAGTTAGCAAGAAAAGTTTTTGCCGTGTCGAAACGAAAGTACAATCCAGAATACATTAAGTATGGTTTCATTACTATTGAGCATAGAGGAGAATGTTTGCCACAGTGTGTGGTTTCTATGAAAACTTTTTCTGGTGCAGCCATATAGCCCAGCTTGTTAAAATGGCACCTTGAATCAAACCATGCAAAAGAAAAGGACAAAGATCAAAGTTATTTTGAGCGGCTGGGCGAGAACGCAAAAAGACAGCACCTAGACCGGACAGGCCAGTTTCACCAAACGAAGATAGGAGTAGTAAAAGCATCATATGAAGTCTCTCTTTTTGTAGACCAAAACATGAAATCCCACACAATCGCTGAGTTCCTCGTTTTGCCAGCAGCAAAGACACTAGTCAGGAACCTCATTGGAGACGAGGCAGCAGCTAAATTGGATAATGTGTCCCTTTCCAATGACACTGTAAAACGCCGTATTCAAGAAATGTTGGGTGATATTGCTGATCAAGTAATGGCTGGAGTAAAAGACTCAAAGTTCGGGTTTGCCATTCAACTCGATGAGTCGACAGATGTCGCGAAATGTAGCCAATTGCTCGTTTATGTCCGCTTTATTCAAAATTACACAGTGAAAACAGAGCTGATGTTGAATCAGGAGCTGGCTGTCACAACAAAAGGGAAAGATGTGTTCGATGTTTTGGCGGATTTTTTTAAAGAGAATGAGCTAGATTGGAGTAAGTTAGTTGGATACACGACAGATGGCGCTCCAGCCATGCTTGGGCGAAAATCTGGATTTCAAACATATGTAAAAGATGTTGCAGCAAACACGACCTTCGTCCACTTTTTATTCACAGATTTGCACTTTGTACCAAAGTGCTCCCTGCTGAGTTAATGTCGCGCTTGAACAAAATCATCAAAATTGTGAATTTTATAAAAACCTCAGCTCTGAATTCTCGACTTTTTGCAAGACTCTGTGAAGACGTCAGTTCTGCTCAAAAATGTCTCTTTTTCCACACGGAGGTTCGCTGGCTGTCCCGCGGGAATATGACCCGGAGGGTCTTTGAACTTAGGCATGAATTGTTGACATTTTTCAAAGAGAAAAACCACGAATTTAAAGATTATTTTGAGAACGATGACTTTATCTCACGGATGGCCTACTTGTCTGATATTTTCCAGGCTCTCAACGTTATAAATCTTTCGTTTCACAGATCAAACAGCAATATTGCAGTTTTTATTTCAAAGCTGGAAGCATTCACTCGGAAGCTAGATTTCTGGACCAAAAATGTAGAGAGCAAACAGTTTGGAATGTTCCAACTCCTTACCACACTTTCAGTGGAGCCCAATGATCAATTATCTCAAGAAATTCATGATCATCTCAAGCTGCTCCGAATGGAATTGTTGCATTACTTTCCAGATTTAGTAAGTTGGACCTACGCAGTCAATCCATTCTGTATCGACCCAGCTCTCCTACCCGTGGGAACAGGAGAACAGGAAGAGATCATTGATATTCAAGTTGACGATACAGCAAAATCAAAGCTGAACGAATGCTCTCTCATAGATTTCTGGCTAATCATGGGTTCTACTTACCCAACGTTGGCCCGAAATGCTGCTCGACAGTCACTGATTTTCCCCTCTACATGGGAATGTGAGCAAGGGTTCTCAGCCTTAATGCCCATTAAATCCAAGAGCCGAAATCGTATAACTGAGCCTAAACATGATTTCAGATGCGCTGTGAGTAAGGTTGCGCCTCGAATCGATCAGCTTGTGCAGAAGAAACAGTTGCATCTATCCCATTAAATTGTATCGTTTGTTATTTGTTGGTGTTATGGTAAAATAAATAGTGCTAGATTTGAGCAAAAAAAGGTAATCTTGAGTCATTTGGTACGCGGTGTAGTAAAAAACGAATAGATGGTACGTGAATAGAAAAAGTTTGAGAAACACTGTTTTAGAGAGACTTATCGACATTGCCTTGTTTCTATCGGAAAGGAATCTTGCTTTTAGAGGATCTGAAGAAGTCTTAGGATCTCCTCACAATGGAAATTTTCTGGGTATATTTGAGCTTTTGGCAAGAAGAGATCCGATCCTAAAAGAGCTTCAAGACAGAATCAAGAATAAAAACACTAAAGATCACTATTTGAGTCTTACCATACAAAATAAACTAATTGAATTGCTAGCGACAGAAGTTGAAAAAGAAAATTTACAGCAATTGAAATTGGCAAAATATTTTTCTATAATTTTGGACTGCACTCCAGATATGTCACATCATGAACAAATGTCTGTCATTCTCCGTTATGTACTATGTAATGAAGAAGCTGCTGTTGTTAAAGAAACATTTTTTGGCTACTTGAGAATAAGTGACAGTACTGGGAAAGGCTTGTTGGACGCTTTCTTAGAAAAAGCGACCGAACTGCAACTCGAATTGTCTGATTGTCGAGGTCAGTCATATGATAATGGTGCTAACATGAAAGGAAAACATTCTGGGGTCCAAGCAAGAATGCTAGACATCAATTCCAAAGCTGTTTACGTGCTCTGTGCAAACCATACCCTTAACTTAGTTGTTGTTGACAGTGCTAATTCATCAACGGAAGCATTGACATTTTTTGGAGTACTTACAAGGTTGTATGTGCTGTTTTCTTCCTCTGCTCAGCGTTGGGAAATTTTGAAGAAACATGTGGAGCTGCCCATAAAGTCACAATCTGATACTCGTTGGGAAAGCAGAATTAAATGCATCAAACCTCTTCGATACAATTTAAAAGAGGTGTTGCTGGCACTGAAAGACTTGGAAGCCATTTCCATAGAAAGAAAAGATGGAAGAGCTGCCTCAGAAACAAAATCGTTGATAGCTCATTTATCAAAATGGAGTTTTCTTTTGTCGGTGTTTATTTGGTATGATATCCTATTCCAAGTCAATAAAGCAAGCAAGATTCTTCAATCGTATGGAGTCTCCCTTCATACAATGGAAACGGAAATCCAGGCAACTGAAAAGTTTTTGCAAAACTATCGCACAACGGGTTATGACAGTGCCGCAACATCTGCTGTTGAAATAGCACAGGAATTGGATATTGATCCTTCTTTTCCTCCGTCAAGAAGTGGAAAGAAAAGAAGATTGTTTGATTACCAAGGTGAAGAGGAACAACGAGCTACTCCTGAACTGAAATTTAAAAGCAACTTTTTCTATCCATTAGTGGACCAGGCTATTATGTCAATAAAAGAGCGCTTTAATTTGTTACGTGAGGTTTCTTCCGCCTTTTCGTTTTTGTACACACGAGACAAACTTTTGCTTGTGCAACAAGAAAATGCTCTTCTTACTTGCTGTAAAGAGTTCCAAAAAAAGTTCGGTGACATTGATTCTGATGAAATGAGCGCTGAGCTACAGCGGTTTGTTTTAATTTTACAAAAAAAACGCAATCTCAATACGGCTCAAGACTTTCTGAACTATCTTCTAAAGACTCATTTATTTGAATTGTATCCGAATGTGTACATCGCACTTCGAATCTTACTAACTTGCCCCGTGACTGTTGCCAGCGCTGAAAGAAGCTTCAGCAAATTGAAACTGATCAAAACTTTTAATAGAACGTCTATGACAGACAGTAGACTATCTTCATTAGCCATGTTGTCAATCGAAAATGACTGCGCCCGATCTCTTGATTATGACAATGTCATAACAGCATTTGCGAACAAAAAGGTTCGCTCCAGACTATTTAAATGATACTGTGTTTTTATAACTTTTTCATGTTTTTCAGTGTCATTGCTTTCGTTTTGCAGTGTCTGCATAAATGTCCTACTGAACTCTGGCATCGGTGCCGAATTTTTTATGACTTGCACCTTCGGTATCAGCATGCTTTATTCTGACATTAGCTTGTTTACTTATGTACAAATTGTGGTGTATTTTCTTAATGCAGCTTTTCAATTTTACACCTCTAAAGTGATATGACCTGTGCGCAGGGGCTCTTGCGCTTACTTTGGGGGGGGGGTCCGAAGTTGGAGTGCTACGGGACTGGTTAAAAGTTGTGCTTATTTTTACCTAGGTGAGCTAAGTAAACTGTGAAAACCATGGATTTTATGTTAATATTCTACAAATAATGTGAAAAGCTGTGAAAAACATGAATTTTGTGTTAAAAGTTGTGTTTATTTCTATGTAGGTGAGCTGAGGAGACTGTGAAAACCATGAATTTTATGTTAATATTCTACAAATAATGTGAAAAGCTGTGTTTATTTCTATGTAGGTGAGCTAGGTAGACTGTGAAAACTATGAATTTTGTGTTAATGTTCTACGAATAATGTCAAAAGCTGTGCTTATTTCTATGTAAGTGAGTTGAGGAGACTGTGAAAACCATGAATTTTGTGTTAATGTCCTTGAAATATTGTTAAAAGCTGTGCTTATTTCTATGTAGGTGAGTTAAGTAGACTTTGAAAGATGGAAAAAATTTCGTGTTAATAAGTTTAAAAGTTGCTAAATTTCGGAAAAAATCTTAAAACAGTGTGATGATAGGATACAACTTTGGTTTTTGGTTGTATGAAAAATGAATGTAAATTTGAGGTGAATGTTTTATGATTTGCACACAATTAAAGATAAATCTTTTCAGTTTTACGATGTAAACAGTAGTGATTTAAGTGAGGTATGGTGTTTAAAAGAAAATGAAAACGCAATTTTAAAGAGAACAGAAAAGAGAAGTTATGATGAGAGCCATATGTGGTCACAAAATTATTGACAAAAAGACTGAAGAACATAGGGTTGATAGTAAACCATTTTTGAAGTTCTACATCGACTTGTGATTGGATAAAGATTTGCTGACGTGATGTTGATGTTTCCGTTTGTATCAGATTTTTTGTTGATAGTAATCTTAGCTGATTTCCTGACTTTGAAAAATATGGATTTTATGTTGATTGCTTAAGAATTTGATAGTTTTTACTTAAAACAGTGTTATAACAGGATACAATTTTTTGTTTTTTAGTTATATGAAAAAATTCTGTCAATTAGATGCATGGTGAATGTTTACAAGTAAAAAGTTGAACAATTATTGAAGTAGTCTCCAAACACAATCTAAACACAATAAAGGTTTAATCTTCTTGGTTTAATAACATTTAGTAGTGATTAAAACTGCTGAATTTAAACAAGCTTCTTTGTTCTGATCTTTTCAAAATGCTTCCACCACTGTACTAAAAATTTACCTTACTGTCATATGTGAAGCAAATCTACATTTCACTCAAAGGTCTGGTCAATTTACTGAAATTGTCTTCCAAGAAAGTGTAAAACTAGCGGCTAGCAATACAAGTTTTTGATTGAAATTGTGTCAAATTAAATATTTTTCCTTCCACCAAGCTCTTCTGGAAGCAACGTCATTGCCTGTGATTTTTCTCCAACAAACCCGACAATCTAGAAAACTGTTGGTTATTTTCCTCTAAAACTAACGACTAGCTGTAATAAACGTAAACGGTTTGATTGATATGATCTAGAAAAACTGTAGATTATTTTCTTCTGTAAGCCTACAACTAGTAATGAACGAGTAGATTTTTCTCCTTCAACATCTGTTTTTCGTCATACTGGTAGCTACATCTATAATCCTTTAGCATTGTATCTGACCCTAGTTTTGTAATCTATACTCCCCAACATTGTATCTGCCACTAGTTCTAAAATCTATACTCCCCAACATTGTATCTGCGACTAGTTTTAAACTGTTGGTGGTGGTAAAGTTATTTTTCTTATGTACGTTTTCAGCTAGTGATAGACACGCAAACTTTTCTCTCAAACATCTGTCTTTCATGACACCAGTAACTACGTCTATATTCCTCCAAGATTGCATCATATTTTCTTATGTACGTTTTCAGCTAGTGATAGACACGCAAAATTTTTCCTCAAACATCTGTCTTTCATGACAGTGGTAATTACATCTACATTCCTCCAAGATTGTATTGTAATAAGATTGAATCCATTACCTGCGTAGTTCTACTGAAATAGATGTAAATTAATTCCAACCAACTGCAGAAATATCACGAGTAAAGGAAAATACCCCCAATAAACACATCTAGAAGAGTAAAGAAACAACATTCTAGGGAATCAAAAGGAGAAATCAATCAGAGGCTCTATGATGTTATAAACAATTTTAAGAAACAAAGTGAACGATTGCGTGTGATTGACGCTTACATTCGCAAGGAAGTTGTTTATGCTTTAGTATTGAAGGTTTCAGTCACGACGTAGAAGTTACTGTTTCCGTTTTACAACAGTTGTGTTTACAATAAGACAAAAAATCATTTACGAGCTGAAAACCAAAGTGAAATTAATTGGAGAACTTTTGAAGTGGGGGTAATCTGAAGCGAGGGTACAACAACAAATTAGGTCATTTTCAAGAATAAATGAAATCATTTCCAAAAAGAAATAAAACCATTTCCAAAAACAACAACATTTTTAAAACAAATAAAACCATTCCAAAAACAAATAAAATCATTTCCAAAAACAAATATAATCATTCCTAAAAACAAGAAACAACATTTGTAAAAACAAATAAAACATTTTCAATTGTAAATCCAAACAACGTTACAAGTAAAATGTATTTCCAAGTTTATGTATCAGCTCGTTCAGAAATAACGTAGCGTGCCGCAAGCGCGCCGCAAAATCCGGGTCGAAAAACATATTACATACTACTCCCATTAATTCGATTACCCTTTATTCCTAACACAAAATACGTTAAAAATGTAAATATTTTCTTGCCAGAGAAAGATGGAAAAATTAGTGCTATGCACAAAATTTGATAAACAGGTACAAGGTAGATATGCAAAAATGAAGAGAGTGACTTCGACTCCACCAAAAGATTTTTTTGGTAAGAGATGTGTAGAAGAAATAAAACGAATTGTAGAACCATCTAAAGAATTAACATTTGTATTTAGGTGGAGCTAGTGAAGAATTTTTGTTACCTAGGACGCAGGTTAAATGCCAGTGGTGAAAGTGAAGCGGCGGTAACAGTAAGAATTGGATAGATAAAATTTAGAAAATGTGAGGAATTGCTTAATGCAAGAAGGTTTTGGTTGAAAATGAAAAGACGAATTTATCGGAGTCGCGTAGGTTGGCGATGTTGTATGGTAGTGAGATATGGTATCTGCCGGAGAATGAGATGGCAATCTCAAAGAGAACTAAAAGAGCAATAACAAGGGAAATATGTGGTTAAATTGAGAAAAAGAGTAGTCAGAAACTTACGGATTTGCTGGGTTTTGAAGAAACTTTGGATAGGCTAGCCAAAGCGAACGAAACACGATATATGATATGGGCATGTTCTGAGGAGGGATGGTGATAGTGTGTTAGGAAGAGCGTTGACTTTTGAAGTGGTTCGGAGAAGAAGGCGTGGGCGACCGAAGATAACGTGGAGAAGGCAAGTGCTTAAACAGGTCGAAGAGATTGGACTAAAAAAAGAAGATGCCATAGACAGACGAAGTGGTGCGATACTGTAAATAAACTTTTGAGCATCATGAGGTGCATCCGGCCACCTCTGTTAACGGAGATCAAACTGGCTTTAAAACATTGGATCTCTCTCTCATTTGCCAGCAAAGACTATAATTTTATTAGTCTAGAACGTTTTTATAGATAGTGAAAGAATGAAATTTTTAAGTTTGGTTTTTACTTTTGTTCTCAAGAATTAGTTCAACTATGCAAGCTATTTTTAGTCTGCTAGTCACTGGCATATTGTCACTAAAATTTAATAAAAACAGTACCAACACTCCTCTCTAATTCCAAAGAAAACTGGATTAATCACATCAGCTTAAACAAACAGTGAGTAATATCGGCTTGAGTTTTCATGTACCCACGACGTGGTTAGTGATCGCGTGATTTTATCTTAACCTTGTTATTTCACCAACGCCTTTTTTCAACAAGTGCTGTTTGACTGAGTTCGCCGGGAGTTGAACTGTCGCCCTGCGAACAACAGCCTTATTGCACGTTTTGTTTATTGCACTTCGCTATGCTATTTATTATTCACTTGCCTGGCCTAGACACAAAAAACGCGTGGCTTTAGGTTTTTATAATTATCTATACAAGAAAAAGAAGTGATCTTTGGATTGGTTATTTTGATTTTGCTGCTGTTTAATCGTTCGGAGAATAAAGTTTAGTCAATTTTTTTGTGCTGGTCTGTTTAAAGTTTTTATCGTTTTTGTTGTCAATACACCTGTTTGTATTTTGCTGTTTGATTTTAATCGGTTGGATAGACAACGGTGCGGGGAGGGTCCTGGCCGTCCGCCTGTGACACATCAGAAAATTCATCCCCACCGAGAGGTGAATCTTTACCAAGCATAATAACTGATGATATCACATCCTTGCTACAAAGAAAATTCTTGATATATGGCCATGACCGAAGAGTTTATATATAAAAATTTCTCTAAGGTTTTAGATCTAAATAGTTCTACTTAAAATTTTATGTTCAAAGCCGTAAAAGCATTTATTTCAGAAGACTGTATTTCTTGAAATCAGATTGCAAACTTTCTTAAGAAATTTTTTGTATTTTTTAATCAAAATACAAATTAAGGAAGAAAGCGGACAAAAAATAACAATATCTCCAATATCGAAGGGCTGATTCTGGGAATCAGAGTTTGCTTTCTGCACTACAGTGGATAAAAACAAAATATGTGTTTAATAACTCTTCTACAGACAACGCATGTCTTTAGCTGTTTAGTGCAGGAATGACAGCTAGCGTCATGTCTACAAGGATGACAATACAGTCACGCGTGTTAACTAGACATATCCGACACTTATAGCTCTAGCATTCTGTGTCGCCAGGAGCTAAAGTAGGAATTGTATCATTTCCCCAACTGATGGCTGAACTTCCTTCTCCTCCTTCCCAACCAGCAGCTGAACAACTTTCTCCTCATTTCCAATTAGCTGCTGAATATTCTCCTCTTTCCGAAGCTGGCCTTCCACCAACACAATCTACACAGACTAACTATCCTCCTCCTACAAAAGTAATCATGCATCGCCAAACACAGCATTTTGCAGCGGCATCAACGGCTTACTGTCAGTTTTGAGCTAGCTGGTTAGGATTGCCCGGCGTTCCACCTACATCCCCCTATGAGCTCAATCTTGAAGGAGTATCTCACTGAGCGGGCCTCTCATCATCAGTTCTAAACTTACCAAGCTAACCGAAGGGGAATGGACAGTCAGGACTGTGCCTGAAAACATATTGTCGTTAAATTTAAATTACCAGTACGCTTACGCAAAAATTTAACTGTTTTCTGCTTGTAATAACTGTCTCATGAGCAGGATGAGAAGCTGTAAAGCCATACATTTTTTTTGCAATTGGGAGCCAGCAATCTTACAGAACTGCTCACCCAAATTTTTCTCTTGAATAAACTGACAAACAGAACACACAAAACTTTATCCCTAAAATTAAAATCAAAAAGTTTTAACACTCACCAGGCATCAGCATTCAAAGAACGTGCGCCAACTCGAAATTTAGCCAGTTTTAACCAAATCGAATTTCAGCCAGTTGGCACTACTTGACTCTCCGCTGGACCATTTTATAAGGGCACACTTATACCTAGCCTCGTGAATAAAACAAAAAGAAAACTGTTTCCACAAAATTGCGAATTTACAACTTGATAATCTGTTTGTAGACTCTTTTTAAGCATTCTTGGCAAGGTAATTTGCTATAGGAAGAAATTAGATGTTAACAACAAATTAAAAAAGAATAAAAAATTTAAAACCAAGGCAATAGTCTAAAACAATAAGATACTGATACATCTTGCCCACATTTTATTTCACAGGAGTACATCCAGTCAAAAAATAAAAAGAGATTCAAAACTTACAAAACAAAGACTATCAGATTACTCGGTATGGTTAGAAAATGTTTCAGCCGGCATCTAAATTAGTTTGCCTTTGAAATATAATCCTTTCAATTCTTTAAAGCACGATTATCTAGGTTTACAATACTAAAACTTGTAGGCTTAGCGTGTTCAAAGCTTAAATTATCACACTATTTATAAACCTATTTTATTAATAATTAGTAAACTCATTCAAATAAAATGTACATAAACTTAAAATACAAAAAATCATTTAATACATTTATAAACAGGCTATACAGAGTTTTTAGGTCATATCTATCACAGTTTCATATAGATTCAAACTGTAAATTTTAAGGTTATTGGGCGAGACGTCAACTATTACCGGAAGCACGTACAGTATCAAAATATCGGAAATACGATATATAAGAAAAATATTATTTAGGTTAAATTACATTGAAATTCATATGAACACTAGCATGAATCTATTGGAATATTGAAGAATATTGAGAACGAAACGCTACAAATATCTCTCTTTCCATCATAAGGAAAAGCATATTTCCTTTTATATCTGAAATAGAAAAGGAGCCTACTACGAGCAAACCCGGAGTATAAAGGTTGGCGAAAAAAATGATCTAGAAAATAAACCAAAATAGATTTTAGCACTTATTAGAGGTGACAGGCAAGCGTAATGTGAGAGTGACTGAGTGTTGTGATGACATGTTAGTGACAATGAAGATAGATCACGGTGATGTATGAAGGTAATGAAGATGACAATGAACATAGAAGACGGAAAAGTGGACCATAACCAATTAACGACCTGAAATTACAACCGATAACAATCAACACAGACAACAAAATAGCATAATCAACATGTCTAGCGTATCAACAGCCACAGACAACAAAATTTATTGATATTATTCTAAGAGTTGATTGGTGGTACAGAATTTGAAAATTGCGGAAAGTAGAGTATTCATTCTCGAAGCTTTTCATCTGACACTTTTTAAGAGAATCCGTCAGAAATAGAGTGAAAAGGTGAAGTGAGTCAGTTATATAGAGACACAATTGACGAAAAGAAAAAAGGAAAAAAGCTACATCGTGATTGGTAAAAGAAGCGACCAATAAAAGGAGCGGAAAATAATGTATAATTTTTTTCTCAGGACCAAAGCACATTGGCCCGCTCTTGCAAGCCAATTCGAAGCTTTAAAGCTGAAACTTCCTTTTCTGCTATTGGACAACATCTTTTACAAAACCCTACATGCGCACGTGAATATAACGATAACAAATTTTCTATTCTTGCCCGTGGCCATACTTCTTTTCATCTTTCCACCCTTGAAGCCACGTACATCAAAACATCCAAACCAAATTCATGCAAACAAAAGGAATTCGTTTATGGTCTAAAAATCACACATTAGTTTCCGCTCCTTCCATTGGTCGCTTCTTTTTACCAATCATGATAGAGCCTTTTTTCCCTTTTTTCTTTTTCGTCAACTGTATAGGTGACTCTATATAAGTGACTCACTTCACCTTTTCACTCTATTACAGACGAATTCTCTTAAAAAGCGTCCGACAAAAAGCTTCGAGAATGAATACTCTACTTTCTGATATTATTTTGCAGGAGGTCTGTCGTAAGATTTGAATACGGCTCTTGTACACTGCCTGTTTGCACCGCAAGTAGGTGGCTGTGGCTACGCTGTGTCTGGCCGGATTGTCTGATACCATCTTTATGAGAAATGCATTACCGTTTACTGTCATTCGTTGTTGTAGGAAAATGATCGTAATATGGTGGGTGTTGTCTGCTACAATACAACAAAACAGAGTAGTAACTTGAATAATACAATTATTACAATACAGTAGTATATAAGAGACACGTTTATTAGTGCTGCTTGCAAACCTGATCAATATGTAAAGTGCGATTCTGTCTGCACGTACGTATGTACGTACGCTTTAGCTCCTCTGAAACTACTGGGCATACAATCATCAAGCTTGGCATGATTAATCACCACCTCAAGGCAAGTGTCACAAGGGGTTTGTGGCTTCATCATAAGGTCATAATTAAAATTTTTTTTTAATTTACATTTCTTGACACAGTAAAACCACTTTGTGCTCAAACGAAAGCCAGCATCCAACCTATCACTTTACAAAATATTTCATCTCTTTGAGATCTAAAATAACGTCACAATCAACGCTTCATTGCACAAATTGTTAGCTGTATTTTCTCAAAAACTACTGGTCGTAGAAATGCGATTAAATGCGCTTTCAGGAGATATTAGCATGAAGATTTCCAAAAGAATAACTTCACAACAAGTTAAGCGCATCTGACAATGCAACAACCAATTCCTTACTTAAGCATTTTTAAGCTAAGCATGCTTCTCTTTTTCTCTCGCACGCTGACAACTCGCTCTATAATGTCATAAAGCCGTCTAGTACGATCAACACAGTGTTGCGCTGCCAGAGATCATAATATGATGACTTCTTCAAAACTTGCATCCTTTTTACATAATCACTTTACTAAGTAACTGCCACAACGCTACGGGTGGATCAAAACAATCTTTAAACTTTACGTTGTGTAATTCACTTATCTCCTACGTAGGGACCTCGCGCTAATAATTAGCCAGCGCGAACAATTACTCTAGTCGCCAACAACTACAGGGACTATTACAGTTAAACCGATCGACATCAGCAATATAGTAGATATTATTCCAAGGCAAGCTTTCCCGAAAGCCAGACAGGCTACGATTCCTAATGTGAAAGTAGATCGTCAGGCATGGGAACTACAAGCGCACGATACTCTTTAAGCAGAGCTAACCGAGCGGCTACTAACCTGTCGGTAAATTGCTTCGTCAGTTAAGCGATCAGTGCTCATAAGTAAGTTATAGCAAAATTGTTTAATTGACGGATCTATAGTATATATCTATAGTATATAATACAGTAGGACAGGCTAAGATTCTTGGCGTGAGATTAGATGGCCAGATTAGATTAGCTTACTTCATCAGTTGAGCGAGCTGTGTTCATAAGCAAGTTATAGTAAAATCGTCTAATTGACCGCTCTAGCAGCAACGGTAAACTGTCTGGGCGTCAAGCTAGAGATGCACGAAATTGCAAAACAGCAATACACAGCACGTACAGCAAAAAATAGAATCACACACAACGGCGGGAGCAAGGTGCTGAGGCGTCGAAAGCAGGTGTTACAAATCTTCGGTCAACAAAATTTGGCCACAAGTGCCCGAGAGGAACTACAGGGCCTTCGCTCCTTCTTCACCAGAACAATTAAGTAAAAAACTTCTTTATTGCAGTAAACTCAGTTAAAATAAATGGAATGCCAAAAAACTCATTAAAAATAAATTCCAAATATGAAATAAAAAGAAAGCGCAAAAATTCACCGAGGGTTTCTTCGTAAAATAAATTGAATGCAGAAGACAAATTTAAACTTCGTGCAGCAACAACTGATAAACAACTACTTTAAAATTCAAAATGTTACTGTTTACTGTTTGGAGCGAGAGGCCAGCTAATCAAAATGCAAATCTTGCCCGGTTTTAAGCAAAAAACGCACGAGAGATGCATTTTAACCTCAAGCTACCAAACGCCAAATAGAGAAAAAATAAAGGCGTGCGTGTTTTCATAAAACCCAACCACAATATATGCTTCATATAAAATCATGAAAAGAAAATTTGGTTATGTATTTCAAGCATTGCAAAATTAATAAAAATGTTAGAAAAGAAAATTTAACTAAAAAATTTGAAGCATACTGCCGAGAATTAAATGTTTTCGGATTTAATTCTACCTCCTTTCGGACTTGAATTTAATTAAGTCAACACTGATCCAACAGTTTTTGGGCAAAATCGATTTTGTAATTAAAAAAGTCAACTTATGTGTTAAAACTACAAATTTGAGATTTTTGGATATTTGCCATTTTCGGACACCTGGCTTCTCTTATCGAAAATTTGTGATTGCTTATGGCCGCATTCAAACAAAATTCTATTTTTTTGTGAATTTGTGATGGATCTGACGAAATTATCAAGTGGTTTACCAGAACACCAAACTTTTTATTGCTCCCTGAGCAAATCAAACATAACAAAAAAAGAGCACGAAGCTGTGAAAAAACATGATTTGGAAAAGGCTGGAAACTTTAAAAGATATGTTGAATTGTGTACCGTTTACTAATGCTGCTTAAAATCTGCTTGTACCCTACAAACAACAGGGATTAGATATTTTTAAAATAGTTTTTCAGTAAATGGAATGGCAAAACTACAGATGATAACTTACATTGAGAAGGAAACGTTTTTCTGTTTGTTTACAAAACTGCATGAAGATCTTTACACGACTATGCGTAACCAAATTTCTGGAGGCCTTAATAGAGCTTTTACATGTCGGGCTATGGCTGGCGAAACTAAAATCCGTTTAAATGAAATAGACAATTCTGAATCAGTGATGCAAGTTCTTGGCCTGCATGTTAATTCACTGTAATTACATGTTATTACACAGATCAACTCAATTAGTTATTTTGTTGCTACAAAGAAGAAAAAATTATCGACCTGATCCATGTTCAAAATTTGGTCTTCAATCATATCTGTTTCACTTTGGGAAATAATTTATTTAAAGCAATGCAATATGAGGGAGTGACGAGTATCTACCCATAGCTTACCAGTGAATGGACTCTGCCAAGAGGGAAATCAGGCTTTTCAATTTTTAAAATGTTTATGGCACTTTTGTAGTGTGGGAAAAGGGTTTCTGTATGTGTTGTTGAGTTGTTGTTAAGTTGTGAAGTTCCCACAGCGCGTCTGACTCCAAGAACGAATATATTTCAATCATAAACGCAACGTCGAAAGCATGAATGATAACTTGCGCTAAATCTTGAATCGAATTGAATTAAACCTAATGAATCGAATTAAATTTGAATTGAATCAAATGAATGAATAAATCGAAATAATAATGCTTCTTTTTATATGGTTGTTTACTAGCTCTACCGTACGTCAGACGGAACTACGCCTGGCCATACAGCTTAGTCACCAGTATTATTACATTATAACAAGAGAGCGGATATTATTCATGATATGTAGCTACGTATATTCTTTTATGACCAATTTTTAGGCCAACGAATGATTTTGATATTAAAATCAACGAATGATTTACAACAACGATATCAGTACAATAACAATCGCACGAATAAAGCGAGAATGTTTATGAGTCACTAACATGATCTCAGCAAAACATCAATGATCCAGAGTTTGTATGTCGTAAGGTCCCTATAATTACTCCCCGCGGAAAAAGAACATTGCTGTCGACGGAAAGAATGGTACCTCCTTGATCAGCTACCTGGGAGCTCCTTGTTAGCTCTTTGATTTATAAAGCATTTTCGCATATCGCGTGTATGCGTTATTGGTATTGCTTGATTATTTGTTTCGTTTTCCATTCTTCTTAATTTAGTTGCTCAGAATCTCGAACTCTGTTCGTCTTCGCACTCGTACACATGAAACAAAACACACATAAGAATAATACACATCAAACTCTTACAATACACAAAATACATTGAATTGAAAAATAATATAGTTGCTTGTCATTCTTTGGTAAAAGTTTTTCATGAGTAACGATTCTTTCACTCCGAGTATGGGTTTATCCATCTCGAATTTTAGCAATTCCAATCGAAATAAAATATTTGAAGGCGATTATAGTCAAAACAACAGACCAGAACAACGATAAAAAGAGCAAAACGGTCATAATACCACTCAAAATTGGATCGGTTATTGAGCTAATTACGGATGAGAACACATTTTTCATCGTTTTGGTTATAGAAATATTAATGTTTCAAAATCTGCCTCAGAGTTTGAATTAGTATATCAAGCTAAAAATCTGCGCACATATTGACGATTTCTTGCAATTGACTTGTCGATAGTAACATGTTTTGTACATCATTATACCTATCATTATGTGCTGGAAACAGATTCAAAGCTTCTGCATAATCTACTAGTGTAGGTAAAAAGCAGTGCTTTACTGCCGAAATAATGCACACATGTTAAATCAAACATTCAAAACAATCGCAACGAATCGTTTGTTTGAGCGTGTGAATTGATAGCACAAGGGCAAATGTTACTGAAAATTCATCTATCACTGGCAGACACCAATCAACCCCACTCAGAAGACTTTCTCGACAATGCTAATTTGTTGACGCGATATGGGATCAGGAGAGCGTGCGAGCGTGCTTGCGAAGATAAACGGCGTGGTTTGCTGGGCTCTTGCTCAATTTTGTTAAAGCGTAGAGAATTGACGGCGTTTCTCGCTGGACTCTGGCTCACTATGTTAAGAGCGTAGAGAATTGACGGCGTGGTTCGCCGGGCTCTGGCTCACTATGATTGGAGTGCAGAGTTGAGGCGCGAAAAAAGTACAATAAGCATTGATGCGCAGTGCTTAATTGCGGGAAGTGGGATGAATCGTCTAATCTTATTGTCTAAAAATTTTCTGCATGCTTAACAAAGTTTCGGGAGCTGGGATAACCGGCGCACGTTAAGCGACCGATGAACAAAAAATCAACATGTAACGCATAAATTATGATTCTTTATACTAGCAAAACAAAAGCTACTTTGTAATTTTGAAAAAATGTTGTAACAAAGCAGAAGCTACATTGTAAGTTTTAAAAACACGTTTAATTGAGTTTCATTTTGTGTTAGGGATTGGCGGTCTAACAAGTGTACGCATATTAAGAGTGGGTATTAGTAATAACTAGCCGGCTTTGCCGGCGTCACCCGGCAGAGGCCCTCCTCCATCAGTAATGTCCGGGTTTAGTATTTTGGTTCAACCGGCTGCGAAGGCTTCACCCATCCGGCTCTTGTGTGAGCAGTAGCGAAAAGTAAATGAATTTTATGCACTTTCACAATTCTTGTACACGAAATTGTGATCATTGTATTCTCTTAATCATGACTGGTAATGCTCACAAAGAAGCTTGCCACAAATTATTGTTAATACTTGTGAGGGAGCAGGGACTGTACATAATCAAAACTGATTGTAGGGCAAAATGGTGGTTGCTTTCACAATTAAAAAAAAACTATTAAATGGTAAACCTATTTTGCTAATTGGTGCTGCCCTTTTCCTGTTGATATTTGTGGCATTAAACTCCTAATTTGGCTGCGCTATTGGTCCTGTTTCCGGCATAGCGACAAAAGCGGCCACTGTTCCCTCTATATTCAATTTGCAAATCGTTATGGTTGTGGTTTTATGCTGATTTTTTCTTAAACTTGAGATTTTATTACAACGATGTAGAATATAGACATAAATGACATAAATACCATAAGAGGCAGCATATTAACCCAAGAAAAAAATTCTTGCTTTATAGATTTTTATTCTTGCTTGCTTGCAACGGCGTCACCCAAAGAACCCCTGTCAGTAATGTCGGGATTGAAAGTGTCGGTTCAGCCGGCCAAAGCAAAAGGGTAAAAATGTCTTTTGTGTGGTGCGATTTCACACAGTGACTCTGTTTTCTTTTGATCTTCCCTTAACACTAGAAGGACCAAGTACGTCAATTGACGTTTTTTAGATTTCAAATGCTGATAATATGGCGCAATTGCAATATTTTCTTTTCATTTTTTCTGACTTTTATTTTTTCTATGAAGTGCTTATTTCAATTTAATTTTAATGCTTTGAGTTGTTCAGCTGTAAAATAATCAGTAGTACTACCTATAAGGACCAAGTACGTCAATTGACACCAGATGCATTTTTTCATTAAAATTCAAGCAAAAAAGAAACAATGTGAGGCAAAACTACCAGCTTTTACTGTCAGCTACACCAAACGATTACCAAACAAAAATAAAAACAATAATTGTTATCAGCAGCATCAAAAGACCGATCAAAAGTCTATTGATGAGGCCGACAGCTTTTGTTGGGTATTGATACCTTGCTTTGTTCTTTTCCAGCTTGAAGTTTTGTCCAACAACTGGTAATTATGTAGAAAACTTTTTTAACCCAGTAAAGCTAAAATCTATTTATTGTACTGTGATTCTTGTCGTACTAAGCTACAATGACCGAGCGATGCAGTAGAAAACTTAAGGCCAAAAAATACAAGAGAACAGAAGACTTCATTTTGTATTGATGGAGTGGGTTGGATTTGCTTGGGTTGTCATGCCTTTTATGGCAAGAGTAGAGAGCGCAACCAGACGCTAAGTAGTAAAAAAAACAACAAAGAATAAACTCTTTGCATTTTTGCAGGTGTACAGTTATTTTACATCTAAATGAAAATGGCACGTAATCTTAGCGTAACTGAGGCTTTGAAGTTTTTTCATGATATTCCTTCTGATGCTTCAGATGGTGAATTTTTGGATAGTGATGTAAATGAGATTGAGGACATAATACAAACGGTACAAATTGAGTCACATCCTGCGCCCTTGCCAATTCAAGATGTCATGGATGCTGCTCAGCCTCGTAATGAATCTAGCGCCAGTGATGAAGATGATGAAAGCCCAAGTGAAGTCATTGTTGCAGCTGATGAATATATAGTTTGTCGAGATGGATCACGTTGGCAAATATTGGATACTTCTCAACGTTCTCAAGGCCGTATGCAGAAACAAAATGTTGTCAAAATACGACCAGGGTCTACTGCATACTCTGTATCCGGAGTAAATCTCAACGATCCTCTTTCGTCTTTGCGAATATTAATCAATGAACCGATGTTGAGAAACGTACGAAAATGCACTGAAGCTGAAGCACAGCGAATCACGAAAAAACCCAACTGGACAATAAACTTAGACGATTTAGAGAAATTTATTGGCTTGATTATTGCTCGAGGGGCAATTGGTGGGAGAAACTTGCCTATCAAAAGCATGTGGGAGAGCGTTTGGAGCTTTCCTTTGTTCGATAGCATAATGCCACGTAACAAATTTCTGGAAATTATGAATACCTTCGTTTTGACTTAAAAAGTGAAAGAAGAACAAATTTGGAACATGATAAATTTTGTCTGGCATCTTCCATATGGATTCCTTTTGTTGAAAATTGCCAAAAAATGTACATTCCAAACGTTTTTATTACTGTAGATGAACAGCTACTGCCATGCAAAGATCGCTGTAAATTTATACAGTACATGGAAAATAAGCCAGACAAATTTGGCTTGAAGTTTTGGATGGCTGTGGATGTGGAAAGTAAGTATTTTTACAACGGCTTTCCATATTTAGGAAAAAATGAAGCCAGAAGTAATGATGTTAGGGTACCCACTGATGTCGTACTAAAACTTATGGATCCACTATTCAAAAAAGGCTACAATGTCACTTGCGACAATTACTTTACGTCATTGCCTCTTTCTGTGAAACTTGCTCAGAACAACTGCAGTCTTGTTGGTACAATTCGCCATAATCGAAAAGAAATTTCAAATATTCTGAAAACTAAGCAAAAGCTGCACGGCACCGTCATTGTAAAATCAAAGGAAGATATTGCTGTGACCATCACCTATTAATGCAAAAAATCAAAATCGGTCAATATTTTGAGTACCTTACATCCAAGCGTTTCTATTTCAGAAGAAAATAACCCAAAGAAAAAAAACAGATTCTGTTCTTTTCTACAACAAAGCGAAGTTAGGGGGTAGATGTTCTCGATCAAATGACTGGAATTTATTTGGTGAAGGCCGCAAGCAGACGGTAACCAATAACACGTTTTTTACAATATGATAGACCTGGCTTTTATAAACAGTCGGATTGTCTATAAAAACGTTGGCAAATCGAGCATCTCTCGCAGAAAATATATACAGAAGATTAGGGAAGAGCTAACTGGGAATGTTGCCAATAGCACTCAAACAGAAAACAGAGAAGCAAATATTCAATCTCCACCCGCTAAATGCCGCAGACCTGCTCGACCAGGCAATGCAAAAAGAGAACAACAGATGCTTGCGACAATTGTGTCAAACCTGTTTGCGGAAAATGTGCGAAAAAACGATGTCGATTGTGCATGTCATAAAAACATTTGTTGCTAGATTGTTATTGTTTAATGCCATTAAATACGTTGTAATTCGTAAAAGCTTGGATGTATAAGTACAAATAACTTTTGAAGTGGGCCAAACTAAGTAACTCTATTATGTCCCAATATAAGTCTTTGTTTGCTAAAGTGTAATCAACTGTTTGTATTTTTAAATATTTGCTCAATTTTGACATGTCTGAAAAATGCAGAGAAGGACCATTGCTTCTGTACTCTCACATTTTATCCCTTAGCGATTTAATGTGCTGCAAATGACATTAAAATAGCTCTTAAATTGTTCAAAAAGTTATTTTCGCATTAATATTATTTTTAAAGACCTCAATATTGCATTATTCTACTCAAAAGTCAATTGACGTATTTGGTCCTTGAAGGCAGTTGAAAAGCTTGGCCCTTCTAGTGTTAAACTTTCTCAAGTCCTTGCTGGCTTCGCATTATGCAGCATGTTCTTTTCTCCCTGCTTGACGTGCCCTGGGTAGTTTAAAGTGTTCTTGCTTTTCCTCAAATGTTTGGTTTGACCCCGGTAGCTCTATAAAGCTATTATAAAGCAAAATACGAATAATATCTTCCGTGTGGTGCGATTTAACACAGTTACATTGTTAATTTAGATTTCGCCTCAAACTTTCTCAAGTCCCTGCTAGCTACACATAACGATTCATATTCGTTTTTCCTTTCTTAGGTATGCTTATAGAAGTTAATTAAGCTCTTGCTTTTTCCCATATTTTCAGGTTTGATTCCGATAGCTCTATAAATTATAAATATTATCAAGCAAAATAGAAAAAATGTTTCTCCTAAGTATGGTGCAATTTTACCCCGGCAGACCATATTATCACCCGTGCCGATTTAAAACGTGTGAATTAATGCAGCTGCGCCAGCTTTACCGTGCAAACATCTATGAAAGCAACAACAAAATGTTTTTAGTAAATATAAGCCATAGTTCCTGTACAAGTAATAATGATCATGTTGGTTTATCAATCAAGACTGGAAGTATTCAAAAAGAAAGAACAATGACACAAACTACCATTCGTAATTTTTAAAAGAGTAAGGGGGGGGGAGATGAAACATAGTCAAAACTGATGGCGTCGCCCAAATGGTGGTCGTTTTGACAATTAAAGAAATGAGCTATTTAGTGATAGGTATGTTCGACGATTTGGTGGGCCGGCGTTCATATTAATATTTGCGACATTACGATTTTTGCCTGCGCTGTTTGTCTTAATTCGGCCATAGCATGAAACGGGGCCATGCCTTTCCTTTAAGTCATACAACCTATTGCAATAGGCGCCTTTTAAGTTTTTTTCAAACAAAAACATTCCCTCTTAATCCAGCGTTACCGACTCATGCTATTGTTGTTTAATTTTAATCTTTTCTTAAACTTGGGATTTTATTACATTGTACATATAACTTGCCCCTAATCCATACCTCCCTACTTTTAAATGAAGATTAGTGTTTTGTACCGATAGACCTATCCTTGCAATCACAAATATCAGTAATGGGCTTGACCATTTGTGTTTGCTATCAAAATGATAGTAGATAATTTTGCTGCCTGCTGCGGATTTCACTAAATAGTGGCAAGCATTGAGATGTCATTTATCATTATGACCTCATAATGCGTTTTGAGCCATTATTATGAGAATTGCTACTTACCATTTCTTCGTTACTGTAGGCGAATTAATATGAACTAACGTCTCTGACTGCGTTCATGCTTCTTGGCCCTGGTATAAACGCCGCCATACAAAGAGCAAACTGATCCGAAATGAAGCACTCAGAGTTCAGTTATAGCAGTAGCAGGTCCCCCATTAATAATGTCGAGATTAAGAACATCAAATCAGCTGGCTGCTGCGACAGCCTTGTCCAATTGCAAAGGAAATTGCTACAACATTTAGATCGTATGTAGCTCGACACTTACATTTTGTTGTAAATGATAAGAAAGGACCATCTTTACCCATCGTCTTTTTCTTGGGTGATCACCAAGTGTTTGGAGTAGGCTACATATTAAAATTTGTAGACTTTATTTTTCGATAAGTCTTTTGAATAATTTGATGGATAATACCAAAGATCTATGCTATCAAGAAAGAATACCCAAAATGTACCAAAGAACTTAGTTTTCTTAGAAATTGCAGTTTTGTGAACTGCAGGCACTAAAATTTTGTGTGTTTCTAACCAGTACACTACATTCTATAAACATTTGGAGATTTCAGTTTTTGATGCATCTTTTTGGAAACGTCGACAGATAATGCAAAAGAATCACGCTTGAGGGGGAAAAATAGTCAAAATGTATCGAAGAACTAACTTTGTCTAACAATTGCAAGTTTGTAGGGTCTAGTAGGGTAATTGCTCAACTAAAAATAAAGCATCATGTATGGCAACAAAGTTTTGATCAGCCATTTCAAACTAGTCCTTTGCCTCAAGTAATTGCAGTCACATACAGTATTGCTGAAAAGCAAATATCCTAAGCTTTCAAAGGACAATAATTGTTAATACCTCATTATAACGTTTTTGTATTAAAGTCACCTGTTTTTACTGAACTCACCACTTTTGGGAGGGGTAAAAGGTTACACCACAGGTCTGAAAGTTCAGTTTTTTTTTAGTATAAAAACTAATATTAATTGTGCATGTTGTATGCTTTCGGAATTGCCTTGAAATAATCTTTACTTTGTTGAAAAAAGTTTGAAAATCAGTTGAGAAATGAGATCACAAATCATTTTTTTAATAAACTGATTTTGCAAAATGTTGCAATTTTTGAAAACTAAGCTGCTTTCGATGAAAACGTTTAATCGCGTTTGTGCGATGAGTACGTTTTGAGAAAGAACAAAAAACAGATTGTTCAATGAATTGTTGATTGTGACGTCATTTTAGACCCCAAACAAACGAAAGTTTTTGAAATGTGGCAAGTCGGAAGCTGGTTTGCGTTTGAGCAAAAAGCAGTTGTCCTCTGTCCAGTAATGTAAATTCTAAAAAATTATTTTTTATTATGACATCATCATGAATTACGAATACCCTTATGACAATCAACACGAGGTGGTGATCAATCGTGCCAAGTTTGATGCTTGTACCTATAGCAGTTTCAGAGGAGTTAAAACGGACACACAAACACAATTGCACTTTATATGCATGTATTATATTCAACCAACAATTGCGAACAATGGATATTCCATCACAAATCCACACTCTACGCAACAACTTAGATATAACAAAGCTTGCCCCAAAATGGCTGTATAATTCATGTTCATGGTTTATAATCATACCAGTTATATAATGCGACATCGGCAAAATGTTTTGATGCACTGATTCGAGAGGTAAGTTAGATTTGACAATTCTTTTCACAACACGCAAAACACCTTCAGCATTATCAAAAAATGGCAGTACATACTGTATGTTAATTCACACAACTGTGCTTGTTCGGCAGGTTTACAATGCTTTAAGGCATATTCATGCCCGAATTTGGAGATCATGATAATAACATTGGTACCAAAATACGAATATTGTGCGATACGAATCATTTCAAGCTGAGCTAACTTGAGCTTGTGCTGTTTTATACATCCTGTTTCAAGGGTAACATTGGTTTTTAAATTGCGTTCATGCAGTTTATATACAGGGTGGGCCGTAAATAACGCACCAAAGATTTAAAATAAATTGTGATGTGAAATAATGTAAATATCTTTTCTTTGGGTATCTGTTAAATTTAATTTCAATATCAGTTACTATAACTGTTAAATTTAATTTCAATCAAAGTTTTTTAGTTATGATTTGCCTTTTAAAAAAATTTATATCATTTTTAGGGTATGCACTTAACAATTAAAGAACGAGTTGAATTAGTGTTAATGTCTGGTGCCGATGGCGCCACTAATCGATCTGTTGCTAAGAAGTTTAATCGGATTTATCTTGCTAAGAAGTTTTGTTTTAATAAAAACGTTTGTTATTATTATCTGAATTGTTTTATATGCTTTGGTGCGTTATTTATGGCCCAAAACGTTTGTTATTATTATCTGAATTGTTTTATATGCTTTGGTGCGTTATTTATGGCCCACCCTGTATAATATAACGATACCTATATACAATCAATTTAAGACACTCGAAATATTTGGAGCCTTTTCTAGCAATTTGTTGTGTGTAAACTGGAACAGCACAACACAGATTGGTTTCACATTGAATCATATTAGACATAAAATTACAACCAATTTCAGGAAACACTGCACTATCTAGCTCGGTGGAGACAAGATCTGCAGGCATTTTATTGCAGTGTTTCTCCATTGTCGTTACAATCAATTTTTGTTCATGTTCGTCAGGAGTCTTTTAAATCTATAAGCAATAATGGAGCCATCTAAGTCATGATCACAAAACCACAATATTCTCAGCAAGTCTCTATATCTCCCATTGATACTGCACTGATTAAACATTTCTTGAATATCACACGAGAAAGCGACAGGATATCTTCTGAAGCTCATCAAAACATCACAAAGTCTTTGGAGATCGTCCCTCTCCTGAGGAAAAACAGAATTCAATAAGACCTCGTTGTATTTTGCAGATCCATCATAAACAAGTCTTTTCTTTTATTGTTTGGTTATGAAATGAGGAATGTAAAACATATGCTTAGAGTTAGTAGCATCTTCTCTATCAACCGGTTCAATCTTGTTTGTCTCAAGTCGCTTCTGGATACTTTCAATATAAAACCGCTTCAAAGATTCATTTCGTTAAAGAACTTTTTTTGTTGCATTAGTCTGGATTCTACCTGAGTTCTATTATCAGGCACCTCAACATCAACATCCTTTAAAGGCAAATCTGTAGTACACTACAGCTACCATCAACCTTTTTTACAGACGTTTCATATATCATCTGACTTTTGTTGTCATTAATGGATGGTGCAACCAGGGCCGGATTAAGAGATCGCGGGGCCCGGGGCAGAAAAGAGTGCGGGGCCCCTAAATTATGGAACGCGAAAACAACTTAGATTTGGGTCGCGCTAGAAAATGTTTGGGAGCCACTGATTTAGTAGATCTTAATGATAGAAGACATAATAAGCTCTTACCTTCCGGGAATAAAGTGTCCCTAAGGTAATCCTTGGTATTTAAAATGGGTGAAGTATAAACGGGTTAATTCAACTGTACAGTATTCATTTTAAACTAAAAATTGATTTTTTTGCTTTATTTGTGTTCTTGTTTGATAGATATTTAAATTAAAAAACAAAAATTTATTTTAATCAAAGAGGTTGAGCCTAATTTGTTATTTTGATTTATTAAAAAAAGTAAATTTTATTAATTTTATTTAAAATTTACTTTGAAATTTATTTTAAAAGGTTAAATATAGAATAAAATTTTCGTACTGTTTCATAAACGGAGCAAATATAAACAACACAGAAAATGTAATAAACAACACAGAGAGTGCAACACAAAAAAACTAAGGCAGATAATGTATTACAACTGGTATTTTCGGCATTTCGCTGCTGCAAATTTATCAATAATATCCTCAAAGCTCATAGAATTTGTGAAACTCTTTTCGATGGCCACAATACAAAAATCACAGACGTGATCCTGCGTCAGGGATGAGCGCAGGTAGATTTTCACTGTTTTCAATGCCGAAAAAGAACGTTCACCTTACGTTTTGCAACAGGTAAGGTCAGATATATACAAAGAATAATAGACACATTTGGAAAAGTTTCAATTAAGCAGTTCTTTTTCAAAATATGACAGCTGTGCTTGCGCAGTATTTGTCTTCGAACCAAGATCAGAAGATGAACGTAAATGAAAAGCGAAGTGCACAACTTCTGAAGGAAAGTCGCTATTCAAATTGCTTGCATTATACTTTTAACGACTTACTTGCAGCGTTTTCTATATCACTGATAGCTCAAGTGTTCAGATTCAGCAAAAAATTAAAATTCTGTTGCCATACGCAGTACACAGATTTTCGTCTTCTTACTTCTGCAATTTATAAATCAATGATTGGAAAGTAAGTTCCAATACAAAAGAATTGTCGAGCATCTTCCAAAGCTCTAGTGTATCCAGTGTCCTCTCCTTCATAATCAAAAGTCTTCTTCGTTTTTCGGTTGCGTTTGTTTGGAGACACATAGGTTTTCTGCATACCGGTTGTGAGTTTCAAACCATCCTTTTCAGTTGTAACAAATTCATCCCGCAAATGCTAGCAAAAACTCTCGATTCCATTGTAAAGTGCTGCGCAACTTCCTTAAGTCATGTCAGCATGATGTAGACTTTTGCTTGTACTGTGAAACCTTTGAAGGATTTTGTGCCATAAAACACATAATATGGCTGTTTCTAAGGCATATATACTCTTTTTCAAATACGATGAATCTGATTTGGTTTGATTTGTTTCATTGTCGCCCAACGTAAAATCTTGTAGCAGTTGTCACAACTTAACAAAATTTTCTTGAGGGCTGCAGTGGCGTCTAAGATTTCTTATAACTGCTCTAATATTTGACAGTCATTTGCAGCCATTAATTTGAATGCTATTATACATAGGAATGTATTGGAGGGGGATCAGGGGGGATCGCCGTCCACTTACTTTTTTTAGGAAAACGATTGACTGAAGGAACATTTCATTAATATTCAAAATTTTTTTATTTTATTGTTTCTAAAATATGTTTTCAAATATACTTTTATTTAAATAAGTTGTTTTAATTAGTATACCCTTTATTGCGAACAGTTCAATTACATGTTGTCTATGTTTCCCGCCTTGCGCACGTCTCTCAGACCATAAGATTTGAAATCAGTTTCAACCGTCCACCAACTTTATTATTTAGCAATACACCACTGATTATACCAGTCTCTACAGTGACGTCACAGTTACTTTGTAATTGAAATCCAGTTTTAATTTTTTTTGTACAAATAATAACTGTACCAGTACGTAAATATTTTGATTCTTCAGTCAAATTTGCTGGTAAGGTAGATTATAAGGCTATAAATTTATTTCAATTCAATTCAATAGTTAATAGTGCTAAAAAGCTCGGGGCCCGAGGCAAGTGCCCGGTTTGCTCATTGCTTAATCCGGCCCTGGGTGCAGCGTCTTTATCATCTGGTCTAAGGTTAAAGTTAGCATTGATACAATGACTGATCTGAGCATGTAGAAGTTTACATGAGTGAACTTGCCCGAACGCACGTAAGAAGTTTCATCTACACTTAGTCCATTGGTAAACGGCAAGTTAACGCTATTCACATAAATCGAAGCACAAGAACTGATTGGATGCCTTTCATATTCATGGGCACTTGTATCACCGTCATTACGGGGTCCAGCATACCCGGCCAAAACTCATTCAAACTTACTTAAGTTTGCAGTTAACTGACATTGGTCGCTTCGACGTACTTCCACCATGTCAAGCAGCTCTTCATAACTATTTCCTATTACCAGATCAATATCTTTATTTCTAATAACAGGTAGATCAAGGTCTTTGAGATGACAATACTCAGCTATTTCAATTGCACTATTCTTTACAGGATTCTTAAGCTTAGTAACTTGGTTCATACAGACAACCTTGCTCAATCTATAAGCCTCATGGGCATTTACACCTTTAACTTGAATATCAATTAAAAACCCTTGCTCTTTGGTTCTTCCATTAGAGGTTGCAACTTCAACGTCTATGGGCTTCTTCTTTTTGATATTCAACATTCTGGATAACCTTTTGGTTGCCATTGTTGTATCACAACCACTATCCAGCAGAAAGTTCACCTTTACAGATCTGCCGAACAATCCTGATTTGACAACAACAGAAACAAGTGGTAAGAGTGTTCTCTCGTTATCAAATAAGAAAGTAGAGCATTCATTCTCGAAGCTTTTCGTCTGACACTTTTCAAGAGAATCCGTCAGAAATAGAGTGAAAAGGTGAAGTGAGTCACTTATATAGAGACAAAGTTGACAAAAAAAAAAAAAGGAAAAAAAGGCTAATCGATCAATCCTTATGAACAACGGTTATCCTGAAGCTATAATTAACACTGTTATGACCAAGAAAATGAATCAATTTTGCAGACCAACGCAATTCGGTCCGAAGAAATGCCCAGTTTATCTTCACTTGCCATGGCTGGGCAATGTTTCACTGAGGTACGAAATGCAAATTAAAACAGCCGTCAAACGCTGTTACTTTGCAGTTGAACCGTGCATTGTCTACACCACCAGACAACTTCTGCCTGTAGCCACAAAGGATGTACTACCCGCTTTTCATCAAAGCAACATTGCTTATCAATTTCTGTGCCACTGCGATAGTCGGTACGTGGGTCGTACGTCTCAAAGGCTACAACAGAGGATTAAGCAGCACGTGCCGAAAACCATTCTCCAGAAGCATATTTCTCAGGACCAAAGCACATTGGCCCGCTCTTGCAAGCCAATCAGAAGCTTTAAAACTGAAACTTCCTTTTCTGCCATAGGACAACATCTTTTACAAAACCCTACATGCGCACACGAATATAATGACAACAAATTTTCTATTCTTGCCCGTGGCCGTACTTCTTTTCACCTTTCCACCCTTGAAGCCACGTACATTAAAACATCCAAACCAAATTTATGCAAACAAAAGGAATTCGTTTATGGTCTAAAAATCACACATTAGTTTCCGCTCCTTCCATTGATCGCTTCTTTTTACCAATCATGATAGAGCCTTTTTTCCCTTTTTTCTTTTTCGTCAACTGTATAGGTGACTCTATATAGGTGACTCACTTCACCTTTTCACTCTATTACTGACAGATTCTCTTGAAAAGTGTCAGACGAAAAGCTTCGAGAATGAATACTCTACTTTCTGCAATTTTCAAATTCTGTACCACAAATCAACTTATCAGATAAGGCATTATGCGATCGTATCTCTACAGTCACACTGTTGTTTACAGCATTGCTTCTAGAACCATTCAAGATATTAGAATTGGCACTACAACTTCTATCGTCTCTCAAATAATTACTTGAACACAACAAATAGTAATGATCAATGCTTCCACAGCTTCGGCAGCAACATTTTGATCTGCATTCAGATTTTCTAAGTCCATTGTTTCGACATTTATAACAACAACCTTTTTTTTAGCAACTGACCATCTATCTTTGCACTCAATTTCCGCAAATCTCTTACAAGAGTACAGTGAGTGTGTACGATTTTCCACACAGCCACAAACTGGACAAAAAATTCTTTTACATTTTGAGAGTAAGATCTAATTTGTGATCAAACAGCTAGAGTTACAGCTTCATTATGATTATGAACCCCATTTTCCACCTTTGGAACACTTAAATTTTTCATTATAGAGTCAAGATTTTTAGATTGCATTAAAGGATGCGACACTAAATTCAACTGTTTTTCAATAAACTTCAAAAAATAATCAAAACTAGGCAAATATATTTCAACGTCACATAATATTTCAGCAAGCTTGTCTTTAGCTCTTTTAGGAAAACGTGCAATGATCTTTTTTTTTATCACACAAGGCGAGTTCAACATTGATCTTTGTACAGGATTGGTCAGAAGTGTTTGCACATTTTCTAGTTAGTTCACAAAATCTTGAAAGGAATTGACAGTCCGTTTCACAGGTTCAACTCTAGTAACGTAAAATATGTGAACCTCAATGATCAAACTAGGATTACCTAAGAACTTCTGCGATTTTTCTAGAGCGGTTCTTCGAGCAAGTTTAGGATCTTGAATCCTGTCACAGCATTTTATAGCTTCAGATGCCTTCCCTTTACATCTTGATTGTAATACATATATTAAGCCATACTGTTCTTTTTACGCCATGACGAAAGACTAAATAGTTTCTAGAGTCTCGGTCAAACGCAACCTTGTTGCCACTTTCCATAAGGATCTTATCAGCTAAGTAGTTATCACCAATTACACCATATCACATATTTTTAGGACAACAGTCAACATCATTCATCTGATAAGAAGTAGGCCTACACGGCTCAATCCTTTATATTACAGCTGTGCTACTGATATCTTTCGAGTCATGGACTATATCTACAGTGTGTCCAAAAAGTCGCTACCATTCAAAAATCCATGTATTATCCATCATTTATTTGGTGGTTTGCGATGTTCTGGTGGTTCAATATCATATTTCGCACGCAGTCTGTCTCTAACATGCTTTATGGCATGTCTAGTTTGGTCACTTACGATGTAACATGAAGCAGCGCAAACTCTATATTCAACCGTGTAGTCACTTGTATCAACCATCTTTGCTGGATAAACTACGAGGTATGAAATATCAATTATGTACATGAGAAATGAGAAGTTGCTGTAAATTCAAAACGTTAGATATCTAGGTAATGATTTAGAAAATCAATGCATACATTTATAGTACTCTCTCAATAGACAGTAATACAAATAACATTGAAATTTATTTCTACGTTAAGAATTTAAAATTGAATAAATTTGAACGGTAGTGACTTTTTAGACACACTGTACATCATGTTTTGAGCTGCCACCACGCACCACTTCATGAGGCACAATCCGTTTTTTATCATTAATAAAAACATCATATTCAACGTGATTTCCCATGCTGTGTTTCCTGTTAAAACAGCCATGGGTAATACCAACTTCAGGTTTATCGGTCGATGAATAGTTGTCAGGATCAGCCAACCTTTTGGTTAAATTGGCCTCAATTTTGGCAGCTTGAAGCCTGCCCTCGTCTTCAATTTCAATTGTCCGAAGCTTACTTTCTGCAACGATTGCTCGTTGCTTAGGAGATAGGTCTTTATATGACAACATTAAACTCTTACCTGTCAACTTGGTACTAATACTGCTGCACCTAGATGGTTTTTTAGAGAACACGTTTTTCTTAGCTGTCACTTGCAAATCACTCATTAGTATAGGTGACTCTTTATCATCCTCCCTTTTAGCATTCTCAAAAGTCCTTTGCATTAATTTGTACTGAGTAGCAATTGAGGTAATTTTGTATCGGTATTCATCAACTTTCTCTGCATTTAATTCAATGCTGCTGACAAATTGTTCTAAGCCTGTGTACCAACTATGATAATTTTTAGTTAATTGGGTGAAGATCTCACTTAACTTCTTAAATTCAATTGCATCATGTGAAATATTACAGAATACATTTACAATTATATTGTAGCTTGTATTGAGTTCTTTTAGGTCTCTCTCAGAGGGAATTTCAACTGCTTTACAGCTATTACTGTCAAGATTTGTGTGATTGTCACCAACAACATTGCAAATGTTTTCAACAGCAGATACATTATTAGTCTCAGTCATGTCTTGTTGATGCAACATTCAAATTAACTAATCAACTTCAATATTTACAGCTTTCTTGAAGGTCAGTATTCAACATTAACAAATCAAATCCAAATGCACAGCTTTCTTCAAAGCCAGTATTCAACATTAACAAATAAAATTCAAATTCAAAGCTTTCTTCAAAGCCAGTATTCAACTTTGACAATTCAAATTCACAGCTTTCTTCAAAGCCAGTATGTTGGTCAACCTGAACAATTCAAATTCAAAGCTTTCTTCAAAGCCAGTATTGAGCACAAGATTAGGCTACAAAACTCAGCTTACCAATACGTCTTTATAATGTTAAAAATGATTCTACTTCAATAATACGCAGGTGTCTTCGTCGGTTACTAGCGAGTAGTAGCTGATATACATTTTGGGCCAATTTCAAAGCACCACGTAAGTTACAAGAATATATATTAAACTTCAAGCTACTCATGCGATAGTACAGGCATACGCTACACTAGGGTACGCTATGATACGCGAGTGCGCAAGAGATAAAGACTTTACCACTACGTTACCATACCGGCGCGATGGTGTAGTGGTTAGAGCGTCCGCTTCGTAGTCGGTAGACTAAGGGTTCATTCCCCTTGTCGAGTCGTGCCGAAAGACTTTAAAAAATGGTATTCACAGCTTCCCTGTTTGGCGCTCGGCATTTATGGGAGGTTGTGGAGAACAAGCCGGCAAGTTCGCTTGTTGTGTCCTAGGTCAGGATGTCCAACCTGCAGCCCACTCAATGTTTGGATGCGGCCCACTATGGACTCATAAAAAAAAATTTTTAGCAAATTTATCAAGTAGTGAGCACAAGAGTGTTCATATAATTTAATCAAAATACTTTATATTTAATAAATAAAATAATTAACATAAACAATTTAAAAAACAATATA
This sequence comes from Trididemnum clinides, assembly GCA_963675345.1. Lineage (NCBI taxonomy): Eukaryota > Metazoa > Chordata > Ascidiacea > Aplousobranchia > Didemnidae > Trididemnum > Trididemnum clinides. The sequence goes on along the minus strand of OY776290.1, from coordinate 2,792,455 downwards.
ATTAAGATGAAATTTACGATTAAGCATGCATACTAAGTTTATAATATTGTCAATTTCTTAGTTCTGTGATTACGGTCCCCAAAATATAATACACACTATGGATAAATATCACTCTGAAGGCCATCTTGTTAAAACTAAATTAACATTATTGGATTAATTATTAGATTAATTAATTATATTAATGGATTTAAAAATTTTCTTTGTTGTTGAAATAAATGCATTTTCAGTAAACTACGGCTCAGTATACCTGTTGATGGTTAATTTCTTTTTCAAAGAACTAGAATCTTAATATTGAAAATTTTATATTGATATGGCCATGGAATCAATTACTAAAAAAAGGAAGATAGCAGAAGAAAAAGGGAAATTTAATATCCAATGGACGGAAAAATATTTTGTGTCCGAGTTATTTGGCAATATAATATGTCTTATATGTAATGATAAGATTAGGGTATGCAAAGAATACAATATCAAACGTCATTATGCTTCGAAACATGAGTCAGAATATCAGACGTTTAATGAAGAAAGAAGAAAAACGAAGATTAAAGAATTGACAAAGGCAATTAGGTCACAAACAAGCTAGTCTTCAAAAACATGTTGTTAAAACTGGAACATGTACAAAAGTTAGTTACCTTATACAGTAGCTGAGAAGTTAGCTAAGAAAGGAAAACCACTTGTTGATGGAGAATTAATAAAAGAATGCATTGTTATTGCTTTTAATGAGTACTGTCCAGGCATGGTAAATTTAGTAAAGGAAACATGTCTATCACATCAGATAATTGGTAGAAGAATTGATGACTTGGGTGATAATATTGAAGGCACACTGAAGGACAAATTATCTGCATGCGTTTTTTACAGTTTAGCGTTGGATAAAAGTACTGATCGAAGTGATACTGCACAATTAGTTATTTTCATTAGAGGAATTGATGAAAATTTTAATATTATTGAAGAAATGTTGGACTTGTGTCACATAAAGGGCATATATGAGTTTGTTAATTTGTCATTAGATAAATTCAATATTGATAGAAAAAAACATTTATTCAACTACAACTGATGGTGCTCCTGCTCTGACCGGTAAACACAATGGTTTTATTACTTTATTCAAAGAATCTGTTGATCATAAGATTCTCAGTTACCATGGCTTGATACATCAACAACAATTATGTGCTCAAAAGCTAAATATGAAACATTTGATGACTGATCTTGTCAAGGCTGTTAATTTCATCAGATCACAGGGTTTAAATCATCGCAAATTTAAAGCATTCTTGGACGAAGTTGGCAGTGGATATGAAGATGTAGTATATTTCTCAAAAGTTAGATGGCTCAGTAAAGCAGCAACCTTAAAAAGATTTTAGTTATTGTTGCCTGAAATAAAAGTGTTATTGGAAGAAAAGAAGCAAAATGCGGGTTTTTTAGAAAATGAAGAATGGTTGAATAATTTATCTATTTTTGTAGACATCACCGAAGTATTAGCTGAACTTAATTTGCATTTACAAGGAAAGGGCCAGTTATGTTCTTCAATGTTTTAGCAGATAACTAGTTTCACAAAGAAATTGGAACTTTTTATAGCACAGCTAAAAGCTGGTAAAATTGTACACTTTCGTAGTCTATCTGAAAGAGAGAAAAAGTTTTCTGTAAACTATGAAAAATATACTAAATTATGTGAAGACTTGCTTGGAGAGTTTACAATTAGATTTTCTGATTTTAGAAAGATTGAAATTGAGTTAAAATTGTTTAATGATCCGTTTTCATTTGAATATGATAAAGCACCAGTGGAGTACCAACTTGAACTGATTGAGCTGCAAAGTCGGGAAGGTGTAAAAACTTTCCATAGGGAGAACACACTTCCTTTATTTTATAAAAAATTGCATCTTCTCAAAAATGAATTTAATCAAATTCTAAATTTATCCAGTAAATTATTATGCATGTGGGGAAGTACATACTCTTGCGAGCAGTTTTTTTAAGCATGAAAAACATTAAAACTGCAGAAAGAAATAGGTTGACTGACAGATATTTAGCAAACATTCTTAGAATTAAGAATGCATCCTTCGATTCAAATATTGAAAACATTATGGCTGGAAGACAAAGTCAAAAGTCTCATTGAATTAAAATTGGTTAATTGAATTTAATGTCTTTTATATGTTTAGCTACATATAAACATTACAATATTTACAATGTTGTAATAATGTAAATAAACTGTATTCACAATGTTTTGTTTTATATTGTAATTTTTCCATTAAATTGTATTAAGATATTCTGGTGGTTTTGCGGCCCAGTTAAATATTAAAGTTTGCAATGCGGCCCATTAAATTAAAAGATTGGACATCCCTGCTTTAGACTAATTCTACTGTACAATAAAAGCGTGGAAACAGTGCAGGCGTAGCTTGCAAATCGCTGACGCTTAACTGCTTTTGAAAAAATTTGGGACGAAGGATCGGAGATCTAATGTGGGGTAAACGACATCTTTTATTAGCTTAGCGTACATACTTGCAGCAGTACGCTATCACAAACATGTTTTTTTACAACTTTAAAATAGGTTACTTGGGCTGATGTAGCGGTTTGTTCAGCAATGCCCACCAACGGCGGTTTTTGTACATTTACTAGCAATTTCGCACTTGCGCGAACGGTTATGCACTTACCAAAATCTTAAAGGGAACACTGCATGTAATTGATACTTTTACAAAAAGAAAATCTATGACCAAGCAACCTTATAAAGCTTGTAAGCAGGATATATACCAAATCCTATTATTTGGTTTCAATGGGCAATTTGGATTCGGATAGTTTGGGATTCAAATCCTTCGGATTCGGTATTCTGAATTGCCCATCCCTAATCTCAACCACACAGATCGTGCAAACGAAACGACACCAAACCGGATTGTAACTCTGCCATTGGTCAGCATCTTTTAGGCAATCATCAATGTGCATTAAACTGTGATAATGAGCGATTTTCAATTCTCGCCGAAGCACGTAGCTTTTTCCATCTTAATTTATTTGAGGCTGCTTATATCACTGGTTCTTAACGTTTCCAACCCCGGGGACACGCATTCCTAATGATATTGGTTTGGGGACCTCTTGTCTGCGCAACCTGCAAAAGAGGTGTATGTTGAAAGAGCAAACACTATTGTGATAAGGTGGATAATTTGTTTACTACTGAATCTCTAATTAAAAAACCTCTCTTTATAAAAGCATAACCCAAGTGGTTAGTGGAATATCACAATTTACTCGGCAAAACACAGCACAAATTATAGTCAGTGTGACTTCTGTTCTTGTCTCTTCGAAACAAGCTCATCAATACGGGGTTTCATATTGCTGAGAGCAATTTTCATGTCATTTGCAACTTTAAGGCGATTACGATAGGTGATTTTGATATTAACTATAGCAGACATGGCAGCTTCACAGATGTATGTCGTTGGAAATGAAATTAATGCTTCCAAAGCTCTCTTTGCCTATTTAGGATATTCTTGCAACATACTGCACCAAAATTCTATCAGTGAGGAGGAGCAGAAATTGGTCTTTGCAGCTTGAGAACTGTGCAATTCCAGATGTTGCTCATGAAGGTTGAGCTGCTCATTGTCGTTTATCTCAGCGATAAAAGGCAGCTGAATCCATGCTGAAGAAGGTTTAGATGTTGGAAAGTACTGTAATTTTCCATTTTTTTCTCGAGGTTGCTTATGTGATCATTAATTAAAGCAGTCAGCCATTTGTTAGTTTCCTGATCTCTAATTTTACTGTCCAACAGTAAAAACAGCGAAATTCTGGTTTCTTACTCTCTTTTTCCATAGGGATAACTTTTTTTTGAAGGCGGAGACCTTCTCTGCAGCCTCTATCTGAGATTTGTTTTTTCCCTGGAAAGAATAACTGAGCTCATTCAAAGGACAAAAGATGTCTGTCAAATAAAAAACATTCAATTGGAATCTATTGTCATCAAATAATGTAGCAAGTTCCACTGACCCATGCTCACGAAGGAACTCGGCAACTTCAGGGACAAGTTCTGCAACAGGAGAGAGCACTTTTTCCAGCGATAACCATCGCATTTCGGTGTGTAAAAGAAGATACTGATGCTTTTTTCCAAAGTCGCCGCAAAATACTTTGAATAGTCGGTAATTCACGGTCCTGCCACGAATGAAATTCACAGTCTTTACCACAGAATCTATAACCCTTTTCAATTCGAGAGGGAGTGTCTTACAAGCTAAGGCGTATTTATGAATAGCACAGTGATTTGATACTATATGCGGAGCAATTAATGAATTAGGGCTACAAGATCGGATCGATGCCCAATCATAGCAGGCGCACCATCTGTGCATACCGATTCTACTTTATTCCATGCTTTTGAATTTTCACGAAGAAATGCATGAACAGGATCAAAGACGTCTTTAGCTCTAGTTCTCTCCTTCATTTCTTGACAAAATAAAAACTCGTCCACAATCGCGTTTTCTTTAACAAATTTCACGTATGCCACTAATTGGCTTATTAACTTGATATCCGTTATTTCCTCAAATTGAAGACTTATTTTACATGGGCTATCGTGAATTTGAGTGATAAGCTGACTCAAAATGTCATTTGCTATATCTGCAATCCTGTTATTTACAGTGTCATCGGACAAGGGAACTGAGTCTATTCTTTTGGCCTCGTTTTGGCCAAGTAATACTTGCGCCATTTTTATCACACTTGGCTTTATTAGTTTCTCATTAGCTGTGTGAGGTGCTTTTGCTTTTGATATTATCAAAGAAATTTCATATGAAGCGTGCAGGAGTGGTTGAGAAGTTAGGCAAAAGCCTAACGCAGGGAGCGTTCCCCTCACATCATAACGAGCTCTTTTCGCTTAGAACGTTTCAACTGATGCCGTATTCTCTTTATGCTTCAGTTTCTTATGCCTCTTCAACTTCGAAGGCTTTAAGGAATCGTTGCCCAAAATGGTATTGCACAATGTGCACTGAGCATTGTCAAGTTTATCACAACCAATAACTTTTGTGAAACTACAGTATACTGAACGTAAGAATTGTCCCAGAAACGTATTTAATATCTATTTTTCGCAGTCTCTAGTAAACAAAAAGATTATCACCTAAGGAAGCGAAAATAATGACTAATTGAAAAGTCTTATTTATGCTAAAAGTGGCTAAATCATACTAATTTAATTAATTGATATTAAGGCATATAGGCTAACTGAAATCAGTTGAATAAAATACCAATTCAAGCTTAAAATTAACAGCATCAGTTGACAGGACCGATGGCGGAGTGGTATAAACCGCATGAAGTAATTGATGTGATCGTCGGTTCAATACATGAGTCCACCTGACGAGTTCTAATAGGAACGAAACCGGTCGTGGAAGTGGTATTTTATTCAACTGATTGCAGTAAGCCTATATGCCTTAATATCAATTAATTAAATTAATATCTCAACAGGCTAACACCAGCTCCTATAATTCGTATTAAATCATACTAATTCACTTTCGTGGTAATCGCATGTAAAATGTAGAAATGATAGAGTAAATACTGAAAGGAAACAGGCATAGTGATTGTCTTGAATTCCCTCCACTCCTTCATTGCTCAGGTTGTAAAATTATATCCAGGTCGGTAGCAACTAGCTATCAGATACCAGAAAGCTGCTGGGAGAAAATTAGACACTCTGGTATCACGCGGTACTTGAAGATTTCTGTTTCTTCTTTTCACGCAGTGGGGTTGTGGGTAGAGCTAGAAGAGAAAGTGCCGCAACTGCAACTTTTATATTTCAACCCTCAAATGCTTTATTAAACCTTATCTCTTATGGCTAGGAATTTAATGTTTAACCCTCATTATAGAAACAACTAATTGGATAATCATATGCTTCTCCAGACGCGTTAGTTGCATCATTCTTATTAGAATTATCTTAGCTACTGTCGTCAGTTTTCAACTACTTCCTCAAAGCTATTGTCTAAGCTTGCATAACTGCATTCTTGATAAAAGAGTCACCACTACATAGCTTTATCCACCTAACTAATTTTTAAATCTGGAAGCGAAAAACGTCAGTCATTCTATTACAAAACTTTGAAACAGGTGTAGCAGTGGGGTTGTTTTTCTTACTCTGGTCTATTGCATCATAATATGTAGTAAAAAACTTAAAATGACGATCAATTGCATCAAACTAAAACAAATAATTTGCTCACCACTAGAACGACGTGATACTGTGTACGTTTGACTATAGGTAGCGTGTTACTGTAAAACCACTGTTATTATTAGTCAAAAGTGGTGGTCGTTGTTGTTTGTTGCATTTGAGGGTTAAAAGAATACAGTTTGGCATTCCTTCTGGGGACCCCCAGATTTTTCATTGGGGGTCCCTGGGGACCCCGTTAAGAACCGCTAGCTTTATATCAAGACTCGGCGCCTGGTGTTATGCAGACAGAAAGAGTTTGTTTACACCCTCAAACTCTTTCCATAATCGCGGCGTTCTTATTTGGCCTCTTGCTGCGCTTCCTTTAGCATTTCGCTATTGCGAAATTTTTCTTTGGCGCGCATTACAATAGTAGCGCTATCATTGGTTGGTCTTGATTGCCTAACGTCCAAATTATTCACATAAAACACTTATTCAATTTAAATCTTCCCTTTTTGACGCGATACCGCCACTGATGAGAGCGTCACGAAAAGCTTATGGCTCAAACAGCCTTTTTCAAAGCTATATTAAAATTCTGTACCACCAACAAGATTTTTGTAACTTTCAAAAATTAATTTCTAGATCAATGATTTTTCTTGCATGCGGAATTGGCGCAAAAAGCAATTGGGAAAACGAGTGAATATATTCAAGCACACGAGGCACATACTGCGTTTTTGATGTCAAATTGAATTAGTGTTAACTACTTGTATGGTGAGACTGAGCTTGTTAGTTGGTTTAAACAAACTAGCGTTCTTGTGAAAACCGGATATTAATGATTATAGCTGTCTATTGTGGTATTTTGTTGTTTCTCTTTTTTATTGCTAATTTTATACATATATTTCTTGATGTTATGTAATTTATATCTGTCAGAGGGCGCAGTGGTAGCGTTTCAACCTTCAAATCAAACACCTTTTGTGTAGCCGTATGGTGAATGTACACAGTATAATTTTTTTAATGTTTTCTCTCGTGCATTTTCGGTTGGAAGCTTTCATACTACTGAAAACTTAAAGAGCGGTGAAGTGAGTTCAAATGAACTGTACAATGGACTTTGAATATGTGCTCCTGCTTTACAGCAGTTCTGTGATTGGAAGCCTAATAACGATTGTATGCATGTTAGGCCTTTATTATTTTATGTTACGTGATTTACAAAGGCATCGACCCGATACATTAGGCTTATCAGCTAGTTCTAGTAGGCACGCTAACGTCAATTCAACTTCGAGTGGCGACACTACCATTGCAGGCCTACAGTTCTCGTCATGTAATCCCCGTCATCAATCGACCCCCGTTTCCACGCCTAGACCTTGTCTAGCAAGCGCCACTAGCTCTCGAATAGCTTGGTTGACGTAGAGCCGTTTCGTTTACCTGATTTCTGGCATAGTAATGTACGTGGATATTTTCAAATCGCTGAAATGTTGTTCGACCACGCAAGTATCTTTGTCGAAGTGAACCAAGTACACTAAGCTTCTTGATTCATTACAAAAGAACCATGCTGTGTTTTCCAAAATAACAAACATTTTGCAAAATATTCCACATGACTGCCCCTACTCCAGCTTAAAAGCTTCCTTATTGGAAAAATTTTCCAGTACCAACCGTGACAATGTCTCTGCTCTTTTGCACACTTGCCCACGTGGTGACGATTCAGTACTCGATTATTTCCAGCGACTTAAAACGACTTTAGATGACGCTTTTGAGCCCAAATCAAACTTTCAAACAGAGCTGCTTCGCTATTGCTTGTTGAATTCTGTTAACGTAGACGTGCGAATGAACTTGTATCATTATGAACATTTTCCACTTGACGAGTTCGTCAAGCATGCTGACCGACTATTGCAATGTAAACAGGGACCCCATACCTTTAGCTCTGCGCACGCATTGTCAAGTATTCCTGTTTCCCTGCTCTCTCACAATCAACGCATCATCAACGAGCCTTTGGAAAGTCTTTCAAAAGATATACAAGAGTGCTTAAGTAATCTGGCACATACCACGACTCGTCATCGTTTTCATAGCATGCCCCATTAGATTCAAACTCACTTGCTACGGGCGGTACCGGTTCCCCTTCAGAAAGACCCAACCTACATAGTTACGACACTAATTCACAAACAAACACACAAGCAGCCAAGAACCTTTGTTATTTCCATAGCACCTATGGAGACAGAACATACCGCTATACCGGCCATGATTGTGCCAAAATGTCGTCCCGGACGTTTGTCCATGTCAAAAAACGATCGCCCCAACTTCACAGCATAGGGGAATGGAGTAACGAGGCAGCGTTTAATGATCCCCTACTTTTTGCGATAGACAAGTCTTCTGGTGTCCATTTTCTAATTGACACAGGCACACCATGCAGCATTTTTCCATAGTCACACACACACACACACAACCTCTATTCAATCCAGCTTCACAAAAACTCTTCCTACCATTGGTGGCAACATCCAAATCACTGGCACTTTGAAAGCCACCTTAAAATTGGGGTTGTCACGTTTATTATCTTTTGATTTTTATGTTGTGGATTTAGCTTGTGGCATCATTGGCGCAGATTTTCTGACAAGACACTGCTTAACCGTAAATTTAACAGCTAGACAGTTGATTGAATCTTTAGAAGTGGAGCGTGCCACTTTTCATGACCCCGTAAAAAGCGAAGATGGTTTCTTAACTTCTAGTGACACCCCGTCTAATGCCAATCTCTTCCAAACTCTCCAATCTGAATTTCAATTTCCAGAGGTATTCAACCCTTCCTACCGCTCACGCATTATTAGACACTCCATTATTGCCTCAGAACTACCACTTAAGACTACCACCGAAATACTCGTTACTGCCTGTTCGTGCAAATTAAGCCCAGAGAAGTTTCGTGGGCTTCAGGCCGAGATAAAACGATTACTTGACCAAGGGATACTAGAAAGAAGTCAAAGCGTATGATCTTTCCCAATTGTTGTGGTCTCAAAAAAAGATGGTTCATTCCGACTCTGCGCGGATCTAGTGGCATTGAACAAAATTCTCAAAGTACAAAGACATTCCTTGCCCAACATCAATGATTTTATGTTGCTGGCACATGGGTGTAATTAGTTTTCTTCTCTTGATGTGAAAGACGCGTATTATAATATCACTGTAAAGGAATCCGATCGCTATAAATTGACAATTACGTGCCACCTCCGAAACTTTTCTTATAAATATTTGCTGATGGGCCTCGTCTCTAGTTCCTCATATTGTCAGCGCTTAATGAACAAAGTTGTGACTGGACTGGGTACTGTTTTTTGTTATCTCGATAATATCATAGTGATGACGCGCGACTTTGAAGAACATAAACGGGTTCTGCGCACCCTTTTGAGTCGCCCGCGAGACCACAGATTGATTCTCAACTCCCATAAGTGTATTACAACCAGATCAAGTTGTTCTTTCGACAAATTTATTCTTCAAAATTAACGTTTCACTCCCTTTAGTTGCCGGGGAGCTTCTTCAGAATACGGTAGATGTTACCAATGTAACATATTAACTGTACAACATAAAAATATAAAAACAACCTGTATTACTAAACACCAAAAATTATTGACCAACACGGCAGCCAATCAGGTAATAACGAAAACATTGTTACATCACAGATACAAGAGTGGGCACAAGTAAAAAGTGTTGTGAAATGCCTAAGACATTATTTATTAGAGACAAACACACTCCTGTATCTGTGACGTAACAATGTTTTTGTTATTACCTGATTGGCTGCCCTGTTGATAAATAATTTTTAGTGTTTAGTAATACAGGTTGTTTTTATATTTCGATGTTGTATAGTTTATATGTTACATTGGTAACATCTACCATATTCTGAAGAAGCTCCCTGAGGATTTGAGGATCATAAGATTCTGATTCATAAAATTTGAGACAATTCCTTTATTGTTTGGAAACAGCAAAATTATAATGAATTTCAGAAAAATGGTTGTTACGTCATAATGATATAATAATTAACAATCATGTAACATATATGTTACGTTATCCCTCAAAGGGTTAAATGAACGTTAAGTATGTTGTTTTACTGACGTTAAGGAATGAATCTAAGGTCAAAGTAAGGTAAGAGGTGGGAAGGTTTGCTTGTTATTGCTAATTTTATGGGCTAAACATGCAGCCGTATTTGTAGCCAGCTTGTATGAGAGTTTCATATTTGATTAATCACGTGTTTGGGAATGTTGAGCTTGAGTTAATAGTAATGTGTAACTTACGCAGTATATTTAGTTGCATAAGCAAAATAAAAGTTGAAAATTTAAGTTGTAGTGTAGCCTAAATGACAGGGCAGACCACTGTATCGTTTGTCATGTGTTCGATCAGATGTTGATGAATAAAATCAGTAAGTTTTTGAAATTTTTTGTCAATAGTGCTTGCAGACCAAATATATCAAATGTAATTTTGTGACCTTGACTGCTTCTTAAACAATTTTTGGGCTATTACCTATGCTGCGTAAACAAGGGTAATTAAAAAACTTACAGTACCGATTCATTTATTCATGCGTATGAGCTCATGCTCTGGTAGCATGTCTTTCGTCAGACTGGACCACTACGACGGGTAAACTGCTTGGCCCCACCACCTGTTTGTCACATAAAGATGGAAGCATGCCGTTAAGTGCCTTGCCCAAGAACACAACAAGCAAGCTTGCCGGCAAGCTTACGATACCGGTAGTAATGATCAGATAGTGGTTGTTTTTGCTTATGTACAGACTAGTATCTAATTGATATAGAGTTATATTTAATTGAGGAGCAAATGGTATTTAGATGGCACTTTTTTTAAATTGGCACACGGTACTACATTTAGACTAGCCTAAGAAAGACCTAATCTGAACCAAATTGCTTTTGGTCAAATTTATTGGTTTCTTAGGATCCAAATAGCAATAATTCATTCCAATTTTTAATTAATTTCTCATTAATTTTCAAAATAACCCCAAAAGTTGGTGCTGTTGTTTGTTGTTACCTTTCCAGCATAAATTACAGCGTTTGGTCAGCCACTTTTTTTGGCGCGAAATGTGTGACGTCATATGCAACCTTCCTATGCTTAGTGCGAATTTCCTCGAGATGAAAATGTAAATGCTAGATATCTGGAATTCTCGGTTTTAAACGTGTAGTTATTATGTAAATTTATTGAGTTTTTCAAACAATAATCTGGAATTAATGCTAGGTTTTTTGTAATTTGAGATACAGATGTAACTTTAATATGGTGCCGAATTGTGTAGCTGTTATCAATTTTACTATTAATTATGATAAGTTCCAGAGCCTAGTTAGCCTAAAATTGATTTGTGCCAATGGGATAAGAAGCTGCTCTTAGCTAGCTAACCGTAGAAATTACTGATTATACTTTAAGCATTACTAGTGTTATTAGTATTGTTATTATTGTGTGTTGGGTTGCAAATAGGGAATCAAATTTGCTGGATTACTGGATTTGTTAATATAACTGTTCAATTTGTATAAGCGACTCTGCTAAGCATACGATAGTGCCTAGTAATTGCTGCTTGTAGAAATTGCAGCCTGACCCATATTCGAATAGATTCTACAATCAATACTCGGCAATAAGCTTCAAATTCCTTAGTTAGATTTTCTTTTCTTACAATTTGATTTGCCGCCAATGTCTCAAAACACACTTGAATTTGTTTTTCATCAGTTGATAGGTAGCATCTAATAATAAAAATTATAAAATCATCTGAGTTAAAAACCAATAAACTTTTCCCAAATAGCTTAACAGTTTTTGTGCCGATTCATTTTCGTTTCCACTTGTAACAACACATGCTCCTTCCTCAAAATCTAAAGCATTTGTGGCAATTCAACTCTTTGGGATATATGGCGGTATTCGAAAGTTAATTTAGGACCATTTTCCAAAAGGTTTTCTCGAGAAAAATATGCCACAAAATTATAACAAGCTCAATAGGGAAAAAAACTATCGTTTTGGAAAGCATAAACACCAATTTCTTCAAAATTTTAAAACTTGTTTGTGAATTTTTATGTATACCCTCAGGAAAAAGTTTACAAACTACAGTTTTACAAGCTTTAATATGACATTAATAGTGACTGTTTTCATCCCACAGCTTCCTGCCATGAGTACATTGATACACACTACAAAAATATTCAAAGTCAACAATGAAACTTACATGATTTTTTCAAATTTTTAATCTCGTTGTTTCACAGTATAATTACCAGCTGCGTTGAATTAATTAAGCTACATCTCCCCCAATTTATAAACAATAAAATCGGTTTTGAAGAAATCCTGTAAGTCAAAGGATCAGATAAATTAACTCCAGCAAAATTACTGTAGACATTATTAAAATGAATCCATTGAATATTTTTTTAAGCATTGGGTTCACACCGCAACCATCACCTACCAGGGCCTTGATTTATAAACAGGCATAAAAAAAAGCAGATAATTGACCTCTGAATCATTTACCAGCCCATTTTTATGTTCTCAGGCAACGTCACTCCTGTTTCCAGTAGGGGATCTCTCAAATTGTTCCCATTGAAAATGATGTTTGGACGATTTTCCAATTTGTATCCGGTCTACTGAATTCGTCGTAAAATGATTCTTCTGCTAACACGTTCAAGTATAGTAACTTCTTACGATTACAGATTAATGAAGTAGTGCCCAGGATCAGGGCATGGTTATAACTTAAATAATAGTAACTCAATTTTTTCATTTGAATGTTGTTTAGTACATAGGCCAAACTATAATCTATTTTGAAACGTCTTTTTTGATGATACCGGTACATAATCCTTTCGGCAATTGTTTCAACCAAATCTTCAAAATTTTTGTCATGAAAAATATGAATATTTCTTTTTTGTAAAGTTTCAGATGCTGCCCCAGTAATTTTGCATGAAATCTCTCACTTCAGGATCACGTTCGCTTAATTGTTCGTTTTTCAAATCTTCTTATTAACCTGGTTAGAGAACCTGGGGTTTATTCCATTGTTGAGCATTACCAAAAGACTTTAAAAAATGGTATCCACAGCTTCCCTGCTTGGCACTCGGCATTTATGGGAAGTTGCGGAGAACAAGCCGGCAAGTTCGCGTGTTGTGTCCTTGGGCAAAGCACTTAACGGGGTGCCCTCACCTTTTATATGGAAGACAGGCGGCTCAGACATCTCAGAAATGGCAACTCCCAAGCGAGTGCGGACATCCTGTCCAAAATACAACGATACTATTTGCTTTCTCGTAAATGGGGGGGATAAACATGGACAAAACAATACAAAAAAGTGTAGCAGAACGTTTGAAATATTTTCTTTTTTAGCCGGTGATTCATTAAAAGACATATGTTGTTGTGGTAGTTACCCCTCCTCTTCCTCGGGATGGAGGTACGAAACGAACGGCAATCCAAGTTCTCGCCGTCAAATAAATCCTATGTATCCAGATTTTGTGGACACCCTGTATAAAGGTGAGGTTTGTGAGAGGAATATTCTGTAAAATGGGAAATAATAAATGCAACATTTGTTGTAAAGTCTTTACCGAGAAACCGAATTTTGTAAGACATATGAAAATATACAAGATAAAAAAAAGAAAAATACAAGTGTGAGATATGTGAGAAGATTTTTTGCCACTGCATAATGTAAGACATCAAAAAGAAAGCACTCATTATAGAGCAAGTAAAGTGCAGTGTACGACATGCAGCAAATAATTCACCAAAGCAGATGATAAGAAAAGCCATAAATATAAACAAATCAAAAGCTTGTCTGTTTGCAGATGCGGATCAATTAAAGGGGCCCAGTTTCGTTTAAGACAGATAAGGAATCTTTCGCATGCAGACAAGCTTTTGATTTGTTCACATTTATGGTTTTTCATATCATCTGCTTTGGTGAATTATTTGCTGCATGTCGTACACTGCACTTCGCTGGCTCTATAATGAGTGCTTTCTTTACGATGTTTTAAATTACGCAGTGGCAAAAAATCTTCTCACATACCTCACACTTGTATTTTTCTTTTTTTTATCTTGTATATTTTCATATGTCTTACCAAATTCCATTTCTCGGTAAAGACTTTACAACAAATGTTGCATTTATTATTTCCCATTTTACAGAATATTCCTCTCACAAACCTCACCTTTATACAGGGTGTCCACAAAATCTGGATACATAGGGGATTACACAATCTCTTTAATTTATTCATATTACTTTTCTTCTCCAGAACGAAAATGGCCCTGCCTAAAAAAGAACGAATTGATTGATACTTTTAATTGAACGAGAAGGATGTTTTTTTGGTGGTCTGCTGAGGTGTAAAGTGCGGTTAGTGAAAGACGCAAGGCTTTCGCTGCCATCTACAGACGTGATGAAGATCGCCAGGCTTACATCTCTGCCTCTCGACGCGCCTCGTCAGTCATTGCCAAGGCCAAGGCTGAGGCATGGCAGACGACTTGCTCTTCTCTTTCACCTAAGTCTAACCCTAAATCTGTGCACTCTCTCCTTCGCTCTATCGCTGGCTCTCCTTCCTCGTCTTCCTCCTTTCCTAACTGTTCTTCTCCTAGAAAATCGGCTTCGATCTATGCCGCTTACCTGAGATCTCACTTTTCCGTTTCTTAGCCAAAGGCCCTGCGTAGCAGAGCCAGAGGCTACCTCTCTGAGCTCCGCCGAGCCACGTGCCCCGAGGAGTCTCACTCGTCCTTTTGCTCTTCTTTCTCCCCCGCTAGATTTTATGCGGCTGCCTCCAACCTCTCCTCCTCCACTGCCACTGGTCCAGACAAAGTTGCCTATCCCATGCCAAAGCATCTTCCTCGCTCTGGCATGGATTTTCTTCTTCACATCTTCAATCTTTCCTGGTCTTTGTATTCCTTTCCTTCCATCTGGAAGACATCTTCTATTATTCCCATACACAAGATAGGAAAGCCTCTCGACTCTCCTGCTTCCTTCCGGCCTATCTCTCTCACCTCCTGCGTATCAAAGCTGTTTGAACGCATCATTTTATCCGGTCTACTTTTCTTTCTGGAGTCTAATTCCATTCTCTCTCCCCGCCAGGCCGTTTTCCGCCCTGGATGGTCTACTCTAGATCAAATTCTGTATCTTTCTCAGTCCATTTCGGATGGGTTTAACAAACCCAGACCGGGCTCTCGGACGATCCTGTCTACTACCGATTTCTCTAAAGCTTTTGACTCTGTCTGGCATCCCGCCCTTTTCCACAAACTCATTTTAGCTGGCCTCCCTTCTTGCTTTGCTCGTTGGACTCAATCTTTCCTTTCTGACAGGCGCGCTTGTGTGAATTATCAAAATCACAAAAGTCGTTCCTTTTGAGTCCGTCGAGGTCTTCCGCAAGGCTTCGTTCTTGGCCCACTACTTTTCTCTGTCTTCATTGATGATCTTCCGGCCTCTCTGCCTTCTTCCGTCAGCTGTTCTTTTTACGCTGACGATCTGGCTATTTGGTCCTCCTTCCCCTTGGTCCCTACTGCAGTGGAGGCCACACAAGGAGCTCTGTTTCGATTGGAGTGCTGGTATGAGTACTGGTGTCTTCTTCTCAATCCGAGCATATGTGAGGCCTCCTTCTTCTCAGTGGATCCCCACCAAGCTAACCTCCAGCCCAATCTCCTCCTACTCGGTTCCCGCCTCCACTGGTTCTAGGGAGGCTCTTCTTGCTTTCCCTCCCTTTCCTCATTGGAATCTGCCTTCCTTCACCGTGGAGTCCACCCTTTCCACTCCATGCTCTCGCTCTGATCCCTCTCTCTGGCCAAGGTGCGGCTCTCGCTCACCTTGACTCTCTCCCCCTTCATGATCTGGTGTTTTGGATAGACGGCTCTGTACCTTTTCCTCTTGGCAAGGGCGGCTCCGGCGTACTTGCCAACTGCTCTCTCTTTGGCACTGAGGCCACTCTTTCCTTTTCGGCAGGCCCAGTATGTTCAAGTTTTTCTGCTGAAGCCTACACCATTCTGCACGCTCTTTGCTGGTCTCGGCAGCACCAACAAGTCTGCTATTTCTCTTTTCTTCTCCTACTATCTGACTCTCGTTCTGTCCTTGCCACCATCTTTCTTCTTATCTCAAACTCTGTGGCAGATCTGACAGGAACTGTCTTCTCTCTCCTTCTTTTCTATTAGACTACAATGGGTGCCCGGACACTCATTTCTACCGGGGAACGACGCAGCTGATGAGCTGGCCAGACGGGGAGCGCTACTTGCGCCCTCCGCAATCTTTTGTAGTCTCTCTCCTCTTATCTCTCGTATCCACTCTCGTCTTTTCTCGGACTGGAGGCGTACAGTCTCATCGAAGTATTTTGACACACAGGTTCCCTCGGTTTCCACCGAGGAACTTGTGCTCCCTCGTCATGCTCGCTGTGTCCTCTCTCGTCTTTGCTGCAACGAACACAGCCTTCTTTTAGGTTCTTATCTCTCTAGGATTGGCAGAATTGAGAATCCTTCCTGCAGCGCCTGTGGACACTGGTCCCAGGACACCTCTCATCTCATTCTGCACTGTCCAGCTACGGACTCTTTGCGCCGCTCACTCTTTGGCGACTCTATCTCTCTACGACCTCTGGTCCAGACCCTGGGAAGTTTCCCGGCTTCTGGGGCTCCATGGTCTTCTGCCATGCCCCCATTCCTCGGAAGGGGTCGGGTAAACAACAACAACAACAACAACAATCTACTTAACTATTTTACGTAATAAAATAAAATTTATTCCAGTAAACAACACCTCAACAATCTGTTTCGCGTAAGGCGGCTCGTCAGGAGGTGCAGTCAACTTCGGATATAAGAGATCCGCCGGGACCAGCTGAATCAGTCTCTTATAACCGACTTATTAGTTTATATTGAAAATCATTTGGGACCTTTTACGTAGTCCCTTATAAGCGAAAATCCCTTGTATCTGGATCTCTTATATCCGAAGTTGACTGTAGTTCTTATTCAAATATAGGATTGGATCGAAAGTCTTGTCCGATAGAAAATAATATTTATTTAACCAATAAAAACAACATATACATTGAGAAATATATGCAAAACATCGCCGTGAAGAAATGTTGTTTAAATGCATTATTAAATGCTTTGTTTAAATGTTTGTTTCAATAATTGTTTTAGATAGTAAAAAAAAACTCGTAGATGCGATTCAACAAGAGGCGCCGGCTGCGCGGAAACAGTTTTGAAAATTTCCATTTTCTCCAGGATATTACCTGTTCTTTCCTATGAAAAACTCACTTCGTGGGAAAACGTATCACTCCGCTGAAGAAGTTAATGGTGATTTGGAAAACTGGTTCGCTTCAAAACCTGCAGACTTCTATGCAAACGGTATAAAACAACTTCCAGAACGCTGGAAAAAGTGTGTGGACCTTAAAGGTGACTATTTTCAACATTTCAGATCCACGGACGAATGATGTTTTGCTTACATTTCTCAATGTATATGTTGTTTTTATAAGTTAAATAAATATTTTTTTCTATCGGACAAGACTTTCGTTCCAATCCTATAGAATATATTGCTCTGATTCTATCATTGAGCTCTCTACTGCCAAATCGACCGATTACGTAACTATTTTACTTACGTAGACCTACTTGGTCAGTGGCCACCTCCGATTACGAATCTATGCTATATTGAATATTATAACAATAACAGTTTAGAGGCACACATTAATAAAATAATGACACACGGGTGTATCACGACACAAAATAAAAAACAGTGCTGCAAAAATCTTTCACTATCACGCCCAATAATTTTTACTACAAACACATAAAAAGAGGAAAACTACAAAAAGGTGCGGTATCAACCTGTTACGTAACAACAGCGATAAAGGAATAGAAACGCGAAATATAGATGCAAGTTACTTTATGCGAGTCGAGGAGTAAATTCTTGTAATGGATCAAAGGTGAGTTCAGAAATATCGAATGGTTCGATGTCCGGGTTGGTGGTGAGAAAGTGGTTGAGAGCGGCCTTCTCCTGATGCATGTTCAGTGAGGACTGCGTGATGAACCGACGCCTCGCCTAATCACAGAAAAGAATTATAATTTACACAAATATTAAACGGGGAAACACAGCAAAAACGTTTTGCAGAAACCTAAGCCTCGCTGTCATTCTATAAAACCACGGACTTCCAAATATTAGAATGTGGACTGAAAACAACAAATTTGATGTGACCAACATGGGGCCAACGTAAAACTAACTTGCTCATTTACATAAAGTGTAAATTTTAAAAAGCTTGTTGTTTTTTGGAACATTGGACAGCTTTATTACTTGAAATTTAATTCTATGCAGGAACCATGTTCAAATCCCACACTGGTCTATTCATATAAGCTAGCGATAGATTTATCTATTTTCTTCATGCAAGCAGGTAAGCAGAAAAATTTGTAATGCTTTGACAATAACAAACTGATGCAACACAAAAAATCGCAGATATAGCAGCAAATAAATTATAAACCACTAAGCAAAATTAAGCTACAAAAACACCCTTGAATTAACTATGACATAAATCCAGATTAAGTGTTTAAAATGAACACATTTCAAAACTATCGAAATTGTACAACCACATCTGACTTGCTAAAAGTGCAAGACCTAGCTCCTTAATCTTTTCTAGTAATCTTATTAATTTTTCGGGAAACTCTGCTTGACTCCTCAGCGCGCATACTACGCATAAGATTTTTAGCCATGCAGTTAAAAAAAACGTGCAGATATGCCCTCTAACAAGTTATGCCTTTGGTGCACATTGTTGGAGCAGACCAAGGAGATACTACACTGCTTTCAAAAAACGCAATATTTACAATTTCTTTAAATACACTTCGCTTGCCAGCGCTGCTCAAAAACCGTTTTATAAGCTTTTCGACAGAGAGTTCGGCAAATGGCCCCCAGCAAAGCATGCCAACATCAAACATTTTGTTGGCTTGGAGAGTCTACGACGATTGATATCGTTAAAAAAGTTTATGGCATTTATTGGAACGTTTGGCTCTGCTTCAGGTGCCAAGTACTCAAGAGTTGCATCTATTGCTTTTTGCTAGTGATCTAATAACCTGTCACGTAGAAAGTCACAGAGACATCATTTTCAGTTGGTATGATATTGAAAGACATATCAGCAAAAAAAGATTCTGCTCTAAAAATGACTTCTTGAATGGCAGTCCTGTCTTCTCTTGCTTTCGCTACATCTTTAATTTCTTTGAGGGAAATTTGTGAATACTTCAACAAGGAAAGAGTTCGAAGTTGTCGATCACTTTCATATAGCTGTCTTATCGATATAAAACAATTGGCCTCGCTCAACTGACGGATGTGGCCAAATCGTCCCACAATGGTATCCGAGTGGATTTGTCCAAACAATACATACTTGAATCCACCCTCACTCATCAAGTACTTTGACAATCCAGTGATAGATTGACATGTCTGGAAAGAGCAAGAGATGTCTATGTCTTTTTTGTCAAACCCGGAAACTGCGCACAAAAAATAAAATGTTTTTCATTTATATTAATCTCAATAACGTGAACTTATTGCACAAACGTTGTGTCGTGCACAAACAGCAATAATGGAGAAAATAAATTGTGCAAGTAAGCCAGCAACTGACTTGCAATCAGTGTTTAACCATGGACTTCTAAATAAAAGTCCATGGTTCAACGAACACTCAGCTTAACACGTCAAGCAAAGAATAAAATAACAAAAAGGTGTATGCGCATTATTTCACATGCACCAACAACAGGCAGATCTGCTTCAACTTTTTGGCCACGCAGGGCGCTGTCTCATTTTTTAAATGTCTGGGCTAGAAAGAAACGCATTGAAGTTTCTGTGAGATACCAAAGCAATTTGGTACACTACACCAATAACAGACCAGTGGTATAAATAACCATCTTAGATACAGACTAACGCAACAATGTACACATCAAAAACTACTCCAAAAACTACAAAAGCGCTTTGTTAAAACCGTGGGCATCTGTGCGGAGGTGGTGGAAACCCACTGTTGTGTTATGCGCTCTTCCTGATGCAAATGAAAGAAAAATAATCAGATTTATAACCATCACAAGGTTTCTAAAATTGTTACTTGTCACTTACCGAGGAATCTCTATAAAAAGTAGCTTACTTTCCAAAGTCCCAAAGAAATTCTACTTTCCAATCATGTGGTGATTTCACAGGATCTCGTAAAATGTCTTGCTTGCACTTTCCAATAGTTGGTGAAGAGACATTTAAAATTGACCATAACTTTGCAAACAGTTTTAAAACAGCAGCAGTTGGGTAAAATCCGTAATGCTTGAAAGCATTAATTGTCGATTCATGCAGTAATGAAAGCGCAAGGTTTACGTGTACTTTTTCAATGGACTTAGGTCATAGCACTGCCTTTGATAACTTATTACAGTCAACTTCGGGTATAAGAGATTCAGATATAAGGGATTTTCGCTTATAAGGGACTACGTAAAAGGTCCCACATAATTTTCAATATAAACTAATAAGTCGGTTATAAGAGAATTCGGTTATAAGAGACTGATTAAGCTGGTCCCGGCAGATCTCTTATATCCGAAGTTGACTGTATAAGCAATTTGCAATGGTTTTTTGCACTCATTATTGTATACTGTTTCCACATTGGCAAAACTGGCAGTTAAGGGGGCTAGTACAAAACATTGCATGCTAGGTAATTTGAAAACTCCTTTTCCCAAAAAGTTGTTGTAAATGTTTTTTATCACATGAGTTGAATTAAAAATTAAAAAAAATTTTTCCACCAGTGAAATTATTCGTTATTGCTTCTTTCCAAGCACCGTCGCGATGGAAATCTTTGTAAAATTTTCGATTTGGAAGGCATTATCCACCGAAATTCCAATAACGTTGAAACCTACCTCACGGACTAAATGCATTACTTTGTCAAAGCATTGTTTTTGAGGGTTTGCCTTCAAATTTCTCACGGGGTGAATACAGACTATATCCCGATACTTACTGCTAAGTCATGTAATGAAGAAGCATAAAGCAGTGGATGCAACTTCACAATCTTCAGTTAAGCCAAAAATCTGACCTCCAGCAGCTTCAATTCGCTTTGATATATAAATTTCGTCAATCATCAGGATAACATTTCTGTCCAAAGCATTTAATTGAGAACATCGCATTCTCAAATACTGAGTGTCGTCCAGTTCACTTTTGCGATCCAGTTGCATTGTAATTTTCCTTAGTTTTCACAGATGGCAGTACCAATAGTTCTTCTTCTAACAACCATTTACAAGCATGAGGGCTTGTTGCATGTAAAATGTACGACATCATCAGCAATTCAACTGAATACCTTCTTATGTGCTTGCTGCGTAGAACCAATTCCACCTCCTCTAACACGAACTTTTATAAACGAACTTCATGATCATTATCACAAATCTCCAAAAACTGATCAGTCAATCGAGAAAAATCAAATATGAACTTATTCTTCATTGCTAATTTATTCATGTGTATATTTTTAGCAAAGGCCATTAAATTTGTCACTTGAGACAGCAACGTGACTTTGTTATGTGCTTGTATATAGATGCTGGCACTAATTGTCCATTATGATAAATCCTAATTTCAAGATCTGTGCTGACAGATATTGTTGACTGAACAGATAGCGGGTGTTCTTCAGAAAACAGAATCAAATTGGCTTCTGACTTTGTCTGATGCAAGACAAAGCCATGCGACTGCATGTCATCAGCTATTTCTGCAATTAGCCCAGCTAAATTTTCAACTTCATCATCTTTCAAAAACTGCTCACACTACATTTCCAATTTTCATGCATCATTTTTGATGATGTCAAAGACAGACCAAATCTAGACGGTGCATCTCCACATGCATAGTATGAAGGAACATCCTTAAAAATTGAAGGTAAAACATTGCCTTTAAGATGTTTCTTTACTAGCAAGGCACTTGATCGATTGTTTCTTCGCCTAATTTGTTGATCATTTGATTCTGTTACAAAATCTTCAGGTTTGAAGTAAAGTAAACACAACCTTGAATACTTAGTTGGCATAAAGTCTTTTCTTGCAATACGTTTAAGCCAACCTTGAAGCAGCTGTATATCATGTAGGGGAAACGAATAAAAAGTAATACCAGAGTCTTTGTTTTCATCAGCATATCCTGATCTGCACAGCACTTGTTGACCATATCAAACAGGTTTGATACTAATACTAGAAATAATAACTAAACTAGCAACTAATAATATTAAACAGGAGGTATGATGTACATGTAGAATCGAGTCAGCAAAACATCTACACTGCAAATTAAAACAGCAAACAGTCAGAGAACTACATCTGAGGGTCTATCAACTAGGAGGTAATTGCATATATACAGACTCAAGTCAACAAAATATCTACACTGCAATTTAAAACAGGAAACAGTCAGAGAACTAGATCTGAAGTTATCAAACTTTAAGTAGTGAATGGATGTAATTTGGAACAAGCTGTACGCTTCCAATTGGAAACACCACTAAAATTTCAATTTACAGGACTTCATCACAGTGAAAGGGTATGCTTAGAAAAAGGGTTGTGGTTAGATTTAGAGTTAAAGTTTAAATTCACCCTAACTCTTCCCCCCTTACCCCAACAAATTAAGCACTAAAAGTAGGCAGTGTTTCCAATTGAAAACGCTCAGCTTATTCTACATAAGACCCATAGTAAACTACAAAGATCAAATTTGCTTTACAACACTGTGCATGATTTGACCCAGGTATAGTTAGCCTTGCCATAAATCCATTAGGCATTTCACATGCAGTAGAAAAAAGCTACCCTACTAACCAAATCGGAAAAATGTTAGCTTTGCTTTGCATCTTAGTGCGACTGCAATTGCACCCAATCTTTTAAGAGTACATTTCAGAATCTTTAAACCTGCAGTGCATTTAGACCTAATAGGGCTCATAAGCAAATAAACTCTACAGCATAATCACACAAATCTTCAACCTTCAATCTATTGGTCTATTTCCCAAATACACCTGCGCCTTCGTAGAATAGTAACTGTGTGACAGCAATCACTAATTTGACTCGCCTGGTATAAATCAACCTTATTTACCAGCAAGTATGTATGGCTATGTACCGTTGCCTACTCCAGTACAGTAGGGCCACTGAGGCTGCTACAGCCTGTCAGTAAACAATATACAATATAGTACAAATCATAGTAATCTGTTTCACTTTAACGCCAGCTCAAACACATTCCCAGCATCAACACAGTTTTAACATGTATAGTCGATTGGGATAATTATTGGACAAAATTTAAAAAACGTTATAATTTTTTAATGTAAAATACAGTTTTCTATGATCTTAGCACATGGTAATCATAGGTCAGTGTTTACTACCTCAGTTAAAAAAGTAAGGATTGCTGCAACTCTTTCTTGTAAGAAGTTACTAAGATTTTTTCTTGTCCAATAATTATCCAAGCATTTGGGATAATTATTGGACATGTAGGGGGTAATTGTTGGACAAGATCTAACTAATTCATAATCATTCGAAACTTAACTATTTTTAGTCTCCTATACCTTAACAATGAAGTCTTTTGCCATTTGCGATCTAATACTGCAGCGTAGTTGAACAACTTGGTTATATATTACAGCCAATAAATTAATGAATAAACTTACAACACAAAAACTCACCACAGAAACGAAATACAATGAAAATAAAACCAAACTACAACATAAGCAAAATCTTTTAAACACTACAGTTTAGTAAACAATCTGTTGCATTTGCCAATTAGTTGTAAAACTTGACTGACAATTTGCTTTGGCAGTCAAGTTTCACGACCTTATCAAAAGTTTGTTGAACCTTTGGATAATCAGTTATTTGTCACTTTTGCCTTTCTCTGCTGTGGCTTCCAAAGGGGAGCCAGAGGTGGGAGCCAGGGAGCTGGGATTTTTTGAAGGGGCCGGAGCCAGAGCTTTATTTTCAGATGTTAGTGGAGCCGGAGCTGGAGCCATCAAAATTTTTGGTAGCTCCAGATCCTATCCCATTATAGAAAAAATGTAGCTGTAGTACTATAATTCTACTGATTTTTCAGATGCATTTCAATTTTATGTTCACTGATCTGAGTGTTTATCTAAAAACCATTGCTATTTCATAACTATTTTTGGATATTCCTTTATCATATAGTTATATTATTAGTAAAATCCACGGCTAAAAATATATTGCATTTGACTACATTAGTAAAACCTTGAAAACTTGACTGGAGCTGAAGCCAAAGCTGGAGCTGACTCCCCATGAATCTAGCTCCGGAGCTGGAGCAGGAGCCATAGATTTGAAAATTGCTAGCTCCGGAGCAGGAGCCTGGCCTATATTAGGCCAGTTTCCCAGCCCTGCCGCTATTAAATTAAAACCTTTAAAAATCATGAAAATCTGGTGAAAGATGTTAAGGGGCTTCATCAAGCACTGTGGCATAACCAATACCTGGCTTTAAACAGCTTAATGTCAAGAAAATTTTTGGACCTTCAGAGTCGTGCAGAAATCTTTGCATCACTTTTCCAACGTAAAGTCCAGCTTTTTTGCCACAATTATCAGAATAGTAAATTCCTGCAAAAAATTTACCCACAAGCTGATTTTCAGCTACTGGAGGCTTTATTTCAGACCAGACAGATTTTAAGTGCAAAAAAGATTGCCTTTTAGTTGCAGGTGGAAACAGAGAATGCTCTGGAAAAATTGGCTCCTCATCTGAAAAGTCTTCATTGGTGCCACTCTCTAAATGCAACTCAACACTTTCATCCGTCTCACTTTCTTCCTCTTGCATTGCTTTTTGTTTCCTCTTTCGCTTTGGTTTCTTTTTTAGTTCAGCTTCTTTTATCATTAAAGTATGAACATAAAACCATTACTTTATGATTTTATGAAATTACCTTTTTGTATGTTTGCGTTGTTTTCTCAAACTGTTCACACAATTTAAAAAATACTTCACTGTCCATCCAATCTGTCTTATTGGCATAGATCCAAGTGTAATTTGGGGCATTAGCAGGCATTGTTGGTCTCCGTGTAGACTGCACTTGCTGACCCTGAAAGATTATTAATGGAAGAAGTTTAATACCACTGGCTGAGCACGCACCAACAACAATTGTATTTTCTCGACCAGAACCAGGAACCATATGCAGCGTCTTCTATCCTTTTTCAGATATAACTTTGCATTTTTTAGGTTCATAATGTAGTCCTGTTTCATCCATATTCCATATTAAATCAGGATGATTTTGTGGACCTAACTTTTGAATGCTTTCCTCCAGTATATCATAGTAATGATTAATGATAAAAGGATTTTTAGTAACACTATACCTTGCAACAGTGAGCTTAGAAACATCTTTCAGTGACAGATTGTTCTTTTCAAGAAATAATGATGTCCAATCAGGCCCAGGATACTCTTCATTGCCTTTGTATCGTAACCTCGTTTTTGCATCAGCCGAGTCATTGTATTGCACATAACTACCAACAATGTCTCCCACACCCTTAATGGAAGTTGCAAATCCCATTTCTGCCAATTCCACTATACAGTTCTAGAAAAATTTGCCGTAAACAAGTTTGCCGTAGGAAAACTTGCCTCAGGAAATTTTGCCAGTCAAATTTTGCACCCCCAGTATCTACCTCCCACCCTGTACACACCTTTCCACTGTACACTGCCCCATACATATACATACCGACCCTGCCCCTTTGGTGTACACTGCCTTTCACCTATTAGGTGAAATTTTCTGAGGCGAGTTTTCCTACAGCAAACTTGTTTACGGCGAATTTTTTGGACGCGCCACTATGCATTTCTTCCATTCTTTTGACTGTTCCTTTGTTTACACAGGTTTACATCCTTGGTCTGTTGATATTACTTTTTGTTTATGCAGTGTAATATAAAATTGTATGATAGGCTTTGGAATTGAATACTTTTCAGATAGCTTTTGCACACTTGTTCCAATAGCATTATTTTCAATCATAGCTTTTATGATAGAGTCTTTATTCCAGTTTTTTTGGCCTAGGGTTGTACTTTCTTGGCATTATTAGCTTAACATAACAACTTTATTATTCCAGTGTCTAATATGCATTTAAGTTAGTGCATAGTTGCAACACTACTGACAGAAGTCAAAAGAATCAAAAATGCAAGTGTCCATTAATTACCCCATCAAAGGAAATTTTGTGTGGGGTAATTATTGGACAGCTATTACACCAAACCTGTAGGAGATAGATTTGCATGTTTATCATATATGATAGGTTCAGTGCTATTCCTGATAGGGTTTCCAAAATTAAATTTCAATTCAACAAAATAGATGCTGATTTTAACAAATCACTTTTTTACTTAGGTAGCTGAAACATCAGAAAATGACAACAGGTTGTGAAAATGCCTGTAGTTGCAAAAATATCATGATAATTGGCAATAATAAAGTATCTATATAAGCAGTAGTACTTCCACTATAAACTCCATGAAAAACAATACAAAAAAGTGCTGTAATATTTTCACCAGCAAACTGTCTATTAATTACCCCATACTTTTAACTGTCCAACAATTACCCCAGGTGACTATAAGTACTTTGCTTTATCTACTGGTGTCAATGCACTGTCATGCTATTTCTTAAATCACTAATCATCTGTTTTACTTGAGTGCCTGCATGAAAACATTACCCAGCATCAATAGATTGATAACATCTACGAACTGCGCTTTGTCTACCGGTCTCTGTGCATTGTGATGCAATTTTTTAATCAAATCAACAACATTCATTCAAAACTTTCTTTTTCCAACTAATCAAGGCAGCAGTCACACCGTGTGATACAGGCCTCATCTTGGTCGCTTGTGCTAGCAGTTTTAGCGACATTTCCAGTCCAGGTGTTACTATTTAGAAGTCCATGTATAAAACCTAGTTTAACGGATTTCATATCACACTTAACAAGTGGTTAAATTTCTTTGTTCTGCTGGTGAGTGTTAACCATAATGATTACTTTAGTGGTGCCATTATTCAGGCCAATGCTTGTTGTTACCTAACCCCTTCCGAGGGATGGAGGCATGGCAGAAGACCATGGAGCCCCAGAAGCCAGGAAACTCCCTAGGGCCTGGACCAGGGGTTGGAAAGAGATAGAGAGTGAGTGGCGCAAAGAGTCCGTAGCTGGACAGTGCAGAATGAGATGAGAGATTCCTGGGACGAGTGTCCACAAGTGCTGCAGGAAGGATTCTCGATTCTGCCAATCCTACAGAGATAAGAGCATAACAGTAGGTTGTGTCCATTGCAGCGTAAATGAGAGAGAACACAGTGAGCATGATGAGGGAGCACAAGCTCCTCGGTGGAAATCGAGGGAACCTGTGTGCCAAAGAATTTAGATGAGACAATATGCCTCCAGTCCGAGAAAAGACAAGAGCAGATACGAGAGATAAAAAGGAGAGAGACTATAAGGGATTGCAGAGGGCACAAGTAGTGCTCCTTCGTCTGGCCAGCTCATCAGCTGCATTGTTCCCCAGAAGAAACAAGTGTCCGGGGACCCATTGTAGCCTGATAGAACAGGAGGAGAGAGAAGACAGTTCCTGCCAAATCTGCCAGAGAGATTGAGGTAGAAGAAAAGATGGAGGAGAGGATAGGGTGGTGAGGACAGAACGAGAGTATGATAGAAAAAGAGAAATGGCAGACCTGTTAGTGCTGCTGAGACCAGCAAAGAGCGTGCAGAATGGCGAAGGCCTCAGCAGAAAAACTTGAGCATACTGGGCCTGCCAAAAAGGAAAGAGTGGCCTCAGTGCCACAGAGAGAGCAGTTGGCAAGTATGCTGGAGCCGCCTTTACCAAAAGGAAAAAAGCTGTCTGTCAAAAGTACCAAATCGTAAGGTGAGCGAGAGCTGCACCTTGGTAAGAGAGAGGGGGATCAGAGCAAGAGCATGAAAAGGAAAGGGTGGACTTCACAGTGAAGCAAGGCAGATTCCAATGAGGAAAGGGAGGGAAAGCAAGAAGGGCCTCCCTAGAACCAGTAGAAGGAAGCATGAGCGGGTGAGTGGATGTAAAAGCTCTCCAGGATGACCTGCAAAGTTTGGTTTCACTCCTAGTCTGGCCAATCCTGAAATAGGAAAGGAGGTCGGAGGACGAAGAGCCTGCTCATAGGATAAAAGGGTGAAATGAGTCAGGGTGACTCGTAGGGGAGGTAAAGAAGCCTCAGAGAGAAGAAGTGGGACGGGGGAGGATGAGAGGCAGCCGGTGATGGCGCAACTGGCCGCTCAGTGGAGGCATTCCAATTTGGTGATATTGATAACGCTTGAGAAAGAAAAACATCTGGGTGAAGTGTAAGTGAGAAGGGGCCGAATAAAGATTTATGCAGAAGAGAGAGGGACTCCTCAAAGGGACCTCATGCAGAAGCATAGATACAGTGTAAGGCCTTGAGATGTGGGAAGAACTTGGCCTTCAGCGAAGATACATGTTTAGAAAAGGAAAGAGTGCGGTCGAAGGTGACCCCATGAAAAGTTGGAGTGGGATTGAAATGGAGGTGGAAACCGAGTAGGAGGAGATTGGGCTGGAGGTTAGCTTGGTGGGGATCCACTGAGAAGAAGGAGGCCTCACATTTGCTCGAATTGAGAGGAAGACACCAGTACTCAGACCAGCACTCCAATCGAATCAAAGCTCCTTGCGTTGCCTCCACTGCAGTAGGGACCAAGGGGGAGGAGAACAAAATTGCCAGATCGTCAGCATAAAGAGAGCAGCTGACAAAGGAAGGCAGAGAAGCCAGAAGATCATTAATGAAGACAGAGAAAAGTAGTGGGCCAAGAATGGAACCTTGCAGAAGACCTTGACGGAATTGAAAGGAACGACTTTTGTGATTTTGATAAACCACGCATGCACGCCTATCAGAAAGAATTGAGTCCAATGAGCAAACCGGAGGACAGTCGAAATGAGTTTGTGGAAAAGAGCGGGGTACCAGACAGAGTCAAAAGCTTTCGAGAAATCAATAGTGGTGAGGATTGTCTGAGAGCCCGACTTGGGTTTGATAAACCCATCCAAAATGGACTGAGAAAGGTACAGAATTTGATCTAGAGTAGAACGTCTAGAGCAGAAATGGCCTGGCGGAGAGAGAGAATGGAATTAGATTCCAGAAAGAAGAGTAAATGGAATAGAATGATGTGTTCAAACAGCTTTGATACGCAGAGGGTGAGAGAAATAGGCCGGAAGGAAGCAGGAGAGTCAACAGGCTTCTCCATTTTATGGATGGGAATAATGGAGGTTGTCTTCCAAATGGAAGGAAAGGAATGCAGAGACCAGGCAAGATTGAAAAGCTGAAAAAGAAAATCCATGTCAAAGTGAGGAAGGTACTTTAGCATGGGATAGGCGACTTTGTCTGGGCCAGTGGCAGTGGACGAGGAGAGGTTAGAGGCAGCCCAAGGAAATTCAGCGAGGGAGAAAAAGGACGAGTGAAACTCCTCAAGGCACGTGGCTTGGCAGAGCTTGTAAAGGTAGCCTCTGATTCTGCTATGCAGGACCTTTGGCTGGGAGACAGAAAAGTGAGATCTCAGGTAATCGGCAAAGACCGAAGCCGATTCCCTAGGAGAGGAGGAAGGTGGAGCCAGTGACAGAATGAAAGAGAGAGTACACAGATTTAGAGCTAGATTTGGCCAAGAGAGAAAAGTAAGTTGCCTGCCATGCCTCAGCCTTGGCAATGACAAACAAAGCACGTCGGGAAGCGGAGATATAAATTTGACGATCTTCATCGCTTCTGTGAGCTGCAGCAAAAGCCTTGCGTCTTTCACTAACCGCTTCTTCCACTTCAGCAAATTACCAGGCTTTAGGATGGCGTTTGATGCGGTTAAAAGGAATGGAAGGTTTGGCCGCATTCAGTGTCAAAAAAGTAAAGAGAGCAGCAGCAGAGGAAAGAGAAAGAGGCGAGAATTCTCTGCAAAAGGACAATCAGAGTCAAAGGAATAGGCAAACCCATCTCAGCAAGCTTTTAGAAAATTGAAGGAAGGGAGACGTTTGTTGGGGCAGAAGACCGGAGAAAGAGGGATGATTAGTAGAATTGGTAGGTGATCACAACCCAGGTCCTGAAGCCCTCCCAGGAGCAAGATAGGGTGAGAGTTGTGGGAGCAAAAAAAATGTCAGGGGAGGAGCGACTGCCAGAGGAGCAATGGAGAAAAGTATGCAAGTCAAGGTCATTGAGGGGGAGGAGATCAGAAAAGATAACCAAATCGAGTCCTCCTCCCCACGGTGGTCAGAAGTACCTTTTAAGTCTCAGAGGGGATGATGAAAATTGAAGTTCCCCAGAATGAAGAGATTTCTGGAGGAAGAAAAAGAGTCGGTTCTGCCATCCATCGAAGAAGAGCAAATAGGGGGAGCATAAATATTAAGGAAAGAGAGCAAGGATGAGTTGTTTGGCGAGATGTTGATCCCTACATAATCAGAGTAGAGGTCAAGCAAAGAGAGGAGGTAGAAAATTCCGAAAAGAATAAGCTCTGCCTGACAAATATGATGATGCCGCTGCTAGCGTGTGTGGTATCTGGAGAGAGAATGCCAGACTGGGAGTGGGTGTGATCAGATTGCAGAGCAGAGAATCCAGGGAACTGGAAAGAGGAAGATGAACTAAGGTTAGATTCCTGAATACAAATACAGTCAACAGGATGAGACGAAAGAAAGTGGAGAAGTTCAGTGCTGCTGGCTAGTAGACCCCCAACATTCCATTGGAGAACCCTGAGGGAGTCAGGGAAAAGAGTAAGCACGAGATGTAGAGACAGCCAGGAGCATGAGGTGGTGGTGAGGGTACAGAGGGAGAAGATACGAAGTAGGTGGAAGGGGGACAAGAGGTTTGAAAGCGAGGTTGAGGCGGGAGTGCTGCATTAGCAGAGTTGGGCAGATTGAACAGTGGAGGTATACAAGCTGGAGGAGTCCGAGGAAGAAGTCACAGTGTTGTCTCCAGAAGAAGCAGGAATGCTGCAAGGAAGCAGCTCAAGGAGTGAGAGCTTCCAGGAGTTTTGAATTTAGAGGAGAGCAGTGAGCACTTTAAATGAACCCATTTGGAGCAGGTGCAGCATTACACTGACCTACTCCGCCAGATCACATTTCCAGTGCACACTGAACAGGGAATGACGGGGCCAGGGTTGGGATAAATGTTGCCGCTATCAAGAGAAGAATGAGGAGACCAAAACAGGCAAGAGAAAGAAAGGGGAAGGGAGAAGACAGGCGATCGATTTTAAAGAAGCTGTGTGCTGCATTTCTGTGGTTGTTCAGGGGGCAGCACGACAAAAAAATGGTTTGCACAAAGGGAGTGTGAAAGGTAACTGTGACCCTTGGGAAGGCCAACAGCTATTTCTGCCCAACCTAAACGGGGTCGGTTTCGCACTGCTCTATGGTAAGTGACCTCAGTTATTAGCTCAACATTAGTTATGAAATAGTTAATTAATTAAGAGCCACAAGTGACAATAATAGAAAAGTTAAAGTAGGCCAAACAGTACAAAAAATCGTCGTCGCCTTCATTAGTTCTCATACTGGGTTTGAGGCAAACCGTTTTCACATGAAGTGGCACCAGTGTACTTCATTTCTAACGGTGCGGCAAAATGTCTCTGCAGTGTTGAGTTTGGTTTGAATATTGTTGAAGTAGATTTTCCTTTGACGGCCTCATTCTTCTTTCGCACCATTCTTGCTCCTAGACACCAGTCTTCTAGCTTATCTAAATTGACGTCCAATTTGACGTTGTCCAATTGCAGTCAAGAGCTGTCGGTCTTGTTTGACATGTCGCAAGACTTCTGCGTTTGTGATTCTATCAATATAAGAGATCTTAAATATACGTTGGTAAAGCCATATTTTTGCAGCTGCAATATCACGTCGTGTCTCTGCCGTGAACGTCCATCACTCACATCCCTATGCTAAGACTGATACAAAAAGAACCTCAAAAAGGCAAACTTTTAGTTGTAAAGATAACTTTCTAACACTTGGCAAAATTTTCAATTTGTTGAAAGCACCGCTAACCAGATCAATCTTTTTATGTATCTTTTTGCTACAATTATTCCAAGTTAGCAGATGTTTTATTTCTCTTTGCTATTGTCGGGCTTGACAAAGGTTTAATGAACTTGAAATGTTCTTCTGTTTCTGGACCATCATAAAACTCTTTGACATTTTCATATTGGTGACTTTTAATTCCATAATCATCAAATGGAATACCTCCAGACAAATACAACCGGCATCTTGCATAAACCTTTTTTTGACTCAGCACTGCTACTCCCTTGCGATAACCAGTACAAAGATGGAAACCGAAAAGACGTCAAATGCCATACTCATTGAAGTTCTGAAAGCATTGGATGAGAAGGGGATTGATTTGTTTTATGAACTTGCAAATTCCATGTACAATACTGGTATTATTCCTGAAGAACTTATTCAGTTCAAAAAAGCCCAATGCAAAAACTCTTAGACTTAGGTCTCTAAGCAATGAACAATTAATGGTTTTTGACAGAGCCAATTAAAAAAAAACATTACGTGGGTTTACGCATAGTCACCACATGTCTTCCAATTTTGTCAAGTCCTTGGCAACGCCTTATTTGCCTTGTTTTCACCATCCTTAAACTTAACGAACTTTTATCTGTTAAATTCAGCAACTGCATCAGAGCATATCATAGTAGTGGAAGAGCGCCAAGGTGATTGATATGTATTTTCCAAATTAAGCTATTAAATATTAGGACCACTACTTACGACTTTTTCGTGACAATATGCGTATTTGTATGAACTAACGCCTGTAGCTTCCTGCATATTGCTTGGTCCAGGCATAAATGAAGCCATGCAAAGAGCAAACTAAATTGGAAATGAAGCACTTACAAGTAAGTGATTACAATAGCAGGGTCTCCAACAGTAATGCTGAGGTTGAGAACATCAGTTTTGCTGGCTTCACCCAATAGATATTTGCGAGAACAATACCGTATTTTTCGGACCATAAGGCGCACTTATTATCTTTTATTTTTCTCAAAAATGGAACGTGCGCTTTATAGTCCGATGTGTCTAATGTGTGGATCAGGTTGCGCTTTGTCACCAAGCTCTAAACAAATTTTATGCTGTTATAATCGTTACCAGCGTAATAGTACCTCCCTCAACTCGTTCTTTTTTGAGAGCAAACTTCTTTCTTTCTTGCGATCAAATTTCCTACTCTCATTCTCCTTACGAGTGTGTTTTTTCTGTTCACCTATTCTCGTTCCCTTCACGAGTGTATCTTTCTCTTCACTTTAGGTGCGTAAACACACACATGCGTCGCGCATGTATTGCAACATGTCTAGTACCTAGCAACTAGCCGTACACTTCTCACGCAATGAAACACAACAATTGATTGTTTGATCATAAAATACAAGTACCGTACCAACAAAATGCGTTGAGTTTTGGTTTCATTAAATACGTCTTATAGCCCGAAAAATACGGTAATAAAAAGTTAATGTGTCGTTGGCATAGCCAAATCTCGTTCCAAAACAAAAGTACCCTATTTTTAAGGAAAATTGATTAAGCCTAAAAAACATTATAGGGGTTGCGCATAGCCACCATATTTTCTCTAAAGTTTCTGGAGTTCCTGACTACGTCGTGCTAGCCCTGTTTGATACTTATAAACTGGACTTGCTCCCAACCAGTGCAAAGAAGCATAATTTAAAGTTGTAGAGTAGGGAGTGGTGCAAAGTTGATTGATATGTATATTTAGTAATAAACTATCAAATATGAGCAATGCTATTTACCACTTTTTCGTAATTGTATACCTATTTAGCTTGTGGCTGCACGCATGATTCTTGGTCCTGGCATAAACGAAGCCATGCACACAAGAAACTAACCCAAAGTGAAGTACCCAGTTAGGTAATTACAATTACAAGGCCCCCATCAGTGATGTTAAAGTTAAGAATATCAAACTATCCGGCTGCACCTTTCATTGAAATGAAATCGCTTCAACATTTAGATGATATGTAGCTCGACACTAACCCTTTATTGCAAAAAATAAAACAGAACCATCTTCACTCCCCTCTTTTTGTAGAGGGATCGCCTATTTTATGCTGGGAATATGTTACTTTCTCAAATATTCAGACATTTCACTTGGTTTAAGTCTTTTTGAAAATTTAGATGCATAATGCCAAAGAATCATGAATGCGAGTAAAAATAGTCAAAACGTAACCACAGAATTTTTTCCAACAATTACATTATTCTTAGGTCTAGTAAAAAAACGTTTCAACTAAAAATGCAACATGATGGCTGATCAAAAGTTAGTGTGGCAACCAACTTTTGATTACCCATTACAGACTAATCCTTAGCCCTAACTAATTAGTTACATACTGCTGGAAGACAAATTTTCTCAGCTTTGATACAACAGTAATAGTTGGTACCTAATCATAACCTTTGTATGTTAATATCTCTGTTTATACTCAGCTTACCACTTTTCTTGGGGGAGGGGAGGAGAAGGGGTAAAAAGTTACACTATTGGTGCTAACGGGGTCAAAAATCAGTTTTAAGTAAACTGATTTTCAGAAACTTTTAAAAAAATAATCACACAATGATCTCTAATAGCGAAAGACTGTGTTAATCGTACCATAGACAACATAGTGTATAGGAACCTTGTGTAAATGCGGACAACCAAGTCACATTTTAATTCACTTGAACTTTTCACTGTCAATTTGCACAGAAATCAATGGGAAACAATGCTGAAAACGGGGGTTAAGGGGATTTGTAGCTTTTGAAGAAGATTTTAATGCGAAACTAGACTGAGGTGATGTTACCACTTTATTGAGCATTTTCATAAGCAAGTTTTAAGCTTTTAATGGGCTAGTTAAAAACCTGGTATGAGTCCTCAACCTAGCTCAAATTCAGAAGCATAGGCAACTTTAAACTATTAAATTAAAACCCATTGCCTAAAAGTACCACAAAATAGATAGTGTCATAATGTCCTAGTTTAGATGTATAGTTTGTTCAAAAACATGATATTGTTGTAAAAAAGTGGAAGTAGTGTTCTCGAAGAACGGCTAATGCCATATGTGGCAGATAAAAACCAAACCTGGCAATGAGGCACGTTGGGTAAACAGCAGCTGTTTTTACATAAAAAATATACGCCCGCCAAAGCTTTATATGTATTTGAAAGCAGATTTTTGGTGTTGAAACAGTTTTGAAGCTGTTCTGAAGTAAAATTTGTCTGTACAATGCTGGTAAGCTAAAAGCAATAAGGTGGAGTAAACAAAACTTTTTTGGAAATTCAAAAAGAGTGGGTCTAGATCTCTGACCAATTGTTTAACAACTGATGTTACGAAGTTGCACACCAATTGGCAGTGCTACTCCTCATTTTATTGGAAAAATCCCTAAAGTTCTAAAAATTGCTCTAACTTGAAAATTGCTTGTTCTACAGACATGATTTTGGTGTCAGTGACGCAGAATAATAATGTTTCTATCTGCTCTAAGAGAACTTTTTATCTAAATTTCACTGGAAAAAAAGTTTATAGAATTTCGACAAAATTCACTACACAATGCAAAAGCAAACTAGTTTGTGAAAGCACATGCTAAGATAAATAGTTCACAGATAACTTAGGTGCTTTGCGCAATAAGCAATTTTACTTTCCAGCCAAAAGAAGGCACATAAGCATCATTTTATTAAAGCAGCTTCTTGTGAAATTCATACATGATATCACACTGCTTGTAAAATCCATACATCCACATCTTGTGAAATTCATACATGTTACCACACTGCTTTTTCACCCCTGATAGCTAACAAGTCATTTTTACAAAAAAACAGACAAGCTATCTTAAAAAGTATATACAGAAAATGCAGAGAATATATTGCAATATGCATTTTAAACCGTTGAAACGTAGATTCTATATTGCAGCAAAGTCATCTGAAAGTTCAAGAACTGAGTTCACTTTATGCTGAAGCAACTTGAACACTTCGTCTATCTTTTTTCGTGTTGGCAAGCTCCTCCGCTGTTGGGATTGTAGATAAGTTATTTTATACAGGGTAATTTTTTCCCTATTGATCTACCATGTTATTATCATAACCATTTGCGACTTTTACCTAATGCTGGTAGAATAGCACAGCTGTTATCTTAAAAATTTTATTCGTAGTAATACGCCATTCAACGATCCAGATCTCGTGCTTTTTCTTGTGCTTATTATTGCTTAGATAAAACAGCAAGCTTTTTTGACTAGTTTGCTTTTGCAAGTAGTGGAAGCATGACCAAAAATTGCTGAGCTGGTAGTAATGGAAAAAATTGAATTAAATTTGTATTTAAACATAGAAAAGTTGTTATGAAGCTAAACCATTTATATATCTTGTACAATTTTGTGCCAAATAGTTAAAAAATGTTTTTATTTGGCTTTCTATGATTCTTTTTGGAATTAATAAAGTTACTATAAACTGCTGTATTGCAGAATATTTACCATGGAAACCAGAAAAACAGTGAAAAAAATGATAAATGGCAGTCACATTTTCACCAGCACACGAAAATTTACTTAAGAAAAGCGTCCGACAGGAAAAAAAAGTTATGGAGCGAGTTCTGCATGAAAGAAAATAGACAACAGAATTTACAAAATACAACATAGCTCAAGAGTTGATTAATCAGTGGACAATGCAATGTCTGCACAGTATCTCACAAAACTGTTCTTCATAAACTATTGGTATTAATAAGGAATTTCTCCAAGGTTGCACACTATTCTGAAAAGAAAAAAAGTAAATTTTATGAAGATTGGAAATACTTTTTTCTTGAAACTGACCAGCTGTTGGACATTTTTTGTGAAAATCTGGTTTAAGAGGCCACGTTTTGAAATCCATTACAACTTAAGAATGACAGATGTAGATTACATGTTTTATAAACAAAAAGGCCCAAGAACCGCACGATCCTTGAAAGCCCTAAGTATGATGAATCAGATGCATTGTTTTGGGATTTGGTAGCACCTGCAAAGACTTCACTTAGAAAGAATAAAACATCTTAATATTTTTAGCACTTTTTCAAGTTCTTGCATCTTCTAAAAGTGAAAATGATTGTAGCATATTTGATTCTACAAGTAATTATTCCGTAAGTTGCACATTCAACAAACATTAAAACAGAATATCGTACAAACACTTGGCTGGAGTATGGGGTCGCTTTCAAGTTTCTGATTATGCTAGAGCAGCAATAGCAAGCAGTGTACTGAAAGATCATGGCTTGATTAGTGCCGATGATTCTTCACGTGTAATTGACTGCAGCAAGTTAAGACGTGAAAGGCAAAAGCACCGCAAAGTCAATCAGAAGGAAGAGGATCAACTAAACAAGTTTGTCAACAGCATAGATGGCAGAAAAGACGCCACTCAAGTAATTGCCAAAACCAATAAAAAGCACCACCAAAATGTTCAGCTTGAAGAACACTATGTTGTTGTAGATGAGCCAAGGAAATTTTATTTGTCACGTGTTATGCCAACTGATGATACTGGCTTATCTATTGCAAAAAGCATGCTGTAAGCAATA
Organism: Trididemnum clinides; assembly: GCA_963675345.1. NCBI lineage: Eukaryota > Metazoa > Chordata > Ascidiacea > Aplousobranchia > Didemnidae > Trididemnum > Trididemnum clinides. The sequence goes on along the minus strand of OY776290.1, from coordinate 2,755,122 downwards.
GCAGGAACTGAACTTGAAAGCAAGTTTGCGCTTATTGGAAGTGATGGGATTGCTGTTATGACCGGATCTATAAATGGAGCGATTCGTCAACTAGAAGAACAGCTTGGACGATCGTTGCAATGGGCTATATATTTCTTCCATGTAAGACATATCTTCAAAAATTTTCATGTGACAACAAAAAAACCTTTTTCTTTTTCTGCAATCATCAGAAAAGAACTGGGAGGCACCGTTTCTAAATGGCATGTTTTTAATTTAAGTCAATCCCCAATTCTCAATTTCCTTTGTTGCCAAATAACATCATCGACGAGGTTAGTTTTGACCAGTATTATGAGTACAGAACATGTTGGGCTGTTATTCGTGGGCATGACGATGAAAACTTGCAATTTTTATCAGTCAGGAAATTATATCATTTCAGTTGGCTCACACTGGCTTGCAGACTACTTCGCAAATACGTTTAGTGATCAATCCATCAAAGAATTTGCAAATCTTGTCAGAGTGCTGTATCAAAGTTTATTTCCCACCACGGTTTGAAATAAAATACGATAATTCATTGTTTAATGGTCGAAAAATGTTTTCAACGTGTTACAAAACCATTTGTCTTTTTCACATCAAAAAGTGAGACATTTCAAGAAAGGTATTGCAGCACATTCAAGCATTTTGTGCCCATTCTGAGAATGTTTTTGCCAGTATGCTGGGTGATGAAGATGTCAATATTAGAAAAGCAGCAGTCCAAACAATGCACTCCTTACGTTTGCAAATTAGCAGGAAAACTGTATCAGCTGTAATTATACCTTCAGTATGCCCATTTTGTATACCAAAACTTGATTTTAAAGCAAAAACAAATCACCAGTTTGTGAACCACGATGTAGTTGAGATGTCACCTATAACAAAAATCTCTGAAACAAAATCTCTAACTGATCAACAGCTTGACCATACTATTGATGAACCTCTGCGATTGAATCACCCTTGCCATAACCAAACTGTTGAGCGTTATATAAAGCTTGTAACTGAAGCAATCTTATCTGTTGTCGGTTTTGAACGAAATGGGTAAATTTGCTAAAAATTTGATCTCACCAACTTAGAAAACTAATAAGAAGCAAAAACCACTTTTCACTGAACTGAAAGCATCAAGACATTTGCGGATTAGATGGCTTGCTTTATCTTTGTTGCTTCTCAAAGTGCGCATTTTAACATATTCTCGCATTTTCTGTATATACTATTTATTGTACCCTTAATATCTTTACTTTTTTGAACAAACGTGTGTTATCTATGTGGGGTGATAAAGATGTCAGCTTACTTCGTGAAGTGTGGTAACATGTATTGGAATGCACAAAACGAAAATGATGATCAGGTGCAATGTTGAAAATGTGATTTTTATCTGCCTTCTTTTTGCTGGAAAGTAAAATTACTCATTGTACTAATGCGGAACAGCTACTTGTAGAATCAGATGCGCTACAATCATTTTCACTTTTAGAAGATGCAAGAACTTGAGAAGGTGCTAAAATATCAAAATGTTATTTGTGAACTATTTATCTTAGCATGTGCTTTCACAAACTAGTTTGCTTTTGCATTGTGTAGTGAATTTTGTCGAAATTCTATAAACTTTTTTTCCAGTGAAATTTAGATAAAAAGTTCTCTTAGAGCAGATAGAAACATTATTATTCTGCGTCACTGACACCAAAATCATGTCTGTAGAACAAGCAATTTTCAAGTTAGAGCAATTTTTAGAACTTTAGGGATTTTTCCAATAAAATGAGGAGTAGCACTGCCAAAAGTGTGCAACTTCATAACATCAGTTGTCAAACAATTGGTCAGAGATCTAGACCCACTCTTTTTGAATTTCCAAAAAAGTTTTGTTTACTCCACCCTAAAAAGCAAGCTGCATTATCTAGCTATTTGTTGGCAAGCTGTTGGCTTTTAGGCGTTCAGTTACTGGGGCAAAGTACATATCTGTAATTGACTTGACTTTGTAATTTTTTATTGACTAATTTTGAATATTGAATAATTATTATGGATGTCTTGTAATAAGCTTCTTAAGTTAGGATAATCTACCAATTCATAAAGTGAGTGCCCATTAATTGAACTGATGTAAATGAATTAGGCTGATCACCAGTAACAGGGCTTTAATTTAAAAATAAGCAAATTCAGCATCTTTTTGAGATCTTTTGAAATTCAGCATCTTTTAAAAATAATCAAATTCAGCATTTTTTTGAGATCAACAGCAAGTTAATCTCAAAAAAAGGCCTTTAATTTCAAAAGAAGCAAGTTCAGTATCGAAAACTGACCTGAGTTATGAGTTTTAACAAAGCCAACGGTTTCAAAAAGTTGAGATCTACGAAATGGTCATCAATTTTAAATTGGGAAAACTTTGAGTTTGACTAGAAGATGCAAATATTCATACACTTTTAAACCCCAACAAAAGAAAGAAAATTTGCAAACTTCTGCGTTTATTAATAAATATAAGATTTAACTAAAATTACAAATATTTATAGAATTAATTTTACAATACCTTCAGCATCCAAAATTGGGTTTTTGTTGAGGCAGCTAAACTACATCAAATATCTTCTTGAAAGGCATTTGTAACATCATAGAAAAAATTTGTCAACTAAATTATGGCTCTACTGTTATTCTGGCTACCAGGTATTTTTTGATAAATTCATTTTTATTTAGATCTTCTGGTAATGATAACGTTTATTCAAGTTGATACAAATTCTTACCGAGCATGCAAAAAACTTCAATATTCGTCAACGTTTCGAACAGCTATTCAGCTGTTCTTCATCAAAATTAATAAATAAACGAAAGCACGAGTAAGGCAATATAAATAGTGTGCTACACAATCAAAAGAAAAAGGCAAAACAAAACGTTTAAAACTGAACAATAAACAACTGTAGATCCCGCCGAATTATCATAAATTTCAGAATAAAAACAATTTTCTTTATCATTGATTGCATTTTCAGAATTATGAATAAAAAAAGATTCAAGAAATCGGCGTTTGGTAATCTTTTTTTATTCATTTTTATTCATCTTGAATCTTTTTTTATTTATAATTCTGAAAATGCAATCAATGATAAAGAAAATTGTTTTTATTCTGAAATTTATGATAATTCGGCGTGATCTACAGTTGTTTATTGTTCGGTTTTAAACGTTTTGTTTTGCCTTTTTCTTTTGATTGTGTAGCACACTATTTATATTGCCTCACTCGTACTTTTGTTTATTTATTGGTCCAGATAAAGAACAGCTGTATTGCTGTTCGAAACATTGACGAATATTGAAGTTTTTTGCATGCTCGGTAAGAACTTGTATCAACTTGAATAAACGTTATCATTACCAGAAGAGCTAAATAAAAATAAACAAATTACGGCTCACTTAAATACAAGTTCTATAGAACCACAATCTTTCTGACAAGTTTCAGTATAATTTGCTTAATCGTTTACCGTAACAAGAATGGCTTTTCATATTGAAAAATGTGCAGATCTTAATTTGTAACCAAAGTTGATAGTTGATTAAACAAAACAAAAATCGATTCAACTCAGGCAAATCAAGCATCCAAAACAGTTGACAGTTTATACCTTACTGCTATCGATAAAGACACGATTTTTAGTTTTAGTCTTACCTACGTTTCGCATAACAATTACTACCTAGTCATCACAACATCTCATTTTGCACTTTGCCCCAGTAACTGGAAGTCTAAAAGCCAACAGCTTGCCAACAAATAACTAGATAAAGCAGCTTGCTTTTCCCCTTGCCAGCACCATGCAGGCAAATTTTACTTCAGAACAGTTCCAAAACTGTTTCAACTGTAAAGAACTACTTTGCCTCAAATATGTACAAAATTTAACATACGGTAACTTTTCAATACATTTATAAATATAAAAACAGCTGCTGCTCTCCCAACATGTCTCATTACCAGATTTGGTTTTTATCTGCCACATATGGCATTAGCCGTTCTTCGAGAACACTACTTCCACTTTTTTACAACAATATTCATGCTTTTGAACAAACTATAAATCTAAACTAGGACATTATGACACTATCTATTTTGTGGTACTTTTAGGCAATGGGTTTTAATTTAATAGTTTAAAGTTGCCTATGCTTCTGAATTTGAGCTAGGTTGAGGACTCATACCAGGTTTTTAACTAGCCCATTAAAAGCTTAAAACTTGCTTATGAAAATGCTCAATAAAGTGGTAACATCACCTCAGTCTAGTTTCGCATTAAAATCTTCTTCAAAAGCTACAAATCCCCTTAACCCCGTTTTCGGCATTGTTTTTCATTGATTTCTGTGCAAATTGACAGTGAGAAGATAAAATGAAATAATCCGTCACAGGGTTGTGGGGAGCGTTTATATGTTTTTTTCAATCTTGTAAAAAAAGATTAAAATGTATCAGGAAAAATCATAAAAATTAAAAGTCTTGAACGAAATTTCCATTGGGTTTATACAACATTGACAAATATATTTCAAAAGAAAAAAAAACTACGTGATTACTCAACCATGACAACGCTTCCTATACATTAAGTTATCTAAGATCAAACCAGCCAGCATTATGACATCAGAGAAAGAATTCCAATTGTAAAGCTTTTTTAATCAACAGCACCACGTTAAGATCTCCTAAAAAGATTTTAATCGCGTTTCTAAGATGAGTAGATTTTGAGAAAATACAGAGAATAAATCAAGCATTGATTGTAACATCAATTTATACCAAAGAATGAAATTTCTAGTAAGTTGATAAGTGGGTGACTGACTTTCGTATGAGCAAAAAACGGTTTTTCTCTGTCAAGAAAAGCAAATCAAAAAATATTGTCTTGGACTATGATGTCATCATTACGTCACCAACCATCTCATGACACTCACCTGTTGTTGTTGATTACCCGACCCCTTCCGAGGGATGGGAGCATGGCAGAAGACCAAGGAGCCCCAGAAGCCAGGAAACTCCCCAGGGCCTGAACCAGCGGTCATAAAGAGATATAGAGTCGCCAAAGAGTGAGTGACGCAAAGAGTCTGTAGCTGGACAGTGCAGAATGAGATGAAAGATGTCCTGGGACGAGTGTCCACAAGTGCTGCAGGAAGGATTCTCGATTCTGCCAATCCTACTGAGATAAGAGCATGACAGTAGGCTGTGTCCGTTGCAGCGTAGATGAGAGAGAACACAGTGAGCATGACGAGGGAGCACAAGAAAGAGATTGTTTCTGTTTCGATTGGAGTGCTGGTCTAGTACTGGTGTCTTCCTCTCAATCCGAGCAAATGTGAGGCCTCCTTCTTCTCAGTGGATCCCCACCAAGCTAACCTCCAGCCCAACCTCCTCCTACTCGCCTCCCGCCTCCGTTTCAATCCCACTCCAACTTTTCATGGGGTCACCTTCGACCACACTCTTTCCTTTTCTAAACATGTATCTTCGCTGAAGGCCAAGTTCTTCCCACATCTCAAGGCCTTACACTGTATCTCTGCTTCATCATGGGGCCCCTCTAAGGAGTCCCTCTCTCTTCTGTATAAATCTTTTCTTCAGCCCCTTCTCACCTACGCTTCACCCGGATGGTTTTCTTTCCTAAGCGCTACCAATCTTAACAAATTGGAATGCCTCCACTGAGCGGCCAGTCACGCCATCACCGGCTGCATCTCGTCTTCCCCTATCCCACTTCTTCTCTCTGAGGCTTCTTTACTTCCCCTACGAGTCACCCTGACTCATTTCACCCTTTTATCCTATGAGCGGGCCCTTCGTCTCCCAACCTCCTTTCCTATTTCAGGATTGGCCAGACTAGGAGTGAAACCAAGACTCTGCAGATCGTCCTGGAGAGCTTTTGCGTCCACTCACCCGCTCATGCTTCCTTCTACTGGTTCTAGGGAGGCCCTTCTTGCTTTCCCTCCCTTTCCTCATTGGAATCTGCCTTCCTTCACCGTAAAGTTCACCCTTTCCACTCCATGCTCTCGCTCTGATCCCTCTCTCTCTTGCCAAGGTGCGGCTCTCGCTCACCTTGACTCTGTCCCACCTCATGATCTGGTGCTTTGGATAGACAGCTCTGTTGCTTTTCCTTTTGGCAAGGGCGGCTCCGGCGTACTTGCCAACTGCTCTCTCTTTGGCACTGAGGCCACTCTTTCCTTTTCGGCAGGCCCAGTATGCTCAAGTTTTTCTGCTGAGGCCTACGCCATTCTGCACGCTCTTTGCTGGTCTCGGCAGCACCAACAAGTCTGCTATTTCTCTTTTCTTCTCCTACTATCTGACTCTCGTTCTGTCCTCGCCACCTTGTCCTCTCCTCCATCTTTCCTCTTATCTCAAACTCTGTGGCAGATCTGGCAGGAACTGTCTTCTCTCTCCTTCTTTTCTATCAGGCTACAATGGGTGCCCGGACACTCGTTTCTATCGGGGAACGATGCGGCTGATGAGCTGGCCAGACGGGGAGCGCTACTTGCGCCCTCTGCAATCCCTTGTAGTCTCTCTCCTCTTATCTCTCGTATCCACCCTCGTCTTTTCTCGGACTGGAGGTGTACAGCCTCATCGAAGTATTTTGACACACAGGTTTCCTCGATTTCCACCGAGGAACTTGTGCTCCCTCGTCATGCTCGCTGTGTCCTCTCTCGTCTTCGCTGCAACGGACACAGCCTTCTTTTAGGTTCTTATCTCTGTAGGATTGGCAGAATTGAGAATCCTTCCTGCAGCGTCTGTGGACACTCGCCCCAGGACACCTCTCATCTCATTCTGCACTGTCCAGCTACGGACTCTTTGCGCCGCTCAATCTTTGGCGACTCTCTATCTCTTTACAACCTCTGGTCCAGACCCTGGGGAGTTTCCTGGCTTCTGGGGCTCCATGGTCTTCTGCCATGCCCCCATCCCTAGGAAGGGGTCGAGTAAACAACAACAACAGGGAGCACAAGCTCCTCGGTGGAAATCGAGGGAACCTGTGTGCCAAAGAATTTAGATGAGACAATATGCCTCCAGTCCGAGAAAAGACAAGAGCAGATACGAGAGATAAAAAGGAGAGAGACTATAAGGAGTTGCAGAGGGCACGAGTAGTGCTCCTTCGTCTGGCCAGCTCATCAGCCACATTGTTCCCAGGGAGAAACGAGCGTCCAGGGACCCATTGTAGCCTGATAGAACAGGAGGAGAGAGAAGACAGTTCCTGCCAAATCTGCCAGAGAGATTGAGGTAGAAGAAAAGATGGAGGAGAGGATAGGGTGGTGAGGACAGAACGAGAGTATGATAGAAAAAGAGAAATGGCAGACCTGTTAGTGCTGCTGAGACCAGCAAAGAGCGTGCAGAATGGCGAAGGCCTCAGCAGAAAAACTTGAGCATACTGGGCCTGCCAAAAAGGAAAGAGTGGCCTCAGTGCCAAAGAGAGAGCAGTTGGCAAGTATGCCGGAGCTCCTTTACCAAAAGGAAAAGGAACAGAGCCGTTAGTCAAGAGTACCAGATCATGAGGTGGGACAGAGTCAAGGTGAGCGAGAGAGAGGGCGATCAGAGCGAGAGCATGAAGAGGAAAGGGTGGACTCCACGTGACACTCACCTCAAAGTGGTGATCAATCCTGCCAAGTTTCACGCTCGAGCATCCAGTAGTTTCAGAGGAGCTAAATTACACACCCGCATGCACACACACACACACAGAATTGCACTATATTATACAGACCAGCTTCCTCTGCTGACATCACCCGCAGGGTCCTCCATCGGTAACATCGGGATTGAGAATATCGGTTTAGCTAACTATGCCCATCGGGCACTTGTGAGAATAGTAAAGAAAAGTTTAAGTTTGTCCACACATGAAATTCTCACAACTTGGTGCACTATTATCGACTTTCTGATATCAAGGTTCTGCTATGCCTTAGGAGGCTTAGGTCTATGTGCTCTGTTCATTGCTTACTCAAAACCAAGGGGGCCTTGCGTTTTCCTTAGTTTGGTAATAAGGAACACATTTTTGATATTAAGCTATTTTAAAGCAAATTAGCAAAGATGTCTTCCATGTAGTGCGATTTTATCAGGAGATGCTGTTTTCTTTTGATTTCCACTTACACTTCCTCAATTCGCTGCTGGCCACGTATTATGCTGCATGTTTTTCTTCCATGCTTAGTTGTGACGTTGCTTCCTTAAACTTTGCTAAGTCCCTGCTGGCTACGCATTGTACTGCGTGTTCTTTTTCTGCTGACTATGCATAATGGGGCCATGGAAAAGATGGGTTTATCAGAAGTAGTACTTCGAGCAATTATGAGCTTGTATGATGATGCATAGACCAGAGTGAGAGTGGGATTTGTGTATTCAGAGGTGTTTGAAGTAGAGAGTGGTATACATCAAGGATCTATGCTGTCGCCACTATTGTTTGCAATAGTTGTGCACATTTTTTGCAGAAAATCAGAAAGGAATGTGGTTAATGAATTACTGTATGTAGACGACCTTGTTCTCATGAGCAAAACCATGGAAGACTTAGAAGATTTTGGAATTGGAAGGATGCACCAAAAATAAAGGCTTAAAAGTCAACATCAGAAAAACAAAAGTGATGATAACCCGGTCTTAAGGAAAACTGTTCAAAAGCAAGATAGATCCATGTGGAGTTTGTAAAAGGAGAGTCATGGCCAATGCAGTGTTGTGAACAAAATGTGGAAACTGGGGTTTATAGCAGATGCACAAAAATAAAAAGTTACTGCTAAGTTGGCAACGCGTTTTGTTTGCTTGAGATGTAGAGAAGATAATGTAGGAAACAGTAAATTCGATCGAGAAGTTGCACGATGAAGAGGAGACAGTGGATGGATTTTGTTATTTGGGAGACAGACTAAATGCAAGGGGTGGTTGTGAAGCGGCAATTATAGCAAAAGTAAGAATCGGTTAGGTAAGATTTACGGAATGTGGAGAGGTATTGCTAGGAAATAAGTTTCCTTTGAGGATGAAAGGCAAAGTTTATCGTTGTTGCATTAGATCAGCGATACTGTATGGAAGCGAGGCATGGTGTTTAAAAGAAAACAAAAAAAGGAACCTTAAGGAGAACGGAGAGAGCTATAGTGAGAGCCATGCGCAGTCGGAAAGTTGTTAAAAGAAAGACAACTTAAGTACGGACGGATATGCTGGGGTAGAAGGAAACTGTAGATGGTTTAGCAACAGCGAATGGATTTAGATAGTACGGACATGTGCTAAGGAGGGATGTTGATAGTGTTTTGAGGGTTGCTCTGGATCTTGAAGTGAGTGGCAAAAGAAGCGGAAGAGGAGACAGAGAAGATTGGTTTGAAGAAGGAGGATGCCTTGAATTGAGCAAGGTGGAGAGATGGAGCGCAAACAATTGTGCAGGAATTGAGTGAATCTTACCCTCTCCACTACAGGGGCAATAACGAACAAAAAACTTAACTACTACTACTCTTGATACACAATAGATTAAAAAAAACGTTATGGCCGGCTGCACATAGCCACCACACGTCTCCTAAGTTTATCGAATCCCTGGCTACGTCTTATTTACCTTGTTTTCACCATAGCCATTCTTAAACTTAACGAACTTTTATCCATTTAATTTAGAAAGTGGATGAATATATATCAAAGTTGTGAAAGGCGCCAAAGTGATTAATTTGTATTTTCCAGATTAAGCTATTAAATGTTAGGATCACTACTTACGACTTTGTTGTAACTGTAGGCATATTTGTATGAGCTAGTGCCTGTGGTTGCCGGCATATTGTTTGGTCCTGACATAAATGCAGCCATGCAAAGAGCAAACTAATCCAAAGTGAAACACTCAAGATTATTGCAGTAGCAGGGCCTTGTTATTGTTGTCGAGGTTAAGAATATCAAAATATTTTTGTATTTGGCCGGCTACGTTTTTATATTTTATTTTTATATTTGGCCGGAATGTTTTTATATTGGCCAAAATATTTGGCCGGCTACGCAGGCCACACCCACTTCCAAAGAAAATTGCTTCCATATTTAGATGACATGTAGCTGACAATAATATTTTGTTGCAAAAGGTAAAATAAAACCATTTTCACCACCTCTTCTTCTTGTAGGGAATCACAAATTTTTTGCTTGGAATAGGCTACATTTTGAAACATTTAACTACTTGATTTTTAGATGAACCTTTGTGAATAGTTTGATAGATAATGCCGAAGAACCATAAAACCGAGGAAGAATACTCACAAGAATGTAGATTATCTGGAAATTGCAATCTTGAGTAGTTTTTACCTGTAGGGTACATTTAAAAAATGTTTATTGACTTCATTTTTTGATGAATCTTTTTGAAAATTTAGAAATATAATGCCAAACAACCGTGCTTGCGAGGAAAAGTAATCAAAATGTACCAAAAAAAAACTATGCTTAACAATTGCAAATTTCTTAGATCTAGTTGGATAATTGTTCAACTAAAAATGTAAAATGATGTATGGCAACGAATTTTCGATCAGCTATTATAAACTAATCCTTAGCCCTGCACCAATCAACAGCCGCCTCAACGTGGTGGTGCGGTCCCCGACCCCATTTGGGTTGGGTCGAAATGGCTGTTGCCCTTTCCGAGGGTCCCAGTTACCCTGGGTACTCCCCTTCATTTTTTTGCTATGCAGCCCCATGAATGATCGCAAAAGGGAAGCACACAGCTTCTTTAAAATCGGTCGCCTGTTTTCTGTTTTTCTTTTCTCTTGCCCCGCTCTTGCCCTTCTTCGTCTCCTCATTCTTCTCCTTCTTTTGATGAGCGATAACATTCATCCCAACCCTGGCCCCATCTTTCCTTGCTCTGTGTGCGCTGGAAATGTGACCTGGCAGGACAAGTCAGTGCAATGCTGCACCTGCTTTAAATCGGTCCATCTAAGGTGCTCACAACTTTTTTCTCCAAATTCAGAGCTCTTGGCAGCTCTCACTCTTGGAGCTGCCCTCCTGCCATAACACTGTGATCCCCTCCTCGGACTCCTCTGACATGTATACCTACACTGTAAAATCTGGCCTCGCCTCTGCTGATGCTGCACTCTCGCCCCACCCTCGTCTCAAAACCTCTTGTCCCCCATCTGTCCATTCTATATCTCGTTCTTCTGCCCCCTCATCACCGTCCCTTGCTCCTGGGCGTCCTTCTACGCCTCCTGCCTCCTCTCCTCCCCCTGACTCTCTCAGGGTTCTTCAATGGAATGCTGGAGGTCTTTGAGTCAGGAGCACTAAACTACTTCACTTTCTCTCGTCTCACCTTGTCGACCTTATCTGCATCCACGAATCCAATCTTAACTCATCTTCCTCTTTCTGGATTCCTGGATTCTCTGCTCTGCATTCTGATCGTACCCACTCCCGGTCTGGCACTCTCTCTCCTGATGAATCCAATCTTAACTCATCTTCCTTTTTCCGGATTCCTGGATTCTCTGCTATGCGTTCTGATGGCACCCACTCCCGGTCTGGCATTCTCTCTCATGATGTCACCCATGCTAGCGGCGGCGTTGTCATTTTCGTCAGGCAGGGCCTATCCTTTTCTGAACTTTCCACCTCCTCTCTTTCTTTCCTTGACCCTTACTCTGATTATGTAGGTGTCAACATCTCTCTTTAACAACTCCTCCTTGCTCTCATTTCTTGATGTGTTTGTCCCCCTATTTGCTCCTCCCCAACGAATGGCAGAACCGATTCCTTCGCTCCCTCCATTCTTCCCTCTGCCAGAAATCTTTTCATTCTGGAAGACTTTAATTGCCATCACCCCCTCTGGGACTCAAGATGTACTTCAGACCCCAGTGGGGAGGAAGTATTTGACTGGTTCATTTCTTCTCACCTCCTTTCCCTCAATGACCCTTCTCCATCCACCCTTCTCCACCGCTCCTCCCCTGACATCTCCTTTGCTCCCTCCTCTCTTGCCCTTTCTTGCTCCTGGGAGGTGCTACAGGACCTGGGTTCTGACCATCTACCAATTCTTCTATCTATCCCTCTTTCTCCGGTCTTTTGCCCCAACGAGTGCCCCCTTCCTTCAACTTTCAGAAAGCTCGCTGAGATGACTTTGCCTCCTACTTTGACGCTCACTGCCTCTCTGCAGAGGAATACTCGTCTCTTTCTCTTTCCTCTGCTGCTGCTCTCTTTACCTCTCTGGCACTGAATGCGGCCAAATCTTCCATCCCTTTCGGCCGCATCAAATGCCCTCCTAAAGCCTGCTGGTCTGCTGAGGTGCAAGAAGCGGTTAGTGAAAGACGCAAGGCTTTCGCTGCCATTCACAAAAGTGATGAAGATCGCCAGGCTTACATCTCTGCCTCTCGACGCGCCTCGTCAGTCATTGCCAAGGCCAAGACTGAGGCATGGCAGACGACTTGCTCTTCTCTTTCATCTAAGTCTAACCCTAAATCTGTGCACTCTCTCCTTCGCTCTATCGCTGGCTCTCCTTCCTCGTCTTCCTCCTTTCCTAACTGTTCTTCTCCTAGAAAATTGGCTTCGATCTATGCCGCTTACCTGAGATCCCACCTTTCCGTTTCTTAGCCAAAGGCCCTGCGTAGCAGAGCCAGAGGCTACCTCTCTGAGCTCCGCCGAGCCATGTGCCCCGAGGAGTCTCACTCGTCCTTTTGCTCTTCTTTCTCCCCCGCTAGATTTCATGCGGCTGCCTCCAACCTCTCCTCCTCCACTGCCACTGGTCCAGACAAAGTTGCCTATCCCATGCCAAAGCATCTTCCTCGCTCTGGCATGGATTTTCTTCTTCACATCTTCAATCTTTCCTGGTCTTTGTATTCCTTTCCTTCCATCTGGAAGACATCTTCTATTATTCCCATACACAAGATAGGAAAGCCTCTCGACTCTCCTGCTTCCTTCCGGCCTATCTCTCTCACCTCCTGCGTATCAAAGCTGTTTGAACGCATCATTTTATCCGGTCTACTTTTCTTTCTGGAGTCTAATTCCATTCTCTCTCCCCGCCAGGGCGGTTTCCGGCCTAAACGGTCTATTCCAAATCAAATTCTGTATCTTTCTCAGTCCATTTCGGATGGGTTTAACAAAATCAGGCCAGGCTCTCGGACGATCCTGTCAACTATCGATTTCTCTAAAGCTTTTGACTCTGTCTGGCATCCCGCCCTTTTCCACAAACTGATTTCGGCTGGCCTCCCTTCTTGCTTTGCTCGTTGGACTTAATCTTTCCTTTCTGACAGGCGCGCTTGTGTGGTTTATCAAAATCACAAAAGTCGTTGCTTTCGAGTCCGTCGAGGTCTTCTGCAAGGATCCGTTTATGACCTCTACTTTTCTCTGTCTTCATTGATGATCTTCCGGCCTCTCTGCCTTCTTTTATCAGCTGCTCTTTTTACGCTGACGATCTGGCCATTTGGTCCTCCTCACCCTCGGTCCCCACTGCGATGGAGGCCACACAAGAAGCTTTGATTCGATTGGAGTGCTGGTCTAGTACTGGTGTCTTCCTCTCAATTCGAGCAAATGTGAGGCCTCCTTCTTCTCAGTGGATCCCCACCAAGCTAACCTCCAGCCCAACCTCCTCCTACTCGCCTCCCGCCTCCATTTCAATCCCACTCCAACTTTTCATGGGGTCACCTTCGACCACACTCTTTCCTTTTCTAAACATGTATCTTCGCTGAAGGCCAAGTTCTTCCCACGTCTCAAGGCCTTACGCTGTATCCTTGCTTTATCATGGGACCCTTCTCTCTTCTGAATAAATCTTTATTCGGCCCCTTCTCACCTACGCTTCACCCGGATGGTTTCCTTTCCTAAGCGCTACCAATTTCACCAAATTGGAATGCCTCCACTGAGCGGCCAGTCGCGCCATCACCGGCTGCATCTCGTCTTCCCCTATCCCACTTCTTCTCTCTGAGGCTTCTTTACTTCCCCTACGAGTCACCCTGACTCATTTCACCCTTTTATCCTATGAGCGGGCCCTTCGTCTCCCAACCTCCTTTCCTATTTCAGGATTGGCCAGACTAGGAGTGAAACCAAGACTCTGCAGATCGTCCTGGAGAGCTTTTGCGTCCACTCACCCGCTCATGCTTCCTTCTACTGGTTCTAGGGAGGCCCTTCTTGCTTTCCCTCCCTTTCCTCATTGGAATCTGCCTTCCTTCACCGTGGAGTTCACCCTTTCCACTCCATGCTCTCGCTCTGATCCCTCTCTCTCTTGCCAAGGTGCGGCTCTCGCTCACCTTGACTCTGTCCCACCTCATGATCTGGTGCTTTGGATAGACAGCTCTGTTGCTTTTCCTTTTGGCAAGGGCGGCTCCGGCGTACTTGCCAACTGCTCTCTCTTTGGCACTGAGGCCACTCTTTCCTTTTCGGCAGGCCCAGTATGCTCAAGTTTTTCTGCTGAGGCCTACGCCATTCTGCACGCTCTTTGCTGGTCTCGGCAGCACCAACAAGTCTGCTATTTCTCTTTTCTTCTCCTACTATCTGACTCTCGTTCTGTCCTCGCCACCTTGTCCTCTCCTCCATCTTTCCTCTTATCTCAAACTCTGTGGCAGATCTGGCAGGAACTGTCTTCTCTCTCCTTCTTTTCTATCAGGCTACAATGGGTGCCCGGACACTCGTTTCTATCGGGGAACGATGCGGCTGATGAGCTGGCCAGACGGGGAGCGCTACTTGCGCCCTCTGCAATCCCTTGTAGTCTCTCTCCTCTTATCTCTCGTATCCACTCTCGTCTTTTCTCGGACTGGAGGTGTACAGCCTCATCGAAGTATTTTGACACACAGGTTTCCTCGATTTCCACCGAGGAGCTTGTGCTCCCTCGTCATGCTCGCTGTGTCCTCTCTCGTCTTCGCTGCAACGGACACAGCCTTCTTTTAGGTTCTTATTTCTGTAGGATTGGCAGAATTGAGAATCCTTCCTGCAGCGTCTGTGGACACTCGCCCCAGGACACCTCTCATCTCATTCTGCACTGTCCAGCTACGGACTCTTTGCGCCGCTCAATCTTTGGCGACTCTCTATCTCTTTACAACCTCTGGTCCAGACCCTGGGGAGTTTCCTGGCTTCTGGGGCTCCATGGTCTTCTGCCATGCCCCCATCCCTAGGAAGGGTTCGGGTAACCAACAACAACAATCCTTAGCCCCAACTATTAATACTTATAGTCACCTACTGCTGGAAAGCAAAATTCCCAAGCTTTCAAATCACACTAATCGTTAGTACCGTATTGTAACCTTTTTGTAATAAACTTACCTGTTTTTACTCAGCTTACCACTTTTTTGGAGGGATAAAAAGTTACACTACAGATGTTAAAGTTTAATTTGTTTAGTATAAAAACAAATGGTAAAGATGCATATCATATATATCTGGGATTGCCTTGAAATCTTAAAAAAAAGTTTCAAAGAAACCGTACACCCCACACAGATCATGCAAACAAAACGACACTAAACCAGACTGTGACTCTGCCATTGGTCAGCATCTTTTAGAAAATGAACAATGTGCATAAAATTACGACAACAAGCGATTTTCGATCCTCGCAACAGCATGCAGCTCTTTCCACCTTAATCTCTTAGAGGCTGTTTATATCAAGACTCAGCGCCCGGTGCTATGAAGACAGAAAGAGTTTGTTTACACTCTTAAACTCTTTCGATAATCGTGGCGCTCCTAATCCTCGATAATTTGGCCTCTAGCTCCGCTTTCTCTAGCATTTCGCTATTGCAAAATCTCTTTTTTTTAGCGTGCTTTACAATAATAACGCTATCATTGGCTTGTCCTGATTGCCTAACGTCCAAATTGATCACACAAAACACTTATTCACTCTAGATCTTCCCTTTTGACACGATACCACCACTGATGAAAGCATCACGAAAAACTTACGACTAAAACAGCTTTTTTCAAAGCTATATTAAAATTCTGTACCACCAAGAAAGAAAACTCGTAGTTGAAGAATGGCTTATGCTGTGGAAGGACCTATTTTGGGGAGTTGCTCGAGGGAATAGTGAAAGCAATGAAAGAAATACAACTAGGAAAGGCAGCTGGACCCAATAAACTATGTCCAATGCGTAAAATGTCACCTAATATAGAAATAGAGATGGACGTGATGATAAAATATTGTCAGCATGTTTTCGATGTAAAAGCAATGCCAGATAAGCGGCAAAGGAGTGTGCTGGTGCAGATTTCCAATAAAAAAAGTGACGTAAGAAACTGTTGAGCAAACACTTCATGGGGAAAAAAGTTGCAGAAGCATGTTGTAAAGACGGCCAAAAAGTGCTGCAAAGAAGGACTTAAGCATTAGTGACTGTTGAAACAATCCAAGTTCCTTTTTCGTCAGGCGAAGCAACAACAAGCACATTGTTTGTGGCCAAAAAAGTGCAAAAGAAAAAAACTGCCCTACAGATAAGCGCTCTACATGGCAGCATCCTGGCATGCTGCGACTATGTGTAGCTTACTTCTTATCCGGCTTGAGTTACCATGCAACTTGGAGTTGAAAGGTCATTATGTACCACAAATGAAATGGCTTTCATAGAACGGTACAACTCGATATAACCTTTTCATTAGTCAAACACGCTACAACAGTTAGTGTTCAGCAGATGACCCATAAACGCCGAAACGATGGCGGTTTGGAGATTGAGATAAAGCTGCGTGTGTGTTTCTCGGATATTATAAAACCATTTGATCTAGTCGCGAGAAAGAAGATGGAGAAAGCAAAACATTGGTGCTATACATAAGAGAGATAGAATGTTTATGGAAAAATGAAATAATTTTAAGAAGGACCGAGAAAGCAGTGTATGTTGTTTAGTTAATTGATGAAAGAACAGCAAAGAATGGATAGATATGCTTGATTCAAAAGAAACTGTAGCAAGACCAATAACAGTGAATAAAATGCGATGGAAAGGGCATTTTCTAAAAAGGTATGACAATGAAATGTTGAAAAAAGGATTAGATTTTAAGAGGCGAGGGGAAACGCAGACGATATGACAAACGGGAGACAAAATTAAGAAAACAAAGTGGCGCAACGTTGTTTCTGAAATTCCCAAAAACGTGAGGTGAATCCGGCCGCCTCACTTAACGGGGACAAAATCAGATATTAACAGGGACAAACAAATCATGAGCATAGTTTTTGCTAATCAGAAGATTGAAAACAGATAATCTTGACGATTTATTACCCACATATGGCACAAACAAATTCCGAGTGATAAAGCTCTGTTCTACATACCTCTTTTAAAATAAGTGTAAATCTGTAAAGAAACAAGAATTAGTGAAAAAAATTAATGCCTTTTAGTTTGATGTTAGTTAAATTGTTCAAAAAAAAATTGAAAAATAAGTTGGTTTCTTCTCTGCGATGTTTTGCTTAAATTCAAACGCTGACTTTAATAAACAGTGCTATGACATAAATGACGTGATCAACTAAAACGTGGGTAATTATTTAGTTCCATAAATGCAAGTAAATTGGCAAAATTTGCCATCACAAACCTCTTCTGTCTGAGAGTCAGCCCAGCGAGCATGAGGAAGAGATCTGTTGTGAAAGAGAGGGTAGGCTGTCCTCATCACCACTGCTTTGAAAGTTTTCATCAGGACTATGTCATCTTTCTAAAATTGTAACACATAAGCAGTAGAAACGACATAAATAGTCTCCTGTGCTTCACTGGACGACAATGGAGAAGCTGTTTACCAACAATGCCCTGACAAGTGACTACTAGGCATCCACCAATGGCAGTTTTACTTGTTGGCAGTAGGGCTACCAATCTGTAACTTCTTTGCATGACTGATCCCAAATAGACTGCCTCTTCGATTTGTTCTGATTTTCTTGCGTTAACCAAAATTATCATTTAAACCGTGCCTTCATTCCAAAAAAATAGGAGTAAACAACAACAACAACAACATGACATAAATAGTTGTTCAACAACACAAACCTTTTCAACTCTGGTTAACAACTTTTCTTTTTCCATCAAAGTTCGCTGAAATACAAAAATTGATTTTCAGACGCCATAAACCTGGATATATCATACTTGATCAGGTTAAAAGTAGTAATCTGCTCACCCAGCAAGTTGGTATTGTTAAGCTCTCCTCTTCTTTGGGGTAAAGGCACGGCATGAACGGCGATTTAGATTCCCACCGCAAACCTAATGAAAGTCAGGCTAGAAACAAGAGGCAGTCTATTTCGAACCAGTCACAAAAATTGCAGATTGGTAGCTCTACCATCAACAAGCCTTGGCACTGATGGAAACGTAAAAGCTGCCACTTACGACATACTGAGGGAGCAGCTGTAACATTCTAATATGGTGAAGCACGTCGCAAGAGGAGAATATAAGATACCTACCACTGTTGATCTTGGGGCTACCAGTATACATTTTGTATTCATGACTGGTTTAAAATGGCCTAACACTTTTCCCTAGCCTGATCTTGATGAAGTTTGGTGGGTAAATTTAAATAGTTTCGTGCCGGTCTCCACCCTGAAGATAAAGGGTAAATACAACAACTCAACTCTAATTGGGTCGAATCATTAGACACTTGGATTAATCACAATATACAATCAATGTTGCAATTATACACTACAGCAGTGGTTCCCAAACTTTTAAGAGTTGCGACCCATTATTTATGACCACAGCTTATGGCGACCCACTTAACTTTATTGGGTAAAAACGTAAACAAAAAAACAAATTTTTTTCAAATTACATATTCAGTGAGGTCTTTGAGAAGGACGAGTCTATTTATGAAAGAACATGAAACACAAATGAAATAAATTGACGTTAATGAAACATTAATGAAGGAAACAAATCTATTATTTCTAAGTACATTTTCAGCGAGGCTTGTGAAAAGGATGAGCTTGTTTCTTGCTACTTTCCATAATAAACTTCACAATAATTTCAATGTGTCATAGTTTCAGGCATAAAGAATTTGAGAGTTGCAGTTTATTTTGAAATTTACTTTTAATCCCAACCAGTGCTGAAAATCCAGCTTCGCACTTATAAGATGTCAAGAATGGCATAAGCACTTTTTATACCTCGGTGGAAATGAGTAGGTATAGGGTTGGAAGAGACACACAAAACTGTACCAATTTTCTTGTGTTGAAATTCAACTCCGACGAAAAGTCTTCGGATAAATCGATAAGTTCTGCATCAACTTTTGTTGATATCCCAGTTGTCATGGCAGGCTGAAAGGGGTTCATAATCCATCTTTTCTGTTGCATAGCATTCATCTCTTTATGGAAATAAAATTCAAAACTTATTCAAGTGTTCTGATATCTCGCTGATTATACTATCATCAACTTTTGCTTCAATCTCTTTTATAAAGGTTTGTAATGTTTCAAAACAGTCATAATTTGGGCTGTTAATACAGTTTTTCCACAGAACAAGTTTTTTCATAAAACCTCAAATTTTGTCATAAACTGCGAATATACTGACACCTTCTGCTCCTTGTAAGTACAAATTTAGTTCATTTAATCTCGAAAAAACATTTTCCAAATACGTAAGCCTTAGAATAAATTCTTCGTCGCGCAAGTATTTTGCGAAATCGCATTTACCTTCCGCAAACATAGCAACTTCCTCACGAAGTTCTGCAAGTCTCGTTAGCACTTTGTCCCTCGAGAGCCATCGTATTTCTGTATGCAGAAGAGGGGATTTATGATTGCTTCCCTCTTCACACAACTTTTCAAATAAGCGTGATTGAAAAGGCTTTGACTAGATGAAATTCACTATTTTAACGGAAGTCTTCAAAACATTTTTAAAATCATCACATATATATTTTAATACTAACGCTGCCCTGTGAAGATTGCAGTGAGTCCATAATGCGTTGGGATTGCGTTCAAGTATTCTTGTCACCACACTCCTGTTTTTACCGCACATAGCACGTGCACAGTCCATACATATCCCTATACATTTATGTCAAGCAGGCCTTTTGTTCTAATATAAGTATCAACAGTATAAAAAATTTCTTTGCTGGTACTTCGACTGATTGGTTCACACAACATATTTTCACGAGGTTCGGAGTTCCATACATAACGTACAAAAACAAGTAGTTGGCACAGGCCTTGTACGTCAGTAGATTCATTGAGTTGTAAAGAAAAAAAAGAACTTTCGATTACTCGTTCAATAATTCGATTTTCTACCCATTGCGACATTTCATCAATTCTATATGTGACCGTGTTATTAGATATAAGAATTGATTTAATTTCTTTTTCACTCTTATCACCAAAGAAAACTGTAACTATATCTTTTATAGCTAGAACTAAAGTCTCCCCAATTATGTGTGCCTTACCAGCTTTTACGATTCTCAAGTTAATCAAGTAAGACACGTACAATGATTTTTCATTTACGTTGGTGTAACGCTGCAAAACTCTCTGTCCTGTCTTTAAATTCGCTAGCATTTTCTTAAAAAAATCAAGGGGTTTGTGTTTCAACTCGGGATGCTTAGTCTCAACATGACGAAGCAATTTGTTTGGATGCATGCTCTCGTTTGCAAGTTGTTCATAACAAATAACGCATCGTGGATGCAGGTCTTTTTCATCTTCATTCCATGTAAATTCCATTTTTAAGTATGTGTCATCATAACTTCTCATTACTTTTCGTCGCTATGACTGACTTGTTTTTAATTGACTGGACTTTTCTTTTCTTTTTGACTAACTGAAGATTCATCGTCATCGACTTCAACTGATTTTTTAACCATTCATCCATTATATGAAGGGCTACGTAATACAAAAAAAAATCAGATTAAGTAAACTGTTGGAAGATGCTTTATTAATGCCATGAGTCATACGATGAAGTTAATTTTAACTTTTATAGTAATTAATTAATTAGGAAAATAGTACAATTAAATAATTAAACCAATTCATGATTCCAGACTTAAACAGGCTGTTAGAACAAAACGTTTGCTTTGATCAATTGTGTACTGTACACTTGCTTGTAAAGTACTCTTTTATCTATCTTTCTCTAATTGCAGCTAGGGCTTAAAAAAAGTGTCCAATTTTTGTACCTTTTTCTTCAAAATTTCGTTTGGCACACTTTTTTTTAAGCCCTAATTGCAGCTAAGGCTAGTTTAACAAAAAAAACCTTGCAAAAAAGTTTTGGAAACAACGCAATAAAGGCTCGCTCTACAAGATTTTAGATAGTTTTATGTGGAAAACAAAGAGAGAAACGATTTACAAGACATTTTTTAAATCAAATTTTCTTTGTTTAAAAAATGTCTAGTAAATCGTTTCTGTCTTTATTTCTCTGCACAGCGTGTCAGGCTATTTTCCTACTGCCCGAGCTAGACAAAACAAAACACTGACAAGAGAGGCCAGTTAGTCTTTTAGTATCAGGCTCATTGGCTTTTGCCCGAGTTAAGTGAAAAGTTTTTGTTCCTTTAAAAAGATCGTAGAAGGGAAACCTTTCACAGATTAGAATTTAAATTTTTTTGTTTTTTTAATAATTTCAGTGCTGAAGTTGCCACTGATCCCAATAGCTTGTGGTTAATCAAAGCTAATGTGCAATTCTATAACCTTTCACGACCCACCAAGATTCCTTTTGTGACCTACTGTTGGGTCGCGACCCATAGTTTAGGAAACGCTGCACTACAGTCGAATCCCAAAGACTTATTTTAAATTAGGACGATTTAGCAACTAGTTTACAATGAAATATTTCACATTGTTAACAAATGAACTCAATTAGTATGTGATACTAGCATTTTGATGATTGGATGGTTTTGGCGACTGCCCTCAAACTTGTGCTCAAGCCATTAAGGCATACTGTACTTCCTAACAGACGCAAAAGACCCATACACCATTAACATACAACCCTTCACACTTCCTTTTAATGCCAAGCCCACGCAAAGAAATTGTGAATACCACTATTTTTAGTCGATCTGGCTCGTCTCGAGATCGAACCTTTTGGTTCAAACAACCCTACCGTACACAAAGTAAGTGCTTTTAATCGGCTATCGCACGGGTAATTTGGATGCCACACGCACTTACTAAATTAAACCATCTTGCAATATTCTTAGTCTGTGGCCTAGATATTAATACATAGAACTGATCACAATTTATCCACATCACATCTCAATGCATCAAGAGAGAGAAGTTCATGCCAACTATCACGTGGTGAGGCCTGGTAACAGATAATATATCTGGCTAAAACTAGCAATTTCAGAAGCAACTTTTTTCCTGAGTAAAAAGCGATGTTACAAGAATGTTAGAATACCATATCAGCATCAACAAATTGGCATCATCGAGCCCTAATCAGGACAGGGAGTGCCCACTGAATGCTGGTAACTTTAATTGTAGCAGTACCACTTGGAGCTCTTAATGGTAGCAATACCACTTGCTACTTAGTTGTAGCAGTTCAATGAATCCTAACGAGCATTCGTTGGAAAATAAAGAATACGCTGCAGATATCCATCTTCTCTTTGGTCTTTAGTGACCTGACGCTCTTTTAACTACGAGATGAAAACCACTTCCAATCTCGATCTGGCATTTATAAAGCAGCCGGGACCAAAGACTGTATTTGATCACTTTCCGTAATCACAATCTCGGTCATCGCTCCATAGCCCCTACGCTCCAAGATTAACTAAGTGCAATTTCTGCAAAGCTAGGCGAGATAAATTTATCTTTTTGATTGAATCTGTAGCAACCAAACTACCAGGCACCACCGTCTAACTTAAACAAAGCCGAAAAAGATTGCTACTCATTGCTATAGCTCCTTTTCAAAAAATCTAAGTTCTATGAATTTGTCACTCGATGTCTCGCTCGACATGCCTTGCTTAGCCAAGTAACCTGCTCTAGCCCAAGATCACGTTCGCTGCAAGTAACCAATCTCAGTGACTTGTATCTAGGCACTCATTTATCTATTACACAGTTGCTGCTAGAACAGCTAAACAACTTAAAGACGCCTCTGCAAGCAAGCGGCCTTAGTGACTTGTACAGAAGTACACATTCATTTTTACCACGCAGTTGCTAATTTTAAAAAGTAAACAACCTAAGATGTCTCGGCAAGGGACCTCAGGGACTCGTGCGGAAACACTCGTTTATCTGTGCTGCAGTGTTGCTGCTCGAAAAAGTATACAACCTAAAGGTTCTTTTGCAAGTAAGTAAACTAAGTAACTCGTTTTAAGAAACCCATTTACTTATGCTGCAGTGTTGCTGCCAGAAAAATATATGGTCAATACAACAAGAAGATTCAGCAACATTTTGTGCCAAACAAAAGCAGCTGCAGAGAACAAAGAAAGAGTAATCTTTTGCAGGAGGACAATGAGAGTCAAAGTAGGAAGCAAAGTCATCCTAACAAACTTTTTGAAATTAGAAAATGGAGGGTACTATTTGGAATGAGAGATGGAAAAAGGGAGAATTTGGAGAAAAATAGGACGATGGTTAGAACCTAAGTCCTGAAAAACTGTCACAAGTAATAAAACAAAGGATCAAAAGAGATGTTTGGAGAAGGAGTCAGAGGAATGATAAAGAAAGTGGGAAAACGAGGGTCCATGAAAAAGATTAGAAGAGCTAAACCAATTGAATACCTCGTCTATGCGAGAGTCTAGGAAATCTCTCAAGTCCCAAAGAGAGTGGCGACTGTTAAACAATAAAAGATTTCTGGGAAAAGAGAATAAATCGGTTCTAAGGTTCTGAGTGGAGGGATGTAGATGTTAAGAAGAGCGGGGAAGAGTTTTAGAAAGACGATGATCCCAATATTATTAGAGTAGGGGATCAAGAGAGAAAACAAAAAAACTACATAGTTAAGGGAATAATCCTGCCTGACAAAAGTGATAACCCTCCACCAGCGCGCGAGTCATTGAAAAAATAAAGAATGCCTGACCGAAAGTGGGTAAGATTACGTTGCAGAGGCTTGTCTTTAAAAACCTTAAAAGACGAAAGTACACTAAGTTGGATTCCTGGATACAAATCAGGTCAACACGAAAGACAGAAATAGAGTGAAGTACTTTTACACTTCTAGCGCAGAGGTTTCCTGCATTCGCTTGATGAACCCTGAGCTCGTTAAATGAAGAAAGCAGGTAGCAAAATAACAGGTGCACCAAGGAAAGTAAAGGTAAGGACTCTGTGAGGGCATTTATAAACAAGGCAGAGGCGAGTAAGAGGTGAGGACTTTGTGGGGGGATTCATACACGAGGGAGTGGCAAAGTAGGATGACGCAAAGAAAAGGTTTTAAAACATACAAACCTGCTCGTAAAAATGCCTTAGTAACAGTCGAGTTAGCTGAACAGCCAAAAAGTGGAAATATACCTGGGTGGGGATCTCAAAGCAGAAATCATGAGTGCTGGGAGCAGGGGCTCCCCGAGGATTGGCAGAAATAAGACAGAAAAGACCCCTTCATGAATGCAACGAGACAAAAATATAGAGCTCCAAGGAAGACAGGAAAGTACCTTGCAAGGTTACCCATTTGAAGCAGGTAGCGCACTGCACTGAACTGCATCTCCAAATCCCATTGCCGGTGTAAAAATAGCACAAAAAAGTTGTATCAGGGTTTAAGTAAACGTTACGGATTACCAGAAAAAACGAGAAGGCGTAAAGAAACAAGGGAAAAAGAAAGGCAATAGTGTAAGGACAACAAAAAATAATGTAACCGATTTTGGAGAGAATGGACTGCCTATCTGTGGTTGTTCAAAGGAAAGCACCAAAAAAACATTTTTGGCCTGGAAAGCGCCAGGTATTCCTAAATCCTGGAGCAGGTCAACAACAATTTAGGTCCATTCCAGCGGGGTCTGCACAACCACATTTAGGCGACAGTTGATGGGAGCAATTTTGAGTACTTGTTGGCATAGTCTACAAAAGGCATGTGAGGTACCCTCATTCGGCTTATAATCTCTTCAGATGATTGCAATTAATAGAAAAAAAAACAGTGTACAGGTACGGTCAGTATACCACACACTCAATCTTATTGCCAGTGATAAAGCTATTGCAGTCTGAAGGTCGTAACTAGATAAAGATCTTGGGTTTTCCAATGTTGATTTTTAAACCAAATCTGGAGTTCACTATAACAAAGTTGTTGGTTGATTGCTGATGATCAGAAGCAACATTGTCATCCGCGTAGTAAAACTCAAGTCACTTTGGCTGTAGAGCAGGATTTCCCACACTTTTGGGGCCGGAGACTCCCATTTAAAAATCAGTTTTTTCTCGCACCCAAGCTTTTTTCTTACCAGTTTTTTGCCCAACAAGCACAAAAGAGTGATACAAAACGACACTGAATCATGTTTTCTTGTAAATCAGCTCATTTATTCAAGAATTTATTTCACTCAGCCTTTTTTAATAAATTAAAACTTAATCCTTCATCTTACTTTGCTAGCATTTAAAAGTGCATAATGCAGAAAAATAAATCTGTGAGAGGACGAATCAATCGATTTGTTGTTACCATCTTAAAAATAGCATTTCATGCGTGTTTAGTATAAGCCCAATGACGTAGAGCATAGGGTGTCCAAAACTGTACCTACCGTAAAATAAATATTTTTACTTTTTGTTTTCTGATCATATTTTCACGACTTCCCTGTGCAGTCGTCTCTGACCCCAGTTTAGGAAACCTAGCTGAAGACACATCATTCTTTGCATGAAGCAGAAAAGATTCCAATAGGCTGCATCGAAACAGTATTTGATACATACAACTGGGTTGTATGTGGGAACTTAAAAAAAAATACAGCAAGAAAGAGCGAGAATAGCGAGAAAACAGCCCAGCTTTAGACCAGGGCTTCTTAAACTTTGAGTCACGACTCCCATTTGGGGTGGCAAAAAGCAATTTGGGAGTCGCGAAACAAATTTGGAAATAAAAGTTTTTGTAATTTCGCAAGAAAATTACATGTAGGCCTATAAGTGAAATTATTGCTACTGCATTTTTAAGGGTATCTCCATATTTTACGCTGTCAGTTGTTCATTAGGAAGTATGGACTATTGTATCAAAGTAATTAACTTATCACAAGAAGTTTTGTTTTGTTACGTCCTGATTGTGGTAACATACTGACTGATAATGACCTTGTTGACGGGGGGAATTTGGAAAAGTTTGACCTTAAACGTCATGAAATTAGAAATTTAAGAGGAAACCACCAAAATAAGGAAATTATAAAATTTGTCAGAAAATATTAATAAGTTTGCAAAAAATAAAAAAATAAAATTGAAAAAAAACTTTCAACTTGTCATGTAAACTACAGGAACTGTGGAAAAAACTCCAAACTGCATTTTCCACGTTTATAATACTTTTTACGGAAAAAAAAGGGTTTTGCTGCCTTATCTGTAATGAAATATAATTATTTGACGCTTAACAAGGTTAAATTTAGTTATTTTTTGATAACTTGGGATTGTTAGTTTGTTTAAAGTAGATTGTTGATTTGTTTAAGTGAGCCAAGCCGATGGTAATCAAAAAGTGCATGAGCCACGCAAGCTAGGCTTCTTACCAGCAGTGTATTCAAAGAAAGGGCACAGTGCAATTCCCCTTCCCCAGTTGGCCTAAAAACTAGTTACTAAAAAAATTAGTTACATTTCGATTCTTTTCAATATGCACTTGAAGACATTTTTTTGAGAGTAAACAGTTCATTTCATTCATAAATCATCAACAACATCCATCCCATTACATGAGCTTGATAACTTTTATAAATTGAATTTTTTAAATATTTTATTTGCTTTACTGTTTCCATTACGCAGTTCTTATATTATCATTATTATATAACTACTTTCGTTGATTGTGTGCGATTGCATTACTTTGCTATAGACAAAATCATCACTTGAGATCTGTAATTAGTGGTGTATTTAAGGAGAAAAATAAAAGTAGATGGCTGCTGAAACGGTAAGACAGAAGCAAAAACACACAAAAAAGTTATTTTTAAGACCAAAACATGCAAAATTTTCGCTTTTCAAAGGCATTTTGTTGTTAAATGCCTTCTACCGAAAAAGACTGGGCTTATTTATTTGATAAGATTGCATGATAATAAGATCGAGCTTGCCTAATGCTCTACCCCTTAAAATTTACAAGTATTTCTAAATTCATAAATTCAAAATTTCTAAATTCTAAATCTAGTGTTTGCAATAGGACTGTTGCCTTAACATCATTAACGTTTAGGTTGCCCATCAAGGGCTCACATAGAAAGCTCTTTTCTAAAATGGGATCGCAGAGCAAAAAAATTTGAGATGCCCTGCTTTAGACCACAAATGGTAGTTGATTCGTTAGATACGCTGTTCTGGTGGATAATGCGTGCAGTCATTACTTCATGCAATGTCTGTATTAGGGTAACAAAGGGGTTAGTCAAAACACCGCAGCACTTCACATGAACCCTCTTGAAACACCATTGTCGGCTTTTTTTTGAGATGGAGAAGATACAACACAGCTATTTTTATTGTTTTCGTGCTTTCTACCAGAAGCTCCAAGCACCGAAGCCCATGTCAAGTATTACACAAAAAGGGCAGAATCCACTAAGGAATTCCACCAGATTTTTTCAGTGGTAGAAGACATTCAGGGTGCGTTTTGCCAGTACCTTTCCTGTGATAGAGAGCAATAATTTTCCACAGCAGTTTTACTAATGACATGGTGCTCCTTTTTGAACATAGTCAGAACAAGGACATTGTTAGATCGTAAGGAAATGATGATTTCACATATATCTGAAGCAGTAAGAGATATAATTGTTTATTTTGAGCTGTTCCATCCAGGTCTTGCTGTTCCACCAGAATGTTATCCAATCCAGCAACCTTTCCATGGCGCATCTGCATCAGAACTACTATGAATTTTGTGTAAGTGGAAAAGGTGAAGAGTTGCAGTATACTTCGAACAAAAACGCTTGGAGCAGAGGAATCGCAGTTTAGTAAGGAAACAAAATGTTCCACCCAGCTTATATTATGATCTGATAGTATTAAAGGGAAATGGCATGACTAGCAGACTTAAAGAGTTACCACTGTCGACTTTTTAAGTTCAAGAACCTCCTGGGTGCGGATAAAGAAACACCTCAAATTTCTTGAGCAACCATGATGTTAGAACTCCGCTGCTTTTCTTTGCCACCAGTTATTCTGAATAGCGCACAGTCTTAGCTGGAATTCTTTCTTTTGGTGTTCGTACCTTGTCTTTTTTGCTCTAAATAAAGTATCGTAATGATGCACGTGTGCATCCCGTTTTCACTAACGAAGTTTGATTTTCTCATCATTGCTGTCATAACAGTATTGACGTTTCATATAAACTGATAATCTCTTTAACTGCATCAGAGATGGAGCCATCAAGGGTGGTTCATTCCTCTTTTACAAATCTTTCAGCGGAGTAGAAAAGGTAAAAAATGTTGGATATTTTCTTCTCACGTGACTATAGTTTTGGTTGGCAACTCTGCTCATGCAAGTTGCTAGATTGCGTAATTACATTTCTTTGTTTTGAGCTGATAATGCATGGTTCGGTTCTACGGTCAGATCGAGATCCCGTCAAAATGGGGTTTTTGAGATATTAAGTCGGTTAGTTAGTATCCTAGAACTTTGTATTATCTAAATTTAGAGATTAACTAATTATGTTGAACAGAAATTGGTTACATGATTTCATGCGTTAGTTGTTTCTTATAGCTTGGCCAGTTTTGGTACGTTTTGTTTTTTTTTGTTCCTAGGGTGGATGCGAGCCGATTCTTACCAGTTTCGTTTGTTTAGAAACCGTCACGAGTAACGTCAACGACAGAGTGCACAACACACGAAGAGGTATTTGGTGAGGTTGCTTTATTGTAGTGACGCGTTGAAGACTGCAGACCGAGTATATGAACCCATGTTATAGATTTTAAGTGCGCCAAGCCACTAAAGAATAAATTTATAACATCCTAGTTAACTTAAAGCGTTGATACTTACTTACAAACATACTCGTACTCAAGTAAAAGTGAAAAAGTAATAGAGAATTAAAGTACTTAATTAGTAAACGTATAAAGTAATTTTCTTTTGTTAAAAATTAGTCCTAAATGATACATTACAGTTCAGGCACGTAACAGTGGTGTATTTTGGGGGAAGAATACTAGCGTAGCTAGAAACAAAAACATACTTTCAGGCGTTTTGTTCCTCAATTTTTCGTTGATCATCTTTTTTGGAGAAGGCCTTTTTCGAGGAAAATAACCTTTTGGCTGGCATCGATGTACTGCTGCCATTTTAATAGAAAATAACTACTTGACTTGATCAGGTTCAAAAAATTAAATGGGAACATAGATCCTTTACACCCCACGACTATGCCTATAGGGCAGGGACGTTGTTTCATGTCCCCTCTCCTCTGGTAAGCTACTGTGTAGTTCCCCTTTGGGCTGGATAAAAACATTACTAATAAAAGTGGGTCAAAAAAGCTTCCATTGAAATTTGATCACCAAAAAAAAATATTACAAAAGGGTTATCGCCCTCCAACCAAAATAGAAATCCAACGCTGCCCTTCTTTTACAAATCCTCGGTCATCATTGGACACATTTCACAATAAACGCTTCTTATCAAAGTCTTATTTATTGCATTTTGTGACTGTTGTCGTATCCTTTTCATAGAATGTTCAATCTTGTTCACTGATGGCTAAAAGTCGTCAAAACGTGGAGCCACACGATGACACAAAGGTTGTTTACTTTTGTAAAAGCTTAATGCTTGATACTTAAGATTTACAATAACCAAAGACAGAGGTGTAGCAAGCCAAAAATTTTGAAAGGAAACCGAGGTAGGGGCAAACTTTTTGAGCTAGATCAAAATTTTTGGTAAAGACCTTTTTTGAATCCTTTCTACGGCCCCACAAGATTTTCATCAGAATCAAGGGTAGGCCTATTAAGTAAACCTTATAGATATTTGTTGAGGCTAAGCTTAGGCAGGATGGTTGAGAAACTGAGACGGATCTGGTACTAAAGTTTATGAGTGTCAGAATCAGTGGCGTCAAAGGATGTATTTTGTTTTGAAGCTTGTAGGTCGAAAATTTTTTTTCCGAGATTAACTTCTTCAAACCAAGTCTTGCCGCTTTTCAACTTGAAGGCATTTTTTGGAGTCAACTTTGTGAAATCGTATTTTTTTTGTTTAGGTGGGGAAAAAGCCAAAGCATATCTCACTGGCTTCTTAAAAATTCCTGGTCTGAATTCACAGGTATCCCTAATCTCTCTGTCAACGCTACAAAGTTTAGTGACCTTTTTGAAAGGACGTTAACAATTTGACCAAAAACAAAGATTTTATTTTCGGGAGGGCCATTGCTACTTTGCTTCCTTGGCATTGATGAACTACTAATATATGTTTGGGAGGATGAAGGACACTGCAAAAAAATTAAAGGCTATTTAATGTTTAAAAACTTCGTGACAGCACGGTGCACAGGTAGTAACTGACCGAGCCTTGAATAGATAACATTAAATAGTAGCCCCAATTCAAACAGCCCACTTCAACCAAAGATTTGCAGAAAATAAGAATTCAAATTTGAAGCTGCTTCTAGTGCTAACATATTGAATTTTAATTCAACCAACGTTGGGCTTAAGCCTTTAGTCTTAAGTGACAGTTATAACTGCCCAAGTAGCATTACTAGGCACCTATTTTACTGAAGTAAAAGTAGAAAAAAGAAACCACTCAAGTAAGTAGCTCGTCACTGAGAAACCTACGGAAGTAGCTTACTAAAGTAGAACTACTTCGTTATTGACCACTCCTGTTCCGTAATAAAATCTTTCAATTTGCCCACGACCATCTACTCTGCTTAGCTGACCGTTCGTGGGGTGTTTGATTTTCTTACAGAGGGTTATTGCAACTTCACGAATCAGCAGGCAATGGTCAGACCAGCTCTCATCTGCATCATGTAGAATTTGAAGATGAGATCTTTTTTGTGTTGTCTGGCTATAGCATAACTAAGAATTTGACAGATAACCAAGAAAGCATCCAAGTAGTGTTTTAACAATTGATAAGTTAAAACTGTGTATTTATGACACAAAATATTTTAAAAGGAAGCTTTAGGAAAATATGTGAGTCGAGACAATTGCAGCAGGCGGTGAGTGGACCTGAATTTTGAGACAGGTTGACAAGGCTGTAAGGCCCTACCTTTGTAGAGCTTATCTTTCACACCTTTTCACCAACGCTTTTTCCACATGATTTTTGTTTTTCGACTCGACCAACATCACCAAGACGAATAAATCCAGGATAACAAAAAATGCGACTGCATGAGAAATACCGCAAGAACAAAGTCACTTAAACAATTTTATCACAGGCAATAAGACCAGTGCTTGACTAGGTTCAGGTACTAAACCTGCTTCTGAATGTTAGATGCCGGTGCTAATAGAACAAGAAGAAGACAAGACCAGGGCTGGGATGAACGTTGCCGCTTATCAGTAGAAGAAGAAGTAGGGAGGAGGGGCAGAGAGAGAAAAAGAGAGCAAAGATGGAAAAACAGACGACTGATTTTAAAAAGAGTGCAAGCTGACCTTCTGCAATCGATCAGTGGACAGCACATCAAAAAATAATGTTTGGTGTGGAAAGTGCCCAGGGTAACTGAGATACGTTGAGGAGGCCAATTTGGCTCAACCAGACGGGGTAGAGAACCGCAACATCACGTTGAGACGACTATATCTTTGCTTTTAATAAAAAAAACAGATTGATCATCAGTTGACTTAAAATAAAACAAATGATCTTTCACTATTGCTACTTTTCGTTTACCACACAAGTAAATGTTTGTATTTTAAAACTACGAGCACCTTGCTAAATTTGTAATTCAGTAAAGGTCATACGAGGTATCTGAACTCAGAAAAAATCACCGAAAGCGAAAGGGTCTGCAATGGTTTTCGAGAAATAAAAGAGGTTAGCCAAAACAGATTAAAAATCAACTGGTCTAGACAAACTTCAAGTACTTATAAAAAAACGAGTTGGAATAACTCTACCCTACAATATTGACAAATCGATACAACCTGATCTGAACGGCTTCAGTGCCCTATCACAACATCTTACTATGTTCCACACTGTTCTAGATCATACACCATCTCACCCTAAGTGCATCCATGATGTCATTTCTATCCAATGCATGAAGAAAAGAAACAATGACTGGAGAGTGCACAATACTGGCATCAGATGTATCCAAACGATCTGTGATGAGGCTCTTTCCAAGAAGAGTGCGGAAAAGCGATACCAAGCGGCCATATGATGTTGGCAAAACGATGGTGGTCGGAAGGTTGCTAAAAATATCAATGAGGCAGATGTGGAACTACTTGCTTAAAACACATCATTTAAAAAACTTTGCTCTTAAAATTTAGGCCTCAACTTCCTTCAAACTTTTTAAGGTTTAATAGGTTCATTAAGCAACGTTCAAAAAGAAGGCATTGTGGGTTCTTACAATTAAAGAAAAATAACACATAATGGTCAAATTAAAAGAACAAACCTACTTTTCTAGAGTCTGATCATCCAAATAATCATCATGACAACAAAGATTTTATCCAAAATAACTTCGGACTAAGATGGTTGACATGATGACTGATAAGTGAAATTATGGTAAAAAAGCTTAGTATGGAATCTGTAAAGCAATGGTAAAATAGAATTCACTAACTTTATGTATTTCTTTTTTTCTGACGTCGGTTCTTTAAGCTGGACAAACAACTTTGGTCTTTTTCTTGCAGCTAACACGGCACGCAATCTGTTGCTTGTGTCTGGAACACAGATAGCCTTGTGATCCTCAGTAAGAAAATTGTTAAATATTAAGACAATGAAGCACTTTGAACAGAACTCACAGGTTTTGTTTGATGTAAAAGAAACAAAACATGTAAAAGTAACTAAAGAGTATCTGTTTAGCCTTGCCTTAGGTGACCATTTATTTAACTGATAATGCTTTTACTGTAAAAGTGAAACGTTGTAATAAAATGTTTACGAGCATTTTGGCTTTATTCTTTTTACTAAAAACACAACAATACTACTATAAACAACAGTTTTCAAGACACCTATTTACATGAACCGCTACCTTCTCTTTACAAACTTTTTGTGCCTCTACATGATTATGAACGAAGAAAATGCATTTTACAATTTTTTCTATAATTGTAGATGTTATTACTGGCTTTCCAATATTTACTTGACAAAATCAATTAACAGTTGCAGTCAAAGTCATTTCATGCAACTTAGAATGCAAAATCTACTTGAATAACGCAAAATAAGACAAGATCATATTAACGTAAAGTTAATGACACTATTTTGGTTACTTTTACTTCAGTACAACGTCACAAATATTTGGAAAAATTTTCTTTGGCTTATTAATCTTTACTAACTACACCATAAAGTGCAGTGTGATATTAAACATTCCATCTTATACCGCAGTCACAATCAAGCAAAAAATGAATAATGAACAGCGTATTTATCACTGCTCGATGAAGTGGGCGCTGACTTTTGATAAGCTTATGGTCTTATTGCTGTCTTTTTGTTGAATGAATTCACAATAAATGCACAGTTTATTACATTGCACTTCCTTGATTTCAGTCAAAAATGTTCTTACATCTTGCGTCACACTTAACCAATTCACTAAACTAAACTGATATGACAGGATACAGTTCAGCAAACATTTTTTGCAAAATGCCATAAAAAAATATCTTCGAGTACACAAAATTATTTGGTTAAGTAAGAATTACACTGGTAGGCATAACTATTTGTTTTGACAATAACACGTTAGATAATTACTAGAGGTTACTGAGTACAGATATAAAAATCATTTTTCTTCAGCGCGGTTGAGTTTTGTAATTTGTGATTAAACGTTTTATATTACACACACTTTCATCACCATTCATGGCGTTGTTTACGGTACTGTATAATTACTTATTATTGTGTCATAGCCAGTATCTGATGCCATAGGTAAATGGATGCCCCTCCACATGAAGAAGATTGTGTCATATTACAGCTTTTAAGCGCAATACCCAGAACCAGCAATGAGCTTGCAGAAAGGTGCAAGCTTCAACAAAAAAATTGGAAGAAATTGGGCCAGCCAAATTAGAAAAGTTGACTTCAGTGCTACCAAGTGAGTAGTTACCAAGAACGCTGGAGCCTTCTTTGCCAAAAAAAAGGGACAGAACTATAGTCCCAGTTAGAAGATCAAGGTTTGGGACAGTGTCAATGTGAGCAAGAGCAACACCTTGGCGAAAAAGAAATGGGTCTAAATGTGAGCATGAAGAAGTAAAAGTTAGCATCACACAATAAGATGGCAGGTTCCAAGTACGAGAAAGATCACAGACAACAAAAACACTTTAAAAAAACAAGTAAAGTGCACTAGCTGGCAGTTGTACACCAATCAACAGCCGTCTCTATGTGGTGGTGAGGTCCCCGACCCCATTTGGGTTGGGTAGAAATACCTGTTGGCCTTCCCGAAAGTCCTAGTTATCCTGGGTACTCTCCTCGCACAAACCATTTTTTTGCTGTGCTGCCCACTGAACGACCGCAGAAGGGCAGCACACTCCTTCTTTAAAATTGGTCGCCTGTCTTTTCTCTTCCCCTGCCTTTCTCTTGCCCATCTTTGTCTCCTCATTCTTCTCCTCCTGGTGAGCGGCAACGTTTATCCCAACCCTGGCTTCATCATTCCCTGTTCAGTGTGCGCAGGAAATGCGATCTGGCGGAGTAGGTCAATGTAATGCTGCACCTGCTCCAAATGGGTCCATCTAAAGAGCTTACTACTCTCCTTCTTCAAATTCAAAACTCTTGGCAGCTCTCACTCCTGGAGCTGCCCCCTGCTGCGTTCCAGCTTCTTCTGGAGACAACACCGAGACTTCTTCCTCATACTCCTCCAACTTGCATACTTCCACTGTTCAATCTGGCCCATCTGCCCCCTTTGCTAATGCTGTAAACCTGCCCCAACCTCGCTTTCAAATCTCTTATCCCATTTCTGCCCACTTTGTATCTTCTCCCTCTGCACCCTCACCACCGCCTCATGCTCCTGGCTGTCTCTCTACACCTCCTGCTTACACTTTCCCCTGAGTCACTCAGGGTTCTCCAATGGAATGTTGGGGGTCTATGAGCCAGGACCACTAAACTTCTACACTTTCTTTCGTCTCATCCTG
Organism: Trididemnum clinides; assembly: GCA_963675345.1. Taxonomy (NCBI): domain Eukaryota; kingdom Metazoa; phylum Chordata; class Ascidiacea; order Aplousobranchia; family Didemnidae; genus Trididemnum; species Trididemnum clinides. Next base: position 2,720,417 of record OY776290.1, on the reverse strand, counting down.
TTGACTGTATTTGTATCCAGGAATCTAACCTTAATTTATCTTCCTCTTTCCAGATCCCTGGATTCTCTGCTCTGCGATCTAATCGCACCCACTCCTGGTCTGGCATTCTTTCTCCAGATACCACACACGCTAGCAGCAGCGTCATCATATTAGTCAGGCAGGGATTATTCTTTTCGGAATTTTCTACCTCCTCTCTTTCTTTGCTTGACCTCTACTCTGATTATGTAGGGGTCAACATCTCTCTAAACAACTCATCCCCGCTCTCTTTCCTTAATATTTATGCTCCCCATATTTGCTCTTCTCCGATGGATGACAGAACTGACTCTTTTCTCCATACACCCTTCCATTCTCCAGAAATCTCTTTATTCTGGGAGATTTTGATTTCCATCACCCCCTGTGGAACTCAAAAGGTATCAATTTGGTCATCTCTTCTGACCTCCTCCCTTAATGAATGCGATATAACAACTCTTCTCCATCGCTCCCCTGACATCTACTTTGCTCCCCCCTCTCTTGCCCTATTGTGCTCTTGGGAGGGCTTCAGGACCTGGGTTGTGATCACCTACCAATTCTACCAACCACCCCTTTTTCTCAGGTCTTTCACCCCAACAAGCATCCCCCTTTCTTCAATTTTCAGAAAGCTCCCTGGGATAGCATTGCCTATTACTTTTACTCTCATTGTCCTTCTGCAGAGAATTCTCGCCTCTTTCTCTTTCCTCTCCTGCTGCTCTCTTTACTTCTTTGACATTGAATGCGGCCAAATCCTCCATTCCTTTTGGCCGCATCAAACGACATCCTAAAGCCTGGAGGTCTACTGAAGTGGAAAAAGCAGTTAGTGAAAGATGTAAGGCTTTTGCTGCAGCTCATAAAAGTGATGAAGATCATCAAATTTATATCTCCGCTTCCCGACATGTTAGTTGGTCATTGCCAAAACCAAGGCTGAGACATGGCAGGCAACTTGCTTTTCTCTTTTAGCCAAATCCAACCCTAAATCTGTGTACCCTCTCCTTTGTTTGGTCAGTGGCTCATCTTCCTCCTCTCCTAACTTCCCCAACTGTTCTTCTCCCAGGAAATCGGCATTGGTTTTTGCTGATTACCTGAAATCCCACTTTTCTGTCTCCCAGCTAAAGGCCCTGGATAGCAAAACCAAAGCTTACCCTTCCGAGCTCTGCAAAACCACATGCCTTGAGGAGTCTCACTCATCCTTTTTTCCTCCTTTACCCCTCGCTGAATTTCTTGCAGCTGCCTCTAACCTCTCATCGTCCACTGCCACTGGCCCAGACAAAATCGCCTATTCCATGTCAAAGCACCTTCATCTTGTGGTTTTTGTTGTTGTTACCCAACCCCTTTGGAGGGATTGGGGGCATGGCGGAAGACCATGGAGCCCCAGAAGCCGGGCAACTCCCAGGGCCTGGACCAGAGGTCGTAAAGAGACAGAGAGTCGCCAAAGAGTGAGCAGCGCAAAGAGTTCATAGCTGGACAGTGCAGATTGAGATGAGAGATGTTCTGGGACGAGTGTTCGCAGGTGCTGCAGAAAGAGCTCTCGATTCTGCCAATCCTAGGGAGATAAGAACCTAAAAGAAGGCTGTGTCCATTGCAGCATAGACGAGAGAGAACACAGCAAGCATGACGAGGGAGCACAAGCTCCTCGGTAGAAATCGAGGGAACCTGCCTGTCAAAAAATTTAGATGAGACAGTATGCCTCTAGTCTGAGAAAGAAAAAAAGTGGATATGAAAGATAAGAGGAGAGAGACTACAAGGAGTTGCAGAGGGCACGAGTAGCGCTCCCCGTCTGGCCAGTTCATTAGCTGCATTGTTCCTCAGGAGAAACGAGTGTTTGGGGACCCATTGTAGCCTGATAGAACAGATGAGAGAAGACAGTTCCTGCCAGATCTGCCAGAGAGATTGTGGTAATAGGAAAGATGGAGGAAAGGACAGGGTGGCGACGACAGAACGAGAGTATGATAGGAGGAGAAAAGAAGTGGCAGACCTGTTAATGCTGCCGAGACCACCAAAAAGCTTGCAGAATGGTGCAGGCCTCAGCGGAAAAAATTAATGGGCCTGCTGAAAAGGAAAGAGTGGCCTCAGTGCCACAGAGAGAGCAGTTGGCAAGTATACCAGAGCCACCTTTGCCAAAAAGAAAAGGAACAGAGCCTCTCTCCAGAGTACCAAATCATGAGGGGAGAAAGATTCAAGATAAACAAGAGCCACAGCGCAGGATCAGAGCGAGAGCATGGAGAGGAAAGGGTGAACTCCACAATGAAGGAAGGCAGATTTCAGGGAGGAAAGGGAGGGCAAGCAAGAAGAGCCTCACTAGGAGAAGTAGAAGGAAGCATGAGCGGATGAGTGGACTCAAAAACTCTCCAGGAAGATCTGCAGAGTCTTGGTTTCACTCCAAGTCTGGATAAACCTGAAACGGGATAGGAGGTTGAGAGACAAAGGGCCCGCTCATAAGATAAAAGAGCGAAATGAGTCAGGGTGACTCGTAGTGGAAGTAAAGAAGCCTCAAAGACAAGAAATGGAATAGGGGAGAACGAGAGGCAGCCGATGATGGTGCGACTGGTCGCTCGGTGGAGGCGTTCCAATTTGGTGAAATTGGTAACGCTTAGGAAAGAAAACCATTTGAGTGAAGCATAAGTGAGAAGGGGCCGAAGAAAAGATTTATATAGAAGAGAGAGGGACTCTTTATAGGGCCCCCATGAGGAAGCAGAGATACAGTGTAAGGCCTTGAGACCGTGGGAAGAACTTGGCCTTCAGCGAAGATACATGTTTAGAAAAGGAAAGAGTGCGGTCGAAGGTGACCCCATGAAAAGTTGGAGTGGGATTGAAACGAAGGTGGGAGTTGAATAAGAGGTTGGGCTGGAGGTTAGCTCGGTGGGGATCCACTGAGAAGAAGGAGGCCTCACATTTGCTCGGATTGAGAGGAAGACACCAGTACTCAGACCAGCACTCCAATCAAAACAGAGCTCCTTGTGTGGCCTCCACCGCAGTGGGGACCGAGGGTGAGGAGGACCAAATGGCCAGATCATCAGCGTAAAAAGAGCAGCTGACGAAAGAAGGCAGAGAAGCCAGAAGATCATTAATGAGGAGAGAGAAAAGTAGAGGACCAAGAACAAATGTGTGCAGAAGATCTCGACGGAATCGAAAGCAACGACTTTTATGATTTTGATAAATCACACAAGTGCGCCTGTCAGAAAGGAAAGATTGAGTCCAATGAGCAAAGCAAGAAGGGAGGCCAGCCGAAATGAGTTTGTGGAAAAGGGCGGGATGCCAGACAGAGTCAAAAGCTTTCAAGAAATCGATAGTACAAAAGATCGTCCGAGAGCCTGGCCTGGGTTTGTTAAATCCATACGAAATGAACTGAGAAAGATACAGTATTTAGTCCAAAGTATACCATCCAGGGCAGAAACCGGCCTGGCGGGGAGAGAGAATGGAATTAGACTCCAGAAAGAAAAGTAGACCAGATAGAATGATGCGTTCAAACAGCTTTGATACGCAGGAGGTGAGAGAGATAGGTCGGAAAGGAAGCAGGAGAGTCGAGAGGCTTTCCTATCTTGTGTATGGGAATAATAGAAGATGTCTTCCAGATGGAAGGAAAGGAATACAGAGACCAGGAAAGACAGAAAACGTGAAAAAGAAAATCCATGCCAGAGCGAGGAAGATGCTTTGGCATAGGATAAGCAACTTTGTCTGGGCCAGTGGCAGTGGAGGAGGAGAGGTTGGAGGCAGCCCGAGGAAATTCAGCAGGAGGAAAAGGAGAGCAAAACGACCAGTGAGACTCCTCGGGGCACGTGGCTCGGCGGAGCTCAGAGAGGTAGCCTCTGGCTCTGCTACGCAGGGCCTTTGACTGCAAAACAAAAAAGTGAGATCTCAGGTAAGTGGCATAGACCGAAGCCGATTTCCTGGGAGAAGAACAGTTAAGGAAGTTAGGGAAGGAGGAAGGCAAGAAAAAAAGCCAGCGATAGAGTGAAGAACAGAGTATACAGATTTAGGGTTAGACTTAGGTAAAAGAGAAGAGCAAGTTGTCTGCCATACCTCCGCCTTGGCCTTGGTGATGACTGTCCAGGCACATCGAGAAGCAGAGATGTAAGCCTGGCGATCTTCATCACTTTTGTGAGCGGCAGCGAAAGCCTTGTGTCTTTCACTGACCACACCTTCGACCTCAGCAGACCACCAGGCTTTAGGAGGGCGTTTGATGCGGCCAAAAGGAATGGAAGATTTGGCCGCATTCAGTGCCAGAGAGGTAAAGAGAGCAGCAGCAGCAGAAGAAAGAGAAAAAGACGAGTATTCCTCCACAGAAGGACTGTGGGAGAAAAACAGGAGGCAAAGTTATCCCACTAAGCTTTCTGAAAGTTGAAGGAAGGGGGATGCTCGTTGGGGCAAAAGATCGGAGAGAAAGAAACAAATAGAAGAATCGGTAGGTGGTCAGAACCTAGATCCTGAAGCACCCCCCAGGAACAAGAAAAGACAAAAAAGGAGGGAGCAAAGGAGATGTCAGAGGAGGAGCGATGTAGAAGGGTGGGTGTGTCAGGGTCATTGAGAAAGAGGAGGTCTAAGGATATGACCCAGTTGAATACTTCCTCCCCGCAGGGGTCAGAAGTACCTCTTGAGTCCCAGAGGGAGTGATGACAATTGAAGTCTCCCAGGATGAAAAGATTTCTGAAAGAGGGAAGAATGGAGGGAGAAAAGGAGTCGGTTCTGCCATCTGTCGGAGAAGAGCGAATAAGGGGGGCAAACACATTAAAAAATGAGAGCGAGGAGGAGTTGTTAAGAGAGATGTTGACACCTACATAATCAGAGTTGGGATAAAGCGAAGAGAGAGAGAGAGAGGGGGGGGGGGTAGAAAGTTCAGAGAAGGATAAGCCCTGCCTGACAAAAATGATGATGCTGCCGCTAGCGTGCATGGCATCATGAGAGAGAATGCCAGACCGGGAGTGGGTGCGATCAGAACGCAGAGCAGTGAATCCAGGAAGAAAAGAATGAATCAAGATTGAATTGCCAGATGCAGATAAGATCGACAGGATAGGACAAAAGAAAGAGCAGTAGTTCAGTGCTCCTGGCTCGAAGACCTCCAGCATTCCATTGAAGAACCCAGCAAGAGTCAGGAAGAGGAGAGGAAGCGCAGAAGGACAGCCAGGAGCAAGGGACGGTGGTGAGGGGCAGAGGGAGAAGATATAAAGTGGGAAGATGGGAGATAAGAGGAGGTTTGAAGACGAGGGTGGGGCGAGAGTGCAGCATTAGCGGATGGGAGCCCAGATTGAATAGTGGAGGCATACATGTCGGAGGAGTCCAAGGAGGGAGTCACAGTGTTATGGCAGGGGGGGCAGCTCCAAGAGTGAGAGCTGCCAAGAGTTCTAAATTTGGAGAGGGAAAGTTGTGAGCACCTTAGATGGACCGATTTGGAGAAGGTACAACATTGCACTGACTTGCCCCACCAGGTCACATTTTCAGCACACACTGAGCAAGGAAAGATGGGGTCAGGGTTGGGATGAACGTTACCGCTCATCAAGAGAAAAAGAAAAATGAGGAGATGAAGAAGGGCAAGAGAAGGATGGGAGAAGAAAAAAAGTGAAAACAGGAAACCGATTTTGAAGAAGCTGTGTGGTGCCCTACTGCGATTGTTCAGGGGGCGGCATAGTGAAAAAATGAAGGGGAGTGCCCAGGGTAACTGGGACCCCAGAAAGGCCAACAACCATTTTGATCCAACCCAAATAGGGTTGGGAACCGCACCACCACATTGAGGTGGCTGATGATTGGTGCAGTCCTTCGCACCTTCCTCGCTCTGGCATGGATTTTCTTTTCCATATTTTCTATCTTTCCTGGTCGCTGTATTCCTTTCCTTCCATCTGGAAGACATCTTCTATTATTCCCATACACAACATGGGAAAGCCTCTCGACTCTCCTGCTTCCTTCCGGCCTATCTCTCTCACCTCCTGCGTATCAAAGCTGTTTGAACGCATCATTCTATCTGGTCTACTTTTCTTTCTGGAGTCTAATTCCATTCTCTCTCCCCGCCAGGCCGGTTTCTGCCCTGGATGGTATACTTTGGACTAAATACTGTATCTTTCTCAGTTCATTTCGTATGGATTTAACAAACCCAGGCCAGGCTCTCGGACGATCTTTTGTACTATCGATTTCTTGAAAGCTTTTGACTCTGTCTGGCATCCCGCCCTTTTCCACAAACTCATTTCGGCTGGCCTCCCTTCTTGCTTTGCTCATTGGACTCAATCTTTCCTTTCTGACAGGCGCACTTGTGTGATTTATCAAAATCATAAAAGTCGTTGCTTTCGAGTCCGTCGAGATCTTCTGCACACATTTGTTCTTGGTCCTCTACTTTTCTCTCTCCTCATTAATGATCTTCTCGCTTCTCTGCCTTCTTTCGTCAGCTGCTCTTTTTACGCTGATGATCTGGCCATTTGGTCCTCCTCACCCTCGGTCCCCACTGCGGTGGAGGCCACACAAGGAGCTCTGTTTTGATTGGAGTGCTGGTCTGAGTACTGGTGTCTTCCTCTCAATCCGAGCAAATGTGAGGCCTCCTTCTTCTCAGTGGATCCCCACCGAGCTAACCTCCAGCCCAACCTCTTATTCAACTCCCACCTTCGTTTCAATCCCACTCCAACTTTTCATGGGGTCACCTTCGACCGCACTCTTTCCTTTTCTAAACATGTATCTTCGCTGAAGGCCAAGTTCTTCCCACGTCTCAAGGCCTTACACTGTATCTCTGCTTCCTCATGGGGGCCCTATAAAGAGTCCCTCTCTCTTCTATATAAATCTTTTCTTCGGCCCCTTCTCACTTATGCTTCACTCAAATGGTTTTCTTTCCTAAGCGTTACCAATTTCACCAAATTGGAACGCCTCCACCGAGCGACCAGTCGCACCATCATCGGCTGCCTCTCGTTCTCCCCTATTCCATTTCTTGTCTTTGAGGCTTCTTTACTTCCCCTACGAGTCACCCTGACTCATTTCGCTCTTTTATCTTATGAGCGGGCCCTTTGTCTCTCAACCTCCTATCCCGTTTCAGGTTTATCCAGACTTGGAGTGAAACCAAGACTCTGCAGATCTTCCTGGAGAGTTTTTGAGTCCACTCATCCGCTCATGCTTCCTTCTACTTCTCCTAGTGAGGCTCTTCTTGCTTGCCCTCCCTTTCCTCCCTGAAATCTGCCTTCCTTCATTGTGGAGTTCACCCTTTCCTCTCCATGCTCTCGCTCTGATCCTGCGCTGTGGCTCTTGTTTATCTTGAATCTTTCTCCCCTCATGATCTGGTACTCTGGAGAGAGGCTCTGTTCCTTTTCTTTTTGGCAAAGGTGGCTCTGGTATACTTGCCAACTGCTCTCTCTGTGGCACTGAGGCCACTCTTTCCTTTTCAGCAGGCCCATTAATTTTTTCCGCTGAGGCCTGCACCATTCTGCAAGCTTTTTGGTGGTCTCGGCAGCATTAACAGGTCTGCCACTTCTTTTCTCCTCCTATCATACTCTCGTTCTGTCGTCGCCACCCTGTCCTTTCCTCCATCTTTCCTATTACCACAATCTCTCTGGCAGATCTGGCAGGAACTGTCTTCTCTCATCTGTTCTATCAGGCTACAATGGGTCCCCAAACACTCGTTTCTCCCGAGGAACAATGCAGCTAATGAACTGGCCAGACGGGGAGCGCTACTCGTGCCCTCTGCAACTCCTTGTAGTCTCTCTCCTCTTATCTTTCATATCCACTTTTTTTCTTTCTCAGACTAGAGGCATACTGTCTCATCTAAATTTTTTGACAGGCAGGTTCCCTCGATTTCTACCGAGGAGCTTGTGCTCCCTCGTCATGCTTGCTGTGTTCTCTCTCGTCTATGCTGCAATGGACACAGCCTTCTTTTAGGTTCTTATCTCCCTAGGATTGGCAGAATCGAGAGCTCTTTCTGCAGCACCTGCGAACACTCGTCCCAGAACATCTCTCATCTCAATCTGCACTGTCCAGCTATGAACTCTTTGCGCTGCTCACTCTTTGGCGACTCTCTGTCTCTTTACGACCTCTGGTCCAGGCCCTGGGAGTTGCCCGGCTTCTGGGGCTCCATGGTCTTCCGCCATGCCCCCAATCCCTCCGAAGGGGTTGGGTAACAACAACAACAACAGTTGGCTGTTTGATTGGTTGGCATGAATGTAAAGTCAAACTCCACCCCCCCCTTGGTTTAAGAGGTTGGAAGCTATAAACTCTAGAGGTAGATCACACAATATTTCTCTTGCTAAAGTAAAATTCATCTGTGAAAGATGTATGCTGACATTGAAACTTTACAAATCCTACAAGGGCAGCAATCGGGATATAATTTCCTGACACTATGTTCATACACTATGATACTATGTTTGTTAAGACAAAAAAATTTGTTTCTCCATTGCAAAAAAATCTGTTAGTGATGAAAAAGCTTTGTCAACAGATTTGACCCAAATACGATCAAACTTGTCAAGAAAACCTATTCTTACAAAAAATGCTAGTTTTTATTCAAAAATGCTGTCAGTGTGAAATGAAACTGAGAAATTGTTCATATGATTAAAAAACATAAGTTTTAACAAAAATGTAGATCAGAAACTAACCTAGCCTTGATATGGAGGAATCAACAGGTACATTTTTTTCATGCGGAGTACCACCATTCACAAGCAATTCATATGTTCTGTAAAAAAAAACGCACAATAAAAGTTCTGTCCATCCTGTTTAAAAGTTCTCATGACTAATTATCTGTAATAATTAAAAGCCTAAGCATCATGCACGCAAAAACATATTGTGAACGGAGTTTTGTGGTTGGCAATCGTGGTTTTTTTTAGTTGAAGCTACGTTTTGGAGAATTTGGAAAAACGTTGTAATAGAAATTGGATGACCATGCTTTGACAACTCATTTCACGCAAGTTAATTTCTGCGTTATCTAGCGCAATTACTACTGCACTTGAAACGATTTTATCTTCATGGCACTTGCACTAGTTGAGCAAGCAAAATGATGACATGTTGTAATTTATACTCTACCACTTTCTTTTGATGGGGACATCACAGAAATCAAACAACCATGTAGACTCAGGAGCTAAGTAACTACCAATGTCGGGGACTGGAGGTGTTTTAGATCTACATAAAAAAAGATCCCCCGAGGGTTATTCTTTTATATTTTTGAAATAAAATACATCAAATGTCTGGAATTAAAAACATTTTTTGCATGACGTTTATAATCCTCGAAAATGCTGCATTCAAATTTAAGCCATTTAACTTGGGAACATATTGAGTGAACATACTGTAGATTAATCACAGAGAACCAGATCTGGTGAATAGGTTGGTTGTTCCAGCACGGCAATGCTATTTTTTGCTAGAAATTTCCGGATGCTCAAGGCGTTGTAAGCAAGAGCATTGTCATGATGAAGCAGCCATGACTTCGTTTCTCATAATTCTCATCTTTTCTTCCGCACTGAACGCATCAAACGTTGCAAGATGGCTTTGTTCTGGTTGATGGTTTGGCTTTGTGGCAAGAATAGTAAGTGAACAATTCCATGAACATCAAAGAAAACGATTAGCATTACCTTGATATTCGACTTGAATAGCCTCGCTTTGTTGGGCCTTGGTGATAACGCACTCGAAGATCCACGAGTTGTCACCGGTAACAACTCTACTCAGCATATCTGGTTCAGTTTCGCGTTCTTTCAAAATGTCTTGACACACTTGCACACGTTGCTTTTGCTCATCATTCAGCAACCTTGGTACAATTTTTGCATAAATCTTTCTCACCTCCAGATCTTCTGTGATGATCGTCCACACCCTCTCACCGTTCATGCTCAACTCATCTGCTATCATCCCAACAGTAAGGTGATGGCCACTGAGCACTTTTTCTCTCACACGCTCAACATTTTCATTCGCTATGCTGTTGTTGGCCTTCTTCTCATGAGATCATATTCCACATCCTCGCTTCCCTCTCTGAACCTTCTGGGCCTCTCAAAAATCCAAGTTCTTGACATTGTGGCATCTGCACAGACTTCCTGGAGCAACTTGAATGTTTCAGTTGGAGTTTTTCCAAGCCGAACGAGAAATTTCTAGTTGATTTATTTGATCCTCATTGTTTACCACAGAAAAAAACAGCAAAAAAATTAGATATATTGAATTATCCCAAAACACACTATAGTGAAGTATGTTTAAAGAAAGGCCTTTAAAAAAGCGTGCGGTTGTCACAGAATGCTATAACTGCATTTTACAACCACAGGATATTGTGCCATCTCAAAAAAAGCTTCTATCACTGCTGTAAATGTTGCTCGCGCAAAACGTACAATCCCGATACTTTTCAAAGGCACCACATATGTCTGTGTAATCACAAAATACGAAAACTATTGACACGCCATAATAGTTACTGGTCGACTAGCAGATAATCCTCTTTTTATCATGGTGCTTGCTCTTGTCCACCTGGACTCTCTCCAAAATTACGATCTTGCAATTAAGACAGATGGATCTGGCTCTTTTTTTAAAACAAGAATGCTATAGCATTCTAACTAACTGCTAACTTTGTGGCACTGAGGCCACTCATTCTTATTTGGCAAGCCCAGTTCTTCCGTTGAAGCATGCACCATTCTTCAAGCTCTTTGCTTGTCTCTACACAAAAAGATTCGCCACTTCTCTTTTCTCTCACACTCTTGCTCTGTCCTTACAGTGTCTTTCTCTTCTTTGTCTTTCCTTCTTACTCGCAAGAGAATGCAAATGCAAGAGAACAAAGAATGTCTTGATGTCTCGGAGAAAGCAAGAGAAGGCTTGATGAATGAAATTTTGTATGCACATGACTTAATTTTAATGAGTAAAGTACAAAGAATTTAAAAGAAACGGTGTTGAAAAGGAAAGAAATGTATGAGAGCAATGGGTTAAATATTAATCTCAAGAAGACCAAAGTGATGGCGAGTGGTTTAAAAAAAGAAATACTCAAGAGCAAAGTCAATCCATGTGCCAAGTGTTGCCGGAGAGTAATGACAAATTTAAAGGTGTACGCAAAATGTGGTAAATGGGTGTATGGTAGATGTGCCAAAATGAAGAACGTGACTTTGGCTCCATCAAAAGATTGCATTTGTAAGAGATGTGTTGAAGTAATGAAAAATATTATGGAACCAGCTGGAGCTAGTGAAGAGTTTTTATTACTTGGGGCACAGGTTAAATGCCAATGGTGGAAGTGAAGCGGCGAAAACAGTAAGAATTGGATGGATACAATCTAGAAAATAAGGGAAATTGGTTAAGAAGGCTTTGGTTGAAAGTGAAAGAATGAATTTATCAGAATTGTGTAATAGGATGGGTCATATTTTGGAAAATTTTTCAAAAATACTTTGGCGGCATTTAAAGAGCTGTGCAGATCCCCATCAGAACAAAATAAAACTCAATACAAACGCATAAGAATTTAAACGAGAAAAATTGTTGCTAGAGCTATGAGAATGGAAGCTAATCAGGAATTGAATAATTTATATCACAATTCTAATAGTGTTTTCTACTTCCTTAGAAGAATGAAAAAGGATGGGAGGGATGTGGAAGGAGGAAGGTGCTTGAGAGGAGGAGACGGACAATTGAGTTTTATTGAAGAAGATAGGGCAAAAATTTGGAAGGAACACATGGAAAAGATCATGAATGAAGATAACGAATGGGACCACATGGTGGAAACTGATGTAGTAGAAAGACATGTGGAAAATGTGGCTCGTAATGAAATTGTGGAAGCAATGCAAAGTATGAAATCAGGAAAGGCAACTGGAACATCTGAAGTAAGTGAGGAGATGATAGTTGCAAGTGTTGAAATTGGGGTTAAAGTGATGATGGAACTATGCCAGCGTGTTTTGGATGGTAGAGGAATGCCTGATGAGTGGAAAACAAGTGTGATTGTGCCTATCTTTGAAGGAAAGGATGATGTGATGAGCTGTGGATCATACAAAGGAGTGAAACTGCTAGAACATGCCATGAAAATTATTGAAAGGGTACCAGAGAGGCGAATATGAACACTAGTCAATTTGATTGAAATGCAGTTTGGATTTATGCCAGAAAAAGCAACAGTGGATGCGATATTCATTGTGAGAAGAATGCAGGAGGAATATCAAAAGAAGGACAAGAAGTTGTATATGTGTTTTGTTGACATGGAAAAAGCTTTTGATAGAGTGCCAACAAAAGTGATGAAGTGGGCCATGAGAAAGAAGGGTTTATCAGAAGTAATAGTTCGGGAAGTTATGAGCTTGTATGATGATGCAAAGACAAGAGTGAGGGTGGGATCTGCATATTCAGAGGAATTCAAAGTAAAAGTTGGTGTACATCAAGGATCTGTGCTGTCACCACTGTTGTTTGCAATAGTGGTGGACGTTATTACAGAAAATGCAAGAAGGGGTGTGGTTAATGAAGTACTATATGCAGATGACCTTGTTATCATGAGCGAAGGCATAGAAGACTTGAAGGAAAGGTTTTGGAGTTGGAAGGATGCACTGGAAAGTAAGAGTTTGAAGGACAACACCAGAAAAACAAAAGTGATGGTAAGCGGGTCAGAAGGCAAACTATACAAAAGCAAGATAGATCCATGTGGAGTTTGTGGAGGAGAGTCATGGCCAATTCAGTGTTGTGCACAAAATGTGGAAGCTGGGTTCATGGCAAATGTGCGAAAATAAAGAGAGCTACCGCTAGGTTGTCTGTGTGTTTTGTTTGCTCGAAATGTAAAGGAATAATGGAAGGGACGATGGATTCGATCAAGAAGTTGTGCGATGAAGTGGAGACAGTGAATGGATTTTGCTACTTGGAAGACAGACTAAATGCTAGTGGTGGTTGTGAAGCGGCAGTTACAGCAAGATTAAGAATCGGCTGGGTAAAATTCAGGGAATGTGGAGAATTGTTGCTTGGAAATAGGTTTCCTCTGAAGATGAAAGATAAAATCTATCGTTGTTGTGTAACATCAGCAATATTGTATGAAAGTGAGACATGGTGTCTAAAAGAAAATGAAAAAGCAATTTTGAGGAAAACAGAGAGAGCTATGGTGAGAGCCATGTGCGGTCAGAAAGTGGTAGACAGGAAGACGACTGAAAAACAGATGGACATGATGGGGTTAAAGGAAACTATAGACCAGTTAGCAGCAGCAAATGGAGTTAGATGATATGGACATGTGCTGAGGAGGGATGACAATAGTGTTTTGAGGGTTGCTCTGAATCTTGAAGTGAGTGGCAAGAGAAAGCGAGGACGACCGAGGAAGACCTGGAAGAAGCAAATGGAAGAGGAAACAGAGAAGATTGGTTTGAAGAAGGAGAATGCCCTAAGACGAGACAAGTGGAGGGACAGAGTGCGAGCAATTGCAGAAGGAATGGGGTAAATCTGACCATCTCTGCTAAAGGGACAACACTAGATAAAAACTGAATCACTACTACTACTACTACTACTACTTTGAGTGCAAAAAACTTGTGGTTGCTTGAAAAAATGCAGAGTCTAAAATTATATTAAATTCAGACAGCATTTAGCTACCTGAAAAATACTTTAAAATTTGATGAAAATGTCCATTTTGACCTAATTTGCCACGTATATCAAGAAACTGCTCAAACTGCTGCAAAGCATATATTCTCAAAAATAAGATGATTTTGTCATTGTAATAACCACTGTAATATGATGCTTGTCAATAGCTACTCGTAAAAATACACACTTTCACAATTCACAGAACAGAAATTAGCATATGTTTTGTTTACAATTTCAAATATCTCTTAGAAAAGTGATAGCCAGTAAACTAGTGACTATTTTATTTCAAAACTCTCTCTTTACACTTAATTCTCTTTACACCAAAAGCATCATCAGTTACAATTAAAATGCTACCTACTAGACTAAGTTAAAATTTTAAGCATTTTAATTGTAATTGATGAGCCTTTAGGTGTAAAGAGAAACGTTTTGAAATAAAATTGTCACTAGTTTACTGGCTATCATATTTCTACTCAAATCAGTAAAGAAAGCTCATTTTCATACTCCTCTTTGAAAGTTTTCAAATCTTTTATCTGGCCAATAAAATGATTAGATCAACTCAAGTTTGATTACACTAGTTGTAGCAAAATATGCCGAGTCAACTTTTAGGAGTGCTGTTTCAGCTACTCTGGGTGAGTACTTTTATGATAAAATATTTTATCTGCTTAACTTTAATTACCTTGGAATAGATAACAGTACTAGATTGCTAGGGCAAGCATAATTTGGTTGATGAATGCTACATAACAGAGAGTATTGTATCAGATTCGCTAAACCTATTAATAATGTAAATGTGCCACTTTAAATTTAAAAAGTATTTGTTGTAAAAATTGCTCAGCTATTGCATACGAGATGCCTGCAATGAAACGACTGTCAAAGTGAACCAGAAAAAGTGAAAGTTGTCATATGACCCATTTGATTGAAGCAGGAAAGGAGCTATCTACAGTTGAATTACCTACTTCAAAAAATATTTTAAGGTAAGTCAATAAAAGGGGTAAAAGTCATTGTTAAAATAAACAGCCTTTATGTCTGCCAGTGCTACCAACTATAATTTTAAGTGAAAGGACGCTTGTTGCAATTCTAGCATGAGTCAAGTATTATAGAGCTAACATGGTGCTCTGAAAGAATGTTCATTTTTCATTTAGTTTTAAGCATCACTGTAATTATGTTGACTACGTACCTAATAATTGCTATAGTTTTTTTAGGTATGGACTTTTACTGTGAAGCAATAGAGATGCGCAAAATTACCCAACAAAAAAGTTATCAATGATATTTATCCGAAACTTATTGAAAAGTGGCAAAAAGCTAATGCTTTTTTCATAACACCTGTAATTAATGATGACCAATGTATCATTGACAAACTTAAGAAAGCATGGGATGAAACAAACACTGTTATACAAGGCAAATCAAGTAAACATGTGAAAAACAAAGTCACCGGCAAGCTCAACAAACTCTTTGATATTATGAACCGCAAATGTGTGATTCAATTATGCTCTGAAGATTCCTGTTCTTTAAATTGTAAGAAAAATACTCACATAAACTGTGCCTATCCAAAAGAGATGAAAATTTCAAAAACTGAACTGTTATACATTTATTAGCAAAAACAGAAAACTGGATTGTTACGTTGTTTTCAAATGGACCACCAGATATTCAAGAACACAATAAACTCAAAGTCAGAGCCCAGAGAAAGCAAAGAGCAATTGAACGAGATAAAACACTATTTCATCAACATCTACAGAAGACGTGCTATTGGAAGAAAATTCTGCTGAAGAAGATAGCAGCGTCAGATCATGTGGTGAGTTAGCTTTAGACCAAACTCAATCTGAAATATTGGAAAGAAACACAGAAAAGGTTGAAAATATTGCTTTGGCAGCTATGCAATACGGTGTTGGACCTTGAGCAGCTGCTGCATCGATAGATGCCAGAGTAATCATTCAAGGTAGAACAAATCTTGCAACTGATCATAACAAATCAAATGAGCACAAGAAAAACTAATGAGGTCAGCATCTGAAGAATTCAGTTAAGTTTGTCTCAACTGCCAAAATTGATTGCATTTTTTTACTGTAGAATCGACATGACCAAAATCATGCTATGTAAAGAAAGTTCAGTAAAAAGCTATTCAGCAACTATAAAAGAAGAGCACTATACCGTATGCTTCGAACCTGGGGGGAAGTATCTTTTTCATTTTACTCTTAAACAAGACAACAGATGGGAAGAAGTGTGCTGAAATTATTGCTGATGATACATACAAGCTTCTGGTTGAAAGACATATGTCAAACACTCTTAGCAGTTGCGTGTGATTCAACTAACGTAAACACTGGAGGTCTTGGAGGTGTTATTCATTTCGAGGAGAAAAAAATTCACAGGAAGCTGAACTGGTTAGTTTGTGCCTTGCACACCAATCAGTTACCTCTTCGACGTCTCAACACTACTTTAGATGAAAGAACTTTAAGCAATAACAGATGGATGGGACCAATCGGCAAACTGCTTGACTCAGTGACAAAACTACCTATTAATTCTCACTTTGCAAGAGTTAATATTGGCAACCCTTCAATCTCGTTGTCCCCTGAAGTTGTTGAAGTTCATTCCTCAGATCAGTTTTATGCCTACAATATAGTTGAAGGCATCAGATGTGGACTTATTCCTAACGACTTAGCTATGCTGGAAATAGGCCCAGTAAACCATGCCAGATGGCTTACAACCGCTAATCGCATTTGTCTTCTATAGGTTTCAAAACACACACTGAAAGACAAAGACTATGATCACTTAAAAATGATTGTTGAGTTTATAGTTGGTGTTTATATACCAACTTGGTTTTAAACAAAAGTGAAACATCATTGGACGGAAGGCCCTCTACATGTGTTATATCAGCTGATGCAGTTGAGGAAGCAGTCTAGAACTATAAATGATATCGTAATGCCAACTGTACAGCATAGTGCTTGGTATACTTTCTCAGAAAACATTCTTCAGTCTATGCTGTGTTCAGAAAATGAAATAATAAGAAGGGAGAGCATGGAAAGAATAATTCAAATTAGACAAAACCGATGCATAGGGATTCTTGGAGATAAATCAGTTCCAATCAGAAAAACGCCTGAAGTCAATCCCACAGCTACAAATCTGGACAAAGTAATTGCCGGAAAGAATGCACATAAACCTCTGTGTACTTGTGACTTCACCACAATTCAATTAAAAGAATACTTTTCAAAGCCCTTGGCAATGCCTAAATGGCCTTGCCATGCTCAAAGTATTGACCAGCGAGTTAAGCAAGTGACTAATGAATGAATGTGACAGAGTGTTTTCCTATGAAAAGCAAGACGGGTGGATTAGAAACCAGGAAATATCGTGGCAACTCATGTCAAAAAATGTTTATAAGCAAGATTTAGTTAAGCATTTTAGCTTTTAAAATGACAAAAACTGACTTTATTTGACCGTGTATATTAACAACATTGCAAATTTTAGATTGCATGTTTTGTCGCATTTTGGTAGATTGATTTATTAATGGAGGAAATTGCATCAAAATGAACATTTTGATCAAATTTCAAAGCTCTTTTTAGGTAGCTAAATGCTGTTTGAATTTAATATAATTTCAGATTTTGCATTTTCTCAAGCAATCACAAGTTTTTTACACTCAAGAAAGTGCTTTTGAAATTTTTTCAAAATATGACTCACCCTATTGCATAAGGTCGGCAATGCTGTAAGGGAATGAGACATGCTGACTGCAGGACAATGAGGTGATTCTGGAAAGAAATGAAAAAGCAATAATACGAGCAATGTGTGGAGTATAGATTTGCTGGGTGCGAAAGAAACTTTGAACAGGCTAGCCTAAGCAAACGTAACATGATGGTATGGGCGTTTGGAGAAGGGATAATGATGATGTGTTAAGCATTGAATTTTGAAGTGGTTGGGAGAAGAGAGTGTTGGAGACTAAAAATAATGTGGAGAAGGCAAGTAATTGAATAGGTGGGAGAGAATGGACTAAAAAAGGAAAATGCCACTGCAAGGCTGAAGTGGCACAGTGCTGTAAATAAACTTTCAAGGATCATGAGGTGAATCTGGCCACCTCTATTAACAGAGACTAAACCAGGTTTAAAACAATGGATCTCTCTCTCTCTCACACACACTCTGTGGCATACAAGGAAAACACTATGTAGTCTCTTCTTTTTCTTTCTATTAGACTAC
Organism: Trididemnum clinides; assembly: GCA_963675345.1. Lineage (NCBI taxonomy): Eukaryota > Metazoa > Chordata > Ascidiacea > Aplousobranchia > Didemnidae > Trididemnum > Trididemnum clinides. The sequence continues at coordinate 2,702,801 of OY776290.1, read as the reverse complement.
AATGAGTACACAGTCATTTATTTATGACACGGTTAATGAGATGGAAAGACGAGGTGCACTGCTTTAATCATCTACAGTTTCAGGTAGTCTCCTTTCTCTTACCTCTCGTATCCACTGAACTCTTCATTCAAACTGAACTGATACGGCCTCATCAACATTTATAGACACGCTAGTCCCCTCAGTATCAATTAACCACTTCGTGACGTTTTTTCTTAAACTTACTATGCCACTCAGACGGTATTATTTTTATAACCTTCACTTTTTCGCATCATATTATGTTTTTTCACTATTACGCATCTTGGAGTGCTTTAGGTTTGCAGTGAATGCACATTGTGGTAAGTCACACTGTTGTCATGGGCGATGACGTACATCACAATTGTGACCTCATGAATGACGTCACAAATGACGTCACTAATGTTATTAAAATATTGATCTGTACAGCTACCTGTTACAATGTCAATATCAGCTTTACGCTTCATGTAGCAGCTATATATTTTAGAAAATAAATCTGAAATATTGGTTGTAAAATATTGATAACTAAAATAATAAAACATATCAAATAAATTCAATGATTCAGAAAATTTTTTGAAAAAAATTGACACAAAATGCTATATAATATTCTGCAAAACCATTGCCACGGAGCCACCAACAAGCATAAGGTAGTAGCATTCTGACACAGCAAAAATAATTACGGTATCCTCAGCTTATTTTATCCCAAAGTACCCTAACCCTACTAATTTAAAAAAAATCGGATGTACTCATGCCCATTCCCAAACAAGGAGTGGTGCAGAGGAACATCGCCCCAACAATTTTTGAAGTATGTCCCCTTTCGTAGTCTTTTTCACGTTTTGTTTACTACCCTCTTCCGCTCTTTATGAAGCCTTTTTCCTAACCCATATTTTTTGCAACATTTGTCTTTGCCTCTCAAAACCTTTCATAGACTAATAAGACACTGCGTTCGTGCTAGCTTTTTTCGCTTGCTTTTGAGCAAAACGAAGAAGAATAATTCTCCTCACAAACTTGCAAGACTATGCTGCAATGCTGCATTCATTTCAGCTTTTTTCTCCTGTTTTTGAGCAAACCGAAGCAGGGAAATTGCCCTTGTATCAACTGCACTTCATGTTGCATTATCGTAGCGATTGCAACGTAAAACAACGGCCGCCGTCCTTTTGGCAAAACACACGGACGAAAATATACGTTTCCCGTCTTCGAATGGAAAAGCATTTTTAACGTACATGTACATCTCCCGTCGCGAAGTGGTTAAACAACTTGTGCTTCCTTGCCACACTTGGTGTGTCTTCTCTTCCCTTTGCTGTCACAAATGCAGCCTTCCTGTAACTCTTGTTTCTCTAGAACAGATTTTCTCAAACGGGGCCCTCGGCTCCCCTTGAAGACCAAGAGCAAAGATTTTCACTAGGTAGCTTTGCAGAGGCCTTCACTAATATTGCAAAACCCAAGTTTCACGATATTAAGTATTAGCTAGTTAAACTAAAATTTGTAGTTTTCATTATTACGTCCTAGGCCTCCCTTGTGACGTTTGGTGACGCATTTTTCTGGAATGTTCTTGAATTATTCAACACATTGTAGCTTTGTTTTTAATCTGTTGCATTACATAACTCAAATGATTAAGCCTTTATAAATAGTAATGAAATCTTGCGATAGCGTTGCAGATTGTGGCATAATCCTGTTTACAACTTGAAGAACATCTGAAATTGTCAACTCCTTTTGTTACTCAATAGTGCATCTGGTAATTTCAATTTTGCTCGCTTTATATGTATACGACCGAAATTTCGCACTTCACTATTCAGAAGGATTAGAGTCGAAACGTGTCATGGGAACAAATGGAAGGTCTTTGTTGATGACTAGAGTTAATTCAAGGTAAGAGTTAGTAGTGGATAGAGACGGAATATCCACGCAATATCATTGTAATTTGTTGGTACTACAAAGATAGTGGTTGTAAGTAAGTTGGTGCGTCCTGCCCAAGAAAATATAGAGTTGGTGAATTACGAAGATAAATTGTGATTGTTGTAGTAATAAAAATTTAACTACTTCTTTGTTTGTATTCTTTTTTGAATCTAGCTATACATGTATTTGGCGTAAACAAGATTTTTGTGTTATCAAATGCCAAAAATTTGCAAGTGGAGCAAGAGCTATGTCTTATTTGGCTTCACAAAAGGTACTCGAAACGATCGTGATTGTGTGCGTTGTCTTTACTGCTTGGCCGTGATGTCAAATGCATCATTACGACGCTCCAAACTCATGCATTGATGCATTTGACATCACGGCCAAGCAGTAAAGACACTTAGCACAAAGTGTCATTACAACCCTCCAAACTCATTCTATCCCGTCTATCTTCTTTCTGGAATCTACCAGTAATTCCATTTTCTCTCCCAGCCAGGCCGATTTCCGCCCTGGACGGTCTACACTAGATCAAATTCTTTTACTTTTCTCTGTCCATTTCCGATGGATTTAACAAACCTGAGCCAGGCTCTGGAACGATCTTCTCTACTATCGATTTCTTGAAAGCTTTTGACTCTGTCTGGCATCCCGCTCTTTTCCACAAACTCATTTCGGCTGGCCTCTCTCCTTGCTTTACTCGTTGGACTCAATCTTTTCTTTCTGATAGGCACGTTTGCGTGGTTTTTCAAAATCATAGAAGTTGCTTCTTTTGAGTCTGTTGAGATCTTCAGCAAGTATCTGTTCTTGGCCCACTACTTTTCTCTGTCTTCATCAATGATCTTCCTGCTTCTCTGTCTTCTTCCGTCAGCTGTTCTCTTTACACTGACGATCTGGCCATTTGGTCCTCCTCACCCTCAGTCCCCACTGCGGTGGAGGCCACACAGGGAGCTCTGTTTTGATTGGAGTGCTGGTCTGAGTACTGGTGTCTTCCTCTCAATCCGAGCAAATGTGAGGCCTCCTTCTTCGCAGTGGATCCCCACCAAGCTAACCTCCAGCCCAACCTCTTATTCAATTTCCACCTTCGTTTCAATCCCACTCCAACTTTTCATGGGGTCACCTTCGATCGCACTCTTTCCTTTTTTCTAAACATGTATCTTTGCTAAAGGCCAAGTTCTTCCCACGTCTCAAGGCCTTACACTGTATCTCTGCTTCCTCATGGGGGCCCTATAAAGAGTCCCTCTCTCTTCTATATAAATCTTTTCTTCGGCCCCTTCTCACTTATGCTTCACTCAAATGGTTTTCTTTCCTAAGCGTTACCAATTTCACCAAATTGGAACGCCTCCACCGAGCGACCAGTCGCGCCATCACCGGCTGCCTCTCGTTCTCCCCTATTCCATTTCTTCTCTTCAAGGCTTCTTTACTTCCCCTACGAGTCACCCTGACTCATTTCGCTCTTTTATCTTATGAGCGGGCCCTTTGTCTCTCAACCTCCTATCCCGTTTCAGATTTATCCAGACTTGGAGTGAAACCAAGACTCTGCAGATCTTCCTGGAGAGCTTTTGCTTCCACTCACCCGCTCATGCTTCCTTCTACTTCTCCTAGTGAGGCTCTTCTTGCTTGCCCTCCCTTTCCTCCTTGGAATCTGCCTTCGTTCACTGTGGAGTCCACCCTTTCCTCTCCACGTTCTCACTCTGATCCTCCTCTGTGGCTCTCTCACCAAGGTGCGACTCTCGCTCACCTTGACTCTCTTCCCCCTCATGATCTGGTACTCTGGAGAGAGGCTCTGTTCCTTTTTCTTTTGGCAAAGGTGGCTCCGGCATACTTGTCAACTGCTCTCTCTGTGGCACTGAGGCCACTCTTTCCTTTTCAGCAGGCCCAGTATGTTCAAGTTTTTCCTCTAAAACCTGAGCCATTCTGCAAGCTCTTTGCTGGTCTCGGCAGCACTAACAAGTCTGCCATTTCTCTTCTCCTTCTAACTGATTCTTGCTCTGTCCTCGCCACCCTGTCCTTTCCTCCATCTTTCCTATTACCACAATCTCTCTGGCAGATCTGGCAGGAACTGTCTTCTCTCATCTGTTCTATCAGGCTACAATGGGTCCCCAAACACTCGTTTCTCCTGGAGAATGACGTGGATGATGAACTGGTCAGACGGGGAGCGTTACTTGTGCCCTCTGCAATCCCTTGTAGTCTCTCTCCTCTTATCTTTCATATCCACTTTTTTTCTTTCTCAGACTAGAGGCGTACTGTCTCATCTAAATTTTTTGACAGGCAGGTTCCCTCGATTTCTACCGAGGAGCTTGTGCTCCCTCATCATGCTTGCTGTGTTCTCTCTCGTCTACGCTGCAATGGACACAACCTACTGTTAAGTTCTTTTCTTTGTAGGATTGGCAGAATCGAGAGCTCTTCCTGTAGCACTTGCAGACACTTGTCCCATGACATCTCTCATCTCAATCTGCACTGTCCAGCTATGAACTCTTTGCGCCGCTCACTCTTTGGCAACTCTCTGTTTCTTTACGACCTCTGGTCCAGACCCTGGGGAGTTTCCTGGCTTCTGGGGCTCCATGGTCTTCCGCCATGCCCCCAATTCCTCGTAAGGGTTCGGGTAATCAACAACAAAAACAACAGCAGCCCTCCAAACTAAAAAACCATTGCGATAAAAAGCATCTCCAAAGGAAGAATGATGACATTGATATTCTGTCTGCCAAAAGAGTACAATACGACTTTGAAAGGATGCTACAGCATTTGGGATTTACGGTAGAAGAAAAGCCTAGTCTTCAATGCAGCTACAAGATGGTATATTGAACTGGGAAGTATAAGAAGCTGCATACTATCGCTGAGCAACTTATCAAGCCACACGCAGAAAAAACAGTCCAAATAATGATCGGATCAAAGCTAAAAAATAAAATGCAGTAAGTTTCACTCTCTAATGACACGATTCGCTAATGGATTGACATCATGGCTGCTAATGTGTGTCGCAAGTTTGCTCTGAAATCAAGCAAAGCACGCTCCCGGCTAGCATTCAACCGGATGAGTCTACCGATAGCGTTTTGGAAAGCCACTTGATCACCTTTGCCTGATACAAGAAAAATAGTAAGACGAAGGAAGAGTTTTTGTTTAGCAATACACTGTCAACCACAACAACTGCTGCTGATGTCAAAGCTCTTGTGGTCTCTTTTTTGAAGCCAACAACCTCAGCTGGCAGAATTTCAAGCACATCTGTATTGACGGTGCAGGCAATGGCGTCACAAATGGCGCCAAATCAGGGTTTGTCACACTGGTGAAAAAAAAATGGGTTCATGTGACGTCCTCGCACTGTTTGCTAGATCGATACACTCTAGCATCAAAGACTCTACCTTTACATTTGACGGAAGTTATGGACGTTGTGGTCAAAGTGATCAATTTCATTCGTTCAAGGGCAAACAATCACCAGCTCTTCCAAGAAATGGGAGCACAACATGTGGGACTTTTGTTTTATACCAAAATCCGTTGGCTGTCGAGAGGCAAATGCCTCTCTCGGTTGTATGAACTTAAAAATGAGGTTAAAATCTTTTTTCGAGAAAACAAAAACCTCCATGTCCAATTTCTTATTGAAGAGTTGGTCGTAATGCTTGCGGACCTGGCTGATGTATCCAGACGCCTCAACGACATGAGCTTGTCTTTGCAAGGCCGTGATGTGACAATCAGCAACGTTTAAGACAAGATGGCTGGGCTAACTGTTTGAATGGAAGTCTGGCAAGTACAAATTAAGGTAGGGTCTACTACCTCGTTTTCTTTGTTGGAAAGGCGCCTGAAAATGAATAGAATAGATTTGCGAGATAACATCAAAACTTGCATCATAAGGCATCTTCAAATGGTCTCTGCTGAGTTTCGATCATATTTCAACGACGACACGTTGCATGTTCTATGGTACAGAGACCCGTTTAACACTGAAATTGACCCTGATGCTGAAGCAGAGAAGTTGGCAGTTTCGAATGCTATATAGCTGGCATTTAATAACAAAACTTACGACTCCAGCTTTTGGTTGACTCCAACTCTATATAAAAAGTAGGTGTATTTTACCACCTAAGCATTTGGCTTTGGAAAATACGACATACAGGATGTGTTCACAAGCTGCACCCAAACCGCTGCAAGCCACATGAGGCCCAGGTCCCAGGGCTTGACCACCCTGATTCAGTGCAATTAGCATACTTAACTTTTGCATGACCAAAAATCGTTAGAGAGAAATAGATAAATTCTGTTGATGAGTGTCTGCTTTAGTTTATTGTTGTTGCTGTGGTTACCCCTCCCCTTCTTTGAGATGGAGGCACAGCATGAAGCAAAGCATTGGTATTATTTGCTGTATACATTAATTGTTGGTGTAAGCGCTTAAAGGCTAAATGGAGTTGCTAGTTCCTTAACCCCTTCAGACACGAAAGGGAATTTATTTTGTTTTAAAATGTCCAATATATTGGACAAAATGTCTAAAGGGGTTAATACAGTCGATGTTCAGGTTGTTTGTGATTCATTTGTTGTTGCTTCGATTATGAAATGGTCTTGATTAACGATTGGTAGATTAGTTATTTGCATCTGAAACAAGAAGTTTGCAATGAGTAAATTAGCAGGGCAATAGACTGAATCACCTCAATTTTACAATATTATTTAAAACCAAAATTAAATTTTATCGAGCGACAGACGAATTTGAGGCTCCTTTTTACTGTAAATTTCATGTTTTGCCGTAGTCTGTAAACAATGCATTGATGCTTCACCAGCAATTAATTTTTCCGATTCTGTGATTTGTTGTCAAGGCGGATTTGGTCACTGGAATTAGACGCATGCCATCAGTAAATGAATTGATTCATATTAGCTAGACAGAGGCAAATCAATAACAAACATTAAAAAAAGAAGTGGGCCCAGCAGAAAACTTTGAGCAACTCACGATTTTCATGATTTGGAATTGCATAGCCAAGCACATTGACGTCAATTACTGAGGCAATTCCAAAATATTTGCCAAGATATAATTTGAATTCCAAAGTGCAACAAACTTAGTTTTTACAACATAACAAATGGTTAGCAGAGTCAAAGGCCTTTGTCAAATCAAAAAAATACGAGGGTCAGTCAATAAGTAATGAGACTTTCTCAATTGCTTTTGTGTTTTTGTAGCTAAGGAACTCGTACCATATCTGTACATGCTATTGCCAACATTCTGTAATAATTTATTATAAATTGTGGTAACAGAATGTGTTACAGATGAGTTACATCGACCTGATATAGTGATATCATAATTCATATGATGTCATAATGTAGTTTCAAGTGAAACAAATGTCATTTGTGCGTCAGATTATTCTAGCATTAAAATCAAGTTGTTTTAGCATTGTGTTTTCAGAACCACAACATGCATAGCACCACAAAACTATAATCAAAACATAACGAACTCCGTAAAATCATATCAAACACAGAAAGAGAGTGCATATTTGATAAATGTGTTTATTTTTAAATTGGCTGACACAAAAAGCTTCTGCTCGAACAACATACAAGCTTTTTGCATACAGTGTGTCATAATTTAACTACTATAATTTTGAAATAAAAAGCCAACTTAATTTGACCTGTTTGGAATTCTATTTCCATTTTCATCAAATAATTTCAAATGACACCATCCACAACTAAGTTCGCCATGCTCTCCAGTCTGCTGCAAAACAAAATAAAAAAATATTCTGGTGGTGCAAGACTTTAAAATACCTACTAAAAAGCCTTTCAGATAAGACTTTTTATTATGTGCTCATCAGAAGCAATATTGTGTCAAATATCTCATCAAACCAAAAATGTAGATAATTGGACAAGCCAAAGCATTTTTTATTAACCAGGTATGAACCGTTTCTATGGTGTCGTTTTGCGTTGATATTCTCCTGAAACAGCAGCTGTATTAACATAAAAAAATAAAAGAAATACGCCATTGATGAAAATTTTGCACTTTTTAAAAATGCATTGGACCGTATATTAGGTTTCAAAAGGAATGGTCTTGTAGTGTTAAAACCTAGAGGCATTCTGACGTAAAAATTTGGCTGCATATTACCTATAAGTTTATAAAAGTAACCTGGTGTATCCAGTACTCAAATGCGTGTCCAAGCAGCTGATTTATAGGTTTTTAATTACTGTAACAAAACGAAAAATTAGAGCATTTATCTATAACATAATTACTGTAAAATAATTAGAAGTTTTACTAAGGATCAAAATAGGCCTCGGAGAAGGCAGCAACTGTTAATGCTGTTTGGAAATTAAAAAGGCAGTGGCTATTTTGCCGTCGACGGCAATTTACCCTCAGAGACTATTTTGCCATGAGTTATTTGTGATTGGTCAATCTTAATGACGTACTAAACATGTGACTTTTGGTCGTCTCTGATTGGTCAATTTTAAAAACCAAAAAAAAAATTTTGCACCCCCAGTATCTACCCCTTACCCTGTACACTCCCTTCCAGTGTACACTGCCCCGTACATTTACATACCGGGCCTGCCCCTCCAGTGTACACTGCCTTTCTTTTAAAGCCCTGGCCAGCTGAGATTCGAACCCGCAACCATGGTATCTTAAGACCAGCGCTCTATCCACTACACCACAGTGTCACTAGTGTTATCATAGCAAATTTGGCTATATAAACACACGCAAATGATCACGGTAAAATAGATTCCAAGGGCAAATTGCCGTCGACGGTGAAATAGCCACTGCCAATTAAAAAAGTACCTCTTTGTTACCAGTAAATGAACTTTTACAAAAACATATTGCAGTTTACTAAAATCATAAAATCACTTTCGTCTTACGAAAATATTGGTTAGTTAACAACTATGCTCTAAAACAGTAATTTTCAACCTTTTTGGTGTCCAGTATTCCCGCACCCAGTTTTGCAAATATTGCAGAAACCCATTTAATAAAACTTATGAAAAAACATGTATTTTGCTATCACATAAATTCGATTTATGCTCATATGCTCGAGTTTATGGTTAACACACATATGCAAAAACCATCACTGTTTACATATTTAAATCAAACCTCAAGGAACCTCTGTTGAACCTTTAAAGCTCCCAAAACTTTGATTGAAAAGCTCTGCCCTAAAATGAAAAGAAAAAATTTAAAAAAAGTTGTGGGTTTAAATTTTACAATCTTCTTGCATAGTTTTCCATTTTATTTTTTTGCCAATATTATGCTTTTATTAAACAGGATAATCGATTTTACAAGTTTTTAGCAACTTCTTACTACACGACACTAACATTTTGCTTAACACTGAAAAACGATCAATTTGAAATTGAAAAATCACAAAATTTGCACTTAAGTAACTTGCTAAAATTTTAGTAAGCTGCCAGTCAACCAAAAGAGAAGAAAGAGAGAAAGCTATAGCAACATCTCTCATATAGCTAAATCATCTGCCGTGTTGCTGCCCAAAGGGAGCAAGTGAACAGAGATTAATTGTAGCCTGAAAATATTGGAGGAATAGAGGGTGGAGAGTTCTGGCCAGATATGATATACCGAGATGAAATGATAAAGACACAAGCATAACAAGGCAGGGTAAGAGCCCAAGAAACGAAAGAGAAGTGACAGGCTTAATGAGGCTGCCAGGACCAGTACTGAACTTATTGAATTAGTGCAAAGTTCAGCAGAAAAACTGTAGCAAACTGAGAGTCTACCAAGATGCAACCATCTTACTGTAATAGGGCAGTTTTAGAACCCATTGTGATGAGTCAATATAGCCCTTGGCTTCCACCGGGATCTCAGAAACCCCAGGCATTAATGCAAAGATCAAGTTAAAAACTATATAATAACAGTTATGTGCGTTGTTTTGTTGGGCAGTTGTTAAGAGCAAAATCTATAGCGCTGGTTCACGCCCAGCTCTTTACTCTCCTAGGAAATTTCATATTTTTTTCTTGAGGAAAATTATTTTGCCATGTGCTACAATTTTCATGAAATTTTAGCAGTGGAAAAGTCCTGGATCCACTAGAAATATTCCAAAACCATTTTGTCAAAATTTTTCTGATGATCAAAATATTTCAGTTTTCTTTAAAGAAGCATTCTTTTGTGAACAATAAAAGTGGGACAATCACTTTTATTTTTGTAAAATGAATACCACCAGTTGTAGTAAATTTGTGTTGCTGATTTGAGCGTTAACATCACGGCAAAATGTCCTAAGTGTGAGACCCGTCATCAGAGGACTGGTTAAGCACTTGAAGAGTCAAGATGCATGTGGCATGGTCAAGTAAAACTAGCAATTGCATAAAAAATCTTTACAAATTAAATTAAATCAAAAATTAAAAAGCTCACATTTCAGGTTCAAGCTATGGCTTGCACCAACTGCAAAGACATGTGTGGCTGACTGATGATTTCAAGACTGTAAGGTCATTGAGCAGTTTTCTAAACTCTTTGTTCGTCTTGTTTGCAAGGTTTAGTAAGTTCTAATAATTTCATTTTAAAAGTTAGGGCACACAAATACAGTGTCTCCCTGCTTGATTTTCTTTAATTTGTGTCAAAACTATTGCATTTAAAAAAATCTTTTCCTATGTTGGCTCCACTTTCATAGCATCTTAATCTCTTGATTTATTGCAAAGTTTAAGATCTTTTTTTATATATCGTTATATGGCAAACAAACCTTTCAAAATTCTTAACCTCTAAAATATTCAATTATTTATTGATAATGAAAAGTAAAAACAAGGTATTTATAAAAAATTGAGTCATATTTGAAACACAAAACCAAATTAGCATTAAGCTTTTTAACCCAAACTTAAATTCAGGTCAAACTAAATACCAATTTTATGTCATAAAGAAGAGGCAATGTACATTGATTTCTCTTTACAATACCAAGGCTTGGCTATCCAAAATTAGGTTTATATCGCTTTGTTGGGAGGTATTGCCTAAAGATTAACTGTATTTGATAGTCACACAACACAAAATCGCCAAACGCCAAAACCATGAAGAAACAGCAACATAAATATATTTGTAATTTGCAATATAATATGCACAAATAATTTTCAAGTTTATTTACATGACATGAACCGGCTCTGCTGGTGTGCCCACAGCGCCTTTCATCAGCAAAATTGAGGTTAAGAATATTAGTTCAGCCAGCTGTGCTAGCTTCACCCAATGGATAGATGGGTAAAGAGCAATAAAAAGTTTATGTTTTGGTCTCTAAGCCCACAAAGCATGTGGAGGGCCCACAGAGCTAGCATTCCATATCTCTGCTCTGCATCCCTTACAAGATCCTTGAACGATCGATCTACAACCATATCGAACCAATAGTCGATCCCTTGCTTCCAAAGGAACAGGCTGGATTTTGACACAGAAAATCTACTATAGATCAGGTCGTTTTGCTTACGCAAAACATTGAGAAGTCTTTTGAGGCAAAAAAGAAGACTGATACCAAGTTTGTTGATCTGACAGCTGCTTATGACACTGCCTGGCACCGTGGCTTCACCTGCAAGCTGCTAAGACTTCTGCCAGACAAGCACATGGTTTGAATGATTATGGAAGCGTCACCCTGACCACTGGTGACATTAAGCCAAGCAGGCTCTGATGCCTGAAAAATGGTCTCCCACAGGGATCAGTCTTGGCTCCTTTTCTTTTCAACATTTTCATATACGATCTGCCTTTCATAACCTCCAAGAAGTATGCCTATGCTGACGACTTGGTGATACTTTATTCATCTGGAGATTGGAAGGTGTTGAAAAGAACTTTGAGCAAAAACATGACTACACTTTCTGCATATCTCCAGGCTTGGCGGCTAAAGCTTAGCCATGCAGAAATGGTGACGTCAGCCTTTCATCTCCATTATCAAGAGGCTAAGCATGAGCTAAAAGGTAAGAACAATGGTAAAATCTTACCATTTTGCCCTGTGCTGACCGATCTTGGTGTGAAACTGGACAGAGCACTCACGTACTGTCATCACCTTGAGGCATTGTGCAAAACACTATCCACGTGCGTTTCGCTGCTGGGATGACTTGCGGGTTCAGGATGGGGCACTGGTGCTAAGACATTGTGCACAGCTGCCTTGTCCCTGATCTACTCTACTGCTGAGTACTGTGCACCAGCTTGGTGTCACAGCACGCATACTCGCCTCATTGACAGTGTTCTTAATGATGCTTTGCACATTGCCACTGGATGCCTACATACCACTCTAACTGACAACCTTCCAGTTCTCTCAGGCATCCAGCCAACTGAGCTTCACCACCAAGGAGCATCACTCTTCTTGGCTAATTGCAGCTCTTTGGACCCTGGCCACATTCTTCATGGCCAGCTGACTGAGCTGCAGGCTGCTAGCAAGGAAATCTAGACACTCGTTTGCTCTTGCCGTGCAGAAACTATTGCACAACTTGTCTGAGTTGGGCATCTGCGCTGCCCAATGGATGAACTTGACATGGGACACAGAGTACCCCAAGAGTATGTCAGCGCTCAGTGTCTACATTCCTAGGGTCAGCACAAGACCTATTGGAATAGGTTTGACCAGAACAGCTTGGGTCAAACTCAATCACCTGCGTACCGGCATTGGGCGTTTCAGTTTGTCCATACACAAATGGGGTTTTGCTTCTTCAGCAAAATGTGAGTGTGGCGCTAATGAACAAACTGCAGACCACATTATTTTAACATGTCCCATACATCAGGCACCTTGAGGAATAATGGGTCTGACAGTTTTGGATGATGAAACAAGGTGCTGGCTCGACTTCATCACTGCCAGCATCTGATCTAGGCAACACAGCAGGTTGGGGTGGTAAAAGGATAAACTCTCGGTCCCCATCTTTTTGTTGTGTCTGACGTGGATCATAGCTGCCCTGCCATATGATAATGAAGAAGGTAACTCTCCATATTTTTGCACATTTGCCATGAACCCTGCCATAGGATGAAGAAGACAGACAGAGAAAGAACAAACTAATCCAAAGTGATGTGCTTGTAGTCAAGTTATTGTAACTGCAGTGCCCACATCAGTAACGTCACAAGTAAGAGTATGGGTGAAGTTGTGAGAACAGTAATAAAAAGTTCATGCTTTTTGACATTGCCAATTCTCGTTTTAAATCAAAAGTGCCATGTGCTTTATAGGAATCGAGTGGAAAAATATCAGTGGTGGTAGCACATAGCCACTATATTTCTCTGAAAGTTTTTGAAGTCTTTAGCAACGTTTTATCTGCTGTTTCCTGCATGTACTTACAAAATGGACTTACTCATAATTGAAGCATCCACTGATTTCCCATACTTTTATTTTCACTGCTTGTATGGAACCAAAAATGTGAAGTAGTGGGGTAAAGGGGTGCCGAAGTTATTGTTGGATAATTTCTGAGATAAGCTATTAAGTATTTGAGATACTACTAACGATTTTTCATAGTTGTATGCCTGTTTGTGTGACTGTTTGTATGTTGCTAAGTTCTGGCATAATTGCAGCTAGGGGAGGTGCAAACTAACTCAAAGTCACACACTTGCAGTGAAGTAATTACAATAACTTAGACTATAGTTTAAGAGTATAATCCACGGACTAGGTTATTGTGGTAAAGATGTGGATATTTGCTGTAATTCCCATAAGATTTAACATAAAAATCATCAGTTTGTTTAATTTTGCTACATTTCATTAATATATGTTAGAGGTTAAAATCAGTCCGACCTGTGACACAAGTATGCAAAAGTAGTATAACTTGCCATTGCTTCACAAAAAATAAGTTTTTGACCAATGACCATGCTAATACTCTATAATGTTTCATTTTTCTCTCACAGGCAGCATATCAGTTGTTTGGTTTTTAAATATCAGTGAATAAAAGGTTTACATATAGCTCTTTGCTGTCTTTTCACTTTAATGGTACCAGACATATTATGATATTATAGAGTGAGTATGAAACGTGCAAGAAAAAAGCGAACAAACCTCCTTAGAAGGCTTAAAAAAAATTGCAAAATGCTTTGCCAATTGATCTTTAATTGTTGAAGGATCTTGTTAATATCTCCTAAAAAAAGCTTTTATTTGCTTTTCTACGATCAGTACTTCTAGAAAAAATTTTACAATTAATCGTAAATTATGACATCATGTAAGATCTCAAAGAGCATAATTTGCTAAAGTTGCTAGATCATGTACTGACTTTCACTTAAGGTAAGAACTGCTCTCCACAGTCAAAAAATAATACGTAAGAAACTGTCTTTCACTGTAAAGTCATCATGATGTCACGAACCCTCTTACGAGTCATCATGATGTCACAAACCCTCTTACGAGTCATCCTGGGGTGGTGATCAATGGTGCCAAGTTTCATGGTCGTATGTCCAGTAATTTTAAAGAAGTTAAAGCACACACACACGCAGACAGAATTGTGCTTTATTATAAAGATGTAGCTATTAAACACATTGATACTTCATCAGAAATTAACATGTCATTAATGACTGCAAAGTGACCAGAAGGTTGAGCTGCAGCCATGTCCTGATGACATCAGATGTGCCTAATGTTATCTTAAAGGTGACTTCAATATTGAATTCATTATTGAACTCAATTTTAGCTTTTTTAAACTCAACCCTTGGAAGGAAAACAAAAGTGTGTGATGAACTGAGGAAGAGAAGAGTTGATATGTGCTGCATGCAGGAAGTAAGATGGAAGGCCCAAGGAGCTTGTTTTGTGGGTACTTTGGGACAAAAGTGTAAACTGTGGTGGTCAGAAAATGATGCAGGATATAAATGGATTAAAATTTTGGTGAAAGGGGAAATATCTGGAAACGTTGTGGAAGTTTGAAGTAAAAGCGACAGAGTAATGGCAATTGTGTTTACTTTTAAGTAGAGAAATGATGCAATTGATATGTGTGCATGGACCACCCAAGCCTTGTCCAGGTCTTCAGTCTTACATCAAAAGCAATGCTTATATGCCACTGCCACACTTCTTGTCATGTTCTTTCTTTAGAATGCAGGAGTAAATTTTCGACATAGGAAGTAAAACTGATCAGGATGATTTCAACACAATCTTCATTTCGTATACTGGTAGCTGATATAAAAATTGCAACTCAAAAATAACTAATTCAATACAGGCATACTGTACAATACTGCAAAGCGATACCATTAATGAATTTAAAAATCTTGTTGGTGATACAGAATTTTAATATAGTTTTGAAAAGTTGTTTGAGCCATACGCTTTTTGTGACACTCCCATCAGTGGCAGTGTCACGGCAAAAGGGAGGAACGAGAATGAGTAAGTGTTTTATATGATTAATTAGGACGTTAGGAAATCAATACAAGCCAATGATAGCGCTAGTATTGAAAAGCATGCCAAAAAACGTTTTTGCAATGGATGCGTGCTTTGCAATACTAGCACTATCATTGGAGGGAAGAACAGAGAGGGAGGAGTTGGTTTTGCTATCCATCAAAGCAGAGCAAATAGGGGCATCACAAACGTTAACAAAAAACAGAGTGAGAAAGAGTTATTTATAGAGATGTTGACCACTACATAGTAAGAGTAGGGGTCAAGCATAGAGAGAGAAAGTAAGAAGTTCAAAAAAGGATAAGCCCTACTTGATGAAAATAATGATGCCACTGCAAGGGTGTGGGTCACCAGGAGAAAGAATGCCAGAATGGGAGTGCAGTCAGATCGCAGAGGAGAGCATCCAGGGATCCAAACAGTTGAAGACAAGTTGAGGATTGATTCCTGGATATAGATAAAGTTTACAGGGTAGAGCAAGAAAGAGAGATTTTTATATAAAGTCTATAAAGAAATTTTTATATACAGGATAGAGCAAGATAGGATAGATCAAGATTTTAGAGAAGCTGAGTGTTGCTCTTCTGCAGTTGTTCAGAGGGGTGCACGGCAAAAAAATGACTGATGTGGGGAATACCTGCAGTAACTGGGACACCTTGGAAGGCCAACAGCCATTTTGATTCACCCCAAATGGGGTTGGGGACCGCATCACCATGTTGAGGTGGCTGTTGATGGGTGGAGGTGTTTTCTTTGTGAAGTCTGCAGTTTGACATTATTTCATCTCTTTTGTTGCTGCCAATTGTGGGGTTAGCCATTGCAACACGTAACTTTTCTCTTGTGCAAAAGTCATAAAAAAGGTCATAAAACAACTTGCGATGTTATAACATCACAATGTATTTATATCGTACCAGGAAACCATGGTAATTAACCAAGTAAATAACCAAAACGAATTTTCATTTTTTTAACCCACTTGGACTACAATTCTAATTGAATTAGGTAAGTCAAATAATTAAATCAAATATAAGTCAAATAATAAACATATACATTCTCTTTGTGTATTTTAGTAAGATTTTTTTCGATGTGATATTTTTCTAGATGTAACTTATGTACCTGATGATTATTAATACATGAAATCTAAGATTGCACATTAAGTCTGCTTATTGAAATATTATACTAAGCTCTGTCATTTCCATGACATTGAGCATTCTCTTGGCAAAAGTTGAAAGCATTGTGACACATTTTTATAGGTGCAATACTCTTATTCACAAGTGATAATATTACCAATAGCTGAATTTCAGTATTTCAACCTCTGAAGAGCATTAACTATACTTCCGCATACAAGGATGCAAAATAAACACCTAATGAGATTTTTGCTTTTCAGTCAAATTCAAGCCAAAATAAAAGAAAAAGTTTTCTTAGAACAGATAGAAATATAAATCTTAATAATCTTTAAGTCACAAATCAGCTTTCTAGCATCATTATAAGTGGAGACACAGCAATTCTGACAAAAATTGACATCACCTGAACTTTGATCCCAGGTAGAAAATTCATTTTAGGGATAGGAGGACCAAAATTGCTTTGGGGGTGTCTTTAGGCTTAAAACCAAGTGTTGCAACATCTTAAATCAAAATCCAAAACATCAAGTGAATTTTATTTCAACCTAACGTACACCCTTTCAGTGACCTCCAATCAAAATTGCAAACCAGATTATTGGGTGCGACATTAAAGGTAATACATAAACATATCTTTGTTTTTAAAAATGTGGTTTTAACTGTTTTCTGTGTAGCTCTGATTAGTGGAAAAAAACAAGTCAAATAAATGTTAAACACTGGACGCTGAACATCTTAAAAATTAATAGACTTATTAACAGGGGATTAGGTACAGTATGGCACAAAATGGTTTTTCCGTACTCAGTACTTCCAAAAAATATCATACTGGAATTTCATACTTTACAAAAATGCCATATGTAATAGAACACAGAAATTTTTCTGTACTGTCATACCATACCTTTCCACCCCAATTATTTTGCTGAATTTTTGTTGCTGAGATAAATATCAAATTTGTTGCTGAGATAAACAGCAAATGTGTGCTGAGATAAATATCAGCAGAATTAAAGAGACTAAGTATCACACCGAATACTTCTAAATTCTCATAATAAAACAATAATTAATCACTCACTTTTGGGATAACTAAATCTCCTTGAAAAAAATATTCTAAGCACTATTCCAGTATCCCACTGAAATCTCAATCGAAACTAGAATCTACTACCTAAAATAATACAGCTTCCCATGGGGTAATGCAATCTCACTGAGATCTAAGATCTAGAATAATTGATCATCGTAACAGTGCTCTATATATACAAAACGTCAAGTTCTAGAAGGTTTAAAAGATAATTCTAGTGATTTCTAACAAAACAAACAAAAGACAATCGCGTGATGACTATACTATAGCAAAACACAATTATTTCATTACAGAACGAATCTCCTAGAAAGTTCTACAGAGCTATTGCATTTCAAAACATGTTTGTACATCATAAAACACAGAGTTCAAGAAAGTTCTAGGTCAATGAGCTCAATTAAGGTCAAACTTGTAGCAATTAATTGAATTTTACACTATAATAATGCAATTTTTGTTGCAGCTGTAAAGTTGGAACTTTGTATGACTTTTGGTTTCAACAAAGAAATCCTTTTAGAGACTATAGATCAGGCCTCCGGGAAGAGTACGATATGGTACAGAAAAAATAACACCATATTTCTGGACTGTACCATAGTATGCCAGAGAATACCACACAGAATTTTGTACCATACTTTTCTCCAAAATTTAAGCATACCATATCCAACCCCCATGCTTATAAATAGATACATGTGCCAATAGCAGCACTTGTATATTAACCAGTGTTTGTTAAAATGTACCAAAGAAAGGCAATATAAATTCATCATGCGGTGCACAGAAAACCAAGCAGCAGTATTGTACCTAAACGTTTTTTCTTAATTTTTATTTGCCCCCTCCAAAAACGTAATTCATCACAATGAAATGCATTGCCTCAAATACATGTTAAATTCAACAAATTTTCAGTGGTGGCACAAAAACATTCAAAATTTATAAATTAGATCCTAGTTTAAAAAACAATCATATTTAATAATTCATGTAAATTAATGTGTGTATTCCTAAACACTCTTGAAAGATTACCAATTGCATAACAAACAGGAAAAAAAGAAACCATACGGCTAAAAAATGATATCACAGTACAAAAAACTAAGTGCAATCTTCTCAGGGAAAAACAATTATTTTGTAGATGTGTTTTTATACATACTAATATTGTCCAATTCGCTTTTTGTTGTATAACAGTACTTGTGAGACTTTTTCAAAATATAACTTTCTGTTTTTATTAACCACCCGCAAGACCTATAAACCAGGTCTCTGAAGTCCCCTTAAGCCATGATATGTAAAGCTATACACTTGCGTGAATAGCAAAAAAAAATGTCGGTAAGGTGGCAGTGTGAAAAACTGTCATAATCAATCGTAATTATATACAAGTTTGTAAATCATTACTCATCTGTTTACTTTTACATCAGTGTTATACATCGTTGAAATCTCTATTTCTTGAGGATTTCAAATATAATAAAAATTGTTTTTGAATATGCAAATTTTATGCAAATTAGCCCCCCAATAGGTGCAAAGATGTTTTCAAAATTAAAGTACCCTTACCTCAAAGATCATTACAAATTGTATTAGATATTTTCTACCGATTTTTTTAGAAATGGCCACTAGATGATGCTAAGAAAATAAGGTTTCAAGGTATATTAGTCAAAACTTACCTAAAAACCTAGGTTTTCTACAATGTGCAACTTTCTGAGGCCAATGATCTTTCTTTTGACTGGTATTAAATTTTGTTAGTTGAATTTAGTACCTAAAATATGATCAGTCATTATCTGCTAGAGTTTAGCCTAAACCATGCAACATCATGTATTTTTGAACAGGGAATTTCTTTAAGATTCAGAAAATATCAAGTTTAAATAGAATATGTTGTCACTAACAATAAAACAGAAGCTTTTTACACCCCTCCCATTTGTTGAGAAACAAGTGGGATACAGAAACTTTGATTCAGAGAAGCCAAACTTCTGCTAGCTTTCAAACTTGTATTTTAGCTTCTAATTCCTTGGAAACTTTATAACAAAACAAGACTTTAGTGGTGAAATATTTGCAATTTATTCTATGTTTTTAAAGGATGTAGTTTTACTAAAAATTATAATTTAGTGAAGGTAAGTCGAAATTTTTTTGGGTTTTTAAACTGACATGATGTACTGTACAGTACTCATTTTTGATCAGTAAACATCATATATTGTTTAGCCTAGACTATTTAAAGTCATATATTGCTGGAAAGCAAATTTCCTAAGCTTTCAAATGAGACCGATATTTGGCAACACATCATATTTTTTACCCACCAAAATTTCTTTTTTTTACCTACCATACAAATTTTTTTGGAGGTGTTTTGAGACCCCTAAAAAATTTAAAAATTTGAATAGATATTTTTATTATTCATTGAAACTTGGTCAAATGATGCCCCAAAAGAGTAGTTTTCAGACTGCATTAAAGATAAAAAGTTTGCTTTCCTGGAAAACATATTATCTCAATTTGATTTCAAAGTAGTTGGCTCTTGCTAAAAATTTGGCAATGTTTGTCGTCTGCGATTGGGTTCTTGGTGTTTTTAGTCCTTTTTGAGTGAGAAAATCCAAGAATTAGAACACAAATTTTACATCCTCCGATGCATGAGGAATTAAGCATGATCTTTTGAAAATTTTATGAAAATCGGATAAGAAACGAAGTCACAAATTCATGTTTTACTAAACTGATTTTGTAACTCGGCAGAAAAAAATGTGAGGGAAACACTGAAAACACAAGATCATCATATGATGATCTTGGTAGCAAAAGAATTAACTTACTGTCCGTACATATGTGAGTCCCAATTCAAATAAAACACCAAGACCGGCATGACTGTTTTCAGTTCGTACCTCCACACTGCCATCTACCAGTGAAGGAATTATTCCTCCCTCCTATACAATGTTAATAAAGTTATCAATTTAACTCCATGAAAAAGTTTATCATACAGTACGATAAGTTGATTACTTTTACAAGCAAAGTTGTACATATCTTAGAAAGATTATGACTCAACTCAAGTCTTCTCAAGTCAACTCAAGACAACAAAGAACTGTTAGATTTTGCAAAGCTTGTTTTGATTACGATGTGTATAGCTATAGCTGTAATTATGATGTCATGCACGTATATTTATATCAAAAAATGGTTTTCCATATAATCCGATTTTAATAAGATATCTGCAATTTATCATTACATTGAGTTGGGACTCAAAATGACTCTAGCTTTAGTGGACTCGGACTCGACTTGAGCATTCTAGAAAAGGACTTAAACTCAACTTAAGTCACAGTTTCAAAGGATTCACACTCGATGTAAACTCAAAGGTTGTTAGACTTAAAATGACTCAAATACTTACATTGCTGAACTTTTTACAATTCTGCCTACAAGTAATGAGCAAAATTGAACTATGTGCTCTCTGCAAATCAACAAACTAAATCTTAGGCACAGAATAAATATTGTGCAAAAATTTATTATTTTGTAAAATATTTGGTAATATTCAAAATGTGAAATCTTCATGTAAATAAAAATTTTTTGCATAAACAAACATTTCATAGAAAGACTGAATAGTTTTACTGACAAAAATAAGTTGGGGCAAATTTGCTGTGGACATACAGCAATCACTAAAAAACGCTAATCTGGTTAGAAACATAAATAATAAGACAAATGCATTAGTCATGTGCTACATTAAAATTTCCATGTGGACACAGTAACTGCAATCACAACTTACTCTAGCTTTACTGGGTGAAAACTGCCAAATCTTCGGTTTATTTGCAACTGTGTGGGCACGCACAGTGCAAATATTACTGAGAATCTAAAAACGTAATTAAACAATTAACTACAGATATATGCAACAACATGCAGTCAAACAGTGACCAATATAATTTAAATGACGAAAATAAATACACCCAACAGATTGCAGCAAGCACTTCAAAAATCAAGCAAAATCTTGTGCTGTCACTTTATCAATATCAATTTAATCAACTTAAACGTCATACAGTCAATAACATACCTGGCTTCCATCAAATAGAGCAATCCTAATATGTCGACTGAGCACTTCAATCCCTGTAACAGGAAGAGGAATCTGAACACATTTCCATATTTTACAACACCTTGACACACGAGTCATGACTGGACGAAGCTGAAATAAAAAAGAACAAAAACTTTCAAAAATGCAATGAGGCATCTTTAAAACTACTAAAAGCTTTGTTATCTTCTCTATCTCTATATCTTCTACAAAAGCTTATAAGTTAGGATACCTTAGATTCAGCAGCTTCCAGAAACAAATCTTTATAGGCAAGACAAGACTGAGTGAGAGCAGGAAGAAAAGTGGACCGGAAGGAATATTTTTGGCTTCTCTGCATAAAGTTATGAAGAGTTGAGGGACGAAATCCAGAAGGAAGTGCTCCCATAGCCACTAATACATCAGTCACATCAATCTTCACTGACTAAAAATTATTTGAAATGCTTTAAAAAAGTGATAACTCGAGTAGGCTAAGAAAACTATATCAAGAGTAATTAAAATCTAACCAAAATCTAAAATGAAATCAAAACTTTGATAAGTGCACTAATCAAGTGTCATTGTAAAAAAGAGAAATCATCACATAATAATTTTCCAGCTTACTGCACAAACACATATAAAAGTTGTTTAGTGACACAAAATTGGCAATACCTTTAAATAAAGGGGACAGAGTCAAAGCACTCTTTAAGTAATGAGTGAAAAGTAGAGCGCTTTTGTCTGGCTTTAATTACCAGTTATCACCAGATTGATGCACAGAAGAAAAAAACGTCACTATTTATAGTATGCTATAAAACTATCAAAATTGTTGTG
Source organism: Trididemnum clinides (assembly GCA_963675345.1). Lineage (NCBI taxonomy): Eukaryota > Metazoa > Chordata > Ascidiacea > Aplousobranchia > Didemnidae > Trididemnum > Trididemnum clinides. The sequence continues at coordinate 2,680,763 of OY776290.1, read as the reverse complement.
TTTCATCATCATTCAAAATCCAAACATTAGTAAACCAATTGCAGTTCATAGACAATTTTTTGATGGCATAACACAGGTTGTTTGTCTTTGATGAAAGTTGCTTCAAGAGTAGCTAAATGGAAGGTTGATCTAGCAACTGCCAACATCGAGAATTGACTGTCATTATAGGTGGTGACATATTCTTAATTTTCAAGTATATGCTGTCCATTTGTGAAGTCACAGTCAAGGAAAATGGAAAGGTGAGAGGATAAGTAAATCTGTATTTTTGTTACAATACTTGTCTTTGTTCCTTTACGTCAAGTTTGATTAATCTAGGAACATGGAGATCGATTTTGTCCTGTTGTGTATCAGCCAAAGTTCAGTTGCTCAGTAGCAATTACTCATCACAGTTTTGATTTGCTTATAGGACTTAAGAGAAGTAATGCTGCTCCATTCACGTATTAAGTAAACAAGGGATTTTAGGAGACCTTCTATCTTGGGGGCACTGACTTTGATAATAGCCTTGAACATACTTGCCTAAAAAACATTGTGTTGGAAGTTGTTTTGTGAAGGATAGAATTGCAGTTGTCCAATTTTGGTGGTAATCGGGGTTTGGATCACATAGGCCAAGCCTAGTGCACTTGGATTCCAATAAAGTTCCTTTTCTTTTTTGAGGGACCAAAAGAGAATTAATGAGTGTATTTGCCCAGTAAAAGTCAGTTTGTGATATCCAGACATAAAAGATTCTGAGTCAGCTTTCTCAACCAGAACATCTAAAAAGGCAAATTTGCCATCAGTTTAGTTTTGCAAAAGTGATAGTCACGCAAGGATGTAAAGAATGTAGTGCTGAAAAAAAGCTATCAGCCAGATTCCTTATCGAAGATGGCAAAAGTTCATCAATGTAGCAGATATACCGGATGGGTTTCTTGGTTAACCAAAACATTTTCTGCTTGTGATTGCAATAAATATATTGGTAGATGCTGCGCCCAATAGAGAGCCCAAGCAAAACCATCAATCTGTTTGCATAAAGTGTTATTACAACTAATGTAGTACCTGTGATGAGCAACTCAGTTACATTAGAAACAGCAGGAAAAGTCAATTCAGTGTTATTCAGAGTACCAGCAAAAATGTGAATGTGGGATATTCACAAATAAAGCAAAAGATATCAAAGGAGCAGAGAAAGGCGGCTTCTAGATCTAAATGAACTTGCTGAATAGTTTCAGCTAAAGTGAAAAACTCTTAAAGCAGTGGCTGGAGTATAGATCTAGGACTAGTTACGGAGTCTTGTGAGCCATTTGGCCAGTTCATGATAGGCAGATCTAATCATAGAAAGAATTCAACATAGAGAAACATATTTGTTGTGGGTCTTTGGCAGTTTGTAAATTCTCCGTCTTTGCAATCCTGTGGGGTGAATTACTTCACGCCCTGAGCATGAAAGTGTTTTGTACTCGGTTAATTTCAGGAGGCATTGTTACAACTCGGCCTTTACTCATAAGGTGTCATTACTATCTGCAGCAGTACCCAAGTTTTGGAATTAGAAAACGTTTTTCAAGATGGATTCTATTATCCAAGCGAAGTCCAAACTGTTGAGAATGACAATTCCTGAACCCTTGTCAGGTTTGGTTATGAGAATATCTTTGTTGGTTCAAAGGGATCTGATGCACTGGAAAATTCATGATGCATAGTGAAATTGGCTAAGTGAACTGGCATTCATGATAGACTATGCTAAATCTCTTAATCTGGCTTTGAGAGAACTAAGTTTTTTATTGGTCTTGGGCACGCTATGGTAAAGTTGTCCAATCAGCAGCTGAAATTCTTGCAAAGATCTTTTCAGCTTTGCAATAGGTGGGAAGCAGGCTGTATGTACATGTGTTGTAAGGGTAAAATGTACAAGAGTGTTGTTAGACCAGCCATGCTTTATGGAATGGAAATGGTGGCAGTGACGGAAAGACAGGTGGGAAAAATGGAAGTTGCAGAGTTGAAAATGGTAAGATGGGCACTGGGAGTGACAAGAAAGGACAAGATAAGAAACAAATACCTGAGAGGGACTGCAAAAATCACAAAGCTAGGAGACAAACTTTGAAATGCAAGGCTACGCTGGTATGGCCATGTGAAAAGGAGAGAAGAAGGCTACGTGGGAAAAAGGATGATGGAGATGGCAGTGCCAGGTAAAAGGAAAAGAGGAAGGCCAAGGAGAAGGTGGATGGATTTAGCAAGAGAAGACATAGAAAGGGTTGGAGCTAAGGAAGGAGACAAAGTCGATCGGGAGAAATGGAAAATAATTTTGCGATGTGGTGACCCCGAACAGGGAGAAGCTGAAAGAAGAAGAACAATAGGTGGAAAGCAGGCAAAATTGTAGTCCATAGAAAAACACAAACCTCTCAGAGTCAGACAAACTACAACAAAAGCTAAACAACATTAATACTATTTTCGGCAAAAATGAATACCCTGGCAGTGTTGTTTAGGCAAGTATGTCCAAATGTATGCTATCACCAAGTTTAGTGCTTCCGCCTTTCTACCCCCTGTGACTCCACAAATGGACAGCATTAACTGGAAATCAGGACTGAGCATCACTTACCATGGCAGTCAATTCTCGATGTTGGCAGTTGCTAGATCAATTTTCCATTTAGCTACTCTTGAAGCAACTTTCATCAAAGACAAACAACCTGTATTATGCCATCAAAAAAATTAGTCCATGAACTGCAATTGGTTTACTAATGTTTGGATTTTAAATGATGGTGAAATGCAACAATTTTGATAGTTTTGGCAACTATAAATAGTGACGTTTTTTTCTTCTGTGCGTCAATCTGGTGATAATTGGTAATGAAAACCACATGAAAAGGTTTTCACTCATTACTTAAAAAGTGCACTGAATCTGTTTTGAGAAGACCCAAAAGTTCAGGTCACAAAAACAGCAAGTTTATTAATATGCAACATATCTGTATCCAAGGCAACGAATCACATTTTTACAGGGAATACAAGTAAACTCACTGGTACTTCATTTAAAGAATCTCTGATATTCTTCCATAATTTTTTTCCACTGCAAAAAAGTATGAGTGCTTTAGCGAGTACAGCTAATGATATAGGAAATGGCAAAAGAATGCTTGCAAGCTAGAAAAGAGTGCTATCACTTTGCAAAAGGAAAGGAGATGCAAATGATTATAATAGTTGCAAAAATCTGAAGATGTTCAAACTAGCCATACAAGTAGTAGCTTGAATAAGAGATTAAAGTGAGAGATGTGACACAATTCTTGATGAGAGAAGTCTTTTCATTTTAAAGTTGTAAACAAAAAAGGGTATTTAGGTTATTTCAGTATGCATCAGGGTCATTTTGATAGTGTAATATGAATGTGGAGATCAGAAGAAACGCTTGATTGTAGATGAATTATGAATATAGTATATGCCAGTCTTTGATATAAGTCTTGTAAATAACTGGCTAGATGATTTTTTACATGTAACTCTAAGGGAAATCTTAAAATGCCTATTTAGGATTTATATTACACAAATAAATCTTGTAAAGAACTACCTAGATGATTTTTTACCTGTAACTCTAAAAGAGATCTTGAAATGCCTATTTAGGATTTATATTACACAAGCAGGTGCATATTTTGAAATCTTTTTTTGAAAAACTTGCAATGAAATGTATGTATGTTGTAAAAGATTTTCAGATTTAATTGGGAGAAGTAGGGTAAATGCAAAGACTGCATCAAGCCAAGTAATGGACTTTAAAACATCAATTCATATAATTTAGCACAATTTATTTTTATGGAATTCATATTACATGGGTTTCTATCTGTCATGGAGGAGTAACATAAAAAATTGATGAGGACCTACATTTTGTTTTGTAGATCTGGAGAAGGCATTGATCTAATTTTAAAGACAGTAATTTAGTGGCCATTGAGAAAGAAAGGTGTAATGCAAGCAAAAGTTAAAGCTGCGATAGAGATGATTAAAAATGCTACCAAAAGCAAACAAAGTTCAAAATCAATTGTAAGATTAGTTTCGAGAGAAAAAAGAAATTTATCATTCAGTGTCTGACAGTTGTTGACAACAGGCAGATTTTCTCTCTTTCTCTCTCACATCCAGTATAAGACATCAAAGCATGGAAATTGAAAAAGTGAAGACCAAAAAGTTAAAAATGATTTTAAACCAGATATAAGAAAGCAGCTACATGATATTAACTTTTTGATAAAAGCAATAATTGAACAAATTGATGAGCTGAGAAGCAGCAAGCTAAGTCTAAAAAGTAAAATAAAGCAGTCAAAAAACAAATACTCTCTCTTTCTCTCTCACATCCAGTATAAGACATCAAAGCATGGAAATTGAAAAAGTGAAGACCAAAAAGTTAAAAATGATTTTAAACCAGATATAAGAAAGCAGCTACATGATATTAACTTTTTGATAAAAACAATAATTGAACAAATTGATGAGCTGAGAAGCAGCAAGCTAAGTCTAAAAAGTAAAATAAAGACAGTCAAAAAACAAATACTGTCAGGTGAAGCAAATAATCAAGTTAAATATCTATAAGACCGACTCTCTAGAACAACATGTATGCCTGACAGTAGAAAAAATTTGCACATTTATGAAATGCCTCAATCATTCCAAAACCCACCAGCAACACTGATATTGAGGACAAAGAGCAGTATATGAAATTGTTAGATCACTGAATATTAAGTTGAATAAATGGAATATCCAGAAGGCACAACCACTAGAAGAAAGAAAATGGTTTTAAAACATTCAAAAAATTTCAAACCAGAGGCATTTTTGTAGTAAAATAAAATTAAACTTTATGCCATCAAATTGCATTCTACCAACCCCTAAATGAAGAGTTTAATTAGCTAACAAAATGGCTCAGAAAAGCAGAAAATAATCACATTTCACTTCAGGTGGCTCCCAAAAAAATCATGTTAAAACCTTGGCAAACCACAGACCTTTTAAAATCAATCAAAAATAAAAATAAAATGCATCAAATTGTCTTACGCAAAACATGATCATGAGTGTAATGACTATTAAACCTACAGAAATGCATTAAATTGAAAACTAAAATTAGCACAACAAAAATACTTGCATGACAAGCTGACAGTACGTAAAATTAACTCTAGAAAAGCATGGGAACTAATTTCCAACCTGAACAGTGCTGACACAAAATCAAACTCAGCTCCAATGACACTTAAAACTAGTAATAATGAAACAATCACAAACCCAGAAGATATTGCTGAAGCTTTCAACAACAAATCAAGTCAGAAAATGGCCAAAGCTGTCTCTTCTGCAAATATGCAACAGCCAGCATATTTTCCGCTAGCTGAATAATTATTTAACTCTTCATCTTTATCACTTTCCACTTCTGAAGAAATTTATTATATAATCACACAATAAAACACAAATAAGGCTGCTAGAACTGATGACATTAAAATTAACTTTCTCAAATGCTCCAGCTCAATAATCTCTAATCACTAGTGTTACAGAAACTTTTGGCCTGATATCCCACCTAACGCTGTCTTCTAGAATCATGCGTACCACAGGTTTTACAAAAAGCATATAATTCAAATAAATTCAAAACGAAGGGTTACAAAGTTGATAGTCAAATTGAAAGATGTAGACTATGATATGGTATGGTACAATGTAGTATGGTTTTCTGTAAAATGATTAACACACATAACACAAACACAAAATTGTAAATTCACTGAAACACTCACCTACTATAGATTGACCAAAAATCAAACCAAAAAAACAATCAAACAGTATTTGTAAGCATTCCAATAGCAGTAGCTTACAAGTCAATCAAACAGTAAGTCACTTAAATTCCAAACTGACTACGAGTGCAACAATGGTCAGCTATATTGGGAAAGTAACAATGATTAACTAAAAAACAAAGATTAACAGGGATAAAAGCTTTAACAAGAAAGGCTATCATGTTAACAAGAAATCTATTGATAAACGATGAGACATGAGAGAAACAATGCCAAATAAGGAAACATTGGGAAAAGTAAACATAGAGCTAGGTGATAAACAAGAGAAACCGGGTTCAAAATTCATAACGATTTGTAAAGGTTAATACTTGCTGTAACAAATAGAGTCAACTATTTCACTTTTGTTTAATTGATGGAATCCACCTTGATGCTCTGAAAGAGCTGAAACAAAGTGGTCATGAAAGAACAAACTGGGGCGATGGTGTAGAGGTTAGAGCGTTCCCTTTGTAGTCGGTAGACCTGGGGTTCATTTCCCTTGTCGAGTCATACCAAAAGACTTTAAAAAATGATATCCATAGCTTCCCTGCTTGGCGCTCAGCACATAAGGGATAGTGTGGAGAACAAACCGGTAAGCTTGCTACTTGTGTCCTTGGGCAAAGCACTTAATGGAATGTCTCCGTCTTTATGCGACAGACAGATGGTGGGGCCAAGCAGTCTACCTGTCGTGGTGGCCCAGTCTGACAAAAGACATGCAAACTGAGCATGAGCTCATACACGTGAATGAATGGCCCGTCAACTGCAGTAATGAATGAATAAAGAACAAATACAACTCTTGCCCTACATCTTTGTTTTTTAATTTTGATACAATTTCTGAAAAATTGCTTTGTAATCGCTTAAATCAGTACTTCCCCATTTTTTTGTAATCACATATTCTTTTAAATAAATAAGTTTTGCACACTCCTACCTAAATTTTGTTTGTAGCTTGATAAACATACCAGGATTCCCACACAATTTACTTAACCAAATTCTATGACTTTCAAGAACATAAATTTAACTTTTCCATGACTTTTTTAGTGTTGCCAAACGTTATTTCAAAAGTATTTTATTCTGCAATAGATGACTAAGATATGTTAAACTAGCCAATTTAAGAATTGAATCTTCACTTTTACTTTAGTCATAAAAGGTTTGTAGGTCAAATTTATGACATCTGACCATAAACAACCCTGACACAGGCTCTTGGTGCAACCCATTCTGACATAAGCTATCCAGCTCAGAAAAAGATTCAAAAAAATTATTGATTACTAGGTCTTGTTGAACAATCAGCCTCAGAATAAAACGGTAAGACTATTCAGTGTCATAGGTGATTATTATCAGTTGGATTCCGTAGTATTGTTTCCAATTTATTAACAATTGTGCATAGCTTCTAGACAAATTAAATTTTTTATCACTTGAATAATTTTGTCCCCAAGAGAAATTAGTTAATATTCCTATTAGTTAAAGATTAGTTAATTAGTCAATATACTTCACTGCATACTGTGCTTCACCAGGTTTAAAGAATAGTGAAGCTGTTACCCAGCATGTTGTAAGAGTCGACCATTGGGTACCTACCAATTGCAGTATGACCGTTAATGGTGGGGTTGCCAGCTTAATTGCTTGGTTGGACCACTTATGTCAGAAAACTGAAGTTGGGGGTAAGCAAGGGCATGCTCTCTGCAGAATTTTGCTCTAACAAATCCCTATGACCAGGCAAAATGAACAAATGGCCCCCAGTCCCAGGCAGTTCTTAAACAGTAAGGAGGCGTGAAGAATCTCCAGGTTTAAATCATGGGATAAAATTTGGTACACTACATGTAAGAAGTCTTTGTGGAAGAAAACAAAAGTGTGTGAAAAACTGATGTGTGCTGCATGGAGGAAGTAAGATCGACAGGCCAAGGAGCTCATTTTGTAATTACTTTGGGTTGAAGATATAAACTGTGGTGCACAAAAAATGATGCAGGATTTGGAAAGGTTGGAATTTTGGTGAAAAGAAGAAATGTCTGGAAACGTTGTGGAAGTTTGAAGAAAAAGTGACAGAGTAATGGCAATTGTGCTAACTCTAGGTAGAAGTGATGTGGATAATATGCGCGTATGGGCCACAAAGTGGAAAACCAGAGACAGAAAAGTTTGTTTTTATGATGAAATGGCGAGTGAGTGGGACTTTGGAAGTTCTAGTGAAATCATTGTTTCTTTGGGGGTATTTAATGGACATGTGGGGAAATGTGCTAAGGGTTTTGAAGGCATACACGAGGGGAATGTATTAGGAAAAGAAATCCAAAAAATTGCTGGAGTTCTGTGATGAGAAGAAGCTGTGCGTGGCAAACACTTGGTTTTATAAGGCAGACAAAAGGAAAATCACTTATAGTGCTGGTTGATGTGAAACATAAATTGATTTTGTGCTTGTGGGGGAAAATACAGAAAGTATGTAAGAGATGTAAAAGTGATTCCATGAAAACTTCAGCAAAAACTGGTGGTCATAGATCTGGATAAAAAGGTTCTAAAAAAGGTTGTGAGAAAAGAACGAATCATAAGAAGAATTTGGAAGTTGAATGAAAATTGAACAGGAGTAAGATTTGAAAAAAAAGTAAAGGAACTAGGAAGCACAGACACGCCTTTTGTGGAAAACTTTCAAGGATGGTGCTCTAAAGGCATATGATAAACTGTGTAGAAAAAAGAAGTATAGGAGAGATTGAGGAGACATGCGGTTGTACAATGAAGAGGTCAAGGATACCATAGCAAAAAAGAAGGCGACATTTAAAGAGCTGTGCAGGTTTCCATCAGAACAAAATAAAAGTAAATACAAATGTATAAGAAATCAAATGAGAAAAATTGTTGCTAGAGCTATGAGAATGGAAGCTAATCAGAAGTTGAATGATTTATATCACATTTCTAATAGTGTTTTCTGCTTCCTTAGAAGAATGAAAAAAAGAAGGATCGGGAAGGAGGAAGGTGCTTAAGAGGAAGAGACGAATGATTGAGTTTTATTGAAGATAGGGCAAAAATTTGGAAGGAACACATGGAAAACACCATAACTGAAGAGAACGAATAGGATCACATGGTGGAAACTGATGTAGCAGAAAGATATGTGGAAAATGTGGCTCGTAATGAAATTGTGGAAGCAATGCAAAGTATGAAATCAGGAAAGGCAACTGGAACATCTGAAGTAAGTGAGGAGATGATAGTTGCAAGTGTTGAAATTGGGGTTAAAGTGATGATGGAACTATGCCAGCGTGTTTTGGATGGTAGAGGAATGCCTGATGAGTGGAAAACAAGTGTGATTGTACCTATCTTTAAAGGAAAGGATGATGTGATGAGCTGTGGATCATACAGAGGAGTGAAACTGCTAGAACATGCCATGAAAATTGTTGAAAGGGTACCAGAGAGGCGAATATGAACACTAGTCAATTTGAATAAAATGCAATTTGGATTTATACCAGAAAAAGCAACAGTAGATGCGATATTCATTGTGAGAAGAATGCAGGATGAATATCAAAAGAATAACAAGAAGTTGTATATGTGTTTTGTTGACATGGAAAAGCTTTTGATAGAGTGCCAACAAAAATGATGGAGTGGGCCATGAGAAAGAAGTGCCTATCAAAAACAATGGTTGGGGCAGTTATGAGCCAGTATGATGGTGCAAAGACAAGAAAGAAGGTGGAATCTGCATATTCAGAGGAATTCAAAGTAAAAGTTGATGTATATCAAGGATCTGTGCTGTTGTTGTTACCTGACCTTTTCCAAAAAGTGAGCGGTGCAAAGAGTCGTAGCTGGACAGTGCAGAATGAGATGAGAGGTGTCCTGGGATGAGTGTCTGCAGGTGCTGCAGGAAAGATTCTCAATTATGCCAATCCTACAGAAATAGGAACTTAAGAGAAGGCTGTTTCTGTTGCAGCATAGACGAGAGAGAACACAGCAAGCATGATGAGGGAGAACAAGTTCCTTGGTGGAAATTAAGGAAATCTGTGTGTCAAAGAATTTAGATGAGACAGTACGTCTCCAGTCTGAGATAAGACAAGAGTGGATACAACCGATAAAAAGGAGAGAGAATATGAGGGATTGCAGAGGGTGCAAGTAGCAGTCCCTGTTTGGGTAGCTCATCAGTAGCATCATTCCCCAGGAGAAATGAGTGTCCGGGGACCCATTGTAGCATGATAGAACAAGAGAAGAGAGAAGACAGTTCCTGCCAGATCTGCCACAGAGTTTGAGATAAAAAGAAAGATGGAGGAGAGAACAGGGTGGTGAGAACAAAACGAGACTCAGAGAGTGGGAGAAGAAACAAGAAATGGCAGACTTGTTGGTGCTGCGAAGACTAGCAAAAAGCATGCAGAATGGCGCAGGCTTCAGCAGAAAAGCTTGAGCATGCTGGGCCTACTGAGAAGGAAAGAGTGGCCTCAGTGCCACAGAGAGAGCAGTTGGCAAGAATGCCGGACCTGCTTTTGCCAAATGGAAAAGGAACAGAGCTGTCTGTCCAGAATACCAGATCATGAAGGGGTAGAGAGTCAAGGTGAGCGAGAGCCACACCTTGGAGAGAGAGGGGGATCAGAGCAAGACCATGGAGAGAAAAAAACTCCACAGTGAAGGAAGGAAGATTCCAAGGACGAAAAGCATGGCAAGCAAGAAAAGTATCCTTAGAAGTAAAAGGGAGCATGAGCGGATGAGGAAATGCAAAAGCTCTCTAGAACGATCTGCAGAGTCTTGGTTTCACTCCAAGTCTGGCCAAACCTGAAATGGAAAAGAAGTTTGGGAGACAACGAGCCTGCTCATAAGATGACATAGTGGCTCGTAGGGGAGGTAAAAAAGCCTTGGAGAGAAGAAGAGGGATAAGGGAGGATGAGAGGCAGCTGGTGATGGTGCAACTAGCTGCTCAATGGAGGCATTTCATTTTAGTAATATTGGTAATGCTTAGGAAAGGAAACCATCTGGGTGAATCATATGTAAAATGCTGAAGAAAAGCTGTATACAGGAGAGAGAGGGATCCTTAGAAGGGCCCCATGAGGAAGCAGAGATACAGCATAAGGCTTTGAGATATGAGAAGAACTTGGCCTTCAGCGAAGATACATGTTTAGAAAAGGAAAAAGTGCAGTCGAAGGTGACCACATGAAAAGTTGGAATGGGATTGAAACAAAGGTGGGAGTTGAATAAAAGGAGGTTGGCTCGGTGGGGATCCACTAAAAAGAAGGAGGCCTCACGTTTGCTTGGATTGAGAGGAAGACACCAGTACTCAGACAAGGGCTCCAATCAAAACAGAGCTCCCTGTGTGGCCTCCATCGCAGTGGGGACCGAGGGTGAGGAGGACCAAATGGCCAGATCGTCAGCGTAAAGAGAGCAGCTGACGGAAGAAGGCAGAGAAGCCAGAAGATCATTGATGAAGTGAGAGAAAAGTAGAGGGCCAAAAACGGATTCTTGCGGAACACCTTGACAGAATTGAAAGGAACGACTTTTGTGATTTTGATAAATCACACAAGCATGCCTGTCAGAAAGGAAAGATTAAGTCCAACAAGCAAAGCAAGAAGGGAGGCCAACCAAAATCAGTTTATGGAAAAGGGCACAATGCCAGACAGAGTCAAAAGCTTTCAAGAAATCGATAGCAAAGAGAATTGTTTGAGAGCCCGGCCTGGGTTTGTTAAATCCATACGAAATGAACTGAGAAAATAAAGAATTTGATCTAGTGCAGACCGTCCAGGGCAGAAATTGGCCTGATGGGGAGAGGAATGGAATCACATCCCAGAAAAATAAACGAGATAGAATGATGCGTTCAAATAGCTTTGATATGCAGGAGGTGAGAGAGATAGGCCAGAAGGAAGCAGGAGTGTCGAGAGGCTTTCCCATCTTGTGAATGGGAATAATAGAAGATGTCTCCCAGAAGGAAGGAAAGGAATGCAAAGTCCAGGAGAGAATGAAGATGTGAAGAAGAAAATCCATGCCAGAGCGAGGAAGATGATTTAACATGGGATAGACAACTTTGTCTGGGCCAGTGACAGTGGCGGAGGAAAGGTTGAATGCAGCCGCATGAAACTCATTGGAAAGAGAATGGAGAGAAGGATGAGTGAGACTCCTCAGAGGATGTGGCTCGGCAGAGCTTGGAAAGGTAGCCTCTGGATCTGCTATGCAGGGCCTTTATCTGAGAAACAGAAAAGTGGGATCTCAGGTAAGCAGCATAGAATAAAGCCGATTCCCTAGGAGAAGAACAGTTAAGAAAATTAGAAGAAAAGGAAGACGAGGAAGGAGAGCCATTGACAGAATGAACATAGGAATATACAGTTTTCGAGTTAGACCTAGGTGAAAGAGAAGAGCAAGTCATCTGCCATGCCTCAGTCTTGGCCATGGCCATGACTGACCTGGCACGTTGAGAAGCGGAGATGTAAGCCTGGCGATCTTCAACACTTCTGTGAGCGGCAGCAAAAGCCATGCGTCTTTTAACTAACCCCACCTTCCACCTCAGCAGACTACCAGGCTTTAGGAGGGTGTTTGAGGCAGCTGAAAGGAATGAAAGATTTGGCTGCGTGAAGTGCCAGAGAGGTGAAAAGAGCAGCAGCAGAGGAAAGAGACGAGTATTCCTCTGCTGAAGGACAGTGAGAGTCAAAGTCACCCCACCGAGCTTTCTGAAAGTTGAAGGGGGACACTTGTTGGAGCAAAAGACCAGAGAAAGAGGGACAGATAGAAGAATTGGTAGGTGATCAGAACCCAGGACCTGAAGCACCTTCCAGGAGCAGGAAAGGAGGGGGCTAAGGAAATGTCAGGGGGGGCAACTGCCAGAGGAGCGATGGAGAAGGGTAGGTATGTCAGGGTCATTGAGGGAGACGAGGTTAGAAGAGATGACCTAGTTGAATACTTCCTCCCAATGAGGGTCAGAAGTACCTCTTGAGTCCCAGAGGGAGTGATTATGATTTAAGTCCCCCAGAATGAAGAGATTTCTAGAGGAGGAAAGAATGGAGGGAGAAAAAGAGTCGGTTCTGCCATTCATTGGGGAGGAGCGTATAGGGGGGCATACACATTAAGAAAGGAGAGCAAGGAGGAGTTGTTTAGAGAGATGTTGACACCTACATAATCAGAGTGGGGATCAAGCAAACAAAGAGACAAAGTAGAAAGTTCAGAGAAGGATGAGTCCTGCCTGATGAAAATGAAAATGCCGTGGCTAGCATGTCTGGCATCACGAGAGAGAATGCCAAACCAGGAATGGGTGCAATCAGAACGCAGAACAAAGAAACAAGGAATCCAGAAAGAGGAAGATGAGTTAAAATTGGATTCCTGGATATAGATAAGTTCAACAGGATGGGACAAAAGAAAGTGAAGTAGCTCAGTGCTCCTGACTCGAAGACCTCCAGCATTCCATCAAAAAAACCTGAAGGAGTCAGGGGAGAGAGGAAGCAGGAGGCATAGAAGGACAGCCAGGAGCAAAAAGCAGTGGTGAGGGGGTGGAGGGAGAAGATACAAAATGGATAGGAGAATAAGAGGTTTGAAGTCGAGGATGGGGTGGGAGTGCAGCATTAGCAGAGTGGGGCCAGATTGTATTGTGGAGGTATAAAAGTCGGAGGAGTCTGAGGAGGGAGTCACAGTGTTACAAGTAGGGATGCAGCAGGGGGAAGCTCCAATAGTTCTGAATTTGGATGGGAAGAGTAGTGAGCACCTTAAATGGACCAATTTGGAGCAGGTATAGCATTGCACTGACTTGCCCCACCAGGTCACATTTCCAGTGCACATTGAGAGCAGGGAAGATGGGGCCAGTGTTGGGATGAACGTTACCATTCAACAAGAGAAAGAGAAGAATAAGCAGACAAAAACGGGCAAGAGAAGGGTAGGGGAAGAGAGAAGACAGGCGACCGATTTCAAAGAAGCTGCGTGCTGCCCTTCTACGGTCATTCAGGGGGCAGCATAGCAAAAAAATGAAAGGGAGAGCCCAGGGTAACTGGGACCTTTGGGAAGGTCAACAGCCATTTTGACCCAACCCAAACGGGGTCAGCATCCGCACCACCATGTTGAGACGACTGTTGATTAGTGCAAGATCTGTCCTGTTGCCACTATTGTTTGCAATACTTGTGGACATTATTATAGAAAATGCAAGAAGGGGTGTGGTTAATAAATTACTGTATGTAGTTGACTTTGTTCTCATGACCGAAACCATGCAAGGCTTAAAAAAAAGATTTTTGAATTGGAAGAATGCACTGAAAAGTAAAGGTTTAAACATTAACACCAGAAAAACAAAAGTGATGGTAAGCGTGTCGGAACAAGAAACACTTAAATGCAAGATATATCTGTGTGGAATTTGCAGGAGGAGAGTCATGGCCAATTCAGTGTTGTGCATAAATGTGAAAACTGGGTTCATGGCAAATGTGCAAAAATATGGAGAGTTACCTTCTTCATTATCATATGGCAGGGCAGCTATGATCCACGTCAGACACAACAAAAAGATGGGGACCGAGAGTTTATCCTTTTACCACCCCAACCTGCTGTGTTGCCTAGATCAGATGCTGGCAGTGATGAAGTCGAGCCAGCACCTTGTTTCATCATCCAAAACTGTCAGACCCATTATTCCTCAAGGTGCCTGATGTATGGGACATGTTAAAATAATGTGGTCTGCAGTTTGTTCATTAGTGCCACACTCACATTTTGCTGAAGAAGCAAAACCCCATTTGTGTATGGACAAACTGAAACGCCCAATGCCGGTATGCAGGTGATTGAGTTTGACCCAAGCTGTTCTGGTCAAACCTATTCCAATAGGTCTTGTGCTGACCCTAGGAATGTAGACACCGAGCGCTGACATACTCTTGGGGTACTCTGTGTCCCATGTCAAGTTCATCCAATGGACGGCACAGATGCCCAACTCAGACAAGTTGTGCAATAGTTTCTGCACGGCAAGAGCAAACGAGTGTCTAGATTTCCTTGCTAGCAGCCTGCAGCTCAGTCAGCTGGCCATGAAGAATGTGGCCAGGGTCCAAAGAGCTGCAATTAGCCAAGAAGAGTGATGCTCCTTGGTGGTGAAGCTCAGTTGGCTGGATGCCTGAGAGAACTGGAAGGTTGTCAGTTAGAGTGGTATGTAGGCATCCAGTGGCAATGTGCAAAGCATCATTAAGAACACTGTCAATGAGGCGAGTATGCGTGCTGTGACACCAAGCTGGTGCACAGTACTCAGCAGTAGAGTAGATCAGGGACAAGGCAGCTGTGCACAATGTCTTAGCACCAGTGCCCCATCCTGAACCCGCAAGTCATCCCAGCAGCGAAACGCACGTGGATAGTGTTTTGCACAATGCCTCAAGGTGATGACAGTACGTGAGTGCTCTGTCCAGTTTCACACCAAGATCGGTCAGCACAGGGCAAAATGGTAAGATTTTACCATTGTTCTTACCTTTTAGCTCATGCTTAGCCTCTTGATAATGGAGATGAAAGGCTGACGTCACCATTTCTGCATGGCTAAGCTTTAGCCGCCAAGCCTGGAGATATGCAGAAAGTGTAGTCATGTTTTTGCTCAAAGTTCTTTTCAACACCTTCCAATCTCCAGATGAATAAAGTATCACCAAGTCGTCAGGATAGGCATACTTCTTGGAGATTATGGAAGGCAGATTGCATATGAAAATGTTGAAAAGGAGCCAAGACTGATCCCTGTGGGAGACAAAGAGAGCTACCGCTAGATTGGCTGTGTGTTTTGTTTGCTCGAAGTCTAAAGGAATAATGGAAGGAATGGTGGATTTGATCAAGAAGTTGTGCAATAAAGTGGAGACAGTGAGTGGATTTTGTTATTTGGCAGACAGACTAAATTCTAGTGGTGGTCGTGAAGCAGCAGTTACAGCAAAAGTAAGAATCAGTTGGGTAAGATTCAGGGAATGTGGAGAGTAATTGCTTGGAAATAGGTTTCCTCTAAAGATGAAAGGTAAAGTTTATCATTGTTGTGTAAGATCAGCAATACTGTATGGAAGCGAGACATGGTGTCTAAAAGAAAATGAAAAAGCAATTTTAAGAATGGAGAGAGCTATGGTGAGAGTGATGTGCGGTCGGAAAGTTGTTGACAGAAAGATGACTGAAGAATAGATGGACATGTTGGGGTTGAAAAAAACTATAGACAGGTTAAGCAACAGCAAATGGGGTTAGATGGTATGAACATGTGCTAAGAAGGAATGACGATAGTGTTTTGAGGGTGGCCCTGGATCTTGAAGTGAGTGGCAAGAGAAAGCAAAGACGACTGAAAAAAACCTGGAAGAAGCAAGTAGAGTAGGAGATAGAGAAGATTGGTTTGAAGAAGGAGGATGTCCTAAATCGAGACAAGTGGAGAGACGGAGTGCAAGCAATTGCAGAAGGAATGGGGAGAAACCGGCCGTCTCTACTAAGAGGACAACACTGGATAAGAAAACTAAACTACTAACATGAATAAGGCGTAACACCAAAAATTTTTTTAAATCTTTCACTTTTTGCGCCAGCTTTAGGTCCTGTATCAGAATCGGCTTGCACCAAAAAATGCACATCAGGATTATCCGGGTCAAATGAGTGCAGTAAAAAGTTGGACTCTGCTATAAGTTACTGCAGTACCACTATAGCTGTAATGAGTTTATTTCTTTAATTGCAAACCATGCTATTCTTGTTCATCAACAAATAATTTGAAGTAGCATTTTAACAAACTACAAAAAGACATAAACAGCACCACACCTTTTGGCAATCCTATTTACAAGATAGCTACTTTTCTCACACAAAGAGCACTGCCAATAAACTTTACAGGCAATAGCTTCAATAAATGCTAACATGCCCATAAAATAAGATGAGTTTCATTTTTTATTTAAAATGAAAGTAAACTGCAACTGTAAAGAGAGAAGTCTAAAAATTAATGAATCTGCTTCTATAATGAACCAGCAAATCTTCTGCAGTAGCTTGTCCCCAAAACTCTAATCAAAGGTATCTCTGTCACTCTAGTATCTTTGCTGTCCCAAAATTTAACTAGCATGTCCATCTGTTTTTTTCTGAATGACTTGATTCAAACTTTCATCAAAAGATATAGTGTAATTTTTCACTTTGTAAATTCTATCTACAAGAAGCTCTTAAAAGTATGGATAAATCACCAAAACATGCCAAGTATGCACAGTTTTGGATCCACATGAAATAGATTGTGCGATATGACTATCAGGAAACATCTTGAAACATATCTATCTGGCTGATATCGGTAGACGAATTGAATGAATAATGGCTCATTAAAACTTTTATATATAAAAATATTATGAATTAGAATTGTATAGAATTATAAATAAAAATATATTACAACTTTTAGAATAACTTACATGCCATAATGACAACAAGCACTTAGCAACTAATGATACTTTAATAGCCTGCCAAAAAGATATAAAGCTGAACCAAAAGATTCAAAAATACAAATTTAAATACCATTTAAACCCAAAGAGCTTCAGCATGTCAGACACCATCTGATACTACAAGAAATGTGTTTCGAGATGCAACCATGTCACTGGGTCACTGGTATGTTCCACAATAATCGGAGATAATGTATCTTCACTAGATTCACTACAAACAGTAGCAGATCCACGTTTGTGAATAAAAAATTTGGCAATAGGTTGTATGAGCATGTTAGCATGTTCTGATTTGTTTCATGTATGTTGCTTACTTTTTTATGGCTTTTAACACCAGCAATTTTCATACTAGCTATAGTAGATTTTTCGCATAACTAGCAATGACCTTTACTGTTGTTCTGTAACTTGCTAAAGACATGGTAAAAAATCTGGTTTATCTAACCATATTGCTCAAAAGTGACACTTCTAGGTGCCATACTGACAACGAGCGCTTAGCAACCAATGACACTGTAATAGCTGGCCAAAAAATAAAAAACTGATTAAAAAGATTCAAAAGTACAATTTTAAACACAAACACCAATGTGCTTAACTCATTCTTGGAAACATGAGAGAAGGCTGCTAATTTATGGAAAAAATTTTATTTTAATTTCATCATTATCATTCTGCAACTAAAGCTTGTCATACGGAACAGCACCACAATTTAAAAAGACAAATTAAAATTCATAAAAAATCTGTGAACACCAGATATGACTTGCTAAGGTTAGCACTGTTGAATGAAGTGAGTGTAGGTTACTAAACAGTTGGTACAGCACTTCTTTCTAAAATAGAGCTGCAATGACAGCAAAGGCAAAACTGATTCCACCCAACTGCAGACAGTGACACTGTTTGGACTTATCAGCTCTCATCAGTGCAGTTGGTGACCGACAGGAAGTTAGAAGCTTGCAATCAGGCATAACATAAAGTGCCAAGGTTGCGGGATCAAAAAACTAAATTGAGCACAAGGTAGCAATTGTTTGTTTACCATCTGTGAACGTGGCTCACTAGTAAAAAAGTTATGCTCTTTAAATAATGGGCTCTTGTGCTTATACATGTGGCTCCACCTATTGATAACAAAATGTTGCAGTTTCTAAATGTTTTTTGGAGAAAGGAATAATTGAAATATAAGAAAAAACTTCTGAAAGAGTTACTTGCTTCTTCAATGGGCTAGAGTTCATCAAACAAACCTGACCTGTTTTCTCTGGCTACAACTAACATCTGGTGCATTTACCAACCCAATAACATATGACACATCAATATATTAGTCACAGAGACAAAAAAATGACAAACCATTGCAGCACACACTACATATTGACAAAAATTAAGATTTAAGCTATGCCTAAATACTGTGGAACAGTAATAAGCAAATGCGATTCTGCTAATAGTAACCAATACATCCATTATAGATTCAACTAACTTACCGTAACAGAAGTTACTGAACTGCTAAAGTAAAAGTGTTTAATTTACTAAAAAATTATTGCCTTCAGTTACAGAATAATGTGGTTTACTTTATAAAACTTTTCAGGATTTTATCTTTTGGTAACAGGAAAATAAATACAATTTTGGATAGCATGCTCATGTTCAAGCCCAATTCCAAGACACATGTAACCCCAGCTTGGGCTTAGTTTTATGACAACATCTTTTTGGATTTAAAAAAAATTATTTACAATGAGAAATTTAACATTTTCACACACTACAATTCTACCACAAGCATTTCAAGCAACCAGAAGAAATTGATGCAAAAGCTTTTTCCAAGAGCACAACAACAAACAACCATTTGAATAGGTGAGAACGTAAAGATTTTTTAATCACTGCCCCATTGCTCTACCACATGAGCTATTGCTACAGACTGATTGACTTTTTCAATTTATGAGGGCCATTCAATATATAAAGTGAATTTTTCTACAAAAATTTTTCTAATGGAGATAAAAGTTTACTTTCTTTTATTTTCGTTTTTAGATATTTGATGAAACTTGATGTAGTTTGTGTTTTGATAGCTTATTGTTTTGCTTTCAATTTGTTATTTTTGCAAAATGGCTGACCTGGAAATTCGCTCCAGAATCAAACAAAGATCAGTGATCACATTTTTGGTAGCAGAACAGTGCAAACCAAGTGAAATATTCAGAAGAAGGCTTGCTGTGTATGAAGAAGCATGTTTCAGTCAGAAAAATGCCTACAAATGAGCTAAATTATTCAAAGAAGAATGGAAAAATGTTTTCAATGAAGACAGGCCAGGAAGACCTACAAGAGTGAGAACTCCAACCATGATCAAAGCAGTTGATGACACCATTCAGTTGGAAAGAAATTCCTTGAAAAAGGAACTACTGCTAACAGTGCCAACTACTGTGAGCTTTTGAGACAGATAAAGAAAGATGTGAAGATCAAACGCAGAGGTCTTCAGTCAATCGGAGTGATCTTGCATTAAGACAATGCAAGGCCTCACACAGCAGCCAAAACAGTGGAGACCATCAATCAGTTCGGTTGAAAACTGCTTCCCTACCCCCTTTATAGCCCAGACCTTGCCCCTTCCGATTTCCAGCTATTTATACCCCTCAAAAAGTTTACCAGAGGAACTAAGTTTACCAGTGATGAGAAGATAAAAAATACTGTGAACGATTGGCTTAAAAGTCAATCTAAAGAATTTTTCAGAAAGGGCATAAAAAACTCATACACTGATAGCAGAAACGTGTGGCAGTGCAAGGGGATTACATAGAAAAATGAATAGAAGAAGTAAACTTTTATCTCCTCTAGACAACTTTTTATGGCAAAATTCACCTTATATATTGAATGGCTCTCAAGCAAAAGTTCGTGACTTTTCATCATTTAGTAAATTTCTGACTTTCCAACGAAAAAATTTGTTAAAAGAATTTTCAATGATTTTCCATAACCTTGAGAACCGTGGACAAACCATTGATGGTTATACTTTTTACAGTTTGGATTTATAAATGTTCACTGACAGATTGGTGAAATGACTTTGTTTTTAGAGATCAAGTTTTATAAAATCTCAAGTGACCCAACTTGCGATCATGACCCAAAAAAACCCAGGCGTTCCAACTGGTGTTTGGCAACCATTGACATGACTAATTATGCAAGTCACCAAAAATTTAACTAACCATGAAAATAAATGATTCGTTTTTAGCTATATCAAAATTCGCCAAAGCTTTTACAAACTCCCCAAAACCTTCTCATGAACCACCAAAGGGTCTTCAGACCTCAAGCTGTATGCCACTCGCTTAAACAATATCTTAAAAAATACAATTTACTCAATAAAAATCAATTTGAAGTCAGACAAAACTCTGCCATCGTTTTGGCAGTGAGTAATGCAAATGATAATTTTCTTAAAAATACAGATAAAAGTCTATATTCTTGCTAGAGTTAAGGAGGTAACTCTCTTTATAAAAAAAGCTTGTATTTTTACGTACAGTTAATAATTGGGATCTCTTACCATGAAAAAG
The DNA here is from genome assembly GCA_963675345.1 of Trididemnum clinides. NCBI lineage: Eukaryota > Metazoa > Chordata > Ascidiacea > Aplousobranchia > Didemnidae > Trididemnum > Trididemnum clinides. The sequence goes on along the minus strand of OY776290.1, from coordinate 2,660,285 downwards.
TGTGAAAGGCTAAAAGCAATTCCAGTGGGATTTGAACCCACAGCTTCTTGATTACTGGTCAGATTTTTTATTATTTGAGCTACGGAATACCAAGCCCTCACAGCCAAATTTGCTATTATAAGCTTAGCATCAAGCTACTTGCTTTTATGAATCAAGATTTCAGGCCTTATGAAGGCATAGAGAAAAATAGTGATGCTGATGGGTGGTTAGGTACCAAAGTACAAAAGGTAACCTTCTGTAATAAAAGTAAATTTGCAGTTCAATAGCTTGGTATTTCATAGCTGAAATGATGGAACATCTGACCCCAGCAATCATCTGTGGGTTCAGATCCTCCTTGATCGTTTTCAGCATTTTGCAATGCTTTAAGGTAAGTGACCCCAATTATTAACTATACTCTTATTGTTTGTTTTAGGATTTGCCTTGGCTTTTTACACTGTTAACTACAACTAACAATAAATATGGAATGGCATTTTCGTAACAGAGGCTTAAACTTAATATTATTGAGCATCTATACAGCAAATTGATATTAATATACCACAGCTCATACTACCGAATCTTAAATAAATTTTGGAAAGAGGTCCCACAAAAGTCATCTTTAGATCCCTTATGTTTTTCAACATTTATTAATGATCTACTAAAATGCTTATTATCTGTTACTATTACATTGCTGATATCAAGTACTTAAAGCTATAGTACAGTACAAAAATTTGCAGTTGTTTGAAAAAGATGTTAATTATGAGCTGACTAAGTCAAAGACACTACATGTACAAAGTACGTCATTTGAAAACAATTCATATGTTGATAAACAAACTTCCTAAATTATTTACAAATTTTTACTTTCAAGTAAGTGTTAACAATAATGTAATCAAATAAGCCAATTTAATTAAATATGTGGATGTAAATTTTGATGGAAAACAAAAAAAGCCATGTAACATAACACAACTTTCTACTCAATTGACTAGAAGCAATGAAATTCTGTACTGATTACACAATTACATTAAAAAGGAAACCCTCTGAATGCTTTACTAGTCTGGGCTATTTTTATTGAAATACAGGGTGTCCCAAAAAAAATGTATACACATTAAAAATAATTGTAAACGTAGTGTTTTATTAGAATTTTATTATTTTAAATGTGTAAAGATATTTAAAAATAACAGTTTATTGTTTTTTTCACAACATTTTAACTACATTTTACATAATTGTAAATAGCCAACAACTAAACTGTTTGTGTTTTTTTGCGGATTCAACCCCTGAACAAAAGAATGACAGTCAGACTTAACTTCGAAGAAAGAAAATTTATTCTAAAACACTGGTTATAAACAGTATCTCTTTGAAATTCTCTCCTAAATTGTCTTTGCACTTCAACTGCATTTTCACATTTCCGGTTGTATTTTGGAATAAATTTTCTTTCTTCGAAGTTAAGCCTGACTGTCATTCTTTTGTTCAGGGGTTGAATCCGCAAAAAAACAAACAGTTTAGTTAACGGATATTTACAATTATCTAAAATGTAGTTAAAATGCTGTGAAAAAACAATAAACTGTTATTTGTTAATATCTTTACACATTTAAAATAATAAAATTCTACTAAAACACTACGTTTACAATTATTTTTAAAGTGTATACATTTTTTTGGACACCCAGTACTGCTTTTGCACTTGGGAAACTGCCATAAAAACGTAGTGATGTGAAATTATAATTAGACAAAATATACAGTAATTGTGTAGACAACTGCTCTAAAAAAATTAGCTATGTAAACGCAAGGTACAAGAAATTAAATATTCTGAATTTACAAATACATATACCTTAGAAACGGTGAAACTCATGTACAGGCTGGGAAATAACCAAGTTGAAGGCAAATTCACTAAAATTTGTGAAATTCATCTGTAAAGCACCAGACAACCACATACTTTATGTTATTTTTAACCAATAGTTTCCAAAACACATTCTCAAAATCAATTGATCATTTCTGGCACCAAAAATAGCAAAAAATTCTTGGAAAGCCAATTAAAAGTATGAGTTAGGTTTCTGTCCAAAAAAATGTCAACAAATCCATCCTAAAACTTGCACATGTTTCGCATCTTGAAAATTAAACAAGCGTCTTTTTTCATTCTATTTTTTTTGGTCATCACCTTAATTCATTTTGCTTTTGCTTAATCAATATTGCACTTCTATACCAAACCAGTGTAGAGCAATTTTTAGAAAGTAATTTGACTACATAACTTTCAGGTTCTTAATTGGTTCCTGACTTATATACCGCTGCACTTTCACTAGCTTGTAACTGAATGTTGTGCTGATATAAGAAATAGAAAAAGAGCTGGAGCAATCAAGCCAACAACAAATGCGAGCTTGAAATGACTGCACCAATCAACAGCCGCCTCAACGTGGTGGTGTGGTCCCCGACCCTGTTTGGGTTGGGTCAAAATGGCTGTTGGCCTTCCTAAGGATCCCAGTTACCCCAGGCACTCCCCTTTATTTTTTTGCTATGCTGCCCCCTGAATGACTGCAGAAGGGCAGCACACAGCTTCTTCAAAATCGGTCGCCTGTTTCCTCTTTTTCTTCTCTCCTGCCCTTCTTCATCTCCTCATTCTTCTCCTTCTCTTGATGAGTGGTAACGTTCATCCCAACACTGGCCCCATCTTCCCTGCTCAATGTGCACTGAAAATGTGACCTGGCAGGGCAAGTCAGTGCAATGCTGCACCTGCTCCAAATCAGTCCATTTAAGGTGCTCACAACTTTCCCTCTCCAAATTTAGAGCTCTTGGCAGCTCTCACTCTTGGAGCTGCCCCCCCTGCTCTAACACTGTGACTCCCTCCTTGGACTCCTCCGACAGGTATACCTCCACTGTACAATCTGGCTCCCATCTGCTAATGCAGCATTCTTGCCCCACCCTCGTCTCCAAACCTCCTATCCCTCATCTTCCCACTTTATATCTTTTTCCCTTGCCCCCTCACAGCCGTCCCTTGCTCCTGGCTGTCCTTCTGCACCGCTTGCCTCCTCTCCCCCATCTGACTCCTTCAGGGTTCTTCAATGAAATGCTGGAGGTCTTCGAGTCAGGAGCACTGAACTACTTCACTTTCTCCCAACCCACCCTGTCGACCCTATCCATATCCAGGAATCCAATCTCAGCTCATCTTCCTCTTTCCAGATTCCTGGATTCTCTGCTCTGCGTTCTGATCACACCTACTCCCGATCAGGCATTCTCTCTCCTGATGTCACACAAGCTAGAAGTGGCGTTGCCATTTTCGTCAGGCAGGGCCTATCCTTTTCTGAACTTTCTACATCCTCTCTTTCTTTGCTTGATCCCTACTCTGATTATGTAGGTGTCAACATCTCTCTTAACAACTCCTCCTTGCTCTCATTTCTTAATGTGTATGCCCTCCTATATGCTCCTCCCCAACAAATGGCAGAACCGACTCTTTTTCTCCCTCCATTCTTCCCTCCTCCAGAAATCTCTTCATTCTGGGGGACTTCAATTGCCATCACCCCATCTGGGACTCAAGATGTACTTCTGACCCCTGCAAGGAGGAAGTATTTGACTGGGTCATATCCTCTGACCTCCTCCCTCTCAGTGACCCTGACACACCTACTCTTCTCCATCGCTCCTCTGGAAGTCACTCCTCTCCTGACATTTCCTTAGCCCCCTCCTCTCCTGCCCTTTCCTGCTCCTGGGAGGGGCTTCAGGATTTGGGTTCTGACTATCTACCAATTCTTCTATCCATCCCTCTCTCTCTGGCCTATCACCCCAATGAGCGCCTCCCTTCCTTCAACTTTCAGAAAGCTTGGTGAGATGACTATGCCTCCTACTTTGACTCGCACTGTCCCTCTGCAGAGGAATACTCATCGTTTTCTCTTTCCTCTGCTGCTGCTCTTTTCACCTCTCTGGCACTGAATGCGACCAAATCTTCCATTCCTTTCAACCACATCAAATGCCCTCCTAAAGCCTAGTGGTCTGTTGAGGTGGAAGGTGTGGTCAGTGAAAGACGCAAGACTTTTGCTGCCGCTCACAGAAGTGATGAAAATCGCCAGGCTTACATCTCCGCTTTTCGACGTACCTTGTCAGTCATTGCCAAGGCTGAGGTATGGCAGACGACTTGCTCTTCTCTTTCACCCAAATCTAACCCTAAATCTGTATACTCTCTTCTTTGCTCTATCGCTGGCTCTCCTTCCTCCTCTCCAAACTTCCCCAACTGTTCTTCTCCAAGGGAATCGGTTTCAGTCTATGCTGCTTACCTGAGATCCCACTTTTCCGTTTTGCAGTCAAAGGCCCTGCGTAGCAGAGCCAGAGGCTACCTCTCTGAGCTCTGTTGAGCCACGTGCCCTGAGGAGTCTCACTCGTCCTTCTGCTCTCCTTTCTCTCCAGCTGAATTTCATGCAGCTGCCTCCAATCTCTCCTTGTCCACTACCACTGGCCCAGACAAAGTTGCCTATCCTATGCTAAAGCACCTTCCTCGCTCTGGCATGGATTTTCTTTTTCACGTTTTCAATCTTTCCTGGTCTCTGTATTCCTTTCCTTCCATCTGGAAGACACATTCTATTATTCCCATCCCCAAGATGGGAAAGCCTCTTGACTCTCATGTGTATCAAAGCTATTTGAACATATCATTCTATCTCGTCTTTTCTTTTTTCTGAAGTCTAATTCCATTCTCTCTCTCTCGACCCTCTTTCTCGCTCTCTCGACTCACCTCCTGCGTATCAAAGCTTTTTGAACGCATCATTCTATCTCGTCTTCTCTTTTTTCTGGAATCTATTTCCATTCTCTCTCCATGTTAGGCCGGTTTCTGTCTTGGACGGTCTACTCTAGATCAAATTCTGTATCTTTCTCAGTCCCTTTCAGATGGGTTTAACAAACCCAGGCTGGGCTCTCAGACGATCTTCTCTACTATTGATTTCTCTAAAGCTTCTGACACTGTCTGGCATCCCACTCTTTTCCATAAACTGATTTTGGCTGGCCTCCCTCCTTGCTTTGCTCGTTAGACTCAATCTTTTCTTTCTGACAGGCGCGCTTGTATGGTTTTTCAAAATCATTAAAGTCGTTTCTTTCAACATCGAGGTGTTCCACAAAAATCCATTCTTGGCCCTCTACTTTTCTCTCTCTTCATTAATGATCTTCTGGCCTCTCTGCCTTCTTCCGACAGCTGCTCTCTTTACGCTGACGATTTGGCCATTTGGTCCTCCTCACCCCTCAGTGCGGTGGAGGCCACACAAGGAGCTCTATTTCGATTGGAGTGCTGGTCTGAGTACTGGTGTCTTCCTCTCAATCTGAGCAAACGTGAGGCCTCCTTCTTCTCAGTGGATCCCCACCAAGCTAACCTCCAGCCCAACCTCCGTCCTCCATTTCAATCCCACTCCAACTTTTCATGTGGTCACCTTCGACTGCACTCTTTCCTTTTCTAAACATGTATCTTCGCTGAAGGCCAAGTTCTTCCCATGTCTCAAGGCCTTATGCTGTATCCCTGCTTCCTCACTCTAAGGAGTCCCTCTCTCTTCTGTTTAAAGCTTTTCTTCGGTCCCTCCTCACTTACGCTTCACCTGGATGGTTTCCTTTTCTAAGCATCACCAATTTCACCAAATTGGAACGCCTCCACTGAGTGGCCAGTCATGCCATCACTGGCTGCCTCTCGTCCTCCCCTATCCCACTTCTCCTCTCCAAGGCTTCTTTACCTCCCATTCGAGTCACCCTGACTCTTTTCACTCTTTTATCTTATGAGCGGGCTCTTCGTCTCCCAACCTCCTTTCCTATTTTAGGTTTGGCCAGACTAGAAGTGAGGTCAAGACTCTGCAGATCATCCTGAAGAGCTTTTGAGTTCACTCACATGCTCATGGTTCCTTCTACTGGTTCTAGGGAGGCTCTTGTGGTTTGCCCTCCCTTTCCTCCTTGGAATCTGCCTTCCTTCATGGTGGAGTCCACTCTTTCCTCTCCATGCTCTCGCCCTGATCCCCCCTTTCTCGCCAAGGTGTGGCTCTCGCTCACCTTGACTCTGTCCCCCCTCATGATCTGGTACTCTGGACTAATGGCTCTGTTGCTTTTCCTTTTGACAAGGGCGGCTCCAGCGTACTTGCCAACTGCTCTCTCTGTGGCACAGAGGCCACTCTTTCCTTTTTGGCACTTTTTCACTCTTTTCCAGTATGCTCAAGTTTTTCTGCTGAAGCCTTCGCCATTCTGCACGCTCTTTGCTGGTCCTGGCAGCACCAACAAGTCTGCCACTTCTCTTTTCTTCTACTATCTGACTCTCGTTCTGTCCACACCACCCCATCCTTTCCCCCATCTTTCCTGTTATCTCAAACTCTGTGGCAGATCTGGCAGGAACTGTCTTCTCACTCCTCCTGTTCTATCAGGCTACAATGGATCCCCAGACACTCGTTTCTCCTGGGGAATGATGCAGCTGACGAGCTGGCTAGACGGGGAGTGCTACTTGTGCTCTCTGCAATCCTTTGTAGTCTCTCTCCTCTTATCTCTCATATCCACTCTTGTCTTTTCTCGGACTGGAGGCATACTGTCTTCATCAAAATTCTTTGACACACAGGTTCCCTCAACTTCCACTGAGGAACTTGTGCTCCCTCGTCATGCTCGCTGTGTTCTCTCTTCATCTTCCCTGCAACAAACACAGCCTTCTTTTAGGTTCTTATCTCTCTAGGATTGGCAGAATCGAGAGCTCTTCCTGCAGCGCCTGTGGACACTCGTCCCAGGACATTTGTTATCTCGTTCTGCACTGTACAGCTATGACTCTTTGTGCTCCTCACTCTTTGGCAACTCTCTGTCTCTCTATGACTTCTGGTCCAGGTCTTGGAGAGTTGCCCGGCTTCTGGGGCTCCATGATCTCCCGCCATGTGCCCATCCCTTGGAAGGGGTCGGGTAACCAAGAACAACAACAACAGCTTGAAATGAATGGAGAGAAAAAGCATTGGTGGTAATGAAAATAAGTAGAATAACAAACAGACACTCGAAGAGAAAGACATCAGTGATGAAATGAACAAGTAGCAAAGTCATCCAAATAGAATTGCTTTCTCTATAAGCGATGGCAGGACATAAGAACAGCAACAGTTCTGGACGAACAAGTAGTGAAACGCGTCTTTGCTGTAGCAAAAGAAGGGAAAATTCAGCAGACAAGAGGAGACTGTTATCACAAAAAAGATAAAAGACCTTGAAGAATTCTTGAAATGGCTCAACAAGAAAGACAAAATGAATATTGAAAAGATACCATGAATCAGTAGAAAAGATGGGCATTTAAAGACATCTTTAAAGGATAAATTCCCTAAATTTAAGATTAGGAAGAGTATTGAAAACCTTTACTAATCACAAAAAATGAATCAGGCACAGAACTGGATGTGGTAGTAAAAATACAAAGGCTCTTGTTGAAGAGTATCCAATAGGAATGTGGAAAACGCCCTATGTCACATGAAGATAGGAAAGACACCAGACCCCAATGGCATAACTGCTAATACACAGGGTGTTTCAAAAAATTTTACATTTTTTTCTAATTTAATAACTTTGCCAGTTCCAGTTTCAATGACTTTAAATTTGCACAGCATGCATAGAAACAGGCCAAATTGTTGGATATGTTTATATACCAACAGTAATGCAAATTTGGACCTGGAAAAAAATCCAAAGATAAAGGCTGTTTGTATTGGAAAGAAGAATCTGGACGACCTAAAACAGCACCAAAAGCTCTAGCAGGTATTCCAAAAACTTTTGCAAAGCCTCAAAAAGCCCATAAGAAGAACAAGTCTAAAAACTGTGATTCCTCTACTGACTGTTTAGCGCATGCTAAGGAAACACTTGGTAATAACATCTTACAAGCTGTAGCTCATTCAAACCATAATGGCAGATGACAAGCAAAAGCACAAACAATTCTGTGTTGATATGCAAGTCAAACTTGAAGAAGATGAGTTCAATGACCGTCTTGTAGTCAGTGATGAGGACTAATTTCATACAAATGGAAAAATCAATAGGAATGTTTGCATTTGGGACAAAGAAAATCACCATACCACTATTGAGCATAAGAGGAATTCACCAAAAGCAAATGTGAGCTGCACGATATCCAAAAAATACATTTATGCCCTATTTTTCTTTGAGAAAAATTTGATTGATGATGATATCTGCAAATGCTTCAGAACTAGCTAATGGATGAGCTCAGAGAAAATGGACACCAAGGTATCATTTGTCAACAGAACGATGCTTCACCTTGGTGTGAGGGCTTACCTTAATGACAATCTGTCAGGGAGATGGATCAGGCGTGCTGGTGAAGACAATGTGCTATTGAAATGGCCTCCACATTTACCTGAACTGACCCCTGTGATATTTTGGAGGTATGTGATGGGCTTGGAGTAAGCCCCCTCTTATTGCAAACATAGAGAAAGTCAAACAAACAACTACCGCACTAGAGACTGTTGCCAAGACATGCTGGAGCATGCTTGAGAGGAGATAGACTACCAACTTGACATGTCACAAGTGGTGAGTATATTGAGAATTTGTGCATTTTTCATGGAATTCACATAGCTTTAAATTTCTAATTCAAATCTCATGTTGCTCAACATTTAGCCTGTTTAGTTTCATTTGATTTGACTATGTAGTTTCTGTGATGTTTTCATGCCAAATGATACAAACTCCCAGTACTTTGAATTTATGAGACAAGGTGTCAAATAACTAATGGAGTTGCAAATGCACTTCTGGAGGGTCTGAGAATGCTAAACAGTTGGAAAAGACTAAACTGATACCATTTTGTACGATCATGCAGAAGCTACAAAAGTGTAAAACTCTTGAAACATGGAATGGTAGCCATTGAAAGAACATTTAAAGAATAACTTAGGAATATAGCTTTATTTAATAAGATGCAAATAGGATTTGCCTTAGAAAAACGTACAATAGATGCAATCTTATGGGTATGAGAGATAATGGACAAATATGGGGCTGTTGACAGCAAATTTCACATGATTGGTGTAGATCTGTGAAAAGCCTTTGACCATGCAACCAAGAAGAGTAACCCAGTTGGCTCTAAAAGAAAAGGCTTTGTGGAAAAGGAGATAAAAGCAATTATGTAAATGTATGATAAGAGTCAAATCAGTGAGATTGGAGAATAGAAAAATCCCATTGATTTGATGTAAATGTTAAGAGTTCACCAGAGCAGTGGCACAATCAGAAATAATCGACGAAAGTTGATGACATAGTCTTATATTTCTAATCCTAACAAAAGGTGAAGACTTTTTTTGAATCAACATATTTCAAGTGTATATTTTGTATTTTTAATCCTACTTGAAGACTTCTTTTTGTAAATTAAAATTTTTAAAGTCCGTTTTCCAAACAAAAGAATATGGCATGCTGTCTCAGCACTCCCCCTAGTTGCACCACTGAACCAGGATTTAGTTCTCAGCCTTCTTTTATTAACTCTAGCATTGAATGAAATAACAGAATTTGTTAGAGAAAGCATTTTAAAGGCTTTCTGTAGACTTATGATTTGGTGCTTGGTGATAGCTGGTTGTAAGAGAAAAAAATGCAAAATGGAAAAGAGCACTAAAAGAATATTGTTTTAAAGTAAATGTAGGCCGAACCAAGGCCTTTTCATACTGAAGAAAAAACAATATCTGTGTCAAAGGTAGACGTTTGCACAAAGTGTAAAAGAAGAGTTGAATGCAACAAAAATGAGGGGATAAAAATGTATACGAATATGAGTAAGTCTGCCCCAAGTAAATAGTTTTAAATGCAAAAGTTGCCAAGTGACTGGACAAAAGAGTCCAGAAAGTAGGTATATCTGGATAGCAGCAAGCACAAAGTTGTGGAAGAGTACAGCTACTTGTGGAACGTACTGTGATTGGATGGAAGAGCGAATAATTGAATGTGCATTAAGTTCTGTGCATGGATAGAAGAGTGCAAAAGTATTCACAATAATAGCTAGATTGAAATCTCAAAAGATGAAAGACACAATTTACAAAAACTCTGTAAATGCAATGTGCTGTAGAGCAATTACTAAAATTCTCCTTTTGAGAACCTGATGTCTGTGGCTATAGCAATTACAGAAAAAGCTCTTCCAAGTCAAGACACAGGCATTTCTTCCACTTGCACTTTCTTTCCACTCATTGTGTTTTGTGAAACAAGCATTACAAGTACTCAACATTTCGAAAATGTGAAAAACTTCTTTCTGGTTGCAATGACCTGCGATTCATCCAACTGCAAGAAAATGAGAGGTGTGCTAAGCAGTGGGCATGGTGAAACATTGCCAGACCCTCAACCAACAACGTATGTTGGCACATTTGTTAGGCAACGGTTCTTGGTGTATACTGCAAGTTAAATCAAGTCGCTAATGTTTTATATAAAAATTTTTTTTGCCATTGAAATGTAAAATCTGTTTTGCTGACATTGTAGAATCTGTGCAAATATAAAGCAGTGTACTGTAGTGTAGTATATACAACATGGCAAAGGTACTACTTTTAGTTAATTTGTAATTGAATAATGATGTATTGATGGCATCATTACACCAGTCACATCATTGAAAGGCGTAACCTCTTTTGTTGAGCAAAGATTTTTTAAGTTACATAAAAAAGATGTATGAGTATCCAAAAATAACATTTTGATTGCTGGTATGCTAAAGACAACAATTTAACTGTCCATTTGGGAGGTTTTACTACATATTGGTAAACTTTTAGTATGTCATTTAATAGTACAAAGATTACCTATCCCACATGGTTTCGTTTTTGTTGCAGTTTGGTAGGGGTCAAATCACACATTGAATGGACTGTTACAGTATGAAATCTTATTAGTTATCAGTTAGGTAAAGAGTAAAATCTTATTAGTCATTAGTTTTTAAAAAATTTTTTGTGCACATTTTACATATTGTAAATTTTGCTTAGGTAACTCTCAATAAACCATTGTTTTTATGCTTGATTTATCTTTGACACATCAAGATCTTTAAATAAGGTATCATGAGTGATGATTCACCCTAGGCACCTTCAGATATTAGCAACCAAAAAAGGTGTTAGGCTTGAGTGATTTTGAAGACCTTCAATCGTAATTGTGGGGTCAAAGATCAAAGCGCACTTCAACATGGGTTACTTCATGTTGAAAGGATAAAATGGTTTTTGAGGTACCATGTGCGCAAAACCCAAAAACAGACTTGCTAACACATAGCTTTAATGCAGGGGTCCCACCACAGCTTTTTGGGTCCTGGACTGCAGCTCTTTTGATTAATCTTTTGTGTATAGAAATGGAGTACATGGATGTGTAAATTTTGTGGCTGGTGGAAGGATGCACATGCATAATATTATCTTTGAAAATGATCTCAGAAAAAAGATGGTCTTCACTTTACCCCTGGGGTGATAAATCTGGCAGTTTCAGTATTGAGAAGGGTGATCTCCAAAAAAATGGTCATCACCCTCTGCTTAAGAGGTAAATTCAAGCAAAGGGTGATGATCTTTTTTATCTAAACTTATATTTGTGTAGTGGCTCTTTCAGTGATGGCCTATATTGATTTTGGCTCCCTGGTACACATTGGTTGGCCACCCCTCCTCTAATGCAACAAATTTACTTGTTTAAATCTGACAAAATTTTTTCTGCTTGAGTGAAAAACAGGAAATTTTGAATGAGTGTAAACTGAGTTATTCTTATTTGATTTTGAAAGTTTAGTTTTTTGTGATCAGAAGCAAAAAATCTATTGTCTTGCCAAGTTTTATGAAAATCTGAGATCGCAGGTTTCATTTTGCCATTTTTTGGATCATCTGATGTGGAATGACCCAAACATGACAATTGCAGGTGCATATTAAACATTTTCCCACTACATATCAAAGAGACATACCGTAGCTGCAAACAACTGGTTGACTTTGAGGAGTTTGTACTAATGCATAGTAAGCAAATGAATGACGATAAGCAAACATCAATAATGCTAACATTATGCTCCTGGTTTTACAATACATTTCGAATTAATTGACTCAAACACAAAAAACAATAAGTTTTTTTAATTTTAACATTAATTGCAATAATATATACTCTCCATCACTGACTAGTAACCAATATGTCCTCTCATGTTCTTGATCACTCGATTCACTTGGTTAGGCATGGATGCTATCAAATTTTCACAATTTTTGATAATATCTTCATTACTGCAACATATTGCAATGATAGATGTAGTGGGCTTGGCAATTGCAGTAAAGCAATGCTCCAGAAGCTGCCTTTTAATTATGGCACATAAATTTGCAACTGGGTTGATATCTGGTGAGTTACTGGGACAATCTAAAACTAAGATGTTGTTGTCTGAAACACACTTCTTACTTTTTTTTAACAATGGCAGAGTATCGTATCCTGGAAAAAATGCCCCCACTATTGGGGAATGCTTTTGCATATGAGGAAACACTCTTCATTGGATAACTTCAATATCCAGTTGAACCTCGATTTTTAAACATTTCTGAACTTGAACAAATCAGGATTTTGCATGGAAATTGCAAGCTGGATAAGCATCTATTTTTGAACAAATTTTGATTCTCAAACATTGGTGACATGTGGCTGATGTGACTGAACATAAGCATTTTTGTGTTGAACGCCATATTGGATAGTCATGCAGTGCCTTTCTTCTCCATTAAATTGCATTTAGCATTTTTTTCAACACATTAGCCATCAGCCATGGGTCCAAAAAAGCAAAAAATGATGTTGGTCAAGGAAAAAGAACATCACTTAAAATGAAAAATTATGATTTACTTCTTAAACAATTCAGTTTTTGAACAGACTTTCAAAATGGATTAAGTTTGAAAACCAAGGTTGGACTATACTGATTACTTTTCATAATGCTCTGAACAGGAAAAAGTGACTCTACCCATCTAAAGCTAATATACCCCCAAAAACATCCTCTTCTGGGTGAGTTTTACTTGTTGGTTAATGTGACATGGTTTTTAGCTTTCTCCAGCACAGCGTCTCAAAAATTGAGTGTGCTTACCTCCAACAAAAAAATGGCTGTCATCCAAAAAATAATACGTCATACATCTTTAATGTCATTCACTAGATTTCCTGGTATTTCTATCCCAGACTAATCTTTTTTCTTTATCTTTTTTGTCAATATCTGGTTTTTCTTTGGTTTCATGGCCATTCTTCAAACTTCTAAAAGAGGTCTTTTGACTGATGTGTTGCTTATAAAAACATTATAAGGCACCAAATCTTTTTACAGTCACAACTGGTTTTCCTGGGATCAGCTTTTCTTAGACAAAAAAACATCTAACCTCTCTCACAGAAAGTTTTGATTTTCTACTGCACCTTTATTTTCATTTGGGAGTGATTGACCCAGTTTCATTAAAATCCTGTATAATTCTGGAAACTGTTGACTGACTAATACCAGTGATATCGCAATCTCTCTGGATGTCTTCTGAGAGCAATTAAAAAATGTAATAATGCTTGAGCGCTTCTTAGGGGTTGTACTAACCATAATAACAAAGATAAAATGTATCAACCCATATGTTCCTGTGATCCCCAATTGGGAATTGTTTACATTTTGGTCTTATTTTTGCACCCAGAAATGAAATTAAAGTTGGTTTTTGTGGTAGTTTATAGAAGGACATGTAATTTACTCATATACAGTATTGTATGGCAAAACTTGCTCAATGTCATCAAAGCATAAGGTCATTGGTTCATCTGGAATGACTTATTTGGAATACTGATATTTGTCAGTTTTCTAATGATAGGTATTTTAAAATTTTGTTTTCACCAGTAATTTGAATAACCAAAATCCAGATATTTTATAGAATTGTTGTTTATACACTCCTTAATGAGATATAATCAAAATCTTTTGAATTTATTTTCAACACATGTAATGATCACAACTTTAATATCGATCCTCAATTGAAGAGCATGGGAACTGCCATGCAGTTTGTGCAACAACAGAAATATATGATTTTGCTAAATGCATCAATAACAGCAAATTGATGACACACTTCCTTCTATTGCTATGACTGACCCAGACATTTTGATGTATTTACTACTTCTGCAGTACCAAACTGAGATAGCTTCTTAAGACTGATCCAGACATTTATCTGTACTGCTTCTGCGGTACTTTACTGAAACAACTTTAGCCATTATGGTATAAGAGAATGCTGGCAGTTTTAGAAAAGAATGTAACCAGAGAAAGAGTTATTGCTTCTTGAATTAGACCGTATTTTAGATCAATAACTGGAGACTAGTTAACAATTGCGAATATAGGATTCACTTTTGCACATATGTTATGCAGCTTAGCTTGGCTGTAGAATCATGGATAAGCATTTTATTCATTAGACTTCTAACTAATATATTTGAACAACACAAAAATTTGACCTTGCTGGTAGAAAATATTAGTTTTTGTGCTTAAAATTTTACAGACTGGTCAAAACGAGTTTGCAGTAAATGCTTTACATTAGAACAAGTTTAATGCTAAATACTGTCACATTACGAGCATCAAAAAGTTCTTGAGTCTTGCAGAAGTAGAGAATACACTAAATGATTCCGGTTTTCTGAGTAACTTGGAGAAAGCGAATCTAATAAATAATGTTGAGCTTCCCCCTGATACTGTTGACAGAGTGACTGATGAGAAAGATATTGATGAAAACAATTTAGATGATAACTGTCCAAAAGACGTTCTAGGCTGTGTAGGGATTTATGCAGTTGCAACAGATAAAAATAGCTCTACCATCAAATTGGATCAACAGACCAACACGAAGCCAACTTCTGCTAAGCTTTGAAAAGTTGATTCTTTTGACTGGAAAAAGACTACTCTTGACTTCAAAATACAGAAAGCATCTGAAGAAACAAGTAAGAAAAATTGCCAAAATGAAAGATCACTTGAAGAATAAATCATTGGTGTAAATTTTTGAAATGCTATTTGATAAAGATATGAAATATGTAGTTTTGCAATCCATAATAATAAATATGCTAGTAAAAATAATTGCCCCACTTTTCAATTTTCATTTGAGTGCTTATTAGCATATTATTGTTAACTGGTTGCCATTTACTTCCCCAAGAAGGAATGTATTGGTCAGAAGATGAAGACTTTGAAAATAACCTATGGACAATGACGTATGGCAAGGAATCACTACCTTGATTTGAAAAGGAATTTGCACTTTAATAACAATTTGCTCTTGCTCACACAAGATAACCCAAAGTGTTCATTTAAAATTGCTCCTTTGCTTGAGAAACTCAACAAAAAATATTTACAATTTGGAATATTCTGAAAAGAGTTGAGCATTGATGAGCAGATGGTGTGCTGTTATGGTAGACATCATTAAAAACAATTCATAAAATTTGGATCCAAATAATGGATCATGAGTTGCTCCATAACAAGCTGCTGCCTTGACATGAATCTCTACAACAGGAAACAAGAACAAGAATTTCCTGAAGGACTAGGAGCTTCTGTGACACTTAGAAATGTGGGGCTCCTTGAAATACCTTCCAACCACTTATTTTACTTTAACAATTTTTGCAAGTTTTGAGCTCCTAAAAACCCTCACCAAAAAGTTGGTGCATTCAGAACAGTCACACTGCACTGCAAAAACAAGTGTCCTCTAAAGTCAGAGAAAGAAATTAAAAAATTGGATCGGGGATTTTATGACTACGGATTTGATGCTAAAAGTGCCAACTCTGCTGTGATATGGACAGATAATAGCAATGTTAAACTGTTATCTAACCACCAAGGAATAATGCCTTTTAATGTAGCTTTGAAAAAAGCTGTTTGAGCCATAAGCTTTTCGTGATGCTCTCATCAGTGGCGGTATCGCATCAAAAGGGAAGATCTAGAGTGAATAAGTGTGTTATATGTGAATAATTTGGATGTTATGCAATCAAGACAAGCCAATGATAGCGCTAGCATTGCAAAGTGCGCCAAAGAAAGATTTTGCAATTGCAAAAGTTAGAGAAGGCGCAGCAGGAGGCCAAATGCCACGATTATCGAAAGAGTTTGAGAGTGTAAACAAACTTTTTTCGTCTGCATAAGACTGGGCATCGGGTCTTGATATAAATAGCCTGTAAGAGATTAAGATGGAAAGAGCTGCATGCTGTGGCGAGGATTGAAAACCACTTATCATCATAGTTTAATGTGCATCGATCATTATCTAAGAGATGCTGACCAATGGCAGAGTCACAATCCGGTTTGGTGTCGATTTGTTTGCACGATCTGTGTGGTTGAGATCAACGTGGATGAGTCAATTGCTGTCTTAACCATTGCGGAACATGTTGCTTGATGCGATCCTGTAGTCGTTGAGATGTTTGCCCTACATACCGACTGTCACAGTGGCACTTGTATTCATATATGACAAAGCTTTTCTGAATGGCAAGTTGAACATCCTTGCAGGCCACAGGCAGCATGCGCTTAGACTTCAGGATCGCATCAAGCAACATGTTTCACAATGGTTAAGACAGCAATTGACCCATCCACGTCGATCTCAACCACACAGATTGTGCAAACGAACCAACATCAAACCAGATTGTGACTCTGCCATTGGTCAGCATCTTTTAGATGATGATCGATGCGCATTAAACTATGATGATAAGCAGTTTTCAATCCTCGTCGCAGCATGCAGCTCTTTTTGTCTTAATCTTTTACAGGCTGTTTATATCAAGACCCAACGCTCGGTGTTATGCAGACAGAAAGAGTTTGTTTACACTCTCAAACTCTTTTGATAATCGTGGCATTTGGCCTCCTTCTGCACCTTCTCTAACTTTTGCAATTGCAAAATCTTTCTTTGGCGCGCTTTGCAATACTAGTGCTATCATTGGCTTGTCTTGATTGCGTAACGTCCAAATTATTCACATATAACACACTTATTCACTCTAGATCTTCCCTTTTTGACGCGATACTGCCACTGATGAGAGCATCACAAAAAGCTTATGGCTCAAACAGCTTTTTTCAAAGCTAAATTAAAATTCTGTACCACCAACAAGATTTTTGAATATTGCCTTTACAAAAAATAGAACGATGGAGTAAAGAAGAAAAAAACATGTAAAAATTTCTCAACCTCTTTGTATTGCTGATTTTAACTTGTATATGGGAAGAGTGGATAAACTGGATTGGCTAGTGAACAAATATAGGGTAAAAATCCAAGAAAAAAGTCATATTTTAAGCTTTTTACAAATCTGATCAACGTCACTGTGGTCAATGCACATTTACTTTTTTGTTTAGTGAATGACCTCATTCCACATTTGGATTTCAAAAGACAAATAGTGAGAACTTTTTGAGAAAGTCATCCATTTCTAATCCAAAAAAGACTGATAGACCATTAATAAGCAAGAGTGCAAACAAGTGCATACTGAGTGAAGTCGAAAAGATGAAATTAATTATTTACAACAAATTGATGGTGGAAAGCATAAAAATATGCCATCTGCAAAATAAATGCAACCAAAGAATGTGGCAAATCCAATGCTGGTTTTTAGGTTGAATGCATGGCAACAAAGCATGAGTGACAGATAGAGAACATTATTGATAAAAATCAATTCAATAAACATGATTTTTGAATCCAAATTAAAAAATTGGTATGTGCACCTTTTTATGGCACTTATGCAAATATATCACTTTTCACGCTATTGTACTCAGCAATGCCCATGATCCCGATTTGGAACATTTTTTTTTAAAGAAGTGTATAACTTGAGAAAAGCAATTATGTTTAGAAAACTTGCTGAAATTATGTGTTTTCACATTTATCCTAAAGCAATAAGTAAAAAAATTTGAGAAAAAAATCTGGGCATTAATGTGTTAAGCTGCTTGACTTACCCACACCAAAATGATGAATTATGTTAACTTTTGAATGTGTAATCATGCCAGAATGATGTCACTGCCCACACAGGGTTTCATCAAATACATCTAATATATAAAGCACAATTCTGTCTGTGTTTCTGTCTATTTTAACTCCTCTGAAACTGCTATAGGTACAAACATCAAACTTGGCACGATTGATCACCACCCTGTGGTGAGTGTCATAAGAGTATTTGTGACATCATCATTAGGTTATAATCAAAAATAATTTTTTTAGAATTTGCATTACTGGACTGAGGACAATCACTTTTTGTTCAAATGAAACCAAGCTACCGACTTACCACATTTCACAAATTTTCATTTGTTTTGGGTCTAAAATGACGTCACAATCAACGATTCATTGTACAATCTGTTTTTTGTTCTATCTCAAAAAGTACTCATTGCAGAAATGTGAGTAAATGTTCTTTTAGGAGATATTAATAAGCTGCTTTTGATAAAAACAACTTTACAACATTTAATGTCTATTTAATTATGCCACGAGCACTTCTTTATTTAAGTACTCGCAGCCATCTAATCATTTTTTCTTCTATATTTTGCTTGCATGCTTAAACTGGGTGTATGATGTCATAATATGTCGTGCGATTAACACAAATGTTCACTACCGCAGATCATAAAATGAACATGTTTTCAAAAAATTGCAACCTTTTTGCAAAATCAGTTCATTAAAAAACTGATTTGTGACTCCATTTCTCAACTGATTTTCAATCTTTTTTCACCAAACTAAAGGTTATTTCCAGGCAATTCCAATAGTGTATAATATGTTTAATTAATATCAGTTTATATACTGAAAAATCGTTAATGGAACCTGCATGCAGTCAGAGACGTTAGTTCATATTAATTCACCTACAGTGATGAAGAAGTGGTAAGTAGCAATCCTAATAACAATGGCTCAAAACGCATTGTGGGGTCATAATGTTAAATGACATCTCAATGCTTGCCACTATTTAGTGAAATCAGCAGAAGGCAGCAAAATTATCCACTATCATTTTAATAGCAAACATAAATGGTCAAGCCCATTACCGATATTTGTAATTGAAAGGATAGGCCTATCAGTACAAAACACTAATCTTCATTTAAAAGTAAGGAGGTCACTAGTATGTAACTACTTTTTTGTGCCCTTTTTTGTGGAGCACTCCTATGTCATTTGCATTGAACGTGTACGACCTTGCAAGTGGATGAACTTGGAAGTAACATGACTTGAACATTGTTTGAGCTTGTAAAACATGACAACTTGTAAATACATGACAACTTGAAATAACAACTCGTAAATACATGACAACTTGTAAATACAGCTTGAAAATACATTGAAATTACAATTTGTAATAACAATTGTATGTGGCACCCTCCACTTAAGAATATTGCCACTTCAAAACATTTCATATTAACTGCATTTTCAACATATGGTCGTTAGCTTAAAGATAGCATGTCATCAACTCTCTTGCTCAATTAGGAATCTGTCACGAACGGAAATATAAACATTACAGAACTCAAACCCTTAACCAATCACAAGTTAATGTTGAATCCCAAAAATAGTTTACTATCAACAAAATATGACGCCACCAAAAGTTAGAATGTGCGGAGCTGATCACGTCTTCAAAAATGTTAAGCTTCAACCAATTACAAACAGGTTTAAAATGATTAACATCAATAACATCTGATGCCAGCAAGCTCGAAAAATTGCTAGGTATAAACCATCTTGTGTCTTCTTTTACCAGTTATGAGCGAATATATATTTTTATCTGCACTACATCACAATTTTCATTGCACAATTGTTTCAGAGAACAAGACAAATCCAGGCAAGAATAGCAATTTTTCTTCTTTCTTTGTTAACATTTCTCTATAAAAGCCATATGTTTCACGAGAAAATCAGAAGAAGAAGAATGGAAAGTTGTGACGAGATACGCACTGCAATTGTTGATGTTTATCAAAGGAGAATTGAAGCTGTTGATCTTTCGATGAACCACCCTACTCCTCCTGCTACAATGGGATAGAGCAAACAGAGCTGCTGAATCGCGCTAGAGTACATCAAGAAGAAGAAAAATATGAAAAATTCAAAAACATTGCCAAAGAAGGGAATTCAATACCCTCAGACGGTGAGATGTTAAGGAAAAGCGTGCTGACTGTGTCTAGAGGAAAAGCTATCTTTTCATCCGATCAGCTTGTTTAAGTGTGTGAGCATATTTTTGATGAACCACCATTTGTGGTTTTCAAAGGCCCAGCAGATGCACGTCCTTACGTGGTGGTTATTTTCTCACCCAACTGTCAATATGACAATGTCTGCAAAGTGAAAACATGATTGGAGATTTTCAAAAAAGTCGCCAATGACAACTTTCTTATTTGATTTAAGGTAGAGTCTATCTTCACACCTGAGAAATATTTTCAACATCTACAAGATCGATCATCCGGATTTGTCATTAGAAATGAAAACTGTGATATAGGCAAGGAGCTAGCAGCTCTTGTGAAAACCCTGAAAGAGATGAAACATACAGCCGGGAAGAAAAAACAATCCAGTAGTGTGCCTAGAAGTACTGAACTTTATCAGAAGAGAAACCCTCCCACTAAATATTAAACAATGGATGTGTAATTCTTTACGATGTTTAACACATGCACACCTCTTTGGGTTTGGGTAAATTTGTTAAAAATGTTGTTCACTTACTACAAACTCGAGGAAGCACGAATTTTTACCTTCAATGAAATTTGGCCTCATCGAGTTGATAATTTGAATCCTGAACAAATGGCAAAATCTGTTTCTTTTGTATAGAGGCAATGACGACCGAGTGATTTGTTTTTATTGCAGTTTGTGTCTTTACCAGTGGGTAGACACTGGCATACCAAAAATCGAGCATGCAAAATACTGCTCTGCGTGTGTGTATCTAGAGAGAACTTTCAGAGCTGACTTTGTCACCCAACACAGTAATTACTGCATCCCAGAAGATGAGTTTTTGTCGGGAACAAGATTTGGGTTTGCTAATCCAGAAGAAGCAGCAGATCCAACACTTGTAAGGAACCCTCCAGTCGAAGACAAAGAAGAAACAAACCTAATCTCTGAAGCAAAGCATTACAACAAAGAACTTGTGTGTAAAGAGTGTTTTGACGTGCAAATCAACGCTTTGCAAGCATTGCTTTGACTGTTTGAATTTTACTGCAAAATTGTCAGCAAAAGAGTGCCCAATTTGTGGAGTGCTTATTTGTAAAATCGACCGAATCTATATAGTCTAATAAAACACTCGTTGTTCATTTTCAATTCTGTTTATTTCAACATTACACGTGAAACAGTTACAATTCTATTTCAGTAAATTTTGAATAAAGTGCTCAATAGGTTTATCATTTAAACTAATGTTACTGGAGAAATGAGTCAATACCTCAGATAGAGAGCAAAATAATATATAATATACGGTGTAGTGTCCACAGACTTCAGATATCAAACTCTGAAGGGTTTTTGAGTTGTAGATCCATGATGAGGAGTGAGAGTCTAAAAAATCTGTCAAACCATAAATGATTGGATGTAGGCCATAGCTATCAAAAAATTCAGCAGATCCTTCATTGTTAAAGAACATAGCAACCCAGTGCTCAGATCAGTGTTGACAACATAACTTCCAGGATACTCAGCAGTAGGCAGCAGATCTTTAGAATAAACGCCCTTAAAAATCTTCTTTGCAAAGGAATCGTTTTTTAATATCCTCACAATCTGTAGTGTGTCCATCAGAAATCAGTCAACACGTTTCTATCTCAATCTTTTTGAAGTAAGTTTTCGAATTCTGCATGAATTAAGACATTCATTGTTTCTGTAGGAGTGGAAAAGTGTAACTCCAGACAAATGTTTCCGATTTTTACCAACTGGAAATGAGAGCAGGAAGCGGCCATATCCGGCATAAGATCTATTGCATACCATGTGCTTCCATTTACGTAAGTCTTGCGAGAGATACCATTTCCGGAGTCATTGAAGTACAGACCAGAATTAGTGAAAAGTGACAAAAAACTTCAAATATAGCAGTTTTGATTGTAGTTTAATTGCAGAGGATTTGATGGTATTTGTTCCCCATCTCTGCATAAAAAAACAAAATTGATTGAGCTGTGTTTGAAGTTGAAAGGATTTTTTGCAATAGCTCCATTGAAGGATTCGTTTTCAACCAAGCTGAAACTATCCGCCATGGTAATTGACCTAGAAAGAGATTCTCTTTTGAGATTGAATAAGTACAACATGGTACTGTAAAACTTTTCACCTCTACTCTTCAAATAGGGTACTTTGTGGAGCTGTTTTGTACAGCTCGAATATGATTGAGCTGTACTACGTCACTAGGCACTGCTTTCTGGCAGTACAGAGAGGCACTAGTAATCTCAATCATCTAATCCCCTGTTCCCACCAAACAAAAAGCATCTTCTGATCTGTTTAATCATGGCTTCACCTCCACCCCACTTAGTAGATAACGGTTCTGGAAACATAAATCTAGGTGGAGTTTCCCAATCATGTCTAGCTCTGCTGCCAGCTGCTAACTCTTTCCGCTTTTGGAAACCTTTATTTGCATTTGTTAAGGAGTCAAATCTACTCGCTGTGTCTTGATACTGTAGCAAAGAGCTTAATTGAGATTTTTTGGCTTCCTCCCCAAAACTCAAAAGTGTTTCTATATAGGATCTAAATGGATATGTGTTTGAAGATTGGCTGAGTAAAACTCCATTCAAAAACAAATCGCATTGAGACCATAAGGCATGAAGGAAATTGCAAACAGGAGCAACATTGCTATCAGCGATTAAAACTGTTGAGTCTTGTTTTTTAATCCTCGCGTGTACATGTAGTAAAGCATTTGAAAGATCGATGCAGGGGCTGCTTTCTTCTGGAATAACAAATTCAATCAGTCCATTATTAGATAAAATTGACACAGGATTATACTAGACATATTTTCTTTTCTCCAGAGAAGTTTGGAAAGGAGGGACAGAGAATAAATCCAACTTCTTCTTAACAGGTTCGCATGACTCTTTATGAATTAAGCTTGCCATGTCAACTAAAGATGTTGTGCTTTGCTCTTTTTGCTTTTGAAGAGGATTTCTTTTTTCTTTTTAGGGCTTTTTTAGTTCTTTTCCATTCTCCCGGAAACGTGGTCACTTTTCGTAGTAAATTAGAACCAGTCTCTTTTGTTCTATTCAGAGCAGCTTGTTTGAGGTTCTTACCTTCCAGAATATCAGAAACGAAGTTGGTTCCACTTTTCAAAATCTCCTTTCCTATGGATTTAGCTCCTTGCTTTACAAGGGGCAAAACCGATCGTCCTAGAGAGGCAAAAATGTTTCCTATTCCATAACATCTCTGATTTTGACTTCCGGTGAAGAAAGGCAATCCATTTCCGGTTCGGGAGAGATAAGTCTTCATAAATTGGAGGGTTACAGCAATACCACGGTCTCATGTTGTAAGCATTCTCCAGCAATGTCTCTGGAAGTAATGTGTAAGTCCAGATGTTTTCTTTTAACCAAAGTATAGTGAATTTTTTCAAAACATTGATCTCGTCATGTATCCATAACAATGACCTCTGGTTGTTCTGAGATTTGGCTATTCCTACTGCTTGGAGTTTGGTAAAAAGCATTCTTTTGATTACTGGAGACGGTAGCAGATATCCTAAACAGCTAGACAACAGAGTAATCCGGAGATTAGTGTTCTGATTTCCAACAGTAATGTTGTAGATGCTAAACCCAATCACAAAATATATTGCAATAATTTGTGAGAAAACAATTTCACTTTTAGGGATGTCTTTACTGCAAAAAGACCACTCACCCATAGTTCATAAGATCTTTCTCTGTAACCCAAGAATTATATTTTTCTGGGTATCCTAACCAATTCACTAGAAATTCAATTCTTCCTCCTCACGTTTTTTAAAATGCTGTCGATTTCATAAATTTCGTTATCTTTCATAGACAACTGCAACTCTTTTTTATAAAACATTCCCTTAATCTTTTCACCACTAAGATCTTTTAATCTATAATATGGAGGGTTTCTGGGAAGAGCTTTCTGTATGATAAATAACTTGACCAGGTTTGCTCATACCCCTTTCGAAAAATGTTTTTTATCAAACTAACACGTACAAAATCGTTTTCTGATAATTTTGGTTTCTTTTTCACAACATCTCCGTATTGCCAGATCCATAGTGTCTGCTGATCTTTATGTCTAGCTGCTAAGGGAGTTGTCTTTATTGTTCTGTTGTAGCTGTTATTGTAAGAAAACATCAAATCATCCAACACATCAATGTATTTGAATGTATTTTTGGCTTTAAAATACTGCCACAATTTCGTTTTCATATTCCTTATGAATCTTTCAGCGAGAGCTGCTTTTGTGTCATAATTATGTGTCTGAAAAAGTGAAATGCTTCGTTGTCTAAGCCATTTTTCTAATGCTTAGTTTGTGAATTCGGTTTCGTGGTCAGTTTGCAAATAAATAGGATTGGGAGCACGACGATATATATTTTTAAAAGCTGGAATAACAGCTGTCGACTTTTTACTTTCCACTGGCTCACAATAAGTGAATCTACTAAAAATATCTATCACAATGAGAAAGAATTGATTTCCATCATTGCTATTTTTTAAAAGCAAAAAATCTGCTAGATCAGCCTGATGTTGGAAGTCTGGATAGGGGGCGATCGTTTTTTTTTCTTTGGTACTTTTTCTTGCTGCTTTAAAAAGTGTATATATATCTTGAGTCTCTAACCACTTTTTACTGGTTTCTTTACTGCTCCTTGAAATTTGGCAATTCCAGAAAAGGACTGAGGATTTTTTAGAGAGTAGTAACTCCCAAACTCTCCCATACCGAAACTCAGGGCTGATTGTCCACTTTTTAAATTTTATACTGTTTTACCTTCCTTTATAATTGACTCAGTTTCTGTCTTCAAAAATGGAGGGTAATAATGACCCACCCCTTGTGGAATCTAATCGCATTCCCTTGATCTTAATATAGCTTTGAAAAAAGCTGTTTTAGCCATAAGCTTTTCGTGACGCTCTCATTAGTGGCGGTATCGCATCAAAAGGGAAGATCTAGAGTGAATGAGTCTTTTAGGTGAATAATTTGGATGTTATGCAATCAATACAAGCCAATGATTGCGTTTGTATTGCAAAGCGCGCCAAAGAAAGATTTTGCAAGTGCAAAAGTTAAAGAAGGCACGGCAAGAGGCCAAATGCCACGATTATCGAAAGAGTTTGAGAGTGTAAACAAACTCTTTCTGTCTGCATAACACCGGGCGTCGGGTCTTGATATAAGTAGCCTCTAAAAGATTGAGATGGAAAGAGCTGCGCGCTGCGGCAAGGATTGAAAACCGCTTATCATCATAGTTTAATGCACATCGATCATTATCTAAGAGATGCTGACCAATGGCAGAGTCACAATCCGGTTTAGTGTCAGTTCGTTTGCACGATCTGTGTGGTTGAGATCGACGTGGATGAGTCAATTGCTGTCTTAACCATTGCGGAACATGTTGCTTGATGCGATCCTGTAGTCGTTGAGATGTTCGCCCTACGTACCGACTATCACAGTGGCACTTGTATTCATATATGACAAAGCTTTTCTGAATGGCAGGTAGAACATCCTTGCAGGCCACAGGCAGCATGCGCTTAGACGTAAAGACCAGGCGGGTGCTGACGAAACCATAGCAGCTTTCCACGGCGGTTTTGACTTCTTTTTCTAAGTTTGTAGATGGCTTACCTATCCAAGGGACCCTCAAGTGCACAGGACACTTTTCAGGGCCAAATCGCTTAAGGGTGGAGAACTGAGCAATTTTCTTGGTGATCTGAGTGTTGATGTTTTTAGGATAGCCATTGTCCAGTAATATCTTCTTAATCCGTTCTATTTCTTCATTGAGTCTAAGGTTGGTGCAAATCATTAGAGCTAGATGCACCAATGTAGATATTAGACTTATTTTGCGTTTGAGAGGACTAAAGGACTCCCAACGCAAATACTGGCCAGTAAAAGTGGGTTTATGGTATACACTGGTCTCCAGGCCAACATCTGTTCTTTCGACGTAGACGTCAAGAAACGGTAGACATTTCTCTTTCTCTTTTTCAAAGGTGAACTTGAGGGATGGATGAAGGCAGTTAAGTTTGGTCAGAAATTCATCTGCTTCAGCTTCGTGATCGAAGATGGCAAACGTGTCGTCAACATATCTGAAGTATGTTGGAGGCTTTTGCATTAGAGAAAATAACTTTTCTTCATAATATCCAACGAAGATGTTGGCCAAAGCCGCACCAAGTGGTGATCCCATAGCTACTCCGTCTGTTTGCTTGTACATGGTGTTATTGAAGCTGAACTCAACTGAGGATGTAGCGCTCTTCATCAATTCAACAAACACGTCCTTTGGAATGACTGGTCGGGAATTAGACTGGTCGTAGAGGGTTTCCGAACAGATTTTGATGGTTTCATCAAGGGGAACGTTGGTGAACAAGCTGAATACATCAAAAGAACACATGAAGACATTAGGGTCGATATCAAGATTTTGCATGGTCTTAGCAAACGTAAACGAATCTGATATGCAGTGTGACGAAAACCGCTCCAACACAGGTTGTAATAGGCTAGCCAACCACTTGCCAAGTTCATGATGGGACGAACCTGTCATAGACAATATTGGGCAAAGTGGAGTGCCTTCTTTGTGTGTTTTCGGCAAACCATACATTCGAGGTCTTTGTGATCCAGTTGGTCGTATTGCGTCATATATCCACTTTGGCATGTGATCGGCTTTGACTAAGTCAAGCAACCGCTTCTGAAGGCGCGATTCAATGATGGCTGTGTTGTCATTGCTGGAGACCAGACCAAGTCTTCTAAATTTTGATTGATCATCAAGTATCTTGTTCATTTTATCGACAAAGTTGCTTTTGTTTAAAAGGACAACACCGGGGCCTTTGTCGGGTTTGGTGACAATGATATCATCATTCTTTCGTAACCGGTTGATTGCACGAAAGCACTCTTTGTGCATTGTGAAGTCACGTGAGTCTATCGTGCTGTCACTGTACAAATGAGCAAGGTTGGCGAGTCGGGCTTTCAAAGCAGTGCGTTGTTCAACAGAACTGGCACTGTGATGTAAAAGCTGTGCCCACAGTGACTCAAATTCGGCAAAGATTTCTTCTTTGCACAGATACCTGGGTGGCAACCCAAAGTTAAGACCATGCAACAGCACGAAACTTTCAGTGTCAGACAAGACATAATCTGAAAGATTTAGAACATGCCTAGTAGTATCACCGAGAGCATTGCCGAAACGGTCACGTCTGAGTAAAGCAAGCAATCGCTCGTTTTTGTTCTTCCATTTTGATTTCGTTCTTTCATCAAGTAGTGCCAGGTATCTGCAGAATCTGATTGTGTCAAAGAATATTAGAAATTCGCGGGCCGCCCGCCAATGTGATTGGTTAACTGTTTGAAGTTTTCTTGATTGCTCTGTTAGCTTTTCAACATCATCTGTTAGAAAAGCGCGTTCCATCTCTGGGCTGTGCCTGGCTCGTGATTGTTCAATGCGAGCAACGATGTACTTAGGGGCAACTCTTTTAGAAATGCAAGCCTTGAGAAAGGCTGCAGAGAACTTAAGAGTTCGGACTTTTCCTCTAGTTCTTACCACATTGTTCAAAACAGCTATTTGCTGTTTGGTGTACCAAAGGCGAAAGTACACAAAAATCTTGGTGGTACAAAATTTTAATATAGCTTTGAAAGAAGCTGTTTTAGCCATAAGCTTTTCGTGACGCTCTCATTAGTGGCGGTATTGCATCAAAAGGGAAGATCTAGAGTGAATGAGTCTTTTATGTGAATAATTTGGATGTTACGCAATCAATACAAGCCAATGATTGCGTTTGTATTGCAAAGCGCGCCAAAGAAAGATTTTGCAAGTGCGAAAGTTAAAGAAGGCACGGCAGAAGGCCAAATGCTATGATTATCGAAAGAGTTTGAGAGTGTAAACAAACTCTTTCTGTCTGCATAACACCGGGCGTCGGGTCTTGATATAAGTAGCCTCTAAAAGATTGAGATGGAAAGAGCTGCACGCTGCGGCAAGGATTGAAAACCACTTATCATCATAGTTTAATGCGCAATGGTTAAGACAGCAATTGACTCGTCCACGCCGATCTCAACCACACAGATCGTGCAAACGAATCGACACTAAACCGGATTGTGACTCCGCCATTGGTCAGCATCTCTTAGATAATGATCGATGTGCATTAAACTATGATGATAAGCGGTTTTCAATTCTTGCCGCAGCGCGCAGCTCTTTCCATCTCAATCTTTTAGAGGCTACTTATATCAAGACCCGACGCCCGGTGTTATGCAGACAGAAAGAGTTTGTTTACACTCTCAAACTCTTTTGATAATCGTGGCATTTGGCCTCCTGCCGCGCCTTCTTTAACTTTTGCACTTGCAAAATCTTTCTTTGGCGCGCTTTGCAATACAAACGCAATCATTGGCTTGTATTGATTACGTAACATCCAAATTATTCACATAAAAGACTCATTCACTCTAGATCTTCCCTTTTGATGCGATACCGCCACTAATGAGAGCGTCACGAAAAGCTTATGGCTAAAACAGCTTTTTTCAAAGCTATATTAAAATTTTGTACCACCAACAAGATTTTTGTGTATTCCCTTGATCGTCGCAAATAGTTATATGAATTTCTGAGAAATTTTTTATTACGGTTTGGTATTGTAATTTGTCGTACCTTTTGCTAATGATTGATCCAAACTGACCCTTAGTCGATACGGTAGCCAACAGGGGTGCCAGGCTGTGGCCAACAATCCGATTTTCAATGACATCACAGAAAATGTAAATGGTATTTATTGGGTTCATATTAACCATGCGATCCGAGGTAAAAGTACCAGGATTATAGAATGTACTCTCTTTAAAACCCAATGATTTAGTTATGAAGGGGGCTAAATGGACCAGAACCGATGGGCGTGCCACTCCATCGTTGTCTGTCCTAGTGGGGGCAAAAGAGTTATTCCTTATATAGAGGTCTATTAACTGTGAATTATCATTGTATTGCAAATCAAATAAAAAATCGATTGGGTTAGTTAAGGTACCATTCTTTATGAGCTCCTTATTTTTCGCTTGGAAATCGTGTTTTATTTGGTTTAGCAATAAACGGATTAATTATTTTGGTTCTTGATACTATCCGAATGGGAGTTTCATTTTTATGTGGACTTCAACCTTGTTGATAGATGACCCAATATTTTGTAGTGTCAACATTATACCACGAATGATTAAACTAAATTTCCACCAAGTCCACTTCCCAAGAGCCTTGAAGATGTAGCTTTTTTGGTAAATGAGTGATATAATCTGAAATCTTGTTTTCTGGATAATAATCAGGTAAAGAGGTGCTGGGTAAAGTCAGATACATCCTTGGATGAAGACAAATGCGCAATTTTTTATTTGTAGTGTGGGGTGTCATATAACAAATGGAGGTAGTTTTCTGTTGAGTGGTCTTTTATCTCAAAAATCTTTTTCTTTTAGGGCTAGTTCTAGTGAAATAGAATTTTTTGATTGGCACTACATTCCCCATTCTATTACAAAAAATATCAAAAACTACTCCATTCATTTTTCTCATCTGTAACAGTCATTTTCTCAACTGTAACAGTCATGTAACAGTTTTTCATCTGTAACAGTCACAAGAAACAAATGAACAGCTACAAAACATGCTTTCAAGTGACAAACTCCAAAATTACTTTACTGGTTTATCGTGACAGACTAGTGGTAATACAAGATGTTTTCTCTGTAACATTTGCAATGATAAAAGACAACTAATTTCAAAAACATTTCCTATTTTATTACACAAAATTATCAAAAACCACTCCATTCATTTCTCTCATCTGTACTAATCATGTTTCACACTAGAAACAGATGAGCAGCTACAAAACATGCTTTGAAGTGGAAAAACACAAAAATTACTAAGAGAACATGGTTTGGCATCACAGACTAGTAGTAATACAAGATGTTTTCTCTGTAGCATTTGCAAAAGTTAATGACCACTAAATTCAAAAACTACTACAGCTCAAAAACATAACTCATAATTCATTCTTGAACAGATACAATGTCAACCAAATTTTGTTTCTTGTCTTTTGGATTGATTTGTTTTCTCTGTTGGGTATGGTAAATTCTTTTGCTACAATAGCTCTTTTGTGTATGATGAGTAGCATTTTGTTCACCATTACTGTAGCAGATAGATCTGCATATATCTTTGACATTGTTAAAATTCATTTCAAATAAATGTATGTTAATAAAATCTGAAACATACTATTATCAATCTAACAGATATTGTTTCAAAAAGCCTAGGTTTAAAGCAATAAAACTTGACATAACTCTGCATTTGTAATTTCATTTCAACAAATAAACTTAAACAACTCAAGTAACAATTCCAAAATTCGCTAGTGGCAACCCACCTTTTGCTAGCAAATCCGCTAACTTTCTCTTCAACACGTTTTGACAGCTACAATTAAAGTCTATGAGTAGTGCATTTTATTAAATTTGTTCAAGGTTTTCACTTTGAATCTTCTGCATGTTAGGTTATGATCGCTTATTGTTTTTCTTCAAAACCTTAGGTAATTGTACTAAAGAAACAACCGTGTTCTTAACATTCAGAAAAAGTTTTCAAAGAATCATAAACTTTCCCAAATCAGGGATTAAAACTGCTCAGAGCCGGGTGAAGGCTTGGTCTCTTTTTTGATTTTATCAGTGAGAAGTTTTTTGATATTGCTTTGAGGAAGACAAACTTTATCAAAAATTAATTCTCTGTTTGAATTCCATGAAGCAGAGCTGTTGTTTTCAATTGACTCTAAAATCTTCTTGGCTTGAATTAGATTTTTCTTGGTGAATCCTTTCAAAATATCCTTTGCTGGGATGGGTTTTTCCTCCTCTTCAATTACCAATCGTAGAGTCATTGCTTTTTCTTTCAATGATAAATATTTTTGAAGAACTTGGTTATATTGCTTGATTTTCTCACTTTCCTCCAGATCTGATTTCAAAAGTTACTCATTTCTTCATCAAGCTTAGACATTTCTTTCTGCATTGGTTTCCTGTAAGAATTAGGATCCACTAAAATCATTTTCTTCATTTCTTCACAAGAGAACTCACAATTCCCAAAATATTAGGAATCACAGCAGCTAACAGAATGGACAAGAAACCTCCTCTTTGGATTAACTTCTGCTTCTGGTTGACACTGATAAATTTTGTCAAGTTTCGAAGAGTTCCTTTATATGGGTCAAGTCTTTCTTTCTGGTGTTTTGTTATCTGAACATTGCTTTTTAAAAGATTATGACAACAATCGCTTATAAAATGCATCTTATAAAATGTGGAGGAGAGTTTTAATATCGCTTTTATTAGTCTGAGTTTTGCTTTGTGGAGTAGTTTCAAAGTTGGATAATTCTTTTTTAGTCTAGCTATCAAGTTAAGACATAGACAAACTGGGAATCTTCTGGGAATATACCAGTGCGTATTTGAAGCTGATCCAGGGTTTCAGACCAGAAATTGAAAAGAAGATATCTATATGCTTGGCTTGTTGCATCAATAAAAGCCTTTTTGATTTCTTTGATGTGTTTAGGGTAAGACTGACGGGCAAAAAATGAGAATTGAATGCTATCTCTAGCATTTTTAAATAGAATTCTGATCTGGGAATTGAGGGAAATTGTTCTATTCGATTTAAGAAAAAGATTTTGCATGAGATAAAAGATTGTTAGATTAAGATGATGACTCCCTCTAGTGAAGAATTTGATTACTGTATCATTTTTCACACCCATCAGATCATCAATCACCAGCAGAGTTCTTCTTCCATCAAAATAGTCAAAATCGGGGATACCCTGTATAAAATCCGCTTCTACCTCCTCGTAAGCCATTTGCCACATGCTACAACACCACACAATTCTTTCTGGTGGGAGGGGTCATCGGATCAAGTGCATAAATTTCCCCATGTGGGGAAATTTATGCACTTGACAAGGATTAAAATTTTCCCCCTATACAATTTATTTCCCCCCACCCTGTACACTCCCTTCCAGTGTACACTGCCCCAAACATTTACATACCGAGCCTGCCGCTTCGATGTACACTGCCTTTCTTTTAATGCCCTGCCAGCTGAGATTCGAACCCGCAACCATGGTATCTCAAAGAATAAACTTGATAACTAACTGGGGAAAATTTTGCACTTGTTGTTGTCTTGGGGAAAATTTTGCACTTGTTTCGGGTCATCAAATAATCGAGATTTTTAATAAATCTGGTTACAAAATACGTCTTACCACAGCTTGTGGGGCCACTGACAAGGATTGTCGTTGATTTGTTGAGGTGAAACATGGTAGAGAATTGAAGATAATTGAACTACTTTAGTATTTATCTTCTATTCTTTTTTCAACAGTGGTGCTTATTATGTGGGAAAACTGCAACGTTTTTCTGCAGAGACAACTACCAGAAAATGTGTAGGCAATAAAAAACAATCTAACACTCTGAAAATTACAGAAATATAAAAGAAAAAAGTGAGTTTAGATTGCAGAGGCAAGCTGCTATTTTTGCTGTCTTGTTTTTTCAGAATGTTTCAGTGCACTTTATGCTTTAAAAACTTCTCGACTTTGGAGGTGGTGCTGGAACATTGCCGAATAAAACATTGTCTAATTTTATATGAGTAAGTGCTTGAATATAGAGTTTGTTGGTTGAGAGTATTAAGAAAAACTGTTTTAATTACAGTCAAAGCAATAATTCAATTATTTTTTCAGATGCCCAATTTGCGGTCATAGATTCCGCACTAGAAATGGTTTTAGAAGACATCATTATTGGTGTTTTATTGGCCGAGGGGGTCATGTGGACATACCTTTTGTAAATATTCTAGTAAGCTTTTCTTCATTCACCTATTTTGACTCTTGACTAATCATATCTCTTTGTTTTATTTCAGCTATGATGGGATGTGCGTTTTGTGTGTGTGTGTTTATTTATTTATTCAGAGCATAATAAATGTTGTGGAAAACTATCTCAGCAATAGCTAAGCGAGTAACTACACTGTAACAAGCGACTACATTTCACTTAAAAGCTATCACTTCACTGACAAGTGTGCATGACGTCAACGAGCTAGAGCGCTTAGTAAGTATGAGATAATTCAATAAGAATGCTGTTGTATTAGGTTGTCGCAGTTTGTTGATTTGCTTTATCAACAGACGCGTATTTTACTACAACAGTGTCGCGACTAGAGGTAATTATAGGTCATTCTTTCGCTATATCAACAGACGCGTATTTTACTACAATGGTATTGCGACTAGAGGTAATTACAGGTCATTTTTTTGCTTTATCAACAGACGCGTGTGACTAAACAAATGCGTAAATGATTTGTTTCTCAGCAAGCTTGAAGATCATAAGACACAAATTCATAACAATAAGTTTATTGACAATAAATCAGGTAAAGGGAAAATACAAACAGAAGGATGAAGTAGGCTAAAATTAATTTCATAACAATAAGTTTTTTGCAACCAATCAGGTGAGGAGAAAATTGGCGAAAATTAAAGATCTAGAGGAATTGTCGTGATACAGTCTTCCAAGACTTTCCACTTATTGTAAAAAAAACTTAAGCCAGCTCTCTTTTGAGTATAAGTAAATACTTGATGGTTTTTGCAAACAAAGCCTTTATTTGTCCCTAACCTGCTGCGTTTTGTTTTAAGAACATTTAAATAGGTGTCCATGTGAAATTTGTTTAATTTTGTAGATAAGCCTTTGCTAGCTAATTATATTCTCCGATTCTGTTCTTTATTACATATGTAAGTTTTTGGAGTCAGAGCTACGATTCTATGACCAAAGAACTCCAGCTTAAGTAGGCTGGGGGTACGCTTGTCAAATAATTCATGAACCTTACAGCAATCTGCTTGCATTCATTCCAGGTTTCAAACCCTGTATTCACGCATTCTTTTTTGTGTTGTTCACAAGCTAGACTAGGAAAGAAATGGTTGTACTTTTCAAAAAAACTTCTCTTTCAGCTCTGATTTAACCAACTTGTCCAGAGATTCACTACAAAGAGATAAGTATAATGAATCAGCATCCATTTCAATGAATTAAAAGCAGTCATCTGGAATATATTTTTTAATGCAATCATAGACAAACTCCTGCATCTTCAATTTCGCCAAGGACTATACAAAAAGTCCAACTTGAAGCAATAAATCAAAGGTGATGCGTTTTTTAAGACTTTTCACTTCATAGAGATCACTGTCAACTAAATCCAGATTCACAAACCAGGGGGATTTATGGTTTTATCAACAATTGACTGATCATGAACAGAGATCTTATGGAATTTATCTTTGCTAAGGAGCGATGCCATATAGCTGATATTACCAATAAGATCCCATATATTAGCTAAAATTGTTTTTGAAGTGTTGCAGTTGCCTAGCCTTCTAGCTTTGCTGACCTCCAAACCAAACTTTTCAAAGGTTTTTTCAGGGGCATATTCAATAAACTCATAAAGTTGGGTGATTTCTAACCCATAATCTAGATACCATTTCACTAAAGGAGCAGTCAGTAAGATTCTCTCAGCAAAATAACTAGAAATCAACATCCTTCTTGTTTTTTTAAGAGCTTATTCTCCTCTGCAAATCCCTTCATCAACTATCCAATGTCCTCTCTTCCAACCATAGCGTTTTTCAAAATAGGAGGGAATTCATTAAAGAACGCTTTTAGGTGTTTGGATGTCAGTCAATACAAAACCAAATAACTCACCACTTTGAATCCCATTTAAAGTTTTGTGAAAGGATAGACAGCGTGTAGGTCAGACAGATTTTAAGGATTGAGTAAAGGAGATAATTTCTCTATTAGAAGATGGCTTTTTCCAATGACATTCCCAAATTACCCTAACATGAAACCCACACTCCTCCAGTAGTTTTATTTTTTCTTCTGTTTTTCGACGCAGTTCTTGAAAGGTTTTACCATTTAGTGGGTTTATTTCTCCTCCAGGATGGCACACTGCACATCCGTGGAAGAAACAGCCCATAAATTCAAAAGCCTCATTAGTTTCTTGACAAAAACCATCCACCCGAAGATTTCTGGATGTCAGATGATGCTCATCCATATTAAAACTGTGTTGAATTAATTTACCCTCAGTCGCAGCAACCCAGCTTAACCACTGATAAGAGGCTAGTCCAAATTTGTGGGGTGTTTCTGGACGATACTGATTTGCTTCCCTATATCTGACGAAAAATCCTGTTGGCATGTTCTGCATAATTGTCCAGCAATACAATGCATTTGCATCAAAGCCTTTTTCATTTTTGCAAATTTTCAGGCTGGAGTACAAGTTGCTTTCAATGAGAGTTTCATTTTTGATTGCTAGCCTTTTAAAGAATACGTTTGGGATGCCCACAAGCTAATCCAACATTAACTGATGAAGATCTACATTTTTCCGGTCAATTAGCAAGAAGAAAGAATTTGAAGGATTTTGTGAGAATAAATATCTCTTTGTGATCCCGCTCACAGAAAAGGCTTGTTTGAAAAGATCCAACCCTATATTTTTATAAAATATCACACATTTTTCTATTGGTTCAACAAAAGGCCCCACATCAAAATTATTATAATAAATCAATAAATCGCATAGGGATGTCCAGTTCTCTTCCCATTTTCTGACTATTGCTTGGTAATCCTCCAGTGCTATGTTAGTTTGTTTGGGATTACTATAGAAAACTTCATGATTGGGAAGTGGGTGATTTAGCTTTTCAAGACTGTCCAAATACTCATAGGAAAAGAAAAATTTAGTTAGGCTTACGTTGTAGGCTTTGATAAACTTTTCATAGGAAAATCCAGGAGCAATATAGTTTTTGATGTCGAGAAATCTCAACATTTCTGTCTTGATGCACATAAAATGATTATTTCGTTTGATCACAAAATCCAATTTTGGTAAAAGCACTCAAATACGTTGTTTTTTGATTAAGATCATAACATTACAAATTAAAACCAAGAACAATGTGATTTTTCAAGAATTTTTCAAAATTTGACTTTATCTTTTCGCTTTTGACATTTTCACTGGCAGACAGAAAATCAAAAACATACTGATAGTTGGTTTTCAATAAATCGAACGTCATAGACAACATTTGCTCTAAGTACTCGATCACTCTCTGCACCAAATTTAGAGAGTTGCCTTCACTCAAAAAACACCTTGGGGATCTAAAACCTGGAATATTTGAAGCAAGAGAGCAACTGAGAGGAATGTGTGCAGATTCATACTGAAGGAGAAAAGTGTTGGGAGTAGATTTTCTTTTGAAAGGATGCACTCAAAATCAAAAACAGAAAAATAAGGGTAAAACCGATTGTTTTCAGGGATGTGAATATCAAGCTCTGCCAAGTCTTCAAAAATGGTAGAGGTAAGCTGAAAAATTTATCCTTTATAGAAGTACTTCACATTTCTGTGGCAGTATTTAATATGATGGTTATAATTATTTTGATGCTACCACAACAAGTCACATTTTGGACAGTGATACACGCTACAATATTTCTCGAAATTAAAAATGTAGCTAAAATGGTTTTTAAAAAGATTTAACTTCATAGTTTAAGGGTAAATTTTACGTGAATTTTGTATAAGCCGACATACTGTTTCGTTTTTTGGTCTGCTAGCTCATAAACCATCACATTACTTTGGAAGAGATCTTCAACCAAGATAGGATCGTGAAGAGAAACTCCTTGAAAGGTTGAGGGGTTGATTTGGCAGTTTTGCCAATACAGACGAAATTTTGTTTGAGTGTTGGTTTCTAAATTGTTCAAACTAAAACCAGAAAACAAGCTTAAACAACGAAAAAAACATAAATGATCTTGATACAATTCACCTGTGTGTTTATCTGTAATTAAACTATGCATACCATGATTATTGAAAAGAAAATTAGGTAGTGTTTCAGATTGTCCAATTGGTATGTTTTTGAGTTTGCTATCGTAAAAAGTAATATTGGTAGTAGACAAATATGCCCATTTTGTGTCAGGTCTTGAAAAATTTTCAACAAAATCATTTTCTGAGATAGTTTCTAAAAAACGTGACAGTTTATCACTGTTGCTAATTAGCTTCATGGTACTTAAAATACAATGATTATTATAAGAAGGGTGGAAAAAACAAACCACACCAGTTTTTATATTTCTCAAAATATAACAAAAACTGTAATTAATTTTAAAGCGTGAATTTTGATTACTGATGATAGCATTATGAACTTGGTCAAATAACTCATTAATGTTGGATTTGAGAAAAAAATTGTATATGTCTTCTACAGGTCCAATAATACTCCTCGTCCAAATTTGAAACCATTTCTCCAGAACAAAACTCCTGAGAAAGAATATATTAGAGCAGTCTAAGAAAAAACCTGAAAAATTCTTACCTTAACTCTTTGTTTTCAAATTCAATAACTGGAAGGTCTTCTCTTCCTTCTTCGAATAGGTTTGGAATGCTATATAAAATACAATTACCACATTGTAAACCTTGCAACTAATTGGCAAAGCAGCAAATTAGTTGCAAGGTTTACAATTTACTATTTCCCTTCTTCGCTTTAATAACTTTCAAATTTATAATTACCACATTGCAATGTTATGAAACTTTAACCCACTTACCTGGAATCAGCTCTTTTTTTTTCTGTGGCATTGATGCGGGACCACCACTTCTCTTCTCCTTTCTCTCTGTGCAGTGATATCTAGCTAACTCAAGCGAGGTAGAAAAGCTGACACTGCACAGACGACAAACACAAAATTTTTGCTTATCCATTGCATCTTTGCGATTGAATTTTTTGAAAAATTTTTCACACTGTACCTTGGCATTTTGGTGGACAGCTGCGAAGTGTCTTCTAAGATTTCTTGCTCTGGTAAAGATCTTGCTGCAAATCTCGCATATATTTTTCTCCATTTTTGAATGTGTGCATTGATTCCTGCTCAGGTTTTTATAGTCAACGCCATGTGATAACATGAGTAAGTTTTGGAAATTGTGCAATGAAAATTGTGATGTAGTGCAGATAAAAATATATATTCGCTCATAACTGGTAAAAGAAGACACAAGATGGTTTATACCTAGCAATTTTTCGAGCTTGCTGGCATCAGATGTTATTGATGTTAATCATTTTAAACCTGTTTGTGATTGGTTGAAGCTTAACATTTTTGAAGACGTGATCAGCTCCGCACATTCTAACTTTTGGTGGCGTCATATTTTGTTGATAGTAAACTATTTTTGGGATTCAACATTAACTTGTGATTGGTTAAGGGTTTGAGTTCTGTAATGTTTATATTTCCGTTCGTGACAGATTCCTAATTGAGCAAGAGAGTTGATGACATGCTATCTTTAAGCTAACGACCATATGTTGAAAATGCAGTTAATATGAAATGTTTTGAAGTGGCAATATTCTTAAGTGGAGGGTGCCACATACAATTGTTATTACAAATTGTAATTTCAATGTATTTTCAAGCTGTATTTACAAGTTGTCATGTATTTACGAGTTGTTATTTCAAGTTGTCATGTATTTACAAGTTGTCATGTTTTACAAGCTCAAACAATGTTCAAGTCATGTTACTTCCAAGTTCATCCACTTGCAAGGTCGTACACGTTCAATGCAAATGACGTAGGAGTGCTCCACAAAAAAGGGCACAAAAAAGTAGTTACATACTACTGAGGTCTGGATTAGGGGCAAAGTTAAATGTAATAAAATCTAAAATTTAAGAAAAGATCAAAATTAAACAATAATAGCATCAATCTGTAACACTGGATTAAGATGAAAAGTTGTTGTTTGAAAAGAGCTTAATAAGCATCTATTGCAATATATTGTATGACTTAAAGGAAAGGCACCTTTTCATCCTATGGCCGAATTAAAGCAAACAGTGCAGGCAAAAATCTTAATGTCACCAGTATTAATATGAAAGCGGGCCCACCATATCGTCAAACATGCCTACCGCCAAATAGCTCATTTCTTTATGAGTCAAAACGACCACCATTTGGGCAATACCATCAATTTTGACTATGTTTCATCTCCCCCCCTCCTTACTCTTTTAAAAATTACGAATGGTAGTTTGTGTCATCGTTCTTTCTTTTTGAATTCTTCCAGTCTTGATTAATAAAACATGATCGCCATTACATGTACAGAAACTACGGCTTATATTTAGTAAAACAATTCGTTGTGGCTCAAACAAATGTTTGTATGGTGAAGATGATGCAGCTGCATTAATTGATACGTTTTAAATGGGTGTGAGTGATAGTATGATCAGCCAGGGTAAAATCGCACCATACTTAGGAGAAACATTTTTTCTATTTTGCTTGATAATAGTCTTATAGATCTACCAAAATGAAACCTGAAAATTTGGGAAAAGCGAGAACTTATTTAACTTCTATGAGCATATCTAAGAAAGGAAAAACGAATATGAATCATAATGCATAGCCAGCAGGGACTTAAGAAAGTTTGAGGCAAAATCTAAATAATTGTCGCTGTGTTAAATCGCACCACATGGAAGATATTTGGTATTTTGCTTTATAATAGCTTTATAGAGCTATCAGGGTCAAACCAAACATTTTAGGAAAAGCAAGAACACTTTAAACTCTCCTGAGCACGTCAAGCAAGGAGAAAAGAACATGCTACATTTTGCATAGCCAGTGAGGATGAGAAAGTTTAAGGGGAAATTAAAAGAAAACAGTGTCACTGTGTGAAATTGCACAAGAAAGACATTTTTGACCTTTTGCTTTAGAATAGCTTAATATCAGAAATGTAATCCCACTTCCAAACTACAGGAAACGCAAGGATCCCTTGGGTTTTTGTGTCAGTAATGAAAAGAGCACATAAACCTAAGGCATAACCACGATCTTGAAATGAGATATTCTATTGGGAAAAGGAACACAAAAAGTCAAAAACATCTTATGTACAGAAAACAAATAAACGTTTGGTAACTCTTCATACAAGAATCTGATAGGTAGAGCCGGCCAAGCTGGCTTAACCGACACTTTCAATCCCGACATTACTAACAGGGTCTCTGGGGGTGACGCCGTCATAATACTATCAAGCAAAAATTTTTTCTTATGCTGATATGCTGCCTGTTATGGTATTTATGTCATTTATGTCTATACTCTACATCATTGTTACAAAATCCCAAGTTTAAGAAAAAATCAACATAAAACCACAACCATAACAATTTGTAAAACTGAATATAGAGGGAACAATAGCCGCTTCTGTCGCTATGCTGAAAACAAAACCAATAGCACGGCCAAATTAGGAACTTAATACCACAAATATAAATAGGAAAGGGGCAGCAACAATTGGCAAAATAAGCTTACCATTATATAGTTTTTTCTTTAGTTCTGAAAGCAACCACAATTTTGCTGCTACAATCAGTTTTGACTATGCACAATCTGTGCTCCCTCACAAGTATTAACGATAATTTGTGGCAACATTCTTTGTGAGCATTGCCAGTCATGATTAAGAGAATATGATGATCATAATTTTGTGCAGGAGAATTGTGAAAGTGCATAAAATTCATTTACTTTTCACTACTGCTCTCACAAGAGCCAGATGAATGAAGCTGACAAAGCTGATTAGTGCTATAATATCATTGTCAGGGACATAACATTTAATAGACCAGTGGTAAAGTTTATGGGCAAAACTTTGCCATTAAGCATATAGAAGGTAAAAAGATACCTCTGATTCGATTGATTTGAATGGTACAGTACCTTTGGAAATTAAACGTAAGTCGTTTTCCCCAATTTCACCAGCCTAAACAGACACAATTCGCAGTATTTACATTACCTTTTATAAGCATCTGAAGAATTCTCTGCAATACTATCAATATTTTCGTTGGTGACAAACTTATTCTTCTCCACCACAATAGTATCTTCTTGCAGATGTGCATCATAACCAGCCTTCTTCCCCTCCTCTTCATCATCCTCGGTATATTGCCTCAAAAAGTTAGAAGGAACCATTCCTTGTTCTCCGGTTTCATTTTCAGCCTCCCACCATCCATCTTCACTAGATGCACATGACTTTACACAATTTCAATTCCATTACTAACATTACTTACTGATATCTATTATTGGCTAAATGTTGCAAGTTCAATATCAAAGTAGAAAACTGTGTTTTCCAAGTCAATGTTAACCATTATTTCACAAATAGTTTTTTAACAGTAGATTACAAAAAAAACACTAACAAACAAAGTAAACCCAATAGTATCACATTAGGAAATTAAAATTCAAGGGACTACACTTTAACTAAAAAAATGAAGCATACAGTTTAGAGTTTCAACATAAAGACATGGGAAAAATTAAACCAAGCAACTTGATATATTCTCAGAGACAGGTCACTATTTGTATTGGTCAAAATAACAAACTTAGCGGATCAAAACCCAGTTTCTGAAATTTTAAAAAATGAAGTTTTGAAAACACACAAAAATAACTCTGTGAAATGATTATACAGGGTGAGTCACGGGAAACGAATGTTTTTAGAAAGCCCCTTGCTCTTCTAGAGTAAGTGGTTAGGGAGTGAGAAAGGTAGTCTTTAAACCTACTTGAGATGCTGTTTAGTTTGTTGTTATTTGTTTATCTTTTATGTTAATTTTTGTATTTGTTAGTCATTAATTTTGAATTGCTTTTCTTCTTAATTTTAAATTGATTTTAAATTGCTTTTCCTCATGCTACCGTGGAGTCTTAAACACCATGTGTTTGCTTGTGACACCTACGTGAAAAATGGTGAATCAGTGACTGAAATCCAACGTCTCTTCAAGCGAAGATTCAACATCAGTCGTCACGGTAATGTACCAAGCCGCAATTCCATTCTTAGGTGGGTTAATGCACTAAGAACGACTGGTTCATTATTGAAAACCAAACCACCCAGCCCTGCCAGAACCGCCAGAACACCAAGAAATGTGGATCGAGTGAGAGAAGCAATCATCCGAAGTCCCAGGAGCTCTGCTAGGCGACACCCTGCAGAACTGGGAATAAGTCAGAGCAGTGTGCAGCAAATCTTGCATAAAGATCTAGCCTTTCAAACATACAAAATTATGACTGTCCAACAATTGAATCCGCGGGATTACCAACAACGTTTGTCATTTTGCCAAACAATGCTCGACATGTTTGAAGAAAATGAGGATTTGACCCTAATAATGAGTGATGAAGTCCATTTTCATCTAAATGGTACAGTTAACAAGCAAAACTTTCGATGCTGGGCTTCAGAAAATCCTTGTGAATTACATCAGCGACCACTACAGCCCAAAAGTGACTGTTTGGTGTGGTTTGGGAAAGTGCAGGATATTTGGTCCATTCTTTTTCGAAGAACAAGAGACAGCAACGGTTACTTCAGACTGCTATATTCAAATGTTTGAAAACTGTTTCCTACCTGAGCTTCACAGACGGGGAATCAATAGGGCATCAATGTGATTTCAACAAGATGGGGCCGTTGCTCATACAGCGAGAGCATTCATGACTGCTGTTTGAACTGCATTCCCTAATCATGTCATTTCACGCTTTGGAGATCTCCCGTGGCCTCCGCACTGACCCGATCTTTCCATGTGCAATTTTTATCTGTGGGGATTTTTGAAATCATGCATTTATGCTGGGAAACCCTGCACACTTGGAGAATTGAAGACTGCAATACGTGAAAATATCCGAGAAATAGGTGAAGAAACTGTGAAAATAGCCATCATTTGTCAGACATAATTTTTAGCTCCTAAATATTCCATAATGGCATAGTTTAGTGAATGTTTTTATGTACATTATAAAATTTTTGTTAAAATATTTGCAGAGTTTTGCCTTCCTTAAAAACATCCGTTTCCCGTGACTCACCCTGTATAATCTTTTACATAAATAAAAGTGCATTCCTTAAAAATGCGGTGAATGAAAAATTGAAAAACATTAGCAATTTTGCATCGAACATCATTTATAATAAGATCTGCAATACATCCCAGGCAAAGAAACTAATTTGAACAGTAAGCTATATTTAGTGTTCCCTCTATAATTTTAGTAAGTGTGTAACCACTGGTGAAAGTGCAAATTTGCTAGCATATATACAAAAATTGCCACGCAAATTTTGATAGACATGGCTAAACAAACTGCTACCCCAGCCCAAGTAACACATTTTGAAGGTGTAAAAAAGAATTTTTGGTAGCATACTACTATTTATTTGGGGTACGCTAAGCCAGCAAAAGAATTTGTTCACCCCAATTCAGATTTTGGGTACTTCATCCAAAAATTTCTAAAGGCAGATTAATGTCTCACATAAACATCACATGACACAATGGAAATTTACAGCTATGCACGCACCGTTTTCATGCTTGTATTGTACAGTAGAATTAGTTTTACAGCTTTATTTATGACATCAACTTGCCAACAATAACTTGACGTTTCTCTCAGTCCCTACACAATTCCAATTTTTTGCATACGTTAAAGTTTGCCTGTAATGTTGATTGGCATATAAAGGCACCCCCTATTCTCCCTCAGACATATTTTATTCATTTATTGTGGCACTCTTTAACTGGTACAGTACTTTTCAAACGTTTTTGACTTATTGCCAATTTTCAAAATGCACAGAGGCATGTGACCCAGTTATACAGGGTGATTGAAAAGTAGGTGGCCAGTAGGGTTTTTATAGGTTGTACGATAATTACAATAACAACCTTACTCAAATGTTCTTTATTTCCAACAAGATGGGTCCCTTCACATTATTCAAAAGAAGTTCAAGAGTATCTTGACAAAACATTTCCTGAAAAATGGATTGGCTGAAGTGGTCCCATTGATTGGCCAGCAAGGTCACCTGACTTGACCTCTATAGATTTTTTTCTTTGGGAAAGTATTAAAGGATAAAGTTTATTATTGAAAACCAAGAAGTGTCAATGATAAGTGACCTCAAAAAGTAAATTCCAGGAATAAAAATAAAGCAAATTCCAGGGATGTTGTCCAAATATAATAAAAGAAGAAATCGCAAGAAAAATTTTTCCAATTTTATTTGATGTGAAGGCTAAATAAAGTATTGGCCCAGAGAAAACCATGGCCCATTGATTAAAATATCACTGATCTAGGCTATTGTCTCTGCTACAAATAATCTTTACCTTTTAATTTAATTAAGATGCCACCTTGCAAGTTACACTTACTTTGGTAGGTCTTTTGCGACATGTACTCCAGATAACTGCACTCAACGATCTGCAAAGATGTCCTTAAAATAAGTCCAAACAACAACTGTATGGGTGTAAGTATGGAAGGGTGGGAGCGGGGGAGAAGGAGGCAAAACTGTGAAAGTGCACTTTGGGGACATAATAAAGCTCACAATCAAGTAGTCTGCTGGTTATTTATCAGCAGCAGTCAAAGATGTGGCTATTTCTGTTTGATAAGTCAAATTAAATTTAGTCACTCAAGACCATTTCAACAGTAATTCATTAAAGTTTAAAATTGCGAGGTTAACAGTGCTTATAAATAAAATTAATCCTCTGCCAATGCCCAACATAAGCCTGAGAAATATGACTTTTTTGAAGTGATGGAATTTTAGGTAGGATATGATGACTATGAAAAAAGAACAAAAAAAATTACTTGCCGACTTCAATTGTTGCTTGATCATGATGAATAATTAGATTATTACATTTCTCTGTCATAATCAATTAATCAACAGGGTTTTGCAACTGCAAGTAAACTTTTGATCTAAAAGCGAAAAGTATTTAATGACCCAAACCAAGCAACTTGGAAGGAGAAAATTAAGATTTT
Source organism: Trididemnum clinides (assembly GCA_963675345.1). Lineage (NCBI taxonomy): Eukaryota > Metazoa > Chordata > Ascidiacea > Aplousobranchia > Didemnidae > Trididemnum > Trididemnum clinides. The sequence goes on along the minus strand of OY776290.1, from coordinate 2,615,921 downwards.
TGTACAATGTAATAGTGATAGTATGTGCGTCTTGCTTTTTTCCTTTAACACCATCTCGAAAAGCAAGGCTATCGATAAGCGATAACAATTTCACCACAGTTTTATTAACTGATTTCACAAACCAAGCATAAAAACAAAGTAGTAAATTTTGAGGAAGTTTTTTGCCAGATGCAAAAAATAGAAAAACATCATTATCTGGCTAGGTATTGTGGCTAACGTAATGGAAGAGGATTTAAGACACTTCTGAGGCTTGTTTGCAAAACCCTCAATGCTAGTCATGGTAACATAGCTAGCGAAATTTTTTCACTGTTATTAAGTTGTAATAAACCATTTAACAAATGCGTAAAAAGAGGTTGCAAATATTTGACAAGGTAATTTTCATCTTTGTGAAAAGCAGATGAAAACTAATCAAAGCAAAGAAAAAAATGAGAAGTTTGTGGATGCAAATATTTGTAGGGTTGGTAAATGCAGGTTTTAAGTCTAGTAGAAAAATTCAAATGCTAATATTTGTGACTATGTGTGAAAACTATAAACAAAGCCTTACTTAGAGGCGCTTACAGTAAAAAATAGTAAAGTTTATTCTTTACTTAAGACCACATAGTGTTACTGCATTTGCAAGTGGGATGCTCTATATGGAAAAAATGTCGGGAAATTCTGCCTACTTTACTTGGTGCCATTGCATACAAACAGATGCAAAAGATTAAAATAGCTTCGCCTGCACAATTATGCTTTGCGGGAAGTTGTTTTTGTGCAATGCACTACTTTCTGTAAATTTTGACACTTCAGTAAAGTTTCTTTAAACAGGTAAACCTGATCAGATACATCTTTATGCTGAATCAAAAAATAGTTTTCCATGGTACATAGTGAATGGCAAGTTTTTACAATCCTTAGATGCGTGATTATAGGCATATTCTACAGCATTACAAATTAACCTTTAAGCAATCAACATAAACTAAGGCCACATTTTATCATAAAACATTTTTATAGAGATTGAAATTAGAAGCCACATTTTTCACATTTCAAGGCTTATTTCTATCATGTCTGGTAAGCTATCACAGGACATAGCTGTCAGCTACATTTTATTCAAAAAATTTTTTTTTTCAAGGGGACTCAAAACTAGTATTGGTTGAAAGTCACATACTTTGTTTTATTCTTAGTTTTCACTGCCGGTTAGTTTGAGGTCATTTGTTTGAAATTTACAAAAACTAAGCCATTTCTCAAAAAATGGTACTTTTTTGTGCTGAACTGACACCGGGAGCAACCAACTTTTTTATTTATGTTCATGAGCACAATTGAATTTAGCATTGAAACATAAAAAATATAGATATTAACCAATTCCAGATACAAAGTATTCTTAAAAAATGATGTCTTGACTTAAATTGAAGTTTGAGAGTCACTTGCTATTATTGAAACTTTGATCTTACTTTTGTTGATTGCTTGAGAGATAATGTGTAATAAAAAAGAAGTATGGTAATGGTGTGCATGGTACTGATGTCACTGTCACTTGCTGTTGCATCATGGCCACATGATGTTTACATGAGATGTTGTACTGCCCTAAACAGGGTAGGTCCAAACTTTGTTACTTTTTCACCGTCTCCCATGCATTAAGCAATTGGCTAAAGATTTTGCATGCAAAATTTCAAAAATTTTAACAAACTAAAAAAGTTTACAAAAAACACCAGACTTTTTTTACACACAGTTGAATTTTAAATGCGAATCCATTAGACATGTTTTTAAAAATTTGCACTTTTTTGTATTTAAAGGGAATATCAGCTATATTCTTCCTCATGAACTATCTATCTATTCTCAAAGATCTACCAATAAGCTGATTTCATGTTTGAGCAGATGCGGACAGCACAAAAGTTAAAACAATTTGGGGGTTTGAAAGCATTTGAAACAGTTAAACAAGAGTTCAGTAATTGAAAATTGGATGTACTTACTCTCACCAGAGAAAAAATAAGAAGTAGCTGAGAAAGCTCAGCAGTATTACACCTCTTCTACAAAAAGCCATGGCTCAGAAAAAAAGCAAGTAATTGTAGGTTCAAAGCTTTATAGTCTTGATCCAATAACATTTTCTCGAACATATTTATTACTATCTGACTGACAGATTGTGTAGATAGAAAGATTTCAATAGAAGAGAGCATGCATGTTGAAACAGAAATCAAGAGGCAAGTGTCTACCTTTCATTTAGGTATAAGCATCAAAATCAACAGCACATTGTGATGAGTGAGTGGATGAAGTTAACCACATATTAATTAGTACACTATTTTATAGGAAACTTCACTGTACATACTAGAACTGATGTCGTTGGAAGAAAAAAGAAGATTGGTAGATGTAATGATCCTCATCTTGATACAAATGAGAGGAGCATAATACAACTTAGCCGAAACAAACAACGGTGAATTGTAAACAACTTCTTTTAATACTGAGAGGTACAGAAATACACATGTTTTAGGGAAAGCGTTCAGCAGTAATCTATGATAAGTTTTTGTATGGTTACAGCAGACATCTGTTCAAGTTAAATAAAGGCCCAAGTTTTCACCTAATCATCACCTATGAATATGTAATTTATGTCCCATCCAACCATTAGTACAACCAAAATGCCATCACAAGTATTCAAGATCTAACAGAATCAAATTCCTTGGCTGACCAGAAGGCAAAAAAGGTTTTTGTGAAAAGCATATCATCAAAGTTCAAAAACCTTCCACCTCGCATAAACAATGTTGAGTGTGAGTGGCGCACAAACAATGTTGAGTGTGAGTGGCTGTAGTTCTAAATAGCAGCTCTTGCTTTAGCCACTAACACATGTGGATACAATAACTCATTATGATGATGAGTATTGAGAAAATCTTTTAGTGGCACCAAAACATTCAGGAAGTGATTCAAGGGAAAAAGTTACTTTTGAATTCTGGCTGCAAGCCAAGTTTTCATCTTCTATGTAATTTTCTTAACATGAAGCATGAGAAGTTGTAATCAAGATGGCCAAAAATACCAGAGACCAAAGTTTGAAGAAATTCAACTAAAATTTGGAAATTAAAAGCCAGCAAATAAAATATTCTGGCACATCATATGCTCTCTTAACCTGTTGTGTGTAAAACATAAATAACTGTCAAAGCATGTCGGTCTCTCAATGCCTAAGATGGATATACACATCTGAATTGTCATGGCTTTTAACTGCATGTTTTGTTTTGCTCTCGCATTGTCTTTTTGCTCTCTCCATTTGAAACTGCGAGTCAGGGACTGTTTTATGAGACTTCGCTGTCGCGAAAATAATCGAGAAGGAAAAAAATGCATAACGGAAAATTAAATTTGCACTGTGACTTGAAGAGTGAAAATTTATTTCTGCCCTTAATGAGTTAAAGAAAAAGAACAAGCTCCACAAGGTCTGCAAAGGAATTACAAGACAAAATTCTAGAAATGGAAAACTAACGAGAATACTATATGCAGTATGAAGATCTCTTAAACCCCATTACTCATACAATAGTTAAGAATATACAGCAGCTAACATATCTGCAAGAAAGTAAAATCACCTAAGATCAGGTTTTCCTTGCTATTAAAAAATAGAAGCTGCAGATGATAACGAAATCTGGCCCATTGATAAGTCTGAGCAGGTCTGGCTAAGTAAAGTATGTCAGATATCATTAAATCTGGAAAAACACTGAAAGAATTGCCAACAGGAGTCATCATCCCAGCTAAAAAGAATGATGACAAGGAGAACATACCATTTATCATGGCATTACCACATTTAAATACACCTACATAAGTATATGCAAAAGGCTTTAACAAAAGATGTAATATAATCGAGAGCAAAGTAAAGCACATGCAGACAGCTTTTACTCTAGCAGAAGCAAAACAGATGAAATCCCCACCTTGTAACAATCTTTTAAAAAACCTTGAGAATATAAAAAAAATGTCTCATGTTTGTTTTGTAAACTTTGAAAAAGCATGCAACAAGATCCAGCGAAAAAAACTGAGAAGTGTATTACAAAATATAGCATTGATATTCAATTTCTATTGGCCATCACGTCATTGTATAGCTGTTCTGCTGTGTGCATCCTAATGCAAGGCACTAAATCAAAACTGTTCACTGTGAGACTTTGGCAAGGATGAGCGCTGAAACAGCTCCTTTTCATTGTGTACATAAACTTAATTGAAAACAAAGTCTTGCTAAAAATAATGTCAAAAATGGAAGTTGCAGAATCATTTTTTTTGCAAATGATGTAATATTTTTGTCACCAACAATATCTGACTACCAATATGTACTCGGTCATTCTGCAGTTAGTTACAATAGTGATGGATTAAAAATAGGCATAGAAAACTGAAGTACTTCACTTTTTGAAAAAATATGACTGAGTAAATCTCTAGGTTTGCTAAAAGAACTTTGAAGCAGTTGGAGAACTTCAACCAACAAGAGGTCATATTTGTGAGTAATGATAGGCAGATGGAAGAATTCTATGGTTAATCAATAACGGAAGTGCAATAATGCATAATCTCTAATGTTTAGTTAACATCAAACAACACTTGTCTAAAAATGTCATGCTCTTGATCATTAAATCAGTTTTTATTTCTATCCTCACCTATGGTCATTAGTCACAGATAATGATCAAAAGATGCCACTTGAGATGCAAGCTACAAAAATAGGATTTAAGAAGAGTTGAAGGTATATCACAAATGGATACAATTTGTGCCACTAAGTTAAAAAATCTAATAACATTGAGCAATTGCTTCTTTGCATTAAGAGGTCTACACTACGTTCGTTTGGCTACTAAAGAAAAACACTCAAAGACTCTGACTTACTGATCAAATTCTTTTTGCTACACCTACTGGAAAAAACTACTTTAATACGTATGACTTGTGTAAACATAATGTTAGGTTAAACCTTATATCTGAATTAGTAAAGTTAGTGAATATAGCTGAATATCATCATGTTTATAGAAAAATTTTAAGGCTGCTATCCCAAAAATCTTCCTAAGAGGAAAGGCCAAATAAGAAATCGAATGTGAAGATCATAGGTGAAGGTGGGAAATTATAAGATATACTCATTGCTGTTTCCATGTATATTCGACCTTGGTAAATTGTTAATGCCTTTTTCGCTCATATGCTGCGTTACCAATTAGGTGCAAGGTTTTATAAATCGATTGTATGAATCTAAATTGAAAAATTATGTACATAAATGTTATTTCATGCCATTCACTTATAATGCTCAAATATAATGTATATCACTTTTTGTGCAGAATATCCAAGATTTCATTAAGCTTGAAGGAAAGATCTCCTTTCTGTTGCGCTGTGAAATGGTGAATTGTAACATATAAATCAGCATCATCATCCAGCTCTTCAATTTCGTCATCATTATCGTTACTACATTGAAGTAAAGAAATCATAAACACAACATTACACAAAGAATTGAAAAAAGGTAACAGTTAATTGCAGACAGTGCAAACTATCTGCAGATATGCATACATAATTTCACTGGCCTCTGGTATAAACTAAAGTTAGAGCTGTTTTAAGCACTTGGAAAAAAATTGAATATCCAATATTTGGATGAACAAATAAAACAACGAATGTTTTTTAAAGCAACTTAGTAACAAAAGCACTTGACCTGTTGCACTGTGAAGATCTTAATTAGCTGTAGGGTAAGTAGGCTCATAGATATTTCAAGAATTTTTGAAAAGTTAATTGTATTGCAATTTTTCCCTTGCTACTTGCTAATCATAAAAAGTGAAAACGTTTTTCTTTTTTATCCTCTGGTCATTGGGAAACAGTTGCGGTTGTACATAGAACACCTTATGTTTGAACCTGCTTCCGCACAGTTTGTTTTTATTGCAAACTTTGCAACCAAGCATGAGAAATTGCTGCAAAGGGTCTTTCCCTAGGACACAACAGCGTGGCCATTGTGGGATTCGATCTTGTAATTACTGTTGCCACAATTGGTCCTAAAACTCAGTTGACCACATTGCCTACTACATTGGACCATAATTTCAACATGCTAGAAGTTCTTCTGAAAACTCAGCTGATAGCATAGGATTTTGTAAAATCTGCTAATACAAGTTTGTTGCTTTTTTCACAATAACTGTTGTTTCAAACAAAAAATACGGCAATTTTAAAGACAGTAATGCATAAATATGTTTAACAAATTTGTTGCGTTAAAAAAGTAACATTCATGTAATATCGTTTTTTTGTTTAAAATTCCACTATAAGTTTGAATAATCTAGCCACTTGGTGGATTGTGCTATCACTGAACGCAGCTATGCCAATTAACTTTTAAAGAATTCTACATATTAGCTGGAGGATATTGAATAATTATCATGTTGTTTTTATAGTTCTTAGTTTTAGTCTTTGTATTATTTGAAATAAAGCTTAAGGCAGTCTTACTGTTGAATCAGTCTAGAAGGAGCATTTTTAATGGTTATGGCTGACCTATATTTATTTCATAATCAAAGCAAATAATTTGCAACAAGTTGACAGGTAATTTGCAGTAGAAAGTAGAGAGAAGCTTTTTGTGATGCTACGATCAGTGGCAGTATCATTTCAAAACAGAAGAGCTAGAGTAGACATAATTCAGATGGCAGGACAATCAAAGCAAGCCAGTACTTAACTGCCCATCCATTTGGTTTTATCCTAGCTCTTTGCTTTTGATGTGGTATTGACACTATATTGAGAGATACAAATAGCCTCTGCTAAAACAGCTTTTCTAAAAGCTTTATTAAAGTTCTGTGCCACCAACAAAATATTTGGAGTAAAGAGACTGTAACTACACCAGTTGTGAAGCAGAATTGTTTGCTTAGCAAAAGTTTATGATAGATTAAAAAATTGAACTTTAATGTAGTCTGGGTCAGGGGTGGCAAAACAATGGCATGCAGGCCAAATGCGGCCTGTGTTACTGATTGATCCAACAAGCCAAACAAATCTACGAGACATTTTAACCACTGGTTCCATACCTTTAGTTTTCAATTGTTGAGGTGTTTATCAGCAGTTGAGAACAACTACCTTCTTGAGTCGAGTTTTTGCTCACTTTTATACATTGTTTAAATTGCCACCATGCCACTAATAAAACAATATGTCTCATACGTTCTAGCGCAATACTCTAAAAGAGTATTGCAAAACTATTTTTGGAGATGGTTAATTTTCAGTGTGACTCAGTTTTCACAGAAAAATTATGAAAGATCGCATAAATGCTTGTATATTTGATTCCACCAAAAACACGAGTACACATTCATTGAAATGATAATAGAAAGGTTTGTCACAGACAAGCAGAACCGAGTTCATTGATCCCCATCTCAGATCTGCTTTGAGAACTGTTACAAGTTAATATGCACATTAACACCTAACTTTGATAAACTGTTAAAAAAAGCTGTGCAACTACAACGTCTTTATTAAAATACAAACAAATTTCAACTTCAATTGTCAATTTGTGTAATTTCTATATACATTATGCTCTGAACTGTTGCTATGACATTGTTATAATGCGGGAGTTATAAAACATTTATGCTAGTCGTTCCTTAAGTATTCATCCTGTTCACTAAGCCTACCTTCAAATTTATTTATAAGCATCAAAGGCAATTTTATTTTTTGGTATATTTATTCATATGCAACAGTGAGATATTTGACAATTGACTTTGCTTTTTAGCTAGGCTCCTAGATCTTTAACGTGAGCTTTAATTCCAGAGTGCTCAACTTAAATCTATTATAAATTAATTTAATTTATTTATTTATAAAATTTATCTAGTGATTTAGCAAAATCTTTTCAATTTAGCAGCGCAAGTGTGTTACCTTAATTGAGACTTTGTGAAACCATAAACTTTCTCACAGTTCTCAAACACGTTTCATGACCACTATGAGTTTCATGCTTCAGTTCTTGCAAAAAAACTATTCCAAACCTTCTTACCAATGCACAGCAGAAATCATAAAAAAATTGTATTGATAAAGTTATTAAAAAATAATTCAAATGCAGTTCAAACAAAATGTTGGATTGCAGCTCCAAATTCAGTGGTCAATTATTGATCATGTATCTTAATAAAGTGCCATCCAGAAAAGGCAAACGCAGAGATTACAAAAATAAAATTTACCCAAGTTAAATGTGTGACCTAAACCCTCAAAATCACTTCCACTTTATGACAGCTAACTTCAAAAAATGAATCAAAAACTTTGGCCACCAACAACTTTATGACATATCACACCACATGGCCGTTAACTCATAAAAAAAGGCCAAATTGTACAATACTAAGACAACAGGAATTTTAGAGCAAATGTTAACAACTGCAACAAAATGGGTAATTTTGCAATTCAAAAGAGTGTCTGCCATTCAAAGACTTTTGGAATAAAAACTAATGAGACAGTTTTACAATAAAAGAGCAGATAATCAGTTGTTTAGCATGAGGTATGTTCAGTGGAGTTAATTTTCACATAAGCAAAATAATTGAAATATAAAATACTTTTATAGCCAGCATTGCCCACAGAGCCCTCTCAGTAACATTGAGATAAAGTATATTGGTTTAAACAGCCAGACCAACTTCACCTAAAGAGCAATTGTAAGAACAGTAACGAAAAGTTGATGGTTTTTGACAGAGCCAATTCTTGTTCCACGAGCTGAGAGTAATTGAAAAGAAGGCTGAGTCAAAACATTATGGTGAGTTAAGCATAACTTCTATTCCCCTCATTCCTATCCCCCACTGTTCCTTTTAACGAGTAAATAGCACAGTTGAGGTTAGAGTAATGATGTGCTACGGCTATGACTTTAGGATATCAGATAGCAGGCCAATGTGGCTTGCTACTTAGTGCACTATTTTTTAAATTGTATTTGTGCCCTCTCTCTTTATGAAAAGAGCAAAAGGAGCTATATCTCCCCGAAGTTGTAATTTTACCTTGGTGCACCCATTATGCAAAGCTATTTTCAAAAAAATATCAAAAATGTGTTCCAATTTTATAGTGAAATTTCACACAAGATGACCTGAAGTCACTGACTATGCTTAATTTCCAACATGGGCATAGCCAAAAGATGAAAGTAGCCACACCTCCCATCAAATTTTCAGTCCCAACCCTAATAAGTCTATAAAGCTATTTTTAAGGGATTAACAAAAATGTTTCCAGTTTAATGTGCATTTTACTCAGGTTGTTTTCTGGGATTCCCTCAAATTTTGGCTTTTATTAATCTATTCTTAAAACAATATCATCAAAGAACGTTTAACTTATTTCTCGAAAATCAGTTACAACTTTTCAGTAACAGCCCTTTCTTGGATCTTTTGGGAATGTTAAATTGGCGATTTGGCATATATAATTCCTGGTAAAATTTTTTACAACACATATTTGGCCCAGAGTGCACTTCTATCAATATTTAGGTTGGTGCCAACCACTCAAATAAGTGCACGTTAATTGATTAATAAAATGCCACCACTTTAATTAAATTATGTTTCTGCTTTATTTCCAAATTGTATTTTGTGCCTAAAAGAAAGCATTAGGTTTTCATACTCTGTTTTCTGTGAAAGCTTCCATAACATATTGTAATAACTGAAGTGCTCACTCCTTTCATCCTTTTTCGTAACTACAACAGTACTTGGCTGTATTTTCCAAAATCATACTAAATATAAAGATGATGTCAGCATGCATTATGATGAAACAAACTAGGTAACTACAAAAAAATTTCTGAAAGCAGTAATGAATAGTTGTCATAAATAGTGGCATTGTCCCTATACCACCAATGTTGATCACTGTACTCACAAATTAAGATTAGTCTTACTTGCTAACAACTTATCATTTTACAAATTTTATTTGTTCCAGCAAGCAAAGAGGCACAAAGTCAAAGTGGTAGATGTCAAAACAGTGGTTGTTTTACGATTACAAAAAGGTTATGTAGCGATAGGCCCATTTTACGACTCGCTGTAACCCCTCTCGTAATATTTGTGACTTCAAAATTCTTGGCTGCACTTATGTTTCCAGGCCACTTCATATAGAAAAAGGAGCCACGTTTTTATGCCTAGCACCCAATTTTGGCAGGCTTATACACCAATTTCAAGGCAAAAAATTTTCTTGCATGGGTGCGATTTCCTACAGTGAAAAAGACTATCAGAGTAGCCAAAAGCAAACATTTTTTATTTGGGAGGAGAGCAAAAGCTTTGTTCTTCAATTTTGTCAGATGACCTTTTTTATGAAGTCCAATATTTTCTGATCATAATTTTGTCAATTCAAACCTCAAATTTGTTAGATCATCTAATTTTTTGAAGATCCATGCTTTGTAGTTGTTATTTCTAAAAAGACCTTCATTACTTAACTGAGTTCAAAACATCTAACAAGAGCCAAGGGACACTATGACCCTCCAATCCTCCCCACTTTCATCCTTTTAAATTAAGAGTCAACTTACACTCAAATAGCCAACAATTTAACCAGCTTTTGTAGGTTTCTTTCACTGAATACATGGGAAAATGAATTCAAAGTTGTGTAAGGGTGCCAAAGCAACTGATACATTCATAGCTATTGTCACAAGCAGGACTGCCACTTAATTTTTCCTGGTTAAAAATATTGGTTTAAACTGTTGCATCCTCTTATAAAAGTATTTTTGAGAGCAGTAACAAAAACTTTTGTGAATAGGGGCAATGCTCTCATGTTCATAATCCTGATCATGTTCTTCTAAATCAAAACTCTACACTTCCATGCCCCTAATCCAAATTTTACTCATTGGAACAAAACTATTGTTTTCATTTTATTACCCTCAAACTTTGGATTTGATGAACTACGCCCAAACAGCCAAAATATCACTAACTTCGACCCATTCATTTCACTAGGCTCATGAGAGCATAAATTTGAAGTTGTTGGCAGCTGCCAATGGAAATAATATATTCATAAGAATAAACTATTTAGCAGTAGCTTAGCACTTACAACTTTTTCGTAATTGACAGATGCCAATAATGCTGTTCTAATCTACAAGATCTCTTCAGGGCAACAACGCCATTAGAAGATTACAGACGTAAGCTACAACTGTCATCTTGTAAACATTTTTCTATTTGTGATACCTTAGTAAAGTAGCACAAAGAAAAAGTTTTTCAATTACCATGTATTCCTTGCAGTGAGCAGAGGCAGCACATGGTAAATTGCTCTAAGTGACTAGAGCATATTCTTCTTTTTCTAGCTTTCCTGTTTTCCATTGGAGCCGCAGCTGTTGCAAATTCTTTGTTTCCACCTAGTTCTATCCACTGATCTTCTTTCACCAGTCCAAGGTCTTTGATATCATCTTTTATCACATCCTCCAACCATATCTTTATTCTCCTTCCTACAACCATTTTTGTGACCTTACTTCTGACATAATCTTTGCTTCTTTTTGATATAAGGCCAAACCATTGCAATCATACTTCCCTGCATTTCTTTGACAGTTGCTCAACTTCGAAACTCTTTCGGATTTCTTCATTCCAAACTTTGTCCTATCTTGTCACACCTTTCATGAATTGTAACATTCTCATTTCCAGTGAATTAATTTTTCCTTCTAATACTTTGGTCCGAGGCACAGTTTCCATGCCATACAATACAGCTAGTCTAACTACAGATTTGTTACAATTTTCTTGTTGCAAATTATACCAGTCAGTTTTCTCCAATTTTGCCAACTAATTTGTATTCTACTAATTTCTGAAACAGTATGTCCATTATCCTGAACCACAGAGCTCAAGTATTAGAAAGTCTTTACCTTTTTTATCTCCACTTCAACCAGTTCCAATTTATCGTCCTGTGCTCATATGCTCATGCACTCTGTTTAGGTTCTGCTGATCTTCATTCCATAGTCCTCCATTAATCTCCATGTTTCAAGTTGAAATTCCATATCCCTTACATTTTCAGCACATAACTCTATGTCATCAGTAAACATCATGTTCTGTGAATCACTTCTTTGAACACTAATTGGTCAGATAATCCATCAACAGATCAAGCAGGCAAGACCTCGGTGCCGAGCCTTGATGAACTCCGACTGCAACTGGGAAAGACTCAGTTTTCCCCTCATTACATATCAATGCTGTTTTGCTTCGTAAGTGCATACCCTGAACCATATGTACATATCTTTCCAGCACTTCTTTTTCTCCTCGAGAGTTCCATAGTTCCTGTCTTGGTACTAAATCGTATGCCTTTTCCAAATCAACAAAAATGCAGGATATATTCTTATGTCCCTTTCAATCAGTTAACATAGAAAAAAAAAAGGTGTCTGTAGTGCTCCTACCAGGTATAAATCCAAATTGCTCATTACTGTAAATCACCTCTCTTATCCGTCTTTCTATTACTCTTTCTCATAGTTTCATAGTGTGCGACATTAATTTAATTTCTTTGTAGTTGCTGCATTTTTGTATATCCCCTTATTCTTAAGATTGGGATCAATGTTCTTAATCTCCATTCTTCAGGAATTGTTTCAGTCTCAAAAATAGAATTGGGTAGCTCACTAAAATATTTATTTCTTTGCAATCAAGAGCTTTCCAAACTTCAAGTATTTTATCTGGGCCGACTGATTCTTTGTTGTACACTTTCTTTAGTGTCTCCATAATTTCCTCTTTGGCAATTTTTTCCACTTCTTTTCTGTTTGCTTTAATTACCTTTTGACCTTTCATTTTATTCTCCTCATTAATCAAATTTTCAAAATTGTTCCATCTTTGATTTATATCATTGTTTTCATACAAGTCTTCCCGTCTCATTTTTAGTGTACTTTGCTTGGTATACATTTTGACTTCCTTGCACTTTTGTTTTTGGATGTGCAAGGTCAGTTTTTCCTTCTTGACTCATAGTTTTTCATGAAGACTTTTGAAGCCTGATCCTTTGCCTTTGCCACCTCCCCTTTTGCTTTTTTTGCCATTTTTTCTTGCAATCGATTGTGGATCCCGATCCCACTCTTTCTTGGCTTCTTTCTTCTCCTTCACTGCTTTCTGCACCTCCAAGTTTCTTTGTTTTTCCATTTGTTCTTCCCAGAACATCCTTAGCAACCAACTGCAATTTCTCTGCTACTACTTCCTACTTTGCTGTGTTCAATTCTGGTAGAACTTTCTTTTTGAATTCTTCTTTCATTTCTCCCTTTTTCAAGTTCCACTAAATCTTCATCTTTCCTTTGTTTTCCATTTCTCTTCTTCCCAACACCCACATGTCTGGCAGAACTAGTCGATTTTGAGTGATTACTGTTTCTCCAGGTGGTAATAGTGATTCAGTTTTTATCTAGTGTGGTCCCTTTAGCAGAGATGGCCGGATTTACCCCATTTCTTCTGCAATTGCTCGCACTCTGTCCCTCCACTTGTCTCGTCTCAGAGCATCCTCCTTCTTCAAACCAATCTTCTCTATCTCCTCTTCCATTTGCTTCCTCCAAGTTTTCTTCGATCATTTTTGCTTTCTCTTGCCACTCACTTCAAGATTCAGAGCAACCCTCAAAACACTATCGTCATCCCTCCTCAGTATATGTCCATACCATCTAACTCCATTCGCTGTTGCTAACTGGTCTATAGTTTCCTTCAACCCCAACATGTCCATCTATTCTTCAGTCGTCTTCCTGTCTACCACTTTCTGACCGCACATGGCTCTCACCATAGCTCTCTCCGTTCTCCTCAAGATTGCTTTTTCATTTTCTTTTAGACACCATGTCTCACTTCCATACAGTATTGCTGATCTTACACAACAACGATAAACTTTACATTTCATCTTCAGAGGAAATCTATTTCCAAGCAACAATTCTCCACATTCCCTGAATCTTACCCAACCGATTCTTACTCTTGCTGTAACTGCCGCTTCACAACCACCACTAGCATTTAGTCTGTCTTCCAAGTAGCAAAATCCATTCACTATCTCCACTTCATCGCACAACTTCTCGATCGAATCCATCGTCCTTTACATTTCGAGCAAACAAAATGCATTGCCAACCAAGCGGTAGCTCTCTTTATTTTCGCACATTTGCCATGAACCCAGCTTGCACATTTTGTGCACAACACTGAATTGGCCATGACTCTCCTCCACAAACTCCACATGGATCTATCTTGCTTTTGTATAGTTTGCCTTCTGACCCGCTTACCATCACTTTTGTTTTTCTGGTGTTGACCTTCAAACCTTTACTTTCCAGTGCATCCTTCCAACTCCAAAACCTTTTCTTCAAGTCTTCTATGTCTTCGCTCATGATAACAAATTCATCTGCATATAGCAATTCATTAACCACACCCCTTCTTGCATTTTCTGTAATAACGTCCACAACTATTGCAAACAACAGTAGTGACAGCACAGATCCTTGATGTACACCAACTTTTACTTCGAATTCCTTTGAATATGCAGGTCCCACTTTCACTCTTGTCTTTGCATCATCATACAAGCTCATAACTTCCCGAACTATTACTTCTGATAAACCCTTCTTTCTCATGGCCCACTTCATCACTTTTGTTGGCACTCTATCAAAAGCTTTTTCCATGTCAACAAAACACATATACAACTTCTTGTCCTTCTTTTGATATTCCTCCTGCATTCTTCTCACAATGAATATCGCATCCACTGTTGCTTTTTCTGGCATAAATCCAAACTGCATTTCAATCAAATTGACTAGTGTTCATATTCGCCTCTCTGGTACCCTTTCAACAATTTTCATGGCATGTTCTAGCAGTTTCACTCCTCTGTATGATCCACAGCTCATCACATCATCCTTTCCTTTAAAGATAGGCACAATCACACTTGTTTTCCACTCATCAGGCATTCCTCTACCATCCAAAACACGCTGGCATAGTTCCATCATCACTTTAACCCCAATTTCAACACTTGCAACTATCATCTCCTCACTTACTTCAGATGTTCCAGTTGCCTTTCCTGATTTCATACTTTGCATTGCTTCCACAATTTCATTACGAGCCACATTTTTCACATGTCTTTCTACTACATCAGTTTCCACCATGTGGTCCCATTCGTTATCTTCATTCATGATCTTTTCCATGTGTTCCTTCCAAATTTTTGCCCTATCTTCTTCAATAAAACTCAATTGTCCGTCTCCTCCTCTCAAGCACCTTCCTCCTTCCACATCCCTCCCGTCCTTTTTCATTCTTCTAAGGAAGTAGAAAACACTATTAGAATTGTGATATAAATTATTCAATTCCTGATTAGCTTCCATTCTCATAGCTCTAGCCACAATTTTTCTCGTTCGAATTCTTATACGTTTGTATTGAGTTTTATTTTGTTCTGATGGGGATCTGCACAGCTCTTTAAATGCCGCCTTCTTTCTTGTTATGATATCCTTGACCTCTTCATTCCACCACCACATGTCTCCTTGATCTCTCCTAGACTTCTTCTTCCCACACAGTTCGTCACATGCCTTTAAAACACCATCCCTAAAAGTTTTCCACAAATCAGGTGCATCTGTGCTCACAAGTTCTTTTACTCTTTTTTCAAATCTCATTCTTGTTTGGTTTTCATTCAACTTCCAAATCTTTCTTCTTATGATTCGTTCTTTTCTCACAACCTTTTTATCTAGATCTACGACCACCATCCTGTGCTGAAGTTCCCATGGACTCACTTTTACATCCCTTATATACTTTCTGTATTTTCCCCCCACAAGCACAAAATCAATTTTGGTTCCACATCCACCACCAGCACTATAAGTGATTTTCCTTTTGTCTGTCTTTTTAAACCAGGTAGTGCTTTGCAATCTTTTGCCCATATTTGATCCCTTTTGAATTAGTTTAAAGTTCACCGAGGACCATCTCTTTCCACTTTTGTATGCGATCCTGTTTTCTTCTTTTTGAAATGTGGTATTTAGTACTACCATTCCTGTACACATGGAAAAATCCATAATGCGTTGCTTCTTTTTCCCACTTTAAATCTTCTAATTCCTGCCATTTGCATTTTGTTTAATGTGGCCATGTAGATCTCCACCAATCCATATGGTTGCTTCTCGAGTTATTGGGATTATGGCTTCATCCAGTGCCTTCCAGAACTCATCCTTCTATTCTGTATTGCATCTGGTTTGCAGTACATATCTGCTGATCATATTCACTATTTGTCCGGTCATGAAGGCTTTCATATGAATGATTCTGTCTGTCTGATTTTTTTCATACTTCCAACACTTTTGATTTAACTTCTTTATTTAGGATAATACTCACTGCGTTTTTCTTACCATTACCTTCTTGGTAGTACAGTTTTTGTACCCATTTTCTAGTTCTTCTGCCTTCTCATCTCTCCCCTTAGTTTCGTGGACACAGAGCATTGCTATCTCTCTTCTTTCCATGATATCAATAATTTCTCTTTCTCTACTGGTCATTGTAGCCATATTCAATGCAACAATCCTGATTTTGACCTTGTTTAGTTGTTAACTTTACTTCCTCATTTTTGTCTTTGAGCTGTCTTCCTTAACCTTATTCGCCCTTGACAAGTGAACTACAATCTCTTTCTCATAGACTCATAGTGATCACCCTGCATGTTGCTTGCAGGGGATGCCCTAGCCGTATTCCTACTTTTTGAATAGCGGTTGTAGCTGCAGTGGTGTAGTGGTAATTGTTGCAGGTTTTAAGTCGAAAGATCTGGAGCTCAAATTCTATAAAAGCACCATTGGTGTTCACCATGAAGCGCATCTGGAATTCAAAGTGCTACGATGCCCCAGCAAAATGCCAGATTCAAAAGCAAGTGTGTAGTTGTACACATACATTGAATCAGCACGTCTGAGCCTGCAAAACATAGAAAAAAAAATGTAAAATCAACTAGGGCATATTTAAGCAAAAAAATTAG
Source organism: Trididemnum clinides (assembly GCA_963675345.1). NCBI lineage: Eukaryota > Metazoa > Chordata > Ascidiacea > Aplousobranchia > Didemnidae > Trididemnum > Trididemnum clinides. The sequence continues at coordinate 2,599,226 of OY776290.1, read as the reverse complement.
CTTGTCCTTCCCCACCGACTAGTGGTAGAAGACAGTTCATCAAGGAAAAGTTATATTTACTGCTTTTTCATAACTGTAAGCCTACTTAAATGACCTAAAGCATCTGGCTACATTTATGTTCCTTTGTCATAGCACAAACAACCAAGTAAAAGCACACTAACCCAAAGCGTAACACCTATTATTCAGTTAGTACTATAAGTTAGGTTTTGGCTAAGGTGATGACCCATGGACCAGCTTTTTTGTGCGGAATGAGCCAATAATTTTTTGTGATTTCTGCAAGATTTCACGTTATAACTTGACATTTTGTTCCAATTTGCTATACATGATCAATACATCTAAGTAGCAGTAGTAGTAGTTATTCAGTTTTTATCTAGTGTTGTCCCCTTAGCAGAGATGGCCAGATTCACCCCATTCCTTCTGCGATTGCTCACACTCCGTCTCTCCACTGCTCTCATCTCAGAGCATCCTCCTTCTTCAAACCAATCTTCTCTGTCTCCTCTTCTACTTGCTTCTTACAGGTCTTCTTTGGTCATCCTTGCTTTCTCTTGCCACTCACTTCAAGAATCAGAGCAACCCTCAAAACACTAATATCTTCCCTCCTCAGCACATGTCCATACCATCTAACTCCATTTGCTGTTGCTAACAGGTCTATAGTTTCCCTCAACCCCAACATGTCCGTCTGTTCTTCAGTTGTCTTTCTGTTAACAGCTTTCTGACCACACATCGCTCTCACCATAGCTCTCTTTGTTTGCCTTAAAATTGCTTTTTCATTTTCTTTTAAACACCATGCCTTACTTCCATACAGTATTGCTGATCTTATGCAACAATGATAAACCTTACCTTTCATCTTCAGAGGAAACCTATTTCCAAGCAATAACTTCACATTCCCTGAATCTTACCCAACCAATTCTTACTATTGCTGTAACTGCTGCTTCACAACCATCACTAGCATTTAGTCTGTCTTCTAAATAACAAAATCCGTTCATTATCTCTTTATTGCACGACTTCTTGATCAAATCCACCATTTCTTCCATTATTCCTTTAGACTTCGAGCAAACAAAATGCATTGCCAACCCAGCGGTAACTCTAATTTTACACATTTGCCATGAACCCAGTTTCCACATTTTGTGCACAACACTGAATTAACCATGACTCTCCTTCAACAAACTCCACATGGATCTATCTTGAATAGTCTCCTTCCGACCCGCTTACCATCACTTTTGTTTTTCTGGTGTTGACCTTAAAACCTTTACTTTCCAGTGCATATTTCATGGTTTTGCTCATGAGAACAAGGTCATCTGCTACATACAGTAATTCATCAACCAAATTTCTTTTTGCATTTCCTGTAATAACGTCCACAACTATTGCAAATAATAGTGGTGACAGCACAGATTCTTGATGTACACCAACTTTTACTTTGAATTCCTCTGAATATGCAGATCCCACCCTCGCTCTTATCTTTGCACTATCATACAAGCTCATAACTGCCCAAACCATTATTTTGATAGACCCTTCTTTCTCATGGCCCACTCCCTCAATTTTGTTGGCACTCTATCAAAAGCTTTTTCCATGTCAACAAAACACATATACAACTTCTTGTTATTCTTTTGATATTCATCCTGCATTTTCCTCACAATGAATATCGCATCCACTGTTGCTTTTCCTGGCATAAATTTAAATCGCATTTTATTCAAATTGACTAGTGTTCATATTCGCCTCTCTGGTACCCTTTCAACAATTTTCATGGCATGTTCTAGCAGTTTCACTCCTCTGTATGATCCACAGCTCACCACAACCTTCTTTCCTTTAAAGATAGGCACAATCACACTTGTTTTCCACTCATCAGGCATTCCTCTACCATTCAATACACACCGACACAGGTCCATCATCACTTTCGCCTCGATTTTACCACTTGCAACTATCATCACCACACTTACTTCAAATGGTTTGGTTGCCTTTCCTGATTTTATCTATTGCATTGCTTCCACAATTTCATTACGAGCCACTTTTTCCACATGTCTTTCTACTACATCAGTTTTCACCATGTGATCCCATTTGTTCTCTTCATTCATGATCTTTTCCATGTGTTCCTTCCAAATTTTTGCCTTATCTTCTTCAATAAAACCCAATCATTCGTCTCTTCCTCTTAAGCACCTTCCTCCTTCTGCATCCTTCCCTAAGGGGTCAACATTAGTCAGGTGTGCAACTCAGCGGAGTTAAAAATATTTTGACATAAAAAACAACCAACAGTTTACTTGTTGTAAACTGCATTCTTGACATTGCATTATTGAAAAAAAATTTGTACTAATATGTTAGTTTGGCAATATATCATCCTTCTGTAACAGGCTGCTGCCTTGCCCATATCAGCAATAGACATTACATTTGTTTTCAACAAGACTATGGTTAATAAACATATCCATTGCCTGCTGCTGCCAAATTGGTACCAGACAGCATTATGATATCACTTAGCATTACAAGATTGTCCAAAAGTCTTGTCACCCGCAGGAAATATAGTTTTGTTCTTTCATTTTAGACCACTAAAATATCACTTTAGTTTACACTCTCACTATTGTCTATCATTCATTCACTTTTAATTCATCATTTCATGCATATGCAGTTACACACTATTGCTACAGTTCATTGAAAATATCTGTATGCATACTATTATTTTTTTAACACAAATTGACGCAACTTTGTGTTAAATCTCCAATTGTCCTGTGTGCCCCTTTGTGTCCAAGGTCCTCCCATCTCGCTTTACCCTCAATTAATGCTGTCAGAAGCAATATGCGTTCCTAAGGCATTATGGCCCTCTTCTAAGGGGCAAATATGCCAAATCTTTTAGCAAGGTTCTGTTGCACAATCTTGATACTATTGTCAGAATGCTCGTGTTCAAAAGTGCAGATTTGATAGCTCAGTAATTACAATAGAACAGATCATAATTTAAGTGGATAATCCACCATCCAAATGTTGTGCTTAAAAGGCAAATATTTTTGTTTGAAAGCTCAGGGTTTACATCCAAACTCAACGTCTTAATCTATTTCGCTACACATGATCAATGTCTTAGAGCTTGAGATTGATTTGGCATGTAACAGCACTGTACTAAGTTAGCATAAACTGGGGTTTGTCTACAGCTCAGTCATATTTTCATACTTGATATAGCAATAAACAAAACCAGATTTATATGTTAGTTATGTATCATTCTGCTTTAACTGGCAGCATTCATGTATCAGTGGAGGTGGGTAGTCCACAATTAAAAGTACAAAGTGGAGATTGCACAACTTTAGAAACTGTAGATTTTGTGTTGCGCTTCTTTAAACAACACTGGCCAACAAATTTTTATTTTCTGTTGCATGAGTTTTTTCAACTGATTCTATACAATTTTTGGTTGCAAATTTCCAATCTGTTATCATTTTTTTCTGTATGCTTTAGTTTTCACACAATCGGCTTTTTATTATTCTTATATGAGTAGTATTTTGTACATATCTTTTGCACATTTTCGTCCAATAACTGGTCATTGAAGTCCTTTGCATAGTTTTATACATTTTTCTGAATCGTTGTCAACATTAGCAGGTTTGCTGGTTACTACCAGTACCCTACAGGCTTTCTCATTTTCAAATTGTGTTAATTCAAAGAATTAATCTCATTCAAACATCAACTCAGTTTCAGATTTAAACATGGCTTCTTCTAATAAAACTAATAAAACAGTGTGAAAACAAAGCTGATTTATTTTGTTACATCTGTGGCATCTATACACTTACTCGTCAAAAATGCAATATATCATTGTCCATGAAACGTGCTTATAAAGCATATTTTCAAGTTCCTCTTGGTAATCAAGAAAAAAAATGGGTTCCCCACATTGTGTGCCATAACTGTGAAGAAATCCTTTGGAACTGGACAAAAGGAAAGCAAAAAAGCTTACCTTTTGGTATAACTATGGTGTGGCATGTACCGAAAGAGCATTTCACCGACTGCTATTTTTGTTTGGTAAACACAAAAGGTATTGGAAAGAAAAACCAGCTAAATATCTCTTATCCCAATATTCCGTCAACAATCCGATTTGTTTTACATTCTGACGAATTTCACCCTCAGGCATTTAATGGTTTTGTGTTTTCTGAAGATGAAGAAACTGAATCTGAAGAAGAGCACATGGAAATGAAGTATAAAAAAACAAATACAGAATCTGAAGACTCATCTACAAAAAGCAAAAAAGCAGTTCCCTAGCAGTTTAACCAGTTAGAACTGAATGACATTGTGCAAGATTTGGATCTAACCAAACAAGCAGCTGAGATCTTAGCTTCTAGGCTGAATGAAAAACATGTGCTGCATAGCTCTGCAAAAGTGTCATTTTATAAAAAAAGAGATGAGCTCTTTCTGCCTTATTATAAAGAGGAAAAACAACTTGTATATTGTGACAATATACCAGAACTTCTCAGCAAATTGGGCATCCCATAATACAACCCAGAAGAGTGGCGCCTTTCTTTGGACAGCTCCAAGCGCAGCCTCAAGTGTGTGCTTTTACACAATGGGAATAGGTATGGAACTGTTCCTGTTAGTCACTCCACTGTATTGAAAGAGCAGCAGGATGACATTAGAACAGTAATGGATCTACTTAAATATCATGAGCATGGTTGGATCATATGTGTTGACTTGAAAATGGCTAGTTCTCTACTGGATCAGCAAAAAGGCTATGCTAAATTTACATGCTTTCTTTGCATGTGGGATAGTCAAGATCAAGAAAATCACTGGTTCCAAAAGAAATGGCCCAAACGTGACACCCTTAAAGCTGGCATGCCAAATGTCATTTATGATCAGACTGTAAGCAGAAACAAGATAATTTTTCCTCCTCTTCACATCAAATTAGGCTTGATGAAACAGTTTGTTAAAGCATTACGTTTGGATGGTAAATGTTTCCAGCATCTTCTGCATACATTTCCCGACATATCCTACAAGAAAATTAAAGAAGGAATATTTGATGGACCACAGATCCATACACTTAGGTGTGATCAAACTTTTTTTCAAACAATGAATGATAAGAAGAAGGCAGCATGGTTGTCTTTTGTGGATGTGATGAAGAATTTCCTTGGAAATAAAAAAGCAGGAAATCATGAGGATCTAGTAGGCAACATGCTCTCAGCATTTCATGATTTGGGATGCAAAATGAGCAAAGTTTACTTCCTGTTCAGTCATTTGGACAAATTTTCGACAATCTAGAAGCTGTCAGTGATGAACAGGGAGAGAGATTCCACCAGAACTTGATGGCAGTAGAAGAACACTACCAAGGTAGATGCGATCGCCATATGTTGGCAGACTATTGTTAGAGTATTAAACATGATTGTCCAGGAACAGCATACAAGCGCAAGAGCTATAAGTGCCAATTTTTCCTCTGATACAAGTGCTTACAAGTAATTTGTATTTTAAATTGTTTGTACATGGATAAGTTAATTGTCTACCCCTTTCTTGAATGGCGTTGATGTGCAAATATTGTTCACTGGATTTTGTACCATTTTACTTGTTAACAATCTCTATTTGCTTCCTATATTTGGTGTAAAGTTGCCTGCAAGTGCTTTTTCTTGTCATGTAATACTCACTATCTTGCTCCACACTGTTTTTTTTGTTTTACATGCTAACCATAACTCCAATTCATTAAAAATGTCACTTTGCTAAAATTTTGGGTAGTGTCCTATTACAGGAAAATGTGAAATGAAAAGTACTAAAGTGACGCAAAGCAGGAAAGTACCAAAAAAACTATAGCTTACAGAAAAAAACTAAGGTCAGATTTGAATTCAGCACCCCCAAATTAGGTTAAAACAAGTGTTTGCATCAATGCAATAATTTTTTGTTGACCAGTGTAATCAGTCCCATAGCACTCCAACTTCGGGCCCCCCCCAAAGTAAGCGCAAGAGCCCCTGCGCACAGGTCATATCACTTTAGAGGTGTAAAATTGAAAAGCTGCATTAAGAAAATACACCACAATTTGTACATAAGTAAACAGGCTAATGTCAGAATAAAGCATGCCGATACCGAAGGTGCAAGTCATAAAAAATTCGGCACCGATGCCAGAGTTCAGTAGGACATTTATGCAGACACTGCAAAACGAAAGCAATGACACTGAAAAACATGAAAAAGTTATAAAAACACAGTATCATTTAAATAGTCTGGAGCGAACCTTTTTGTTTGCAAATGCTGTTATGACATTGTCATAATCAAGAGATCGGGCGCAGTCATTTTCGATTGACAACATGGCTAATGAAGATAGTCTACTGTCTGTCATAGACGTTCTATTAAAAGTTTTGATCAGTTTCAATTTGCTGAAGCTTCTTTCAGCGCTGGCAACAGTCACAGGGCAAGTTAGTAAGATTCGAAGTGCGATGTACACATTCGGATACAATTCAAATAAATGAGTCTTCAGAAGATAGTTCAGAAAGTCTTGAGCCGTATTGAGATTGCGTTTTTTTGGTAAAATTAAAACAAACTGCTGTAGCTCAGCGCTCATTTCATCAGAATCAATGTCACCGAACTTTTTTTGGAACTCTTCACAGCAAGTAAGAAGAGCATTTTCTTGTTGCACAAGCAAAAGTTTGTCTCGTGTGTACAAAAACGAAAAGGCGGAAGAAACCTCACGTAACAAATTAAAGCGCTCCTTTATTGACATAATAGCCTGGTCCACTAATGGATAGAAAAAGTTGCTTTTAAATTTCAGTTCAGGAGTAGCTCGTTGTTCCTCTTCACCTTGGTAATCAAACAATCTTCTTTTCTTTCCACTTCTTGACGGAGGAAAAGAAGGATCAATATCCAATTCCTGTGCTATTTCAACAGCAGATGTTGCGGCACTGTCATAACCCGTTGTGCGATAGTTTTGCAAAAACTTTTCAGTTGCCTGGATTTCCGTTTCCATTGTATGAAGGGAGACTCCATACGATTGAAGAATCTTGCTTGCTTTATTGACTTGGAATAGGATATCATACCAAATAAACATCGACAAAAGAAAACTCCATTTTGATAAATGAGCTATCAACGATTTTGTTTCTGAGGCAGCTCTTCCATCTTTTCTTTCTATGGAAATGGCTTCCAAGTCTTTCAGTGCCAGCAACACCTCTTTTAAATTGTATCGAAGAGGTTTGATGCATTTAATTCTGCTTTCCCAACGAGTATCAGATTGTGACTTTATGGGCAGCTCCACATGTTTCTTCAAAAATTCCCAACGCTGAGCAGAGGAAGAAAACAGCACATACAACCTTGTAAGTACTCCAAAAAATGTCAATGCTTCCGTCGATCAATTAGCACTGTCAACAACAACTAAGTTAAGGGTATGGTTTGCACAGGGCACGTAAACAGCTTTGGGATTGATGTCTAGCATTCTTGCTTGGACCCCAGAATGTTTTCCTTTCATGTTAGCACCATTATCATATGACTGACCTCGACAATCAGACAATTCGAGTTGCAGTTCGGTCGCTTTTTCTAAGAAAGCGTCCAACAAGCCTTTCCCAGTACTGTCACTTATTCTCAAGTAGCCAAAAAATGTTTCTTTAACAACAGCAGCTTCTTCATTACATAGTACATAACGGAGAATGACAGACATTTGTTCATGATGTGACATATCTGGAGTGCAGTCCAAAATTATAGAAAAATATTTTGCCAATTTCAATTGCTGTAAATTTTCTTTTTCAACTTCTGTCGCTAGCAATTCAATTAGTTCATTTTGTATGGTAGGACTCAAATAGTGATCTTTAGTGTTTTTATTCTTGATTCTGTCTTGAAGCTCTTTTAGGATCGGATCTCTTCTTGCCAAAAGCTCAAATATACCCAGAAAATTTCCATTGTGAGGAAATCCTAAGACTTCTTCAGATCCTCTAAAAGCAAGATTCCTTTCCGATAGAAACAAGGCAATGTCGATAAGTCTCTCTAAAACAGTGTTTCTCAAACTTTTTCTATTCACGTACCATCTATTCGTTTTTTACTACACCGCGTACCAAATGACTCAAGATTACCTTTTTTTGCTCAAATCTAGCACTATTTATTTTACCATAACACCAACAAATAACAAATGATATAATTTAATGGGATAGATGCAACTGTTTCTTCTGCACAAGCTGATCGATTCGAGGCGCAACCTTACTCACAGCGCATCTGAAATCATGTTTAGGCTCAGTTATACGATTTCGGCTCTTGGATTTAATGGGCATTAAGGCTGAGAACCCTTGCTCACATTCCCATGTAGAGGGGAAAATCAGTGACTGTCGAGCAGCATTTCGGGCCAACGTTGGGTAAGTAGAACCCATGATTAGCCAGAAATCTATGAGAGAGCATTCGTTCAGCTTTGATTTTGCTGTATCGTCAACTTGAATATCAATGATCTCTTCCTGTTCTCCTGTTCCCACGGGTAGGAGAGCTGGGTCGATACAGAATGGATTGACTGCGTAGGTCCAACTTACTAAATCTGGAAAGTAATGCAACAATTCCATTCGGAGCAGCTTGAGATGATCATGAATTTCTTGAGATAATTGATCATTGGGCTCCACTGAAAGTGTGGTAAGGAGTTGGAACATTCCAAACTGTTTGCTCTCTACATTTTTGGTCCAGAAATCTAGCTTCCGAGTGAATGCTTCCAGCTTTGAAATAAAAACTGCAATATTGCTGTTTGATCTGTGAAACGAAAGATTTATAACGTTGAGAGCCTGGAAAATATCAGACAAGTAGGCCATCCGTGAGATAAAGTCATCGTTCTCAAAATAATCTTTAAATTCGTGGTTTTTCTCTTTGAAAAATGTCAACAATTCATGCCTAAGTTCAAAGACCCTCCGGGTCATATTCCCGCGGGACAGCCAGCGAACCTCCGTGTGGAAAAAGAGACATTTTTGAGCAGAACTGACGTCTTCACAGAGTCTTGCAAAAAGTCGAGAATTCAGAGCTGAGGTTTTTATAAAATTCACAATTTTGATGATTTTGTTCAAGCGCGACATTAACTCAGCAGGGAGCACTTTGGTACAAAGTGCAAATCTGTGAATAAAAAGTGGACGAAGGTCGTGTTTGCTGCAACATCTTTTACATATGTTTGAAATCCAGATTTTTGCCCAAGCATGGCTGGAGCGCCATCTGTCGTGTATCCAACTAACTTACTCCAATCTAGCTCATTCTCTTTAAAAAAATCCGCCAAAACATTGAACACATCTTTCCCTTTTGTTGTGACAGCCAGCTCCTGATTCAACATCAGCTCTGTTTTCACTGTGTAATTTTGAATAAAGCGGACATAAACGAGCAATTGGCTACATTTCGCGACATCTGTCGACTCATCGAGTTGAATGGCAAACCCGAACTTTGAGTCTTTTACTCCAGCCATTACTTGATCAGCAATATCACCCGACATTTCTTGAATACGGCGTTTTACAGTGTCATTGGAAAGGGACACATTATCCAATTTAGCTGCTGCCTCGTCTCCAATGAGGTTCCTGACTAGTGTCTTTGCTGCTGGCAAAACGAGGAACTCAGCGATTGTGTGGGATTTCATGTTTTGGTCTACAAAAAGAGAGACTTCATATGATGCTTTTACTACTCCTATCTTCGTTTGGTGAAACTGGCCTGTCCGGTCTAGGTGCTGTCTTTTTGCGTTCTCGCCCAGCCGCTCAAAATAACTTTGATCTTTGTCCTTTTTTTTTGCATGGTTTGATTCAAGGTGCCATTTTAACAAGCTGGGCTATATGGCTGCACCAGAAAAAGTTTTCATAGAAACCACACACTGTGGCAAACATTCTCCTCTATGCTCAATAGTAATGAAACCATACTTAATGTATTCTGGATTGTACTTTTGTTTCGACACGGCAAAAACTTTTCTTGCTAACTTACTGATAAATCAATTTTATGCAATTTTGACATAATAGTATCAATGTTTAATTGCTGCCAATTAACTAAAACAAAATGCACATCTTAAACTTTAATTTAAATTAAAGTGCGTTTGTTTTATTGCAACGTCACACTCTTAATTGTGTCGCAATAACGTAAAACAAACATATTTTAACGAATATTGGACGTCCTTCCTGACTGCTAGAAGGGAAGGCATATCGCCTTCTGCTAGAGGGGCTAGAAGACTGCTGCTAAAAGGCTGATAAACTGCTAGAAGACTGCTAGAAGGCTGCTAAAAAGACTGCTAGAATGGACTGCATATTGCCTTCTAAACGTACTTTAATTTAATCTAATTCCTAGTCTAAACGGGTCTTTAGTTTTGCTATTGTCACATCATGATCATCAAATAACATGGTCACGTGAAGGCAGACTATAATAATCACTGATGAATATCTTCACGTACCACTAAAAAAGCTCTCACGTACCACTAGTGGTACACGTACCACAGTTTGAGAACCACTGCTCTAAAACATTTCTCCAAAAACGTCTTTCGTTGAAAAAAATATTCATCTCGCGTTTGTCGATAGTGGATGAATTTCTTATCCCTTCAGCTAGCAACATCCATTGACTGCAGCATTCTTGGTGGGAAATGCCGTTTTCATGGTCTTTCAGTTTTTTCGATAAACCCTCCCACGTATTTATACCACTACAAAAGGGGCTTAGTGTTTTTCCAAATAGCTTACAACAAAAGCAAAAAACTTGATCTGATTCCCCACAATAAACTAGCCACGACCGTGAAACACTTTCACCATTAGGTAACACACGTTTATAATGGTTGGAGGAAAAACGTCGCCTTGGAGTTGTGTTATTATATGGAAAATTCATTATTAGTTGATGTGGTCCACGCTTTACTATATCACATCGTTGAGCATCAGAAATACTTTCAGGCCATTTACATGGGTCATCAGGGATAGGGGTAAATTGAGATTCAGTTATTTTTGATATTAAAGGTTGCGTATTGGCAGGTAAATCACAACTTACATTTTCTGGAAATTCACAATCACTTTGATGCTGATCATCATAGTCTTCTTTTTCTTGTACACTATAGTTTTTTTCATCCCTCTCGGTACTAGTGCCAGGTCTACTCTGCTCAGTAATCTTGAAAAAATCTGTCATCTTGGGCAATTTCGCTACAGCATCTCGAGCAGTGGCTGCTTCTTTTCTCTTTTGAGCACCACTTTTTGAACGTTTCATTCTATACAATGTCAATAAAATACTTTATCTGCACTCTGCAGTGTATATATATTGTCCCGGTATTTATAGCCAAACAGAATTCCAGACCATTCTATGATTGTTGTGTAACAACGGCATTGTTACGTCAATCGAATATTCAAGATTCTACAAGAAAATCAATTGAAATATTCTAGATTCTGCGAGATAAAATGATGTAGCATTCACTTATGATGTCACAAGCCAATTTCTTCCTACAGTTTAAATCGGTTGTAAACAAGTCTGCTGAACTGAAAATAGTCACGTAGCCAAAAAGCAATTTCAGACTAACTTGGGCCCCCAAAGTTGGCCTGGGCCCCCCCCAATTGGGGGGTTTGGGGGGCGGCTGCTACGTCTCTGAGTGTAATCTTTGACCTTGGCAAAAGTTGTGATGCGCACTAAAAACCAAAATACCACTTATGTTTAATCTCTTAAATTGCTCTTAATTTCAAAATGTGTATTTTAAAATTGGCTAATCCATTTATTTTCTTATTAATTCAAAAAAGAAAATGCTGGTCATTCTTGGATTGAGTAAGTTTGAATCAGGGTAGTGAAAAAACAAAAGACTAAGTTTAAATAGAATTGCTTCCATTATTTTGTGGTCAAGCATAGTTTAGATGATCTTGAAAGGCAATAATAGCACTCTTTGTTCAGGATCAGCAAATTGGTTGTTTCCAATTGGGTCTGAAATTTTACATACCAAAGATTATTTCTATTGACCTCCCAAAATTATGAATGCTTTGCAATGATAAAAGAGATGTATATAACAGTCAAAATAAATTTTACTTGCAATTAAACAGGGGTATTATGATGGAGATGACAAAATTTTGAGTTATTGATGTGTTGCGATAAAAATGATTTTTTGTTGTCAGGCTGTCTTCTTTAGCTTTGAATTATTACTTTCAAAGAATGTAGTCAATGATAAAAATACTGATAATATTGTCTAATTACTTTGCATATTAAACAATTGTGCTACTTTTTACCAGGTAAAAGGAATATAATCAATCATTCATGCTGTGCTGTGGTTCACTAAACAAAAGAAGCACAATTGTACACCTTGCATTGCACTTCAGTCACTAAAAAAAGTCGGCTTGCAAAAGTTGCACTGTGCCTCAATCACTTAAATATTTACTTGGTAGAAGTTATACTGCACTGAACTTGATGCTTTATTGCATGGTGCTTCTAAAAATTACAACATAATGCCCAGCTCTGAGAGAGAGAGAGAGATCCAATCTTTTAAACCCAACTTTCTTTGTTGACAGAGGTGGCCAGATTCATCTAATGTGTCGTGAAGTAAGTTGTTGGAGCACTTTTTCTTTTACAAAGAGCATGACTTTGCTTTCCTCCAACCTTACTTTCTAGACATAAGTACACAACCTTAGTTTGAAACAAAGGTTGGTACCCAAAAGTTGCTTTCTATTTACATGCTGGGTGAACAGCCTCAATATTCTACACTGGTGAAGCACCAAAATCCATATTAAATTTTGTAATTTGTCTTCAGTTTTTAAATAACAATTAATAATAAGTACAAATAGTGCATGCTTTGCTAAATTGGTATCAACCAGTAATACATCACTTAGTAATATAGCAAAATAGTGCTGTATTTGAAGCATTAAAGAAAAAACACACTTAAAAAAATAAACACATGCCACATCATTAATGAAAGTGCAATTGCAGTAAAATCATTTTTGTTGAAAGCAGCTAGTTAATATTTCCCTAAAAAGCTTTCAACCACTTTTCTACAGTATTATCAGTATTTTTTGAGAAAATGAAAAAAACAATTTTACATCCAACCTTTTATTACAACGTCATCTAACTTCCTACAGAGGTACAATTGTTGTAAGTACATTAGTTGGGTACTAGCTTTTGTTTAAGCACAAAACTGCTCTCCTCCGTCAAGCGATGCAAATTTAAATAATTTATCTTTTCTTGTGACATTGTCATGACTTTGCCGACCTTCTTATCATAATCACATAAAGGTAGTGATCAATCGTGCCAAGTTTCATGCTTGGAGGAGTTAACACAAATAAAATTGTGCTTTACAGTATAATTCCAATAAATAAATGATTGTTTGTAATAGACAAATCTTGATTTAGTGCCTAGAAAACAGAATATATAATACAGCTTATCAGTATTTTCAGAAAAATTTAATGCTTTATTCATAACCAATCTTTATTTATTGTTGAGAGGACAAGTTAATCTGGCCCAGCTATTGCAGAACAAAGGGGCAGTAAAAAGGGCAGAGACACTTGTCATTTTCATGAAAAGCAGCTTTTTATGGCACTATTAGATAACTGTATCCATATTAAGCCAAGATTTGTAATTAAATTCTACAATCGTCTTCACATATGGAGACCATGAAATTGAAGGAAATGCTTGTTGACTATTTTATAAATTATGACTCATTTGATGTGTTATACTGCATGAATGGCTAACTGCATGGCTGATGCGATGGCATAGTGATTAGAGTGTCTGCTTTGCAGTCGGTACACCTAGGGTTCATTCTTCCTGTCAAGTCATACCAAAAGACTTTAAAAAATGGCATCAACAGCTTCCTTGCTTAGTGCTCAGCATGTAAGGAATGTTATGAAGAACTAGCTGGCAAGTTCACTTGTTGTGTCCTTGGGCAAGGCACTCAGTGAGATGCCCCCACCTTTACATGGAAGACAGGTGACCCAGTTTCTCTCTAAAGAGAAGGTTGGTGACAGGAAGAACATCTAACCGTAAAACAAATGTCACGTAATAAAAATGCAGATCAGAAATTATCTGCTGTGGTGACCCTTAATTAGGAAAAAGGCTGAAAGACAATAACAACTACATGGATAGCTAAACCAAGTTATGTTTCTCCTTCTACTGTTGGTGCTTGTTTTTGTTTGTGATGGTCTTTTACCCTCAAAGCTGATTCTATCTTTATTCTAAGAGCCCCATGATATAATGGAGCTCCTTCATCAAAGTTTTTATTAGTAGGACAAAAGACGACCAGGATTTAGTTAGATATCTCTTATCATCTGTAAAAGTGCTACAAAATAGTTGAACAAGAACTAAATTGCTCCTAATACAATGTACCTTAATTCTTGTGTCTGCAAGTCAGCATTTTATTCTCTCTTTTTCACAAAAGCTGTCATAATCAGTGACATAATTTAACTGCCAAAAGAAAACTATAACATTACAACAGATCACAGTTATATAAATGAAAAATGATGAAATGAAACAGCTACAAACAATGCTTAAAAAAGGAAATTTTATTTGGTGACACCAATAATTGGTTGTAAAATTTTGGGCATCACAACACCATTTTTATAATTCCGATGAAAGCTTTAAACAGTGTTGGTATATCCTCAGTGATCAACTTTTTAAAAAATGAAGAAAACATAGTATACATAAAAATATTCACAACAATTTCATCTTGTTCCATAATAGCATGCTGCTTTTTTGCAATTTGATGAAATGGTTACCAGCATTTAAGCTCAAAAATACTTTCTCATGTCAAAAACCACAAAGTTTAAAGTGCATTTTTGGTTAAGAAATCATTAACCTTCTTATGATACTTAGCACTAATCAATTGTGCCAATTTTCAAGATCATGCACCAAGGTGTTTAGAAGGCGTTAAAGCAAATTCTCACATACAACTACAAGTACATAGGCAGAATTGTGTTTCATAGTAAAGATTTATGAGAACTAGATTTTTTTGGCCATACTAAAGAATTGTTATCCATGAGAAATGGAATCGGTTAGGGTGGTTATGATTATGTGGAAACAAAGATTGCGTTGTAGTAAACAACTAATTAACACACATTGTCATGCAGAAATATTAGACACAGATTACCCACTACAGGCAACATAATATCAGTTTTACCTTTCACCATCATCATCAGCTTCTTTAATCATATTTAACTCCATTTTTCTTGCATTTCTGCATACAAAAAAGACTATTTTATTGTTAAGTTTTTCTGTGCATAAGTATTGACATTTATGGTATACTTTTGTCCTGGAAGCCCGACTTTATTTTGCCCAACTAACATGTTGATGCTTCAGATAGGCTTACGTGCAAATAAACACCCTGTTGTGAATCAATGAGATCAAAGATAGAGTATAAAAGCAACAAATTCAAATAAAAGTATTGCTGCACATTTTTTTAAACAAAAATATTCAACCCCTTTGTTCAAAATTTACAAATCATTGAAAACTTTAGCTCAAATTACAAAACTATTGATTTCCTGTATCTCATGTCTTATACTGTATGTGCTGCATTTCAAGGACTATGTAATGAATTACATAGCAGCTACTGACAAATTTTAATAAATAAACAAGTCATGTGATAATAAAATAAACAGCACAAAGCAAGTGGCCGGCAGTGTGATCAAACATAAAGGATGAGCACACAAACAAACTCCTTCTGCATGCATAACACACACATTATCATCTCAATAAATATGGTTTCAGTAAGCCAACATTAAAACTGGCATTTGCCGAAGCTGTGGTAAAAAAAAACAGCTGGTTGTAAACACAACTAAACACACGTTGGGCATTGTCTAACAGAAGTTGGCTACATGCTTTTCTTTCAGCTTGCATGTTTTGACCAGGTAACACTGAACGGGCTGAACCGACTGCTGACAACACCATTTATAAACGTGATGCTTTATGTTACTGTGGTTGCTCATGTTCTATCTAAGCACTGATTAATTATACATTGGTAGACATCAAATCTGTTGCTTAGCCAAAACATAGTTTTTTTTGTACAATTTGAGGTCGCTGTTTCCAAATCTGCAAACGATTTTTTCCATCACATCAGAATTTTGTGCAATTTCAAAATTAAGTTTTTTATTTAGCACTTGATTGTTACTGCACTATTGTTCATTGTTTTTGCTTGTTATCCTATATGACGTAATAATGGAGCCATTTATTGTAAGTACCATAACAGTAAGCTTTGTACGTTTTCACTCAACAGTTTTCAGACGAAGGAGGCATTTTTGTTGTCAGGCTAGTAACTGTATCAGTGTATAAGCACATTGATTATACCAATGTAGAAGGAAGGAATGGTAGAAAAATAAACTTCAGAGCTTAATTGGAGACCATACAACAATTCTATAGTACAATCCTTCTATATGTTGATAAGAAGTTGCTAGTTGAGTTTAACCAAAACATGACTTTGTGAAACTTAAGACTAGCAGTGTAATTAAAACTAACTTTTCTCTTTTAGTACAGCATTGCTAAAGTGACGTTTTTTGCAATAGGATAATATCATTAAGAACAAGAGGCTGTGCAAATGATCCAAATAATTTCTGCTATATATGTGGTAGCTTTGTTGCAAAAACTCAGTGTCAAAATGTGACAAAATTTGTTCAGAACGTATATCATGCATACTTTGGAATAAAACTGGGTGACCAGGACAAAACATGGGCTCCACATAAAGTCTGTTGTAGTTTTGTTGAATCATCGCGTTGATGGAGCAATGGAAAGCAAAAAAGTTTGGCATTTGGCATCCCAATGGTGTGCAGAGCGCCAAAGGCACAAAAAAATGAATGCTATTTCTACAGTTGCAATGTTTCTGGATTCGATGCAAAAATAAACATCACATTCTTTACTCTAATTTATCATCTGTGATTTGACCTGTCCCTCACGGACCAGATGTCCCTGTACCAGCACCTCCTGCAGTTTTGAAAGACCTTGAGGAGTCAAGTCTCGAGATGTCTTCTAATTGCAAATCAGCAGATGATTTAGAGTATAAATGCAATGGAGACGTAGGGCAACTCTGTTTGGGCAAAAAGAACTAAACGACCTAGTGCGAGACCTGGATTTGCCCAAACTTTCTGCTCTTCTTCTAGGTTCTAGATTAAAGTCAAAAAACTTGTTGAATGATGGTGTCAGATTTTCTTGGTACAAGCATCCTGAAAAAGAGTATCTACCGTTTTTCATCAACGAAAGTCCATTGGTTTATTATGTCAATGTCAAAGGGCTGATTGAAAAACTAGGCACTGCATATAATCCTCTGGATTGGCAACTGTTTATTGACTCATCAAAGGCTAGTTTAGAAGCAGTTTTGTTGCATAATGGAAACTTGTTTGCTTCCATATCTCTAGCACATTCCACCCAAATGAAAGAAACTTATGAAAATATTGAAATTATGTTGACCAAGCTGAAATATGAAGAACATGGATGGAAAGTTTGTGTTGATATTAAGGTTCTTAATATGCTTCAATGCCAACACTCTGGATATACAAAGTTTGCCTGTCTTTTATGTGAATGGGGTAGCAGAGATAAAGCTAATCACTGGATAAAACGGGACTGGCCTATAAGAATATTGCGTACATCTGAGCATAAAAACATTTCCAAATGTGCTCTAATAGATCCCTCAAAGGTAATACTTTCGCCTCTCCATATCAAACTGGGTCTCATAAAACAGTATGTTAAAGCTTTAAATAATCAAGGTGCCTGCTTCCTATACATTGCCAACAAATTTCCAAAACTAAGTAGTGAAAAAGTCAAAGAGGTCATTTTCGTTGGTCCAACTCATAAATGATGAACAGTTTTAGTCAACGATGACAGATGTGGAGAAAAGTGCCTGGCTTTCCTTTAGAGAAGTGGTATCTAAATTTCTTGGAAATGAAAAAGATGCTAACTACAGAAGCATCGTGGGAAATATGCTAGGCAATTTTTAAAAGCTTGGGTGTCAAATGAGTAAAAAAGTTCATTTTTCAAATTCTCACCTTGATTTTTTCCCTTCAAATTTGGGTGCTGTGAGTGAAGAATAAGGTAAAAGGTTTCCTAAAGATCTATAAATAGTGAAAACAAGGAACCAGGGACAATGGGACTGTTCAATGATAGCCGACTATTGCTGGTCATTGAAACGTGATTGCCATCAAACTAACCAGGAAGAAAAACGAGAAAAAGGCAATTCATGCCATGTGCCAAAAAAGCAACAGTATCTGTTTGATCTTAATCATGTGTCAATAAAGGCTAGATGATATTTTATATTTGCATGTAATCTATATGTATTGATATAAAGATTTCATATCATTGTTTGTAAAAAATTGTGATGTGATAGAGCGATTTTGAGTGCAGATTTAGATTCGGCAGGGTCAAATTATCCAAACACAATTACTTTCATAAAAACAACAGAAAAAAATTTTTTAATGTCCAGCAGTGTTAATTATCACAGTGCACTGACTTTCATTAATAACTGACCTTTTTGGTTTAATAGGTAAAACATCTTTGTGAGTAAAAAACAACATTTATTGTGTAGTAAACACGTTCCAGGGATGCATTGCCAACCTTTCCGCTTTACTACACCTTTTTCTTGATTTTTGATTGTAAAGCTAGCCAGTTTCTTAGTACTGTCAATTGCTGATGCTGCAAGTACAGGATTTTTTCTTTGCTAACTGCATTGTTTCTGCAATTCTACTACCACCCCACACCTTACACAAAAAAATTTCTAGTCCATCCTACAACTAAGTAATTCAGTGGTTCTCAATATGTGGACGATGCCCAGCTATCTCTCCCCAACAACTTGAATTTGATTGGATTCAGATAAAGTATTTTTATGTACAATAACAACACCATATTAACCATTAAAAATTAAACAAAATTGTGAATCAGTAAGTCCGAAACAATTTTTTGGCCTTTCCCCTTTCAGTTAGCAAAAAAATTAACCCAGAAATTAAATAAATTAAAAAAGCCGTGAGCCTCTGTTTTGCTTGAAAATAAGATAGATTTTGAAAAAAGCTGAGAAACTTTGATCTAACTTAATATGTCTCCCTAAAAATTGGAGAAAGCTGTTTCTGTTTATTCAATAATGAAAAGCATACATAATCATAAAACACTAAGCAATTATGCAATTCACCAGTCGTTTGTGAAGCACTTATACAAAGCTACCAGGGCTAACAATCTAACAACTAGCCTATCTAGCCTAAAAACTATCATTACCTACAAAACGACCCAAGAGATAAAAACAAAAAATTTGATAACACAGGAATTCCCATAAAAAAACAGAATTTCCACCCTGAACACCACTTTTGCTAAAGAAGTTTGGCAATTTAGCAAGAAAAACATCAAAACAATAAAGGCTTATGACATTACTTGCTTTATTTTACACCAAAAAGCACCTTGTTCCTGCAGCGTGGCCAAGCCTATTATGCCTGGTAAAAAAGAAAAAAATTTATGTTGCACATCACCACTAGGTAGTCATTTTTGGTTTTATTGCCTCCATCCTCATAATCCCGATTGTAGTATTAAGACTTTAAATTAAGACTAGTCTTACCTACAAACTCAGTCATTTCACAAATCCTATCAATTCCTTCCAATAAGCAAAAGAACTGGGGTGTTTTATAATTTCTCCACTTCTGATTTAAAAATAAAAACCTTTTTTCTGAAAGAGCTTTAAGCACTTAATGCAAATCTGGCATTATCCTTTGATTATGACGTCATCTTGAGGTGCACTATGCGATTTTCATTGCTTTTTTACAATTTTTTGATTTCTGGAACGACATGCTAAAAACAGATGGAGTTGGCTTGAAACAATGGGCAACAAATACACTTTCCTATCGACATTTGATAGCATATAAAGTCGTATCTGATTCAGAAAAAAAGTAATTTAAACAAACTGTTTTTCAGCCTAACACTTGAGTGAATTTTTTTCAATAACTGCATAAAACAATATAGGTACTTTGCAAAAACTGACTTGTACAAAGCAATACCAACTGTTTGTCAATACTGTAAATGATGCATTCCATTTAAAACATAACAAAAGCTCACAATTATTAAATACTTTTTTTAATTGTTGGTATAAGCAATTGGTATAATTGGTATCAGCAAAATTACTTTGCGTTGATAAGAAGTATGGCTTCGTTGAGATATGGAGATGATGACATGCTAATTGCCAGAAATAAGTTAGCAGAAAATGTATTGCCAAGAAACTGGAACATTGCAGAACATTACCATTACATTCTGCAGCTTCTTATTGATACAGACCTTACGTTCTCAGGATTTAATGATATAAAGAACATAGTAATAACTGATGCTGGTGAACTTTAGAGAAAAGCTAGCTGGCTAACTGTCAAGTTGAAAAGCATTCATGCTAAACTAAAACAAGTCATTAATATATAAGTTAACAATTGCAAGAAAACATGCCAAGAAATCAAAGCAGAGTTCAGTAAGAAAGTATAGCTTGATAAGAGAGAGATCCTTTTTTAAAATTCGGTTTTGTATGAGTTAACACAGGTGGTTGGATTCATTTCATGTTTCTTAAAAGTTTGTAAATCATCATACCACTTTGCTCTGTCAATGACATCTTCCTTTTTCAGTCCAATCTGATTGATGTGTTCTTCAACTTGTCTTACATGGAAATCCTGTGATCAAAATTGCACTCTCACATCGCCTTACCTTTATAGACGATAAGCTTTATAGATGAAAACCACTCTTTTGACAAAATTTCAAGCAATAATGATAAAATTTACCTATTAAAATTTCTAAATTTTTTAGGGGTCTTAAAATCTTCCTAAACAAATTTGAATGGTAAGTAGATAAAAGTAGATTTAATTTTTAATAAATATGACATGTTGCTAAATACTGGTCTCATTTGAAAGCTTAGGAAATTTGCTTTCCAGCAATATATAACTTTAAATAGTTTAGACTAGGCAATATATAATTTATACTGATCAAAAATGGGTACTGTATATCATATCAGTTTAAAGCTCCCAAAATTTTTTGACTTACCTTCACTAAATTATAATTTTTGGAAAAACTATACCCTATAAAAAGATAAAATATATTGCAAATATTTCACAACTAAAGTCGTCATTTTGTATCAAGTTTCCCAGACAGAAACTAAAATACAAGTTTAAAAGCTAGCAGAAGTTTGGCTTCTCTAAATCAAAGTTTGCTGTATCCCCCTTGTTTCTCAACAAATGGAAGGGGGGTAGAAAAGCTTCTGTTTCATTACCAGTGACAACATATTCTATTTGAACTTAATATTTTCTGAATCTTAAAGAAATTCCCTGTTCAAAAATACTTAATGTTACATGGTTTAGGCTAACCTCTAGCAGATAATGACTGATCATATTTTGGGTAGTACATTTAGCTAACGAAATTTGGTACCGATCAGTAGCGGTTAACAACAAGGTCATGGAGCTCAGAAAGTTGCAAATTGTAAAAAACCTAGGCTTTTAGGTAAGTTTTGACTGATAAACCTTGAAAGCTTATTTCCTTAGCATCATCTAGCGACCATTTCTAAAAAAAAATAAAATCTGTAGTAATCTTTGAGGTAAGGATACTTTAACTTCGAAGACAACTCAGTACCTGTTGGGGGACTAATTTACATAAAATTTGATTATATTTGAAATCGTCACGAAATAGAGATTTCAACGATATACTACACTTGATGTAGAAGTAAACAGATGAGTAATGATTTACAAACAAACTTGGCATATTTTATGATGATTAATTATGACAAATTATGACAGTTTTTTGCTCTGCCACCTTGCAGACATTTTTTTCGCAATGCTTGCAGGAGCGAAAGAGTTAAGCAACTACAAATGATAAAATATGACTCTGAGAGACCTACAGTTAGCAAAGTGAGAGCTTTGCAACTAGTATTAAATCAAGTAATAAAATTCATCTGACCACACTGAAACCATGCAAAGATAATGTGCACACAAGTATTCAAAGTGATTACGAATTATTTGAAGAGGACACCCGAACCTCAGCAGATGTACCAAAGGATTTTGTGATTATAACATTCCTTCAACATGCATTACTGGAGGAAAAGCCTACAAAAAACGTGCACATTTGCATTAAGCATCGCTGACAATTTTATGGCAGACCAGCATTTAGTATATATGCACCAATGATCTGAAACTTAGAAATCTACTCTTGGGGAAGAAAGCATATCTGCATCTCCAGCAACTGTTTTTTGAAAACGTGAGCAATTCTAATTAGAAGCCTTGAAACGATGTGAGAAAGAGCTACAACACACCACTGCTATTCAGTTGTGCTACAATGGAAAAATTTTGCACAAAATGGATAGGTATGTGTTTTTAGGTCAGTTTATTGTCAAGGTAAAGCATGGAAAAGTTATTGCTGCAAACGCCTCTCCAGAGGGAACATCTGTTGCTTCTGAAAATAGCTTTACCGTTGTAACTGAAGAAGTATGTACAGTTGCTTTAGATAAAGTACATTTAATTACGTCAAATGTACTGCACTAAACACTGGTAAAAAATCTGGCACAAATAAGGATCCTGTCGACTTCTACAGCCATCACTAACATCGTGGAGTTCACTCATTGGAATGTCTATTTCACATAAATATAGTTTATTTTGCCCGCAGCATTGCAGAAATCAAAAGGAAAACAAAAGGACCAACAGCTATGCAAGATGGAGCAATGATCATGAACTTCAAAGATATCCAAAAACCTGACTTGAGCAAAATCATTAGCAATAAAAAAACTTAACGTTCCAATCACAAAAATTACAGCTCTCCATTTGACAAAAAAGGCAAAATGGTTTTCTAGTCAGAAGAAACAACAAAGGAGGAATAGTTCTTTCAAAAGTGATCATGTGTGCCTACTTGCTTTGTCACGTCATCTGGTGATGAAGGTTCCAGAAAATATGAAAAAGCTCTTAGTTAACAAACCAGAGCCAACATGTCATGCAAAGGGGATTACAACAGCAAGTGGCTACCTTTGCTTACTAATATGCGATGTCACTTTGATGACGACCAATAAGCAAAACTAGTCAAGCTTGCTTCCTAAATCATTTCAGTGCACATGGCTTCATTTTTACTACATCAATATGGAAACTTAATGTGCAACCTTAGGTTTCATGAATTAACAATCATCAGGCACTTAAATCACATCTAGAAAAATAATGCACAATAAAAAATCTTACTTAATATGCAAAGAAAATATATATTCTATTTGTTTGACTTGCCAAATCCATTTCGAATTGTAATTGAAGTGGGTTAAAAAACTGATAGTTCTTTTTGGTTATTTACTGGGGTAATTAGCTTGGTATCCAGGTAAGGAAACAGGAATGCATTTTGATGTCATAACATAGTAAATGATGTCTTAAAAAATTAAAGTACAGAAACATAAATATATGAGCCAATGAAAGCCCAAACAATTATATATATATACATAAACGAGTATATACTCAATCTCCAAACGGCTACCATTCCAACGTTTCTGGCATCATTTGCGGAGTACAGAGCGTTCTGGCATGCACCACCAACTGACAGGCTAATATGTGCTGGAAAAACCATTTTGTTTGTGGTACGTAATGACTTCTCCACCTTTAAAACTAGCAAACCTAGCATTTAAATACTTTTCCAAGCATGCAGTGCAGTGATTAAAACCGACAAATGTTGCATTAAGCACTTTTTCTGAGGTGCTAACTTACTTCATAGAAGGTGCAACAACTGGGCTGTTTCGACAATTTGTAGATCCTAAAATCTTGTTGCAGGATCACATAGCCAATCTTACACACTTCTACAGCTCCTTGCATCATGGGCAAGAAAGTACCAATATCGTTTTGGAAAGGCATAGCATGCAACAATCAAGCTACAGAGAAAGTAATTGGCGAGTTGAAAAGTATCATGCATAGAAGCAAGATCCTTGTCTTCCCATTATATTTTGGCAAGACGGATGATCATCTTCATACTTTTGTTTGCAATATGAAATAAACATTAAACATTTCAAATATTGATGTTGCTCAGACATGCGCCATAAGGCAGAATGATTATTAAGCTAAACAATTGATGCTTTTGTGTTCATACAATACTTACTCCAAATAGTAATGCAAACAGTCAATTAGTATTAGATGGACTGAATTTATAATGTAATAAATTTCTTTCGTTTGTGGCTGCTAGTTGAATAACATCATAGTGGAACTTGTTAAACTGCTCAATAAAGACAATAATTGCAATTTATTGCAAAACAAAATCGTGCAACACAAGTTTTTTTTCAAAATACCTCGTTTTCAGAAGCATAAATGGTTTTACAACAAACACAGATAAAAAATAGTATCTTGCGCATTGTTTAAAGCAAACTCCATGCATTTTTGACATGTAGTTTTTAAGAAATCAAAAAATCGTAAAAGAACAATGCAAATCGCACAGTGCACTTTTAAGGTGATGTCATAATCAAAAATAATGCCAGATTTCTATTCAGCTCCCAAACCTCAATCACTAAATGTTTTGAAGTTGAAAGTGGTGAAATTAGAAAACACCCTAATAAGAATGCAAAGTCAAAGTTGGTAACAGGTGCCACACTGGATTTTGTTTTACAGTTACCAAAATAAATTATTTGGTAATATGCTTATTTCAGGACTTGGTGCAATCCTCCTCATAAGAATATTTGCGACACAAAGTTCTTTGGCTGCAACTATGCACCTTGACCGCAAAAGAGAGCAAAAAAGGCTATACATCAATGGCAAATCTAAGGGAAATGTGGAGCATACATCTCTTCTGCCAGCTTTGCTTAATCTGGATTTCTAAACTTATTTGTTTGGATTTATCTTGACAATGAGCCTTGTTTAAAAACTTGGGCTTTCAAAAACAAGAGTTCCTAAAAAGGTCTTCACCTCCGAAAATAATGTGTCAATTTACACTTCTCACCACTCCACGAAAAATTTCTGGATCTGCTATTGCTATAAACCTTGCATTTAATCATGAGTTGGTCTAATAATCCATTTTGAAGAAAAAAATTTCCTTCTATAGGTGTGATTGTATATTTGGTGACTACGATTTTACATGATGCAGACACACTGACATATTTTTTCTATTAATTTCTTTCCCGTCATACATTAGCTTTTACAAACTATGCGCATAATATTGACCTCCATACTGATAAATTAAAAATGTGCTTTCTTACAAAACGGATTAAAATGGTTTGCCATCAATCAAACAGTAATGAAGTCAGCCAAGACATTTTTTAGCCACAAAAAACTAAATTTTGCTGAAGCATCACAGAAACTGGATATACTTCAACAAAATTAATTTTTCTTGTAAAAAATAAGGGTATTACTGTTTTACTGATGACAGACTCTTTTCAACACTTACTAATACAAAGTTTTGCAATGAAAGTATTAATATTATTCACAAAGTAGTAGACATAAGCAGATGATATATGATGAACATTTCACATTAGGACTAAACCTTTTTAGCTCATCAACATGGCCCTCAGCAGAGTATCAAAATTACATGTTTATATTACAACTTAAAAATTGGGAATAAATAACTCGTAGGTATATATAAAAAAAAAAATTGGTAATGACACATTAACAGCACATAAACATAATAAATGTGACAAAATAATGTTATTGTTGACGTAACAGACAGATGCAGGTAACATTATAGCATAGAACTTGACATGAGTGGATCATATAGCAAATGAAAGTATACAGGAACTGCAGTTAAAAAGTACGAACAATTGCACATACTACAATACATTTAGTGGAAATAAAGACCATTGGCATACAGTTGTTTGTTGAATTATGGAATAACATGCTTGATTTGTATACCTTCATGGATTTTGGTCTGATGCTGTTGCTGTAATTACCCCACCTCTTCTTCAGGATGGAGGTACAGCACGATGGCAATTCAGGTTCAAGCCTTCAACCTACCATACTTATTTGAGTATAACTCGCACCCCCATATTTAACATGAAAAATAGTACCAAATTTTTTTTTAACATCATTTATTCATTGCAATCACATAACAAAAAATTAAAAACCATCAAAGTCATCACTGCTGTCACTGTACTTGAATAGTCTGTCCCAGTCTTCCTATGGAACATCGTCATCAGCATCCCATGAGGGTGACAAGATCTCCTCAACTTCATTACTTTCCTCATCAGAGCTGTCATCCCATACTTTATCATTCCCACTTCCATCCAAAAAATTGGCAATCACAGTTTTTAAAAAATTTTTTGATTGTGAGAAAGGTAATAGCATAGAAAGCGTAATGTGACTCATGTGGAAGGCGATAACCAACGCCATAGCGCAGAAATACCTTGAAAAAATTTTGTATCGCATATGATGCACTTCATGTATTGGTGTACAACGTGCACCTGACTTTTTGGGTGATATTTTGGTACAAAAAAATGCAACTTATACTTGAATAAACATGGTGATTGAAATTAGGCTAAGGGAAAGATGGCAGAAACCAGCGCAATGATGTAGTGGTTACAGCGTCTGCTTTGCAGTTGGTAGACCTGGGGATTATTCCCTAAGTCAAACCATACCAAAAGACTTTAAAAAATGGTATTCACAGCTTTCTTTCTTTCTTGGCAATCAGCATAAAAAAGGGATCGTGAGGAGAACAAGCTGGCAAGCTTGATTGTTGTGTCCCAAGGGCAACTCACTTAACGTGATGCCTCCACCTTTATGTGGCAGACAGGTGGCCTGCCTGCACTTCATTGGGTTACAATTGTGAAGTTGCTAACCCAGCATGTTATAAAAAGCAACTCTAGCAAGCTTGATTGTTGTGTCCCAAGGGCAACTCACTTAACGTGATGCCTCCACCTTTATGTGGCAGACAGGTGGCCTGCCTGCACTTCATTGGGTTACAATTGTGAAGTTGCTAACCCAGCATGTTATAAAAGGCAACTCTTGGGTACCCACCAGTGGCAGTCCACCTTGTTGGTGGTGGGATTACCAGTCACTCACAACTGGTTCAAAATGGATTTTGGTCTCGTATTCTGTGTTGCAAACTCTAAGGATGTTAAACAAATTTATCTTGCTATTTTTCTTGCATATCACATACCTTTGCATGTTTTGTGATGATTTTTTTTGTTATTATGGAGTAAAAATGTTCATGTACTCTGGTGGCTAAGTGCTATGTGGTCATACCAATGTATGAGGAGTTTCCTCACGCAGACAATTAAATTGATACACCATATTAGACAACAAAACAATAGGAGTAGAACACTTCAATCGCAAATATGTACTGCTTTTAAAGCTGGCGTAGTACATCGATGTATCAACATTAAATTTTTTTCTGATGCGACAAATAAGTTAATTAGCAGATTAGTACAATGATTTGACAAAATAAGGGACTTTAATTGAGAGGGAAAATCTGTTATAGCTCATGCTATTAAATGGAAATCAAATTTTTTGAAAAATTGATCACAAAAGTAACTAGAATAGTAATTATTTGGAAAAAGGTTATGAAGATAACTTATTTCTCTTTTGAGTAGGTCATTGTTAGAGCAAATCACATTGGCTCTACTAAAAAAAACAACTTAAACGCGTATCCCATTTTTTAGAACACTACTACTTCATTGCTATGTAATGAAGTAGTAAACCAGTGTTAGTAAGTTTGTGCCAAACTTGCCTACTAAAACCATGGTTTGAGCCATAAGCTTTTTGTGATGCTCTCATCAATGGCGATATCATATCAAAAGGGAAGATCTAGAGTGATTCAGTGTTTTATGTGAATAACACTGCGCCACAAAAAAATATGACCCAAAAGTTACTCTGACCAAACCATCTGTTCTAGATGGAATTCGGGCTGCTGATTCCGAATCTGAACTCCGTTTTGCTCTATCACGTCAGGATTTTAAGTTATTTGCATTTTTCAATTTTTTTAAAATAAGCAAAATAAGGAGAATTGGCACTTGACAAGTTTTCGAGAGGACACATATTTCTGCGAATGCCCTTGTCTTATTAATTTTATTGTGTACATACCTTTACGTAAGTTATAGGTTCTAACCAATACAATAAATTTTAACTGCAAATTATCCGGTCATGAGGTCGCAGGTTGAAATCCAAGCTTGTCTGATGAGCGGTAAACCGCGAAACTATAGTCACAAGACCGGATTTTTACAGCATTCATTCTCAGTAAGCTTTCTAGCCTAACCCTTTCTTGTTGTTAATATCTTAAACAAGCTTACATCGGCTCCTTCAATTTCATATATTTTAGAAGATATAGTTTTTATATTTTATAAGATACAGTATCCACTACAATGAGTGAACGTAAACGCTGCTGTGTAAATGATGCTGACAACTTCTGCTACATTTGTGGAAAATTTACCCCTCAAGATCTTTGCAAATCTATTACTGACAGACTGAAACTTGCTTACAAACTGTATTTCAAGGTTAAATTGGGCGATCAAGATAAATCCTGGGCCCCACATGTAAGCTGTTTGTCTTGTTACTCTCTCCTAACCCAATGGCTTAATGGTAAAAAGAAGAAGATGGCATTTTGGTCTCCAATGGTTTGGCATGAACAAAAAGATCATTTTACAGATTGTTACTTTTGCATGACCAAAATTTCTGGATTTTCGAAGAAAACAAAATCAAAAATCAAATACCCTGACTGCTCCTCTGCTATAAAGCCCATGCCTCACAACACTGAACATCCAGTTCCAGAACTTCCAGCTGAAATCATGCCATTTCATTCCGAATCAGAAGCAAGCACGGATGTGGGAACAAGTAGTGCTTC
This sequence comes from Trididemnum clinides, assembly GCA_963675345.1. Lineage (NCBI taxonomy): Eukaryota > Metazoa > Chordata > Ascidiacea > Aplousobranchia > Didemnidae > Trididemnum > Trididemnum clinides. The sequence continues at coordinate 2,570,687 of OY776290.1, read as the reverse complement.
TGAATTTGAAGATTGTGCCGACGAAAGAGCATCAATAAATCCCGATACAACGCACCATTTTTTATCCCAAGGAGATTTGCAAGATTTATCGAGAGATTTAAATTTATCAAAAGAAAAGTCTGAATTACTTGGATCGAGACTGAAGCAATGGAACTTATTGCAAAAAGGTGTCAGCATTTCGTTTTTTCGAGAAAGACACATTGATTCGGCTTCCTTCTTCAGCAAACAAGATGATGTTTGTTACTGCATTGATATCTATGGTCTCATGCAGTCTTTGGATCAGCAATATGAACCAAGCGAATGGAGACTTTTTATAGATTCAAATAAAACCAGCTTGAAAGCTGTCCTGCTACACAATGGAAACAGAAAACCTTCAGTTCCAATTGCTTATTGCACCAAGACCAAAGAAACATATGAGAAAATGAAACAACTGTTAGCATGTATCCGTTATGACACTCATCAATGGCATGTCTGTGGAGATCTGAAAGTGATTGGACTGTTGCTAGAGTTGCAGATGGGATATACTAAGTACATGTGCTTCTTATGTTTGTGGAACAGTAGGGCAGATGATGAACATTACAGTACTCCTGAATGGCCTGCTCGTACAAATCTAACTCCAGGCAGTTTCAATGTGATGCATGTGCCACTTGTCAACCCCAAAAATATTTTTCTACCTCCACTTCATATCAAGCTTGGCTTGATAAAAAACTTCGTGAAAGCTATGGATCACTTAGGTGAAGGCTTCAAGCACATATGTGAACTTTTTCCCAACAAAACAGAAGCAAAGCTGAAGCAAGGAGTTTTTATTGGACCTGAAATAAGAAAACTATTAAAAGATGAAAACTTTAGAGAAAAATTAAATCCAAATGAACTCGCTGCCTGCAATGCATTTGAGTCGGTTGTTCAAAACTTTTTGGGAAAGTACAAAGCTGCTAACCACAAAGAAGAGATTGACAAAATGCTTCATGCTTACAAAGAAATGGGGGCACGCATGTCACTTAAAATGCATTTTTTGCATGTGCACCTAGATTTCTTTCCGGAAAACAATGGAGATGTTAGCAATGAGCATGGAGAAAGATTCCACTAGGAAATAAAAATCATCGAAGGAAGATATCAGGGAAATGTCAGCCCTGCCATGATGGCCGATTTTTGTTGGTCTCTTCAAAGAGACACGGATGAAGACCACCGCAGAAAACGAAGATGTTCCCAACACTTTTGATGTGTCTAAGCTTTATTGGTGGTTTACTTTTCATTTGAATAAACAATATTTTTCATTGATTTTGTTGTGTTGGCGAGTATATTGAATGTTGTTGAAACGTCTTTGAACCATACTGCATAAGCTTAGCTTTGGCATTTCTGTAACAAAATCATACAAATCGGTAAAATCAAAAAAATGCAAATAACTTAAAATCCTGACGTGATAGAGCAAAACGAAGTTCAGATTCGGAATCAGCAGCCCGAATTCCATCTAGAACAGATGGTTTGTTCAGAGTAACTTTCGGGTCATATTTTTTTGTGGCGCAGTGTAATTTGGACGTTAGGCAATCAAAACACACCAATGATAATGATAGTATTGTAAACCATGCCAAAGAAACATTTTGCAATAGTGAAATGCTAAAGAAAGTGCAGCAAGAGGCCAAATAAGAATGCCACGATTATCGAAAGAGTTTGAGAGCGTAAACAAACTCCTTCTGTCTGCATAACACCGAGCGTTGGGTCTTGATATAAGCAGCCTCGAAGAGATTAAGGTCAAAAGAGCTGCGTGTTGCAGCAAGGATTGAAAACCGCTTGTTTTCATAGTTTAATGCATGTTGATTATCATCTAAAAGATGATGACCAATGACAGAGTCACCATCCGGTTTGGTGTCAGTTTGTTTGCATGATCTGTGTGGTTGAGGCTGGCGAAGATGGGTCAATTGTTGTCTTGAACATTGTAGAACATGTTGCTTGATGTGATCCTGTAGCCATTGAAACATTTTCCCTATGTACCGGCCATCACAGTGGCACTTGTATTCATATATGACTGAACTTTTCTGAATGGCAGATAGAACATCCTTGCAAACCACAGGCAGCATGCACTTTGACGTAAAGACCAAGTGGGTGCTGATTGAACCATAGCAGCTTTCCAAAGCAATTTTGACTTCTTTTTCCAAGTTTGTGGAGGGTTTATCAATCTAAGGGACTCTCAAGTACACCAGGCACTTTTCTGGGCCAAATCGCTTAAGGGTGGAAAACTGAGCAATTTTATTGGCAATCCGAGTGTTGATGACGTTTTTAGGATAGCTATTGTCCAGTAATATTTTCTTGATCTGCTCTATTTCTTCATTGAGTCTACGCTTGGTGCAAATCACTAAGGCTTGATGCACTAATGTAGATATTAGGCATATTTTACGTTGGAGAGGACTAATGGACTCCCAACGCAAATACTGGTCAATGAAAGTGGGTTTCAAGTATACATTGGTTTCAAAGCCAATATCTGTTCTTTCGATGAAAACATCAAGAAACAGTAAACATTTTCCTTTCTCTTTTTCAAAGGTGAATTTGAGGGATGGATGAAGGCAGTTGAGTTTGGTCAAAAATTCATCTGCTTCAGCTTTGTGATCAAAGATGGCAAACGTATCTGTTGAATTTACACGTATAAATTTTATATGTAATGTTCGGAGTTTTAAACCCGCAGTCTTTCGATAGTCTTGAGACTCAGTTCATCATGTCGTGCTGCTAGTAATTACAATTTGAGCCTTTTGCCCCAAGTATTTCAAAATTTGTGAGTGCTTGATTCGAAGATCAAGTCAAATAATGTTTGTGAACGAGATTAATTGAGAATTTATAACTGGGAGAATGGTCAAAATATTTGTGTAAATTTAACTGTTGGAAGATTTGTATAAAATAACCGCTGGAGATTGCCAATGCTGTTTGGATTACAAGTTACTGAATGTTTTGTATATATTTTGGATCGGTTCCATCATAATCCAGTAAGCTCAACTGTAATACTTGTTTTTTATTACCTATTTATGCCACAGATTTTTCTTTACATCAATTGTTTAATATTTAAATTATTAATCCAAAAATTGACAATAACTAGTGTTATAACTGTACCTGTAGTCTAATCCCGTTTTAGTGTATATGGAATTCAAACATAACTTGTGCATAACTGAACCCGTAGTCCGGTCTCGTTTTGTGTATGTGATATTTGAGCATAACTTGTGTTGTAATCGAACCTACATTCTGATCTCATATGTGTGTGCTTCAGTTGGTAATTTATTTCCGTGTTTCAGATAACCGTACTTCTTATGCTCCCCCACTTTGATGCTACTTCAATATACCAAATATTTATAGCATCGGGTGGAAGTGTGAGAATTTGGAGTGCAGGTAACTTTGGCTATACACCTGTCTCAGCAGCCTGAGTGTTCCAAAAGCTGATTTTATAGGCAGCTGTTACAGTATCATCAACATATCTGAAGTATGTTGGTGGCTTCTGCATTTGAGAAAATAACTTTTTTTCATAATATCCAACAAAGATGTTAGCCAAAGCCAGACCAAGTGGTGACCCAATAGCTACTCCGTCTGTTTGCTTGTACAAGATGTTATTGAAGCTGAACTCAACTGAGGATGTAGTGCTCTTCATCAATTCAACAAACACGTCTTAAGAAATGAGTGATTGTGAATCAGACTGATCATAGAAGGCTTCTGAACAGATTTTGATGGTTTCATCAAGGGGAACGTTAGTGAACAAGCTGGACACATCAAAAGAACACATGAAGACATTAGGGTTGATGGCAAGATTTTACATGGTCTTAGCAAGTGTACACGAATCTGATATGCAATGTGACGAAAACCACTCCAACATAGATTGTAGCCAGCCAACCACTTGCAAAGTTTACGATGGGACAAACCTATTACAGACAGTATAGAGCAAAGTGGAGTGCCTTCTTTGTGTGTTTTTGGCAAACCATGCATTCAAAACCTTTGCAATCCAGTTGGTCGTATTGCACCATATATCCACTTCAGCATAAGATCGGCTTTGACTAAGTCAAGCAGCCACTTCTGTTATTCAATGCTGGCTGTGTTGTCATTGCTGGAGACCGGACCAAGTCTTTTAAATTTTGATTGATCATCAAGTATTTTGCTCATTTTATCAATGTAGTCGCATTTGTTTAAAAAGACAATGCCGAAGTCTTGGTCAGGTTTAGTGATAATGATATTGTCATTCTTTCATAAGCTGTTGATTGCATGAAAGCAGTCTTTGTGCATTGGGAAGTCACATGAATCTATGATACTGTCACAGTACAAATAAGCAAGGTCGGCAAGTTGGGCTTTCAAAGCAGTGCGTTGTTCAATGGAACTGGCACTGTAATGTAAAAGCTGTGCCTACAGTGACTCAAATTCGATGAAGATTTATTCTTTGCACAAATACCTGGGTGGCAACCCAAAGTTGAGGCCACACAACAGCATGAAACTTTCAGTGTCAGGCAAGACATAATCTGAAAGATTCAAAATATGCCTTTTAGTACCACAGAGAGTATTGCCGAAACAGTCATGTGTGAGTCAAACTCACACATGACTACCAGTCAAACGTCCACCACCTCAGTAAGCAAGTGGACGTTTTCACTGGAAGAACTTTGACTTCCTCCTATTATGAACTACAGCTGCTCACAGAATGTAGCTGGTTACCTTAAAACAGGCACATGTTTACAATATCAGATAGCACCTCTGTTCTGCATTAAAAAAGTGTAGCAGCCAATCTTTTTAAAAATTTCAAAAACTAAATAAATATTGCCTACCATAATTATTATTATTGTGAAATAATTAGAAATATAGCTAAACTACACAATTAAGCATCTGGCTAAGATGTGAACACTCATCATTTCAATAGAAACAAGTAGATTTTATTCAAAACAATTGCCCAACTCACATTAATTGATCACTATCAGAAAGTTCCTCCATACTATCCATCAATTGATCTAATTTTTGCTGAAAATAAAATGTAAAAACAATATACTTGACCTATTAAGTAAACAAATTTCCTTAATGACATAAAACATAAAGTTTGGCTAAAGCAGGTGCAGTCAACATTTGACTATTTATGATGCAACACTATGTTTTTGAGTATTATTTGCAAACTGTGCTTCTGTAACCCATCACTCTCATTGCTTACATCAAGAAAAAAAATTTAGTGAAGTTGCCTGCATAGAGTTCATACCGAAGTGAAGTATTGTTACATCTTTGCAAAGCATGCGGGTAAAAGTATATATCACAAGTAAGATGTAGCATAAATAAAAAGCACAAACAACAATTCTCTGACGTTTTGTTAGATAAACTAGCTTTTTGTTAAGCACAAATGCATAAAACATAAAATGCCCACATTTGCAACCTACAGATAACCAACACATTAACAGAATCATGTGTGCAAAAGATTATACAACAAAACTACAAGTGATAAAAGCACAAGATTAGTATGTTGATTGTTCTACAATGGTCAATATTGAACAAATACATCATGAAATTTGTCAGTTGTTATCATTTAAGACCTTACTACAAAAATTACCAAATACCATTCTATGAAACAACAATCATTAACATAGCATAAAACACAAAACTACTTTCTAGAAATTACTATAAATTTCTCGAATTTCGTGTTTAGCTAAGCTAGAGGCTTCACTGCAAGTTTTAAACATGTTGCTTGGTCCCTTCAATGTAACACAAATCGATGCAATAGTGGTCAAGAGGTAATGTTTGCTTTATGACCGAATGCTATCTTATGTGGAAATGTTAACGTTAACAGGATGGAGGAGCCAAATGCTGTTTCTCTACTGTGCACCTACTTACCTCTAACTCTGTCATTGAGGCGCATAAGAACTTACTGGTTAGAGTGCTGATTCACCACTTAACCATCATGCACACTCTAACAATGTTGTTATCAGTCTTAGTTGCAAATTCACTCCAATCTGGAGACATTCTCTCCTTTCTGGCAACCACTTTTGAAAAGCCAGTACCATTTGAAGACAAAGTTCGAAATTTTAATAATTTTTTCAGCAAGATTTTCAATTTATTGTTTTGCTCCTAATGCACATAAAACGTGAAAAAGATTTCCAATTTTCAAGACTTCCTCAGTGAAAAAAATTTTTCTCCTCTACTTCTGCCAATGGCGCCATTGCACCAAGTTGGATCAAAAGACTATGCTAAAAAACAATGTTTGAAAACAAATTTTTGGTGTAGCATTGCAAGCAAAATCAACCTAGTTTGTTTCCAGTCCATAACATGTTGCATGTTATATTAATGTTTTGAATGCTGTAAATTACTTCATCTCATTTATCTTAAGCTTTACTTTGATGCCTTACGAGGGTAGGCTGAAAAGTTCATAGCCTGACTAACACAAAGTATTTAAATTTGACCAAAGTAGGTTTATTTTTCAACATAATCTCCTCTGTGGTCCACACATTTCTTCCATCTGTGCTGCAGTGCTCGGATCCCAGTGGCATAGAAGTTCTCCTCCTGACCCTCAAAAAAGTCCTCTACAGTGGAAATGACGTCATCATCACTCTCGTACCGTTTTCCAGCAAGATGTTTTTTCAAGTCTGGGAACAGAAAATAATCCGATGGTGCCAAATCAGGAGAATATGGAGGGTAATCAATCAGTTCTAAGCTACAATCATGCACAGCGGACATTGCAACCAGAGACTTGTGAGCAGGAGCATTGTCCTGATGAAGCAGGACACCTTTTGTCAACTTTCCAGGCCACTTTGACTTGATTGCTTGTCCTAACTCCCTTAGCAATTTGGCATAATATTCTCCATTGATAGTTTTACCTTTCTGAAGGTAGTCGATGAACACAATGCCTTTTGCATCCCAAAATATGGAGGCCATCACTTTTCCTGTGGATGACACCACCTTGGCCTTCTTTGAAGCAGGAGAAGTTGAGTGCTTCCACTGCATGGATTGCCTTTTGGTCTCTGGTTCAAAGTGATGGACCCAACATTCATCTTGGGTGAGAAAACGCTCAACAAAACGATCTGGGTCTGCCTCAAATCTTGCCAAGTTCGCTTCTGACATGACGAGTCTGGTGAGCTTTTGATCAGGTGTCAAAAGCCAGGGAACCCATTGAGCCGAAACTTTTGACATGCCAAGTTTGTTGTGGAGAATGTTCTCCACTCGTTCACGAGAGATGCTGATAACATTGGCCAAGTGACTAATGGTTAATGGTCTGTCATTCATTACCATTTGATGAATGCGGTCAATATTTTCTTGGGTGGTAGCTGTGGAAGGATGTCCTGATCTCAGATCATCTTCAAGGCTCTCCCTCCCCCTCTTGAATTCCGCTGCCCACTTCTTCACAGTTGATAAAGCCAGAGCATCATCCCCCAAAGTGGAAACCATATCAGCATGAATTTCCTGGTCGTTAATCCTTTTTTCTGCAAATATCTGATCACACCACGGTGCTAAATCTTATCCATATTCACAAGATCATCAAAAAACCAAAATGCAAAATTCTCTTGATATTACAAAATCTCTGTAGTACAACTTTTTAAAGTGCGAAATTACTTATCCAGCATAGGGTTACCTCAAAAAAATATCGCAGTCAGTATCACGAAAGCATGAATTTAATGCATGGCAAGTTTCACTGATCTGTCACAACTCCTTCATAGTGAGGCTACGAACTTTTCAGGCTACCCTCGTATTTTAGTTACTATGAAATCGTTTTAATCACAAATGATTTTTCAGGATATGATACATAATTTTGAACAAAAGTAGGAAGGTGTTCCTTAATAATTCTACTTTGAATCTTGGTGAACCACACAAAAAGACAGAAAGGAGTCGAAAGAGTAGCATTAAAGATGAGCTAAAATCATCACTCTGTCAATAGAAACAAAACAAGACTTTAAACATAAGGTTGACTGACTGATAAGATTCAGACTGTAACTTGTAATGCATTTCAAATTCAGCAAACCTGCACAAGCCTAAAACTTCAAAAAAATTTCTACAAATTGCCAAAACAACCTTTTTAGTCATACACAAGGATCACCTTTGCATAAAAATCTATCTTATAAAACAGTTTAAGTCTTTGTACCCCATCTCTTTTATGAATAAATTACAAATTGATTGGCTGGCCGCCTATCACTGCAAAAAACATCTTTACATGCAAACTGCTAGAAATGCATTCCATTTTACAAATGCATAAAAAAAATCTTATACAAGAACAAAATTCTAACTTTATTCCAGCCCTTCCCCCCAAAACTCTACTTTCTTTGGATTGGTAATAGTTCTCCTAAATTCCAGAAACAGATCAAAGCTGTGTTGAGTAATGCTACAGAGTAACCGAACTTCAGTTGATATTTACAAATCCATACTTCCTGCAATCCACAAGGAGTTGTGCCATCCCTTTAATGAAGCAATTTCTTATATGAATACATGTGCTGCTTTGACTGCCAGTATGTTGGCCGCACGACCTAAAGACTGCAGAATCAACCACCATATACCTATCAATAAGACTCAGCATGCAGAATCAAAGACAAGAAGCATCTCTGTGAAATTGCTGGCTTATTTCTTGTTTTACCTGAATGTGACTCAGAAACTGGACAACATTTACTTAAAAATCAGGACTGTGTAACTACTTACAGTGGCAATCAATTCAATGTTGGCTGTCGCTAGATCTTCCTTTCATCTGGCCACCCTCAGAGCTAGTTTCATCAAAAACAACAACGCACACTTTGCCACCAAAAAAATTTTGTCTATGCATTGCAATTGGTTTACTAGCGCTGGGATTTTAAATGATGGCAAAACGCAATGTTTTGATAGTCTTGCCAACCATAAAAAGCAATGCCTTAGGTAACTATTTATTTAACTAATGATGCGTTTAGTGTAAAAGCAAAATATTTTAATAAACTGCTTGCCAGCATTTTAACTTTATTGTTTTTACTTAGAATTGCAAATAAATACCATTTTTACGTCCTTCTTTATTTCATTAACTAAAGTTTAATCTTTTCTGCTCTCAAAATGTATCCTTTTGTTTTCTGAACAGTTTCTTCCACAAACAATTACATCTTTTCTGCAGCCAAGCTGCATCTACTAATTTTGATTCTGTCAATTACACCTATGCTTGTGCCAGCAGTTCAAGTATGATAGTCTTGCGAAAGTGATGAGAATATCAAGGCTGCCGCTTGGTCAGATGCACCAGTTCTCTAACAGGCCAAGGCTAAGTCGTAAAAATGAGGCCACTTGTGATTTTGAGATTAATTTGATACGAGATTCGATTTACATTCATGACAAATAATGAAATCCTCTGTGGATGGACTTGAAGATGATGCTGACAATTAGCTTTCAATAATTATTTGAGATACATTAGTCCTCCACATAATAAAAAACGCTTTCTTTGTGTGTTGGTCATTAAAATATTACATTTTGCGATGTGCATTTTGCAAATGGTTCACTGATCTTAGGCAAAATCTCTATCTAACAAAGACATTTTGGATTCTTTCATAAAAGTACGTTTTTTCACAATATCACATTTACATCAGCATAGTCAAAAAGTTTTTTTATTTTCTTTATTTTGTACATAATATAGTATATAACAAAAGCAGATTACTCAAGCTATTAAGATGGTCAACAAAACACACTAATTTTCAACTTAACAATAAAGCCTATGAACAGCTATCTGATGTGATCATGGGCTATTTTATTAGACCATTAATGGCTGAAGTTATGACAAATTGTGTGATTGATAAAGTAGTTGAAATCACATCCCTGGACCTTCAACTAAAGTTCTTTTGGGGCTATGTTGATAATTGCTCTGCTTCTTTCATAATACTAATCAATTCATTCTAAAATGACACATTTCTTTGCATCACAACAAAATGCATAATCAAATTTAATTTACCAATGCAGTAGAGTCACACAACTCTCTGACTTTTCCTGATGTCCTCATTAAAAACATGGAAAAGAAATTAAAACTAGCACTTATTAGAAGCCCTCACTCGCTATCCTCCTCACAAAATTTCCATGCTTTTGTGCCACTGTTAATAACGAAATTTAGTAAACTTCCTTCTTCATTGCCTCTATCTCATCTGCACTCTTGTTCTCCAACAAATACAGAATTTTGCTCTCATTGGAAATAAAAATCTCTCTAGCCTTGTTGATAAGTCCATCACGAAATTTCTAAATAAAACTTTAATCCTCAGACTTCCTTGATTCAAAACAAATCTTCTGAAAATTGTCTACGTACATTACTTTACCTAGGATATACATCCCATCATAGTGAAAAAGAATTAAAACAATTAACAAGAATTTACCAGACAGCACACTTAAATTTACTAACGTCACCAAAAACCTCAAACAATAATTCGACTCCTAGCCCCACTTATTAGGAAGTAATGCAGTATGGAGGTTAAATTCTTTTTGAGGTTCTTTTTGTATCGGCCAAACCTGCTAATATCTAGTCAAATGCTGGAATGAGCACCAGATTACTCAAAAGTATGTAAATATTGGAGTTGACTTCAAACATCCACAACTCCTCACCGGTTTTCCTGAGAATTCAAAATTGCTCATTTGTTTCAGTTAATCTGTGTAGTCTTTTAAAAAGCTTTTGAAATCTATTGTTTTTGGTGAATAAATATAAGACTACACAGATTAAATGAAACAAATGAGTTGTACCTTAAAAGATTTAGAAGGCCTGAAAAAGAAATGCATAGCCTCTTATTTCAACAAAAAGTGGTGGAGAAAATCATTAATTTAGCAAAAACATGGACTGATCATTTTGGACGAAAATAATTCAACACAAAGAAAACTACACAGCCTATGCTAATTCAGGCATGTGCTTTTTCCGATTTGCTCTAACTTACTGCCAAAAGGAAAAACCTAGTACAGGTCGTGTGAAATCAGGCACCTAGTCTTGCCACTGTGTCTACCAACTATAAGAAGAAAGCTTACTCAACGACTGAAAATACCGGTGAAGGAAATTCTCAACCTTGTAAGAAATGAGCCCTTTGCAGTAATTTCAACCAATATAAATCTATGGTACATCAAACCAGTATCATCATACCAGCCAATGGTAAAATCTTTGCATCAAACCAAACCTCAGATTGTTCAAACTATAGCATATACACGTATGTGGCAACATTCCATTTATGTCTCAATATATTGATTAAACCATAAACCAATTTTCAAAATGCTGGTGCCACCACAGATTTATTTGGAACTGACTTAGGGTCGTATTCACCAACCCCGCTCAAACCTCGCTCAGCTCAAATGGCCGCTCAAACGGCGATCAAAGAGTAATGTGGTATTCACCAAACAAAATCGCCGCTCAAACCCGTTTCAAATAGCTGAATTTGAGCGACGATTTGAGCGGCCGAGTTAGCTGGTTTAACCAGCAGTGAAATCTTTGCTGCTGCGTGCTAGTCACCTAGGCTAGTCGCTATTGTCCGCGTTAAGGAAGAATATAGCCTGTAAGTTGAAAGAATTGGTATGGAAGTTAAGCAGAATAACAAAAGGCAAAAATAGATCCCAGAAAATTTATGCAGAGACTGTTTCTTTTCAGGTTAGGCCTAGGCTATTGTGTATGTAAGCTTTGAAAATGGAAGTAATAGAAGTAATTGAAATTTTTGAGACACCTATTCGTCGAGTTGTTTGCGACCGAAGTAATCCCTTGGAGGTCTTTTCTGATGAGGAATTCAAGTGTCGTTTTCGCTTCAGAAAAGAAACAGTGCTCTCACTTATGCAGCTTCTTTCTGCAGACTTGGAACACGGGGCACCCAGAAACAATTTTATTCCACCGATTTTGCAAATTGCTGTCACGCTTCGTTTTTATGCCACAGGACATTTTCAAATTACTGACGGTGATTTATTTGGACTTTCACAACCTTTGGTGTGCCGCATTATTAAAAGGGTATCCCAAGCAATTGCCAGTAAAAAAAACACTTTATCACATTTCCATGTGGTCTTGCTGGTCAGCAAGTTAAACAAGAATTTAGGACCATAAGAGGATTTCCTGGGGTGATTGGATGCATTGACTGCACACACACATACCGGTATCTTTGCCTGGTGGGGAAAATGCAGAAATTTTCCGAAACAGAAAAGGTTTTTTTTCGATTAATGTGCAAGCAGTTTGTGACCCTAATATGCTTATCACAAACATCGTATGCCGTTGGCCAGGCTCCACACATGATAGCCGCATTTTCGATAATAGTGCTCTATGCTGTAAGTTTGAAAATAACTTAATTGATGGGCTACTTCTAGGAGATGGTGGTTATCCTTGCCGTCATTACTTAATGACACCAGTGAACAATCCTGTTACAGCTAAAGAAAAAAATTACAACAAAGCGCATATTGCTACAAGAGGAAAAGTAGAAAGAATGTTTGGCATGTGGAAACAAAGGTTTCGTTGCCTACGCATTCCTCTTCGTATGCACTTGGAAAATTCTCTAACGGTTATCGTGTCAACGGCATGCTTGCACAATTTTGCAATCAACAATGGAGATTTTATTGAAGAAGAGCCTGAAGCTGCGGTGGAATCTATCATCATGAACAGTTCCAGTGGAACCTTATCAGGAAACAGTGCAAGACAACGAATTATTGACAACTTTTTTTAATTTTGATAATTGCATTTTGACTGCATTTTTTCATACTGGCAAAGCAGGGAGTGTTAATCACCAAGTGTTAATATTGATAATTCGACGATCACAAAACAATTAATTGCACAAATCATAAATAGGTTTATAAATTATTTCTGCATGCGTTCTTTTTTTGTTTTTTTTATTTCCAATTTAATTTCCAAGATCTCCATTTTCTTGTCATGCTCTTTTTTCATTATTTTTAATTGTTCTTCCATCACTTTTATTTTCATTTCGTTTACCATATCTTGTGTAATGTTTTTTCGTTTAGGTGTGTTTGATGACAGTTTTTGTTTCTTTGGCAATGTAAAATGTTCATAATCATTTGATGCTGCACCAACGCTCTCATCTAAATCAGCATTTGCATCTGAAATTTTAACAAAAATAAATGTAAGAAAAATCAAGTATGTCAACATATATGTTAAGCGAAAAACAAAAATGCATCACCCGGTTCAAATGCAAGACTACTGGCATAGGCAAAGGTGCTACAATCAACCTAATTGTCAATGAAATAACATCAAAGATACAATAGCTTTTACGTTCAAATGTCTTCAAAGACATCAAGTAAATGTTTACCAGAGGTGGATCTAGGGTTAGGCAATTGCATAGTACATTAGGCACAGTACAGGCAATGTAGGCATCAGTGATAAGGACCAGAGCTTCAGTCAAATGTGGGCTCCTTGAGCAGTCTTTGCAGCAGCACCTACACCAAAGGGAGGAGAACATTCGGGAGGAGAGGTTTGAGGCAGGGCACAAAAAAGATCTAGGAGGTCAACGAAAAAGAGTGAGGAAAGTGAACTGTCTAGGGTTAGCTGAGTTACAGTGAAAGTAAGCATGCTTGGGAATAGGGAGATACAAGCCTAAATTTTTAGTGAAACCTCATTTCCAAATTTAACTTCAATAGACCAAGTACCATTGTCAACTAGCTCAAATAGCAACTGTAGTTTATTATTATAATCTTTTTGGTGTTTGTAATATTCTCTATGCAAAATCATGTTCAAATTTACCAACATTTAGCAAAGCAACAAATTTAATTTTATTGAAAAATGCAATGCAGCTTTTGATGTACAAACTCAATGCTTAATGTAAACACATCAACCTAAAAATTATTTAATCGCTTTAAAAGGAAATAATTAAGGCTTTGTTTTATTGTTTCCACAGTATTTGTGGCCTCACACTATCCCTACTATGCCTATTTTTTACCACCTCTTTTTAGGGGCCCTATTTTCAGACATTTGCAGAATTTCAGTGTTAAAATCTTTGATCTCCAAAGAAAAAGGTCTACACCCTAATTTGGAGTAAAGATAAGTTATTTCAGCTTTTCAAAATAGTAGCACTCTCCAAAAAAAAGTTATCACCCCAACTTGGAATAAAGACAGTTTAGTTTAGCCCTTTGACGTGTGGATCTGCAAAAAAAGATCATCACCGAGAACTTGAGCATTTAGGGAGAGCCCTTAAGACCTCATGTCTCAGGCCCCGAAATTCCTCAATCCACTATTGATGTTTACAAATGGTTTAGCAATACAAAAGGATATGTCAGAAAGCCAATGTCAAATAAAATGCTACAATTTCTGCAGATATGATGCATAGCATCCAAAGCTTCTACTATAGTTGAATGTCAAAAAAAAGTTGCAAATCTCAAATTACCTGTAGGTAAATACTCGAAAGTAATTGTTTCTTTTGCACTGTCTTCATTACAGGTTAAATCCAAAACTGCATCATCATCAAATTGATTGGGAATACAATGCAATTGACTGGGTACAATACCTAAATATAGCATAACGTTTTTACAAATATATTGACCAATTAACTATTTGAGGGTAAACACTAATTTAAGGTCACACTTGTTAAAGCAATTTTTATAAAACTTATTCAATTCAGAACTAGCAAATGAAAGTTGGTTTTTTCTATGCATGAGCCTCTGCTCTACTTGCAGGTCTTTTGTGACACTGGGCTACAATGATGGGTACACTGCTTCACTCTACCACACAATAAGCCAACTTGCCGACCATTTCTCCACACTGTACCTTTTTTGTTAGGAAGTGGCTATTTTGGCATTGATGGTATTTTACCCTTGGAGGCTATTTTGCCATAATTATTCATGTATGTTTATATAACCATAATTGCTACAATTCTGGAAGTGGCACATGGATAGTACAGCTTTCTTGCATCACATTGGTTACAGGTTGTAATCTTTACTGGCAGGGCACTTAGAGAAAAGCAGTGTGTTCATTGGAGGGGGGCTTGGTATGTAAATGCATGGGGTAGTGTACACTGGGAGGGAGTGTAGACCGGGGGTGCAAATTGTTAAAATTCATAATTAAAATTGACCAAGCAGAAACGACCAAAAATCACATGTTTAATATGTCATTAAAATTTACCAATCACAAATGTCTCACAGCAAAATAGCCTGCAAGGCTAAAACCGTTGACAGCAAAATAGTCTCCACCTTTTTGTTTAGTGTCAGGCAAGTAAGCAGTGAACACGTTTTTAAGTCTGTGATAAGACTCAACATCTAAATCACACCCAAGTCTACTGACCGCAAAGCAGACAACTTTCACATCTAGTTTTGCAATGAGCACTGGTTGACATGAAATTTGGGCAAACTATTAAAACACTCAATGCTTCCTGTATCAGTTTTTGTTTAACAAGTAAAGTAAGAACTTATTTTCAAAAATTTACAACCAGTACTTACTTTCAACTCGTTCTGTGTCCTCTTGTAGTTGCGGTGCAGGTCCTCCACCAGTCTTTAACCGCTCTCTTCTAACATAAGCACAATCACTTTTGGCCCTAGTTTTTAAATTTTTCCAAAAACTCTGCAAATTCTTTACTTCTCTTTTGGTATATGTTGAAGTGGAATTGAACTCCTCACACAAATTTGCCCAGGCTTCACTTTTTTGTTTTAATGTTTTGGAATCAGTTCTTTTACATTCTATAATATTTTTGTATTTATCAACCAAATTTAATAGTAAATTTTTTTCAGTGTCAGTAAAATTTTTTGAACGATTCATTGGGATAGAAAATGTAGTACACTTAGTAAAATGATGCTGTCTTAGTAAAAATGTTAAAAATACGGGTAATCTGCACAAAAAAATATTATAAGGTTAAAAACTTATTCAATTTATCAAAGACATGTGGAACAAAGAGTTTAGGAGATTGCAAAGTGGTCACAGAGCTTCCTAATTTAAAAGCCAACATGCAATCCAAACATGTTGCGTTTGGCACAAGTTATAAATTAAACTTCTCGACTGAACTTATGAGCTATTAATACTTCAGCTTGAACTCACCTTAACCCCAACCTGCTAGCTTCAATTTACCTAATGACTTTACAAACCAAAGTGAATCTATTTAAACAAATTCAGATACAAATTTGAACTTCACTCATTTGCCTCTCAGTAATTGATGGCCCAACAACAGGCTTAAGCAAGCAATTAATTCATTTGTCACAGAATTGGAATATATTATCGTACTCATTCAATGGACCTTAAGAGCAAATAGAGCGAAGGCCAAACACCAGATAATGAAATGTTAAATTTGGAATATCTTCTACAAATGCGAAGCATCATTTTATACAAAGCTGCATTCATTAAGCTTCATTAACTTTTTGTCAAAACCAACGTAGATTGCAGCATAGCTTTATAACCAGGGCTTTCTTTAACAATTGCCAAAGTAGTGTTACTTTGACGGCTTTTTATAAAGATTTTGGGTAGTTTCTACGAACTGGAGAAAGTAGCATCTAGTTTGTTTTCAAGAGTACGAATCGATCGTGGTCATAAGAGAAAAGTAGCATCCATAATTTGTTTTCCGAGTATGAGTCGATCGTAGTTATAAGAGAAAGTAGCATCCATAATTTGTTTTCCGAGTACAAGTCGATCTTGGTCATAATAAATAACCAAAACAAGCCTTCCTCTGTATTAATTGTTTTTTCAACAGAACTGCGGACTAATGAAAATGACTCATAATGAGGCGCAGAGCTAATGTCAGTAGATGGTTTTCTCCTCACTATTGTGTATTTTCCAGTTCACGTAAATCTAGCCCTAATCAACCATAACTCCAACGATAATTAATCCTCATCCAAAATTTCGTAGAATATCTACGTTTCAATGTCCACTTATTGATCGTCTTTTTACCTCAAAAATATATACGCTTGGGTGATCACAGCCTTCAACCAGCACGAAAACAGCCGACCAAAGTTCATGACCTACGGTAAAACTCCGCTCAGTTGAAACAGATTTGGTGAATACGAAAGCGTGGCTTCGCTCAAACTCGCTTCAACTGAGCGGCGTTTGAGCTTGAGCGGCCGCTCAAACTTTTCAATTTGGTGAATACGACCCTTAGATACAACATTGATGATAAAGCTGCATTACTACACCACTTCTTCCATAAACTCACACTACAGACAAAGCTAGACATTGCCAACTGAGTTTTGTAACATTTGAAGAGTAACCACCCACACAGCTTTTATCAATTTTCAAAAACATATGGCAAGACAAATCAAATGCCACAATTAATATAAATAAAATGCTTTGCCCTTGATCAAGTCATTCTATAGCTATTTTTGGTTTCGTGATACTGTTTTGTTTTTTCCTCTCATATTCTGGTGTATTATTTTACTACTTACATCAAGGCTTCTATAGGTTATGTTCTAACTTTTTATTATGTAATACAGCATTTTGTTTATTTTATAATAAGAGGTTTTATTTATCTCAAACCTATTTCTATATAATTTTACTAATCATATTAATTTGAAAGTAATTTGAGGAGTTGAAGCTAGTTTTATGGCTTGTAGCTTTGATAGCTGTTTGTTATTATAGATTTTGTACTAAAAAATATATTTGCTTCTTATAAAGTTTTGTAGATTTTGGTACCTTTGTACAGCCTTTTTCCTGTAGTTGGTGGCTTTGGGTTGTGTTAATGTTATTTCAGTTGGGCCTTCACCCGTTAAGTGCAGAATTAATTTTTCTCTTTTCGAGTTACAGTGCATATTTAATTGCACGTTTCACATTTTTTTCGTCTCGATTATTTTCACAGCAGCCAAGTTTTGCGGGAAAGTCCCTGACGAGCTGTTTCAATTTGCGAGAGCGAAATTTTGCATGCAAGTCTTTTGACGAAGTATGTATTTGTTGCAGTTTCTGTAGCTGCTGTGTTGTAATGGCTAAGGTTAACATTAAGGTACATGACTTTAAATCTCGTTTATTTTGAGGTCAAGTTTGATCCTGCTTGAAAGCGCCATTGATTACCGGCAGGAAAGGAACAATACTACTATATGTCTCTTTCTGGCTGGGCACGGCTAGAAATTTTTGCTTTCATCATGTGTGCCAGAATAGGCCACAATTTGAACAGTTTTTTAGAGAGATTACCGTTTGGGTCAAACTGCTGATTATTGTTGAAATGGAGAAATTTGCTCAACAGAATAAAGTGGTTTTTATCCATGACCTCAGCAAAAAATGGGCTGTACAATGATGCTCTTTTGATGAAGTAGTACTGCATTTCGGGCTTATGATTAACACCTTGCATAAGCAGCAATGCTAGAAAGATGCTTATTTCATTGCTGTTGGTGGCAATCCACTCTTTTGAACGTAAACACCACATCAAGTTGGCCAAGCGTTCCACCAAAAACTGCCTGGCATATCGATTTTTTTCTGTAGCAATTAGGTCTACAATTTTATTGTCCAAAAAAAGCTAAAATGATGTTATAAATATATTTGGAAAGCTAAAAAATAAAAATAAGATATCGTAAACAGTTATTCTACAAAACCTAAATTCTCGTACTACCATACTTATTACGTTAAAAGTTGTCTAAATGCTATTATTGTACCTTTTAGAGCATTTGATTAATTGGTCTGAACTGATTGAATAGATCTAGCAATGAAAGTGTTTATGCAATAGAATAGCAAATAGAACAAAATGCTTACTTGGGATTTTCTCACCTTGGCGCGGCCAAAAAAACAAAATGCGAAAGTGAAATAAAACGTGCAGTTAAAAGCCGTGATGACTCAGATGTGTATACACGTCTTACGCAGTGAGGGAGCGACATGCTTTGACGGATATACACATCTTATGCAGTGAACAGGTTAAGTTTTATAATTTGTCTTGTATGAGTTTTTCATGTAAGTGCTTTTTACTTGTATGTTTCCTAGAAACTGGGGTAGATCCAGGTTTATTTTTGGCAACATTATGTAGTGTCCAATTTTGTTGGGGTTGAATATTTTATTTCTTTTTTAATTCTGTGACATCTTTAAAACACCGGATAAAAACACCGGATAAAAACTGAATAACTACTACTACTACTACTTTACCTGGTATTTTTTACAGTGATTGTTTATTAGTAGCTTGGGATTAGGAGTACTGTACTATTTTATCATTTTTCTTCAGGAATACATGTTTATATTTCCTTGGGTCTTTCCTTTGTAGTTTTGATTATTCTAGTCACCAATATTTTGAAATTTTTTTGGGTTTCTTTATGTTTCATACTTACAGTAAGCTTTTTGGTCCTCCTCTTTGTTCTTTTTTCTACTGATCTTTTCTAGTTTTTTGCCTTAAATTAAAATAAAATTTTGGAGGATCTATGCTGTTTTTATATGTTTGTATACCATAAGTAAGTTATCTCCATTTGTCTGAAAGAATATATAATGCTTTTTGCAGAAACCGAGAATGACATGGTATACCAGATTTGTTGTAAATAGCTTGCAACGTTACAACCAGCACTTAAATAGTAGTTTAAATTCTTAACCCAAGCAACTGCATACAACTGAAAACTGATTTGTGACTTAAGAAAATTCATCCAAAAACAAAAATTTTTGAGGAGGTATATAATGAACCAAAATATTTTGTTGTGAATTCTACTTTTTTGACAAAAAGAGACTTCTCCATATATTTAATAGTGCTAAATCCAAATCTGCATTCAAAATTTTCAACTATGTAATAATCTTTTCAAATCAAGAAAGTTATAATTCAACACTAAACAGAGCAATGAATGCAAATATGCAATTGCCATAAAGCATTGAAGTATTAGAACAGCAAGAGTCCTTGCATCACAGCAGAAACTTTTATCTTCTCGTTGAGGCTGCATGTTGACTTGATGGCAGTCATGCCAGAAGAGTAACCCATGTGGAAGCATCCCATCGCCCATGAAACTTTAACACTGAAAATTGTTTTGTTACTTTGGAGAGAAACTTGTAATGGGGGGTCTTAAAAGTTAGTCCTATACTTGAAAACTTAAGGTTGGTACAAAGCCCAGTTTGAGAGCCACAGGTTTAAGATTTTGACATAAGCTGATCACAATGTGGTACAGTTGCCTGTGATTTTAATTTTCAGCACAGTAAGTTGAAGCAAAATTAATCAAGAAAATAGTTGGGGTAAAAAAGAACAACCCCTACACCCTCAACTTGTTATACTACATAAAAAATATTTTTATTTTGCTATAGATATGTATCTTAAAAGATTTTCTGCCAAGTACACTTTTTTTGCTGTATTTTTTTCTGATAGGTTGATTTTACATAATGAACCAAAAAATCACACACAAAAATTTTTTTCCTATCTCCTAAACTTTTACATGACACAGTTGTTGCTGCATATTTTTCTTCTGTTTTCTGTTAACAATGTCACTCTTGACCACCACTGATGGTTCAACAAAGACTAGGTCATAGTGTAAAATGTAGTTCACGGATGGATACTAATTTTTTTGCCCCACATTTTGAATAGCATTTGGGGCAACTAACTGCTTTTTTGCTGCACTTGATTTTTTTACCTCAAATATGATTGTAAATGCTGAAAAGCAAGAATTTGCTTCTTTACAGAGTGTTGAAAAAAATAAAAATAACTCTTCAAAAACAGAACTTAACACATGATATTGATATCATAATTAAACCCAAATCAATCAATAGAAAATTAATCGCAATTACAATGAAAGTGTGGTACATGCGTTTCACTAATAGTTTGCATCAAAAACTGAAATTCAACAAACATATACATTATATATCTGTTGTGCTTTTTAAAGCTTTGCATTATCAATTTCAGTGTGAAAGCTATAAAATGTTATTTTTATGTCTGGGTTCACTCTAATTTATGGAAGTTTACTCTTACTTTCCTCCGTAATACAAACCATTTTTAATGCTAAACAGTCAGAATAAGTAGAAGGACTCTTGAAATTTTGAGCAAAAACGTGTTAATATGATCAGAAGTATTTTGAAAATGAAAGATTATAAAAACAAGCAGAGCAGTTCAATAACAACAGTCCCAAAAACAGAGAAAAATTAAAAAGAAGCAAACTGTTTCAAACCCTGACAAAAACAAAAGATTTCACTGCATGATGAGTCAGATTATGACAAGATGTTGAGAATAATCATAATGTCATTGATAAAAATAAAGGTGACAAAGAACAAATTACTACCTGAAAATCAGGTATGGGAAGATGTTTTGAGGTACACTACATTAGAAAAATTCACAGATGTATCACTGGGGAAAACTAGAGAAAGTGTTAATAAATGACATGGAAGCGCAAGTGAAGAAAGCAGAATTGAAATTTTTGTGCAAAAAGAGAGGAAAACATGAAGAAGTTGCTTATGCTGTATTTGACCTATAACTAATAATCTAGACATTGTTGACACTACCAACCGTTCTGGCAGACTAGCTTTGGGCACACTAAAAAGTTCAAGACGTGGATGATTATACTTGATATTTAAGCAGGAAGATTAAGTGCTGCAGAAGTTTGGATATTTCCAAAAATATGGTGTACACAATACTTAATGTGGTTAGTTGACATTTTCATAGTGATTTATGCTGTCCTTGTTTTGTAAATTTACTACTAAGTATGGTTTAGCAAAGTTGATTTTTCCCCATACTTGGGGCAAAAAAGTCAATAAGTTTTTATACATATTTTTGTTAGTAATGAACAGAATTAAGCCATAATTTTTCCATAAATATGCTACCGACCAAACTTGCAATGCAACAGCAAATTAATTTATTTCAACACACACTGCATAGGCAATACCAAGTTTATGCTTTTTGACTTTTTTTTGCCCCATCTTACTATATTATGTACAATTGTCAGTCATAGTTTTTTTGTGATAAAGTTTGTGAAAATACACATCATGCAGTACTGTAGGCGTCTACTAATGATTAAACAGTTACCCCATGGTGCCAACCAAATTTTGCAAAGCTTATAGCACAGATGGAAGCTGGTAAATGTAGCCATGCAGAATCAATCTTTGAGAATTACGAAAGAAATATAATTTGTTAATTTTTTTGTTGACTGCTCAAAATCTTGCTTTTATCATATGTAGTTCCAGCACAGTGGTTACCAAAGTGAGCACCACTGCTCTTTGGGAGTGGCAACATCAAAGTGGGCAGTTGGAGGTGCTGAAAAAATACATCAGAAAGCAATGTTTTTAACAATCATAACACAAATAAGTAAATACAAAAACTACATAAATAGTTTGTATATTTGTCAAATTCAGTGGCAATTATTAAGTATTAGCAATTAGCAGAGTTGTTTTTAATTAGCTTTTCACCAGTCTGTGTTCAAGTAGGCAATAGCAGATGAAGTTGACTGAACAGAAGCCCAAAGCACGGCAGAATTTGCACTTGCATTGCACTTTTAAATGGAAGTGTTACAGCATCGAATATTTGTAAAAAATAAAAAACTCTGTCAAATTATCGTGTCTTGTACATCACACTATTGATTATTCAATGGCATAGTTTGTAGTAGTGATGTCATAATTGTGCACTTTTTAACTTGCTACCAGCATGTGACTCAACAATGCATATTCTCAATAACAATAATTCCTCAGCAGATAAGTATCCGTGGTATAAGGTTTTGGTTGCAGGAAGTAAATTATTTATTCACTGGTATACACACCTTGCAGCAATAGTATGTTATCAGCAATAGATTCAATGTTAAGGCTTATTTAGTCATCATTTTCCAACTATCTGTCAAAGTGATAGGAGGGTCATTCAATAAATAAGGTGAAATTTTCGGTATAAGGATTTCTAATGCAGATAGAAGCGTAATTTTTTTTGTTTTACCTCTTTTTCATATGGTTAAAATTTCTTTTGCAGATTAAAAAAAAACTTTAGGAGTTTTGGTGATTAACGAAGATGGTCGATAAAGAAACAGGCTCCAGAATTGAACAGCAGTCAGTTGTCAAGTTTTTAGTTGCTGAAGGGTGGAAAGCAGTTGAAATTCATAGAAGAATGTCAACTGTGTATAATGCCACATGTTTCAGCAGAAAAAATGTTTACAAGTGGGCTAAATTGTTTAAAAAAGGACGGAGAAGTGTTGAGGATGAAGACAGGCCTGAGAGGCCTTTAGAAGTGAGGTCTCCTGTGGTGATCATATCATTCAATGACCTCATTCAGTCTAACAGAAGAGTGACAGTGGATGACATTGCAAGGACTTTGAGCTTATCTGTTAGGACAGCACACAAAATTGTCTATGATGACCTTGGCTACTTGAAAGTCAGCTGCCGGTTGGTGCCAAAGATGCTTACTGCAGAGCACAAACATACAAGGGTTAAATTGTCCCAACAGTGTCTCTGCCGTTATGAAAAGGATGGTGATGAGTTTCTGAAGAAGATGATCACATGTGACAAGACATGGGTTTGACACTATGAGCCTGAGTCCAAACAACAGTCCATGGAGTGGAAGCACGCAGGCTCTTCATTAAAGAAGACGTTTAAGTCCCCACGATCCATGAGAAAGGTAATGCTTACCATTTTTTGGGATATGCAAAACCCAATCACCATTTCATTCTTTCAGAAAGGAAGCTTTGTTAACAGTGCCAACAACTGTGAGCTGCTGAAACCTGTCAAAAAAGATATAAAGAACAAATGCAGGGGTCATCAGTCACAAGGAGTCATCTTGCACCATGACAGTGCAAGGCCTCACCCAGCAAACCAAACGGTGTAGACCATCAACAACCTGGGCTGGGAACTGCTCCCTCATCCCCCTTATAGCCCAGACCTTGCCTCTTCAGGCTTTCACCTGTTTGGTACCTTGAAAGAGTTCACAAGAGACACAATGTTTGAAAATGACGATAAAGTCAAAAGTGTTGTGAGCAACTGGCTGAGACATCAGTTTAAAGATTTTTATGCTGAGGGAATACGGAAGCTTGTGCACATATGGCAAAAATGTGTGACATTGCTGGGAGACTTTGTTGAAAAAAAATCAAGCTTTTATCTGTATTAGAAGTCCTTTTACCGAAAAATTCACCTATTTATTAAATGAAGTTCTTAATTCAATGTATACAGAGGCATCAAGACAAGCTTTGGTTTCTTTCTGACTAATATACCAGTATATTTATTGTGTTAAAACAAGCTATGCAACTGGAATAGCCCAAAGTCCCACCTACTTTCAATCCGCCTCTGGAAGTATACTACACCAATCTTATTCAGTATATTATTTTGAAATTTTTTTTGACTTAATTAAAAATACTTGTGTAATGAAATTTTCTTTCTTAATAAGCTAAAAATAACTGCAATTTAGTTTAAATTAGCTAAAAACAATATTTGCGAAGCTATTCAACCTGTTATACAGCTGAGAATCCAAAATAGATTCCATCACATTAACATTGCTGTTGAGCAATAAAAAACATGGTTATTTGATTTTTTGTTAAGGAAACGTTAGCTAATTAGTAAGCTTTCAAGGGGGCAGAACAAGAAAAAAGTTTGAGAAACACTGCTTTAGCATAAAATTGGTTAAGCCAACCCTACAACCTATATTTGCACTTGCACTAAAATTTTGTTTATATAAGCATTTTGAGTATTCAATTGCATCCGGTCAAAGCTAGCCTCAACTCTTACTAAAGTTAGCCTTAACCACTCAAACTGTCTTGAACAATCCCATAAATCCCTTGCAACCCTCCACATGTCACACAAAACTCAATAAACCATACAGATTAAGAGAAATGCAGGGGTAAGGTCATATTTAGAAAAATAACTTTTGTTAGTCATGCTAGTTAGACTGCACGCCAAAAACGATTACATTTGCTACTTTGAAAGAGATTACAGATTTTATATAAATTATGTTTTCTAAGATCAGAACTGTAATGTTGCTGGTTTTCACAAAATACCTTGTGCTGTCTTACAAAAGACAGAAAATGAATGGTAAAGAGAATAATGCATTGCTACAAAAATGATGGTCAGACACAAGAAGTGCCTCTATTTTTAACTATTGCGTTCCTACACATCTCTAATTTGACTTTTATCATTCATAGATTTATAAACTTAAATCATAGTGTACTATGCAGAGACTGACTCATACTGATTATCATGTAAGATTTATACTTGACATTTTTGAAGTTGCAGATGTCAAAAGAACTTGGCATGCAAATTTATCCTTTATTTGCAATCTTACCCTGAGCACTGCTCTTTTTTCAACAAGTAAGCAGAGAAGACTGTGTAGGAAAGAGCAGGACCAATGCTACTTATCTGGAGCAGTTGACCACCCCTTACTACCTGCTTTGGACAGTTGAGTCAGCAGCTAATTTGATGACTTCATGTTTTTTCTGTGTGTTTTTGTTTTTCCAGAAGTGAAATAGGCTATAAGAACAATAATTAATACTCTTAGTGCTATTTTTTGGTGATATCTCTTGTCAAAAAATATAAAGTAAAATGGTTGATTATTCTCAATACTAATGGCCATTAGCTGTCCTATAGTTTATTTACATATACACTCATCAAGTTAATTAGGTTCCCAATCAAATCACACCTACCATAATGTTTTATCACAGTAATTCGCAATTAGGTTTTTAATTGAAACAAGTTAATTGCTTTTGCTGGCTACTTGTTGCATCAATTTTAACATGTGGTAACTGTCGGTGACAGTAATTTGTGGTATATCACAATTGGATGATAAAATTAGTCCAAAGTGCATCAAAAAACAAAGATAGTACAGCAACGTGAGTAATGTTTCATGTAATAACATAAGAAAACATTCAAAATAGTCTCAAAGAGGTTGAAATACAAAGATAGGCAGCAGGCTAGTCATCAAGGTGGTCCCCAACTAACATCTAGAGATTCACTGTACATAAATTAACTGCAAGACTAGTATTTTATAATGACAAAATTGTAAATTAGTTACTTTGAAACTTTGCAATCTTCTTATTTCATCTGATTGCTTTTCTCCGAAGTTGACCAGAAGTTTTGGTTCATTATGCTGAAAAAAATTACAAAAAAACATTTTACAAAGCAAATAAAGTACTAGCATGCTCCACTGGCTTTACCCAGTAGAACTACCAGAAGTTATGTAGAGTTAAAGATATTGGTTGGGCCAGCTGCACCATAACAACATTTGTAAAAGCAGTAATAAAAAGTTGTTAAAGTATGAGCATAGCCCTAAGCTAATTCCGATTTTCCAACTTTTAATTCAAGACTGGTCTAATTCATAAGCAGGCTATGCTTTTATAAACTTTTATCCATTCCTTTCATTAGGTAGGGAGGGGTACTAAGTCAAAGTTGGGTGTACGTCCAAAATGATGAACAAGTACAGGTATAAATTATGCAGTGGTAAATGGAATAACAACAGCCAAGGCAGTCTTGCATACTCTATTACTACAAAGTTTAAACTAACTTAAAACTATGCATCACGAGTACAAATAAAGCATAAACTTACTTTTCATATAATTAAAATCTGAACACACTTAACCCAATTGTTGTTCACAACTGAAAATTCAGTGCTGCACAAAGTCAACCAACTACTTGAATGAGCCACGTAGTCCTGAGGTTACACGCAACTCAAGCAATCACAAATTGCAAACAAAATAGCTTTAGGTGGATCAGTATCTCTAGACTACCGTAAGAAAATCCCAATTTGTATAATGTGAAAAGTGACACATGACGTTGCTTCATTGACCCCACCTAAAAAAAATTGGAAGCACCAACGCAAAACATAAAATACAAACATTACCCATAAGTGCACAACCATGATTGGCCACAATTTCATTCCTTAATGCCAAGGCTTTGTGGAGAAATCCCTTTATTGGCTTTAAATGAATGTCGAAGTAAAGCATTTTGAATACCAGTATCTAAAGTAAATTAATAATTCTTCTGCAGAAAAGACTATCGTGATTGGAAAAAATGTCCTGCCAAAAATGCCTTATGCTATTCATGTTGAAAATGAGACACTTTGGCAAAGTCTGTTGATCGAATTTTACAAGAGCAATATCAACTACAGCTATGCTCCAAACTGTGTCTTCTGCTTCAAGTCACAGTCAATCTCTTTGCATAGCATCGACAGCATGTTCTGGAAGCTTCATTAAGTCTTCAATATCTGTCAACACAAATGGATGTTGTCTGAATGCTTTAGTTGATTCAGGGTGTTTAGAAACCTACATTACCACTACGTTTCTAAGAAGCTGAGTCTAGATATGTATCCTTCCCAATGCAAAGTCCATATGGCTTCATCCAGAATGAAGATGAAATCTAAAAGTTTTTGTCTCACTGATGTTATGGTTAAAGGCATAAAGTACAAATCAATGAGACCAAATATCTTTCAAAATCTTTGCTGCAATATAATATTGGGATTTGATTTTTAAAGTCAGCAAAGTTTGCTTGCTTTTCAATTTGAAGGAACTTCAATTGAATAGTTATGACTTACAACCAAACAAACTGATTTGTGCTTAAACAGGTGTAAAATTATAGCAATATCTTTACTTTCAAATCTTTTTTCAGATGTAAAACCAACTGCCATCAACTTTCGATGATCTAGTAAAGAAGACCAAGACTTCACTCACGAGACTGTTGACAAGTGGAAGGAAGAAGGAGAGATATTCAACCAAGTATAGCCCCATGGAAAGTAACAGGTAGTAGTTGTGAAAGATGAACTTTATTGCCTAATTTACCTCAAATAAATGACACGACAAATAAGCTTTCTAAATATTCAGTTTCCTCTACTTTTGATCTACGTAGTGCATATGATCAGGTAGAGTCATTGCTATCTGAACGCAAATTTACAGCATTCGAGGAAATTTACAGCTTTCTAAACATTCAGTTTCCACTACTTTTGATCTATGTAGTGCATATGATCAGGTAGAGTCATTGCTATCTGAACGCAAATTTACAGCATTCGAGGAAATTTACAGCTTTCTAAATATTCAGTTTCCTCTACTTTTGATCTACATATTGCATATGATCAGGTAGAGTCATTACCATCTGAACGCAAATTTACAGCATTCAAAGCTAATGGAAATTTGTTTGAATTTACACATATTGCTTGGCATTAAAAATGGAGTAGCAGTATTTCAGCATAAAATTACACAATTCATAAAGAAAAATTGAAAGATACTGTTGTGTACTTAGATAATGATACTGTGGTTTGTTGCAATCAGCTGGAGCACGATGTTAATGTAAAAGCATTTTTGAATGCCATTAGTCAACAAAATTTTACCTTGAATGAAAGCAAAACTGTTAAATTCATCTTCAACATTAATATATCGAGCTATGTTGTTGGCCATATGCACATAAAACCAGATCCTGAGTGCATGCAGGCTTTATTAAATTTTCTTCCTCCAAGTAATTGTAAAGAACTGTGATGTGTGCTTGGCATGTTTATGTGCTATGCAAAATAAATATATTGTTTTGTGAATAAGGTTAGATACGTAGCTGATGCTAAAAAATTTCCCCTTAAATGCTAAATTTTTAATGCATTTAGTTTGTTGAAAAATGAACTCAATAATGCTGCATTGCATTGATGAGTGTTTACTATTTGTTGTTGAGTGTGATGCATGGGTTATTGCAACACTAGTAGCTACTTTAAATCAAGGAGGAACACATGTGACCTTTGCATCAAGGACCCTTCAAGAAAGTGAGGTTCTCTATCCTGCTTTCAAAAAGAGGCTACTGCAGTAATTGAGGCTGTAAGAAAATAGTCTTATTTATAGTCAAAAAACACTTTTAACCGTATAAACGATCAGTAGTCTGTTTTTTTTATACTGTACATTAGACATTGCACAAAAATATAAAACAACAAAGTTCAACAGTGGCACATGAAGCTTGAATAGTCTCATATGTCACTAAATACCTACATGGTCAAAGGAATGTCAGTCCAGATACACTAAGTCAAGCATTTAGCTCTACAATTTCCTATTTACATACCTTGGAAGAAGTCCATAACCAACTTTGCCATTCTGGTATTACCAAAATTTTACATTTTGTAAGAACCAAGAATTTGCTGCTTTTAAGGACCAAAGTCAAGCAAGTGGTTTTGGGGTGTGAAGTGTGTGTGCTGATTTTAAATACCATTTACTTGATGCAACAAAGGAACTTTAATAAAAGTAACTCAGTCCGTGGAATGTTTAAGGGTAGACTTTAACGGTATGTTGTTGTCATCCACTACTAACATTTGTTTGTTGTCATAGATGAGTATTCTTAATTCCCCTTTGCTTCTCCATGTAAGAATATGACTTCATTGTCTGTCATCAAATTTTGACAAGCTTTTAGCAATATGTGGAACTCCTGAATTTATTCATTCTGACAACAGTCTCAAGTTTTGTCTCACAAGAATAAAAAGACTACCTTCTCAAAAATGAATTTCGTCAAGCAAACACAGTGTGTATCACCATTCAGAAAATGGACAAGCTGAACGATCAATTCAAGCTGTCTAAAAAACATAAAGCTGGCACTGCAAGCAGCAAAGTTGCCATCTTTGAGTTGGCAAGCAGTAATGGCTGACTGTTTACAATTTATGGATCCCTTTTATGCACTACCATTCCACACAAGCAGTTCTTTAACTTTAACTCGAGGCATACACTGGAGTTACTCTTTTATAATGGATGACATCATTTGGCTCTAGAGCTTACCTTAAACGCTTTGTCAAATCAACCAAATAGGAACCATTAGTTAATGAGGAAAAAATAGTACATGTAAATCCATAATATGCCAAGATTCAAAATTTGAGTGGATCAGAATTAACAATTGCATTAAAGCGTTTAGCTCCTTGTCCTTCTCCATTAATGAGTAATTCCAAATGCAATAGCTTTAGGCAAATCAGTATCTCTACACTACATAAAAAAATAGCAACTTGCGATGTGAAAAGCAACACCAACAACAACTTACTTCAGCAAATCTATCTTACAACTTGGTCCAACCTCTTTCACCATCGTATTTGTAACCTCAAGTTCCTTGGCTGTGGCTATGCGCACTGATAACAGTGCAGAACAAAAGATCATGCAACCAGTAAGATGAGCCATATTTAGCTTGTTTTTCAAATTTAATTAATGCTAGTAAAAAAAGTGGCAACTGCATAAGAAAATATCATTTAAAAACCATTACCAGTTTGGGAAATTGTCTTCTGCTTCGACAGGGAGAAAGGTGTAAAATTTTTGAAAAAAGGCAAGTTTAACTGAACTGAACTTTGACAATTTGTGGTTAAAATTTGCTTGGGGCTAGCTATTAATTGGTAATAAGGTGCAATGTCTCAAGACCT
The DNA here is from genome assembly GCA_963675345.1 of Trididemnum clinides. Classification (NCBI taxonomy): domain Eukaryota; kingdom Metazoa; phylum Chordata; class Ascidiacea; order Aplousobranchia; family Didemnidae; genus Trididemnum; species Trididemnum clinides. The sequence continues at coordinate 2,540,664 of OY776290.1, read as the reverse complement.
TTCACCTACAAACAAAAAGTTAAAATGTCAGGTTTCCTGAAACAAAGAATTTTAGCAAAATGAGAGCATGTGTGTAAGTACTAGCCTACTAAGTACATAAAACTATTTAGCACAGACCAACAAAGAAAACAGAAGTTGAGCAATGCAATATTTAAGCTAATAATTTAAATGAACTTCAAAGTTTAATTAAAAACATTCAAACTAAAATATACATAAAGATGGCTGTTGCTAGCAAGAAGAAAAAGTGAAGGCAAGTACAAAATCATCTGTTGTGAATTTTAAAAACTAATTTATAATCATAGTGAGGTGCATTAAAAATGCCATCAATAATGTTTTTTTATGGCAGGTTTTGCCCCTGTATCCTGAGAGTTTTTCAAATGGCAAGTTTCACTTAATGCCCTTGCACTTATCCTACTCACCATTATTCACACCAAGTCATATTAAACAGATACAAAATTATGCTGTTTTTGACAACCGCATGGATATATTGTGGAAACGATGAAAGCTTAATTTAAGCACGTGTTGCACTCTAGTACATGTAATCCTAACTGTCATTAATGCCTAAAGCACTTTGGATAATTGCCTTTTATGTGCATGCTCATTGCATGCTAAAATAGCTTGTTGTAAACCTGCAAAATACACTTGAAAATTGACTTTACTGAACACGAGTAACCAGTTTGTCCAAAATGGTGTCAGAAATGAATTTGTTAATCACCTTTGCAGACATGCTTCATTTTAAAAAGTCAAATGAATAAGCAATGTGGAAAAGGCAATTGAAACACTATAAAGAAGCATCAGGGTTAGTGGAAAAAGAAGAAAAACGTTAACTAATGTGCTTGTCCACCTGTTAGAGGATCATGGTAAAATGTTCTTTGCTCATTTGCATTAAACTAATTAAACTACAAAAAAAAGTATCTTACAACACAGTAAAAGTAGCATTGACTCATTTTTTGACATTCATAAAAACAAAATTTATGAGAGAGCAGGTGAACCTGTAAATGAATTCATAACTGCTCGATGTTGCCTTTCTAAAATTAAGATTGTCAAAATGAATGATCATTACAGATGTCAAGCAGTAGAACTTGCAGATAAACACTCAATCACAAAATTGCATATGATTGCCTACATGGCTACAGAGAAGGCAGTAAGCATTGCCCACAATACTGAAATCAATGCGAAATGACAATATAACCTGCTAATGAATGCCTCCTTAGCTTCAAATGCAGATAAAATATAACATTACAAACAAATAAAGGAACTTCACTCCTTTCAGCAATGCAAATCGAAAGGGTCTAATAGCAAGCATGCCAAAAACTGCTGTCCAGAAAGTAATTCCACTTGTGGAAAACTAGGCCATTTTAAATCATTGTGTCTTTTTTAAGAGGAAAATTTTAAGAGATTAGGGGCACCCTTGATATGATATTTCTTGCATTCTGTGACAAACTGCAAAAAATATCAATTTCTTATATTCTGTGACTGACTGCAAACAATATCAGTTTGTGACAGATCGCAAAAATATCAGTTAGTGGCAATGTCCTCATATCAACTAACAGAGTTTCAGTGAATGATCAACTTCACACAGGCACAAATGTCACTTGCAGCAACAAAGAAACACAAACAAATTTGGAGTTGAAATAAAAGATAGTAACACAGTGTCCTACTTCGGCCTTCAAAATGAAACTCTTATAAAGAGTAGTAGGTTTGATGCCAACCTGCATTTTAAAAATGATAACTCACATCAACTAAATTACCATATATACTCATGTATAAGTCGAATTACTGGGAGATGATTTTAAGGTATTTTTGGGATCGACTTATACCAGAGTAATGTTTATGGACATGTTGCTGCCGAGTGGTATAAAATGTGAATATGAAAAGAAAACTCCGCTTTTATACATGCAATATACATCTCATATCAAGCCTTAACAAACGCTGATAACATGGTGCTTTACCTTATAAATGTTAACATTACTTCACAAAATTGTCAAATATCGGTGAAAAATCTATTGTAGAGGTGTTGAATTAGCTTAAAATATGCGGTATATATTATCAGTAAACAAGCTTACAACAGCATGCTCAATCATAACCTGGGAGCTGCCGTTGTTGCGCTGTATTGCCACCTGTCAGTTTTGAGTTTAACAAATTAATATATTTGGGAAACCATTTAACGAAATTTTATTACTGCAAATTTTGAACAAAGTCTAATGCACATACCTTTAAATAGACATTGATCTATAAATACCGGTAATTATCCAAATATACAAACATTTTAAATCCAACAAACAGTCAAAATTTATGTAATAGTAGTATAATAAAAAGTTTATTTCAATCCTTCAAAGCAATTCTCAGCATCGATATTGCTATCCCCAAACAGTTCAGTCCACTCCTCAATACTGCAAGTCTATCAAACATGTTGTAATGCGGAGTCAACTTATACATGAGTAATACTTATAATGATGTAATTTTTTGTCTTAAAATACACATCGACCTATACATAAGATCGACGTATATGACAGTAAATATAGTATGTGATAAAATGCTTCAAAATGCAAGAATGGCTTCGGCATTCTTGCCAACTGCTCTCTCTGTGGCACTGAGGCCACTCTTTCCTTTTCAGCAGGCCCAGTATGTTCAGGTTTTCTGCTGAAGCCTGTGCCATTCTGCACGCTCTTTGCTGGTCTCAGCAGCACCAACAAGTCTGCCACTTCTCTTCTCTTTTATCTGACTCTCGTTCTGACCTTGCCACCCTATCCTCTCCTCCATCTTTCTTTTTATCTCAAACTCTGTGCCAGGTCTGGCAGAAACTGTCTTCTCACTCCTCCTGTTCTATCAGGCTACAATGGGTCCCTGGACACTCATTTCTCCCACGATGTGACTGAGAAGCTGGCCAGAGAAGGGAGTGCTACTTGTACCCTCCGCAATCCCTTGTAGTATCTCTCCTTTTTATCTGTTGTATCCACTCTCGTCTTTTCTCAGACTGGAGGCGTACTGTCTCATCAAAATTCTTCGACATACAGGTGCTCTCAATTTCCACCGAGGAGCTTGTGCTCCCTTGTCATGCTCACTGTGTCCTTCCTCGTCTACGCTGCAACAGACACAGCCTACTGTTAGGTTCTTATCTCTCAAGAATTGGCAGAATCGAGAGCTCTTCCTGTAGCACCTGCAAACACTTGTCCCAGGACAGCTCTTTATCTCATTCTGCACTATCCAGTTATGGACTCTTTGCGCTGCTTACTCTTTGGCAACTCTCTGTTTCTCTACGACCTCTGGTCCAAACCCTGGTGAGTTTCCTGGCCCTTCTGCCATGCTCCCCTCGCTCGAAAAGTCAGATAATGAACAACAACAACAAAGGACTCCCAATGCAAATACTGGTTGGTGAAAGTGAGTTTCTGGTATAAACTGGTTTCAAAGCCAATATCTGTTCTTTCCACATAAACATTTTCCTTTCTCTTTTTCAAAGGTGAATTTGAGGGATGGATGAAGGCAGTTGAGTTTTGTCAGAAATTCATCTGCTTCAGCTTTGTGATTGAAGATGGCAAACGTATCATCAACATATCTGAAGTATGTTGGAGGCTTCTGCGTTTGAGAAAATAATTTTTCTTCATAATATCCAACAAAGATGTTAGCCAAAGCCAGACCAAGTGGTGATCCAATAGCTACTCTGTCTGTTTGCTTGTACATAGTGTTATTAAAGCTGAACTCAACTGAGGATGTAGCACTCTTTATCAATTCAACAATCACATCCCTTGGAATGAGTGCTTATGAATCAGAATCATCATGAAGGGCATCTGAACAGATTTTGATGGTTTCATCAAGGGTAAATGTTAGTGAACAAGCTGGACACATCAAAAGAACACACAAAAAGTAAATGAATCTGAAATGCAATGTGACAAAAACCACTCCAACACAGATTGTAATAGGCCAGCCAACCACTTGCCAAGTTCATGATGGGACGAACCTGTCATAGACAGTATAGAGTGAAGTGGAGTGCCTTCTTTGTGTGTTTTCAGCAAACCATACATTTGAGAGTCTTTGCAATCCAGTTGGTTGTATTGCATCATATATCCACTTCAGCATAAGCTCGGCTTTGACTAAGTCAAGCAACTGCTTCTGAAGGCACGATTCAACGCTGTCTGTGTTGTCATTCAATTCGTGATCAAGAATCTTTTCCATTTTATTAACGTAGTTGCTTTTGTTTAAAAGAAAAATGCCAGATCCTTTGTCAGGTTTAGTGATGATGATATTATCATTCTTTTGAAAGTTGTTGATTACATTAAAGCACTCTTTGTGCATTGGGAAGTCACGTGAATCTATGGTGCGGTCACAATACGAATGTGCAAGGTCAGCGAGTCAGGTTTTCAAAGTAGTGCGTTGTTCTACAGAACTGGCACTGTGATGTGAAAGCTGTGCCCACAATGACTCAAATTCGGCAAAGATTTCTTCTTTTCACAAATACCTGTGTGGCAACTTAAAGCTGAGACCATGCAACAGCACAAAGCTTTCAGTGTCAAAGAAGTCATAATCTGAAAGATTCAGAATATGCCTTGTAGTATCACAGAGAGCATTGCCAAAACGATCACGTCTTAATGAAACAAGCAGTTGCTCATTTTTTTGTTTTGGATTTTGATGCCATTCTTCCATCAAGTAATGCAAGGCATCTGCAGAATTTAACTGTGTCAAAGTTAGATATTGTTGGAAACCATTTGCCTAAAATTTAATTTTACTTCGATGTATCATAATTTTGAAAACTGGCAATTACAATTACGGAGGAGCTTGAAGGTGTTTGTCAAATCGGAAAGCTGATGTCTGAAGATTCTAGTCATAAAACATAGTATAAGAAAGAAAAGGGATATAAACAGCTTTGTGAGCTTTCAGATGATGACATTTTAACTTTGTTTTGGAGAGCTAGATGTAAATCTTATTTGGAAGATGGATCCTTGGTTATTAATAATCTCACCAAAGTTTGCTTTCATCACTATTGTACTGTATGTACTTGACTTGCTTTGATAAAAAACAAAAAAATTGCAATAATTCTTTTGACGTTCATGTAAAGTAAAGAAAAAGAAAACAAAGGCATGGAACACATTCAATGAGCTTAAAAACTGCTCAACAATTGGAAGAAAAGTTTTGTTTAATACCAGGAGAAAAACTGTGTAGAGAATGTTGGTTACACACAAAGAATATTTTGCATGGTCACAATTCCCCTACTTCCTCAAGTATATCAGAAGATGCCACAGAATTCTCTGAATCGTCATTTGCTGAAAATAATTCAACTTTGTTAGATGACTCACTTGCTGCATGTTGAGCATCAATTTTTAAAAGCTCAGGAAAATCTAAGCACCAAAAACTTTTTCATGCAAACAAAACAATAGAAAAAGTAACACAAAAACTTGAAAAGGCTGTTTCTACAAAAGGAGTAAATATAGCTGCCTGTTCCCCACCACCAGCTACAAGAAGCAATGATGAAAAAGATTTTGACCAGCTTATGCTCGAGTTAAAGACTAAATTTTTGCAAACAACTTCTTTGAATGAAAAAAATTTAAATTCTTACGCCTAAGCCACAATCTTGCACAATAGATCAAACTGTGAAGTTTTTTATTGCTACTACTTACCAAGTCAGAACAGCAATGACTCTTAAGAAAGATGAAGGTGTGTTACTAAAACCTAAAAGATTAGCAAGAAAAGGGATTGATGAAGAGACTATAAACAATGGGATTTCATTTTATTTAGATGATGAGTTTTCAAGAAGGATGCCTGGAGCAAAAGAATATGTGAGCATCAGTTACAAACAGCATAAACAAAAAAGGTTTATTATTATGCAACCTGACAGAACTCTATGCTGTTTTTCGAGAGAAATTTTGCAATTCTAAAGTTGGATTTTCAAAATTTTGTGCTCTTCGTCCAAAGTGGTGCAAGACTTCTGGAAGCCATTCTGTGTGTGTTTGTGCCTTCATCAGAATACTATTCTTGCCTGCTCTGCATTAAATTTAGATTACAAAGATCTCATTAACAAAGTGGTTTGCAGTAATACAACTAAGTTGTGTATGGTACATCGTTGTCCAAATTTCCCAGGAAGGATAACCTTATTGAATATCTTTATCAAATTATTTCAGATAATACAGAGGATGAAATTGATTTCAACAATGGGAATCTACTGATAGAATAACTATTGTCAATATGGTAATGGAAAAATTTGAATTTATAGTTTTTGGCCAAAAAAATTGATCTATTAACAGCACACTCGTACATCGCCAAATCACAAGCAAGATGTTTATCAGGGCTAAAAGAAAACCTTTTATCACCAACCTGCATTGTGTTGGCAGATTTTGCGGAAAAAAATTCGATGGTGGTTCAGGATGCAGTTCAAGGATGGCACTGGACTAAGCAACAATGCACCATACATCCATTAGTATTATATCACAAAAATGCCCAAGAATAGTTAGCAGTTCAGTCAATGTTTTTTTTTCAAATGATTTGTAACATGACACTGGATTTGTATTTACATTCGATTATTACACCCTGGTATTAGTAATATTCAGTATTTCTTTGATGGTTGTTCGGCTCAATACAAAAACTACAAAAATTTCTTGAACTTAACATTTCATACACAGGACTTTGGATTTGATGCTGTGTGGAATTTCTTTGCTACTAGCCATGGAAAATCACCTTGTCATGGACTTGGCGGAACCATTAAAAGAAAGCTAACTATTGAAAGCTTGTCAAGAACAAAAACCAATCCCATTGTTACTGCATTGCAAGCAGATGAATTTTGCAAAAACACTATGCCCACTGTAGAATTTTTTTGTACCTAAGAATGATTTGACCAAAGTTTGTACAACAGTACTCTTGTAATGCACAAACAGTTTTTGTTGCATTAACAGCAGACATATTGTACTGCATAGACAGAGAATCAATACAAAATCTTTTGGTTTCATCTTGCTAAAGGAACTATCATCACAGCATTCACAGAAAAATGCTGTCAGAACAGCAACTGCAAATAAGCATTCACAATGATTTGATCTTTTTTAACAGGCAAGCTTATCTGAGACCTGAATATTCATTTTATTTCACTGCACTAAGGTTCCAAATAAGAATGGGACAGTATTAAGTTTTTTAGGTTTAGGCAATCACTGTATCATGATTGTAGGTGCTAGTCCTACAACAGCAGTCTTTAAAGTCAAATGAAATTGAAATCTCAATTAATTTCTGTCCCATTCACTGTGAGTTATTTGTTTGAAAGTGTTTAGGATATATTCTGACATTGACTTGTAAAGCAAATGTCTTTTTCAGCTTTTAAGTAAACGTTTATGATAAAAATGTTAGTTTGCGGCAAAATATATCAAAAAAAGTAAGATAGCAAAGTTTTGAATAATTTTAGTTTGAAAGAAGTTTCAAGCTAGATAGTCTTATATTCTGAAAGTTGAAGGACCACTCTACGTTATGGAATCTATCAGAAAAAAAATTGACCAATCATGGGGCGAGGCTAGCGATTGAAGTTGAAGTCAAAATTAAAACAAAACTTGGTCATAATTCCCTACATAGTGCTTATTTTGTAATTTTAACATTTTTGAATTCCTTACCTCTCCAAACATATAAATAGACACTTTGTTTGGCAATTTTGAATGAAAAATGACAATTTTAGACAGTTATATGTAAATTCTACACTTCTGAAACAGTGCCACTAGTGGCAAAAATGCAAAACTTTAAAGAGTGATATCTCTAAAACTGTAAAAGATTTTTTTTTAATTCCAAATTCTATGAAAATCATTTTCAAATAAGTAATCACATATGCAGATATGAAAAAAATCCAAGAGGTCATGTTGTTCAATGCCCACTGTGCAACACAAAAAAAAATTCAGAAGAGGCAAGAGTTACTTCTGGCTGTTTTCGGTGTGCTGGGCACAAATCTGTGGCCTGTTTGTTCCCATCACCCTACAATTTTTTGTAATCATGGTTTTAATTTTTTTCGGGTATTCATTTATTTGCGGTACTTCGGGAAGTACGATGCTGCGTTTGAAGCATTAATTTTGCACTGTTTTGCGTTGATTGTGTGTTTTGTTGTGCTTAAGGGATTCAGACCTTTATGTTCCAATGTTATTGACATTGTTCCCTAAATTAATATTCACACTGGTTGCAGGAATAAGTGTAAATTCTGCGTCTTTGTTCTCACTTCAAAGATTTTCAAACTGGTTATATCAATCATTTTTTTCTCTTATCAATCAATCCTGTAACGCTTATAAGTTATAACTTATATTTGCAAAAGAATTTGAGTACAATGCCTACACAGCACCGTTCATGCAAAAAATACATCAGATTCTTTTTGCTATATATGTGGGGAGATAACTTTGAAGAAGTACAGAAGAACTTTGACCGCTAATGCCAAGCGCTTGTACTATGCCTACTTTGGATGGGCTGTTGGTAACCAGGATAAGGTCTGGGCTCCCAATTATTGTTGTTTGGATTGCAACAACAAACTTAGCAAATGGTTTGCTGGAAAAAACGTGTCTCTTGAATTTGCTGTGCCAATGATATGGGGAGAACAGAAAGACCACATCACAGATTGTTATTTCTCCCTCACCAAAATAGAAGGGTACAACCTAACCAGAAAAATAAAAAGAGCATCATGTATCCAAACCTAGCATTTGCTATTCGCCCTGTTTCACATTCAGTAGAGTTACCAGTACCAATACCTCCAGCTGACCTGCCAGTAGTAAGTGAGAAATCGGATGAGAGTTCTGAGGATTCAGGCACTGACTTTGGCCCTTGCGTGAGTGAAAGAAGACCACATTTTATTTCTCAAAATGATTTGAATGACCTTGTACATGACTTAAATCTATATAAAGATAAGAGTAAACTTTTGGCATCACGTCTAAGGCAATGAAACTTACTCACGCTAGGAACAAAGGCTACCTTTTACAGGCAAAGATGTATAGACTTATCAAAACTGTTTTCTGCTGACGGTGAATTGTGTTACTGCAACAGCAATATTCCTGGGTTGTTTGAAAGTGTTGAAATCGAATATGACCCAGATCATTGGAGACTCCTTGTAAACAGTTCCAAGGAAAGCATGAAAGCTGTGCTTATCCACAATGGAAACACTTTACCATCAGTGCCAGTGGCATATTCAACCACTCTGAAGGAGAACTATCTCACGTTGCAGCTTATATTGGAGAAATTAAACCACAACACCAACAGATGGATGATTTGCGCAGATTTGGAAGTCATTGCAACCTTGACAAGGTTACAAGTTGGATACACAAAATATTGCTGTTTCTTGTGCTTGTGAGACTCCAGAGTGCGCAGCAAACATTACAAAAGGAAACATTGGCCCTGGAGAATAGATATTGAGTCTGGGCAACGTAATGTCACTGCCTTACCATTGGTTCCACAAAACCAAAATTATTCTGCCCCCCCCCCCCCCCCCTACATATTAAACTCGGTCTTTTCAAGCAATTTGTGAAAACTTTAAACAAGGACTCTCCAGTATTCAGCTTCTTGCAGTCAACGTTTCCCAGCTTGTCAAATGCAAAAATTAAAGAGGGTGTATCCATTGGACCACAGAACAAAAACTGTTTTGTAATGATGAGTTTGATAAAATGATGAACGAAGATGAATGCACTACGTCGAACTGTCTCAAAGATGTGTGCCAAAACTTCTTAGCTTCTCATAGAGCTGACAATTATGCTGAACTTGTGACCAACTTATTGCACAGCTATGAAGCATTAGGGTGCAAGATGTCTCTAAAAGTGCATTTTTTAGCCTCTCATTTACACTTCTTTCATAAAAACTTAGAAAATGTTTCCGAGGAGCATGGCGAGAGATTTCATCAAGACATTGCTGCCATTGAAAAAAGGTATAAAAAGAATTGGTCAGTGGGAATACTGGCAGACTACTGTTGGTCCATAAAACGGGATGGTTTTGACCTAAAGAATAAAAGGCAAAAACGATAAAAGCAAGGAAGATTGGATGGTTAATACATATGTGACAATCAATATCATCCATAAAATAAGGTGTGTATTATTGTCTATATTCAATGTATGATCACTCAATACATCTTAAATTTCTACAAGGCTTGTCTTTAACTTTTATCTATAGCTATTTTCGATGAGTACCATTAACAAATACCTTTAAAACCCCCACAAAGAGTTTCTTTGTGTTAATTAGCTCATGTAGTTCATATTTTATAGGATTGTCAACCCAAATATCTAAAAATTTTCAAATCCAAATTTCTCAACATCCTGACATGCTCACAAAAAAATAGCAGACTTGGAATCAGCGCCGCCGTGTTAACAAAGTACACACACAATGCTTTCTGGACTATTTAAAAGCTAAAAATTTGTTGCACAGTCATTCCATTATATTTCAGCAAATTTCAAGATAATATTATCTTAAAATTTGCTGAAATATAATGGAATGACTCAAGATCAAAAATGAACAACTGCTTGTTTCACTCAAACGAGATCGTTTTGGCAATGCTCTCTGTGATACTACAAGGCATATTCTGAATCTTTTAGATTATGTCTTCTTTGACACTGAAAGCTTTGTGCTGTTGCATGGTCTCAGCTTTAAGTTGCCACACAGGTATTTGTGAAAAGAAGAAATCTTTGCCAACTTTAAGTCACTATGGGCACAGCTTTCACATCACAGTGCCAGTTCTGTAGAACAACGCACTACTTTGAAAACCTGACTCGCCGACTTTGCTCATTTGTAGTGTGACAATATAATAGATTCACGTGACTTCCCAATGCACAAAGAGTGCTTTTGTGCAATCAACAGCACTTACGAAGGAATGATAATATCATCATCACTAAACCTGACAAAGGCTCCGGCACTGTCCTTTTAAACAAAAGCAACTACGTTAATAAAATGAACAAGAGACTTGATGATCAATAGAAATTTAAAAGACTTAGTCTGGTCTCCAGCAATGACAACACAGACAGCGTTGAATCGTGCCTTCAGAAGCAGTTGCTTGACTTAGTCAAAGCCGAGCTTATGCTGAAGTGGATATATGATGCAATACAACCAACTGGATTGCAAAGACTCTCAAATGTATGGTTTGCTGAAAACACACAAAGAAGGCACTCCACTTCACTCTATATTGTCTATGACAGGTTCGTCCCATCATGAACTTGGCAAGTGGTTGGCTGGCCTATTACAATCTGTGTTGGAGTGGTTTTTGTCACATTGCATTTCAGATTCATTTACTTTTTGTGTGTTCTTTTGATGTGTCCAGCTTGTTCACTAACATTTACCCTTGATGAAACCATCAAAATCTGTTCAGATGCCCTTCATGATGATTCTGATTCATAAGCACTCATTCCAAGGGATGTGATTGTTGAATTGATAAAGAGTGCTACATCCTCAGTTGAGTTCAGCTTTAATAACACTATGTACAAGCAAACAGACAGAGTAGCTATTGGATCACCACTTGGTCTGGCTTTGGCTAACATCTTTGTTGGATATTATGAAGAAAAATTATTTTCTCAAACGCAGAAGCCTCCAACATACTTCAGATATGTTGATGATACGTTTGCCATCTTCAATCACAAAGCTGAAGCAGATGAATTTCTGACAAAACTCAACTGCCTTCATCCATCCCTCAAATTCACCTTTGAAAAAGAGAAAGGAAAATGTTTACGTGGAAAGAACAGATATTGGCTTTGAAACCAGTTTATACCAGAAACTCACTTTCACCAACCAGTATTTACGTTGAAAGCCCTTTAGTCCTCTCAAGTGTAAAATAAGTCTAGTATCTGCATTAGTGCATTGTGCCCTAATGATTTGCACGAAGCATAGACTCAATGAAAAAATAGAATGGATCAAGAAAATATTACTGGACAATGGCTATCCTAAAAATGTCATCAACACTCAGATCACCAAAAAAATCGCTCAGTTTTCCACCCTTAAGCGATTTGGTCCAGAAAAGTGCCCGGTGTACTTGAGGGTCCCTTAAATTGGTAAACCCTCCACAAACTTGAAAAAAGAAGTGAAAACTGCTGTAGAGAGCTGCTATGGTTCAATCAGCACCCACTTGGTCTTTACGTCAAAGTGCATGCTGCCTGTGGTTTGCAAGGATGTTCTACCTACCATTCAGAAAAGTTCAGTCATATATGAATATAAGTGTCACTGTGACAGTCAGTACATAGGGCAAACATCTCAATGGCTACAGGATCACATCAAGCAACATGTTTTGCAATGGTTAAGACAACAATTGACCCGTCCACACCAATCTCAACCACACAGATCATGCAAACGAAATGGCACCAAACCGGATGGTGACTCTGTCATTGGTCAACATCTTTTAGAAAGTGATCAATGTGCATTAAACTATGATAACAAGTGGTTTTCAATCCTCACCACAGCATGCAGCTCTTTTGACCTTAATCTCTTCGAGGCTGCTTATATCAAGATCTGGCACCCAGCTTTATGCAGACAGAAGGAGTTTGTTTACATTCTCAAACTCTTTTGATAATCATGGCATTTGGCCTCCTGGTGCACATTCTCTAACTTTTGCTATTGCAAAATGTTTCTTTGGTGCGCTTTACAATACCAGCACTATTATCGGCTTGCCTTGATTGCCTAATGTCCAAATTAGCCACATAAAACACTTACTCACTTTAGATCTTCCCTTTTGTCACAATATTGCCGCTGATGAGAGCGTCACAAAAAGCATATGGCTCAAACAGCTGTTTTCAAAGTTTTATAATTTTGATATTTGATGACAATGAGTTTGAGCATGACAAAAGTTGACTTGCAATGGTTGAACGGCTACGTGAAGCAAGTGTGAAATAAACAGGAAATGCAAGATTTCTCAAAAAAGTGTTGCATTTTTGGGACATGTTATTGATGAGAAAGGAGTTTAGCCAGATCTGAGCAAAGTTGATGCAATCCAAAAAATGGAAGCATCAACAGATGTCAACGAAGCTTGGCGATTTTTTAGATGTGCTTAATAAGTCAAGTATGTTTAAACTTGATTTGACTGCTATGATTGCTCCCTTGAGTAAATTGCTGCAAAAAATTGTTATTTGGACATGGGGAGAAGAGCAACAAAATGCGCTTGAAAATATTAAACACGGCAGTTAGCAATTGCTTAACTTGTGATATTGACCCTAAAAAGAGCACGGTATTATCAACAGATGCTTCTTCATTTGGATTGAGACAGAGGTACTGCAAGATGCCAATGGTGTTGAAACCAGTCGCTTCTGCTTCCAAAACATTCAATGCCACTGAACAATGGTATGCATAAATTGAAAAAGAAGCAATAGCTGTCATGTGAGCATGTGAAAAGTTTTGTGATTACCTGCTAGATCTTCACTTCATAGTTGAAACTAATCACAAACTGTAGGTATAATTACTAGCGGGTAAACCTCTAAATGAGGTATGACCATGTAGCCAAAAATGTAAATGCACTTAATGTTTTTTTATGTTCAGTTAAGTATGTTCCAGGAAACCAATTTGCTTTCACATATGCTCTACCACATGCTCCCTTGCCTCCAACCAAGTCAGAATGAGACCGAGAAATATTTGAAGGTGAAAAAGAACACATTTATGTTATTTGGCAATCATTTCAAACATTTAAAGGTAAACTGCAACAAGTTCCGAACATAATATTTCAGGATGAACTAGCTGCAAAATTATTGATTTTTCTTGACACAAATGGCTGACAAAAAATAAGCTTCAATACAATATTACACCTCACTGCCACAATCATGATTTCATTTCATATAAATGAGTGATTCCAATATACAGGGTGTCCATAAAATCTGTGTGCACTTTAAAAGATTTATAACTTTATTTGTATTTGCGATAGAAATAATCTGTAAAAAGTGTTATAAAGTTTCATCTACCTAGTTTTAAGTGCAGTTATTGAATGATTCTTTACCACAAAATTAGAAACAGTGTTTCAAGTGATACAGTGTTCCTACAAAATGGAGCTTCTTGCCACTTTGCTCTGCATATTAGACAGTTTCTAAATCTAGAATTTTTTAAATGATCGATCAAAAGGGGCAGATCATTTTCTTGGCCTCTGCATTTGCCAGATTTCACTTCATTAGATTTTTTATGGAGACATGTAAAAACAATTGCATGTGCAACCAAACCTGGTTCATTACAAGATTTAAAAGTTAAAATAATTAATGTGATTTGGGGTATTACTGTAAATCAGTTGGCAAATGTTTTCTGTGAACTGCGAAATTGTATTACCCTTTGCATTGCTAACGATGGAGGACATGTGGAAACTTAAATAAAATTTCATTAATACCTTAAACAATCTAGATTTTCTTCTTTCTAATTCTTTTTACAGATTATTTTTATCACAGATACAAATAAAGTTATAAATTTTTTAAAGTGCACACGAACTTTATAGACACCCTGTATTTCAGGTCAAGAAAAATCCCATCTTTTTCAAAGTTGATGAACATTGTCAGATTGATGATTAATGGTCAAATAACCACCAAAAACATTTTCTCTTAAATTGTTCAAGTACTTGAGCAGTTTTACAACTTAAAATTTTACCAAACGATGACAGCATTGCAGCTATAAAAAATACAATTTGCTCAATTTCTCTTAAATCTGATTTTTAAAATTTGTAAAAATTGATATTTGAGTATTTTTGTGGGTGAGCAATACAATTTTTAATCAAAAATATCAAAAAATATTTAGATTTCTCTCAAATGCATTTTTTATAATTTAGGGGGTCCTGGCTTTTTCAAAATGTGGCCACAACAAAAAAAATTTTTTGCTTGAAATTGATCTGCAACACGTGTAGCTGTTACAAAAGTGATTTATAACAATGTTCCATTTTGTTTCTCACTATATTCTACCCTAGCAAATACACCTCTTCACATGCAAATCTGCAGTCATGCAACAGCACACTTTTCACATGAATATTTGCAATCAGTAATTGCTTTATCTTTTTAGTGTATTTAATAAAATGAGTAAGCATAGTTTTTTAGCCTGTTCATCTTGGTAAAGCAGAAACAAATGATTTTTAAAAAACTATGCAAGTTTGACAAAGAATACCTCAACCATTATCTAGGTTTATAATTGCCACATAACATTCAAAAATAACTGGTATTTCAGTTTGTTTTGTATTTCATGATATCAAATCTTCCCAAAGACTGTTTAAATTTTTTTGATGGGCTAAACCTTAAAAATGTAGTTGAATGTTTAATTTAAAAACTGTTCCAGCAAAAATTACTGTTTCATCCAATCTCTAATCAATTAACACCTACAAATTCAACACCCATACATACTACATGCAGTCATATAGTAAAACAGTAATAGCAAACAAAACAAAATGAAAATATTTATTTGGCTGACAATGATGCTTAACTAAGAAGTATTGTAATATTATTAAATTCTTCAGAGTCAATCTTGTAGCTTCTACCATTAGAAGTGGTTGGAGGATTTAGCCTTAATATCACTGATAAAGGTGGCATCCAGCATATATCATTTTTACTTGGCCAAAAAAATGAGTCTGATGGACCATGTGGATGCATAAAAGTTATCTTAATGTCATTGCTTGCCCAATCCGCTTCAAGAACCATTCCAACTCACCACTGCTCATTATATTTACAAGCAGCATAACTCATGCCTCGAAGATCAGCTAGGGTGTAGGATGGGGAAGCAACATAAAAACAATGAGATCCAGTACTAGTTTCATCATCAGACAATCGTTTGTAGACCACTATTCTCTCAGCAAGTGAGTAAAAATGATGAAAACTGTGTTTTCCTACCACAGCACTTCCTTTTTGGTAGCGATCAACTTTCTCAACATTAAATTTATTGAATATTTTTCAGATGGATGTGCAGGACAATATAACAATTTCAAAAATTTTATAAATTTGACACATTACCAATTGGACTTCAACCTTGCAGCTTCATGGTCGTTTTTTGGAACCAGTCATGGAAAATCACCTTGTGATGGAATTGGGGAAGTTGTTAAACGCAAATTTTCCCACGTTAGTTTAACTAGAGATACAATAAATCCAAACACTATTTTTATACCAGCACGATGGTGTAGTGATTAGAGCATCTGCATTGCAGTCGGTAGACCTGGGGTTCATTCCCAATGTCATACCAAAAGACTTTAAAAACTGGTACTTATAGCTTCCCTGCTTGGCACTGAGCATAGAAAGGGATAGTGTGGAGAACAAGCCGGCAAACTTGCTTGTTGTGTCCTTGGGCAAGGCACTTAACAAAACTCCTCCACCTTTATGTGGCAGACAGATGGCCTACCCATACTTCACCAGGTTACAATTGTGAAGTTGCTAACCCAGCATGTCACAAAAGACGACTCTTGGGTACCCACCAGTGGCAGTCTGCCTTGTGGTGGCAGGGCTACCAGTCACTGAAGACTGGTTTGAAATGGGCTGCCATCTTTCCCCTAGCCTCATTTCAATTAGGTTGACTACATGAACCTGAATTGTCATTCATGTCGTACCTTCATCCTGAGAAAGAGGAGGGGTAACCACAAACAAACATCATACAAAAATTGCCTGGCAAAAACAAGATCACTTTTAACTACACGAAAAAAAATATAGAATTAACCTCTTGCTGGTAGCACTCATGTGCAAACGAGCTTGTAAGAATTGGATATATTGTA
The DNA here is from genome assembly GCA_963675345.1 of Trididemnum clinides. Taxonomy (NCBI): domain Eukaryota; kingdom Metazoa; phylum Chordata; class Ascidiacea; order Aplousobranchia; family Didemnidae; genus Trididemnum; species Trididemnum clinides. Next base: position 2,524,058 of record OY776290.1, on the reverse strand, counting down.
TCTCTAGTTAAACTAACGTGGGAAAATTTGCGTTTAACAACTTCCCCAATTCCATCACAAGGTGATTTTCCATGACTGGTTCCAAAAAACGACCATGAAGCTGCAAGGTTGAAGTCCAATTGGTAATGTGTCAAATTTATAAAATTTTTGAAATTGTTATATTGTCCTGCACATCCATCTGAAAAATATTTAATAAATTTAATGTTGAGAAAGTTGTTCCTAATGTATTCAGTTAACTTTTGTTGAAGCTTCCAGAAAAAAGATGCATCATGCTCCACACCATCTGGTAAAAAACAAAAAGATTTTTCAATAAGATGGTGATTTTGTTTAAGACACACTACAACTGAATGTACTGTGCAATACTATTTACTTCAATATTAGTAGTTTTCTGCAGTCTAAAAGAATAATTGCTTCATTTTCACCAAGAAGCTCTATTCTACGTTTCAGATACTGAGATTGGGATTTTGAAATAAAAGAATGTGCAGTTAAATCGCTTATTTTCTTTGCCACATTTTCTATAAAATCACCTACAGGCAAAAACATTGCAACAATTTGAGCTCGGTCTGTTGATTTCCATTGTTGAAATTGAATGAAATCATTATTCATTTCTTCAAATAGTTTCCTTAAAAGTTCCAGGAGAGCTTCTTCATCAGGACAATCACTACAACGATACACCATTGTTATCACACACCATCACTGACATCTTTTTTCTGTGTGACATAAGTACATGCATCAGCCAGCAACACTCGGTTTTGGTGGATGCTACAAACACACTCTATGTGTTCTAGAGGCACCAGGCGCAACACACCATTTTGGTTTAACCTAAAAAAATCGAGAAAGTCCAACTTTAGTGAAATCATAATCAAGCTTAAATGCAGCATACAACTCTTTGACTGTACATAAAAAAGACATTTTTGATGGTAGTGTCCTCTCCCTATACTTACTTTGTTTTTTGCACCAGGTAGCATTCTAGAATATTCATGATCTTCGTAATGACTAACAACTTGCAATTTGGCTTTTTCAGTTATTTCTTGTCTCTTTTTTATAGCAAGAATGGTTAAAATCCTTCTGTCCTTTTTAGCTTGAGTGGCTCTATTAACCAAGTATTTTGAACAATTGAAGGAACTTATTGTTTCTTTTGTAGTCTTTTAGAGTAAGAATTTGTGCTTCCTCTGCTCTGGATGTCTCAATGTTATTAAACTTTACTCTTAGTTCTTCTATTAACTTGGGAATACTTATTTATTCATTGGGAATATTTCTACTGTTAAGATTGATTTACTATCTCAAACAAAACAGAAATTAAACTCAATGTAAACTAGCCTGAGCATAACTGAACCAAGTCAATACAGATTTTCTTTTATACATACGAAGGTGGGCTGAAAAGTTCGTAGCCTCACTATGAAGGAGTTGTGACAGATCAGTGAAACTTGCCATGCGTTAAATTCATGCTTTCGTGATACTGACTGCGATATTTTTTTGAGGTAACCCTATGCTGGATAAGTAATTTCGCACTTTAAAAAGTTGTACTACAGAGATTTTGTAATATCAAGAGAATTTTGCATTTTGGTTTTTTGATGATCTTGTGAATATGGATAAGATTTAGCACCGTGGTGTGATCAGATATTTGCAGAAAAAAGGATTAACGACCAGGAAATTCATGCTGATATGGTTTCCACTTTGGGGGATGATGCTCTGGCTTTATCAACTGTGAAGAAGTGGGCAGCGGAATTCAAGAGGGGGAGGGAGAGCCTTGAAGATGATCTGAGATCAGGACATCCTTCCACAGCTACCACCCAAGAAAATATTGACCGCATTCATCAAATGGTAATGAATGACAGACCATTAACCATTAGTCACTTGGCCAATGTTATCAGCATCTCTCGCGAACGAGTGGAGAACATTCTCCACAACAAACTTGGCATGTCAAAAGTTTCGGCTCAATGGGTTCCCTGGCTTTTGACACCTGATCAAAAGCTCACCAGACTCGTCATGTCAGAAGCGAACTTGGCAAGATTTGAGGCAGACCCAGATCGTTTTGTTGAGCGTTTTCTCACCCAAGATGAATGTTGGGTCCATCACTTTGAACCAGAGACCAAAAGGCAATCCATGCAGTGGAAGCACTCAACTTCTCCTGCTCCAAAGAAGGCCAAGGTGGTGTCATCCACAGGAAAAGTGATGGCCTCCGTATTTTGGGATGCAAAAGGCATTGTGTTCATCGACTACCTTCAGAAAGGTAAAACTATCAATGGAGAATATTATGCCAAATTGCTAAGGGAGTTAGGACAAGCAATCAAGTCAAAGTGGCCTGGAAAGTTGACAAAAGGTGTCCTGCTTCATCAGGACAATGCTCCTGCTCACAAGTCTCTGGTTGCAATGTCCGCTGTGCATGATTGTAGCTTAGAACTGATTGATTACCCTCCATATTCTCCTGATTTGGCACCATCGGATTATTTTCTGTTCCCAGACTTGAAAAAACATCTTGCTGGAAAACGGTACGAGAGTGATGATGACGTCATTTCCACTGTAGAGGACTTTTTTGAGGGTCAGGAGGAGAACTTCTATGCCACTGGGATCCGAGCACTGCAGCACAGATGGAAGAAATGTGTGGACCACAGAGGAGATTATGTTGAAAAATAAACCTACTTTGGTCAAATTTAAATACTTTGTGTTAGTCAGGCTATGAACTTTTCAGCCTACCCTCGTAAGCAGATGACAGATGATAAGACTGCTAAGTCAGCAATATCTCTAATAGTTCAATTAAAATACTCCTTTATTAAAATGATTTAATTTTGACAGGAAATTCCATGAATCAAACCAAAAGTTATCTTGAAAGACTTTCTGACTATCAATGGTCAAGCAAAATAATTGAAAGATTCATAGAAGTTTGTTAGCTCAGCTCTAATTGGTGATGACAAAATATTCTGTAAGCCAAGCAGCAATTTCATGATGAACAGCTATGCTAACTTTACTGGATTAAACTTACATGAAAAATCCACAATGTATAAATTATTTTCAATCATCAGTGTTTTAACATCATGTTCTAATGCTCTTACATTAAATCATATCTACATCATAATAACATAATCAAATAGTTATTTATCAAAATTAAAAAACTTGTTTGTTATGAAATTTACCAAGTTTTCTGTTGCCTTAAACTATTTAGAATAACATGGAAAAATATTATAAATCATTTGCATTACAACAGTATGCATTGTTGATCAAATTCAAGCAAAATCAAATTTTGTTTTGTTGTGGCCACATTGTAAAAAAGCCCCCTCAATGAAGACCCCCAAAAATTTTCTGACATAAATTTAAACCAAAAGTAAATCTTTTTCAACAATTTTAATTAAAACTTTGAATTCCTCACCATCAAAAATACCCGAAAACTAATTTTCACAAATTAAAAAAAATTGTTTAAGAGAATTACATAAATTGTGTTCTTAATAGCTACAACACTGCCACCTTGTGACAAAGTTTTAAAATGTTGTAACTTTAAAACCACTTGACCGATGTAAATGAAATTAATTTTGAAATGCTTCATTGAAAATCTTGATAAAATATCTTATAATTGTTAGTTTTTTTTTCAACATAGTTTGAAAATTTGCAATTTTTGACCTAAAATGTAATGGAATGACCCAAATGTGAACTACATTTGAAAGAAAATTGCTTTGTTACACCATATTGAATAAGATTTAACATTTTAGAAAAAATCCAAAAGCAAGGCATTACTAAATGCAGAAATCAGTTTGATGGGCTGCAACAAATAGAGATTTCCAGCATGTTGTTTCAAAATGTTCTATATGCTATCCAATGAGACCCAAGCACACCAAATCAATGATACCATAGGTGTTGGCGAATCAACCATGGCAAAAAAGGCCAGTGATTTGTTTATGTAAAACAATCAAAACTACGTGATTGCATTTGATTATTTTTCTCAATACTAAGAAATTGCTAAATTGCAAAAAACTACAATGTCTTTTGACATGATTGTGCTTCTAAAATCAATTTTTTGAGGTATTGTATACCAGAACAGTGTAACACATCACAGTTCTCAATATTCTTCTTTCTAGTTTTCAAAGTATGGCAAGGTGTACAACAGTTTGTACTACACAAAAACCAATGAAAAAGCAGAATGAGTGGTTTGAATTGTCAAACGTCTGCTTTCTAAAGCAAATGATCTTTACATGGAAATGCTGAGTTATTGAACCATGCTTTTGAATTTAGAATACAGCCCTAAAAATTGTTGATAGGAAGACTTTTATGAACAATGATTCCTGTCCTTCTATACAATCTACTGCCAAAGTGCAACGATTTAAAGAGTCTTCGGTTAATGGCAAGAGTGACAAAACTAGCTGAAAAACGAACTTTGAGTCATACCATAAATTGAGACATTTGCCTGTTTTGAAACCTAATACCGATAATTGGTTTAGGGAGAGTTTTTTAAAACCACCAACATATTGTGGTGAATTTGAATTAACTACAAATGATTGATCGTAGGTTATAAAAACAAAAAAATGACAATCCTGTTTGTTACAATCATAAATTTGTGACCACTGTTCCCAAACAAAAGAAAATAATGATAAATACAATGTAGAATAAGCTAATGCTAGTACTGACATGAACGATGACAATAATTCCAATATTATTCCTCCTTGTTTCAGGAGAAAAATTAATCCTCCAAAGTGCTTTAGCATGTAATATGCTGCGATTCTGCAAATTTTTCAATTAAAAAGAAGCAGCAGTACCTGTAAAGCTTGATTTAAGCACGTATTGTAGTCTCAAACATGCCATCCTAATTATCAATGCCTACAGAGCTTTAGAATAATTGCCTTTTCATGTGCACTAATGGCATGCTGTGAGGAGCATTCAAGAAGTAATGCAACCAGGTTTGTTTCTACAAGATTTGGTTGTAAAGATACACAAATTGTACGTCAAAGCATATACCATGAACACTTCATAGTTACTTCTCAGTGTAATCTCTTGCTTTTCATGCTGCCTTTTCTTACCTTTTAACAAGTGCATATATTTCCTCATTGTAAAATTCTACACACTGCATTTTCAACCAAGACCACTTTCACTAAGTCCTTCCTGTCCATCATTGATTTCCTTGACCCACCTTGTCAATGTACTGTAGTCTTCTGCATCGTCACTGTACACTCGCTTTAGCCTTTTATTTATGTCAAAGTTGTCTCTCCCTCCAACAATAAAAATTCAATAACTTTTTGCTTTTGCTGAGATTGCTTTGCAGCAATCATACTAGTTTTACCTTTTAACGAAAAAGACAGAAGAGTTGCTTAAACTTTGAATTGCAGATTGCAGTAATTCAAAGTCTCTTTTTTTATAAAATTATGTCAACATCAGTTACTAATCTACAATCTGTAAAAAGAATCAAATGTGAGATAAATGCAAGAAATAACATCACTTGCATTACCAATACCTTTCGTAAAACAGCTTGTTGTGAATATGTAAAACACACCCAAGACCTGCAAATACTGAGCAGAGGTAACCACATAATACAGATATAATAAAGTCAGGTCTTGCAGAGAAATTCTATTTTTATATTGTTTTCTTGAAATCTATAGCATAGTAATAACATTGATTATATTACTGCTGGTGGCTCAGTTATCAAAACAATTTCATAGTTGATCATTTTATTGTAGAGATCAGAGTTAAATTGCAATGTTGACAAACAGAAAATTTGATAATCTTAATGGCCAAAAGAATTCATAATCCAAATTACATTCATCCTCACTCCCTCACTTGATGCTTGTTGTCACTGAGTATAGCAATCAAGACATTTTTCAGATATTGAGTAGTCAATCAGCAAACAGAACATTTTAGAATAGGGAGAAAAAGCATTATTCTGAAGCAATTTCTTGACAGTTCTACAAGCTTTTTCAGATAATTTTTGGGTAAAGAGCAATCTTTAAAAAACAGGTTTGTACCTCAAGTAAAATTGATCTTTTTGGATATCAACCCAAAAGAGAATGTTTATATCCATATTGTAATCTTATTCACAAGGCCTGTCAACTCAACAAATGTCTTGGTAGTTGCAACACATAAACATAGAATTTTGAATGAAAATTATTTTTTAAATATTTCTTATAACGGTGACTCATGGTCACTGTGTTCACTGCATTGTTTATCAAAGAAATTTTTGTATTTCCAATAATTAAGTTAGTTATTTGAACAATAGGCTTACTGGTACTTGCTGTTTACCAGCACAGTGATGTAGATTAGACCAACCACTTTGTAGTTGATAGACCTGGGTTCAATGCTCCACTCAAGTCATACCAAAAGACTTGAAAAAAATAGTATTCCCAGCTTTACTGCTTGATACTCAACAAACGAGGAGTAGTGTGAAAAAACTGCCAGCAAGTTTACTCGTTGTGTTCTTGGGAAAAGAACTAAACAGAATTCCTACATCTTGACATGGCAGACAGGTAGTAGGGCCAAGCAGTTTACCCTTTATTATGGCCCAGCCTGCCTAAAGACGTGCAAGCAAAGCATGAGCTCATATGCAGGAATAAAAATACTTGTTGTTGAATTTTGTGACCAAAGTATTTTTACTATCCAGCTGGTCTTCTTTTGTAACGTTTGATCCTATCTTTTGTGTCAGATATGTGAAGGCTATTAATAACGATCAAACAGGTTATTTTTAGATTTGGAAAAACAAATGTTTGTGGACAAATACATCGGCAAAAATTGGAACAGTTGCAAACACTTATGTCAAACAGTTTTTGCTGTGCTCATACATTATTAGTCACAATTTTTGTAAAAATTTGGGGTTACTTCTTAACTTTTGATAAAGTTTTGGTTAAAATGTTATTCACTTTTTCTTTGTAACCTTTCATCATAACACAAAACTGTTTTTCTGTAAGATGTGAAATCCATGCAGGTTCTACAATAGAGTGGATTACACCAAAAAATCTTTGAAAGTTAAAAAAGATGACTGAATATTTGCCTTTGGCTATAAAACTTTGCCCCAAATGTTTTGGGTGATTGACAGCAAAAATAGGGTGTCAACCTCACCACAATGGTAAAAAAAAATCAAATTTGCTAGAAGTACTATAACTCAAAAACTGCTCACACTAGAAAGCTGGTTTTAGTCTTAAAAGTGGGAAAATATTTTGTATCTCATCTAATTGAGCATTTTCTTCAACTTGTATCAGAAAAGAAATGAGAAAAACCAATTCTAATGCTAAATTTGGAGAAAATTCATCCAATATTCAAAGAGATTTTACACAAGTTACAAAAATTGACACAATAGATTGGCTATAAACATGCAAAAAAAAAGATGTTATTGGTTAGGAAAAACAAGCAACTTTCAAACTGATTCTCGGCATTCAATTTTTTCAACTTTGCTGACTTAACCTTCAGGCGAACTTGTCCATTCTCTTCATTCAATACCTGAAATTGATGCAAAAAGCTTCTGATACTCTCTTGACATGTCTTTCCACAGCTTCATTGTGGTAGGAATGCAACATAACCAGTTTTTGTAATTTATTTGCATTTCTGTCATCATCAGAAAAGCTGCAAATAGCTGGTGGTTAGTTGCAATCCTGCAAATTTACCAGTTTTGTAGTAAGCATCTGTTTCTCATCATGGGCTGGAGATACAAATTTTTTTACAGCAGTGGATGTTGAAAACACTGTTGCACTTTGGTTAACTCTAAACAAACTAAAAGCCTTTGTGACAGCTAAATTACGATATATTTTATCATCATCTGCCAACAGTAAATTTTCATGGTGCGCAGAAAAAGCAATTCTTTTGAGAGCACTGAGTGAATGGTCTCTTACTTTGATGCTTGAAACCTTCAAAACTTGTTTAAACTTCTTGCTTAAACTTGTTTACAAAACTTCCTCTGATAGAAGTTTTTTGATCAATCTGTAAATTTGTGCTGATGATTGATTTTAAGAAAACTTGGAAAGTAAACTTTGATACAAAATTCTCATAATGCCCTTAACAATTTTGATGTCTGTGGTACAAAAAACACACAAGGATGCAGCAAGCCAATGTTAACCACTTCCCGACGGTATTTATACGAGCTGGATGTGCCCTCTCAACGGTATTAATTTTGAACAAATTATCGATTATCGATAAAATTATTATTATCGATTACAAATATAGCCCAATAGCGGCATACGTCCGCTAAATGCCGCTATTGGGCTATATTTGTAAGGGCGGACAGAGAAGCTTGCCGTTGGTCCTGCACTGAAAGTTTGCGTCATAGGATGCTCTCCGTCGGCAGGACGCGACTCTCCATGCGTCATAGGACGCTCTCCGTCGGGAAGTGGTTAACGATAAAGCATGGGATAGTCTCCCAACTTCTAAAATCATCAAATTTTCATCCACGCTATCCATCATACCAACAGCACACATGCAATAAGCATAGTTTTGATCCTGCCTTGAATCAACAAAGATGTCATCTTGTACATTGGGAAAGTTTTGATTTCGAACAAAGTTAAAATCGACAGCTCTGCTTCCTGAAACATAACTGTTCAACTGGTTTTTTGCTGCTCCATCCAAAGTCATAAAAACATGTCTCAAAGGGAATTCATTGCAATGGAGCAAACATAATGTCCATTGCAATGGTCTATGGAATAGAGCTTTCAGCGAAGCTAATTCAGTCTGCATAGCAACCTATCACAGTTGCTGTATTTGGATTCCAGTTTGGTGTTTTTAATAACTTCATAAATTGGCTTTGTAATTTACTGACCAGTCCATGCATCAGAAATCACTCAAGACAAATAGATTTCTTCAAGTTCTCCAACTATCACCTAAATCTTCTTGACAGGTTTGCATGTGCAAAATTTCACCCATTCCTGTCATCATAAGTGTTATGCCTTAACTCTTTCACTACCATGAAGCAGTCCTTGAATTCATTGTATCAGATACAAAATAAGGCTAATTTGCATAAAAAACTATTGTCCTTACTTTTATCATTTAATGATTTAAGGCCATTGACTATTATATTGATTATGTCATATTGCTGAAAAAGAAATTTCATTGTGATTTAGAATATGCTGACCTTCAAAAATTTTTTTCAAAAATGTGATTTATGCAAATTAACTTCCTCTTTTTTGGGAGTAAATTACTTTCAAAATAAGTTACCGTAGCTTTAAAAAATTCTAGAGTTTATTTTTTGGTGAATCTTTTCAAAAATTTAGACACATCGTGCTAAAGAACCATGTTTTTGAGAAAAAGTAGTCAAAATGTACCACATTACTTAGTTTTTCTACAATTGTTACTTTTCTGAGACCCAGAGCCACTGGTATTTTAAGATTTTTTTGGGCCAGAACAAAAAAATGTGTATTGGAACTGCTGTTTTTGATTGATCAAGATAAATTGATTAAATCAAACTAAGTAGTGTAATAAATTTTGGAAAAGAAAATTTCATACCAAGATGTGTATTCTAAAAACAATATTTTGTCACTCAAAATAAAATAAAAACTTCTTTACTCTCTTTTTTTTTGTTTAGGAAAACCAAGCTACGTCAAGTTCAAAAGGTATTTCAGGGCTCGTGTGTAGATAAATGTTTTGAAACAGTTGCTAGATAATGCTATGAGGGAAAAGGTGCCAGATGAATGGAGGAGGAGTGTGCTAGTACCTTTGTACAAATGTAAAGGAGACATCAAGAAATGTGGAAACTACTGGGGGATCAAGTTGATGAGCCACACTATGAAACTGTGGGAGAGGGTAATAGAAGCAAGGATAAGGAAGGAGATAGCAATCGCTGAGCAACAATTAGGGTTCATGCCAGGAAGGAGTACCACCGACACAATCTTCTGTTTGAGGATGCTGTTGGAAAAGTGGACTGATGGGCAGAAAGCGGTGCACTGTGCCTTTATTGACTTGGAGAAGGCATACAACAGGGTATTCAGAAGGAACTGTGGAAATGATTGCAGTTAGCTGAAACATCAGAGTGCTACATAAGATTATTAAAGACAAGTATGACAGAGTGACAACAACTGTGAGAAGTGCAGCAGGGTTGACTGAGGAATTCAAAGTACATGTAGGTGTTGGACTTCACTAAGGTTCAGCACTCAACCCATTCCTTTTTGCCATTATCATGGACAAGCTGATGGAGGACATCAGGAAGGACACACCATGGGATATGCTGTTTGCAGATGACATAGTGCTGTCTAGGCAAAATCATAGAAAGCTAGAGGATGATCTGGAGATTTGGAGAAATGCACTGGAGCAAAGAGGCCTGAAAGTGAGCCAGAGCAAGACCGAGTATATGAAGACTGGGAGTGTGGATGATAGAAAAGAGCTAAAGCTGCAAGGAGAAAAGCATAAAATACTTGGGTTCAACAGTTAGCAGCAATAGAAGATGTAAAAAAGAAGTGAGAAGGATCCAAGCAGGCTGGATGAGTTGAAAGGAGGTGTCTGAAGTTCGGTGTGACAAGAAGTTATCAGCAAGGGTTAAGGGTAAAATGTACAAGAGTGTTGTTAGACCAGCCATGCTTTATGGCATAGAAATGGGGGCAGTGACGGAAAGACAGGTGGGAAAAATGGAAGTTGCAGAGTTTAAAATGGTAAGATGGGCACTGGGAGTGACAAGAAAGGACAAGAAATGAATACGTGAGAGGGACTGCAGAAATTACAAAGTTAGGAGACAAACTTTGGACTTTAAGGCTACGTTGGTATGGACACATGAAAAGGAGAGAAGGCTACATGGAAAAAAGGACGATGGAGATGGTGGTGCCAGGTAGAAGCAAAAGAGAAAGGCCAAAGAGAAGGTGGATGGATTTGGTGAGAGAAGATATGGAAAGAGTTTGAGCTAAGAAGGGAAATGAAGTTAATTGGGACAAATGAAAAATACTTTTGCGCTGTGGCAACCATGAATAGGGAGAAGCCGAAAAGAAGGTTGCTAGATAATGCAAAAAAAATCATGCTTTCAAGAAAAAACAGTTAAAAATTATTAAAAGACAATTTTTTGTTCAATTTTTAAAGTTCAGAAGCCAAATTTTTTGGCGTTTTGGAGGATCCTGAAAGCTACTGCATCTACCTTTTTCACCAATTGTAATAAAGTAACTCCTTGCCCATACCACCTAATATTGCCTATATTTGAAAAGACTGGTTCTTCCTGATTCAAATGACATGTAGTTTATATATATTATTTTGTTGCTTATTTTTGTTGGTGAAATAAGCTTCTCTGATAAACACAAGCACCAGCTGAGCAAAACAACTGTAATGGTTTTACTATTTTATCCCGATGTGTAGTGTTTTAAATTATATATGTATAGCTCTAACCTGGTTGTTATCAAGTATTGTGTTAGCAACGTGAGACTTTCTCTGCCTGATATAAATATTTATATTATGCATGTATGCATTTCCACTCACTCCACCATTTTGCTTTCTTTTCAACAATGCATGGCACAAGCTTGCAGTCGAGTGTAGTTGTTTATTTTCTTTTTTTAGGAGTTTCAAGAAAGTGCTGAAGGTAAGAAAAGATTTTACTTATTGTGTGGCTTGCATAAAATCATGCTATAACTTTTAGTTTTCATGTAAACTTAAAAAAATGTATTTCTGTTTGAAATGTTGTGTAGCCAGTTGGCAACAATGTTAAAGCTTGCAATGTATCTTATTCATAAAATTTTCTAGATGATGAAGAATAGGTGCAGATTCAGCACCAGATTATCATTTTTGCGTGACACATCAAAACTTGGAGAGCAGTCAAGAGGGGTATTCTATTGTCATTTGACAACTGGGTTAGGGTCGAATGGAACTAATAATGAAATCTATAATGAAAACAATAAAAAATGTTTTAGCTAAAGCATATTCAAGAGTGGATATTATTTTTTTCATCCAATGTTTTGAAGAAGCCAATACTCATTCATAAAGGAAAGAACTTTAGTGCTCCTCCCCAAGACCTGAGGTTGTTGTTTTCCTTTTGCCTAAGTCCACCATACAAGCTTTGTGTAATGCCTTGACCTCCTATACCTCACCCAAATATTTTCCAAATATGCCACTGAGTTCAGATATAATAGTAAGCAACATCACGTTTTCTTTTTGATAGAATGCCACTAACAACAAATATATCTTTTACAAAAAAAAGAAATTTTTCTGTCATTCCACCACCAGATATTTTGAATCATGACATTTCTGATTCAGGAGATGGAGAATATCTTCCACCAACCGAGAGTCTGCTTGCTGACGATGATTTTTCAGAAACTAGAGTAGCTTTAGTGACAGCAACAACAACGAAAAACCACAGCCCACCACATGAACATGAGGTACATCACACCCTAGCAAAAATCAAAGTAGAAACCAAGAAATAAATTGGAACAAATATTTGTGTTTATCTGTTGATCATGACATTGTGGACAGCAGAGTTATAGTCTCAGCCAAAATCTTCAAGACTGAGTGAGACAAAGCATTGACATTGCAAGACTGAGACTTTTAGCAAAAAGTCGAGAAAAGACTGAGACTTGAATGTGTCGAGACTGAAACCAGACACAAGACTTTTGAAACCAAACGTTTATAAAATATCACAAATATTTTTAACATTAAATATTTTGGACATTTTGATGAATTTTTGAACACGCTGCAATATACCATGCTATGAGCTATTCACTAAGGAACAAACTATATAATAACGAACAAGCACAAGCTTACTTCTTACCACCTTCATCTCCGAGTTTAGTTTATGTTTGTTGATTTGAAAATTCCCATTTGATATATTTGTTTTGTGATAAAAATGATTTTTGGTAGCAACTAGCAAAATTCAAACATCAAGCTGCTTTTAATGACAACCTATTATGTCGTATGCAGAATGCACATGTGCACAGTGCAGCCTATCTCTGCCTTATTTTTTTTCTTCAAAATTCATGTAAAAGGATAAATTCTGCATTCGGTGGATGTAGAATAAGACAAAATGTAAAAATGGCCATAAGCAGCAGCCATCTTATAAAAGTGCAGAAAAATTGCAATTGTACCACCAGCAAGAGAACAAAAAATGCAAAATTTACTGATGATAATGTTTGTCTAGACAGAAACGGATTTGTTCTAAAATGACAATTTAAACCAAAACTAACAAGAAGAAAACCGTTTGTCATCTGACAAAGCAATCCAAATCTCAGAAAATACATATTGTTTATGTGCTTTATAATTAGTTAATTACCTACCGGTACAGTACATTGCAAACAAATAGAAGAAATAGCATTAACATTGAATTTTTTTTATTGTTGCAAGTGCCTCCAAATATATTTCAGTAAATTGAGTTATCAGCCAGGAATCATCAACATTATTTTTTTCAACAAATTGATATAATATGGACACTCTCAGTGTTGTCAAAAAAATAGATTATCATGAAATAACACACAAAAATTAATGTTGCAAGAACAAGACCAACAAAATTGTCACTTCAAGTTGGAATTTCTGTAAACACATAAACCAAAAGTTTACAAAAGATTTTCATTACATTTCAAAAATGTTAGCATGCTTAATGTATTGGAAGTCATCCTTGATCGATGTTGCCAAACAATTACAGTAGAATTTGCTTAAGTCATGATCGGCTAACTCGTCGTTTTGCATAACTCATCATTTTTTGAAAATCCCAAACAAAACTGCTGCGTTTTGTGTACAACTCAATTCGTCTAAGTCGTCATCAGCTAACTCGTCATTTCACTTGTCTCATCACTGATTTTGCTTCCCCTTGAAAGAAAATTTTGTTTACTTTGTCAATCATCAGCCAATTTAAAAGGACGTTTCAGTCGGTAGGCTACTGCAATTGTTTAGTTGAAGTGCACAACTACCCTGAACACGTAATTTCAAAGCTGCTTATTATGCAACAACCCCTAATTAGAATGCAACAATGCAGCCAGATTAACGATACTTATTCACAGTTTGTGAAACAAGTAGGCTATTTTCTCAGATTAAAATTGTTCAAAATGCCTAAAACGAACAGAAAACTGAAGACTCTCTCTTTAAAAGGAAATATGAAATTATCAAGAAAGTACAAAATGGTGAGATCAAGAATAAAACGAAGTTTGCTGAAGATGTGGGGATTAAAAGGACAACTTTGAGCTCTATTTGTGCAAATTCCAATAAGATCATTGGTGATTACGAAGCAGGAGGTAACAGCAACTCAAAAAGAACAAGAAAACATGGTTTTGAGGATGTAGATAACTATTTGCTGAAGTGGTTCAAATGTGCCAGGGATCAGAAAGTTCCCATCAGTGGGGAAATGCTCTTGTTGAAAGGCCAAGAATTCACAAAAGAGATTGGCTATGAAAACTACAAGAACCTAGACATGAACTGGATCAGCAGATGGAAGGTGAGAGAAGATATCGTGTGCAAGAGACTTCATGGGGAAGCAGCTTCAGTAGATCAGCAAGGAGCTAACGACTGGCAAAGAAACAGATTACCGTTGCTTCTGAAAGAATACAAAGCAGAAAATATTTTCAATACTGATGAGACTGGGCTGTTTTTCAAATGCCTTCCTGAAAAAAACCATGTTTTCAAAGCACAAAAGTGCGCTGGAGGGAAGATGTCGAAAGAAAGAGTTACTGTGCTGGTCACTGCTAGTATGACAGGGGAGAAGCTGCCTTTGTTTGTGATAGGAAAATATGCCAATCCTAGATGTTTCAAAGGGGTTAAAAAGCTTCCAGTTTCGTATGATTCCAATACCAAAGCATGGATGACCTCAGTTCTGTTCGAGAAATGGCTAAGGAATTTGGACTTCAGAATGCAAAAAGAAGGAAGGAAAATTGCTTTAGTTTTAGACAATTGCTCATCTCATTCAGACATAAAAGGACTTACTCATGTGAAACTAGTCTTTCTCCCCCCCAACACCATAGCGATGACTCAGCCCATGGATGCTGGGGTTATTCGCTGTCTCAAGTTTTACTACAGAAAAAATCTGGCTAAGTTGCGCTTGTTGGCTTTTGAAGAACAGTCTGAGTTTAAGGTAAACCTGCTGAACGCTCTGCAAATCCTAGAAAATGCTTGGAATTCAGTATCTGATAAAGTCATTCAAAACTGTTTCAAGAAAGTCAAATTTATGGTGCAGGGCGAAGAAAGTGAAGTAGATGGTATTGACTATGATGAAGCTGGAGAAACCTGGAAAAGATTGCAAACTTTATGTCTTGTTTCTCCTACAGTTGGTTTTGGTGAGTACTCACAAGCAGATGCACAGGTGGTGACCAGGGAGACGGTCACAGAAACAAGCATTTTGGAAGAAATCCGAGAAAACTTGATGACTCGTTGCAAAGAAGCCAATGAAGAAAGCCATGACGATTCAGAAGAAGCCCCTCTCCCCCCATCCATAAAAGAAGCCCTGGATATGGTCAAGCAACTACAGCTTTAAGTAATGTGCCACAAAACCAATGGCGAAAATTTTTCCGACATACTACACAAAATGAATAGTTACTTAATGAAACAATTATTAGAAAACAAAACGCAAAGTACAATTTTGGATTATTTCGGACAAAAATAAACTACTATGTGTACAATGTAGTTGTGTTCATGGTTTTTGCCCTGTTTTTTATATGATTTGTACCAGTTTGCCTAAGTCATCATTTTGCCTAAGTTGTCACTTTTCACTCTCCCCTAGAGGTGACGACTTAGACAAATTCTACTGTATGCCTCCTTGACTAAATACTCTTTCGACAGGAGCAGATTGGCTGGAATGGAGAGGATGCATTTAGCCAACAAAGCAAAGCTGTAAATTCAAACGAATACTTTTTCCAAAAATATAAAGGACTATTGACTTTTTTAGCTGCCCATGCCAACTCAGCTCAATATACCTTGTGTACTGTTTTCTTGCTGTGTCATGGCTGTTCAGCACAGAATTTTCATTAAATATTTGGTTGTATTTTTGGAGCAAACCAGGAACTTTAGCTGTAGAAGGAGCATGTGCAACTGTAACTGCAACATTGTCAGTGGAGAAACTGGTATCATCTTCACATGAGGAAAACTAAATGTCCGCAAATGAGCTCATGCACTAGTTGAAGGCTCCATCAGAATATTGTAAGTGCCACTTGTTCTTTCAGCTATTCTACTACCAGCTCTTCTATCATTTGTCTCATG
This sequence comes from Trididemnum clinides, assembly GCA_963675345.1. NCBI lineage: Eukaryota > Metazoa > Chordata > Ascidiacea > Aplousobranchia > Didemnidae > Trididemnum > Trididemnum clinides. Next base: position 2,508,020 of record OY776290.1, on the reverse strand, counting down.
CTGCTGCAAGCTCGGTTTGTCTGAATTTTGTCATCACCAACAACATCCATAATTATCCAATGGCAAGCAAATACAGGATCCAATACAGCAGCCATAAAGTAAATGGAGCAATTTCACCACAAAACGGATCGAGCATTTCACACTTTTCAAAAATTATTAGATTTAAATAAACTAAAATTAACTAAAATTTGTATGTGACTGAGTCTACGTTGTTAATGGGAGAGCCTGTGGTGTTTGCTGCTATTTCCCAGTAGAGGAAGTTTTCCCCAGAGGACAACCCTATTACGGAAACAGAAAAATGTTGCTCAGTGATTGCTATCTACTTGGGGAATCAATCAATACACTTTCTAAAGCTGGCTTATCTCACAAGCACCCAACTCAGCGATCCTCAACCCCTAAACTAAAACAACTTTTCTTACTCTAGAGACCATACCTCCAAGTGGTACAAAACGATCTTCAAATATTCTCACTGTCTGACACAGCCCTCACCATATGCCAAATGCCTATGCTGCCAAGAAAAACTCCACTTAACTGGAAAACCCATGATAGTTATTCTCACAAACTAACTTAATATACTTTTCCTACTAGGAAATAGCAGCAAACAACTCGAGCTCTCCCATCAACCATAACTTCACACTGACTAGAATCATGGCCATGGCCGTACACAATACCTTTACACTCCTTAACATGCTGACTGCTGACTGGCTTTTGCCAAACTACTAAAAAATGCCAAATGCAGTAAAGTGCCAAATGCAACTACGAGTATACTTATAGTTTGGCATGCAAAACAAACGTTAATACTATGAGTGATCTCATAGTTGGGAGTCAACGTGCTAACTCAAATAATACACAAGCAAGTCAAAGCTATTTATACCAACGCACACTTTTTCTTTCATTTAGGGCAAAAGGCAACTGGACCACCTGAAGTAAGTGTGGAGATGATAGTTGCAAGTGGCAAAATTAGAGCAAAAGTGATGATGGAACTGTGTCAGCATCTATTGGATGGTAGAGAAATGCCTGATGAGTGGAAAACTAGTGTGATTGTGCTATCTTTAAAGGAAAGAGTGATGCGATGAGCTGTGGACCATACACAGAAGTAAAACTGCTAGAACATGCCATGAAAAGTGTACTAGAGAGGTGAATACCAACACTAATCAATTTCAATACAATGCAGTTTGGATTTGGGCCAAGAAAAGGAACAGTGGATGCGATATTCATTGTGAGGAAAATGCAGGATGAATATCAAAAGAATAACAAGAAGTTGTATATGTGTTTTAATGGCATGAAAATAGCTTTTGATAGAGTGCCAACAAAAGTGAGGAAGTGGGCCATGAGAAAAAAGGGTCTATCAGAAGTAATGGTTTGGGCAGTTATGAGCTTGTATGATGGTGCAAAGACAAGAGTGAGGGTGGGATCTGCATATTCAGAGGAATTCAAAGTAAAAGTTGGTGTACATCAAGAATCTATGCTATCACCACTATTGTTTGCAATTGTTGTGGACATTATCACAGAAAATGCAAAAAGGAGTGTGGTTAATGAATCACTGTATGCAGATGACCTTGTTCTCATGAGCAAAACCATGGAAGACTTAAAGGAAAGATTTTGGGATTGGAAGGATGCACTGGAAAGTAAGAGTTTGAAGGTCAACACCAGAAAACAAAAGTGATGGTAAGTGGATTGGAAGAATTATTCAAGATAGATCCATGTGGAGTTTGTGGGAGGAGAGTCATGGCCAATTCAGTGTTGTGCACAAAATGTGGAAACTGGGTTCATAGCATATGAACAAAAATAAAAAGAGTTACTGCTAGGTTGGCAATGCATTGTGTTTGTTCGAAATCTAAAGGAATAATGGAAGGAATGGTGGATTTGATCAAGAAGCTGTGCAATAAAGTGGAGACAGTGAATGGATTTTGTTATTTAGAAGACAGACTAAATTCTAGTGGTGGTTGTAAAGCAGCAGTTACAGCAATAGTAAGAATCGGTTGGGTAAGATTCGAGGAATGTGGAGTTATTGCTTGGAAATAGGTTTCCTCTGAGGATGAAAGTTAAAGTTTATCATTGCTGCATAAGATCAGCAATACTGTATGGAAGCAAGGCATGGTATCACATTGCTCAATCAATTTGCCAAATATCATTTTTTGTTGATTTGTTGAAAAAAGAATTGGATCAGCTAAAAAATAAATGGAGAAAAGATTGAAGTTAGCATCAACTATTAAATGGACCCGTAGTTTTCATTATATCATGCCTTTGTCAATGTCACGATTGGGTGTGAAGTGGATCAGTCTAGATGATAAATTTTCATTAGAAGTGGATTTGCAGCAGCCAAAACACAATTGTCTGTCACTACAACATACAACTGCAAGTCAGTTTTTGTCAGCTGCTTACGATGGTAAGTGGTACATTGGAATGATTAGGAAGTCTGACTTTTCAAATGGTGGGTTTTTTGGGATTTCATGCATCACAATGTTCCTTCAAGTTTTTTTTCGGTGGCCTGAAAAGTGTGACATATGTTGGGTTCCATTCCAACACGTTTTATTTGTGATCAAAGCACCACATTTAGTTTCTTTCTGGTTGTAGACAGAACCAAATGATGGCAGCATCTACAAGAACAGTTGAGAATGCATGGCTGAATTAATTCCAAATGTTAGCTTAAAGGCCTTTTTTTTGTTTAGTAGTACTGCTTTAATTACTGTGACTTGATAGTATTTCTTTCCGAGTAAATTGGAATAAACCCTGCTCCTATATGCTGGAATGGTAATCACACTGAGGACAATCTACAACTTTTATAATACTAGACTAAGTGTGATATAATACTAAACATGACCAATGAATGCATTTGTTGATGAGATAATTTGAATTTCTCTTAAATCATTTTTGCAAAAACAAATGGTGTGAATTGGATTTGATTGCCATACCTGTTGCCTTTGATACTGGCATTTTCAATTTTCTCAAGTTAAACTTTGAAAAGCTACAATTTTTCTGTTGTAAGCCTGTGATATACTAGAACATATTTTGTTAGCAATAAGCAAGGAGTGTAAAATTGCAAATATTGGCCTACCACAGACTTTGAAAAAAAAATTGTGATGTGATACTCCTTTTGGATTTAAAGTTGATGTGATTTTTTAAAAACTGTTTGTGATTCATAGGCTAGAATTATAGTGATGTTGAATCGATTTGATCATCTTTGATTTTGGATTTCAGTAGACCCCAGTAACATAACCACCATAGAGACTGTAAAAAGTGGCCATGCTATCCAGGTGGTCAATGGTCTTGTTACCAGGAAGCAATTTGCTAGCTTTATATGTTTTATTGTGATATGCTGTTTGCTTTTCAACAATACCCTGATGCAACAAAATCTGACAGAGATTTACATTTCACTGTTTCTGTTTTCAATCAATTGCAAAATTCTTTGCTGTGTTTTGAAAACGGCTGCAATGTGTTTTATTTTCAATGCAAACATGTGTTTCATTGGTAAGGTTTTAATGCATGTAAAACGATAGGAAAAAAATCAAGACTATGAAAAGTTGGTCATTGCCAAACAAGGTTCCACTAGAATTTGTATTCGATTTCACCTGTTTCTTTTAATGGTCATCAACTTTGATTAGTCAAACTGTATTAATCAGAAAAATGTTTAAGTTTGCCTTGAACTATATGTTAAAATTTTAAAAGATCTTGTGGCAACTTACCGTGGTACCAGTACCATATGTTACAAGTCAGTTCACATAAATATCTTCAAATATTTATCCAAGAGCATGCAATAATTGTACAGTAATAGACACAACAATCGTAATTCAATTACATGTTGTATTATTTCACAATTGTAATAGACTTTAAGCAATGTAATGTACTCATACATCTCTATTGTAAACATTTAAGTTGTGGATATCAACTTGTTGATGTCTTTTATTTATAAGATAACTAATTTTCAATTACAGTTTTGTCTAGAGTAAGGCCAGAAATGTGAAGTTTCAAAATTATCATTGTACAACTGTTGAAACTTCTTCTACCACCAGAAACTAGCTTTGTTTCTAGCAAAAACACACAAAAATGAAGTAGCACCCGACCTGTTGTTGCCCAGTGATAAACCGAGCTTAAAGTGAGTAAAGCAATGATACTAAGCCAATCAATTCTTTCTATTTAAGTATAACTATAGACAAATTAAAGTGCGTTTTAGTTGTAGATGTTGCACTGATACAATTGTTTGTATTGACCAATTGTTACCCATTGAAGTAACTACGCCAGTCTGTGTTGAGTTTCAAAAAGATGTGATTGTTTATAGTTGACTTTAAAGCACTTCACAACTCATCAGTTATCATATTGTGCAATTTTACTCTGAAACTATCACATGTAAGAGTAAAAATTTTCCATTTGTAGGTACTGTAATTAAAATGCTAATTTGTATCACTAAAACTCAATAAGCCATGAATTTTATTTTGGATCCCAATAGTCCTTGTCAAGATTTTTGACATGATATGTCACATGTCGTGCTACTGGTTCGCATGATATCATTTTGGTGCCTTGAAATGTCGTTTTGCTTGAGTGATCACAGCAGTCATAGCTGGAGTTATCAAGTGCAAAGGTCAAAGGTGAGGTCAGAGGACTATTGAGTTTGGTCAAACGAAAATATATATTCTAATAAAGATATATGTAAATTTTAAGTCAAACATATGTGAGCAGGCGGAGTTATGAGAGTTAAAAGTTAAGCATTGAATAATCACAAAATTTTTCTGCTTGAGTGATCACAAAAATAGTGATTTTTAATTGCTCATAATTTTGGCCACAGTCGTCCAATTTCCAAAAAAAAGTCGTTTGAAATCAGCATCTCCAGATCCATCATTATGCCAAAATTGAACAAAATCCAAAAGGATGGGTTACATTTTGTCTTTTTTCTGGGTCACTTGACATGGAATGGCCCATGTAAAACAAGGGCACAAAGAATGAACAGTAATATGCTTAGTAACAGCAATCAAACTTTGGCACTGGGCTCTGGTCAGCCTCTCAACACTCCTCAAGGTAAACTATATTGGGAGGCCTATCAAACCTACTTTGCATACTTTTCAAGGAAGAGGAGGGGTAAACCAACAACAACAGAATAGCCTTATCTTACCAGAAGCATTGTTACACTAACATGATATGATAAAACCTGACAACATGTATAATTACTTTTTCACCATTGCCTTTAATTTGTTCATTGTACAAACAATGATTATACTTGCATGTTTGCTGATCAGTAGCTTCAAATATACAGAAAAAATGTCAAGATCATCTATGATAACTGAAATGTAGTTGTTAGGTTTTACAATACAATGGCAGTACAAGCCTAAAGTTAGTTCCAATGCATTGCAGTAAACAGAAGCACTAAATTTTTTCAAACAAAACCTTTCCTAATTTTTTGTGCTTACCATTCGATTCTATGCAATTACAAATAGATTTTCCATTTTCTGTCTCCAAATTCCCACTTGATTTGCTTATGCAAAAGGATAGGTATATTTTTATATTCGCCGTTGCATTATCAAAAACCTTTAATGCCATGTGGTTCAATGTCTGATTGAAAAAATAATAAATACAGCTTGCTGATATTGATATCTGGCAGCACACAAAACAGGCTTAATTATTTATGTTTGCTTTTAAAACAACAATAGATAGTAACTATTGATGGTGCTGATATTTCTAAAATAATAAAATGATTTCAGAACGCATTATGATGTTAATATGCATTATGGGAAAACAAAGCTGTTGTCGAAGTCCCAAAAAATAAGAAGTACTCTAAACAAAGAATTGCTTGTTTTAATGCTAATAATTCTCAAATTGTTCTAGAACTTTTTTTTATCAGAAGCGACTTTCAATATCAACCATAAAAGCTTTTAACTACATCTGTTCAGTAAGCACTTTTTGTAAAAATTAACGCAAATTCTACAATGAAACGTTCTTATGATGTCATCTTATCCTCTAAAGGGGTAAAACTTTTGCAAGTTGGTAAATCAAGTCCTAGCTTTTGTTTGAGCTAAAAATCACTTTTTTTGATCAAGAGATGCAGATCCTAAAAAGTTCAAGATTAATTGGGACATTATGATGACCACCCTGATCCCTTTATGACATTCATTTCGGGGTGTTGATCAATCCAACCAAGTTTTGTGCTTTTAAGCCCAGTAGTTTCAAGGAGTTTGCACCCACAGACAAAACTGTGCTTCATAATATATACCAGAAGATGTCAATTAGGTTGTTTTGAAAGATTAATCCAAGTTTTGAGTATAGCAAAATGAAAAACCGAATTATACACCAAGTGCAAACTAAAAACTATAGCCAATAAAAATTGGCTTTATATGTAGATGGAAAAAGGAAAGTATTTTTTACACAGCCCTCCACATCAGCAGCAAAGGTTAAAGTGAGAGCTAAAGCAAATCTCTTCAAATTGTGAGAGAAAGCAGCAAAAATCATGATGTTTCATATAAAACCTGATTGTTTTCACAACCTTTTTTCTAATCAAAGGCAATGTCCAAAGCACAGTGAGAAACCTATCGTTCACAAATTTTATACTGGTTGAATACGTTCTGAGCATAAAACAATAACTTGTCTCATTTCCTACAATAAACCTACTGTGAAAATCATTCAACTCTTCCCCAGAAAACACTAGAGTGGCAGCACATCAATGTAGAGGACTATAAACCACTCCCTTGCAAACGTTTGTAACAGTGCACAGCCTACCCATGTTTCCCATCACATGCATTAACACTACCACTTTAACATACCAACTAAAAATACTGCAACAGCAAAGACAGAAAACCTAGCATTATGGACAGCTAACAACAGCTTGGGCCTTCTCCACAATTCTGAAAGCAACTCTACCATTCACATACTAGAAAACTGAAACTAATTTAGTTCTAGCATGTGTGAGGCTCATCCAACGTCTTGCCAAACCAGTACAATAAAAGCTCCCAAGGCAACAACCTGTCATTTTACAATAAGACATCTATACAAAGTGACACCTATCACAAGCCAACTGGGAAACCTATAAAACTTTGAAAAGGTTAACTGAAAGCATCAAATAACAGCAACTAAGATGTTTGCTAAACAACCCTCTCCTTCAATGGTTTCTGATGCAGAACAAAGCTTATGACAATCATTGCAATCTTTTTGCAATCTAAAACTGTAATCTTTTTCAGTTTTAATTCATTAGAAAGTTACATTCAGTAGAAAGTTTGACTATAAGCACTGCATAACAACCACTCAGAAGTTTTCCAAATAACTACCTCCTGCAAAGGTTGCTGGTGTAGGAATAAAGCTTAAAATATTTTTGCAATCTCAACTAAAACAGTTATCTTTTTCAATTTTAATTTAAAACATTTAATTGCTTTTTACTTGTATTATTTCTTCAATTGTTTTATTAGCCATGGAAAAAGTTAAAAACTATTTCAAAAATGTGGGTTGCAAATATCACTTTAAAGATGACAACCACAACCACAACAAGCAACAGAAAATAATTAAAATGAAGGTTTTTAACAACAACAAAACTCACCATTTTCAAATTGTTCGCTGTTTTTAACAATGATGCAACTTTTAATTGGTATTCTCTACAGTTTTTGTGGTATGTTTGCACTTGAGGATCAGTTGCACTTCTTGGATTCCACTTGGCAGTTATACGAATAAGGTCATGAACCTAAAATAATTCAATATTGAAGATCGTTTGAAAGAAATTAAGCCACGAGCATAAACTATCATTTCACAATCAAGTATAATTAATTCAAACACGAAGTTCAAAATTTATTAAGTTATCTTAATTTTTGAAGTTAAACTAGTTAGGCCTTCTACAAATTCAACAACAACATATTAGCACCTGCTTCAAAAACATGCTTGCAGTGATATCAAAATATATTTTTTGAGAACTTAAAGCATAGTTTGCTGTAGCATAAATTACAAAGCTGTTAGTGATTCAGCTTGGATAGAGATATGTCTCAAATATTTAAATTAGATCACATAATCCATATGACACATTAATCACATTAATGTATCAAGAGATTAAACAATTAAATCTACCTCTAGGTTTTATAATTTTCAGCATGTTAAAAATAATGCTGGTAGTGAGATTCTTGGCAGTTCTCTCATTTGAATTAATAGGGGGTTATCGCCTTGATTGGCACAAAGCCTTTATGACATCTTAAACTATTAAGACAGGGATCCTAGTACATCATATCAACTTACCATACAACTGTTACTGAATCAAACTGTCTGGTGATATGCCCTGTATATTTTAAGTGATCATGATTAAGCCACATCATAAATCATTGTAACAAAAAAAATAATGATCAGTTCTACCTCTAGATCTCATCACTCTCAGCATGTCAAAAACAATTATGAGAGAGGGATTTAAACCCACATCTACACCAAGAATCAACAACACTCATGGCTTATAAGCATACAGCATGACTTAACCAAAGTCAGCACCTTAAACAAAGCTGGGATAACGATTCTTTTGGCCCTGCCATGATCCTCATCCAAGGTAAGTTGGCTAAAGTACATATTAGTCAGCTTCACATGCCATAATCAGAAATAAGACAGAGCATAAAAAAAAACTCCAATAGAATGAAAGCTACTTAATAGAGCCACAGTTGATAAAACCAGCCACTTATGTGGTCTGGGAATCTGGCAGGCCAAGTGCAGAGAGGAAAGCTTTTAGCACCTCTCCTTGTTCAAGCTTATCTGAATCAAAACATGCCTCAGTAATGCATTGGTAGAAGAGGCGCTAATAACCTCTTTCTGCACTTGACCCACCAGATCTCCAAACCTCACTGTGTGTGACTTTTTTTGTGGCAGTATTTTAAAGGCAAGGTTTATGTTCCACCACTTCTAGCAAATATCTATTATCAATGGCATGAAAGATCAAAGAAGAGCTGCAATCAACATGGTGGACTGTGGCATGCTGGGTGTACATATGAGAAGAATTCTCATATCAGCTTGATGTTGTCTGTGCTGCCAGTGGTGGCCACATTGAGCACTTGTAAAATGTAAAATAAAATTTGGTGTAGTATGTACAACACATGTGTCCAAGCTATAGTTTTGTAACGTTTTTCGTTTTTGACATATCGTGTAATGATTTTGGCATATCATTCAACAGTTCATGCAATCAGAAGCATTTATGATGAACTTTTAAAAAGCAAAGATGATAAATTATACAATTGCTGTTTGTTTCTTGATTTTTCAAAGGCATTCAATACAGTGAACCACGAAATATTAATAAAGAAACTGGAAAATAATTTTGGATTTCGAGATAACGCTAAACTATTCCTGAGTAATTATTTAAGCAACAGATTTCAGTATACAAGAGTTTCCAATTACAGATCAAGTCTGAGAACTGTCACTTGTGGGGTGCCTCAAGGGTCTGCTCTTGGGCCACTACTTTTTCTTTTGTATGTTAATGATTTACCTTCGTCTTCAAACTTTAAAACCACTTTATTTGCTGACGATACTTTGTTACTACTATCTGACTGTAATATCAAAATTGACCTCACAAATGAAATACAAAAAATGAGTTCATATTTGTAAGGCAAGTGTGGAAATGCTTTGGTAAATCAAATGTACTGCAAGTTTTTGCCCAAAACAATGGCATTAGAGGTGATAAGTTTTAAAGCAACTTTTGATTTTATTGGGACATAGGTGAGTATCACATTAGCTGCACAAAATATTGGTTTTTTCTGTGCATTCCAAATTCTTGCATCATTGTCTCATCTCTGCTACTTCTGACCAGTGACCAATTTTTTCTTCACAGAAATCATATGCGGCCAATGTGCTGGTGAAAATCGTCAGCAAGGTGCATTCTTACTGTTTTGAGTTTGCAGAAAAAGTTGTCCTTTTTTGCTGAATGTGACATCTTTTCCAGTCTTGCAGAGACTCTGCCAGATTAACTTTGAACTCCAACAAACATGTTGCCTACTTTGTGGAACTTTAAAGAAGTTGCAATCTTGTCAGTACAAAAGCCAGCCTAATCTCGTTGGTAAAAAAGCCAGGCTGTAACAACAGCCATATCCACCCAGGGTTTTTTTTCGAACATTTTTCAGACATTGACTGATTTTTTTGCACAATGTTTGAAAGTTTTTGAGCTATTTCGGTCAGCATGACAGAAAAATATTTATACACGATCAAGATATAGCAAACAAATTTTGCAAGCCATTTTGTCTAAATTTGTTTAAAAAAGTTCTACAAAAAAGCACAAGGTAGTTTTGACAATCGATTTCAGGCAACATGAATTGTTTAAAGTTTTTCAAAAAAACTTGCGCACTTGTCCGACCGACACTTTTTTGCAACATGGCTGAATTTCAAAAGTGCCAGTGAGAAGTGCACCACGATATTTTGAGAAAAATCCAATTGCTGGAATATGTAATTGATCTCTACATTTCTTTTAAGTTTTATTGTGACTGCTTCTATTATCACTGGACCTCTGCTGCATCGCAAATAATAATCGTACAACTGTAACTTGAATTTTTAAAAAATTTATTGGCAGCTAAAAATCAAAGATAGACAGGAGGAAGTCATTAAAAATGGAGCACTAAAAAATCGCCCACTTTAAAGAAACTGGATAAACTGATTGAAAGGAAAAAAATCAACATCAAAGCTTATCAGACCAGGACTAACAATCACTTAGATTCAACCACAATAAAACTCCTTTTGGAAAAATTCGTGAGAGATAGTAAACAATTTAAGCGAAAGTTTCCTTATTGCAGTGTAGCCTTTCATTCTCATTATTGTTGAATATTCCCATGGATTCATGCTAGTGTTCATATAAATTTCAATGTAATTTAACCTAATTTTCTCATACTTCATATTTCCTATATTTTTGATACGTGGTTTCGGCAATAGTTGACGTCTCGCTAAACAACGTTTAACATTTACAGTTTGAATCTGTATGAAACCAGGACAGACGTGATTTATAAATTCCACAAAGCTAGTTTACAAATATGCTAAAATACTAACTGATTTTTGTATTTTATGTTTATGTGTGATTCTATTTGAATAAGTTTGTGGATTATTAATAAAGTAGGTTTAAGCTAAGTGTGATTACTTAACCTTGAACACGCAAAAAACCTACAACAGCAATGATTCTGTGTTCGGACAAGCCCATGTTTTTATTCCTAAAAATTTTCCAACTGTTAATGCAGAAGTTATCGATTATGGAAATGAAAACGTGAGCAAATTGGCTGACTTTTACAACATGGATAGGAAGAGTGCTGGTGACAAATAACAAAATTTTAAGTACGAAGTAATGATCAATTGCCATTTGAATAACAACTGGCACAAAATATTAACTATCGCAGCAAAGCGTAACAGAGACTGGCCAATGCTATCCTAACTTGCAAACGTGCAGCTCATGTTCAATGTGGAAAATGCAACAATCGAGCATGACTTCAGTCTCCTGTCCAGACTGCAAACTCCTACAAGAAATTGCTTGCTTTCATCCACTGCCGACCAGTTGATGCGCTAAAAACGTAATGCTGCATCATACAAAACATTTATTATAACAGAGCATACACGTCATGGTTACAAAGTTTTACCCACTCTCACAATAATGTTAGTGGCACTGTCAACAGAGACTGAAGTCAACAAAATAAATACCTATATAATAGATAGAGCCTGAAGTTTTCTAACAAAACAAAAAAGTGCTTCAAATATAGTATTGTCAAGTCGGGCATTTGATTTCAGTTACCAGTGCTGCTGTTTGATTGCTTTTCATTAAACTGTATTTTGTGATTTATTTCTTGATAAGTACAATGATATTGCAACTTCAGAGAGATCGTCAGTTGGCAATTGTATTGTTAAAGTAGACTGCTCTAAGCTTTTCAATGTTAGACATGTTTAGTCACTTTAGCTTACATTTAGTTTAGTTTATTAGTTGCACAGCTGGAAATATTATTTGTAAAGACTGAACAAAATTTATTTAAAATGCCTGAAATTTTTTAAGGCTTTTTGGACAAATGTCTGGAACATTTTGATAAAAAAAACCTGTATTTACCATACAAAGAAATAATTGATGATAATATTTCTTTACTTTCAGAGGGAATATGTAATATGAGAGCATTTAGCAGATCTACGCCACCCAGGTACTGGTTGTATTTTTCACCATTGAAGGACACTGAATACCAATGGTTTGCTATTTGGTTCTATTATACTGGTCAGCAGTAGCTGTGTACCAGTGAAAGTGCTGGCAAATGCGACGGCTTGGTTGTCAAACCATTTACAACTCTTACTTCTATTTCATCATTGTTGACAGATTTTTCATCAAACTTACTTCTTGCATTTTTTTCAGCTCACTGACACTTTGTAAGGTGTATCCATGTCAGTGGTTGATATGACAGTGCCAATAACAAAAATTTTTCTTAAGGTTAGTTATACCAATGAATGCATTGATGTATACCAGTTATCAAAACACAAAATAAAATTCAAGCTGGTTTTAATCACCTTTTATAGCTCTATAGCCATATAGAAAGTTGCACCAAAATCAGGAACTCTTTCAATCAGTCATATCTTTCCACTAAAAATTTCAAAATTATGTACAATTCCATTAGTATCACATAAGACAAAAAGTTTGTAACCTCATTTGTGAGGCTTTTTTGGCAAATATTGCTTCGTAAAAAAACAGCCTTTGAATGGCACAATGTGTTTGCCTATATATTACATAATACTTCTTGCTAATACAGTTGGTGGTTATTAAGGTGGCAAAAAACAAGCAAGAGTTGAATTTTACAGTCATGGTCAGAATTATCATTCATGCTCAGCATGTTCTCATTGCTGTTGAAATGTACATTTGTTTTTGTTGCCTCCCATCTATCATAAGTCATTATGTCTGCAATGTGACTTATTTTAATACTTGATGCCCACTACATGCAACATCCAAGAAATTGTTCATGTTGAGGTAAACCAAGTCGGTAGTTAGGATTATTTTGCACTGCATAGAGGTTACTTTGCTCCACAATCAAATTAAAAGATTTTCTTCAAAGAATTGAAAGAGCCAAGTGAACTTTTTATAACTACTGAAGCTGGCAGTACACCTTTCCATGCAGGTACTTCAATTTACGTTGAAATATCCTGCAGGTTAATGCTTTTCCAGATTGGCTGTCTAGATAACTTAGATGCTTATGAAAAAGTAACTTTAGTAGAAGTATCTTTGCACCACAACTGCTGATGTGCCTGCAGGATCCTAAGCATTTGTGGTTTCACTGACTAAGTCAGTGTTGGATATTTTTCTTTCACATGACTTTCAGTTTTGGTTGGCAACTCTGCTCATGCAAGTTGCTAGATTGCATAATTACATTTCTTTGTTTTGAGCTCATAAGGCATGGCTTGCTTTTAGATCGATGGTCAGATCGAGATACTATCAAGTTAGGTTTTGTAATGTTTTTTGGTTGATTAGTTAGGTATCAGAGAACTTCATACTGTTATTTAAATTCATAGGTTTGCTAATTGTTTTTCTTTGTCGGACAGAAATTTGGTATACATGATTGTGCATTAGTTAGTTGCTTTTGATTGCTTGGCCAAACAGTTTTGGTACGTTCTGTTTTCTTTCTTGTTCCTAGAGTAGATGTGAGCTGATCCTTACTAGTTGCGTTTGTTTAGAAACCGTCACAAATTATCGCTGGCGCCTGAGTGCTGAATACACAAAAACGGATTTGGTGAGGTTGTTCATTGTGGTGACGCATTGCAGACTGCAGGCCAAGAAAACAATTCCCTGTTATAGATTTTTAAGTGCACCAAGCCACTGCAGAATAAATTTATAACAGTCAGATTGATCTGTGTCTCTTGACTTCTATGGTATGTCCTCAACAGAGCTGTCAGAATACAAAAATGCTTGTTTCTTTTGGAATGGCATGTAATCTTGATTATCATCACTGTCATTCAACTCACTGTCTTCACTTTCATATTCTGGAGACAATCTCACTTTGCATAATCTTGTTTGACAATAAAAATACTTTTGAGTCCATAACAATCAATAAATAGTAAATAAAGTTCTATAATGAGCCATGTATAATCTCCTATAAAAACAAAAATAAAGCCATTTGCTCTTCACCTAGACCAGCTAAGCTCAAGGCCTATATAACATTCAAAGGATATGCAAAATGACGATTCTAGCAAATAAGGGAGAAGGCTTGGCCTCAACAGCAGACTTTGTTGATCTCTGGACCAATGCAGCACAGTACCAGATGCAAAACTTATGAAAATACTGTTCATTTACACCAACTTATGAAGGACTAGCCAATTAAACCAGCACATACTAAAGTGTTTAAGGCAATGTGTGCATAATCCAACATATTACACGAGCTGGACTGGTTAAACTAATCCAGCGAGATGTAGATCAGGTCTAGCATGCACCAAAGCACTAATATAAGCTGTGGGCTGTTTTCTGTATAACTATGTGGAGACAGCAATAATACACCACTGCTTGTAGAACATGCTTTATATGCTAACTAAAGACAAGTTTAATATATTAATGATAAAATCCAAGTCACCACAATAAAAGAATTAAAACTAATACAGACATTTACTATAAACTCACTGGCAAGATGTCACTCACAATTGAAAGAAGAAACATAATATTGCTAGTAGGCACTAGCTATGTAGTTTTGAAATTAGAAAATTTTTGCAAAGCATTATTATGGCTCAATCAACAGCAAGGACCAAATGGAAACTGAATGGCTATAGATTACATTATAGAGTTGCCATAAAAGAGAAAACATATAGTGGCAACAAGGACTAACAAGTACCATATTTTCCACCTACTAAGCCAAATTTCCGGACCTTAATTTTGGACCTGATTTTTTGGGGTCGGCTTATTGGCCAATAAGCAAAAAACCATCATTTTCAGAGCTAAAAATTGGCCTTAGCTTATTCAGCGATTTGGCTTATTGACCAGAAAATACAGTATAACTCAGCCAAAAGAAGTAATCATTACCAGTGACTTACATTGGCATCAATCCGGCAGGGGCAAGGGGGTGGCACCCTCTCGGGTCTAACACCAAAGGGGGCGACATATGTCTGGCCCCCACGGTGTTTTGATAACTATATTAAAAGCTAAATGCATGCACAGTAGTTAAAACAGTTCCAAAATATAACAGCGCAAAATCATAGTATTGTTGTGTCGCAATTTTACGCTCACGCTATATAAAGCGAAAAGAAAACTCCATCAGCATGTGGTCAGCATCAACGACGGGATTTTGCGATCAAAGCAATCGAGTTAACAATCACCACCCATTATCAAAGCAATTTGTGATAGGTAACAAAAGGCAAACTTAAATTGTAATTTTCATATGTTTTGCGCTATCATCAAAGCAACTAAAAGAAAAAAGACACACATTTCAAATCAACAACTTTTTTGTCAAACGGCTTCAAAAGATGAAATACCTTTAATCAAATTAAAAACTTTTTCAAAAACTTGAAAGCAACAATATAAAAAAAGTTGTGGTATTGTTTTATTTTTATATTGCTAATCTGATAATAACAGAATGAAGCGTCAATCGGCTATCAGTGCATTTTTTTCACCGGCTTCAAAGAGAGTTTTGGAAGCAAATGTTCCAGGAGAGTCGAGTGAGGATCGCATTGATATGCAGCAAGTTGCAATCTCTAGCAATATAGATAACAAAAGTTCTGTGCCTTCTACTGATGTAACCGATCCTGCTCTAGAAAACATAATTGATGAAGATCGTAATCGATCTACAGCTCTTCCTGTGTCATTCGACAGTAGTACCTTGCCAAAAGTAATGCCGTCGCATGAAGGCTGTACTTTGCAACGAGAGTGGTTTACTGAGTTTGCATGGCTTTGCTGCAACCAGGATGGAACCTGCCATTGTTCATGCTGTTTGTGGGCCTCCAAAAACAATCAGCTGTCAGCAAAAAATACTGAAGGAATACATAAAAGCAGATGGGCAAAGGAGACTAATGGTTGGCAAGATTATCGTAAAGGAAAAAGTGCATTACATTCTCATAATCGTTCTCCATGGCACCAAGCAGCGACTGATGCATTACAAGTATGTATGTATGACGAATGTTAGAACATTAATTGCAACTTTGAAATATCATAGATATTATAGATTTTTTGCAATGCAACTAAAAGTACATTAACCATCTTTTCATTGAAAAAATTTGCAGTTTATTTTAAACGATTTTTTAAATATGTTTTAAAATTTTGGTTAGAGCACATGCAGATATAAAAGTGAGCGATATAAAGTAATTTGATTTTTTTGTTTGCTTGCAAATATATTTAGTGTCTTAATTAGTTTAAATTTTTGTTATCACATTTCTTTTTAGTTGACGTTAAAAAATAATAAAGCGTAATTTGCATTTAAAATGTAAA
Organism: Trididemnum clinides; assembly: GCA_963675345.1. Taxonomy (NCBI): domain Eukaryota; kingdom Metazoa; phylum Chordata; class Ascidiacea; order Aplousobranchia; family Didemnidae; genus Trididemnum; species Trididemnum clinides. Next base: position 2,491,687 of record OY776290.1, on the reverse strand, counting down.
GCTGCAATAATTATTTTGCATTTTTAGGTTGCTCTTGATGATTCTGAAATTCAGGTTTGCCTTGGAAACCATACTAGAGAACAACAGAAAAATCGTCTAACATTAACTGCCATTTTTGATTGTGTTCGCCACTGTGGAAAGCAGGGGATAGCCTTGAGAGGCCATGGAAACGAGAAAAAATCAGGAAACATTTGGAATTTATTATGGTTGTTGGACGTTACAACGCTGACATAAACACGTGTTTTAATTCTGAATCAAGCACAAAATATTTGTCTCCCGACGTTCAAAACAAAATGTTAAAAATATTATCTCAGATGATATTACGGAAACTAATTGCTGCCATCAAACAGAGTCCAGAATTTTACCAGATTTATAAGCAGTGCTGGCAAATGTCATTAGCAGTTACGTCTTCTCTTTAATTGCTGATGAAACTTCGTATATTTGTAATCAAGAACAAGTGATCATTTGTATTCAATATTGTACAAATACACTGCAAAGCAACGGAATTTTTCTTGGTTTCTATGAAACTTGCAAAACAGATTGAACTTGCAAAACTGCTGCAACAACTTTACAGGATTATCCATCCAATTCATGTAAAATGTCAGTCACACCAAGCTACCACAGAAGATTTAAATGATTGGATTCAAGAACTTGCCAGCACTCTAACAACTGATCAAGACACGTTTGGAAAAGAGCTTTTTGCGGAATGCAAAGAACAAGTGCTGCACACGAAAATAAACTTGCCTGTTATTCCTCGAGTGTGTTGTGCTTTCACTGATGAAAAAGTGAAAGAATACTAGGTCGATTTATTCAGGCACGTTTTTGAAAAAACTGCAAGTTTTTGAAAAAAAGCTATCAATCACAGCCACTAGAAACAGCAAACTTTCTACGTTGTCTTTTGGAAGATGAATGTATGCCAAGTCACAGCATAAAAACAGTGAGCGAGTTCTATGAAGATTGGAGTCATGCTGATATTGCGAGAGAACGTCAGCTGCTATTTGCATGACTGAGAAGGCAAAACCATTTAATTTCAGTTGCAGAAATCAGCAAAGAAATGAGCCAAAATTCTGCTCTAGTTGACATGGCACCAAGCTTTGTTTCTGCATTAAAAACATATATTGTTCTTCCTAGCTCTGCTTGTGAAGCAGAGCGGTCGTTTTCTACACTTCGCAGGCTGAAAACGTACCTGCGATCTAAGCAAACCCAGCAATGTTTCAATAATTTGGCCATTTTAAATACACACCACGAGCACGCTGAAGCCCTTGATCTTGCCGAAGCAGTAAATGAATTTGTTTCACGATCTCAAACCCATCGAAACATATTTGGATTACGTTCGTAATCGAGCATTTTAAGTTATGATTGAATTATGAGTAATTTTTATTGCAGTAAACGTAAACTATCATTTGTGCATTTTGTTTTTCTGTATATCACAATCACATTCTGCATCTTTACTCTTTATGCGTCCATATTGTTTGTTTATTTCATTAAGATAAAGTTATTTTTAATATCGAATCGTAAAAATAACAATCATTTAAGCATAAAGCATTTTTGTCGTGTTTGAAAGCAGTGAAAAATAGAAAACAAAGTTTACATAAAAATTCTCACCCCCCTGTTATTTGCCTCTCTCAAGAAAAAATCGACGCCTATGGTGGCTTACATAGTAATATCAACAGATCTCTCACTGTAAACAACTTGATCAGCTGGATTCCAATAATGAGAGTACTAAATGCCTCCCACAATTAAAAATAAAACTCTAATAAACTAAAACCTTTTAACTAATCTAAAATAAAAAAATATGTATGAGTAGAATAATAAAAGCAGATAGCCTTTGATTTTGTTAAAAAACTGGATGTGGTTTATTTGCACAAAACTTCCATCTCAACTCTGCCTTCTGTCTTACCTGTGCTACACAGAACAAAAAAACTGTTTCAAAATGACCAACTGCTGCATTTACCTGCTAGATGACAAAATTGAGCTAGAACTGATGCATAATAGACAAATTTGACACACTGGTTGTTCAGTGCCTATAGTTAAACACCAATTAGAAGAACTTCATAATATTTATTCGTGACAAATTTTTCATGCACAGCATTAAGAGATTAATATTTAAGAAGAAATATTTATCAGTATCTTTAAAGGCTGGGCAAGCATTAACAATCTTCCTCTCCTGTATAACCCAAAGGATGCTGCCAGCTTCCATGCCGGCCACTGGAACTAACCCTGATCTTACGTTTGCTAGCGTTGACTCAAATTAACACCTATCTGACAGAAATGTTCTGCAGAAGTTTCCCAGGTGACAAAATCACTAATTACACCACCAATCATTGCTTTGCCAGTGTCAAGCATTCTCATTAAATGATGAAACTTCCACAAGGCAAAGTCAAGCCACTACATAGCTGTGATAAATACATTTGACAAGACTCTGTTACCACCTGATTCACCAAAGTGCATCAGGTCTACCAGGACTTCTGCAATGTCATCAGCTCAGCAGCCAAAAGATCTATCCCATGTAGTCATCAAAACAACTGCATATCGTGCTGGGATGCAGAGTGTAAAAACCTCTATCAAGTGCTCATGAAGCCTTTTGATGTAAACAACTCCAGCATGGCTGACACAACCCTGCTCACCAGGCTCAACAGGAAACAGAAAGACTGATGGTCTCAAGCAGTTGAGAGCGTTGACTTTTCACACTCTAGTAAAAAAACACAAAGTAACTTGAATAACTTAACTGGTAGGACATGACACTTCCCTCATTACTGTCCCATCTCAGCTGCTGCCATTGCATCTCAGCCAGTTATAAACAAGAGATATGAGGATCTTAATCATGATGTTTATCTTGAAACATATCTAACGAGGTGTCTGACCTCTGGAGGGGTCACAAAACCACTTGAATATCTCTGGAAATTTTAGATCAAGAGAATTCATTGCTGCCCTTCAACACTTAAAGCCAGGTAAAGCTCCTGGCCCTGACTCTATTTGCCCAGAGCTCATACTCCATGCTGGAGATGCTTTAAAGTCTTGGTTATAAGGATTTCTTTCTTCATGCTTGTGTTGACTCCAAATTTCCAAAATCTGGAAAAGAGCACTGTAGTTGTGAACCCAAAGCTGATTAAGCCTGTGGAGCAGGGGTCCACAAATAGTGGGTTGCAATCCAAAGTTGGGTAACAAGACCTTTCACAATGGGTTGCAAAGAAATTTAAACTTAGTGCAAATATTCCATTATAATGATGCATTTTTGTCATGTTAGCTGGTGCGTAAAACTACTTTAAATTTAAGCAACTTCTTTACATATTGTAGTATTGTGTTTACAAGTACAATGTTACTTTGTAGTCACACAATGTTTTCCATAATGTTTATTTCTTAAGTTTAAGAAAAAATCAAAACAAAACCATACACCCAACAACTTGTAAAACAGAATTTAGAGAGAATATTTTGTTTGAAACTAAATTGGCCTGATGGGTACTTATTAGAATATAATGAATAATGTCAGGAAAAGCAAAGCCGCTTTTCTTGCTATGCCAGAAACAACCAAATAGTGCAGCCAAAGAATTCGTACTACAAATACAAATAGGAAAGAGGCTGCACCAAATCACAAAACAGGCTTACCGCTAGTTTAATTCTGTATTTGGTAAAGGCAACTACCATTTGTCTACCACCATCCTTTTTGACTGTGTTTCAATCCCTCTTTCCTCACACTTTTTAAAAGTATTAATGATGGTTTGTGGCAACATTCTTGCTTTGTGATCATTACCAGTCTTGATTAAGAGAATAACATGATCACCATTATGTGTACAGGAATTGTTAAGTGCACACAAAACATTAACCTTTCATTACTGTTCACACAAGAGCTCGATGGGTGAAGCCGACTTGGGCAGTTAAACTGAAATACTTTACAGATGGGAACCTGTCAGGAAACGCTTATGAAGCTGGCTAGTAAAACTAATAACTTGATAAGCAAAGCTTTAGTTATCGACCATTTCATATTACTCTTGTCCACCGAGCTTTGGAAATTTGTTCGCCTTCAAAATTACCGCAGGAAATAGATTTCATTCGATCGATTCTCTACTCCAATGGTTATCCAGAAAATGTAATTAATTCGAGAATAAAAAGGAAGATTGAACAGTTTAAATTACCGCCAAAAGAAGGACCGGAACAATGTCCAGTTTACCTTAAACTACCATGGATTGGCAATATCTCCACAAAATTTGAAAATCAATGCAAAACTGCTGTCAGCTCATGTTTTGGTGCAGTAAAGCTTCGTGTAGCGTTTTCCACAAGAAAGATGCTTCCAACGGTCCGCAAAGATGTCGTGCCTACCAAACAACAAAGTATGATCGTTTACCAATACGTGTGCCGCTGTGATTGTCGGTACGTAGGCCGCACATCTCAAAGACTGCAGGATAGAATAAAACAGCATATACCGAAAGCAATAAGAAATCAAGCTCAAACAAATTGTGACTTATCTCAATCCAACCATACCTGTACTTCGGCAATTGGACAACACCTCCTCAACAATAAAAAATGCGCCGCTCACTATGATGACAACCAATTTTCTATTTTGGCTAAAGGAAGAACACTTTTTCATTTATCTACCTTGGAAGCGACTTTCATCAAAATGCTTAAACCGGAGCTTTGCCGCCAAAAGGAATTCGTCTACACATTAAAATTATGTCATTGATTCGGACTCGACGAAACGTCTGGTTGTCTACCAATCAGAACGTTCCACCATTCTCACCAGCTTCGTTCGCTATAAATACCTCGCCATCAACACCAGGCTTCATTCTAGCGATAACTCCTGATGAGAGCTAGACGAAAACGTTAGAGTTTTCACTTATTCTTTGCAAAAGAGTAATATGAAATGGTCGATAACTAAAGCTTTATTTAAATTTTGTACCACTTCTCATCTTTTCAACTTGATAAGCATTTGAGGTTTGGGTTAAGGAATGGAGCTGGGATTATGCTACATTTCACCAATAACTCCATTCCAAACATTTATTCTAATTTAATCCTTAACCTTAAACCCTAATTACAATTTCATACATCTATGAGCTCTCAGACCAAACAAGACCAAAACTTTTTCAAAATTGCTAAACGTAGACAAAAACTTGACCAACTTTTTGAGGGAGGCAATCACTCCCTCACCTGTCATTAAGCTGTGCTTAAGCATGGATGAAATATAAAACACAACTATCTGCTATTGTAGAACAAAGGACATTAAGCTTCAATCAAATAAAATTGAAACAAATCATTTATCAGACAAAAATTGTAACTAGCAGAGTTCATTTAGCATAAAAACATGAAAAATCGAAGCATACAATAATTTAACTTTATTTCAATTCGATTTAATTTTACTTCACAGATGTATATGTTGCCATGCTTCACCAGGTTTAAAGAATAGTGAAGCTGCTTAACCAGCATGTCAAAAAAGGCAGCTATTGAGTACTCGTCAATTGCAGTATGACCATTAATGGTGGGGTTGCCAGCTTAATTGCTTGGTTGGACCACTCATGTCAGAAAACTGAGGTTTGGGGTAAGCAAGGGCATGCTCACTGTAGAAGAATTTTGCTCTAACAAATCTCCATGACCAGAAAAATAAACAAATGGCCCCCAGTCTCCAGCAGCTCTTTAATGGCATGGGGTGCAAAGAACCTCCAAGTTCAAACCTGAATGTGGTGGTAAAAGATTTGGTTCATTAAATGTGGGAAGTCTATGTGAAAGGAAAACAAAAGTGTGTGAAGAACTGAGGAAGAGAAGAGTTGATGTGTGCTGCATGCAGGAAGTAAGATCAAAGGCCAAGGACAGTGTTTTCTTTAAACGCAAAAAAGTGCGAATTTGCGAAAAAAAATGTCCGACAGATTTGCACTGAAAATTTACCAATGCGAAAAATTTCCGGCGATTTTTTGCAACTTTTTTCTGCAGAAACTTTTTCTAATTTTCCTGCAAAATTTTGATTCAATTGTTTTGTTTCTAATGCCTAAGAAATGTAAAAAAAATTTCCTATTTTCAATCCTTTTTTGAGTGATGAAAATGTTTTTCTTTTGCTTCTGCCAACGACAGCATTGTAGCGAATCAAATCTAAAGACGATGCTGAAAAAACAATGTTTGAAAAAAAGTTTGATGTTTATTACAAGGAAAGTCAGCCTAGTTGGTTTTCAGCGGGCTACATAATTAATATTATTTTAATGTTTTGAATGTTGTAAGTTAATTCATCCATTTATCTAAAGCTTTACCTTTGATATCTTGTTTTAGTTATAATAAAAACGTTTTAATCACAAATGTTTTTGCAGGAAATGATAAATAAGTTTCGAGGCAAAGTAGGAACATATTCCATTGTACTTGGTGTACCAGATTAAATGGTGGAATGGAGTGGACAGAAATGAAATAAAATATGGACAGATTGACGAAATGAGAAAATAAATTTCAGCAAAATGAATTTTAATAAATTTTTATTGCACAACACATGACTCGTGATTTCGATTGGCCTTTTAGAATCTAGTGGCTTCTCTTATCAATTGAATTACAGTAAATATAGGCAATGAAGTAGTAGGCCCTAAAACCAATTAAATAATTTAGGATAAAACATGCAGGGGCAGTTAAAACTTCAAAATATATCAATAAACGAAATATTTTGCCTCGCTTATCTAGTAAAATCCAGCAAAAAAGAACAAGCATCATTCTTGTACAGGAATTTGACATTAACTACAACTAAATACTTTATAGAAATTTCCTCTATATGGCGCTAACAAGCTTGAAATTTCGCTCAATCATCTGTGTTAGATACAAAAACAAAGAAGTCACAACTACTTCAAGTTTGCAAAGACTATCAGTACACGCTGATTTGGTTACAACCAAAACAATGTCATAATATCTGCTAAATTTTTAAAAAGATCGAGAAATGTTATTAAATGTTTGCCAGCGATTAATTTAATTATACTTCATACTTTTTCAAACTTAAAAGTTTTCGAAAAATTTGCCGCACATGCGATTCGATTTGCTTTAAACATAGTTGAACATATTGGTAAAGTTCTAACTTGCTAGAGATCCATGAAAGACAGCGGTCACATACATTGACGTGACATCTACATTCATTAGCACCCTAAAGCACTCAACCCAATGAACTGTTTGAAACAACTGCCAGACATGTAAATCTACAAGATTTAACCACTTTAAAATTTCCCCACATCCACCAGAAACCTAAACATATTCGATTTGATGCCAAAATCATGTTGCATAACAAGTCTTTAACAGCTGTAAATATTCAAGCAAAAATTGCGGGACATGTAAATCTGGTATTCTAATTATTTCAAAAACTGTCCACGATCCACCGGACATCCAAACATAATCAATGTGATAGTAATGTCGCATTGCAGATTTTAAACTATTGTAAATATTCAAAAAAACGGCCAGACATGTATATCTACAATCTAAATGTCTCCAATACTTGCCAGAATCTGCCAGACATGTAAATATAGTCGACACTATATTAACGCCGTATTGCAAAGCCTGTTTTTAACCACAATTAAATATTCAGAAAAAACACTGCCGGACATGTAAATCTTAAAGTTATCAATGCCTTCAATACTTTCCAGAACCCCCCAGACAATTAAACATTCTCGACTTGTTGTTAACGTTGGGTTTGATATCAAGTTTTTACTCCTGTCAAATTTCAGATTAAAAACAGCTCATATCTATTTCGTTAAATAGCCTAACCCACGCAATATCTGGCAAGCCCAGCAAGTGTTGCAGGCACAACGAATTTTTACCACAAATTTTACTTTATATAATTTGTCTTGTCGTCATAACAAATAAGTTACGTCACAATTGTGGTAATCTTGGTAAAGTATTCTTTTCAAAGTACATCAACGCAACAGTTCATGCGGGTATTGAACCCAAAATCTCATGATCAAAAACCAGCTCTTTATCACTATGAAAAAGCAGTTCAGTTGCAAAGTTTCCAACTAGGATATTTCCCGGCTCGCCAATTAAACCATAGCAGTCAATTGCCCCACAGCTCTGTAATTACCATTTTTATGTCACGCTGCGCGTTAGTCGTCCTAATCACAATGAAGCGCTGTTACTACAATACATTTCGGTCTCTCTTCGCACGTGGCAGCCTCTGCGTGGAAAATAACGCATTGGTAAAAGTGCAAATTTGATCAATTTATGATCTCAATGCTTAAGCGCAAACTTCATCAATATATATGAAAAGCAATAATTGGGTGCCAACAGCTGATTGTGAGCATGTAAACCGAAACCACTGAAATGACAACTATCTACTGCCATTATTTTCGCATCGCTTTATCTCGAAAATGTCAGGAAAAAGCACCAATACTCTAATTTAAAATTTATTTACCCATTTATAATTTGCATAAATCCACCGGACATATGCCCTTAATCTACTTGAGATTAATGTTTGTTATATGCTACAGATCTTATTCTATGCCAGTGGAGCCTTAAAAAAACCGCCGAACATCAACACCTAAGTTTTCAACCTTAACGCGTTTCCCGGGTAAAATGACATTTGTCGTAGGCAGCAATCGCTCTCTGTGTGGGTAAAACCACATTTGTTGTTTTAATGCCACTGCTCATAGCACAATTAAATCTGCCTGGACAACTTGCATTGTTTGCACATCGGATTATTAACAGTGTTTGCAATGGATTGTAAAAAGAGGGGACTTGCTTTGTTTACAATGGATTACAGGTAACAATGAAACAAAATATTTACATCATATAAATTAAAATTTTTTGCATTGATGTAACATGCCAAATTTATCTCTAAGTTCTGTTGTAAAATTGCACAAGATTGTCAAACACTATGCTTGTGCAAAGCTGGAACCAGCCGAATTACGTACATTCAAATTTTTACAGTTGCTATTTAGAACTCAATCATAATTTACATCTCTTAGTTCCGATTTACCTGATATGAAATATTTTTCGAAACATTGGCAAATGTTTAGATGATAAATTAACAGCTACAGTTTCATTCGAATGCAAACACTGTTATCTAGATAACTTCCAAACTAAGCTGAGTAACGAATTTTGCAAAACAACTCCATTCATTATCATATGGCTTTTTTCAACAACTGGTTCCCAAAAGTTGGCTAGTCCTTCTGTATTGTTTGTTGATGTGGGCAGATAAAACCGTAATTATTCTATAAATTGAAAGCACGATACAGTTAAAGATACAATAAATGGTATATGCATGAAACATTAATGCTTGTTTTGACATATACACCTAATAATCAAAACGGTTTTACATAATAGAATCAGAACAATTGTTCCAAACTATTGACAAAGGCATAAAACTTGAAATTATTGTTTAAAAAACTTTTCAAAACGCCGGACATTTCAATCTACGACATTTAAATGCATTTAAAATTGATCAGAAACTGCCAGACAACTAAACATGTTTGACTAGATATTAACGTGCCGTTTGGCATGGCTACTTTTTAATTTGGTCAAGATTCAAGAAAATAAAACGCCGAACATTTCAATCTACAGCATTCAAATGCATTTGAAAGTGATCAGAAACCGTCGGACAACTAAACATATTTGACTTTAAATTTTTCGCATGGCTACTTTTTAACCCGGTCAAGATTCGGGAAAAAAAACGCCGGACATTTCAATCTACGACATTCAAATGCATTTAAAATTGATCAGAAACCGCCGGACAACTAAACATATTTGACTTTAAATTTTTCGCATGGCTACTTTTTAATTTGGTCAAGATTTGGAGGAAATAAAACGCCGGACATTTCAATCTACGACATTCAAGTGCATTTGGAGCTGATCAGAAACCGCCGGACCACTAAACATGTTTGTCTTGATATTAACGTGCCGTTTCGCATGGCTACTTTTTAACCTGGTAAAGATCCAAGAAAATATCGCCGGACATTTCAATCTACAGCATTCAAACCGTCGAACAACACAATGTGTTCAACTTGATATCAACGTCACGTAACTATTATGGCTTTAGCACCAAGTTGTTTCAAACACATGACACAAAATTTTGATCTGGAAAAGTTTTTGTTTTTATGTTGGTAAACGAAAAACTAAGCAAGCTGTTTGGGATACAAAAAAAGGCCTAATTTGCGGCAATACCCATATGAAAAAAGGGCGTTAAGTGCTTGCACAAACTACCACCCGTCAATGGTGTGTCAAAACAATTTTGAAACACAAAAGTTTTTGATTTTACTTAGAGAAACCACGAAGTTTAGTATATGCAAGCTGTTTGAAATGTAAAACAAGTGTCAAATTTGTGTCACATAACAGGCCATGCCACCAACAAATGTGACATAAGGTGGTTTTTCAAACAAACATATCTCATACAAAATGGATGGTGTCAAAGAACTGGTCACTACAATTTTGTAACACGAAAGTTTTGATGTTATACGTAAGAAAAGGCAAAGTTTTGTACATGCAAGCTGTTTGAAATAAAAACAAGTGCCAAATTTGCATCAGATAACAGGCCATGTCACCAACAAATGTAGCATAAAGTGGTTTTTGTAATAGCCATATCTCATACAAAATGCATTGTGTAAAAGGATTGGTCACTACAATTTTGAAACACGAAAGTTTTGATGTTATGTGTAAGAAATGGCAAAGTTTTGTGTATGCAGTCTGTTTGAAATCTAAAACAAGTTTCAAATTTGCGTCACATAACAGGCCATGCCACCAACAAATGTGACATAAGGTGGTTTTTCAAACAAACATATCTCATACAAAATGGATGGTGTCAAAGAATTGGTCACTACAATTTTGTAACACGAAAGTTTTGATGTTATACGTAAGAAATGGCAAAGTTTTGTATATGCAAGCTGTTTGAAATCTAAAACAAGTGCCAAATTTGCATCAGATAACAGGTCATGTCATCATAAAGTGGTTTTTCAAACAACTATGAGGTAAGTCTCACCACCCCTGCTACAAGCTAATAAGGATTTTTTACCTCAATCCTATCTTTCCCACCCAGACAAACTACAAAGATCATGTAACCCAGCAAAAGCGCAAATACAGCTATCGAGTTTGAGTAGGATATATAGTAACTACAATCAAATTTTGAGCAAATTTAGCCTTAAAAGTATTGAAAAGTCGCCGATACACATTTTTTGAACCAATGGAAAATATAAGTAATTTGATCTAACAGCATTGAGTCTAAAAAAAATAGGATTAATTGCAACAAAGATTTTAAGCAATTTAAGAAAGCATATGGAAATACCGACGATCAATCTCTCACAACAACAATTAGATGCGAGGCAAAATGGTGTTGCTGGTGACAAATCACACTATTACCTTAAATAGTATTATCCAACTTTTACATATCAAGTCAAAAGTACTAATTTTTACTTTTAAAAAAGTATTCACTATGATTGAAATAGATAAAACATTTGTAGTAAAATCTTCATACTGCTTTACAGACTCCAAGGACTTCGCTGACCTCACTCTGGAAACCATTGATTTCCCCCATGTTGGACTAGAAGACTTAACATTTTTGGCTAGTAAGTAATCTCATGTTAAGCACTTGGCTGTATTGCACCAGTCTAACCCACCACAGTGGCGTTATTATTAAGCCATAAAAATGTTATGCTTGCTAAAAATTTTTGTCTAGGGGGGGCATTTGCTATTTTGTAAGCTGCTAAGGAGGCGGTACAAGAAAAAAGTTGGTGGACTTCTGCAAGCAGGTAAAATTTAATGAACCAATAAAGACATGATAGTAAATTAGAAAAAGTTTTTCCGATTGTAAACGTGCTATTCTTCATTCTATACAGGAAGTTTTCAGTTATCTGGTTATGTTTTTTCTTTCTTGTCAAAAGAATGTTGGTCTTAGTTTTCGTTTGCGCTTTTGAAGCGATCTAATGGAATAGGAGTTAAACTGCTTCTGAGGTATTTTGCAGCAAGACAAACACATTTTGCGTTTGATATCTGCCGATCTTTGCTAAGAAGGCACATTGCAAATCTCTTTATTAGTCGAGTCATCGTAAACCATCTTTTTTACTAGCTCTTAGTAGGAAGACTTCTAGGTCGCCCAGTAATAAAATGGAGTTGTCAATAAAATTGCCACCACATGAAACAACTGAGTTATGCAAAGATGCACAGCAATTTCTTTCCATGTTTTGTTTATTAGGTTACCGTAGTTTCATACTGGAAGACAAATAAGACTATTTGCCCCTGTTAATTTAACACTTAATCACTTTACTCTTTGGAAAATGTCTCCATGTGTCTGCTGAACCAATTACGCTCTAGCAACCGTGTGATAAAAGCACAAAGTGTGTTTGTTGTGTGTGTGTGTTTACCCCTCCTCTTCCTTGGGATGGAGGTACGGCATGAACGGTAATTCAGGTTCATGCCATCAACCTAATTGATATTAGGCTAGGGGAAGATGGCAGCCCATTTCGAACCAGTCTTGAGTGACTGGTAGCCCCACCACCAACAAGGCGGACTGCCACTGGTGGGTACCCAAGAGTCGTCTGACATGCTGGGTTAGCAACTTCACAATTATAATCCGGTGAAGTACGGGTGGGGCCACCCGTCTGCCACATAAAGTGGAGGCGTCCCGTTAAGTGCCTTGCCCAAGGACACAAGCAAGCTTGCCAGCTTGTTCTCCACACTATCCCTTTTTTATGCTGAGCGCCAAGCAGGGAAGCTGTGAATACCATTTTTTAAAGTCTTTTGGTATGACTCAACTTAGGGAATGAACCCCAGGTCTACCGACTACAATGTGGACACTCTAACCACTGCACCATCGCGCCTGTGAAAAAGTGTGTTTGTTTGTTTCTTTGTTTATCTCGAGCAATATTGCTCCGACGAGATGTGACAAAAACGAAAAAAACGTGTTACAAAAACTGATTTTAGCTGCAAAAGCGAAAACGTTCCATTACAAAAAGATCACCTAAGTGAGAGGCCGTAGTTTTTTAAACACCAAATATGGTCACAGTCTGGAAAACAGGGCGGTGACATTACAAAAATAAAATGTAATGCTAGCGACAGCGGTTTAGAGTTAAGGTTAGGGCTAAGAATAGATTTAAGATAAGAGTTAGATTGACCACTATTCTTAGGGGTAGCTCATAAAATTCAGTGGATTTCTGCATTTTAGTATTATCCCAGAATAAAACGTTAATTTATAATCCCATGCAGTTTCTACATTTTAAATATGTTTAATAAAAGAGTTCGTAAACGCCAATTGAAATCTGATCATGATCGCTGGCCAGTGGCATGGAAGCAAGAGTTTCCAGATATCACTTATAATCCCTCAAAAGATGAAGCTGTTTGTGGGTAAGTTGCAAAATGCCTATTTGCAAGCTGACACAAGTAACCTTTTGTAGTAGTTATTCAGTTATTCAGTAAACTACGCAAAGTTTTGTGCATTACTGAATATACTATTGCCTGAATAACCGTTCACTGAGAGTTTGTCAAGGCCGATATTTATTACTCGTGGTTTGTGGAATGCTGTGAAGCTGGCGGACTAGCAAACATTTGACATTTTTTTCAACTTCTGTATTCAAAATGCTTGACAAAAGTAAATAATTTTTGAAAATGCTGCGAAAAAATCATTATTAGATCCAGCAAACGAAAAAAAGATAATTACAAATTTTTAACCAACTGAGAAACTAATAAGATTGGCGATTGACACTACCTTTTGGAAAATATTGGATCAAAGGATTCAGTAGCCACTTTGTTCCTTTCATTAATCGCGAACGCAAACTCTCTACGCCTATACTGGTATCATAATAACAAATTGTAGATTGATTTAATCTTTGTTATATATCTAAAAGTTTTAATTAGGACAATTGGATTGGAAAAACCTAAACAGTTAAAAAATGCGCAAGAAACTTAGGCCAATATAAGGTACATCAATTATAAACCGCATATCTTTTGGTGTTATGTATGTTTATAATCCTAGCTTTTACTAAAACTACGCAAAGTTTTGTAAATTTCTTATCATAAAATGACAGAATTTTACAGATCAATCAAATGAGTGAATGACACGAGCTAACAAAATGCTCCCTACATTAACAACTAAATTAGCTTGCTTAATTAAAATCTGTTGTTTAAAGTCAGTTACCAAGGCAACTGTTTACTGTGATATCATGTACGTGACCAATGACGGTTTCAAAACCACCACAACACACCTTTATGGATTTTTGTTCTGAGAAAAGTATGTTGTCGACATCACGCTAGAACAACAGTCAAATATTTGCTTGGTTATTTTACTCATTTTTTCCCTTACGTTTACACAGGTTTTGTTACCGGACTAAAGTAAGCAGGAAATCTTGACTGCTTCCTATGCTTGGTTATTGTGTTATTGCTTATTTATGGAAAAAAAAATATTTACAAACAAAATAACTAACTTAATTGCACAATGTACTGTTACAGTACTTGCAAAAGCAGCATCTTGAAGGAGGTGAGAGAATCCATGTGGGCGAAGGGGAAGAAACGTCCAGAAAAAGGCGAATGAAGGAAGGCTGACGTATCAAGTCATATTAATACGCATAAAAAGTAGAAAAACAAGGCAAAAGAGCATAAAAAGCTCGGTACGAAAAATGTGTGCATGCATTTGCTTTTGAAAAAGTTAAATATAAATTGTTCATCTATATACTACAGAGAACATGTGGAGTCGGTTCCAATTGGAAGGTGGGGTCCAGGCAGGAAAAGCAGCAGAGACAAATCAGGCCACGGAGAATGAAAATGAAGGTGTATCTGGGCTAAAACGATGGTTAAGTAAGTTAAAAAATAATAGTGCATATTTGATAAGAATGTAGGCGTAATGTGGTAATAAACTGCTTACATATATTCTATATGAACATAGACAGTTCACAAGATAATTCTTCGTCATGCAAAAAATCAAAAATTATGGAACACGGAGGAGCTGGTAAGCTGGAGAGTGGCAGTGGTGTAGTAAAAGAAGTTGCGGTGGAAAGTCTCCCAGACAAAGGGGAGGAAAGCACAGGTGAAGTGGAGAATTATCCAGAGGAACCAGAAAGAAGCGAAGAGAATCCTATAGATGAAAGTTTTGAATCTGAGGAAGAAGAAATTTGTGGAGAAAATTTTGATCCGGTGAACACCAATTTTCATTTTAATAATTAATTTTTTGTGATATACTGCAATGGTGTGCAACCCGCGGCCATTGAAATGATATTTTGGCCAGCACAAGCATGAAAAATAAAGAGTTTTGGCTCGCTTTTACAAATTAAATTTTTAATTCAACAATCTTTTGAAGCCCATCTCTTAAGTTAATCTCATAACAAACAAAAACATCTTCAAGTGTTTTGTGACAAATGTTTGTCAGTCCATGTACAATACAACGAATTCTTATGTCAATATTCACTATAAAAACTAGGTTAATCTCGTAAAATCTTTCTTTGCTGCTTGTTTGCACACTTCTTATTTAATGTCTGTGGGGATTTCAGTAAATTAATTTGTTAAATTCTGACAAAGAGCCACGTTCCCGATTTCCCCCCTGCCGACCCTTTTATTCGCAGTTGCTTTTTAATAATGCAATAAATTTATTTCTGAAAAGAAATTACTTCCAATAGTTCTGAGTCCGACGAATGTAGTGATGAAGATATTACCCAAGGTGAAGGCGAAGCACAATGCTCACAGACATCATGGTGTTTATCTTGGAACATCATGCACCCTATGTTTGTGCATTGTATGCCTGCGGACACGGTTTTCTGCAAGTATGTACAAAAATCAGGTGTTATTCTAATACTGAATTACTCACTTTACCAATGTATAACCAGAGAGCAATAGATTTAAGCTCTCATTCACAACAGGCAAACATGTAGAATAGTTGTTACATAGATTTGGAAAATAACAATTTAGAAAAGGATTGGCAAAATTGTACAATTTCAGATATGGCCCCAAACACAAGTGAGAGGATTGTTGGACCTGCACCACAGCGTCAATTCTTGCCTGTTACTGTTAGAATTTTTTTCAGTTGTGATACAAATTAGAAAGTGACTCAGCACTTTGCAAGCAGCATTAATAGCATTATATGGAGATTATTATTTGTAAATTACAGAATTTGTCGAGACAGTTGTATTGCGAAAGCTTGCGATTCGCAATGGGCTCAAAGCAAGCTGTGCCCAAGCAAAGGGTGGCGAAAAGAATACTTGGATCGCCACTTGCAGTTCAAGCTTCACAAAGACAGCGCTGCAGCCACTGGTAAACATCATGTAATACTTGCAAAAATTACGGTAATGTTTTAAATCGTATTTTTTCTTTTAGGAAAGAACGCCATAATTAGAAAAACGGTGGTAGACCAGAAGCAGCAGACAAAAACTATTTGTTTGCTGCGAAACATTTGGTTTTTACTGCAGCAAAAGACAGCGTTATTAAAAGCGTCCGAATTGCACAAGTACGTTTAACGCTACATTTACAATGATTTTACAAATAGTTGACTACTTTAGTAAATCAGATGATCATAGACCCACATTATAATTAATAGATGAAACAAATGAAATGTCATCAAGCCGGTCTCGCAAAAACACTGCAGCAGTGGCAAAAAACGTCTGACTAAGCAGATAAAAACTGAAGTTTGTCTCATTGTTATGCATACATCAGCTTTATTTTAATATCAGTATGATCGCATTTCAATTAGCCATTAAATTGAAAAATGTTAAACGGTATAAGGTTTGTTTGAATGATTGCTGTGTTGAATACTGTTAGTGGTTTAGTTGGTATAACTTACATTGTGGCAACAAGAGGAAGTAAATAAAGTGAAAGCCTAATGTTTTTTATCGGTAAACAATCTTACATAAATAGGCCTAGGCGTTCTTTTTTTTCTATAATTCCTTGCTTCTCATAAAAACCTCAGCAAGAAGTTTTTCTACAGGTCTTTTTTCAAAGTATTTGGGTTAGACATAGTAGTCTAAACTAAGTGACTTTATGTTAATGGTGGATCAATAAGTTACAAATCATAACGATAGATCTATTTTTACAGCTTAATCAAAAGGCAATTATGGACATTTATTCCTGAGGCTTCGCTGGGATATTCTCACCGAAGCAAGAACTACGCTTGGGAGTTCGTAGATGCTTTTTCAGAGAAGCTGGAGGAGGAGGTGTTTAACGAGCTCAGGCAGGTCAAAGTCCACACACTCACCATTGATGAATCAACGGACTTGACGTGTATCAAGCATTTGATTATGCTTGTCCGATATGTTATTGAGGTTCGTTTGCAATCACCAGTTCTTGTACCATTATCAAAAGGCGATAAATCTCATAAAAGAAAAGTAGAATAATAATTTTCCTCTCACAAATTTTACGCATTAATCCTGTTTTGATGTATTGTTTGCACACAAACAAAAAAATTTAATTGTCCATTCTCTTTTCAGAATGTCTCCAAAGTGCGGTTTCTCAAGCTCATTGAGCTTGAAAATTTGGCCGCCCACGACATTTCAAAAACAATATTGGACTTTTACAAGCAACATGATCTGCCTATCAATCATTTGGTGATGTTGACTTCTGATGGTGCATCAGTGATGGTAGGCAGAAGCAAAGGAGTGGTTTGTGCGTTGCAAGTAAGTAGCTTCTACTAATATTTTATTTTTTATCCCACGCCAGGTTATGCAATTCAAATAGTTTCACGTTCACAAAGCGATGCTAAAGTTTTAATTATGCATGCAGTTTGTTTGAAGTAAAACTTTGGTGAGTAATATATTGATTTTGTCATGACGATTTAAATAAAATAAGACAAGCTAAATGACAATTTATCTTACCAACAACTTTAAGCACAAGGTGATATAATCGCTATTGTTATTGCAATTTTATTTTAGCAACACGAGTTCTATTGAAGGTGTACATGTACATGCAAAAAACTTGCTCTTAATATAGTTTTGATTTGCGAATAACTCAATGAATTTTTTTATATTGTTTAGAAAGAAATTCCTTTTCTAATAGGACAGCATTGCGTTGCACACAGGCATGCTCTTGCTGTTAAGGACGCCTATGAGAAAGATGAAAGGTTTAAAAGACTTGACCATCTTCTTTCTTTGGTCTATAGTTTTTTTGCAAGGTAACTTTTGCTATAATTAGTTATGCTAGAAAAAGCACTACCACTATCAGATTCGGATTGCTAAATCTAAAACAAAACAATAAAGTAACAATAAAATAGTAGAAAAACGACTTTATGCAATCGAGGTAACACTAATAGTCAAAAGAATCAAATAACCTTTATTTCAAGAGATTAGCTCAGGATAGCAATATAAACTTACATGACATGGGATGTAGCCTGAGTACACGTGCTATCAACTTTTTGTCACAAATTGCTAATTATAGAATATTATATTTTTTCACTTTTTAGGTCACCAATTAGAAGACAAGGCCTGGAGGCGGTGCTGGCTGTGACCAAGGAAAAGTTTTTAAAGATCACTGCTGTTTCCTCAACCTGCTGGTTATCAAGAGGAACAGCAGTGAGAGCTATCTGTAGCTGTTACTTTACCTTGGTTGCTTATTTCAGCAAAGAAAATGTTTGTCGGGATTTTCCTACGGCTGGACTAATTAGCACCTCTCTGGGCAGTCCAATGTACGATATTAAATATAATGTATTTACTATTCCCACACTTGTAAACTAATCCGTGTAAACTCGAGACACGAACAAGACTGCAGTGAATGTCTCAAGAACGTAGACTCTACCCGTGCTTTACTGGATTAGAGTCATTTCAGTTTTATAATTGAGGTTGAGGTGGCTGTGTTACACAGGATATGGCGGGTAGTTTATGACAAATTTTCTTTTACTTTGAGTGAAGGCAATTGGTTTACTGCTTTGAACAGCTAAACTTTTTCAACCAATAATAATAATTCAAGAAGCAAAGACATACCAAATAGTCAGGTTTTCATGACTATAAATGATATAATTCATCTTAAATTTGTACCGCACAATTTTTTGCAGATTTTTACCCGAATCACTAGTGTTGTGCTTGATGGTTTCTTTTCTTGTTTGAATATGTTTACGTCATCAATATTATATATTGTTTAATTTCGTTGATTGTGATCACGAGTGGTTTACCACCTAATTTCTTACTTGCAGAAACTTCTTGCTGTTGCATTTTCTGCAAGACATATTCACTGATGTCGACAGACTGAATATGTATCTCCAAGGCAAATTTATCAGCCCCCATAATGCTCAAGCTGGGATTGAAGCGGTATGATATCAATAGGATATGGCTAGTTCTTACTGAAACAGTTTTGTTAGGCAGAAATTTGTCATCAATCTTTGATTTTTAAAGCTTAATTTGCAAAGTGGTTATTGGTCAAAATTTAGCAAAAAATAGGTTATTTTGGAAGAGTTTTTGATTTTGCTTCATGAAAAAAGTTTTTGATAACATCTATTAATCAATTTCATGTCCAGCATCCACAACCTAGTGTTTCATGATTGCTTTTGTGAATGTAACTTCATGTAAAAACTAAACAGTAATGCTATTAAACAAAAATTCGATCAGGTAAACAATTAAAATTTGTAAAGAAAAAATCTCAGTAAAAATGCCGACAGATTTTTACATGGAGCTAAGGAATCTTTTTAACACTGAAACCATTGATTAGATTTGCGATGCCTTATCAAGCTCGTATCTTTGCTCTCTCAGCCGAGTCACATGGGGACCAAACGTTCAAAAAGCTCTGTCAAACCTCAAGGCCGAGCGGCTTGATTTAGCTCCAGCTGGTCGGCAGTTACGGTCTGGAGGAGTGTTGATAACAGCAGACAGGAGCGAAACAGAAGAAGTGGTCCAAAAGTTTACAGAATCTGCCTTGACGTTTGTAAGTGAATGCAAGCGAAGCAAGAAAATTTACTGACAATATGAAGCTTCAAGTAGCCCAAAAGTTTCTCTAAATCTGATTTACTTAGTACACCAAAGGCAAAACGAAACCATGAAATTTTTACAGCCAAAGCCAGCAGCATGTACAACTGCAGACACTCTTTGTTCTATGCAAAAACTATTTGATGTGGCAATTATATTCTTGCTGAAAAATGAACTACACTCTCAGTTTTGTACTTTTGGTCGCAGTTACTAACTGCACTGAAAAGAGATGCATCACCGTGGCTAGACAAACTTATCATGGTCTTAAGCGGAGATAAAATCAAGGTTCAGCCTCATCAAACTTTGCACAATTGATCACTACTGCGAGGTAGGTGTCTTCAGAAAGAATGAGACGATGACGAAAGAAGGTTTTTAGATCGTTATTAACACCACTTGGAATGTGAATGCAATCGTCTGGCAGGTCTAAAAGCGATTCCACTCTAGCTGTCAGCAGA
Organism: Trididemnum clinides; assembly: GCA_963675345.1. NCBI lineage: Eukaryota > Metazoa > Chordata > Ascidiacea > Aplousobranchia > Didemnidae > Trididemnum > Trididemnum clinides. Next base: position 2,471,442 of record OY776290.1, on the reverse strand, counting down.
TCAAATCATCATCACTACAAGCTTAAGAATTGTATTTTTACTCTGAAAAAAATGATATTTTGAAGGGGCTAATACTCAGAATAAAATAAGCAACCTAGTTTAATAGACCAATCAAACGTTTTAAATGCCCTTACCCTACTTTCCCCTTAAGCTTTACAGACTCCATTTAAAAAGTCACAGATAACATTTTAAAGTAAAGCAAGCTTTAATATTAGTCGCTGATTTTTTTAACCACCACAGTTCCAATACATTTTTGCCAGTGAATGCCTTTTGCAAAAATAGACATTTAATTTAAGCCTCATTATCTGTTTTTAATAAATACAAAATTGCTTTATCCGTAATTGAAACCATTTTTAGATTTATGCTATGTAATATTTTTGTGCAGATACCAACAACTGCTTTGCGCATCTTCACCTGTGAAAGATTTGATTGGCAAATGGAGATACGTAAAGCACGAAATTCATAACCTCGGACACTCCAGCATGGAAACGGTAAAAAATGCAGGTTATATTGTTCGAACTTAGGCTTGGTTCTAATATGCAAGATTATCCCTAAGGCAACGCAGATTTTAATTTGTCTAGCTCAGGGGTGGGGAAATTACGGTCTGCCAGAGCATTCTGTGCAGCCCGCGAACACTTGTAGAAACTTTCATATATCCAATTGAATATGACAGGGGTAGCCACACTAGCCGTACTAAAGAGCGAAAAACGTTAAAAGTGACCATTGAAAGAGCTGCTACGCATATCTCAGTGTAATTTGACGCTTTTACTGTCCAGATAGAGAGTGATGACCTTTTTTTTTGGACACCGTCATTTTTAAAGCCATGTGTTACGACAGGTTAAGGTTGCTGCAAGATCATTAGCTACTGCAAGTTCTTGCATAGTATGCAGACATTGCAAGGTTTTAAGGACCAGTCCTCGGCCACTCTTGAATGGTCAATGCAGCCATCCGGCTAAAAAGTTTGCTGACCCCTGTTCTAGCTAATAAACAAACCTTATTTTACAAACACTACTCAAAATTTAAGACTTTGTTCTATGTTTAGGTATGCAAGACCCTCATGAACTCAAGCAACCATGCTTTTGCTATATTAGCAAATATTGCTCGAGTTTTTGCGGCATCTAGTGCTGGAGCAGAAAGAGGATTTTCTTTGGTGAACCTGCTTAAAAATAAACAACGGTAATTTTTTGAGTATGATGAAATGACGAAATAAGCCCGGAGCAAGTTGCATTCGACTTCATAAGAGCATAAATAAACGCGCTATTAGCTAAATAACATATTAATGAAAAAAAGTTAGAGAACATTTTTTGCAATCATTAAGCGTTTCCAGATGCATATTTTTAAATGAGTAGCTTTAGAATTCCATTTATGCTTCCCATTTGCCTTAACTTTCAAACCACATTAAAGTGTACGTTTAACATTAATATTTTATTGTTATAGTCTACTGCAGCAAATTTTATTGTTATAGCCAACCTAAAAAGAATTTACAAATATCAAATATAACATGGTAAGTAATTGCCTAAATCCGTATTAAACATTTTGCAGAAACAGGTTGGGGACAAAGGCTTTAGATATGCTGGTGAGATGCGGTGGCAGAAAAGTCGAAGATGAAGATGTTTTTTTGGAAAGAGTTTATAAAATATGGAAGGAGAAGAAAGACTGGAGGTTCGTTTCTTTCTCTCTCACCGCATGTGACGAATCGGAAGATGACGAACTAAGCAATCTATTCGTTTAGTTTTTTCTTATCATTGGATTTCCTTTTCCCAACGTAAACGTCTATTACCTATATTCGAAGCCTCTATCATCTTTCATTTAATACTATAATTTCAAAATTTTCTCATCCGCATTCCTCTTTTAACCTTTTAAATTTTTTCCTCGTGCTGGCATTGCATGGCGTAGAGGCGCATCCTCTGGGTGGCGGATAGAGGAAGTCCCTTGTTTGGGATTGTGCCGAATAACGAAAACAACAGAAGGCAATAAAAAGATATGCTAGCTTTCGATAGCCCTAATCTTTCTAACGCCTGTACAACACATATCAACTAAGCGTAAAGCTGACATTATTTGTTATTTATGCAATAGGGACAAAAGTCAGGTGCAAATGTAAATTATGTGCATATGCAGGCTAAATATTTTTAGTGATGTACGAAAAGTCCATTTGTGTCAATAGGGTAGTAGATTTTGTCAGTACGTAATTGGGAAAAACACTTCCTTTCCTAATTTAAAGCTCAACACTCCAGAGTGGAAGTACATTTTTTTTATCTGGATAGAAATAAAAATTTTCAGCTATACCTTTCGAAATTTTTAATCTTCGTGCTGCAAATACTGCAAGGGACAATTTTTGTTGTATTATATTAAGTACTTTTTAGGCAGTTAGTGGTAAAATTATCGAATTTTTATAATGACCCTCATCACTGATGTTTAAGCTGGCTACTTTTAAGTATGGAGCGTGATTTAGTAATGCTTGTGGTGCGCTGGAAAAGGTAATTATGAGATCGAGATCACACGAGATTGTTACTTTGTCTTTGCTTGAATCCACTGTATTAAATTAGACCTGCAATGAGAAAAAGTCTCAAAATTGACGTTTGTGCAGCTGCCTGTTTAAAGAAATCAATTGCACCCACTGGTGTAGGAATTCAAAAACTGTAACGACACATTTTCTTACTACTTAGCAAGCCAATTTTTCCAATGCAGGTCGACTCAAAAGGAAAGCTTTTAGATTTTCACTCACAGTAGTCTCCCACATTTAAAGAATTTCAAGGACCGTGACACTGTAAAAATTGATTTTTTCTAATAGCCCACTTTAAATAGCCAGTTTGCCGAGTTTGCCAAGTCTGACAACACTTCAAGTTACCGCACTGTCATTTTTCCTAATAAGGCACCATGGACCAACGCAAACCTTTACGTCAAAGTAAACTGACGTCAGCCACATTGTTTTTACACTAAATTGTGTGTAATATGGTATGTATTGCAAACAAATAAGCTTATGGTTAATTTGGTGTTCAGTCAGGACGTTTTTCTGTCACAGCCAATTTCAGTTGTACTTTTTGAAGATATGTTACGGATAACGTCAAATATTTTTCTTGTTCTCTTTTTCTTCACTTTGAGCTGTAATCGCTTTAACTTGTTATTACCAGTAACTGTTTGTTTTTTTCCGAGCATATCAATCTAGGCATCTGCACAACGCTTGTCTATGAAAATGCGGGATTGATGGCGGAGCACGCAATGGACAGTGAAAGATAAACAACAATCTGAAATGGCATCTTCAAAAGAAAAAAGCCAAAAGAAGAAGAAAAATCACCTTGGGCGAGAATTGATTTTTCAATAAAAGTGCGCATATTTTCAATGTCGGGATCGATTCCGTAACGTAGTCATGGGGCTTTTTGGGTAAATCCCCACCTGAACAAGCTATTGACGTCACACTCAAATGGCGTACGCATAAACTTAATTACCAGTCACAACAAAGATTATCACATGCTAACGCTACGAGGTTGCTCCACCACAATAGCTGTTTTTGCTTTCGTTTTTATAAGAAAATTTTCATCCGCTTAGATATTTATACTCTTATGGCTTAGAGTATATGATGTTGTTTGAATGACATTACAAAAACATCTAAGCTGATGGTAATTTTCCAGCACAAATGCAGCCATTTTCGACGGATATAAATTTTGACCAGCGGTTTTCGCAGAGTTGTCAGGGATTTCGCACTGCCGCCAGAAGATTTGCACTTACTGAAACCTTAGAGGGAACACTGGTGAAGGAGCTCGTTTTGTGGGTACTTCAGGACAAAGGTATGAACTGTGGTGCTCAGGAAATGATGCAGGATTTGGAGGGGTTGGAATTTTGGTGAAAGAGGAAATATCTGGAAACGTTGTGGAAGTTAGAAAAAAAAGTCACAGAGTAATGGTAATTGTGCTAACTTTAGGTAAAAAAGTGATGCAAATAATATGTGCGTATGGGCCACAAAGTGGAAAACCAGACGCAGAAAAAGTTCGTTCTTATGATGAAATGGCAAGTGAATTGGACTTGGAAAGTTCTAGTGAAACCATTGTTTCTTTGGGGGATTTCAATGGACATGTGAGGAAATGTGCTGAGGGTTTTGAAGGTGTACATGGGGGGAATGGTATTGGGAAAAAAATGCAGAAGATTGCTGAAGTTCTGTGATGAAAAAGAGCTGTGCATGACAAACACTCGGTTTTATCAGACAAAAGAAAAATCACTTATAGCGCGATGGATGTGAAACAGAAATTGATTTTGTGCTTGTGGGGGAAAATACAGAAAGTATGCAAGAGATGTGAAAATAATTCCATGGAAACTTTAGCACCGGCTGGTGGTTACAGATCTGGATAAAAAGGTTCTAAAAAGATTGTGACAAAGTAACGGATTATGAGAAGATTTGAAAGTTGAATAAAAACTGAGCAAGAGTAAGATTTCAAAAAAGAGTAAAGGAACTAACAAGTACAGACATGCCTTTTGTGGAAAACTTTCAAGGATGGTGTTCTAAAGTCATGTGAAAAAGTGCATGGAAAGAAGAAGTCTAGGAAACATTGAGGAGAATGTGGTGATGGAATGAGGAAGTCAAAGATACCATACCAAAAAAAAGGTGGCATTTAAAGACCTGTGGAGGTTTCCATCAGTAGAAAATAAGACCCAATGCAAACGTTTAAAAAATCGAAGGAGAAAAATTGTTGATAGAGCTATGAGAAAGAGAGCAAAACAAGAGTTGAATGATTTATATCAGAATTCTAACCGTATTTTCTGCTTCCTTACAAGAATAAACAAGGAAGGGAAGGATCTGGAAGGAGGAAGGCGCTTAAGAGGAAGAGACAGACAATTGGGTTTCATTGAAGAAGACAGGGCAAAAATTTGGAAGGAACACATGGAAAACATCATGAACAAAGAGAATTGATGGAACCTCATGGTGGAAACTGATGTAGTAGAAGGACCAGTAAAAACAGTGGCTCGGAATGAAATTGTGGAAGCAATGCAAAAGATGAAATCAGTGAAGGTAACTGGACCACCTGAAGTAAGTGTGGAGATGATAGTTGCAAGTGGCAAAATTAGAGCAAAAGTGATGATGGAACTGTGTCAGCATCTATTGGATGGTAGAGAAATGCCTGATGAGTGGAAAACTAGTGTGATTGTGCTATCTTTAAAGGAAAGAGTGATGCGATGAGCTGTGGACCATACACAGAAGTAAAACTGCTAGAACATGCCATGAAAAGTGTACTAGAGAGGTGAATACCAACACTAATCAATTTCAATACAATGCAGTTTGGATTTGGGCCAGGAAAAGGAACAGTGGATGCGATATTCATTGTGAGGAAAATGCAGGATGAATATCAAAAGAATAACAAGAAGTTGTATATGTGTTTTAATGGCATGAAAATAGCTTTTGATAGAGTGCCAACAAAAGTGAGGAAGTGGGCCATGAGAAAGAAGGGTCTATCAGAAGTAATGGTTTGGGCAGTTATGAGCTTGTATGATGGTGCAAAGACAAGAGTGAGGGTGGGATCTGCATATTCAGAGGAATTCAAAGTAAAAGTTGGTGTACATCAAGAATCTATGCTATCACCACTATTGTTTGCAATTGTTGTGGACATTATCACAGAAAATGCAAAAAGGAGTGTGGTTAATGAATTACTGTATGCAGATGACCTTGTTCTCATGAGCAAAACCATGGAAGACTTAAAGGAAAGATTTTGGAATTGGAAGGATGCACTGGAAAGTAAGAGTTTGAAGGTCAACACCAGAAAACAAAAGTGATGGTAAGTGGATTGGAAGAATTATTCAAGATAGATCCATGTGGAGTTTGTGGGAGGAGAGTCATGGCCAATTCAGTGTTGTGCACAAAATGTGGAAACTGGGTTCATAGCATATGAACAAAAATAAAAAGAGTTACTGCTAGGTTGGCAATGCATTGTGTTTGTTCGAAATCTAAAGGAATAATGGAAGGAATGGTGGATTTGATCAAGAAGCTGTGCAATAAAGTGGAGACAGTGAATGGATTTTGTTATTTAGAAGACAGACTAAATTCTAGTGGTGGTTGTAAAGCAGCAGTTACAGCAATAGTAAGAATCGGTTGGGTAAGATTCGAGGAATGTGGAGTTATTGCTTGGAAATAGGTTTCCTCTGAGGATGAAAGGTAAAGTTTATCATTGCTGCATAAGATCAGCAATACTGTATGGAAGCGAGACATTGTGTTTAAAAGAAAACGATAAGCAATTTTAAGAATGAATAGAGCTATGGTGAGAGCCATGTGCAGTCAAAAAATTGTTGACAGAAAGACAACTGAAGAACAATGGCCATGCTGGGGTTAAAAGAAACTATAGACCTGTTAGCAACAGCAAATGAAATTAGATGGTATGGACATTTGCTCAAGAGAGATGTTAATAGTGTTTTGAGGGTTGCTCTGGATCTTGAAGTGAGTGGCAAGAGAAAGAAAGGACTGAAAAAGAGACTGAAAAAGACCTTCACGAAGCAAGTGGAGGAGGAGACAGAAAAGATTACTTGAAGAAGGAGGATGCCCTGCATTGAGCAAAATGAAGAGATGGAGTGTGAGCAATCGCAGAAGAAATGGGGTGAATCTGTCCATCTCTGCTAAGGGGACAACACTGGATAAAAACTGAATAACTACTACTAGGTGAACCTGATTTTCATAAATACACACCAAAATGGAGCAGTCCACCTGTCACTAAGTCATGCTAAGTGAGCTGAAGTTTATGGTTACTTTCTGTCTTGTCATTGTGCTTGACTGTTTAGTGCAATTTCCAATTTAGTGTATGCTTGTGACTTTATAGTGTTCAAGTAATTATTGTATGTAAAAACAATCCATAATCAATATTGCTTAATACAGAAACTGCACACATAACATATTTTGCACAAAAATATGGGAAATCAGAACGTAAAATAATTTCACTTCATTTCAATCGAATAATCACAAAGACACACATATTTTTTTTCCCAATGGAAAGAGCAGGTCATGACCTTTTTTGTGATATTTTACTTAAAAAATTGGCACATCGCTTTGTTTGGTTTGATACGATGTGAGATGGTGGGTTACAGTTTCCCTTTTTTCTGTTTGATTTGACAAAGAATGATCCACAGGTGGGGCATGTCCTAGCAGCAACTTGTATAGAAAACTAAAACTTTTCAAATATATCAAATTTTATTCATTATTTCTAGTCGGCATCATTTAATTTCCATTGATTCAATGAATAATTGTGTCCCAAAAATGCAACTGCACATTAAATAAAAAATGCAAGTTGAGACAAAAAGGTGAGTTCACTTAGGGCAAAATCCACAATTGCTCTAACAACAGAAAAAGAGGTTTTGTATGAGACGACTGATGTCAGATAATCAGTACTGTAAACAGTAGATTGCTACAATGCTCGTGAAGAATGTCTCTTCTGTTACAGACAAGCCTTTCTATGCCACATTTATACAAAGCATTTATATCCTACATGACATTAAAGCAGTGTGGGTCAAGGTTCTGCATACATTATTCATAACTTTCTTTCAACTATACTGCAATGAGAACTAACCTGAGTTAATTCTCATCAGTATTGCCCTGGGATTCATGAAAAGCAAAATCTCCTTCACCACTAAACTATAGCGATTCTTTGGTATCACAATTCACTAGCTGCTTGCTAGGACCTGCCAAGCCATACCAAGTTTTTTAAAGCACAGCAATGCAATAATTACCGTATCCTATTAATGCAAGACTGTTTAATCATTACTACCAAAGTGGTGCTCCAAACTACTCATGCACGACCAATGGGTGACATTTAATACTATGATACAATTAAAAAGTGCACAGGAAAAAATACCAGGAACAAACTGAAGCAAATATTTAACAATGTACCTGTACCTTTATATGTAAAGCATCAGCTTCATTTTGCAATTGACCAAGTGGACTTAATTGAACAGAACCAACACTCATAATAAACAAGTAATTATACTCTTACAGAGCATGAAAACTGGTATCTTCAAAAAACTCTGCCAAAAAATGCAAAAAAGGTTAATAAAATCGTTTGTCAATATTGTGTGAATAATAACGAGGACTTAATTAACTTAAAAAAACAAGATAAGCATTGTTTTAAGCAAAACAACATTTCTTTGGGGAGTGTGATTTTTCCACAATAGATGTTTCTTTTTTGATCGCTTAAAAGTACAGGGCATAAAACTAACAAGTGGCTTTCAATCCTTGCCACAGCATGCAGCTCTTTCCACTTTAATCTCTTAGACTGCCTATATCAAGACTCAGTGCCCAATGTTATGCAAACAGAAAGAGTTTATTTACACTCTCAAACTCTTTCAATAATTATGGCATTCCTATTTGGCCTCTTGTTGCACTTTTTCTATCATTTTGCTATTGCAAAGTCTTTCTTTGGAATGCTTTACAAAACATTTGTTCAAAAATCAAACAGAAGATATAAAAAGCTGCTCCTTATAAAATATACACGGTGTCAATAAATTATCTCTACAATTTCAAATATCCAACAAAATTTTGTATTTGAGATATTTCTACTTGGTTTGTTTTACAATAAAAGGAAATGTTTCAAGATTTTTCTCTCTCCATGGGTACTTTTTGAAATAGTCAGACTTAAAATTATAATTTATTTAGTAATTAAGCAGGACTTTAGCAGCAAAAGTGGAGTATATGAAATGAGCACACTGCAGAAAAAAGCCCAGAGTACTTTCTGGTTTATAAAAACGAAGTCAGACATCTAACGCCAACGAAACATTAGATGCAAATATAGAAGAGAGCTGCTGGCAAAGTCAACCATTTCATCATGGCACAAAAAGTTTATGGAGACTGGTAGTGTGCCACAAGAAAGGGAATTGGCCAACCTTAAACATCAGAAGAAATTGAACCTATCAACATATACCTTCCTTGGCCACCTTGTTCCTCCAACATACACCATTGGGTAATGTAAAAGCCTTGGTCTATAGAACCAAAGTGCAAGACATTTACTGATTTACAGCACCAAAAAACTGAAGCAACTACTGCAGTTACTGTAGATTTGTCAGCAAGAACATGGCAAAAAATTGAACACCAGCTGAATATCCTTTATGTGATTGATGAAGCACACACAGACATGTACTAATACATCTTAAAGGACTTAAAGTATTTCCTATTACTATAAAACACACTAAATGAAAATATCTCAAAAAATAATATTTTGTTGAACTTTAGAAGTAGTAGCAATAATTTATGAATACCCTGTATTTCATCAAAGTTGGAGTTGCACCAACGTCACAACACCTACTATTGTTTGACAAACTTTCTTGACCTACAGAAAGTTTCTGTCTTTATTTGGATGTAACCTAATCATGTAAACTTTGGGACATGAACGTCACAACACTAAAATACAGCAATCCAGGTTTACAAAAACACAAAAATTCATCTACAGGCTACTATGAAGTGCAATTCTGTGTATGTCTTGTGTGTGTTTTAATTTCTCTGAAACACACAAGCATGAAACTTGGCATAACTGATCTCCACCCCAGGGTGAGTGTCATAAGGAGGTTTGTGACATCATCATGACATCACAATCAAAGCCATTTTTTTAAATCACATTTTAACTGAGGAAAGCAGTTCTTAGTTTAAATGAAAGCCTAGCACCTGACTTGCCAATTACAACAAATTTTACTTCTTTACAATATCACATGACGTCAAAATTGGTGATTAATGAGTCATAATAGCTAAATGTAAAACTTGTTTTCTTTATTTTCTCAAAAAATATTGACTATAAAAACACAGTTGAGGGCTTTTTTAACAGATACCAGCAAGGTGTATTTCAAAAAATTAGATTTTTGACAATCTATGCTTTATCAACAACCCAACAATTAACTAAGTATTGAAGCACTTTATTGAGCTTAACTCCACTGAAACTACTAAACGTACTAATATGAAACATCACACCATTTATCATCACCTTGGAGTAAGAGTAATCAGGAAATTGATGACGTCATAGTGATACCATAATTGATAATAATTTTTTCAAAACTTACACTTTTTGATAAAAAAAAGTGATTTTCAGCTAGAGCGAAAGCCAACACCTGACTTGCCAACTTCAAAAACTTTCATTGTTTTGGAAATAAAATTACTTCATAATCAACGATTGACTGTAAAAATTGTTTTCTTTATTTTCTCAAAAATACTGACTGTAAAAAATCGATTGGAAGATTTTCCAGGAGATTACTGACTGGAACAATTTCTATTAAAAACAGCAGCAGGCTGCAACTGTACCAATTACTTTATCTGCTATGAGTCTATTTTGAAAGCAAATGCAAATAGTAAAGCCAATTACTAATATGCCACCTGTTAATGAATAGTGATGAATTACAGGGCTTACTTACTGATTTAATTCTGGATTCTAGCTTAAACAGGGAACACAAAACATAGCAAGTTTTAAGGAAAAAGCATGTGTGAAATTCCTTTGTATAAACGACATTTATGCTATTACCCCTGAAAACAACTTCATAGCAAAACTGCTTTGCATACTTACAAAGTAAGGAATTATCTACACTCTTTCCACCTTCTTGGCTATGCATATGCAAACAACAAAGCACACAAAGTCAACCCCAGTGACACAAATTTCACTTCAAGCAGAAAAATAACAAATGATAAAATATGCATTAATTTGTACCCACTTTTTGTATTTCTAAAAACAACATGTACTTTTCTTACTTTACCACTGCTATTTCCATGCTCTATCTGTAACTGTGTCCTCCCAGGTATGCAGTAAATCGGTCATGGAGGTCAATACTATGCTAATAAAGACTCATTCTCTCCATAATTTTCACTCAATAGTTTTTCTAAAACACACTGTATTAAAAAATGACAACTGAATCAAAACTAACAAATGGGTAAAACCAACTCAGCCAGATAAACCAATATTCTTAACTCCAACATAAGTTGTGGAAGTCCAGCAGGCAATGCTGGCAGAGCCAGATAGTATTAAAGAATAAAATTATTAAATCACAGAAATACAAAAATATGAAATTAAGTAAATTCTTTCTCAGAAACAGCTGAATTACAGAAAAACTACCCACTAAAGATGTGTAAACAAAAAGAATGGAAATATGAAAACTTATTAAAGTCAACAAAACCTAAAAACACTGGGTAAATTTGGCAAAATAGGATCTTATATAGAATTAACTGGTTGAACTATACATTTCCTTAAATTTAGTAGCTGTTATTTCTATGATTTCAAATAAATTCTCATGTATCTAAAAGAATTCCACAATTCTATATTTTAGTGTTACTCTATTGATGTGGTAAGTGGATTTGAAAGATGAAGAGACTTGAGGGTGATCAGAAATTTATCAAACTCAGATTTATATTCAGAGACAGTGGAAGGGTCATCAAAATATATGAACAAACTGGAGGCTTTTGTATTTGAAAAAAACAGTATTTCTCATAACAATCAACAAAAACACTGGTCAAATAACCAGCATCACCTGCAGAGCCTTCATCAGTATTGTTGGGGTTATGAATATTGATTCAACCAGTTGTTCTAGCTTCAGTCATTAAGAAATGTCTTTTTGACATAAAAAATTGTCATTCCAAAATTGCAAGTACTGTTTTTGAAAGGAATCAGTTAAAGTAACATCAGGGGGGTTGAGAAAGTACATAGCCTCTACATTTCCCCCAAAGTTTCTGGAGTTCCTGAACATATCTTGTTTGCCCTGTTTTCAACATAAGTATTCTGTGGAGCTGGACTAGCTTACAATTGAAACAGCCTACTATTTCACAAACTTTATCCATTCGTTTCATGATGTGCATAGAAACATATAGTGAAGTTGTGGAAGAATGCTACAGTGATTAACATTTATTTCCAGGAATAAGCTAATGAAACTGAAGACCAGAACTCACAAATTCTTGGTAACTGTAGAACTATCTGTATGACCTGAAACCTATGACAATACATATGTTGCTCAATCCTGGCATAAACCTGCCCAGGAAAAAGCAAACTAACTTGAGGTCAAGCACTTCCAGTTTGGGTATTGCAATAGCAGGGTCCTCACCATTAATGTCAAGGATAAAAATCTTGGTTCCACCAGCTGTACAAATTTCACCTAAAAAATAGTTGCAATAATAGTAATAAAAAGTTAATGCCTTTTGACACAGCCAATTTTTGGTCCGAATCAAAAGTACTTTTTCTTCAAAGGCAATTGAATAGAAAACATTATTCCATTAAAGTAGTACCAAGCAACATCTTGTATATGCCTTGTTTGCAGAATAGGCGTTAGGTTGTACCAAATTATGGTAACTCTGTCATATTTTTTAGGAACTTGGTTAAAAGTAGTGGTTCTGCTAACAATTCAAAACACAATTAAAATTTTTGATTGGATTTCGGTTTTTATGCCTCCTGAACATTCGTTTCTGTGACAACATGGAGAAAATCACCATAACTTCACAACCACTTGACCTAAATCAAACTTTTTCAAAAGATGCAAAATATCCTAGTTCCTATATGTTATCAATAAAATATGTAAGACTAACTATTGAGTTTTTTAAGTAAAATGCAAAAACCTCTTTTTGTATATTTTAGAGCAATACTTCTTATACAATATCTTATTGCATAAATATTACTACTACATCTGGTCATTTCCCATTAAGATAGGTGTCCTAATAATCAATCGCTGTGTACTTACACCTTCAGCTCAGCCAATTCATTCCACAGACCAATTTGATTCAATCTTAAGTAAAATGCAGTCATTAGAAAAAGTATACCATATACTTAACTCTTATATTAATTATCATGCTAAGTAACCAACATATCAATTAACCAACTTTATATCAACTAACCAACATATTTGTTTCAGAAATTATACACTAACTACAGATTTTAAAATATCTAGCTGTAATCTTACTACCAGTACTAGATTTGAAAACATAATTTGGTTGCTTAATGGATGTGTACAAAAGAAACATGTTGAATCAAATAGAACAGTATTTCAAGTGCAAAACCACCTTCAGTTGAAGAAATGTTTATGAATTTCATAGGTAAGTATGCCAAACTTCAAAAGGAAACCACACGACAATCCGGTGCGATGGTGCAGTGGTTAGAGCGTCCACATTGTAGTCAGTAGACCTGGGGTTCATTCCCCAAGTCGAGTCATACCAAAAGACTTTAAAAAATGGTATTCACAGCTTCCCTGCTTGGCGCTCAGCATAAAAAAGGGATAGTGTGGAGAACAAGCCGGCAAGCTTGCTTGTTGTGTCCTTGGGCAAGGCACTTAACGGGACGCCTCCACTTTATGTGGCAGACAGGTGGCCCCACCCGTACTTCACCGGATTATAATTGTGAAGTTGCTAACCCAGCATGTCAGACAACTCTTGGGTACCCACCAGTGGCAGTCCGCCTTGTTGGTGGTGGGGCTACCAGTCACTCAAGACTGGTTCGAAATGGGCTGCCATCTTCCCCTAGCCTAATATCAATTAGGTTGATGGCATGAACCTAAATTACCGTTCATGCCGTACCTCCATCCCAAGGAAGAGGAGGGGTAAACACACACACACACACACACAATCAAAAACAAGATATGCTAATGAAAAAACTGCTTTCATAGTCAAAGAATGGTGGAAAAAATGGTGTAGACTTAAAATCTGAAAATGGGTTAGCCTAAATCAGAAGATCCCAACTGGAGCATCAGGAAGCACTGTGTGTCATTTGGAAAATGTAAGGGCGTTGCAAGTTAACATCCTTAATGACTTTTTTGGATATCAACCTGCGTTGACAGCCTTTTGTCTTCATTATTGAGTTGGTGAGCTCTTGTGTTTGGAAGTCAACTCATCTTGAAGGCTTTCTTGTCCCTAATTTTGACTTTTAAAGAGTTTTTGCTTTGAGGTCAACTTATGGAGTGCATCCCTGGAATTAGTGCATTGAAAATTCATACAAGTTGAGGACTCCTGGTCTAAATGATCTTGAATTTGCACAAAAACTATCAAGCATCACAAAAAAACGTTCTTCAGAGCAGCAAGTACCAGCTAGGAACAAATTTTTACAGAACTGCAAACAAATTTTCTGAGCATTATCTAAACAATTTGAACAGCAAACAAGTGTTTCAACTAATTTTTTTCGTATCGAGGACTTCCAATAGATGCAAGCATAAAAAGACCCTACAAAACATGAAGTTATTGGACTCAAAAATAGGAAACTCAAAAAAGATTTATGTGATCAAAATTTGGTGCTGAAGAAGACATCTGATTGAAAATAGCATAAAAATAGCTATAAATTTAACCGGTAGTCAAGAAAATGAAGAGGAAACAAAGCAAGGTGATAGAAATTTTAAGCCTCTTTGCCCAAATCTAATAGACTACAAAAGAAGAGGTCTCTTTAATCCAAATATTTCCAAAGTAGCTGACCAACATCTAACTAAATACAGAGACTTGGCTGAGATTGCGTTTTCTGAGTAGGTGACACATGAGCTCAAGCTGGATCACTCTCTCAATTATGACTTGTAAATGTCAAAGAGATTCTGTAAGATCTGTTGCTGGTTCTTACTATGCAACATAGCCTTCAGCAATCTATTGAGGCTTTCAATTCTTTATTTTTGCTTCTGTGGGATGGCAAAATGCTTAAAGGTCTTCATCATGTCAATTAAAGTGTTGAGCACCTTGTTATCATCTTTCATTCACTTATTAACCCCACAAACAACACAATTGTCAATAGGAGGACTGCACAACAAAGCAAGCACAGCTGAAAATGAAGTCTTACTCGCTCAAAAAGAACTCCAAAACTATCCAGTAGTAAACAGCAAAATTATTAAAATTTGTTTTGATAACACAGCAATTAACGGCAGTTTGTGAAATGATGTTATTGTGAGGCTACAAGAATATTTCAAAAGAAAACTGCTGCTGTTGGCTTGTAGATGCCATGTTTTTGAGTGGTGCAATGTGCAGCAAATAGAAAATTATTTTTTGACACTATAACCCCTTTTGAAAAAGCATTTTCTGTCTTGAGTTTGAATTGGGACAAAATTAACATCAATCAGTTTGACCTCTTTGACATCAGTAAACTAATACATAATTTGCAATGCCTTTGTGAGCAGATATTGTTGCTTTGCCAAAAATTTCTTGAAATGGCCAACATTTGAGTCTTGCTAGAAAACACTGCAAAAAATGTTTTTGCTTAGGTATAATATTCTTGGGAGAGTCCTTATCTTCAAGCATTTTATATTCTGTAAATTCTCCAAATGCAATGGATATTGGATGTCTAAGTAATGTATACCCAGAAAACTGCTTGTTCTTTTACATTACTTGCCCATAACTTACTTGATGACCAAACTTTGGAACTGATTCAATATTTGGTTTTATTTCTGGTTCTGTATCATCTGAAACCTTGCTTCACTTCCATGTATTCCACTTTTGCCCCATTAGCTGACTGACAACTATACCACACCCTAAAACAGGGCTCTTCAAACTGGGGGTCACAAAAGGGCTTAATGGGGGTCACGAGATGTTTCAAGAACATTATTAAAGTATTTACAAGAAAACATTTCAAACAGATGAGAAAATCTGCTTTACGTGATTTTTATTAATAGCTCTATCATAGTGTACAATCATTTCTACAAGCAACATTATTAATTAATGCAAAGAAAATAAATGTCATAAATTATAAAATTTGTTTGATCGAATTTAGATTGCATTAGTTGCCAAAGCATTCAAATTGCAGCTGCTGCTAACACGTTCAGGTTCTGTTTGATGCTGGTAATGAACGAGTTTCAAATCCAAGTGGAGTAGTTGAGCATATAGTACTGTAGTTAGTTCTTGTTTGGTTTCCATTCAATTTAGGACCAAAAGGAGTGACTATGTATTATTGTGCTGGTGACATAGCATTTGCAAAGTGATTTTGTTTCTTATTATTTGCCATGACATGGGTATTTACTTGTGAAATTGAAAATAAATAACCTAATGCTATAATTTTAGTTTATTTATTACAGATGGCAACACGGAGTTCTTTGCTTCTGGATGCATGGTTGCAATTTCTTTCATGCAAAAATATTGTTGCAACACCCCATTACAAATCAACAACTCCTAGTTCATTATTTATAATTATTTTATTATAGTATTTATTTAAAATGTCTAAATATTTGCAATTTACAGTTATTTAAAAAAGTGGGTGCATGCATGTAGGATCTACTGTAACAATGTGTATCCAATGTCAACAAGAACTGGCTGTTTGACTGATAGTGTTACTATAATTTTTGCTGAAATGTAACTTAGCAATAAACTTTTTTTTCCTAAATGTTTATTTTCATTTTAGATTTTATAAAATCATTAAAGTAAAAAAGAAAAAGTTTTGAGGTAACATACTATTCTGTGAACAAGTAATTTTACAACATAGATTTCAAAATTATTAAACAACCCTACTCATGGATAAGTGGTTAAAATCAAAGCATTATAGCTCACCAAACAATTCAAGTATTGAGAAGTCAACACTAACTGAACAACCAAGTGGCAATATGGAAAAGACAAAGACCAATCATTCTTCCATTAAAAGAGAAAATACAATGAAAGTTACTTACAATACAAATTTATGTATACCAGCATAAACAATGAGCAACAACCAATGTGCTTGATTTGTAGCGAGAGTTTGGCAAGTGAAAGTATGAGGCCTATAAAATTGAAGAGGCATCTAACCACAAGACATGCCTCCTATGCTGAAAAGCCGCTAGTGTATTTTGAAAAATTATTGCAATCAATGAAAAAGCAAAAGTTATCCATGGAAACGCATGTACTTACTATTTCTAAACATTTATGCATATCTTATGAAGCCTCCTATCTAATTACAAAGAGCAAAAAGCCATTTACAATTGGCCAAGAACCTGTTTTACCAGTAGCTGTTAGAATGACTGAAATCATCCATGGCCATAAATATGCAGATGAATTTTTAAAAATTCCTTTATCAGAGTCAACAGTAAGTAGACGAATTGAAGACATTAGCACAGACTAATTTGAACAACTAATTGCAAGAATAAAAGGGAATTTGAAATATGCAATCCAGATTGATGAAACACCAGATTGTTGGGATATTTCAGGCAGAATGTATGGTTGCAGAAGGTAGCAAATTCCTCATATGAGATGTTTACGAGTATGGAGGATTTCATCCACAAAAATGAGCTAGGTTTTGATGCAATAAAACCACTGGTAATCAACCACTTGACAAGCCTCAAAACTCATTTTGAAAAGTATTTTATGCCAGAATTGAAGGCTAGCCAATTCCACTGGGTTCAAAACCCATTTGACGTTGGAATAGAAAAAGTAAGTCATCTCGCACTGAAAGCTCAAAACGAATTTTCAGAACTCTCCAGTGATTTTAATTTGAAAGTAAACTTTTCAAAAAAATGCTTAAGCTCCTTCTGGGTTAGTGTGAAAACAGAATACCGGTTATTGTCAGAACTAGCCATACTTGCTCTTCTTTCTTTTGTATCCACTTATCTGTGTGAAAAATCTTTTTTGACACTAACTTACGTTAAAACAAAATATCACCTTGTGATGGGATTGGGAAAGTGGTTAAACGCAAACTTTCCCATATTAGTTTAACTAGAGAGACCACAAATCCAAACACTCTATTTTTTTACCGGCATGATGGTGTAGTGGTTAGAGCATCCGCTTTGCAGTCAGTAGACCTGGGGTTCATTTCCTAAGTCAAGTCATACCAAAAGACTTTATAAGCTGGTATTCACAGCTTCCCTGCTTGGTGCTCAGCATAAAAAAGGGATAGTGTGGAGAACAAGCCAGCAAGCTTGCTTGTTGTGTCCTTGGGCTAGGCACTTAATGGAACGTCTCCACCTTTATGCGGCAGACAGGTGGCCCACCCATACTTCACCGGATTACAATTGTGAAGTTGCTTATCCAGCATAACCCTGAAACTAAAGTACCAGTGCCAGCACTGTAGCCACTGCGTAAAAAAACGTTTTTTTAAAAAAAAATATTGCATACAATGACAAATTTAAATCAAGCTGCAAATAGATTCAGTTTATTGTATTATATGGCAAAGAGATAGTTTCTGGCTGCAGCCCACAATCCAAAACTTTATAGTATAACAAATTAATCTGTACATAGCTACCCAAACATCAAAGGCATAAGTAGGGAAATGTGGCCCACAGCATTGAATGAGTTTGACAACCCTGGTTTTAAGTGGTAAAAAAGTAACTACCAAACAATGTTATAGCATGGCCTACTTAAAAAAGATGGCCAGACATTCTACCTTACAGCGCAAAAATTAGATGGGTAACATTTGCGTATCAGTTGGTTTACTTTTCGTGTTTATGAGATTTATTGCTAGCATTGCAGAGGGATAGCATGGAAAACTTATTTTATTTGTAGGATCAAAATTGTTTTAATATGCCACTGTCTAATATTCAATGACTATCAATCAATCAAATAGGTTGTTTAAAAGTAAAAATTTATCAAAAAGCAGCTCTTACTTTAGCTCAGAACAGCGCAACAGTATATAATACTTAGCGCATTAAAATCATCAAGTAAAAATTATATTGTGCATCGTGCCGCTTTCTAAGTTAGAACTAGACAATGCTGTAGTCGCAAAGTTTTATTCCAATCATGTGTGTGGTCACTTCCTTTGCCTTTGCTTCGAATTGTGGTACAACTTCCCTTTGCACTTGGCTATTGACAAGTTTTTGAGTATTATTGAAAAAAATGTGACAAATTGTATGGTTGATAAACTTAATGCTTTCAAGGTGATTGTCACACAGAAATGATTGTGGCAAATTATTAAATTTCATTACATTTTCTGCAGCATCTCTTTTATGTAGATCACTCTGGCCTATAATATATTTGCATAGTTCCAGCATAGCAAAAAATTTACTGATATAATGCATTAAATCAGTGGCAGGCTGCATCAAAGCACCTCAAGACAACATTGAAAGATATTCAAAGCATTTAGAGGCAGACTGGTTTTTAGTGTTGTAAATTAAACATGAGCTACAGTCTAAACAGGAGGTCCTCTTGATCATCTTTTTTGCAATATATGCCGATCCAATGGCAGCAATGTCGGTTTAGTTTTGATCCAAACAACAGCTTTCAATCTCAGAAAATATGTTTTCTAGATTTTGATTGAAATGCAGCAGGGCAAGATCTTTGCTGCAATCAGGACCAAAATTTTCTTGCCAGAAGGAAATCAACTCTTTGAGAAGAGATTACAGTGCTAATAATCGCTCATTATATGTTGCTTCTCACAGTCTAACTAAAAGTCGTTCTCTGCTCATTTGACGATATTTTGAAAACTGCCTTTCCAAAAGATCAGCTTGAAATCGTGCAGTGAGAACATAAGCATAGCCTTCTTAAAGCAAATCTTCAATCAGTGTCACAGTGCATCTCAAAGTCCTTACCAACGCAGAAGTGGCCTGCTTGCTGAGGTAAACTTTTCCGTGTTGGCAGGTTGCTGAGTTTTCTATTCAGAAAAACAATCAGCCAATTTTTGGAAAAATGTTGGCTTCAATCATTTGCTTTTGCAGCATCTCCACAACAAAAGTTTATATCAAATTATTGTTTGCTGTTGCTTATCATCCACCAGAAATTAATTAAGTGTAAAAATTGTGCTGCAGCATTACATTCTGGAAAACAGGTTTCTATGGCATCAGAACTGGTCGAGTTAAATATCACCAAAGCTGATGGTACACTTTGCTAGTTATCTCCTGGAAGTAGAACTTTGTATGTGAGCTTGTTGGCCTTTCACAAGTTTGCCTGTAGTTTCTGATCTTCATAAAAGACATAGTGAAGCAGCTTCCATGAAATCTCCCCAGCAGGAAGACTAATAATTTCAGAAAAATAAAATTCAGGAAACATAAATTGCCTGGAGTTTAATAGATTGTTTCATACATTCTTTATCACAGGGGTGTCAAACTCGAGGGCTTTTGGGGGCCACATTGCATATATGAGCAATCGTGTCAAGGGCAGCATGAAGTTTTGGATTTGGAGATCACCATTTCTCTGGCAACGATCTCTGTAATGTAGCCCAAAGTAAGATCGATCTCCAAAAAAAAAAAGGTCATCACCTTTCCAGCATCAGTAAAGTTATCTCCAAATGACAAAAATTTGTACCTCTCAAGTATGGCCTGTGATCAGAGCTTCAAATGTTTGTTTGACAATGATGCATTGCAATATTGCCAAAATTCATTAGTAATTTCAGAAACGTCTTGCGAGGCACACTGAAAGGCTCTGAGGGCCGTGAGTTTGACACCCCTGCTTTAACAGATGTACAAAGTCATAAAATAAATATGTTCTTCAATCTGACGTAGAATGATGCAAAATTGCATTCTCATGCAATTCACTTACATATTTTGAGAAAAGCTTGTTGAAGGCGGACACGTTCTGGGGTGATTGTCTGAAATTACTGCTCACAAGTGAAAGCTTATTTCATGGAGATATTGTATGCTTTCTATTGTATGGCCCGACAACTATTTTTCTTCTATTTTCGATTCTGGCACAGCTTTGACCACGAAAAGCACATTCTTCCATACTCCCACAATTATAAATGTCATAATTCCTTTAAACAAATTACCATTATCATGGCAGCCGATCAGCTTACATTGCTGAAATTGCACCTTTTTTTGCAGATAAATTTTATCGGTTTACAACACAATGTCTTTATAAATTTTGTGTTTGTTTAGCAATAGTTTGACTGCTTTTAATGGTTCCACTCCTCCCTGGCTTAATCTCTTTAGAAGGCTAACTGAAGGCAAAGTAAAATGTTTGACAAGTAGTTGGCATGCTGGCAACGAAGTGTAGCGCAACATCAGGGCAAGTTGCAAAAGTTGACATAAATTTTGGTCTACCATCAGGTTTTTTGTATCGGATTTGCTGTAGTTCATTCATAATATTTGTGGCTCCATTATCTGAAAAACTTCTGATGTATGATGGAAAGTTTTCCAAATAAGACTTTTTTGTCAAGCAACAATCCTTTCCTTTAACAAACCATGGAGGAAGGGGTATAGGGGAACCAGAAAAGAAAAGCTTAATGTGAAGGTCATCATCAATTACAATGGCTTCAGTAACTGTGGGAATGTCGAATGTCTTGCAATTTTCCAGTTTGTAAAACATTGCTTCACTTTTATCAATTTCCAACTTGTAGCCACTGGGGCACAAGCTTTCACCAATGCTGGAAAAATTTGAAATTTTGTTAGAGTCATTAAAATCATCAAGCTGATCAGGTAATGCAGTCACTCTACTTGGAGGCTTTCTTTGGGTTTTGGGTGTAGGCATAACTGACGGGGGTATGGATTCATTGCCACAGTATAAAGAAGGAACTGGTTGTAATTCTCATCGCAACGTTACTCATTTGCCAACTTTCAAAAACTTTTCTTCAAAATGTTTAGAACAAATACCAGAATGTTGTGTCAAAATCCCAGTCTCTTCTATTCACAAATCTAATCCATTTTCTGTTTAATTCTGGGTTTTTCAAAGGAAAACAAAATACTGGGAATTTTTCAGGAATAACATCAATTTTATGTTGATGCTTTTTGTATCCCATTTTGCAATAGGCAACAGCACATAAATTTGCCATAATTATGCCAAAACAATTACTGAAAGTATCTAAAACAAAGTAAACTCATTCTGCATAGATTGCTTTGAACTGGAAGAGCAATCGTATAGATTGCATAGATTGCTTTGAACTGGAAGGCCCAAAAGTGGGAATCAAAATTGGCTTTGCATTTTAATAGTGCTAAATTACGTGCAGCTAGCTGGCTAAATCTCGAATCAATGAGCTAAACATTCTTTAAAATGAATATGATGAACTTAGGTTAACTGCTAAGTCATCAAAAATTAAGACTTCATCCATGGCTTCATTTAACATGACGTTTGTCTAACAGTACTATTATCTACTTTGTAGATGTCCTCCCAACACTCTTACATTATAAGTAACTTACAGCAAAATTAACAACCAATAACAATAACTAGAACGGCAGATATTAGATAATTTCTACTCCCTAACTGGACTTTTTAAACTGTGCTGTGCATCCTAGCACTGCTAGACAACTCAAGAAAACAACGCTGAAAAGCACTTTATTGAAAGATTGTAAAGGATTAGCTCTGCTGGAAACCAACAGTTGAAGAAAAGTAAACAAGTGCCACGCAAATGCTACCCATCTAATTTTTGTGCTGTAAGGTAGAAGAAGGTCTGGCCATCTTCTCTTTTAAGTATGCCATGGCTATAGAAAATATTACAAATTGAAGTCTGGCATGTGCTTAGGCCTATTGTTTCACACAATTATGCTTATGATTGTTTTGCACAATTAAGGCAAAATTAATTTCTATCTCTCTCCTCTCTTCTCTATACCACCAACAAAAGAACAGTTAGCCTGAGCAAGCATATATAACTCAAATTATACTGTATGTAAAGGAATACATCAATTTTTACACAGCTGCACTGGTAGCTCTGCCCTTCAACTCCTTGTGATTGGCATGTTTCAGATCCACATAATCGATTAGATCAACTTTGACACTAGACAGTATTTGCTTAGTTTTAGTCAGCAAAAAACAACTTATTTCCACATGAACTTTTTTCCTTTACATAACAATCTAAGCAAGCAAGAGATGAAAGTATAAATTAGAGCAGCACACTGATTGTACTACTGTAAAAGGAATAATTTGTGAAAAAAGTTTTTGTAACCAATGTAAAGTCATGATGCATATGAGGTAAAGTCCCATGGTGAGTTTAGGCCCAAATCAGGCCTGAACTTCTTGGAAAGCTCAAGCCCAAAGCAGACCCACAAAGCAGAGAACGACATACAAGTCTGCTTTGCTCTATTATAATCAAACCAAATTACCTCAATGTGTGGCCAAAAAAATATTTTTTTGGCCACACAAATAACAAGATAGGTGATCAAGTTACTTGTTGGATAATCTGATGTGGGTTACATAGATGTTTATAAAAAAACAAACATCTATATAACATCTGGGTAGAAACCAAAAAAAAACAGGTTTAAAAAAAGGCAGTGGCTATTTTACCATCGACAGCAATTTGCCCTTGGAATCTATTTTGCCGTAGTCATTCACATGTGTTTATATAGCCAAATTTGCTATTATTACACCAGTGACACTGTGGTGTACTGGATAGAGCGCTGGTCTTGAGAAACCATAATTGTGGATTCGAATCTCAGCTGGCAGGGCTTTAAAAGAAGGCAGTGGCTATTTTGCCGTCGACGGCAATTTACCCTCAGAGACTATTTTGCCGTGAGTTATTTGTGATTGGTCAATCTTGATGACGTACTAAACATGTGACTTTTGGTCGACTCTGATTGGTCAATTTTAAAAATCAAAAAAAAATTTTGCACCCCCAAGTCTCTTTTCCCCACCCTGTACACTCCCTTCCAGTGTACACTGCCTCCTACATTTACATACCGGGCCTGCCTCTCCAGTGTACACTGCCTTTCTTTTAAAGCCCTGGCCAGCTGAGATTCCAGCCCGCAACCATGGTATCTCAAGACCAGCACTCTATCCACTACACCACAGTGTCACTAGTGTTATCATAGCAAATTTGGCTATATAAACACACGTGAATGATCACGGCAAAATAGATTCCAAGGGCAAATTGCCGTTGATGGCTAAATAGCCACTGCCTTAAAAGAAAGGCAGTGTACACTGAAATGGCAGGCCCGGTATGTAAATGTACGGAGCAGTGTACACTGGAAGGGAGTGTACACAGTGGGGGATATAGACCTGGGGGTGCAAAATTTTTTTAATTGGTTTTTTAAATTGACCAATCAAAAACGACCAAAAGTCACATGTTTAGTACGTCATTAAGATTGACCAATCATAAATAACTCACGGCAAAATAGTCTCTGAGGGTAAATTGCTGTCGACGGCAAAATAGCCACTGCCTTAAAAAAACAGTGCAAAAAACTTTTTCTACATCACTTCTTTATACCAAAGCCATTGCCTGCACTATAAATGAAAATCTTTAACTTGGTCAGTAATGTAAATTATGCAACAAATTGCAAAGAAATGTGCACCTTTTAAAAATTTGGCAGTGGCTATTTCACCGTCGACAGCAATTTGCCCTTGGAATCTATTTTGCCGTGATCATTCACGTGTGTTTATATAGCCAAATTTGCTATGATAACACTAGTGACACTGTGGTGTAGTGGATAGAGCACTGGTCTTGAGATACCATGGTTGCGGGTTCAAATCTCAGCTGGCCAGGACTTTAGAAGAAAGGCAGTGTACACTGGAGGGGCAGGCCCGGTATGTAAATGTAGGGGGCAGTGTACACTGGAAGGGAGTGTACAGGGTGAGGGATAGAGACCTAAGGGTGCAAAATTTTTGTTTTGATTTTTAAAATTGACCAATCAGAGACAACCAAAAGTCACATGTTTAGTACGTCATCAAGATTGACCAATCACAAATAACTCAAGGCAAAATAGTCTCTGAGGGTAAATTGCCGTCGACGGCAAAATAGCCACTGCCTAAAAATTTTCTTGTATCTATTGCAAAGCAAGCACCAGAGTACTCCCAATTGGCAATCGCTAGCATTCCCAATTGACAATCACTAGCACTCCCATGTGGCAAAATACAGAACAAAACTGCTAAAAAATAACATTACTTTCTGCTTTCACAATTTTAATTTGATTCTCGACTACTTTTTTGCTTTTACTCAAGTAAACATATCTATTATTACTTTCTACTTTTACATATTTTTTCAGTAAGCTAAAATATTTCTACTCAAGTAGACTTCTAGGCTACTTTGATCACCCCTGGGAATACAGTAGACCTACTAATAAAAGTAAAGTAGCAAAACCAAAAACATTAACCACTTGACAGTGAATGACCTATATATACGCAAAACCATGCTTTATGGCATACCGCACAAAATCCTCTTACTAACTCTTTTTCATAATAAAATGATCTATTTTTACCAGTATATTGTATAGTTTTATTCATTTTATCATTATTCATTGTATAGCATGTTGTTTTTTTTTAAGAATTTTCAATTTTATGCAATTTTTTTTAAAAAAAACACTAGCAGGGCATAGAAATGCTTTTAAAAATCCGCTGTCAAGTGGTTAATGCATGCAAAACATGTTAAAACCTGTGAAACAGTTTAACAAGTAGTTTGTTCTACTGACTTTAAAACGAACAACTAATCAAATTACCAACGGGTCGTGGTTGCTTTCTTACATGCCGCTGCGCAACTTCCGTTTTGCTCCAAATTTTGAAAAGTTGAGAACGCAAAGCGTTAGCAACACGCAAGTTTCCCTTAGTTAATTTCAAACAAAATAAGTACAATATTTGTAAGGAACGCGAAAACAAATAGTTTAATTTTTTTACACTAAGTCAAAGTAAGATTTTTAGATGTGGTGTAATTTGGTCAAAAAAACTGATTTAATTGAACAGAACAGAAACAACTACTTGCTAATTGTCAAAAAAAAGACCGACAGATTTTTTTATTCTGTTCATAAAATGCATATGAGTAAAGAAAAAACACAACAACCCAGATGCAAACAATATGGGTCTGGAAACAGCTAAAAAACAACTTGAAAATTTTTGAAGTTGCTTGTTGAAGCCAGTTCAAGTGCAGAAAAGCTTTGTTTTTATGTTGTTGATTATAAGTGAGCTTCTTTGCTTGCCTTTACGACGTTATGCAAATTATTGGTAGATCCTCTCAAAAGACAGAGGTTAAATAAATTTTCAAGCTATTTGATAATGCTTTGCTTTTATTTCCCGTTTCCAGATCACTGGCAGAAAGATTTTGAGGGAGCCACAAAAATGTGCCAAAGGCGTAATTATTTGAGGGGGTCTGGGGCATGCTAACTTGGAATAATTTTGCAAAATAACACTCAAATATACTCGATTTCAGTGCATTCTGAAACCACTCTTACGGTAATTTTTGTTTGAAATTTGTTAGCCTTTGTCACTCAGCAGCATATACAGAAAAATTTTGGCGGAAGGCAGATTTTAATCATAACTAGCAACAAAACAATAATAAATTTAAGTTTATCTCGAGTACCCTATTTGCCGGACTATAAGCCGCACTTAAAAACTTAAAATGTGTTTTAATTTAAGGGGTGCGGCTTGTAGTCAGGTGCAGCTTATAAGTTAACTTTAAAACCAGAAAATTTTTAAAAACCTGAATCTATTTTTTAAAACCAGAAAATTTTAAAAAACCTAGTAGAAGTAGAAGAAGAAAATGAAGTACCGGTAGTAGATTCAGATGAATTGACTGATATTAATTCTGAATGTGATGAAAATTATGATGAATTCTCAGAAAACTAATAAAATAATTTGGTGAATATACTATTTGGTGTTGTCAGTAGCTTTTTTAAAATGATTTATTTACGATAAAATGGGGCTAAAGTCCTTACATTTAGTGTTTTAAAAATGCGGCTTATAGTCCGGTGCGGCTTATACCGCGGTGCGTTTTTTTCTGGGAAAAATTGGTGAGGTGCCGCTTATAATCTGGTGCGGTTTATAGTCCGGCAAATACGATAGTCTAAATCGACGAAAAACCAAACAAATTACATTGCCAGTATACTGCTGTACATATTTTAATTAGGACGTTTCGCTAAACACTGCTAGCATTGTCAACCAAAATAGTGCAATTGATTACTTTAAAATTTGATAAACTACGGTCAAGTGTAACATTTATGACGTGACAATTCAATTATGAAAAAAGAAAACAATAGCTATTACATACTTTAGGGTCAAAGTTATTTCGTGTTTAATTAGTGAGACAATGACTAGGAATAAAAATAAAACAAAATTTACACATTAAAAAGGTATAGTGGGTGTGAAGCTTCATCTGAGTTCAATTGTGGCTGCAGTTTTTGAATATATAACGTTTCCTTAATACGTAATTTTCGCCAATTAGTTTCTTGAGCCAGTATATCTGGATTGTGAAAGTCGATTGTGTGGTCTGGATTTTCCCGTAAATGATCTGTAACATCGCTTTTTCCAAATGTAATCGGATCATGTTCTTCCAATCTTGTTTTTAAATTTCGTTTACTTTGTCCAATATAGGTCTTTTTACACGAGCATTGAAGTTTATATACTGTCCCAGTGAGGTGTAGTAGAGCCTGTTTATCCTTATTTCTGAATAGGTTTCCAATCGTTGATACGCTGTGATTCATCCGAAGGCAAAAGTTTGCTTTTATTTTATTTTCTAAAAAATGTTTGATTTCTTTCTCAATTTGTTGCGATGCTTCTCCGATGAAAGGTAAACAAAAAATAGCAAACTTGGATTTTCTAATTTCGCTTGCATTTTCATTTAGAGGTGTATGTTTTCTATTAAGATACGTTTTTATGTGCCTGTCAATAATTCCTCGTGGATAACCATTATTTAATAAGAGAGTGGTTACTTTTTGAAATTCTTCATGTATTTTTTGATAGCTGTTACAAATTTTATAACTTCTGTCAATTAAGCATTTGATGATGTTTATCTTGTATTTGAAAGGAATAAAACTTTTCCAATTGGTGTACAGTCCAGTGTTCGTTTTCTTTCTATATACAGAAGAAATGAATGATTGGTTTCTTTTTTCAATGAAAACATCCAAGAATGGTATTTTTCCGTTTTCTTCTAATTCATAAGTAAATTTGATGTTAGTGTGAATATTATTGATTTCTTGATAAAATTGTTTTATTTCTTCATGATTTGAAAATATTGCTAGACAATCGTCTACATAGCGGAAAAAAACTTTAGGCTGAACATGTGAGTTTGAAGTTTTGTTTATTACCCAATTCATACAAATGTCTGCTAATAGAGGAGCAATAGGAGTTCCCATGGCCACCCCGTTAGTTTGTTCATGATAACTGCCGTTGAATTGTAATACTGTTTTCTTTGTTGTCCACTCTAACATCTTTTTTAATTGTTGTTTATTCATTCCATAAAATTTGCCATCTTTCGGTTTTCCATCAAATACTAGATTCAGGAGTAAATTAATAGTGAAGTCGATTGGAATATTTGTAAATAAACTATTGACATCAAATGAGACTAATACATCTGAAGAGATAGGGTGGACTTTGTTAAGTTTTTCCACAAAATCAAAGGTATCTTTAATCATTGTTTGATGGTACCTATAAGGTGTTAAAACTTCGTTTAACCACGATGCACATTCATATGTGTAACTGCCTGAAGAAGCTAATATAGGACGACATGGATTTTCAGGTTTATGTATTTTGGGTAAGCCATACAGTGTGGGAGTAACTGCTGCTACTGGTCTTATTCTGCGATATGTTTCATCATCTAAATGCTGCTTTCTCTTCAAATTATAAAGAAACCGTTGAAACTTGGCTAGATTTTCTATGTTATTGTCATTCGCAACTTTTTTAAATTTAGTTGAATCTTGCAAAATTTTATTCATTTTTCTCACATAGTCATCTCTATTCATCACTACAACTCCATTACCTTTGTCTGGTTTACAAATTATAATTGTTTTGTCTTTACTTAGATTTTCAAGGA
Organism: Trididemnum clinides; assembly: GCA_963675345.1. Lineage (NCBI taxonomy): Eukaryota > Metazoa > Chordata > Ascidiacea > Aplousobranchia > Didemnidae > Trididemnum > Trididemnum clinides. The sequence goes on along the minus strand of OY776290.1, from coordinate 2,443,015 downwards.
CTACCCTTTCTTCATGAGACAAGCCTAAATCTTGGTGAGACCGTTTATAGAAAAAAGAAGACTTGTACTTACTGTATAGATTTATCAATCTTGATTTATTAGCTTCTTCAGGCAGTTACACATATGAATGTGCATCGTGGTTAAACGAAGTTTTAACACCTTATAGGTACCATCAAACAATGATTAAAGATACCTTTGATTTTGTGGAAAAACTTAATAAAGTCCACCCTACCTCTTCAGATGTATTAGTCTCATTTGATGTCAATAGTTTATTTACAAATATTCCAATCGACTTCACTATTAATTTACTCCTGAATCTAGTATTTGATGGAAAACCGAAAGATGGCAAATTTTATGGAATGAATAAACAACAATTAAAAAAGATGTTAGAGTGGACAACAAAGAAAACAGTATTACAATTCAACGGCAGTTATCATGAACAAACTAACGGGGTGGCCATGGGAACTCCTATTGCTCCTCTATTAGCAGACATTTGTATGAATTGGGTAATAAACAAAACTTCAAACTCACATGTTCAGCCTAAAGTTTTTTTCCGCTATGTAGACGATTGTCTAGCAATATTTTCAAATCATGAAGAAATAAAACAATTTTATCAAGAAATCAATAATATTCACACTAACATCAAATTTACTTATGAATTAGAAGAAAACGGAAAAATACCATTCTTGGATGTTTTCATTGAAAAAAGAAACCAATCATTCATTTCTTCTGTATATAGAAAGAAAACGAACACTGGACTGTACACCAATTGGAAAAGTTTTATTCCTTTCAAATACAAGATAAACATCATCAAATGCTTAATTGACAGAAGTTATAAAATTTGTAACAGCTATCAAAAAATACATGAAGAATTTCAAAAAGTAACCACTCTCTTATTAAATAATGGTTATCCACGAGGAATTATTGACAGGCACATAAAAACGTATCTTAATAGAAAACATACACCTCTAAATGAAAATGCAAGCGAAATTAGAAAATCCAAGTTTGCTATTTTTTGTTTACCTTTCATCGGAGAAGCATCGCAACAAATTGAGAAAGAAATCAAACATTTTTTAGAAAATAAAATAAAAGCAAACTTTTGCCTTCGGATGAATCACAGCGTATCAACGATTGGAAACCTATTCAGAAATAAGGATAAACAGGCTCTACTACACCTCACTGGGACAGTATATAAACTTCAATGCTCGTGTAAAAAGACCTATATTGGACAAAGTAAACGAAATTTAAAAACAAGATTGGAAGAACATGACCCGATTACATTTGGAAAAAGCGATGTTACAGATCATTTACGGGAAAATCCAGACCACACAATCGACTTTCACAATCCAGATATACTGGCTCAAGAAACTAATTGGCGAAAATTACGTATTAAGGAAACGTTATATATTCAAAAACTGCAGCCACAATTGAACTCAGATGAAGCTTCACACCCACTATACCTTTTTAATGTGTAAATTTTGTTTTATTTTTATTCCTAGTCATTGTCTCACTAATTTAACACGAAATAACTTTGACCCTAAAGTATGTAATAGCTATTGTTTTCTTTTTTCATAATTGAATTGTCACGTCATAAATGTTACACTTGACCGTATGTTACGTGAACTGACAAACAACATCGTAGAAAGGAGAAAATCCTAAATTATGGGCAAGCGAATAAGGCAGTGTACAATTCATTTATATCTGACATAGAATTGAACGCCTAATTGACATTCGTGTGTTTATGTGGCCGTATTGTTATGAGTCATTTTGGTGAGTTCGCAGTTCTAATGAAAAACAACTTTACACTACGGAAGGGGGTTGATATCACTTTTAGTTTATTTATTATGACCACGATCAAATTGTGCCTGAAAAACATGTTATGGATACTGCTTTCTCCTATGACTACTACCGGTTCGTACTCAGAAAACAAATTATTCATGCCACTTTCTCCAATTCGGAGAAATTACCCTAAGATCATTATAAATAACGGCCCCAAGTTCTACTGTGGCAGATTAAAGAAAGCATTGGTTACAAAGCCATGCTGCAGTATCTATCAGCTTTAATAAAGCATTATGTACGGTACGTTTACTGAATGCTGCTCTATACGAGTGTGCAGATGTAGAAATAGTAATATGATTCTTTGTATTTGTAGAAGTAAGATAACCCGAATTTAACATCATAATCACTATCTCGCGCTTAACGCTTCCCTCTAATTGTTCTTATGGCCCATGAAACGTGTATTATATTTTAAATCTTGGATGAATAAATGAATTGCTTGATCATTGTTGGGCCATCGAGTACCGGGAGACGAGAAAGTGAAGTTGAAATTCGAATCCGAACTTATTCAGATAGCATCACTTCGGTTCATAGAGGCGCTGAAAGGATCGAAGCTTACACCGTAGTTTATCAAATTTTAAAGTAATCAGTTGCACTATTTTGGTTGACAATGCTAGCAGTGTTTAGCAAAACGTCCTAATTAAAATATGTACAGCAGTATACTGGCTCTGGTTTTTTTACTGAGAATCGTCAAGAGATCCCAATCGTTTGCTCCTAAATTACATTGCATTTACAGCTACAAATTGCAAAAAGAAATAAAGATACTAATAGGCAACTTCTGCAAAAACTTAACGGTCAGACAATTTTTGGTTGTAGGCGGCAAAAAGCTAAAAAATTTGTATTTATTATTACAAAAGTTGCATATATTGACAACCTTTATAAGCCTACAACATTCCCTTATTTCAGCGTAAACAGAAAAGTGGCCTCCAGTATCAATTATATCTTGACCAATCTGTTTTTAAATCGTGCCTACAACAATGCAAATGATTTTATTTTGTATAGTTTTGAATTTTTAGGAGGCATTTTTAGAAGCTGCATCCAAATGTTTGGCTAGTATCAAATTACCTCCGTTAGAACCATAGGCTACTGTAGAAAAGCAAGAAAATTTTCTGAGTTTACTTCATTATCATTTTCACTTGCTTCGTCGTCGCGACGACCCCGCGCAATCCACAATTTTTTTGACGACAATGCATTATTTGCTTTAGACCACAAAGCGTCTAAGTTTTCTGAGTAACAGATCGTCGTAAACATCAGCCAACTGCCTACAAAAAACAATGCATGGATTGTTTGAACTTGGTCTTGGTAAAATTCAAGTTTTTTGGCGGATCAAGAGAAGGGAAGGTAATTTAAAATGTTTTTACAATATTTAACATCAATAAAATAATGTTGTTATCGCACCAACGCCCTTTTTAAACAAGTCTTCTTCAACTGAGTTCGCCGGAAGTCGAACTGCTGCCCTGGGAACAACCGTCTTTTAGCACGTTTTGTTTATCGCACTGCGTTAACTACTTTAAGGATGTTTTACACTGAATCCGGTTATGTTACGGTTAAGGTTTTAGACGCAGTTACGTCTCCGTTGTTGCATTCACACTGAAAAAGTAGAAAAACCGTTACCGTAACGGAAGCGAATTTCCTCGTTTCTTACGGTTTCCGGCAATGTTCAAAAAATTAAATTTTGTGGGAAGCCGTAAGCCCAGCCGTAAGGAGTTTTGTTGCCCAACTAGTCCAAATGCATTTCATCATTAAATACACGACGTTATTGCATATCGATCCTAGTTAAGTTTAAGCCGCCTACAACACAATCCAATTTATCATGAAACACACGAGGTTACCGCATATTAAGTTATTAACCCTAGTCAAGTATAAGCCCCCATCCAAAAAAATGCAGTTTATCATAGAATGCACGACGTTATTGCATATTGATCCTAGTCAAGTATAAGCCCCCAACCAAAACAACGCAATTTATTATGGAATACACGACGTTATCGCATATTGACCCTAGTCAAGTATAAACTGCCATCCAAGAAAATGCAGTTTCTCATGAAATACACGACGTGATCGCATATCGACCCTAATCAAGTATCAGCCGCCGTCCAAGAACATGTGATTTATCGTAAAATACACGACATTATTGCATGTCGACTCTAGACAACCATAAGCGCCCAACCAAAAAGATGCAATTTATCATGAAATACTCGACGTGATCGCATATTGACCCTAGTCAATTATAAGCCGCCATCCAAGAAAATGCAATTTATCATGGAATACACGACCTTATTGCATATCCACTTTAGTCAAGTAGAAGCCGCCATCCAATACAATGCAGTTCATCATGAAATACACGCCGTTATTACATGTCGACCCTAGATAAGTATGAGCCCCCATCCAAGAAAATGCAGCTTATCATGAAATACATGACATTGTCGAATATCGACCCTAGTCAGGTATAAGCCCCATCCAAAACAACGCAATTCATCCTGAATTATGCAACGTTATCGCATATCCACTTTAATCAAGTACAAGCCCCAACCAAAAAATGCAATTTATCATGGAATACACGAGGTCATAGCATAATAATTCTAGACAAATATAAGCCCCAATCCAAAAATTTGAAATTTATCAAGAAATATACGACGTTATTGCATGTCGATCCTAGTCAAGTATACGCCACCATCCAACAAAATGCAATTTATCATGAAAAACATGACATTATTGCTTATTCATCTTAGTCAAGTATAAGCTCCCCTTCAAAAAATGCAATTTATCGTGAAATACACGAGGTTATTGCATATCGACCCTAGTCAAGTATAAGCTCCCAACAACAAAATCCAATTTATTATGGTATACACGAGGTTATTGCATATCGATCCTAGTCAAGTATAAGCCCCATCCAAGAAAATACAATTTGTCATGAAACACACGACGTTATTACATAATGATCCTAGTCAAGTATAAGCCCCCCAATCTAAAAATGCAATTTATCATGGAATACACGACGTAATTGCTTATTCATTCTGATCAAGCATCACCTGCCATCGCAATGCAATGCAATTTATTATGGAATACACGACGTTATCGCATATTGACCATAGTCAAGTAAAAGTCGCCAACCAAGAAAATGCAGTTTATCATAAAATACACGACGTTTTTGTATATCGATCCTAGTCAAGTATAAGCTGCCTTCCAATAAAATGCAATTTATCATGAAATACAACGAAGCAACTGTACCCCGTCCATTTCATGCAGCAAACATTCGTGCAGTCAACGTGACAGCAAACATCAAAAATACAACATATGAACCCCGTCCACTTCATGCAGCAGACATTTTTTGCGGTGCTGCATAACGTTGTTGTGTTTACACCTATACGCACTTTCATTTCATCTGTAATGTAAACATTATGGTCCAGTATGTAAATCATTAAAATAAATTGCATCAATTCATAGAAAGTACGTACCAACAACATTTTTGATTTCATTTTCTTGGTCGGGGGCATGCATTTGACTAGGATCAATATGCAATAACCTCGTGTATTTCATGATAAAATGCATTTTCTTGATTGGGGGTTTATACTTGACAAGGGCCGATATGTGATAACGTCGTGTATTTCATGATAAATTGCATTTTTTTGGTTGGGGACTTATACTTGATTAGGATCGATATGCAATAACGTCGTGTATTCCATGATAAATTGCATTTTTTTGGTTGGGGGCTTATACTTGACTAGGATCAATAAACAATAATGTCATGCATTTCATTTTTATTGGTGGCTTACACTTGACTAGGGCTGATATGCAATAACGTTGTGCAATTCATGATAAATTGCATTGTTTTGGATGGGGGGTTTATACTGGACTAGGATTGACATGCAATAACGTCGTGTGTTTCATGATGATCTGGATTTTCTAGAATGGGGCTTATACTTGACTAGGGTCGATAAGCAATAACGTCGTGTATTCCATGATAAACTGCATCTTTTTGTTTGGGGTCTTATACTTGACTAGGATGAATATGCAATATTGAGGTATATTTCACCACAAATTACGTGTTCTTGGAAGGAGGCTTAAACTAGACTAGGGTCGACATGCAATCACGTCGTGTATTCCACAATAAATTGCATTTTTTTGTTAAGGGCTTATACATGACTAGGATCGATATGCAATAACGTTGTGTATTCCGTGATAAAATGCATTTTCTTGTTGAGGCTTATTTTTAACTGGAGCCGATATGCAACAACTCGTGTATTGCATTGTTTTGAATGGCGGCTGATACTTGGCTAGAATGAATAAGCAATAACGTCGTGTATTCCATGATAAATTGCAATTTCTTGGATGGGAGTCTATACTTGACCAGGGTCGATATGCGATAACGTCGTGTATTCTATGATAAATTGCATTTTTAGGTTGGGGGCTTACACCTATCTAGAGTCGATACGCAATAACGTCATATATTCCATAATAAATTGCAATTTCTTGAATGGGACTAATACTTGACTAGGGTCGATATGCGATAACGTCGTGCATTTCATGATAAAGTGGATTTTGTTATTGGGGCTTATACTTGACTAGGATCAACAAACAATAATGCCGTGTATTCCACAATAAATTGCATTCTTTTATTAGCAGGTTATACTTGACTAGGATGAATACGCAATAATATCATGAATTTCATGGTAAATTGCATTGTTTTGGATGGCGGCTTATACATAACTAGGGTCAATATGCAATAACGTCGTGTATTTCTTGATAAATTTTAATTTTTTGGATGGCGGCTTATACTTGACCAGGATCAATATGCTATGACGTCGTGTATTCCATGATAAATTGCATTTTTTGGATGGGGGTTTATACTTGACTAAAGTGGATATGCAATAACGTCGCGTAATTCAGGATAAATTGCATTGTTTTGGTTAGGGTTTAAACTTGAATAAAGTCGATATGCGATGACGTCACGTATTGCACGAAAAATTGCATTTTTTATGCTTGACTAGGTCGATATGCGATAACGTCGTGTATTCCATGATAAATTGCATTGTTTTGTTTGGGGGCTTATACTTGACTAGGGTCGATGTGCGATAGCGTCATGTATTTTATGATAAGCTGCATTTTCTTGGATGGAGGCTTGTACTTGACTAGGGTCGACATGCAATAACGTCGTGTATTTCATGATCAATTGCATGTTCTTGGATGGTGGCTTCTACTTGACTAAAGTGGATACGCAATAACGTCGTGTATTCCATGATAAATTGCATTTTCTTGGATGTGGGTTATACTTGACTAGGATCGACGTGCAATAACCTTGTGTATTTCATGATAAATTGCATCTTTTTGGATGGGGGCTTATACTTGATTAGCCCTTTGAGGATCATAAGATTCTAATTGATAACATTTGAAACAATTCCATAATTGTTGGTAACAATGGGAAAATAATGGATTTCAGAAAAATGATTATTACATCATAGTGGCATAACAATTAACAATTGTGGTACATATATGACCCAATATCCGTCAAAGGGTTAAAGTGGACATGCAATAACGACTTTTATTTCATGATAAATTGCATTTTCTAGGACGGCTGCTTATACTTGACTAGAGTCGATATGCGATAACGTCGTGTAATTCATGATAAATTGCATTGTTTTAGATGGGGGCTTATACTGGACTAGAATGAATAAGCAATAACGTCGTGTATTTCATGAGAAACTGCATCTTTTTGTTTGGGGGCTTATACTTGACAAGAATCAATTTGTAATAACGTCGTGTAATTCATGATAAATTGCATTTTGTTAGATGGCGGCTTATACTTGACTAGGATCAATATGAGATAACGTCGTGTATTCCATGACAAACTGCGTTGTTTTGGTTGGGGGCTTATACTTGACTCGGATCAATATGCAATAACGTTGTGCATTCTATTATAAATTGCATTTTTTTGGATGGGGGCTTATACTTGACTAGGGTCGATGTGCGATAACGTCGTGTATTTGATGATGTTGGGGTATCATATTTGAGTGTGATATGTAGGCTAGATATTTGCGTAGTATGCAGATAGTTAAGCATCAAGTTCCATTTTGTTTTTGAGAACCTATACTTTATTTGGGTTTGTATACAATAGCATTGTGCATTTCAGCACTAAATTGCGTTTGTCTGATTGGACATATGCTTAACAAGTGTCGTTATGCCCAAGCTTGTTTCCCATTACATTAATCTCGTATTTGCAATGGTGCTAGTTTGGATCATTGGATTGTTTTTACACCAAATCCAAAAAGGAGCCCATTGGAGAAGGTTAATCAATCATTTGAAATTCGATGTGCTTGCAAACAGCGCTTTTATATTCACATCTTGTCTTTGAAAAAGTACAATTTTTAAGCCTTCTTATTAACAAAGTGCGCATTTTACGCACATTTTGATAGCATTATGACGTCACTGTGGCGTTATGGTACACACCTGTGGTCGATGATCAACTGTTGTTAGTGACCCGGCTCTACGAACAGTTCTTCTGAACCAAAAACACGTTTCCAACAGTTCAGTAATAAGAAATCTAGCGATAATAAAGAAACAAGAGTATCTCATTTGCGCGCGTTGCGTTCGTCACGTAAATGACGTCATGCATCGCATGTCACGTGATCACCTTTTACAGAGCATGACAGCCGATTCTTTACTAGATCCCATTTTTTTGGAAAGAACACGTTGACTTAGAAGCAGTATTATTTAAATTTGTAGCATATCTTAAATTGTTTTTTTTGTATGAAATGGCGACCTCATTAATTTTCATAATTGAATATGATTTGATAGAGTCGGCCTAAATCAAAAATAATGGAGGTATGCTGGCAATCAGTCCCGTAGCACTCCAACTTCGGGCCCCCCCCAAAGTAAGCGCAAGAGCCCCTGCGCACAGGTCATATCACTTTAGAGGTGTAAAATTGAAAAGCTGCATTAAGAAAATACACCACAATTTGTACATAAGTAAACAGGCTAATGTCAGAATAAAGCATGCTGATACCGAAGGTGCAAGTCATAAAAAATTCGGCACCGATGCCAGAGTTCAGTAGGACATTTATGCAGACACTGCAAAACGAAAGCAATGACACTGAAAAACATGAAAAAGTTATAAAAACACAGTATCATTTAAATAGTCTGGAGCGAACCTTTTTGTTCGCAAATGCTGTTATGACATTGTCATAATCAAGAGATCGGGCGCAGTCATTTTCGATTGACAACATGGCTAATGAAGATAGTCTACTGTCTGTCATAGACGTTCTATTAAAAGTTTTGATCAGTTTCAATTTGCTGAAGCTTCTTTCAGCGCTGGCAACAGTCACGGGGCAAGTTAGTAAGATTCGAAGTGCGATGTACACATTCGGATACAATTCAAATAAATGAGTCTTTAGAAGATAGTTCAGAAAGTCTTGAGCCGTATTGAGATTGCGTTTTTTTTGTAAAATTAAAACAAACCGCTGTAGCTCAGCGCTCATTTCATCAGAATCAATGTCACCGAACTTTTTTTGGAACTCTTTACAGCAAGTAAGAAGAGCATTTTCTTGTTGCACAAGCAAAAGTTTGTCTCGTGTGTACAAAAACGAAAAGGCGGAAGAAACCTCACGTAACAAATTAAAGCGCTCCTTTATTGACATAATAGCCTGGTCTACTAATGGATAGAAAAAGTTGCTTTTAAATTTCAGTTCAGGAGTAGCTCGTTGTTCCTCTTCACCTTGGTAATCAAACAATCTTCTTTTCTTTCCACTTCTTGACGGAGGAAAAGAAGGATCAATATCCAATTCCTGTGCTATTTCAACAGCAGATGTTGCGGCACTGTCATAACCCGTTGTGCGATAGTTTTGCAAAAACTTTTCAGTTGCCTGGATTTCCGTTTCCATTGTATGAAGGGAGACTCCATACGATTGAAGAATCTTGCTTGCTTTATTGACTTGGAATAGGATATCATACCAAATAAACACCGACAAAAGAAAACTCCATTTTGATAAATGAGCTATCAACGATTTTGTTTCTGAGGCAGCTCTTCCATCTTTTCTTTCTATGGAAATGGCTTCCAAGTCTTTCAGTGCCAGCAACACCTCTTTTAAATTGTATCGAAGAGGTTTGATGCATTTAATTCTGCTTTCCCAACGAGTATCAGATTGTGACTTTATGGGCAGCTCCACATGTTTCTTCAAAATTTCCCAACGCTGAGCAGAGGAAGAAAACAGCACATACAACCTTGTAAGTACTCCAAAAAATGTCAATGCTTCCGTCGATGAATTAGCACTGTCAACAACAACTAAGTTAAGGGTATGGTTTGCACAGGGCACGTAAACAGCTTTGGGATTGATGTCTAGCATTCTTGCTTGGACCCCAGAATGTTTTCCTTTCATGTTAGCACCATTATCATATGACTGACCTCGACAATCAGACAATTCGAGTTGCAGTTCGGTCGCTTTTTCTAAGAAAGTGTCCAACAAGCCTTTCCCAGTACTGTCACTTATTCTCAAGTAGCCAAAAAATGTTTCTTTAACAACAGCAGCTTCTTCATTACATAGTACATAACGGAGAATGACAGACATTTGTTCATGATGTGACATATCTGGAGTGCAGTCCAAAATTATAGAAAAATATTTTGCCAATTTCAATTGCTGTAAATTTTCTTTTTCAACTTCTGTCGCTAGCAATTCAATTAGTTCATTTTGTATGGTAGGACTCAAATAGTGATCTTTAGTGTTTTTATTCTTGATTCTGTCTTGAAGCTCTTTTAGGATCGGATCTCTTCTTGCCAAAAGCTCAAATATACCCAGAAAATTTCCATTGTGAGGAAATCCTAAGACTTCTTCAGATCCTCTAAAAGCAAGATTCCTTTCCGATAGAAACAAGGCAATGTCGATAAGTCTCTCTAAAACAGTGTTTCTCAAACTTTTTCTATTCACGTACCATTTATTCGTTTTTTACTACACCGCGTACCAAATGACTCAAGATTACCTTTTTTTGCTCAAATCTAGCACTATTTACTTTACCATAACACCAACAAATAACAAACGATACAATTTAATGGGATAGATGCAACTGTTTCTTCTGCACAAGCTGATCGATTCGAGGCGCAACCTTACTCACAGCGCATCTGAAATCATGTTTAGGCTCAGTTATACGATTTCGGCTCTTGGATTTAATGGGCATTAAGGCTGAGAACCCTTGCTCACATTCCCATGTAGAGGGGAAAATCAGTGACTGTCGAGCAGCATTTCGGACCAACGTTGGGTAAGTAGAACCCATGATTAGCCAGAAATCTATGAGAGAGCATTCGTTCAGCTTTGATTTTGCTGTATCGTCAACTTGAATATCAATGATCTCTTCCTGTTCTCCTGTTCCCACGGGTAGGAGAGCTGGGTCGATACAGAATGGATTGACTGCGTAGGTCCAACTTACTAAATCTGGAAAGTAATGCAACAATTCCATTCGGAGCAGCTTGAGATGATCATGAATTTCTTGAGATAATTGATCATTGGGCTCCACTGAAAGTGTGGTAAGGAGTTGGAACATTCCAAACTGTTTGCTCTCTACATTTTTGGTCCAGAAATCTAGCTTCCGAGTGAATGCTTCCAGCTTTGAAATAAAAACTGCAATATTGCTGTTTGATCTGTGAAACGAAAGATTTATAACGTTGAGAGCCTGGAAAATATCAGACAAGTAGGCCATCCGTGAGATAAAGTCATCGTTCTCAAAATAATCTTTAAATTCGTGGTTTTTCTCTTTGAAAAATGTCAACAATTCATGCCTAAGTTCAAAGACCCTCCGGGTCATATTCCCGCGGGACAGCCAGCGAACCTCCGTGTGGAAAAAGAGACATTTTTGAGCAGAACTGACGTCTTCACAGAGTCTTGCAAAAAGTCGAGAATTCAGAGCTGAGGTTTTTATAAAATTCACAATTTTGATGATTTTGTTCAAGCGCGACATTAACTCAGCGGGGAGCACTTTGGTACAAAGTGCAAATCTGTGAATAAAAAGTGGACGAAGGTCGTGTTTGCTGCAACATCTTTTACATATGTTTGAAATCCAGATTTTCGCCCAAGCATGGCTGGAGCGCCATCTGTCGTGTATCCAACTAACTTACTCCAATCTAGCTCATTCTCTTTAAAAAAATCCGCCAAAACATCGAACACATCTTTCCCTTTTGTTGTGACAGCCAGCTCCTGATTCAACATCAGCTCTGTTTTCACTGTGTAATTTTGAATAAAGCGGACATAAACGAGCAATTGGCTACATTTCGCGACATCTGTCGACTCATCGAGTTGAATGGCAAACCCGAACTTTGAGTCTTTTACTCCAGCCATTACTTGATCAGCAATATCACCCGACATTTCTTGAATACGGCGTTTTACAGTGTCATTGGAAAGGGACACATTATCCAATTTAGCTGCTGCCTCGTCTCCAATGAGGTTCCTGACTAGTGTCTTTGCTGCTGGCAAAACGAGGAACTCAGCGATTGTGTGGGATTTCATGTTTTGGTCTACAAAAAGAGAGACTTCATATGATGCTTTTACTACTCCTATCTTCGTTTGGTGAAACTGGCCTGTCCGGTCTAGGTGCTGTCTTTTTGCGTTCTCGCCCAGCCGCTCAAAATAACTTTGATCTTTGTCCTTTTTTTTTGCATGGTTTGATTCAAGGTGCCATTTTAACAAGTTGGGCTATATGGCTGCACCAGAAAAAGTTTTCATAGAAACCACACACTGTGGCAAACATTTTCCTCTATGCTCGATAGTAATGAAACCATACTTAATGTATTCTGGATTGTACTTTCGTTTCGACACGGCAAAAACTTTTCTTGCTAACTTACTGATATATCAATTTTATGCAATTTCGACATAATAGTATCAATGTTTAATTGCTGCCAATTAACTAAAACAAAATGCACATCTTAAACTTTAATTTAAATTAAAGTGCGTTTGTTTTATTGCAACGTCACACTCTTAATTGTGTCGCAATAACGTAAAACAAACGTATTTTAACGAATATTGGACGTCCTTCCTGACTGCTAGAAGGGAAGGCATATCGCCTTCTGCTAGAGGGGCTAGAAGACTGCTGCTAAAAGGCTGATAAACTGCTAGAAGACTGCTAGAAGGCTGCTAAAAAGACTGCTAGAATGGACTGCATATCGCCTTCTAAACGTACTTTAATTTAATCTAATTCCTAGTCTAAACGGGTCTTTAGTTTTGTTATTGTCACATCATGATCATCAAATAACATGGTCACGTGAAGGCAGACTATAATAATCACTGATGAATATCTTCACGTACCACTAAAAAAGCTCTCGCGTACCACTAGTGGTACGCGTACCACAGTTTGAGAACCACTGCTCTAAAACATTTCTCCAAAAACGTCTTTCGTTGAAAAAAATATTCATCTCGCGTTTGTCGATAGTGGATGAATTTCTTATCCCTTCAGCTAGCAACATCCATTGACTGCAGCATTCTTGGTGGGAAATGCCGTTTTCATGGTCTTTCAGTTTTTTCGAAAAACCCTCCCATGTATTTATACCACTACAAAAGGGGCTTAGTGTTTTTCCAAATAGCTTACAACAAAAGCAAAAAACTTGATCTGATTCCCCACAATAAACTAGCCACGACCGTGAAACACTTTCACCATTAGGTAACACACGTTTATAATGGTTGGAGGAAAAACGTCGCCTTGGAGTTGTGTTATTATATGGAAAATTCATTATTAGTTGATGTGGTCCACGCTTTACTATATCACATCGTTGAGCATCAGAAATACTTTCAGGCCATTTACATGGGTCATCAGGGATAGGGGTAAATTGAGATTCAGTTATTTTTGATATTAAAGGTTGCGTATTGGCAGGTAAATCACAACTTACATTTTCTGGAAATTCACAATCACTTTGATGCTTCTTTTTCTTGTACACTATAGTTTTCTTCATTCCTCTCGGTACTAGTGCCAGGTCTACTCTGCTCAGTAATCTTGAAAAAATCTGTCATCTTGGGCAATTTCGCTACAGCATCTCGAGCAGTGGCTGCTTCTTTTCTCTTTTGAGCACCACTTTTTGAACGTTTCATTCTATACAATGTCAATAAAATACTTTATCTGCACTCTGCAGTGTATATATATTGTCCCGGCATTTATAGCCAAACAGAATTCCAGACCATTCTATGATTGTTGCGTAACAACGGCATTGTTACGTCAATCGAATATTCAAGATTCTACAAGAAAATCAATTGAAATATTCTAGATTCTGCGAGATAAAATGATGTAGCATTCACTTATGATGTCACAAGCCAATTTCTTCCTACAGTTTAAATCGGTTGTAAACAAGTCTGCTGAACTGAAAATAGTCACGTAGCCAAAAAGCAATTTCAGACTAACTTGGGCCCCCAAAGTTGACCTGGGCCCCCCAATTGGGGGTTTGGGGGGCGGCTGCTACGTCTCTGCTGGCAATTTAAATGAGGCTTGATGCTTTTAGGCATAAAGACTGTAACATGACTTGATGATATTTTAAGTTGTGGCTTTGTAATGGCAGGATAATATTGTGATGTTTTGTACATTGTATGACAGATTGATTTTGATACCATTATTTGGCGATTTCGTAACAATTCTTTTGCTCACATATGAATACATGCTCAAAAAGTATCTTGACTTTTGTGCATAAGCACACAACACAATGAATTTTGCAAAATTTATTCAATCTCCTTCAAAATATTTCCCTTCGATGTCTACACGCTTTTCCCAGTGCTTCCGCCACTTCTGAAAACATCTTTTGAACTCCTTCAGAATGCTCTGAAGCTCCTCCGTGAATTTTTTTATAATTTGTTTTCGTGACTGAAATTGCCTCCTTTGCAGAGTTGTTTTTAACTTGAGGAACAGCCAGGAATCTCTTCGTGCCAAGTTAGGAAAGAAAGGAGCTTGTCGAACAAGTAGCCTGCTTTTTATACGAATTATAGCAAACCAGTTGAACAAAACCTCAAGCTATGACTATGGTACGATTTTGGGTAATTTACAATAGGAAGGTTGCATATGACGTCACACATTTCGCGCCAAAAAAAGTGGCTGACCAAAAGCTGTGATTTATGCTCGAGAGGTATAGGGCGAACACCAACTTTTGGGGTTATTTTGAAAAGTAATGAAAAATTAATTAAAATTTGGAATGAGTTATTGCTAGTTGGATTCTCGGAAACAAATAAATTTGACCAAAACAATTTGGTTGAGATTAGGTCTTTCAGTTGGCTAGTATAAGCCTAGCACAGTGTGCTAATTTTTAAAAAATGCCCCTAAGATAAGTTCCATCTAACTACCATTTGCTCCTCACTTAAAAATAAACTATACCAATTGGATACCAGTCGGTACATTAGCAAAAACAACCATTATTTGATCATTACTACCGATACGGTAAGCTTGTCGGCAAGCTTACTTGTTGTGTCCATGAGCAAGGCATTTAACGGTATGCCTCCATCTTTATGTGGCAAACAGGTGGTGGGGCCAAGCAGTCTACCCGTCGTGGTGACCCACTGTGACGAAAGACATGCAAACAGAGCATGAGCTCATACGCATAAATGAATAAATCGGTACCGTAATTTTTACATTACCCTTGGTCCAGCAGCCTAGGTAATAGCCCAAACAATTGTTTATAAAGTAGTTAAGGTCACGCAATTACATCTGACATATCAATATAAGTGGCCTGCGATCACTATTGACAAAAAATTTCAAAAACTTACTGATTTTACACAACAATAACTAATCCAGCATATGACAAACGGTACAGGAGTCTGCCCTGTCATTTGGACTACAGTATAAGTTAAGTTTTCAACTTTTCAGAATGCTTATGCCACTAAATATACTGTATAAGTTACACATTACAATTAACTTACACTCAGCATTCCCAAACACGCTGATTAATCGAATATGAAACCCTCACAGAAGCTGGCTACAAATAAGCCTGCATGTTTAGCCCATAAAATTAGCCCAACTATTAGCAATAACAAGCAAACCTTAGCACCTCTTATCATACTTTGACCTCAGATTCATGCCTTAACATCAGTAAAATAACATATTTAACGTTCATTCAATAACTGTCACGTTTATCGATTTGCTTTGCATAAAAGATATCACTCCAATTCAATACAAAATCACTCAAAATGGTCAGCCAGTTTTTTAAAAGCGTATTTTAATGACGTTTGATCACGTACGTGCTACCTTCCTATTACACCAATTTTTCTGAAAAATTGGTGAACAAACTTTGATAAAACACGATAAAGAAAAAAATAACATTTTTTTCATTTGTTCACTGGGAAAAGACACCCCTCACTGTCAAGATACAATAATAGTTTTATGAATTTATCTTTTGTTGTATTTTTATTGAGGTCAAAATACTTAAAATGTACCAATTTTATCCCATCTTTTTAAGCCAAAGGGGAACCTCAGTACTCAAGCTGCTTGAAATGCACTATAAAAATTAAATATGAAACAATAAAATGACCTACTCGGCAATTAATGAGAAAAATGTGTTTCCAGATTGCTGCAACTATAAAAATTTGGTTCAAGATTTGAAAAATTATTTTGTGTATATGCTGTAGCATCTGATTTGGCAAAATGCTGAATTTGTACAAACCTTGAAAACCGTGGTTTGCATAAGTACAATGTGTTAATGCAATTGGTGAGTGCTCAGCAAACCAAGAAGTAACACGGCTATCTTAGAACTGCTTTCTGTTTGCAGTCTTGATTTATTAGATGTTTTGCTTCAAAAACCAACAGTTTTTTTGTGTAGCCTATATGGGGCTTGGTAAGTTTATGCATACTGGTCTTTGGTTTTCTTAAGTCATCACTTTTTGCTTCCCATGGGGTGGCTATTTGGGCAAGTAATATTCTACTACATTGTTTTACTGAGAAAACAAAAAGTGATTTGATGCAGCTATATGGAGTTAGCCTAGTTACAATGTTTCAGTTTTTCTTTTGTTGAATTGGGTGAATTTTTTTTCTTTTCACTCTATACTCGCTTGCCTCTGCTTTAATTTGTTTTTTGAGTCATCTTATCTTATAAAATTCCTTTAGATATTCTATGGAAGTCTAGGATTTTGTGGAGCCCACTTTTAAACCATATACAGTAGAGAACACTAGATCAACTAGTAGAAATTACCCTTATCGGAAGTAATGACCCCGATCGGGAACATTAGTCATGTGTTCATGACATCAACTCAGTACTGTTCCCCAATCGGAGCATTTTACATGGTATCTTCACTGCTATTTATTATTGGGATAGGTTGCGTTATGCATTTGGGCCTTTCTCTATGAGTGGACTTGGGGAGGTGGATTAGTAGTCGTGACAACAAAGATCAAAGCCGATAGAAACCGCTGTTAACTTTTTCGATCCCGCGATGGTAATATTACCGGCAAAATAAAATAAGAGTTTCCCTCAAATTTTTTCAAAATGAGTTACAAAATTAGTTTACTAAAAAATCGATTTGTGACTTTATTTCTCATTCAGTTTTTATAAAATTTTTAAAAGATCACGCTTAATTCCTCACCCATCGGAAGATGTATTATTTGTGCCCTAAATCTTGGATTTTTATACCGAAAAAGGTTAAAAAGACCAAGAACCCAGTTGCAGACGACAAAAGTTGCAAAATTTTCAGCAGACACGTGCAAGAGCCAACTACCTTAAATTCAAATCAAGATACCGTATTTATCGCAATACCAAACCATTTATCATTGACACAGTCTGAAAACTACTCTTTTGGGGCATCATTTGACAAAATTTTTAGCAATAATAATAAAATTTACTTATTAAAATTTTCAAATGTTTTAGGCGTCTCAAAACCTCCCAAATAAATTTGTATGGTTAGTAGATAAAAGTAAATTTAGTGCGTAAAAAATATGATATGTTGCTAAATACAGATCTCATTTAAAAGCTTAAGAAATTTGCTTTCCAGCAATATATAACTTTAAATAGTTTAGGTTAAGCGATATATAATATTTACTGATCAAAAATGGGTACTGTACATCATGTCAGTTCAAAACCCCAAAATTTTTTGACTTATCTTCACTAAATTATAATTTTTACAAAAACTACACCCTTTAGAAAGATAAAATAAATTGAAAATATTTCACCAATAAAGTCGTCATTTTGTATCAAGTTTCCAAGGAGACAAAAACTGAAATACAAGTTTAAAAGCTTGCAGAAGTTTGGCTTCTCTAAATCAAAGTTTGCTGTATCCCCCTTGTTTCTCAAGAAATGGGAGGGGTGTAAACAAGCGGCTGTTTCATTGTCAGTGACAGCATATTCTATTTAAACTTGATATTTTCTGAATCTTGAAGAAATTCCCTGTTCAAAAATACATAATGTTACATGGTTTAGGCTAACCTCTAGCAGATAATGACTGATCATATTTTAGGTACTGAATTTAACTACCAAAATTTGGTACCGGTCAGTACCGGTTAACAAAAAGGTCATGGGCCTCAGAAAGTAGCAAACTGTAGAAAACCTAGGCTTTATGGTAAGTTTTGAGTGATATACCTTGAAAGCTTATTTCCATAGCATTATCTTGAGACCATTTCTAAAGAAATTGGTAGAAAATAAAATCTGTAGTGATCTTTGAGGTAAGGGTACTTTAACTCAGCACCTGTTTGGGGGGGGGGAGGGAGGGGGGCTAATTTGCATAAAATTTGCATATTAAAAAAAAAATTTTTTGTTTTTATTATATTTGAAATCTTCAAGAAATAGAGATTTCAACGATATATCACACTTGATGTAGAAGTAAACAGATGAGTAATGATTTACAAACAAACTTGGGTATTTTATGATGATTAATTATGATTGATTATGACAAATTATGACAGTTTTTCGCTCTGCCACCTCGCGGGCATTTTTCTCACAATGCACGCGGGATCGAAAGAGTTAATTCTCACCGCTGGCTTAACATAAGCTTTGTAAACGCGATCCCTGATTTTATTTGACTTTATATTCATTCGATTGCACACAATTGAATTCGACAGCACAAGATTCGTTTCGTTCGAGATTCGGTTTACAAAGTTTTCTTCTACAGGCGTTCACAAGCCTCTTTCACACACATCAAATTTTAGAATCAATTTTTAACCAGAAAGCAACACCAGTATCATCTCCAAGTTTTGATTGTCTGGCAGCTCAAACGAGAGCAGCCGTAGGCTGTTCAAAGCGAGTAAATTCATTTGACAGCGTGCCAATACATTTAACAAATAACGAATAACGATCACAGAACTTAGGTTTGACACTACTGTATACACGAATTAAACCAACAAAATATAATGACACAACGTAACAACCGCGATCTTTTTTACTTTGAAACTAGAGTGTTGGACATTTTGTGTAGCGCAACGGTCTTTCCTTTAGCTGGCAATACAGCACACAGTAGGTGTTTCTTAAACAGCACGTGTTGTCGGAAAAGAAAGCGAATAATACTGTACAGCGCTTATATAGTTAGTCGGCGTTATGACGTCACAATACAAATATGGGGAGCGAAGGCATGGCGTTCGCTACAGTCCTCCACCGCCCCGCAAAATATCTAAGCAACTCAGCGAATACACAAAGCATTTTTACAAAGCAAATTTACAGCACAAACACAAAGCAACACAAAGTAAATTTACAGCACATACGATAGCATTTACAAGGACTGATTTCGTGCCACAACTAAACATGATGAGCCTATGGCAATTTACAAGGGTGACGACCAGTGCTTCTGAAATTAAGGTGTGTAATCTCTCAGGTGAACAGGCCGTCTCACCGATCGGCCAGTGCATGTCGTGTATGTTGTGTAAGTGTCGCGGTCGAAAGTGTAAGGAGGTTGTGTCGAAGGAGACATTGCAATGGAGTTGGTAAGAGCGTCTTGGTTTAGCGTGTCGAGACTTTATTGGGCAAACTTTAAGCGATCAATAGTGACTTTGTCTGTGTGCGTGCGGAAATCGATGATGAAGTACCTTTCTCTTTTGTCCAGCACTTTGAACGGCCCCTTGTAAACAGGATGCAACGGGGGTTTATGACTGTCTATTCTTAAATATACGTGGGTTGTTTCCGGCAGAAAAAGCGCTTTTTCAACGTACGAAGGACGGTTGTGTTGACGTGGAGAGTGATAACGCACGGACGCGATATATTTGGCAAGATTATTCGCAAATAGTGTGTGTTCAAGGCGTTCATCTTTCGATTCAAAAAACTCACCAGGTAGTCGCATAGATTCTCCAAATACCAGCTCACAAGGAGAAGCGTGGCATAGGTCTTCTTTTGGAGTGTTCCGCAGGGCGAGTAATACCCAAGGTAGATGATCGTACCATAAAGACGGATTGCCTGTACAACGCAAACTTGATTTTAAGGTTCGGTTAAAGCGTTCCACCATGCCTTGCGCTTGAGGGTGGTAAGCAGTGGAATGATGTAACTGGCACCCGAGGTACTCACACATGATTATAATTATTTGCTGGTCATCGTAGACCGTTTTTCACGATGTAACTGGCACCCGAGGTACTCACACATTGACTTCCATGTCGATGACGTAAACTGGGTTCCTCTGTCTGTGAAGAGATGCTGTGGGCAGCCTACCCACACGACCCAATGTGGAATAAATGCATCGGTACATTCCTGAGCTGAGATCCCGACCATGGGTATTGCATTCATAAAGCGTGAAAAACGGTCTACGATGACCAGCAAATAATTATAATCATGACTCACCCCCAGAGGCCCAGTAGTGTCTACATAAACGTGAGTGAATCGTCCCTGAGAGGGGGGGAGTAACCGTTTCCAATGGAGCAACATTATGGCGAACAATCTTTGCTCGGGCACACTGTTGGCATTCTCGAGCCCATTAGGTAATATCTCGCCGCATGTCAGGCCATACAAAAGACCGTTGAATTAACTTCCTGCTGGCCATAATTCCGGGGTGTGATAAAGAGTGGTAAAACTGGAAAATCTTATGGCGCCAACTTTGAGGCACCAGAGGTCGCAATCTACCAGCGGACTGGTCACATAAAATGGTGGTGTGATGTTCGGCAAGGGGAACTTGTTTCAAAACTAGCGACGTTGTGTTGTTTGACAACAGCTCCATTAAATCAGAGTCGTTTGCTTGAGCTTCTGCAAGCTCCAAAAAGTTGATGGTGGCTGACGTAGTAGGTAGAATAGCATTTAGTTTTGGCTGCACAATCGGACGGCTTGGTAAGTCAGCCACGTTGGATTCTCCCTTGACATATTCGACTTGGTTAGTCATTTGGGCAATATAATCGAAATGCCGGTGGTGCCTAGGTGTTAAGGAACTCGAGGTGTTATGGAAATGACGCACAATTGGCTTGTGGTCGGTGCGCAAAACAAAATCCTTGGCGTCAAGAAAATGACGGAAGTGGCGAATCGAAGAATAGCATGCTAGCAATTCACGATCAAATGTTGACCACTGGCGCTGGTTTCGAGTGAAAGCTTTTAACCAGAAGGCAAGAGGCTCACGATTTCCATTTCGAACCTGTTCCAATACGCCTCCCATAAAATCTCCGCTGGCGTCGGTGACCAGTTCGAGTTTGGCGGTGGGATCCGGAAAAGCTAGCAAGGTCCTTTCCACCAACGCGGCCTTACTCAATTCAAAATAATGTTTTTGGTTTTTACTCCACAACAACGGTCGATTATTCGGAGATTGAGCTACTAAGTCGTGCAGTGACTGCAGCCATTTAGCGCAGTTTTTGACAAACTGACTATAAAATTGATACATTCCTAAATACTGTCGTAATTGCCGTTTGGTACGAGGCAAGTCCACATTTTGAATCGCAGCCACTTTAGCTTCTGATGGAGCAACACCCGTACTAGAAACACGGTAACCCAGAAAAAGCAGGCTGTGAACAGCAATGACACACTTACGGGAGTTGAGAATCAATCCGTGGTCTCGCAGGCGACTCAAAAGGGTGCGCAGAACTCGTTTATGTTCCTTAAGGTCGCGCGTCATCACTATGATATCATCGAGATAACAAAAAACATTACTCATTCCAGTCACAACTTCGTTCATTAAGCGCTGATAATATGCGGAACTAGAAGCGAGGCCCATCGGAAAATATTTATAAGAAAAGTTCCCGAGGGGGCACGTAATTGTCAATTTATGGCGATTGGATTCCTTTACAGGAATATTATAATACGCGTCTTTTACATCAAGAGAAGAAAACCAATTACAGCCGTGTGCCAACGACACGAAATCATTGATGTTGGGCAAGGAATGTTTTTGAACTTTGAGAATTTTGTTCAGTGCCACTAGATCCGCGCAGAGTCGGAATGAACCATCTTGTTTTGACACCATAACAAGTGGGAAAGATCATACGCTTTGACTTCTTTCTAGTATCCCTTGGTCAAGTAATCGTTTTATCTCCGCCTGAAGCCCACGAAACTTCTCTGGGCTTAATTTGCGCGAGCGGGCAGTGACGGGTATTTCGGTAGTAGTCTCTACTGAGGCAATAATCGAGTGTCTAATAATGCGTGAGCGGCGGGAAGGGTCGAATATCTCTGGAAATTCAGATTGAAGAGTGTGTAAAAGATTGGCATCAGGCGGGGTGTCACTAGAAGTTAAGAAGCCATCTTCGCTCCCCACGGAGTCATGAAAAGTGGCACGCTCCACTTCTAAAGATTCAATCAACTGTCTAGCTGTTAAATTTACGGTTAAGCCGTGTCTTGCCAGGAAATCTGTGCCTATGATGCCATAAGCTAAATCTACAACATAAAAATCAAAAGGTAATAAACGTGACAACCCCAAGTTTAAGGCGGCTTTCAAAGTGCCAGTGATTTGGATGTTGCCGCCAATGGTAGGAAGGGTTTTTGAGGGACTGGGTTGAATAGAGGCTGTGTTTGTGTGTGACAATGGACAAGTGTGTTTGTTTGTGAACTGGTGTCGCAACTATGTAGGTTGGGTCTTTCTGAAGGGGAACCAGTGCCGCCGGGAGGAAATGAGTTTGAATCCAATGGAGGCATGTTATGTAAACGATGCCGAATCGTGCTATCTTCCAGATTATTTACACACTTTTGTATATTTTTTAAACGACTTTCCAAGAGCTCGTTGATGACGTGTTGATTGTGAGGGGGCGGGGAAACAGGGGTACTTGACAGCGTGTGCGAAGAGCTAAAGGTATGGAGTCCCTGTTTACATTGTAAAAGTTGGTCAGCATGCTTGACAAACTCGTCAAGGGATAAATGTTCATAATGATACAAGTTCATTCGTACGTCTACGTCAACGGAATTCAACAAGCAATGGCGAAGCAGCTCTGTTTGGAAGTTTGATTCGGGCTCAAAAGCGTCGCCTAGGGTCGTTTTAGGTCGCTGGAAATAATCGAGCACTGAATCGTCACCACGTCGGCGAGTGTGCAAAAGAGCAGAGACACTGTCACTTGTGGTACTGGAATATTTTTTCAACAGGAAAGCTTTTAAACTGGACTAGGGGCGGTCATTTGGGATATTTTGCAAAATGTCTGTTATTTTGGGAAACACGGCATGGTTCTTCTGCAATGAATCGAGAAGCTTAGCGTACTTGGTAACTTCGTCTGAGACATTTGCGTGGTCGAACAATATTTCAGCGGTTTGAAAATATCCACGTACATTACTATGCCAGAAATCAGGTAATCGAAACGGTTCTATGTCAACCAAGCTATTCAGAGAATTAGTAGCGCTTGCTAGTCTGGGTCTAGGCAAGGGAATGGGGGTCGATTGATGACGTGAATTACATGACGAAAACTGTGCGCCTGAAATGCTAGTGTCGCCACTCGAAGATGAAGCGTGCCTACTGGAACTAGCTGATAAGCCTAATGTATCGGGTCGATGCCTTTGTAAATCGCGAAACATGAAATAATATAAGCCTAGCATGCATGCAATCGTTATTAGGCTTACAATCACAGAACTGCTGTAAAGCAGGAACACATATTCAAAGTCCATTGTACTGTTCATTTGAACTCACTTCACCGCTCTTTAAAGTTTCCAGTTTGATTCCAGTTTTGAATTCCAAAAAGCGTCGGGGTCACCAATGTAGCGCAACGGTCTTTCCTTTAGCTGGCAATACAGCACACAGTAGGTGTTTCTTGAACAGCACGTGTTGTCGGAAAAGAAAGCGAAAAATACTGTACAGCGCTTATATAGTTAGTCGGCGTTATGACGTCACAATACAAATATGGGGAGCGAAGGCATGGCGTTCGCTACATCTGTAACAGTAAAATCAACTTTATTTGATTTTATAAGTAGCCTAAATTGTTTTTTAAATTTATAGTTAGAGTAAAATTTTAAAAATTAATTCTGGTTACCGCTGGCTGGTAAGTCAATCTAACATGAAAACTCGATGAAATAAGTTTCCAAGAAAGAAGAGCTCCGGAAAGTTCGCACAAGCATGTATTTGCGTCACAGAGGCGAATAACAAATCTTGCTTGCTGATTATCAAAAAAGGAAAAAAACTTAAATTACAGCTTGTCAACGACATGCAAGCACAAAATCTGCCCCCATGCTCAAACGACAGGAAAAAATACTTAATGAAAGTATTTGTTTGGATTGTGTAAACTATGTCGAAAAGTTGCGTTTAACTTCTGATAGGAGTTCCACTTTCATCGAAGGCAGACAAACATTTTAATGCAAGCCCACTAGTTCTAATAATAATACGCTCAGTAAGTTAGACAAAGAAATTCCAGTTTTCGACATTGAAAGGCTAAATTCAATAATTGATAGGGATATTGAAGAACTAGTAAAGAGAAGCGGTGCTCAGAGCTTAATTGTACTTCATCATTTAACCAGTCTGTACTTCATCATTAACCTGTCCAGTCCCAACGTATCTTGGGGTAAAGCTGAATAGGTCGCTCACTTTCTGTCACCTCCTCGAGGCTTTTCGCAAAAGACTTTTCACCCAAGTTGCGCTGTTGAGGCAACTTGCGGGATCCGGATGGGGTGCAGGTGCCAAGACATTGCGCATCTCTGCTCTTTCGTTGGCCTACCTTACAGCTGAGTACTGCGCACCAATTTGGTGTCGTAGTATGCATACTTGCCTCATTGACAGCATTCTCGATGATGCTTTGTGCATTGTCGCT
This sequence comes from Trididemnum clinides, assembly GCA_963675345.1. NCBI lineage: Eukaryota > Metazoa > Chordata > Ascidiacea > Aplousobranchia > Didemnidae > Trididemnum > Trididemnum clinides. The sequence continues at coordinate 2,418,148 of OY776290.1, read as the reverse complement.
AGATGGTTGCGTCCCACACCAACGGAGGACTTGCCTGTTCTCGCAGGCATCCAGCTAGCTGAGCTCTGCTGATTAGGAGCGACATTCTCTTTGGCGAATCGTGCTATGCATGATCCCAACCATGTACCGCACGGACAGTTGGTTGGGTAGCAGGATGCGCACCTGGGGAGACTTAGATCAAGACGCCCATTTGTACCTGCTGCGTGGAAACTATGGGGTAGTCTGTCTAAACTGGACATCCGCGTGAAGCAGTTGACGGAACATAAATGGAACGCGGACTGCTTGGAGAGTACTTCAGGTAGTCCATGTTTTCATTCCCAGGGTCAGTTATAGGCCACTTCGAATGAGTCTGTCCAGAACAACTTGGGCAACGCTCAATTCGCTGGCGGAATGGTGTAGGACCTTTTCAAAATGGGGTCTCACTCCATCACCAAATTGCGTATGTGGTCCCACTAAGCAAACTTCGGTATTCGATGGTCTACTTCACCTGATCTATATGGCTATTAGGAACATCAATGATCTCCCTGCTTCCATGCCTTCTTCCGTCAGCTGCTCTCTTTATTGCTGACGATCTGTCCATTTGGTTCTTCTTCCTTTCGGTCCATACTGCACTGGAGGCCACGCAAGGAGCTTTGATTTGATTGTAGCGCTGGTCTGAGTACTGGTGTCTTCCTCTCAGTCCGAGAAAGTGTGAGGCCTCCTTCTCAGTAAATCCCCACCAAGCTAACCTCCAGCCCAACGTCTTCTTATTCAACTCCCTCCTTTGTTTCAATCCCACTCCAACTTTTCTTGGGGTCACCTTCGACAGCACTCTTTTCTTTTCTAAACATGTATCTTCACTGAAAGCCAAGTTCTTTGCCGGTCTCACAGCTTTATGCTGTATCTCTGCTTCCTCATGGGGCCCCTCTAAGGAGGCCCTCTCTCTCTTCTGTATAAAGCTTTTATTTGGCCCCTTCTCACTTATCTTTTACCCGGATGGTTTCCTTTCGTAAGCGTTACCAATATCACCAAATTGGAACGCCTTCACCGGGTGGCTAGTCGCGCCATCACCGGCTGCCTCTCGTCTTCCCCTATCCCATTTCTTCTCTTTGAGGATTCTCTTCCTCTCCTATGAGTCACACTGACTCATTTCCCTTTGTCATTTTATAAGTGGGCTCTTCGTCTCCCAACCTTCTTCCCCATTTCAGGTTTGGCCAGACATGGAGTAAAACCAAGGCTCTGCAAATCGTCCTGGAGAGCTTTTACGTCCACTCATGCTCTCGTGCTTTCTTCTACTTCTCCTAGGGAGGCTCTTCTTGCTTGCCCTCCCTTTCCTCCTTGGAACCTGCTTTCCTTCACTGTGAAGGTCACTCTTTCTTTCCCATGATCCAGCTCCGATCCACTCTTTCTCGCCAAGGTGCGGCTCTCGCCCACCTTGTCTCTATCCCACCTTACAACCTGGTACTCTGGACAGACAGCTCTGTTCCTTTTTCTTTTGACAATGGCGGATCTGGCGTTCTTGCCAACTGCTCTCTCTGTGGCACTGAGGCCACTCTTTTTTTTCAGCAGGCCCAGTATGCTTGAGTTTTTCTGCTGAAGCCTGCGCCATTAAACAAGCTCTTTGCTGGTCTTGGCAGCATCAACAAGTCTGCCACTTTTCTTTTCTTCTCCTCCTATCTGATTCTCGCTCTGTCCTCATCATCATGTTCTCTCCTCCGTCTTTCCTGTTACCTCAATCTTTCTGGCAGGAACTGTCTTCTCTCTCCTGTTCTATCAGGCTACAATGGGTCCCTGGACACTTGTTTCTTCCGGGAAACGGCGCAGCTGATAAGCTGGCCATATGGGGAGCGCTACTCGTGTCCTCTGCAATTCCTTATAGTCTTTTTCCTCTTGACTCTTGTATCCACTCATCATTTTTCTCTGACTGGAGGCGTACTGTCTTATCAAAATTCTTAGACACACAGGTTCCCTGGATTTACACCGAGGAACTTGTGCTCCGTCATCACGCTTGCTGTGTGCTTTTTCGCCTTCGCTTCAACGGCATACTGTTAAGCTCTTATCTCTCTTGGATTGGCAGAATCGAAAATCCTGCCTGCAGCACCTGCAGACACTTGTCCCAGGACACCACTCATGTCGTTCTGCACTGTTCAGCTACGAACTCTTAGCGTCGCTCGCTTTTTGGCGACTCTCTGTCTCTCTACGACCTCTGGTCCAGGCCCTGGAGAGTTTCGCGGTTTCTAGTGCTCCATGGTCTTCCGCCATGCCCCCATCCCTCGGAAGGGATTGGGTATCAACAACATCGAACGAAAACGGGATTAACAGACGCCCCATTTGCCCTTTGCCTTGCGTAATGCGGATTGTTATCAATTTGAAATTCTGCCTCAACATACTCTGAGTTTTCATTTAAATTAAACAATAGATCTTATGACATTACAACTCCAGTTCTTGCAAATTGTTCATAATTATCTAAATCATAAATAAAATAAGTCTTTTTAAAACAAAATGCCTGGAAAGGTTTTTGAAAATGTTTCTCTACCATGAAAACCGTATTACACAGAGCAGATGATAGCCCTCGCCAAAAATGAGCGCAGAAAAAACTTAGGGGTACTTGAACTTCCTTCCATCCTTAGTTGGTGTAGGCCAGTGAAATTATTTACCAAACTGAAAATTCAACCAATTAATCAGCTAAAAGCTTAGCTAATAAAATATAGATTAGCTTGCATGTGAAAAAAATAAAAGAAAAATAATAAGCTGTTTAATCAATATCCTAATAAAATGAAATTTACTCCAGTTAAAAACACCTCAACAGTCTGTTTCGCCTAAGGCGGCTCGTCAGGAGGTAGTTCTTATTCAAATAGAACTATTTGGATAATAGAATTCTATTTGAATAAGAACTACCTCCTGACGAGCCGCCTTAGGCGAAACAAACTGTTGAGGTGTTTTTAACTGGAATAAATTTCATTTTATTTTATTGCTCTGATTCTATCATTGAGCTCTCTACTGCCAAATCGACCAACTACGTAATCAATATCCTAGGTTGCTACACATTTAAACTAAAAACTTCTAACGTTTTTGAAAAATCACAACGGTAAATTTTTTTTCCTCTTCGATAACTTAATGCTTTTTTGGGTGAGCAACACGATGGAAGTGTTAAAACATCCCGATTTTGCTCCGTTTTTTGCGCATTTTAATTTTGTTAAATTCTTGGGTCCTAAGTAGGGTAAATGACCCCGATCGGGGAGCTGATTTTCCCCGATCGAAGTCATTTCTCTGATCTGAATATTTTCCACCAGTTGCTCTAGTGCTCTCTACTGATATATTTATGGTGTTTATTACTGTTGACTATTTGGTGTTGAGCAGTACATTTTAATAATTTTATTGATGTTTTTCGAGAAGTTACTCTTTCACTGAAATGTTCTATTTACAAAAGCATTTCAAGATTTTTGGTAATCATGTCTTGAAATGGTACCTCAAGGCAATTTTTCCTGCCTGCTGGAGCTTGTGGTAGAAATGCAATGTGTCAGCATAATGGTTCATAATCAGGGTATGAGGTTGTGATCATGCTAACTTTGCATAAGTGCTCAAACCAAAACAGTATTAGTCGTGATTTGCATTTTGACAAATGTTAATGCTTCATCTTTTTGTTCTTCTTTGTAATATTGACCGCCGTAAAACTATTTCAGCTGAATTTTGCGAATCACGGTGGAATAATTTGCGAGATAGATTTTCAAAAGAGAAAAAGAAACGGGGAGGATGCCAAAGAAGCGGTGCTGCTGGAGGCATGCAAAATTACACAGCTTGGGAATGTTATGAGGCTTTGTCCTTTCTAAAAGACCATGAAAAACACAGAATGTAAGACGTTGTAAAAGCATTTACAGTGTACTTCTGCAAGGCCATGTACCGTTGCTATTTAGATAGATGGAGACATAATAGCCCACTGTATACTGCCTCAATGCCTCAGTGAAACTGTTATGTAGTACCGGTACGTGTTTCAGTTTTGTCACATCTCTTCGAGTCAGGGGCAGTCAAAAGTTGAAATTTTTACTTTTGGCAGCTATCGGTTTTCTGACTCTGAATGGAACTTACTATGAACAAAGATGTAGTGTTTTGCCTGTTACCACCAGATATTTGCATGGATTCGCGTAGATTTTCACATGCTGTTGAATGTAGCACGACCTAAAATTCATTTTTTCATGACTCGTATTTTTTGCGTTTTAGTGCCGATGTGAGGTGACGTTTGCTTGAATCTCATAAAGCATGCACACATTAAATCTGTGTAAAGCCATGGCGGACTTGGCCGTAGCAGATTTTACTATTTGTTTTATATCAATATTGTAACTAGTCAACTACCAACGTACATTTTTGTTCTCTTTGTAATTGAACGAGTTACAAAAATTTTTACTGGTAGTAGAATTTAAATCGTGTAATTATTATTGAGCTTCAAACATAGCGTAATTTTGCAAACCTTGATGCGGACAACAACTTTATGCTAGCTGAGAGTATTTCATGTATCCATGGGTATGGGCTATGATGTTTGGCTTGTTTGCATAATTAAACAAAATTCGCTTTATAGTAATTTGATGGAAAGTTTACAAAGCCAGCAAAATTATCTGAAATTTTCTTCGAGCAGAACATCAACCAATTTACCCGTATTTCCAATTGCTGTGGAAGTAGTGGATGATGTGGATATTGACAAATCCAGCCTTTCATCTTCTTTTTAGACCAGCACATCAGAAATATGCGAAGTTGAGTCAGATCGTGAAGGTAATCTACAACTTAAAATGCACTATACACAGAAAACATTTTATGCTTCAATCTAGCAATCATGGTTTTTTGTGTTGTTTAGAAGAAGTACCTTGCAAAAAAAAGAGGACAGGTAGTGGCATAAAGGTAAGCAATGTTTACCCCTGGTCAGTGGCAGCACCGGAAAATATTTTCCTTTTTTTGTGCTTCTAGTTTTGCGCAGCATGGAACAAGTTTACTTAAAGTGACAGAGTAGTAATATCTTGGTGAAGTTGCAATTTTGTTGTAAGCAGGTAAACCATTATGAACGCTGTTTCAAGACCGATGCGATGGCGTAGTGGTTAGAGTGTCCGCTTCGCAGTAGGTAGACCTGGGGTTAATTCCCCTTGTCGAGTCATACCAAAAGACTTTAAAAAATGGCATCCGCAGCTTCCCTGCTTGGCTTTCGGCATTTAAGGGAGGTTGTGGAGAACAAGCCGGCAAGTTCGCTTGCTGTATCCTTGGGCAAGGCACTTAACGGGACGCCCCATCTTTATGTGGAAGACAGGTCAGGTGGCCCATAAACCTCGAAAAAGGCAACTCCCAAGCGAGTGCGGACTTCCCGTCCAAAGTATAGCGATACAATTCGCTTCCTCGTGAATGGAGGATAAATATGGCAAATAAAGCAAAAGCAAAGAGAGTTGTTTTTTGTTGTTGAATTTTTTTGTTGAAAGTTATGCAAGTTGTGCTGTAAATAATAAGATTTTTTGTGTCCAGCCATGGCCAGGAATATAGTGCAAGCCCTCAGCTAGATACTTTTCTAATACATACCTTTTAACAAAAGAACATTTTAAAAACTGTGGAAATAATTAGCAAGAGCAGTGAAGCAATCGCAGAAGCAATAAACCATAAAAGTATTTCTAGTGCAGAATAGTTTCAAGCGTTTGGTGAAATGGTAACTGCCCGACTTAAAGCTATGCCTGCACGTAAAGCAGAGAAGGCAATGGTTGCCATCAGTGAACAGTTGTTTAGTTAGTTTTTGGTATGTTTTTATGTTATGTTTCCTTTCATTCACAGCACAAGAGTTTTCATAATTTTTTGGGGAATTTTTGCTTTGCTTTTTTCTTTCGCGTACAGAACATGTGATGTGTTGTTAAGTAGCTTACCGTTTTTAGTACTTTTATTCCGGTAATATAAGAAACAACTTTGTAAGTTATTTGTATTCATAAAGCAATTTCAATGTCAAATTATAGAGGCTGCAGTCTAAATTGTGGTGTAATAAGTGGGTATTGTTACCACTTTTTGCTAGCGCGCGGGTCCTATTGAAATTAGGCGATATTTCTAAGTTATCTTTGGAGATGTTCTCCCTGCACCCAGTTTACAAATTTTTATTCTTTTCCATATGACACAAACAGATAAAATACAAAATGTTTTGATTATTTGAAATATGTCAACTTTTACTCATTGCAAAATTTGCTTAATTCGTTCTGAAGTTTCAATAAATTTTCTCTACGTTTGGCAAACACTGATCTACTTACATTTCATTTGATCAACTAATAACAGTAATAAGTATTACGGCAACTAGTCCAGGGTGGTCTAGCTTCTTTAGGCATGCTGGGCACTTTTTAAAAGTATAAGAACTTGACGCAGAACTAGTCTATGAAACTGGACAGGTTTTAATTTAAGAATGCAATCTATTCTCCTCATCCCATTTATAGGGGGACATTCAAGGTCCAAAAACGCTAAATCGCAAAGCGAAACAGCAAACTCATTCCCATTTATTAGTAGCAGCAATCATCGTTTGAATTTTTATAGGGGCATGGAAGCAGTTTATTATGGTGGCAGTAATTTGCCAAAGATTCGGCTAAAATTACCCCCCGGCTTTGATCGAAGCTTTTGTACATCCCTGTCTTTTTACCGTCTTGTAAAAAATCTTTGCGGCTATGTACAGAATAATTTGCGTACAAACGTACGTTAAATTTATCAGTGGGTTATTGCCGGCATAGTGCAATTCTACCACAAGCTTGTAATGCAAGAAAATTGCCTCAAGGTGCCTTTTCCATAAACATTACACTTTTACTATCATTCACGACGGGTTTAAACCCATGTTTTTAGAGTAAGTTGGTGCTTCATCGCATCGAGCTATACTGTAGTAGCCTGGAAACATACCTTGAGGTCGCAGTGTACCACTCAAAGTGGTATTACTTTGTGAAATAACCACGTCATTTGTGTGAACATGCATATAAAGCGCGTAGATTGCCTTTTTAACTCAATAAATCGATTTCTTGAGGTCGTAACGTTCCGGACAGCTTCAATACGTGTTACTCAAAAATCAATTCCTGATTTAGCAGTGCTTTCCAACAAAGATCACGCACAGGTTTGTGCACCCCAACGACGCAATTGACTGTAACTCATTTTTTGATGACATTAAAAAGGGCAGTCACATTGTTTTAGCAGGTAATACTCCGCGGTGACTTCACCCATAAGCAACTGCTCATGGCTCTCCTTCTTTTGGGACGTAGTTTCATGGCAACGTGATCAGGCCAGAGAAGCTCTGTACACTCTTTAATTATTGCTGAGTAAATTCGGTTGTATATTTCATTCTTCACTATGCTAAGCAATAAGTGGAAGATCAGGTTATATTATGTTTAAACTATGTAGCAAGACTCTTCAAGCAAATAAAACCCAAATAATGTCAGCTAAACGAACACTCATAACACTAGAGGTTCGATCTGTTTTCATGTATACGACTTCTTGAAACTACTAAGTTAATGGTCCTTTGCCCAATCCCGCCTCATTTTAAGCCACTCTTGGCTACACTTCGTGAAGACCTACTTTTAGGGGCTGTTTTGTGCAAAGCATTCCCTAGAGTCACGTTTTGAAGTGATGTCACTTCCCTAGCTCCTCAAATAGATTGCCACCTTTTTGAGGTGGATAAAGCTGGGCTTTCGCCAGGTATAGAGAATGCCTCAAGAAAGGCTTATTTGTCAAATTCTCCTACCTTCCCAATTGAAATAGACCTCTTGGCCATCCAAGAAGTAGGTGAAGGCAGCCAGACACGTCAACAAAATTGGGCCGATTCAGTATCATAGTTTAGAGGAGGAGAATGTGCACTTTTAATGTCGCTTTATATTTTTAGACAAAGTGTTAAAAACTTCCCTACGTTTAATCACAAATCTAGTTGTGGAGGTCAATCAAATAAAATCGAATTATATTCCATTTATATTCATCAAAATGTGCAACAGGAAATTTCCTGGCATCTTCAAAATCATAGTTCTTTAGGTAGCCCCATCGGGTACATAAGCGCCTTGGTTTGGTTAATGCTCAGTATAAACTGGTAGAGTTAGCGCGTATAGCTGTAGGTTGAGGGGTTTATCGGAAACTCACAGAGTTACTGCCTCCATGAGGATCTTAAACGGAATAGTAGGTTAAGACTAAGGATTGTAGGCCTTCCCAGTATTGCCTCATCAAGAAATTTTATTAGGTTTACTGTCCAGTGATTCATCAAAACTTCACCGGTTTTTAAGGACAGTAAAACTGTTTACCCAGCATGTCATAAAAGGCGACTATTGGGTACCTACCAGTTGAAGTCTGAGTGTTAATGGTGGGGTTGCCAGCTTAATTGCTTTGTTAGACTGCTCAAGAAGAAAAACTGAAGTTGGGGGTAAGCATGGGCATGCTCCCAGTAAAAAATTTTGCTCCAACAAATCCCCATGACGAGAAAAAATTAACAAATTTCCCCTAGTCCCGGACAGCTCTTAAATAGGTTGGGGTAAGAAGAATATCCAAGTTTAAACCTGAATGTCACAGGATAAGACTTCGTACTTTAAATTGCGAAGTTTTGTCGAAGGAAAAGGAAGTGTGTGATGAGGAAGAGAAGAGTTGACATGTGCTGCATGCAGGAAGTAAGATGGAAAGGTCAAGGAGCTCGTTTTGTGGGTGCTTCGGAACGAAGATATAAACTGTGGTGGTCAGACATTGATGCAGGATCTGGAGGGGTTGGAATGTTGGTGAAAGAGGAAATGTTGTGGAAGTTAGAAAAAAAAGCGATAGAGTGATAGCAATTGTGCTAACTTTAGGTGGAGAAATGATACGAATAATATGTACGTATGAGCTACGGTGAGAGCCATGTGCGATTTTATTTTAAACCGGACCGTGGGAATGTAGTTGCATGCCTATTGCACATTCCATCACGTATTCTATTTTTAACCATGATGCGATCTTTGCTTTTGTGTAGACTGGTCCGGACTTGTCCGTCGAAAGTTTTTTGGAGTATAAGTTATATAACGTATAAAGATTACGTTTTATTCAGCTGTTTGTTATGATGCAATCTTTGTCTCCGGCTTGTCCTGACTTGCCCAAGCTCGTATCTTTTTTTCCGTATTGTGCTTACATAATGAGCTAACAATAGGTTAAATATAGCAGGCATTCCTCGTATGTCGAGTGTAACGATTTTTCAATTAATCACTTCGTTCTTTCGACAAATTTTCTATTCAAATTTAACGTTTCGCTCCCCTTAGTTACCGGCGAGCTTCTTCAGAACACGGTAGATGTTCATAATGTGACATACAAACTGTACAACATAAAATTACAAAGACTACCTGTATTACTAAACACTAATTATAGTGTAACTACTAATAATAACTAAATAATAACTAATAATAACTAATAACTACTAATAGATAAATAATTTTTAGTGTTTAGTAATACAGGTAGTCTTTGTAATTTTATGTTGTACAGTTTGTATGTCACATTATTAACATCTACCGTGTTCTGAAGAAGCTCCCCCGTAACTAAGGGGAGCGAAACGTTAAATTTGAATAGAAAATTTGTCGAAAGAACGAAGTGATTGATTGAAAAAGAGCTAACAATAGTTCTAAGGAAGCTAACCATAGGTCGAAGGACACTAATTTTATTTGAAGGTAGTCATAGGGAGCTAACTCTAGATCTGAGAGAGTTAACACTAAGCTGAAAGTTAACCCTAACACGGTGTGGACGTCATGCAGAATATTTCAAAAAGTTTGGTGCAAAACTTACCGCCTTATGGCACTTGATCTAATTATTACACATTTTCATAGTGGTTTTCAGGGTGTGATTCTGTATTTCAATGACGTAATCGGCTTTTAACTAGATCGTGAGAACGTAGTTGCAAGCCTATTGTGCAAGCCGTCATGACGTAATCTATTTTTATCCAAACTGTGATTGCAACCCTATTGCACATTCCATGGCGTAATCGGTTTTAGCCAGACTGCAAGTGCATCCATATTACACAATTCATCATGATGTACTCGATTCTGTTTTCAACCTGACCGTGGGAATTTAACCCTAACCTAACTCTAATTCTAACTCTATGTAAGAGAGCCATCCCTAGGTCTATCAATTTTTGTGAGGGAGCTAATCATAGTCCTAAGGGAACTAACCATAGGTCAAAGGACACTAATTTTATCTGAAGGAGGTCGGAGGGAGTTTACTTTAGATCTGAGGGAGCTAATTCCAGTTCTGACCCCAACACGGTGTGGTTGTCATGTAGAATATTTTAAAGAATTTGGTGCAAACCTTGACACCTTATGATAGTATTTGAAGTTATTGCACAATGATTACGTAATTTTTATACAGTAGCTTGATTGGTATGGTGCAACCTTATGTGTTTATGGTAGAATAAGAATTATCCAATATGAAATAATATAATATTGCGCAATGGTTTCATAGTTCTGGTACAATTGTTTGCTGGGATGTGACGCAATGGCGTTAAAGCAAAGTGGTGGGAAAAAGTTAGCAAAATGTAACGTCGCTCTTAGAACTAGCCAAAGCATACAATTTTGAGGCAACTACTAGCTGTTTTTAACATTTTACGGTTAAGATCGTTCAAAGTCTGTTGCATATTTGTTTCCAATAATGTTCACACGCTTTTATGACAAAAGATTTATCAATTTAGCTAGCTATTCATGTGGTTTCTGCATTACGTAATTACAATGCCAGCGTTTCAAGCAGACTAGGTTGTAATTATTCAATTGAGGAAGTTTATTTAGCAATCGAAACTACAAATTTGTATAAACGCGGAAAAAGGTCACCTGACAATGAGACGGCAAAAAGACTATCAAAATGAACTGCCGTGCCTATCATGCAACCACAAAACTTTAGCAATAACAAACCGAAAAACACAGTAAAAGACATAATTTTTAAATAGAATATATTTTTCTTTATTTACGTCCAAACATCGTCTTATTGTAAGTTAATCTGCACCATGCTTAAACACGATTTCAGACCAAGAATCAGCCACTACTTCGAAGTCAAAAGTTTTACTTAAACAGTCCCGATTCTATATGACAGCGTTTTTACTCAAAGACTCTTGTAAACAGTGATGTCGTATAGACTTATTATACAAAGATTCGTGTGATTAAGTTTGTTAATACTTGTTCTTCAATGTTACAGATCTTAGGTAAGAGTCAAAACTGTTGCTCAATCTACTAAGAAAGACATATTTACCAACATGTCACAAATTAAAGCAAAATTATTTCTCTAGACTAGCATAATTTAACCGTTTTATAGTAAAAATTTTGTAGTTTATCAGAAACACAACCGACCAATAGTCCTATTTTAAACAAAACGGGTAGAGATTTAAGTTTAACTTTTGTCAGGGAGCTTGAAATAATTCGCAGAGCATTGAATTTCCAATATTTATGCGGCATTACAAAACTATTATTATTTTAAATGTTTAAATTTTTCTCATTCTTTGTAACACATTGCAAATAATTTCTAATAAACATTCAAGACACAGGTTCCTTATCACATAATCCCGACACTTCTCTTCAATTTTTTGTACTTTCAATTTTATCCACCAGCATCGTTTCACTTGTTGAATGTCTTCTTCTCTCAAACACTGTTCTGACCACACAACCACGTCTTAAAATGTGTATAAGCCATCTTCTTTTCGCGATATCGGTTTCACGAGATTTAGGACTTTCTACATTTTTCAACTTTACTCGCTCAACTGTTAGATCTGTGACCTTAGAGAAATACTTGCAGTCTTTGGTCATCGTCAGACACAAAACTTTATTTTTGTTACAACAAAGTTGAAACGTCACGAATTATGCTTAAAACGGCATCACGCAATCGCTAACCACGTGATAGATAAGAAAACAGAAATGAACTGTTGAATTACAATTGTGGAGAATAGTTACATCGACTGACGCTATAAGGGAATATTTTTTAAAGGATAAGCCGTTTGAAGCCGAGACGTCATGAGTGCGTAAGACAGACGTGACCATTAAACACGCAGTAGCTCGTGTTATCACCAATTTGAACTTGTTATCTGAAGAGAACAATGCACACAGTGAGCCAGCGACGGAAATACAACACATACTGGTGCTCTTACAGTCGTATATACACAAAACAATTGCCTTTGATTACCAAGGGCGACCTAAAAAGATGTTTTGAAGAAACGTATATTTGACATCTTTTTCAATTGAAATATCTTTGAAAATTTGAAATCTCGTTTTTAAATATTGTCACAACAACTGGATTGTTATGATTTAATTTTAACACAATATAACGTATTAATCCTAAACGTTTTAATGCTTGAGCTGACAAATCAAACACGATTTTTAACCGATGTCATTTGAAACTGAAAAAGAATCTTGCATCTTCTCGCTTTATCCCAATTTTTCTCTGTACAACAGCAGTTATGCAACTTCTCCTTTTAGCTACTTTTGATAAAAACCTTAACATTTTGAGCTTATTCGACTTCCATCACATATTTTTGAGTTATCAGTGCTGCTCCAAAACATCACAACCTAACCACGGATTTGAAAACTTTACCGTTTGTTTTAGCCGATGTAGCAGTTGTGACCTTTAACATCCCTTGTAATATCTATCAATTCAGAATTTAGTTGGCAACATTATCTTTGTTTTCATTAGCAACCTTTGTTTTCATTAGCACATTTAGATAATCAGCATGTACTTGTTGTTTATTTAAGATGGGTAATTTGATCTTAGCTAGCTATTATCCTTAGATTAAGGTGCAGTTGTACAGCACGTGTACCAGCAAGTCCTTTCTCTTTGTAATTAATAGGCTTTATCTGACATTTAGATAGTTTTGAGGGCTAACAATCTGTTATTTGTATTACATGTTACTGTATTGTCTAGTTGAATAAGTGCTGGTTTATTGAATTTGGTTTGGTTTAATTGCATGTTGTTTTGATTATGGACAAACAATTGGATATATATTTTGTCTTCATGTCAAGCAGGATATCGAAATAAGTTTATTGATGACTTTGGGTTTCAGCCTGCGTTCGTCCAACGTCATGTATATATACGTGTGATGTGTGTGCCGATAAGTGATACCTGTAATTGCAAGTTGTTAATTCTCTTTCTCTTTGTATATAGTTACCTTACCTGTTGACGTCCTGCCATTCACGCTTCTATTCAATAAAACATCTTTTACAAACCGGCGTGAAAGTTCGACGGGTGAGCGTATTTAGAATCAACTGGCATCTATTAGCGTCTAGGCCTATTCGCCAGGACGCTACAGTAACTGACGGAACACTACTGGCTGATCAAATCTTTGGATCTTGTACATACCTGCTTGGTGTTTGGTTTCTTTAATACAGTAAGTGGCTGTGTTTAGCTGATTGTGGATTAATTCAACTGGCCTGTAAAAAATGTCAGCTTGTGATTCGGATAAATCTAAAGTTTTACAATCTCTGAGTGATGATAAAGACCAATTTTCTGCGATGGAAGTTAAAACCTTAGGAGGTGAACCTGCTGTTGCTGATATTGGCAAACAGCCAAATTTAGAGAACCTGCCACCTATCACCAGTACGCGATTGAAAAAGCCCACAGAATATGGCCGAGAATATTCTAGAACATTATTGTTAGATCAATTCAACGGTTGGATTAGGAAATTTGATGCCAAACTGAAAAGGCTAAATCAAACAAAAGTTACCTGTGACCAACCACATGAACTAAGATCTCAGACTAAGGATCTGCACGACACTTTTGAAAAAATGAAAGTATGTTTTGAGAGATTACGTTCATGTTTGGATGAAACTGAAATCACAGATGTTGAGGGAAAACTACTGATTCGTGAAAAATTGTGCCAAACAGTTAATGAGGATATCGCAGAAATTATAAAAAATTTGTCGTTGGAGTTAAAGAGTGAACGTTCTTCGGAAACTAGTAGTGACTCCAGATCTAAGGCAAGCTACAAATCAAAGATTTCTCAATTAGGTGATGAACAAATTCGACAAGCTGGGAAAGCAGCTGCATTGCAAGCAGAACTCGAGTATGAGAAGAAGGAGAGAGAACTGGAAAACAAACTTAAGGAAATAAGAAAGGAAAAGCAAATCGCTTCTCTTCATGCTCAAGTGAAGGCCACTAAAAAGGCAGAGGCTGAAGAACTCAAAAATCTTCAATCTAATGTAATTCTTGCCCGGAAGAATCATGGCAAGAAAAGGAGCAACGTATCTTGTTTTCAATGGATGACAAGTCATCAATCGACGGGTGTGTTGAAGAAGTTGCTGGAGAAACCAAAGGCAAAGATGAATTCATTAAAAGGATGCAAGCGAAGGAGGTCTTAAAGGAAGGAAATTCAGAAGCCAACAGGCGTGCTTCAGAATTTGAAAAGACCAGCGCTATGCTTGCTACACAGAACAATGGATCGTTGAAAGGTCAGGTAACAGCCACCTACCACATTCCTCAAGTTAAAATGGAGGTATTTGAGGGATCCGTGGTACGTTTTCCAGCATGGGAATCTGCCTTTGATGCACTAATTGGTAACAGGGTACAATGTTCCAAACATAAAATGAATTTACTGGGACAATATTTTAGTGGTGAGCCTAAGGATTTAATAAGTGGACTGCTGATTTACCAAAATGAAGAAGCCTACACTGTAGCAAGACAAAGGCTGAGATCAAGGTATGGAAGCCCAAGTATCGTTGGACAAGCCGTTATTGACAAACTCGCTTCATGGCCTAAGATTGGAAATAACCAACCATCGGACCTGCAACACTTTTCTGATTTTTTGGTGCAAGTGATGGAAGTCAAGAAGAATATTAAGGGACTGGAAATACTCGACTTTGCTCCAGAATCCACCAAAGTAGTTCAAAAACTTCCTTTGTATTTACAACATAAATGGAGAGAAAGAGTGCTTATCTGGAAGCGCAACAGCAACACATACCCACCCTTTGAAGAATTAGTTTATTTTGTCGAGTTGTATTAGTTTAAAATTAGTTTATTTTGTCAAGCAAACATACCGGAACTAAAGTGCTTGAGTGGAAGTTCTTCCTACCGTTCTCAATCTTCAGTGAGGAGAGAGACTAAATCTTCAAGGACTCTTGCTACCAATACAAGGCAAAAAAGAATTTTTTGCAACTGACAATGAAGTGTGTGCTTACTGCACTGAACGCCATCATATTGATAGATGTGATAAAGTATGGGAAATTCCAAAAGAGGAACATCTGCAATTTCTGAAGGATAAAGGATTGTGCTTTGCCTGTGGGTCTTCAACATCACACCGATCAAGATCATGTGACAATAGAATAAAGTGTCAAACTTGTCAAAAAAGACACTTGTCATTCTTATACGAGGAAAGACATGAGGGGCAGCAAGACAGTACAGCAGATCAAGCCCATTCTCTATGCACCGAGGTGTGTAAGCAGCACAATGAAAGTTATGGTTGTGACAATTCTATGATCGTTCCTGTTTGGGTTAGATCTGCACAGGAATCCTCGCGAGAAGTTCTTTGCTATTGCATCTTGGATGGTCAATCAAACTCATGTTTTATGTCGGAGGACTTGAAATTTCAGTTGGGAGTCACAGGACATCAAACTAATCTCACTCTCAGCACGATTTATAAAAGCAATGCAATTATCACCAGTAACAGAATTGAGAATTTAGAAGTGCTGAGCTACGATAGAAAGAATCGTATTGTTCTTCCTGCCGTATTTACAAGAAATAGAATACCCGCGACTAGATCTCAAATTCCCACACCAGAAGTGGCACAAGCCTGGAAGCATTTGTCATCAATTCAGCACAATATCACTCCTTATCAGGTCAAGGCCAAGGTGAGCTTATTGATAGGTAACAACGTTCCTAGTGCGATACGTCCCAGAGAAATCGTTGCTGGTGGTGAAGATGAACCATATGCGCAGAGATCAATTCTTGGATGGGGACTTGTTGGTATGGTTTGTCGAGAACCCCCAGAAGTCAAGAATAGAATGGTGGTTCATAGAATACAAGCAGGTTCAGCGTTACCTCCATGTTTATCAGAAAATGGTAGATGGATGGAATTTCGTGATGACAAAGATCAAACTCCAGCCAAGTTTATTTTTACTACTCGTGTGAAGGAAGTGATTAGTCCCGTCAGCGTGAGAAAAATGATGGAAGTGGATTTTGTCGAAGGTAATGGCCAAGCTAAGGAACTACCTATTGAAGATTGACGATTTATTGAGATTTTGTCAGAAAACATTTATCAACAAGAGAATGGACATTATGTCATGCCCTTACCTATTAGATCCTCACACGTCTTCCTACCAAACAACAGACCGTTAGCTGTCAAGAGAGCTCTACAATTGAAGAAACGATTGGAGCATAATGCTCAATTTAAAAGAGATTACGTGGAATATATGGAGGACATTGTAAAAAAATATGCCAAAAGAGTCCCAGAGAAGGAACTAAACAAATCAAAAGCCATTGTTGGAAGGATCAATTACGTTCCTCACACTGGTGTTTACCACTCTAAAAAGCCTACAAAAATCCGTGTGGTCTTTGATTGCTCAGCTCCATATCAAAATGTTTCGCTTAACGATCATTTGTTGTCAGGGCCTAGTCTGGTAAACGAACTAATTGGCATCATATGTCGTTTCCGCCAGAGACGTAGCAGCTGCCCCCCAAACCCCCCAATTGGGGGGGCCCAGGTCAACTTTGGGGGCCCAAGTTAGTCTGAAATTGCTTTTTGGCTACGTGACTATTTTCAGTTCAGCAGACTTGTTTACAACCGATTTAAACTGTAGGAAGAAATTGGCTTGTGACATCATAAGTGAATGCAACGTCATTTTATCTCGCAGAATCTAGAATATTTCAATTGATTTTCTTGTAGAATCTTGAATATTCGATTGACGTAACAATGCCGTTGTTACGCAACAATCATAGAATGGTCTGGAATTCTGTTTGGCTATAAATGCCGGGACAATATATATACACTGCAGAGTGCAGATAAAGTATTTTATTGACATTGTATAGAATGAAACGTTCAAAAAGTGGTGCTCAAAAGAGAAAAGAAGCAGCCACTGCTCGAGATGCTGTAGCGAAATTGCCCAAGATGACAGATTTTTTCAAGATTACTGAGCAGAGTAGACCTGGCACTAGTACCGAGAGGGATGAAGAAAACTATAGTGTACAAGAAAAAGAAGCATCAAAGTGATTGTGAATTTCCAGAAAATGTAAGTTGTGATTTACCTGCCAATACGCAACCTTTAATATCAAAAATAACTGAATCTCAATTTACCCCTATCCCTGATGACCCATGTAAATGGCCTGAAAGTATTTCTGATGCTCAACGATGTGATATAGTAAAGCGTGGACCACATCAACTAATAATGAATTTTCCATATAATAACACAACTCCAAGGCGACGTTTTTCCTCCAACCATTATAAACGTGTGTTACCTAATGGTGAAAGTGTTTCACGGTCGTGGCTAGTTTATTGTGGGGAATCAGATCAAGTTTTTTGCTTTTGTTGTAAGCTATTTGGAAAAACACTAAGCCCCTTTTGTAGTGGTATAAATACATGGGAGGGTTTTTCGAAAAAACTGAAAGACCATGAAAACGGCATTTCCCACCAAGAATGCTGCAGTCAATGGATGTTGCTAGCTGAAGGGATAAGAAATTCATCCACTATCGACAAACGCGAGATGAATATTTTTTTCAATGAAAGACGTTTTTGGAGAAATGTTTTAGAGAGACTTATCGACATTGCCTTGTTTCTATCGGAAAGGAATCTTGCTTTTAGAGGATCCGAAGAAGTCTTAGGATCTCCTCACAATGGAAATTTTCTGGGTATATTTGAGCTTTTGGCAAGAAGAGATCCGATCCTAAAAGAGCTTCAAGACAGAATCAAGAATAAAAACACTAAAGATCACTATTTGAGTCCTACCATACAAAATGAACTAATTGAATTGCTAGCGACAGAAGTTGAAAAAGAAAATTTACAGCAATTGAAATTGGCAAAATATTTTTCTATAATTTTGGACTGCACTCCAGATATGTCACATCATGAACAAATGTCTGTCATTCTCCGTTATGTACTATGTAATGAAGAAGCTGCTGTTGTTAAAGAAACATTTTTTGGCTACTTGAGAATAAGTGACAGTACTGGGAAAGGCTTGTTGGACGCTTTCTTAGAAAAAGCGACCGAACTGCAACTCGAATTGTCTGATTGTCGAGGTCAGTCATATGATAATGGTGCTAACATGAAAGGAAAACATTCTGGGGTCCAAGCAAGAATACTAGACATCAATCCCAAAGCTGTTTACGTGCCCTGTGCAAACCATACCCTTAACTTAGTTGTTGTTGACAGTGCTAATTCATCGACGGAAGCATTGACATTTTTTGGAGTACTTACAAGGTTGTATGTGCTGTTTTCTTCCTCTGCTCAGCGTTGGGAAATTTTGAAGAAACATGTGGAGCTGCCCATAAAGTCACAATCTGATACTCGTTGGGAAAGCAGAATTAAATGCATCAAACCTCTTCGATACAATTTAAAAGAGGTGTTGCTGGCACTGAAAGACTTGGAAGCCATTTCCATAGAAAGAAAAGATGGAAGAGCTGCCTCAGAAACAAAATCGTTGATAGCTCATTTATCAAAATGGAGTTTTCTTTTGTCGGTGTTTATTTGGTATGATATCCTATTCCAAGTCAATAAAGCAAGCAAGATTCTTCAATCGTATGGAGTCTCCCTTCATACAATGGAAACGGAAATCCAGGCAACTGAAAAGTTTTTGCAAAACTATCGCACAACGGGTTATGACAGTGCCGCAACATCTGCTGTTGAAATAGCACAGGATTTGGATATTGATCCTTCTTTTCCTCCGTCAAGAAGTGGAAAGAAAAGAAGATTGTTTGATTACCAAGGTGAAGAGGAACAACGAGCTACTCCTGAACTGAAATTTAAAAGCAACTTTTTCTATCCATTAGTAGACCAGGCTATTATGTCAATAAAGGAGCGCTTTAATTTGTTACGTGAGGTTTCTTCCGCCTTTTCGTTTTTGTACACACGAGACAAACTTTTGCTTGTGCAACAAGAAAATGCTCTTCTTACTTGCTGTAAAGAGTTCCAAAAAAAGTTCGGTGACATTGATTCTGATGAAATGAGCGCTGAGCTACAGCGGTTTGTTTTAATTTTACAAAAAAAACGCAATCTCAATACGGCTCAAGACTTTCTGAACTATCTTCTAAAGACTCATTTATTTGAATTGTATCCGAATGTGTACATCGCACTTCGAATCTTACTAACTTGCCCCGTGACTGTTGCCAGCGCTGAAAGAAGCTTCAGCAAATTGAAACTGATCAAAACTTTTAATAGAACGTCTATGACAGACAGTAGACTATCTTCATTAGCCATGTTGTCAATCGAAAATGACTGCGCCCGATCTCTTGATTATGACAATGTCATAACAGCATTTGCGAACAAAAAGGTTCGCTCCAGACTATTTAAATGATACTGTGTTTTTATAACTTTTTCATGTTTTTCAGTGTCATTGCTTTCGTTTCGCAGTGTCTGCATAAATGTCCTACTGAACTCTGGCATCGGTGCCGAATTTTTTATGACTTGCACCTTCGGTATCGGCATGCTTTATTCTGACATTAGTTTGTTTACTTATGTACAAATTGTGGTGTATTTTCTTAATGCAGCTTTTCAATTTTACACCTCTAAAGTGATATGACCTGTGCGCAGGGGCTCTTGCGCTTACTTTGGGGGGGGCCCGAAGTTGGAGTGCTACGGGACTGGTTTCCGCAAAGAAGAAGTTGCAGTAATGATGGACATTAAAGCTATGTTTCACCAATTTCTAGTCCGAGAGCGAGATAGAAATCTCTTGAGATTCTTATGGTGGGAAGAAGGGGACACAAGAAAACCTTTCGTAGAGTTTAGAATGAAGGTTCATTTATTTGGTGCTACAAGTTCTCCTGGATGAGCTAATTTCGGACTCAAGCGTGCTGCTGATGATGGAGAAACCGAATTTGGTCGAAAAATTGCTGATTACGTTCGAGAAGATTTCTACGTAGACAATGGCATTACTTCACTTCCTACTGTAGAGGAGGCAATATCTTTAGTTAAAGGCAGCATGGCCTTATGTGCGAAAGCAGGCTTGGACTTGCATAAGTTCATTTCCAACAAACGAGAAGTGTTACTGGCCATTCCTGAATTAAAGAGAGCAGAGAGATTGCGGTCTTTAGACCTGTCGGTTGATACTCTCCCTGTGGAACGGGCACTCGGAGTTGACTGGTGCGTTGAAAATGACTGTTTTCAATTTCGAATTGACTTAAAAGATCAACCACTAACCAGAAGAGGAATTCTATCCACGGTTAGTTCGGTATTCGACCCAATCGGATTTATTGCACCTGTGCTCTTAGAAGGAAAAAAGATTCTTCAGGAACTTTGTCGCTCTGGAGCAAGATGGGACGACGAAGTACCTGAAGGTCTCTCAGCAAGATGGAGGAAATGGAGATCTGAATTGTTTGGATTGGAGAAGCTCTCTATCAAGCATTGTTTGAAGCCAGAGAAGTTCGGCAAACCAAAAAAGGTAGAACTACACCACTTCTCTGATGCTTGCGAGAATGGCTATGGTCAGTGTTCGTACCTTAGACTAATAAATGAAAAAGGTCAAGTTTATTGCAGCTTTGTAATGGGAAAGGCTCGAGTTGCTCCTCTGAAGCAAGTCACAATACCACGAATGGAACTCACTGCAGCGTTGGTATCCGCAAGAATGAGCAAGTACTTATGCAAAGAGTTGAAGTATCCAAGTGTCGAAAAGTTTTTCTGGGTAGATAGTAAGGTTGTACTTGGGTACATCAACAACGAAGCAAAACGTTTTCACATCTATGTTGCCAACAGGATTCAGCAAATACGAGATTTAACACTTCCTGAAGAATGGCATTACGTGGAATCCAAATGCAACTCTAGTGATGAAGCCAGCAGAGGATTGGGAGCAAAGAAGTTTGTCAGCGCTCGTGCTAAGTGGTTGGTTGGACCAGAGTTCTTGTTACAGCAAACCGATTTAGCACCAAAGATACCCTTTTCCTTTGACGCTGAAGTAAATCAAGAAATGAAGAAAGAAATGCGCAAAACCACTGTTCTTTCCACGGATGTTAAAGCAAGACCCGTAAAGAAATTCCATCATTTGGAATCCAATAGACTGAATAGATTCTCGACGTGGTTTCGTGTGAAGCGAGCGATAGCTAATTGTCTGTTACTCAAAAACAAGTTGAGAGCCAAGTTACAACGCTCCGATATTCCCACAAAGATATCTGTTGATCTCCTCAGAGAAGCTGAAACAGAAATTATTAGGAGCATTCAAGTAGAAAACTATCCCCAAGAAATGAAACTGCTGACTAAGACCAAATGTGAAAGCAACATCTTAGCTCAAAATGATTTATTGCATCTAAAAAGGAATAGCTCCATCTATCGATTAGATCCTTACCTGGACAACGCTGGAATTCTTCGGGTTGGAGGTAGATTACGAAGAGCTGAGTTACCTGAAATGATGAAGTATCCAGTCATTATACCCAAGAGGAATCATGTCACACAGTTACTGATACGTCAAAGTCATGAAGAAGTTGGTCACATGGGTCACAATACAACTCTCTGTCAACTTCGAGAAAATGGTTATTGGATAGTTGGGGCATCATCTGCTGTGGGACAATACATTAGCAAATGTGTTGTTTGTAAGAGAGCTAGAGGTCCTGTACAAGAACAGAAAATGGCAGATTTGGCAATTGCGAAACTGAAGGAAGAGCCTCCCTTCACGTACACCGGAGTTGATTTGTTCGGTCCATTCTACATAAAGGAAAAACGTTCAGTTCTGAAAAGGTATGGAGTAATTTGGGCATGCTTATCATCCAGAGCTGTTCACTTGGAAACCGTAAATAGTTTAGATACGGATTCCTTTATCAACGCCATGAGAAGATTTTTGGCTCGCCGTGGACCTATCCGACAGCTTCATTCTGATTGTGGCACAAATATCGTTGGAGCAAAAAGTGAACTACTACGAGCCAAAGGTGAGATGAATCAGAAAAGGCTACACACGTTTCTACTCAAATGGGAGTGTGACTTGATCCAACATCGATTCAATGTTCCATATGCCAGTCATATGAGCGGCAGCTGGGAAAGACATATCCGGACAGTCCGTAGTGTTCTCTCACCATTGCTGACACAATGCGGAACACAATTGGACGATGAGTCATTACGTACATTTATGACTGAAGTTGAAAACGTAGTGAATTCACGGCCTCTTACCACCGACGATCTATGTGATCCTTCTGTTAAACCTCTCACTCCAAATCATCTTTTGACTTTAAAGCCGAATTTGTTGCTGCCACCTCCAAGTAAATTTTAAAGAGCGGACATATATGCCAGGCAAAGATGGAGAAGAGTTCAACAGCTTTCCAACGAGTTTTGGCACAAATGGCGTAGACAATACCTACATCTTCTACAAACCCGCCAAAAGTGGTTAACAAAAAGAAGGAATTTGCGAAAGGGTGACGTGGTTCTCCTTGTCGAAGACAGCGTTCCTCGTAACTGTTGGAAATCGGCAAGAGTTGTATCAGTTTATCCCAGTGAGGACAAACTCATAAGAAAGGTCAGGCTGCGAAGGTCTGATGGTGCTGTTGATCCTATGGGAAAACCCTTACGTTCCGAAGAAAAATATTTTGACAGACCCATTAGTAAAGTTGTGCTCTTGGTTCCTAACGAAGAAGCAATATCTGAGGACAATTAGCGAATTCGAATGAGGACGATTCCCGACGAGGAGCCTTCCATTGTAAAAAGAAGATTGTATATAGACTTATGGTTTCTTTCAAGTGTAATTGTTTGGTGTATTAATTTCCTACGTAAACCCCTCTTTGCTGCGGTAATAGTGTATAAAGTTTCGAACGATATGGTGAAAAAACATTGTATTACGATGTAAATTAAAATGTTTTTGGGGAGCCATGTAGCAGTTGTGACCTTTAACATCCCTTGTAATATCTATCAATTCAGAATTTAGTTGGCAACATTATCTTTGTTTTCATTAGCAACCTTTGTTTTCATTAGCACATTTAGATAATCAGCATGTACTTGTTGTTTATTTAAGATGGGTAATTTGATCTTAGCTAGCTATTATCCTTAGATTAAGGTGCAGTTGTACAGCACGTGTACCAGCAAGTCCTTTCTCTTTGTAATTAATAGGCTTTATCTGACATTTAGATAGTTTTGAGGGCTAACAATCTGTTATTTGTATTACATGTTACTGTATTGTCTAGTTGAATAAGTGCTGGTTTATTGAATTTGGTTTGGTTTAATTGCATGTTGTTTTGATTATGGACAAACAATTGGATATATATTTTGTCTTCATGTCAAGCAGGATATCGAAATAAGTTTATTGATGACTTTGGGTTTCAGCCTGCGTTCGTCCAACGTCATGTATATATACGTGTGATGTGTGTGCCGATAAGTGATACCTGTAATTGCAAGTTGTTAATTCTCTTTCTCTTTGTATATAGTTACCTTACCTGTTGACGTCCTGCCATTCACGCTTCTATTCAATAAAACATCTTTTACAAACCGGCGTGAAAGTTCGACGGGTGAGCGTATTTAGAATCAACTGGCATCTATTAGCGTCTAGGCCTATTCGCCAGGACGCTACAGCCGATATCTTCTTAATTACGTATTTCTGCAGTAATCGTTTTTCCCAACCACACACCCTGCTTAATCTCACTTCCGCAATTACCTGGAACGATTGATTCCAAATATTATCTGTTTTTCTAAATTTTACCTTATCTTTTTTTTTAATTTTTGAAATCGTTTTGTAATTCTTTACATTAGTACCCACGTATGACATTTTGTGGCTACATTAGATGCAGATTGTTAGAAATTATTTAGGTCAAAATTTAAAAAACTCATCAAACTTTTTGTATACAAAATTATCAAGTCACTAATTTTAACAGTTTAGTCTGTTTGTCCATGTAAATTAAGGTAAACTTACAGTTTGAACTCTCACATCTTTACAAAATTTACAGCTGTTATCATTTTTATCAGTGAAAAAACACGAGTTTATCAAATATTTTGTCACCTTTCAAGAACTAACAACCACACTCACAGCATTTTTCAGAGCATTTGCTATCAAATAGAATGTGTCACACTCATCAACTCTTGCAAAGCATCAGTTTCAAGTAAACATCCACTTTTTAACTGTTGTTTTATGGTGACTCACAAATGAAAAAAGAGGCGTGCTTGCTAACACTTGCAAAACTTTATAAAACTTATATGCGTTTACAAAGCAAAAAAATTGTCTGTACACCATTTTAAACCCTCACGCTACCAGCTATATGCATTCACAAAACAAAAAACCTCAACTTTGTTGTTAAGTCGCCTTTAATTTTTATTGCATAATCCTACAACCAAAAGCTCACAATAGTTTGGTTGGCAACGTTATTAAACAAAAATTTTCAATTATAAGTGATCACATTTTATAAAAGTGTTAACTAACAATCTTTTTATGATGCATTAAGACAACTTCAACACTCGTGTATTGGCAACTACAAAGCAAAAATTAATCAAAAAATCTAGGTCACTGAACTTATCTCATTTCTATACGTTCCTCATAGTAACCGTTTCTAAGAGCTTCAGCCACAATCTTTAACTCTGAAGCAAACCAAGTCTGACGAAACTTAGCATCTAAAAACACTTTCAGCTCTCTTTTTCAGCAAACTAGGACATTAATTACCGATATGACCTGCATAGATACAAAACTTTTGTACGTGGTTGCTTATTTCTGTCAAATTCTACCTAACTTTCTTACTAGGCGTTGCTTTTTTAGCGTTTTATCCTAGTTGATTTTAAAATAAAAACTGTCAATTATTTGAAAAATAACATTTTTCTCACTGTGCAATCAAAATTTTTATTACCTCTAGACCTAGTTCAAAACGTAATAATATAAACGTACAAGGTATTTTCCGAACTTTGCCCTAATTTCTTTACCAAGTGTTGACTCACAAATGCTACCTATAGACAAAATCTCAACTCACCACCTCTTATTTTCAAAAAATTTTTCATAAACTTCGAAATCTTTTACTGAGTGAACACCATACTTGTGTTTTTATGCTGCTATTACTTACATATTTATAAAACAAACCTTACTTTTTATATACATCAGATAGTTAAAATTTCATCAAAACATTCTCACAAACACTAAATTTATGATTTCTAACAGGGCTATACCTAACTTTAAGCCTAAACAGTTCTGATCTTTCTAACTAATCAAGTCAATTGCGTCAAATTTTAGCTCTATTATATTCCAGTAGGTAATAAACTTACAATTTATATATCTTGATAACTATTTACATAACAAAATTAGTGCAAATTCTATTAAACACTTTAAAAGCTTTTATCTGTTAACCCTCACCAAAGATTGAACTCACAATTTTTGTCATTTTGATGCAACAAAACTTTTTTA
Organism: Trididemnum clinides; assembly: GCA_963675345.1. Classification (NCBI taxonomy): domain Eukaryota; kingdom Metazoa; phylum Chordata; class Ascidiacea; order Aplousobranchia; family Didemnidae; genus Trididemnum; species Trididemnum clinides. The sequence goes on along the minus strand of OY776290.1, from coordinate 2,392,739 downwards.
TATGTACACTTTACATTCAAGAAACGTTTAAAAAACTGAAGTTAATCATTGTTATCAGACAATTATCTGCTACCGCCACTCACAAAGATGTAACAAAAATGACTCGTTTAAGACGATTCTTTAAAATTCTGTATAGTATAATTCATTCTTTTCAATCAAAGATACTATTTGTGACATTATTTAAATGTGATTACGGGTAAAAATCTTTGTAAACGTTCTTACAAGTTCCTATCACAAAGCACGACTTTAATCAAAATACCTAATATTTTCAGAATTACACCCACTATTCATCACGTTTAAATTTCAAACTCAGTTATATGCCATTAATATATAAAATGTGTAGGTTTATCAGCAAACCTAAAAAATTTTTACATGTTTCACCAAGTGTCAAAATTACGTCTTTTATAAAATATCTTTTTTTATTATACAACAAAAAGTCTAAACTTAAGATTTACCAAATAATTTTAATTTCTTCACTATGTCCATCAAACTTGCGACGGTTAACATGAACACATTTAATTTCAAAACAAAATTTTATAAACTTACAATCCGCTTATATCCATTAGTTAAAATTTTCATGTAATTACTCTCGTCACATATTGAACCAGTAATCTTTAAGATTTTTATTAACTTTTAGATACAATAAAGGCAAACTTATGATTAAGTCGTGCATCAAAATTTTCGTCTTCACCAAAAATCAAATTCACACAGCCTTGAAGCAAACTTACATAAAACATACAAACTTAAAATCATGAACAAAAATGGTAGATTTATAACTTAAAATAATGTAAAAATGATTATTAGTTGAGAAGTATTAGGTTACTCGTTTTGTTTTGCACTCAAAAATAGCATTGTCAAGACTACGGTGCGATAACTGACGCCTTAAAATTGAAAAGAAAAAAACTTGAAATTTTGTTTTACGGTAATACATTACACGGTAATAGTTTTCAAATTTAGTGTTTGATGCAAGCTTAGGCATGAATGTAATGGAATTTTTCATGATTTTAAGTTTGTATGTTTTATGTAAGTTTGCTTCAAGGCTGTGTGAATTTGATTTTTGGTGAAGACGAAAATTTTGATGCACGACTTAATCATAAGTTTGCCTTTATTGTATCTAAAAGTTAATAAAAATCTTAAAGATTACTGGTTCAATATGTGACGAGAGTAATTACATGAAAATTTTAACTAATGGATATAAGCGGATTGTAAGTTTATAAAATTTTGTTTTGAAATTAAATGTGTTCATGCTAACCGTCGCAAGTTTGATGGACATAGTGAAGAAATTAAAATTATTTGGTAAATCTTAAGTTTAGACTTTTTGTTGTATAATAAAAAAAGATATTTTATAAAAGACGTAATTTTGACACTTGGTGAAACATGTAAAAATTTTTTAGGTTTGCTGATAAACCTACACATTTTATATATTAATGGCATATAACTGAGTTTGAAATTTAAACGTGATGAATAGTGGGTGTAATTCTGAAAATATTAGGTATTTTGATTAAAGTCGTGCTTTGTGATAGGAACTTGTAAGAACGTTTACAAAGATTTTTACCCGTAATCACATTTAAATAATGTCACAAATAGTATCTTTGATTGAAAAGAATGAATTATACTATACAGAATTTTAAAGAATCGTCTTAAACGAGTCATTTTTGTTACATCTTTGTGAGTGGCGGTAGCAGATAATTGTCTGATAACAATGATTAACTTCAGTTTTTTAAACGTTTCTTGAATGTAAAGTGTACATATAAAAAAGTTTTGTTGCATCAAAATGACAAAAATTGTGAGTTCAATCTTTGGTGAGGGTTAACAGATAAAAGCTTTTAAAGTGTTTAATAGAATTTGCACTAATTTTGTTATGTAAATAGTTATCAAGATATATAAATTGTAAGTTTATTACCTACTGGAATATAATAGAGCTAAAATTTGACGCAATTGACTTGATTAGTTAGAAAGATCAGAACTGTTTAGGCTTAAAGTTAGGTATAGCCCTGTTAGAAATCATAAATTTAGTGTTTGTGAGAATGCTTTGATGAAATTTTAACTATCTGATGTATATAAAAAGTAAGGTTTGTTTTATAAATATATAAGTAATAGCAGCATAAAAACACAAGTATGGTGTTCACTCAGTAAAAGATTTCGAAGTTTATGAAAAATTTTTTGAAAATAAGAGGTGGTGAGTTGAGATTTTGTCTATAGGTAGCATTTGTGAGTCAACACTTGGTAAAGAAATTAGGGCAAAGTTCGGAAAATACCTTGTACGTTTATATTATTACGTTTTGAACTAGGTCTAGAGGTAATAAAAATTTTGATTGCACAGTGAGAAAAATGTTATTTTTCAAATAATTGACAGTTTTTATTTTAAAATCAACTAGGATAAAACGCTAAAAAAGCAACGCCTAGTAAGAAAGTTAGGTAGAATTTGACAGAAATAAGCAACCACGTACAAAAGTTTTGTATTTATGCAGGTCATATCGGTAATTAATGTCCTAGTTTGCTGAAAAAGAGAGCTGAAAGTGTTTTTAGATGCTAAGTTTCGTCAGACTTGGTTTGCTTCAGAGTTAAAGATTGTGGCTGAAGCTCTTAGAAACGGTTACTATGAGGAACGTATAGAAATGAGATAAGTTCAGTGACCTAGATTTTTTGATTAATTTTTGCTTTGTAGTTGCCAATACACGAGTGTTGAAGTTGTCTTAATGCATCATAAAAAGATTGTTAGTTAACACTTTTATAAAATGTGATCACTTATAATTGAAAATTTTTGTTTAATAACGTTGCCAACCAAACTATTGTGAGCTTTTGGTTGTAGGATTATGCAATAAAAATTAAAGGCGACTTAACAACAAAGTTGAGGTTTTTTGTTTTGTGAATGCATATAGCTGGTAGCGTGAGGGTTTAAAATGGTGTACAGACAATTTTTTTGCTTTGTAAACGCATATAAGTTTTATAAAGTTTTGCAAGTGTTAGCAAGCACGCCTCTTTTTTCATTTGTGAGTCACCATAAAACAACAGTTAAAAAGTGGATGTTTACTTGAAACTGATGCTTTGCAAGAGTTGATGAGTGTGACACATTCTATTTGATAGCAAATGCTCTGAAAAATGCTGTGAGTGTGGTTGTTAGTTCTTGAAAGGTGACAAAATATTTGATAAACTCGTGTTTTTTCACTGATAAAAATGATAACAGCTGTAAATTTTGTAAAGATGTGAGAGTTCAAACTGTAAGTTTACCTTAATTTACATGGACAAACAGACTAAACTGTTAAAATTAGTGACTTGATAATTTTGTATACAAAAAGTTTGATGAGTTTTTTAAATTTTGACCTAAATAATTTCTAACAATCTGCATCTAATGTAGCCACAAAATGTCATACGTGGGTACTAATGTAAAGAATTACAAAACGATTTCAAAAATTAAAAAAAAAGATAAGGTAAAATTTAGAAAAACAGATAATATTTGGAATCAATCGTTCCAGGTAATTGCGGAAGTGAGATTAAGCAGGGTGTGTGGTTGGGAAAAACGATTACTGCAGAAATACGTAATTAAGAAGATATCGGCTAAAACAAACGGTAAAGTTTTCAAATCCGTGGTTAGGTTGTGATGTTTTGGAGCAGCACTGATAACTCAAAAATATGTGATGGAAGTCGAATAAGCTCAAAATGTTAAGGTTTTTATCAAAAGTAGCTAAAAGGAGAAGTTGCATAACTGCTGTTGTACAGAGAAAAATTGGGATAAAGCGAGAAGATGCAAGATTCTTTTTCAGTTTCAAATGACATCGGTTAAAAATCGTGTTTGATTTGTCAGCTCAAGCATTAAAACGTTTAGGATTAATACGTTATATTGTGTTAAAATTAAATCATAACAATCCAGTTGTTGTGACAATATTTAAAAACGAGATTTCAAATTTTCAAAGATATTTCAATTGAAAAAGATGTCAAATATACGTTTCTTCAAAACATCTTTTTAGGTCGCCCTTGGTAATCAAAGGCAATTGTTTTGTGTATATACGACTGTAAGAGCACCAGTATGTGTTGTATTTCCGTCGCTGGCTCACTGTGTGCATTGTTCTCTTCAGATAACAAGTTCAAATTGGTGATAACACGAGCTACTGCGTGTTTAATGGTCACGTCTGTCTTACGCACTCATGACGTCTCGGCTTCAAACGGCTTATTCTTTAAAAAATATTCCCTTATAGCGTCAGTCGATGTAACTATTCTCCACAATTGTAATTCAACAGTTCATTTCTGTTTTCTTATCTATCACGTGGTTAGCGATTGCGTGATGCCGTTTTAAGCATAATTCGTGACGTTTCAACTTTGTTGTAACAAAAATAAAGTTTTGTGTCTGACGATGACCAAAGACTGCAAGAATTTCTCTAAGGTCACAGATCTAACAGTTGAGCGAGTAAAGTTGAAAAATGTAGAAAGTCCTAAATCTCGTGAAACCGATATCGCGAAAAGAAGATGGCTTATACACATTTTAAGACGTGGTTGTGTGGTCAGAACAGTGTTTGAGAGAAGAAGACATTCAACAAGTGAAACGATGCTGGTGGATAAAATTGAAAGTACAAAAAATTGAAGAGAAGTGTCGGGATTATGTGATAAGGAACCTGTGTCTTGAATGTTTATTAGAAATTATTTGCAATGTGTTACAAAGAATGAGAAAAATTTAAACATTTAAAATAATAATAGTTTTGTAATGCCGCATAAATATTGGAAATTCAATGCTCTGCGAATTATTTCAAGCTCCCTGACAAAAGTTAAACTTAAATCTCTACCCGTTTTGTTTAAAATAGGACTATTGGTCGGTTGTGTTTCTGATAAACTACAAAATTTTTACTATAAAACGGTTAAATTATGCTAGTCTAGAGAAATAATTTTGCTTTAATTTGTGACATGTTGGTAAATATGTCTTTCTTAGTAGATTGAGCAACAGTTTTGACTCTTACCTAAGATCTGTAACATTGAAGAACAAGTATTAACAAACTTAATCACACGAATCTTTGTATAATAAGTCTATACGACATCACTGTTTACAAGAGTCTTTGAGTAAAAACGCTGTCATATAGAATCGGGACTGTTTAAGTAAAACTTTTGACTTCGAAGTAGTGGCTGATTCTTGGTCTGAAATCGTGTTTAAGCATGGTGCAGATTAACTTACAATAAGACGATGTTTGGACGTAAATAAAGAAAAATATATTCTATTTAAAAATTATGTCTTTTACTGTGTTTTTCGGTTTGTTATTGCTAAAGTTTTGTGGTTGCATGATAGGCACGGCAGTTCATTTTGATAGTCTTTTTGCCGTCTCATTGTCAGGTGACCTTTTTCCGCGTTTATACAAATTTGTAGTTTCGATTGCTAAATAAACTTCCTCAATTGAATAATTACAACCTAGTCTGCTTGAAACGCTGGCATTGTAATTACGTAATGCAGAAACCACATGAATAGCTAGCTAAATTGATAAATCTTTTGTCATAAAAGCGTGTGAACATTATTGGAAACAAATATGCAACAGACTTTGAACGATCTTAACCGTAAAATGTTAAAAACAGCTAGTAGTTGCCTCAAAATTGTATGCTTTGGCTAGTTCTAAGAGCGACGTTACATTTTGCTAACTTTTTCCCACCACTTTGCTTTAACGCCATTGCGTCACATCCCAGCAAACAATTGTACCAGAACTATGAAACCATTGCGCAATATTATATTATTTCATATTGGATAATTCTTATTCTACCATAAACACATAAGGTTGCACCATACCAATCAAGCTACTGTATAAAAATTACGTAATCATTGTGCAATAACTTCAAATACTATCATAAGGTGTCAAGGTTTGCACCAAATTCTTTAAAATATTCTACATGACAACCACACCGTGTTGGGGTCAGAACTGGAATTAGCTCCCTCAGATCTAAAGTAAACTCCCTCCGACCTCCTTCAGATAAAATTAGTGTCCTTTGACCTATGGTTAGTTCCCTTAGGACTATGATTAGCTCCCTCACAAAAATTGATAGACCTAGGGATGGCTCTCTTACATAGAGTTAGAATTAGAGTTAGGTTAGGGTTAAATTCCCACGGTCAGGTTGAAAACAGAATCGAGTACATCATGATGAATTGTGTAATATGGATGCACTTGCAGTCTGGCTAAAACCGATTACGCCATGGAATGTGCAATAGGGTTGCAATCACAGTTTGGATAAAAATAGATTACGTCATGACGGCTTGCACAATAGGCTTGCAACTACGTTCTCACGATCTAGTTAAAAGCCGATTACGTCATTGAAATACAGAATCACACCCTGAAAACCACTATGAAAATGTGTAATAATTAGATCAAGTGCCATAAGGCGGTAAGTTTTGCACCAAACTTTTTGAAATATTCTGCATGACGTCCACACCGTGTTAGGGTTAACTTTCAGCTTAGTGTTAACTCTCTCAGATCTAGAGTTAGCTCCCTATGACTACCTTCAAATAAAATTAGTGTCCTTCGACCTATGGTTAGCTTCCTTAGAACTATTGTTAGCTCATTATGTAAGCACAATACGGAAAAAAAGATACGAGCTTGGGCAAGTCTGGACAAGCCGGAGACAAAGATTGCATCATAACAAACAGCTGAATAAAACGTAATCTTTATACGTTATATAACTTATACTCCAAAAAACTTTCGACGGACAAGTCCGGACCAGTCTACACAAAAGCAAAGATCGCATCATGGTTAAAAATAGAATACGTGATGGAATGTGCAATAGGCATGCAACTACATTCCCACGGTCCGGTTTAAAATAAAATTGATTACATCATAATGCCTGGGTCGTACAATAAGGATGCAAGAACTACATCCTGAAAACTAAACTCGTCTTTTTTTTCAAAAAAGTAAACGATTACTTGTTGCAGTAACAAAACTAAATCATTATTAAGAGTTACTTTTAATATGTTGTTGTTTATTTGTTAATTTATGTATTTTACATTCTCTCTTGATATATTTAAATTACTGTTTTTCATGCTTGCATATGGCTCAGTATCATTGCACTTGAAATTATAGTGAGAAGCTGCACACTCGGCAACCGCACCTGACATCTCCATTCCATATGGTCTTTTGCAATCTCTCACTAGAAAATACAAGGTTTTTAACGTTTTACTTTGATGCATTTTTGCCTAGAGTTATCTCCCTCAGACTTTCCTCGCGTAAAATTAATAGATCTAGGTTTAGCCCCTCTGACCTCCTTTAAATAAAATTAGAGTTAGCTCCCTTATAACTAGGATAAGCTCCCTTGGGTTAGCTCATTCAGATCTAGCTCCCTTGCATGAAATTTGAAGTAGGGTAAGGTCCTTCGCGTAAAATCAGCTTCCTTACATAAAACTAAGGTTTGGGTTAGCTCCCTCACATAAACCTAGGGTTAGCTCCCCGGTTTTGAATCTAGGGTTAGCCACCTTAGAACTATGAAGGGGGGAAACACCGTCAGCTCCGCCTCATAGTTTCGCCTCAGCACCGCCGCAAACCGCGCGAAAAAACCCATCCTTATCATACTAGCGCCATCTTCCAGGAATAACGTTTCCTCGTTGATCTTTAACGTTAATGTAATGTGGTGGACAGTAACGTCGTTCTTGCGGTAGAAGTAACTTGTTTTGCAGTTGAAGGTAGTTGTGTAAGCAACAAACTGCCTTGGTAATAAGACCAGCCTTTTCAGGGGCACCAATTATCGGTCCTCTAAAAATTCGCCAGCGACTTGAAAAATGCCAAAGCTGTTTTCAATTATTCTGCTGGCTCTACGTAGTCGGTCATTGAAAATTCTTTGTTCCTCGGTAATGTTTTTTCCTGGGTAAGGGCGCATTATATCAGGTTTTAATGGAAAAGCTGCATCAGCTAGAAAGGAAAATGGAAGTTCTTCAAGAGAAGCTAAGCATTCAGGTGGTGGAATTTCAAGCTAATGTGACAATAGCTGCTTCCCTAAATTTGAATTTGCGAAGACTCCACCGTCGCTATGCCGCCCAGTGTCTGCTATGTGTACAAAACGGAAGCAGCATTGTGCATCGCACACAGCTAGTAGAACGATGCTGTAAAAACCTTTGTAATTGTAATATTCAGATCCTGCGTTTGGGGGAGGATCTTGGATCATGATATGTTTACCGTTCATGGCACCAATGCACATAGGAAAGTCCCACAAGCGATGGAAATCTGCAGCTAATTTTTTTCCAATCAGAATGACTGGCTAGTGGCTTCAAAACCTTCGGCATTAAAGCTTTCCATACAGCTGAACAGGTTTCATTTATGATATTGGATACTGTTGACTTTCCCACGCGATAGCTGAGAGCGATTGATGATTGAGTCTTCGGTGGCCAGATATCTACAACCCATATTTTACATTATATTAATATAAGGTAAAATATAAAATTTTGCTCAAAAATAATCACCTACATCATGCGGTACTATATAGCAATCTATTACATCATATCAATAACTCGCGACCAGTTTTGACCTTATTGGATCTTATCAGGCAGGTGTAAAAAACGCTCAATAATAAAAATGCTGAATAAGAACAAATTTGCCATTGGGTACAAAAAATATAATACAAAACAATATGATACAGTAACACCCCTATCATGAGGGTCTCATTTAAGGACACACACACATGACATGGACAACAAGTCACATTAGTAAGCCCTAATAGGTGTGTAGGATCACTGTTTGAATTATCATTTTACAAAATAGAGGTTGCTAGTTGCTAGGTAACAATTTTCAGACCTCTATTAAGAGGGATCTGTCTCCAGCGTCACACTAAGTTAAAACTGAAAATTTTCTCAAATTGATCACAAAATAGAAAATTTTGCAGCCGATGGCGAATTTGTTCTTATTCACAATTTTTATTTAGTGTTTTTTACACCCACCTGATGAGACCCAATAAGGTCGAAACCAGTCGCAGGCTATCGACATGATGTAATAGATTGCTGTATGGTACCGTATGATGAATTTGGTGATCATTTTTGAGCAATATTTTCTATTTTACCTTAGTGTGATGATGGAGGTAGATCTCTATTAATAGGAGATCGCCTGAAAATTGCTACCTAGCAACTATCAACCTCTGTTTTGTATTATATTAATACATCAATGTAAGGTCTGTAGCCAATAATCAGTCTGCGTTCAACACATCACACTCCTGAAGTCCGGGCCAGATGCCAGGTACAGAATGCAGCCTGCGTGGCTAGCCCATAAAACTTTTCATAAACGTAGGAGTGCTTTGACTTTAAAAACTTTTAACAAAAATTCTTTTTGAGTTAGGCCAACTAAATGTGTTACAGAGGGACCGAATACAAATTTTTGTAGGCTTATTTACCACAAGGTTTTCTCTGGATTCTCAGGCCTTGCCGACGTTTTACGTTAACTTGCAGAAATTAGGTAATAGCCAGTACGTTAGAACTACATATTCAAGCTTACCTGAGAGTAATCGAAAACCTTTCTGAGGGCGATATCACATTCCTCCAATTGGTGCTCATTTTTTTTATCAGAGGCGAAATCTCCTTTCAAGAGAGCATTAAACGTATCTCTATTCATGCGGAAGTACTGTTTGAACCTCTCTTTATCAACACAATACATTGACCGAACCAGCTTAAACTCTCCCAACGTTTCTCTTTTTTGTAATATTGGCCTCACCCAGTACTCTCTATATGTCAATAAATAAATTGTGACACAACATTAGCTTACTCTACTATTGCTAGCAGGCCAGTAAGTTTAAGATATTCCAGGGATTCGATAAGCTAATAGGTAAATCAAAAACCTTATGCTACTGGCGTACCATAAGTAGGAACTAACTAGCATTGAAGAGGAAGTTATACGCATAACTGTAGCATTACTAAACAGGGAGGAAACTAGCTGTCTAGATTTTGAGTTGCAGCCCGTAAGTCACTCTTTTGCTCATGAAAACTAGAGCTAAAGTACGTGACCACCAAACATACTGGTACAACGTAGGATTAACTAAGCTAGCCTGCTTACAAAGTACCTGCTTGTTTAATTTAGTCAATGCAAGCCTGCCTGTGATTTTCCTCCAGCAAAAGACAAAGTAACAGCAAAAATTGCAAATCTTGCTGCTGTTGCTGCAACAACATTAAAGCATCTAATTCGTTCATTATTGACGTCCACTTACTTCACTTGCAAGCCTATCATGAACCAATGCCAATGAAACTAGTGCGCTAGTTGTCTAGCTATCGAATAAAGTCAAACCAAACAGCAACGCCAGCGGAAAGCCAATTTGCGCTGTTCACACTGGTTCCGTTCAACAGAAACGGCGCGTAACAGTAACTGCTGCCGTAACGTAGCTGTAAGGTAACCGTAACCGGATTCAGTGTGAAGCAGCCTTTACTCTAGCTAAGGCTATTAACATATGTCACCCAATGGAAGCTATGAAGGCACAGTTGCGCGTCATGACGACACGTAGTGAGACTGATACCGTTACGGTTTACGAACTTCACAACAAATGTAAATCTGAAGCAGTGTGTCCTCCGCTTACTGCGAATTGCCGAAACTGTGACTCGAAGCACCAGCCAAGGCAATGTTTAGCATACGGCAAAACATGTTACAAGTACGGGAAACAAAATCATTTTGCCGCTGTATGTAGAAGCACTCTTAGTACTAAACCTAATGCAAGGCAAGTCAACAAGGTCACAATCAGACCCAAGCGTTCTACGAGTACGGTCCCTTCGTGAGAGGAAAAAACGGAACCCCGTCGAATCAAAGATGCGGTGAACACTAGAGGTAAATGGTACTCATGCTTGTACCTTCATGTTAGACACGGGTGCCGAAGCAAATATTCTGCCGTTTGCTTTGTACAAACAAGTGTGCTCGTTGCTCTTACGTCCTACATCCATTGTGCTGTGTGGTTTTGGCAATGCTGTAATTAAGCCATTAGGCTCTATGGATGTTGCGGTATGTGACCGAGAAGGCCGTGAATTCTTACTGTTGTTTTATGTCACAGATATTATAAATCTTCCCATTCTTGGCGAACATGCTGTTACTTCCCTTGGTAGCCTACCTCGAGAACGGGTGAGGTTGATCTCTAATTACTGGACCTGCAATCGACAGAAAAGGCAATTCTCTATGTTTTATGCTGATAGCTCCGACGACTAGCACCACGTGGTCATACAACGACACGCCTTCTAAATGATAATTGAAACTCTCTTCCAATATAGTGGCAATACACGCGGTCAAAAAAAACAGTAACTACCAGAACGAAATCACAAAACAATTATACCTAATCACTCACCAAATATGAACAAATTGCAAGATCCCAGCGATTCGAGAAAGTTTTGCCTCCAACCTCTACACCGTCATCACGCAAAAGAGACCAAAACAAACTCGATACAAAAAATCTCACACAAGGGTGACGGCGGCACCTAGCGGGTTTACATCCGAATTATTAGAATTTAAAAAGGTTCTACACTAAGCGTTCCTGTTTCTTACATTCCCCACCCCAATAAGGCAGGTTCTATCCAATGCCTTATAAAAAAAAAAAAAAAAGAGAAGGAAACAGGAACAAACGACCGCTGCAATTCATGCTACAAATCAACACCACGGAATAAAATAAATTACGGCACACACAAATAATTTAGATACTCGGAACAAAGAGTCACTGTAATTGTCCTTCAAGCAAACACAGCTTTCGTATGTCCCTCGTGAAAACCGATCCATCCGACGTCCGTAAGCGCACTCTTCTCACGAGGCCACATTTATCAGGCAATTTCTCCACTACTATTGCTTTCGGCCATTGCCCTCGGGGTACAGATTCATTCATCATTAAGACCAAATCTCCCGGCTGCAGGTTGGAAGAGGCTCCGAACCACTTCTGCTTGGGCTGAAGCAAAGGCAGGTACTGAAAGCCATTGCTTCCAAAACTGGTTAGCCAAGTACTCGGTTTTTTTCCATGATCTACGGTAAGCATCAGCCTTCAGGAAGTTTCCCAACTGCACATCTTCAGCCAGAGATCCCGTCAGAATGGAGTTAGGTGCGAGAGCCGTCCAATCATCCGGAGAATCGGGTAACTTTGTTATCGGTCGGTTATTGAGAATCCTTTCAACTTCCACAACGTAAGTAAGCAGATCAAATTCATTTAGCGTACAGTTTGAGGTGATGGAACGAAATATCTTCCGAAATAGTTTAAAAAATATCTCATAAAACCCGCCTTGGTGTGATGCACGCGGAGGGTTAAAGTTCCACTTCACCTTTTCCCGCAAAACCTTTTCCGCTGCGACAAAGTTACTGCCGTTGTCACTATACACTGTAGTAGGATTGACATTTCGGCGGTTACAAAACCGTCGATAAGCTTGGAGAAATGCATCCACCTCCAACGATGGCAGTACTTCAAAATGCACTGCTCGGGTAGCCATACAATTGAAAATGCATATATACCGTTTTACACTGCTTCGACCAACAGCAACCATGATTGGTCCCATCAGGTCAGTCCCAATTGTAGTAAACGGTTGACTTCTTTGAATCCTGGCTGGAGGCAAATCACCCATTTGCTGGGTTCCGATCCCCGCTTTCCAAAATCGACAGGGCACGCATTTTTCTACAACCCTTTTTACAGCAGACCGACCTTTCGTTATCCAAAATCTTTTATTCAACTCCGCCAATACATGGTTTACTCCCAAATGTCCCTCCCTCTCATGGTGTAGCTTGATCAGTAAATCCGTTACTGGGTGCTGATGAGGCAACAGCAACGGGTACTTCCTCTCATAAGGAAGAGTAGCTTTACGAAGTCTTCCTCCAACGCGAAGCATTCCACGCACAACGAAAGGACTGAGCGATTGTAAGCGTTGAAGATCAGGGGATTTCTTTATTATTTCTTCAGTCACAGGATTTACTGGATCATCCAACTCGGACTGATTCGGCAGAATATTTATTACTTCTTTAAACGAATTGGCTTGGACAGACCGAATGATCACGTCAAAGGCATCATCGCATTCATTGGCAGTCAATGGCCCTGTAGAAGGGGGTTTGCCGTAATTTGAATGTTTATATCGAACATACGTCTTGAAGCGTAGTAGCCAAGATACCGCCCGTTGTAACCTCGTGAAATCAGAGTAATGCTTAAACAAACGCAAAATTCCTTCTTCTTCCTCTTTCAGTCTCTGGGAAAAGCATTTCTTGGGTCTCTTCTTGACCTCTGGATCATTTTCAGGCAGTTCAACGAGAAATTTTGGCTGTTCTGGCCAATCATTACAATTACATTTCGAAAAAGACGGTCTATCAAACCACAATTTTGCAAAACTACATTCCTTAGGTGGTATCCCCCGTGAAGCCATATCGGCTGGATTTACTTCAGTGGGAACATAGCGCCACTGCGAAACGGAGGTAAGTGTATGCAATATTTCGATACGATTGCCAACAAAGGTTTCAAAACGCGATGACGAATTATTAATATAGCGCAACACTACAGTAGCATCCGTCCAATAATACACTTCGTCAACAGTGATATCTAGCTCCTTACGAACCAAATTGCCTAATCTGGCAGCAAGAACTGCCGCGACCAACTCCAGACGTGGAATCGAAATCTTTTTTAAAGGAGCAACACGAGATTTTCCCATTACTATACAACAACGCACCATACCATTTTGATAGACACTGCGCAAATAAGTACACGCTCCATACCCCACAGTACTTGCATCCGAAAAGGTATGAAGTTCAACTCTAGTCACGACATCCGCAGGCACCAAGCATCTGGCCAGGACCACCTGTTCCAGTTCTGGCAAAGATGCAAACCAACAACCCCAATCTGACTCCAAGCCTGGCACATTACTGATATCGTCATCCCACCCCAATTTGGATGCACAGGCTTGTTGGAGTAACCTCCTAGCAGGCAACAGGAAAGGTTGTATGAGCCCCAATGGGTCATACGTCTGCCCAATCATCGACAACAAACCTCGCCTTGTACACGGCCTTTTCTTGATGTTGACTTTTACTCTCAGTTGGCCAGACGACGCGTCCCAAAACATGCCCAGTGTTTTATGAACAGGCAGCTCTTCGGAGAGATGCACATCTCCAAGAATATCGTCCGGCGGCAATTGTTCCAATACGGTTCTACTGTTAGACACAAACTTCGTTAAGTGAAAACCACCACTAGCCAATAACTGGCGAAGTTGGTGTACTAAATCGCTTGCTTCGCTTTCTGTAACACAAGAAACACACACGTTATCCACATACACGTTTTTCATTACCGCGTTTACAACATTTTGTTTAGCACCAGTGGCGTTTTCACTCCCCGTCATCCTAAGGGCAAAGGCAGCACAGCATGGCGATGACTTAGCACCAAAGACATGAGTCTTCATGCGATAGACGACTGGTGCCTGACTGATATCATCATCCGGATACCAAAGAAATCTAAGGGCATCCCTATCAGCTTCCTCCACTATAACTTGGGAAAACATTCCCTTAATATCCGCCACAACTGCAACTGGATGCTGCCTAAAGCGGATCAACACTCCAACTATACTATTAACAAGGTCTGGTCCCGGTAATAACTTGTCATTTAGTGACTCACCATCCCCACTGCGAGCGCTGCAATCAAACACTACTCAGAACTTGCTCTCCAATGCAGTACAGTGATGAGGAATATAGCGACAACGACCATTTTGCTCACTTTCTTCGCAGACCGGCTCAGCATATTTCGAAATATACTCCGACATCTTCTCAGAGTACCTCTGGAATAGATCAGGATCTTTTTCAAACCTCCTTTTTAATCCTTTCAGACGTCTTTCAGCCAACGCTCGACCATCTGATGACATTTCCAAATCATCTTTCCACAAAAGACCAACAGAAAAATGGTCATCCACCTTCTTAACAGTGTCATTCAAGATATAGAGAGCGCGCTTGTCTTCCTGGGACAGCGAGGTATCGTCCTTATTTTCATCAATATCATCAAAATCCTGAGAAAACAATTTTATCAACTGCTCACACGATCTATCTTCATCTCCCAGTGTTGTCATAAAGTTAACCATAAGCTGCGGTGAGCCCACTGCTTCTATATTACCTTTGTCTGTACCAAAAATGGTCCAACCAAGCGCAGTGTGCAATCCGCATGGTGAGCCTGGGTTTCCAACCAAAACATCCTTAATCAAAAATGCCCGATGCATATCACAGCCTAAGAGAAGGTCTACCCTTCCTTCTTCCAACTCTGGAAATTTCAATCTCCGAAGGTGTGAGTGCCGCTGTACCAAATCATTGGTAGGTATACTTGAGCTTACATCAATGACATTGTCAACAACAAATGCCTCTCCTACTCTGAAGGCCTCAAGCTCATTCACCCCCTGGATGACCAAGTCATCAATTTTGCGATCCAAAACTGAAATTGCGTTACTCGTAAGCAACTGGACGTTAGTTGCTGATGTTGAGACCCCAAGCCGTTTAGCTAGATGGCTTGAACACATATTTATGTTGGACCCCTCGTCTATGAACGCATATGTGAGAACATGTTCACCGGGGTCATTTGCCCACACCTTAACTGGTACCACCTTCAAAATGGAAGATACTCCTCCCTGCGAAGAGAAACAATCATCCTGCTGCGTAGCAGCACAAACCACCGAGCCTGAATCCTGTTCTATTTCCCTTTCTTCAGTTGAGGAAACTGCTACACTCTTTTCCAAAGGGCCCTGTGGTTGCCAATCCCAATGGAGCAAGGTATTATGTCTCTTACTACACTTCCTACAAACTATCTTAACCCTACATTGGGACACCCTGTGTCCAGAGAGCAAGCAGTTGAAACATAACCCTTTCTCTTTTAGCAATGCCCTTCTTTCTTCTACAGTCTTGGCTTCAAATGATGCACATTTCCACAACTTATGGCATCCACTGCAACATTCACAAACCAAAGGCTGGGATGTAGAGCCTACACGCTCTACCACCGAATGAGCGGAATGTTGAGCTGCACACAAACGATGATTCTTAGTAGGTCGGTCTTGTGGCCTCGAACTGCTTTGACCTGTCTTGAACTTGTACAACAGCCTACCATATTCACTATCGGCCTCAGATGCCGCCTTCTCCACCAAGGTTCTAAGATCACTAAAGGAGCTCAGATCGTCACTACTGCTAATAGTCACAAATTGCACCTTAATTCGATGTGGCAATCTTCCAAATAAATCATGCATCAAATCTTGAGAATTTAACATCCACATTTTATCTAAACCATCAAAAGTTACCTCGCATTGGTACATTCGATCGGCAAACCTCAGCAATCCTTCGGCATCTCCATCCTTTATTGCTGGACCGTTGAGGAGCTCTCCACGCAGATGCTGCATAAGCTTTTTAACATCAACAAACCTTTTATCTAACCGATCCCAAGCCCTCATGTACGCAGTGCGGCTATCAAGTAAGCATCCTATGCCAGCAATTACTTCATGAGCCTTGCCTACACATAAGCTGTCCAAAAAGGCCATTCTGTCATCATAACTGAGATAAACATCCTCAACGTGCCTTTTGAATCGTTTTTTAAAATCCCAGTATTTAAGTATATCGCCCTTAAAACTTTCCAGAGTTAAACGTGGTGCAGGTGGTAAGGGCAATTGCATGTTATCAACGGTTGCCAATGGATGACCAACATTTCTGCCACAATACGGAGCAGCTTCTGGATTCAGAGAATGAAGAGGTCGCGAATCAAATTTTCCAACAACTCCCCTCGAATCAGTCATTACGTAATTAGGTGTCATACGTAAAGAGTTGGGCTGAAGTGGCGGTGGAAGATCATTGTGTTTCGTGCTCGATGACTCATTTTCACAATTATCCTCACCAGATTTGCTATCTACCGGAATGCGTAAAAATTCGCTACAAGCGAGGCTGCTAGATCGTCGTCCTCTTGGGCTTGACCTAGAATTTTGTGCCTTTCTCAGTTTGCTTAACTCGCCTTTTAATTCAAATAACACATCTTCGACTCTACAGGCCAACTTATCGAGGTCGTCAATATCAATGCTTTCACCACATGCCAGAATATCAGCGTGCACTAATGACACTGATTCAAAACACACATTCCATTCATTATTAAATTCTTTAACAACCTCAATCGTGCTATCATTACTCTCAAGGACATCGTTCAGCTGTCTTCTCAAGGCAGATGCTCTAATTTGAATAGCAATGAGTTTTCGCTTCAGCACAGCCTTATCACTGCCCTGATGATCAATGGCGACTGAACTTTCTTTGTCGTCATTCTCATTAATTGACTTCATATTCATCGCAAATACCGTACTCTTTAAAATGGCCGGGCCCGTCACGGTTGAACAATGGTCTGTGTAAATCTCAATAGGGTGCCAGAAAATCTCAAAGTGCGGTAGAACAAACCAAGCCTAGTAAACTAAGACACTGAGAGGCTTATCTTAAAACTTTTCTCGAATGAATGTTACTTCCCTTGGTAGCCTACCTCGAGAACGGGTGAGGTTGATCTCTAATTACTGGACCTGCAATCGACAGAAAAGGCAATTCTCTATGTTTTATGCTGATAGCTCCGACGACTAGCACCACGTGGTCATACAACGACACGCCTTCTAAATGATAATTGAAACTCTCTTCCAATATAGTGGCAATACACGCGGTCAAAAAAAACAGTAACTACCAGAACGAAATCACAAAACAATTATACCTAATCACTCACCAAATATGAACAAATTGCAAGATCCCAGCGATTCGAGAAAGTTTTGCCTCCAACCTCTACACCGTCATCACGCAAAAGAGACCAAAACAAACTCGATACAAAAAATCTCACACAAGGGTGACGGCGGCACCTAGCGGGTTTACATCCGAATTATTAGAATTTAAAAAGGTTCTACACTAAGCGTTCCTGTTTCTTACACATGCATGTGATCTTTTAACCTTAGTCAAAAAGGTGGATATCATTGACGAATCTAGAGGTTTAACTTTGGATAGTATCACACACATCACATCACCTTGAAAGAGGACGCTAAACCTACGATACAACAACCTCGACACATAGCTTATGAACTTCAGCCGAAATTAAGAGAGGTTTTAGATGGTCTAACGAAAGATGGAATAATAGCAGATGTTGATTGTCTTACGGAATGGATTAGCAATTTGGTAGTGGCTGAGAAAAAAGACGAGAGTTTACGTTTATGCCTTGACCCCCCAGCCTTTGAACGCAGCAATACTGCGTGAACGTGGTTGTACCCATGTTACAGCCTCTGCAACTTCGATGCATATATGCGCAGCTATCATGGCAATGTGATCTAGCTACTAAGTGTCGTATGAGCACGAAAGATGTTACAAACCACAAACCGAGAGTCATCAACAGCATCGTTAATTTATAAAGCGAACACAATCTACGTTCAGCGGCTATTATGATAAAAGTGACTAGTCGCCATATGGAGTGCACTTATTTGACACCGGACTACAGCCAGATGCCTGCCGTTGCGCTACAACGGTGACCCCAACCAAGGAACTACATTTATCGCAATGTAGTTAGACGGCAGCGCCTTCAATCAAGCAGCACAAGCCATCGACGAGTCGTCGAGCTCAAAATCCTCAAGAACGCCTTCCAATTAATGTCTTAACGGAAATTTGATTCACTTCGGCCAGCAAGCTTATCTCTCTCTCTCATCGAGGGCGGGGTAGGTATGTTGCAGCCTCTGCAACTTCGATGCATACATGTGCAGCTATCGCGGCGATGTGATCTAGCTACTAAGTGTCGTATGAGCACGAAGATGTTACAAACCACAAATCAAAAGTCATCAACAGCATTGTCAACTCATAGAAGTGACTAGTCGCCGTACGGAGTGCACTCATTTGACACCGGACTACATTCGGATGCCTGCCATTGCTCTACAATGGTGACCCCGACAAAGAAGCTACATCTCCCCCAATGTGGTTGGACGGCAGCATCTTCAGTCAAGCAGCCGAAGCCATCGTTGAGTCGTCGAGCCAAAATCCTCAAGAAAGCCTTCCAATCAATGTCTTGACGGAAATTTCATTCACTTCGGCCAGCAAGCTTATATCTCCTTCATCAATGGCGGGGTAGGTATGTTGCAGTCTCTGCAACTTCGATGCATACATGCGCAGCTATCATGGCAATGTGATCTAGCTACTAAGTGTCGTATGAGCACGAAAGATGTTACAAACCATAAACCGAAAGTCATCAACAGCATTGTTAACTTATAATACGAACACAATCTACATTCAATGGCTATCATGATAGAAGTGACTAGTCGCCATATGGAGTGCACTCATTTGACACCGTACTACAGCCAGATGCCTGTCGTTGCGCTACACCCACTCCAGCAGATGTTCAATCACAGCTGTCGGGCAAGCGGCTTTTCTCGGTGATTGACAAGAAAGATGGCTATTGGCATGTAGGCCTCAGTGAAGAATCTTCTTATCTGACCACATTTCACACCTCTTGGGAAAGAAAATGATTTCTTAGAATGCCGTTTGGGATATGCTCAGCCAGCAAAGTTATGCAAAAGCGCAATGAAACCGTTTTTAATGATATTGATGGTGTGTATGTGATTGCTGATGATACAAATTGTGGCTGCGGAAAATGAAAAAGAGCACGATGCAATCAAGCTCTGTTTACAACAGGGCCAAGGAGAAGGGCGTTTGCTTCAGCCGGGATAAGATACAATTTAAAGTGAATTCCGTACGATACATGGGGCATCTTGTCACAGAAGACGGACTGAAGCCAGATGACAAAAAAATCAATGCGACTGTACGTATGCCATCGCCAACTGATGTATCCTCCCTACAGCGCCTACTCGGAATTGGGAAATACCTCTCTCACTATATACCAAATGAATCCGTAATCACAGCGCCTTTACACAAACCACTAAAAAAAATACCGAATGGACATGGCAGGGCAAGCACGAAAAAACCATCGAACGTTTAAACGTGCTCTTGTCAGTAAACCTATGCTTGCGTACTACGATGTCAATAAACCGGTTTAATGCGATGCTTCACAAGCAGGCTTGGGAGCATGTCTTGCTCAAGAAAGTAGACCTGTATCCTTCGCTTCAAGATTCTTAATCTCCCACAGAAATGAATTATGCACGAATAGAGAAAGAATGACTATCAATCGTGTTCGCATGTGACAAATTTCATCCATACGTCAAATCAATCAATCATTTTACTTTTGCCCAAATCAGCATACACAAAAATAAATTTGACAGCAGTGGACAAAAAAGGAGACGATCACAAAACGATATGCGTTAGTGCATGCACAAGAAAAGAATTTAGTTTAAATTTGAAGATAGAGGCATGGCCATCGCACCTACTAAGACTTTACAGTGGAAATTTCTTTTGTTTTTTTTTGACGAGAATATGACTCTAAGACCCCAGCAGTAATCCGCCATTATGCTCATGACCCACGTTATTGTTGTTGTTCTCAGACCCCTTCCGAGGGATAGAGTTATGACGGAAGACCATGGAGCCCCAGAAGCCGGGCAACTCCCAATGGCCTGGATCAGAGGTCGTAGAGAGACAAAGAACGACTGGTGCAGAGTGGGTAGCTGTACAGAGCAGAATGAGATAGGTGTCCTGGATGGGATGACCGCAGTCGCTGCATGGATTTTCGATTCTGCCAACTAAAAAAATAGGAGTTTAACAAAAGGCTGTGTGCGTTGCAGCGAAGACGAAAGAGAACACAGCGAGTGTTACAGAAACTTCTGGCCTGATGTCCCGCCTAATGCAGTCTTCTAGAATCACACGTACCACAGGTTCCACCCAGAGATTATAATTGAAATAAATTTAACACGAAGGGGTTACGAAGTTGCTAGTAGATTGAAGAATTTAGACTAAGACACGATGCGGAACGATGCAGTACGGTTTTCTGTAAAATAATTAACACACATAACTCAACTACACAAACGTAAATTCACTGAAGCACTCACTTACTATAGCTTGACCGGAAATCAGACCCAAAAAATGATCAAACAGTAGATTGTAAGCGTTCGGCTAACAGTTGCTCACAATACAATTCAACATTACTTTACTCAAATTCTAAACTGACTCCGAAGGCAACTACGGTCAACTATATTGGGGAGACAACAGTGATTAATTAAAAGGCAAAGGTTATCGGGGGTAGCGCTTAGTACGAAAAGCTGTGACGTTATCTAAAGTCTATCAATAGAGGGCGAGGCGCGCGAGAAACAACGCTAAATAAGGGAACATCGAAACAAAGCAAACACAAGCTGTGCGATAAACAAGGGAAACCGGGTTCAAACTTATGACGAATTGAAAAGGCAATACTTGCTGCAACAGCGAGCGTGACGAGGAAACACAAGTTCTTCAGTGGACACTGAAGGGACCTGTGTGTCGAAGAATGTTGATCTTACGCCTTCAGTCAGAGAATGGCAGATACGAGAGTTAAGAGGAGAGAGAGACTACAAGGGATTCGCCGTTGCTGTTTTCCATCGTCCTTGCCGGGTGTTTATCGTTTTTGCATTTTGGGGAAAGCGATTACCCTATTCCTCAATAAGTCCACCAAGATTTTCAGTAAGTAA
This sequence comes from Trididemnum clinides, assembly GCA_963675345.1. Lineage (NCBI taxonomy): Eukaryota > Metazoa > Chordata > Ascidiacea > Aplousobranchia > Didemnidae > Trididemnum > Trididemnum clinides. The sequence continues at coordinate 2,371,261 of OY776290.1, read as the reverse complement.
CTGAAGTGGTTGTGAAGGAAGTAAAACTTTACGCTGATATTGCGTTCTTATGCTTGGAAGCAAGAAAGCAGTTGCTGAACGAGTTCAGAGAGATTCTTAGCTGACTGGTTTCCTAACAGGTTGTTGACAACGTTAAACAAGTTACGTTCAAGCATTTTGCTCTTTAGTTTCAATAATTTATAAACATTGCACCTTTCTGAAAACGACGAATTTAAGTATCCTCTCATAAATGCTACTCTCAGTTTTACACACTTAATCGTAGAAGCTTTTCACACAAATATGCAAAGCAATCTCTCTTTGTTCAGTTCCTTTGCGAATTGCTATATTAAGCTGAACGTAATGTGTAGCGGAGAGGGTAATAAGACTATCTCTGGGCCAACTGACGGGCTTTTCGATTTTTACTGTTTTTTTTACCAACAATAAATTTCCTCCTTACTCGCCATATTTTTGTTGGCAGTGCTCTTTGCGTGGAGTAGCCTCCTTGCTGTCCCAGTAGTATGTTTAACACTTTCAAGTCGTCACAAATAAGCCAGTTATGCTTGCAATAATCAAATTTTGTCAGCACTATTTGCATGGCTTCATAGCTTTCTTTCATCAAAACGTAGGCTAAACCAATCAAAATATAAGCACACTTCCCCGCTTTGTTGAGGATGCACTTAAGCCTTACCTTGCTGCTGTCGATAAACAGCCTCCCTTCAGAAAGTTCGTGAACGTAGTTCTTGCCACCCAAGAGACTATGCACTACTTTACGATACACAAATCGATCCTGCCTGGTAAAAAATGACAAAAGTTGTTCGCTCTTTCTATAAAATGTAAATTTTCTGCCAGAAGTCAACAAGTTTCTTTCCTGTAAACAGTATGCCAACAGTTCAGCAGCATTCTTTGAAAGAAGGAAAAGTTGAGGTCTCGCACCAAATCATTCAGATTTGCCAGAGAAAAAAGCAAATTTACCTTGAAATCAGTTCGAGATGAAACAAACTCTTCATGAAAAGTCAATGAAGCTGAGGCTTCACCGCAAGAACCAACTACGCCAGGAGCTTCATCATCACGAAAATTTGTAGGTACAGGGATAAGCAGCTAAACGGAGTGTGGTGTCAACCTTATGGAAGAATCCAAGTTGGGATGTAGTATTTTTGATCTGCTTTTTGAGTTGAAACCACGGCATCCACCTTTTAAGCTACAATGCAAAAGTAAGTCATCAAAGTGATCTTTAGGCTCCCTCTATACCATAAGTGTTCCGAACTTCAAGTCTTTCTTGTTTTCTTTGATCCACCTTTGAGGTGCTCAAAATGCATGCGGAGTCCATTTCTTGCCCTGATCACCAAGTTTCATACCGAAGTAGGCGTAATACGCTTTTTTGAAAAAAGGGCAAATATTTCTTCGTTGCTTTGTTAAAGTAGAGCAACCAGAAATAGTATAACAAATAGCGTCAGCATTCGATTACACTTTCTTCTTTTAACACTGCGAGACATTATACTACTACAGGCATACCTCACTTTACGAACTCCCGCTTTACGAAACCTCGGAATTACGAAATAGATTTTAGAAGTAACTAGCAGAGGTACCCGGCGTTGCCCGGGTATAGGATAAAAAAGCAACGTCAGTATATGCAATTGGTCAGATCATGTAAGTTATCCTGGTGATTACTATTCTGACAACACTTTCTTTTCAACCCCTAGAAACTGTTGTCACGTAATATTTGCATTATCGGAGGCTAATCACCTTGAAGAGGAAACAGGTTACAATATCATACCTCAACAGTTACATTAGCATAACCATATTCTATGTAAAGGTGAAGATTATTTGCTTAAAGTTTTGTTTGTAAATCTTGTTATTCAATACAGATAATAAAAAGCGACATACACTTCATTTTTAATTCCTTTATCATTACTACTCATAACAATAGGTATTTGAATTTTCAAGGGGGCTTTCTCCCCCCTTTTTGCCCCCTAATATAGTCGTAGGAGGCTGAAATTTGGGGAAACTTTTTAATTTGGTGTCTTATACATATGGTTTAAATTTCATCTAAATCAGATATATTTGAATTTTTAAAGGGAGGTTCTGCCCCCCATAGCTCCCTTAGGGGAGCACTTAAAGGTTAGAGACCACTTCCACAGTATTCCTTGGAAAATTTTACATGACAATACACTTTTGCTTATTTTTTGAAGCTTCTTTAACTTTTCTCTCTATAGGTATTTGAATTTTCAAGGGGGCTTTCTGCCCCCTAATATAGTCGAAAAAGGCTGAAAGATTTACCCGTCGTTGATCGGGTAAAATGTAAAGACTGATTAAATTTTTACATTGAATAACCATATTTTAATGTGTTTTCATGATTTTTATTTCATCGTACAACAGTACAAATAGGCCTCTAGTAGAGCCCCATAGGCTCGTAGCCCCCCATAGACGAATCTGATCGAAATGAAAATACCGTACTTGGCAGATTTACCCGTCGTTGATCGGGTAAAATGTAAAGACTGATTAAGTTTTTACATTGAACAACCATATTTTAATGTGTTTTCATGATTTTTATTTCGTCGTACAACAGTACAGATAGGCCTCTAGTAGAGCCCCATAGGCTCGTAGCCTCCCATAGACGAATCTGATCGAAATGAAAACACCGTACTTGGCTTCCCTGGAAAAAGTCATATTTACCCGATCTACGACGGGTAAATCTGCTAAGGATTTTTAAAAGTACAGTCTTGCTCATAATCTTCAAATTTGGATTTTTATTTGTCACAAATTTTTTTCTGTTTGTGGTACCTAACAAAAACTTTAAATTTTTAAGGGGGCTTTCTGCCCCCTAATATTGTCGAAAAAGGCTGAAATTTTGGAAAGCTCTCTAATTTAGTGTCTTATACATATGGTTTAAATTTCATCTAAATTGAATATATTTGAATTTTCAAAGGGGGGTTCTGCCCCCCATAGCTCCCTTAGGGGGGCACTTAGAGGTTCGAAACTGCTTCCGTTGTCTTCCTCGGAGAATTTTACATAAGAATACACTTTTAGTTTTTATGTAAACTTTCTAACCTTTCTACCTAAATACGCAATTCGATTAGAATCGAAGAGTTATCTGAGACCCTCCTGTGGAAAAAGGGCCGTAGCTCCCTTGGGGGGCGAGGTACGAACTTGGAAATAGGCCCATTGACTCCGCTGGAAAAAAATACATCGGAATGCATGTTTTATTTTTTTCTAGGTGCTCCTAATTTTTTTTCCATAAGGAACAGACAAACAGACTGACAGACAGACAAACAAACAGACTTTGGATTTTATATATTAGAAGCTTCAACAAAGAACCAACAAATTTTGTAATTTATCAAACAACTGAAGTATTATATTAATTACAATCGTTGTGCAATATTTTCTGCGGTCTTGTCTCACTGTCGTAAAGTTCGTAAAGGTGAGGTATGACCGAATTAGTTCGTAAAGGTGAGGTATGACTGTACTTGTATAGCTACCAAAGATTGAATCAAAGTTGATGTCTTTTGTAACCTGAATTCATTCATTCATTCATTCTTTTTTTATTCATGACCACCACTATTACACACGACACTGAACAACAATAATAATGAGAGAAATGAATATACCTGCTAGATTTCAAAATCCTGGCATTTGTCAGAAACGAAAAGGCAAAGCGACCAAGCAAGAATTTGTGGAGGTGTTGCTTAACTGCTATAGGTTTTTACCTCCAACAAATAGTGTAACAGGTCACATTAGTTTATTGCCATCAGGCTGTTTTGCCTTTTTTGTGAAAGAAGCAAAACAGTCTTTTTGAATCGAGTAATGTGACTTTTAACATTGTTGTTTTATCATGCTCTGTCCTGATAAAGCGCATCAAACGCTCTTGAATTAGTGCATAAAAAATTACATGCTCTCTACATGGAAATTTCTATATTATGCGGTTGAAAAAACACGCTATGTAAAGCAACAAGCTAGCCTGCTCGCTTTACGTTGTTCATTCTCTTGGCAACGAGTACAAAAGCGCCAAATTTTATTTAAAAAACTTTGTGCATTTTTTGCATCAAAAATAGGGTGTGCCTTTTACCCAGGTGCACATTATGTGTATAACTATGGCAGTTAATTGAATTTAACTGCTGCTCACTACCGTTTTCTGTGATCAGCTACGAGATGATGAAATATGCAAATATATTAACAATTTTGGCCACCAAGCAAACTTTTAACGATACAAATAGCCTACATGTTAAACCGAGCACCGACTGCTATCAAAACTTTGTCAATATGTAAAACCACGCTTGTCAACAATGCAGTCCAAAACGATATCAAGCGTCTTATCAACCCAACAAACGCTAAAAATCAATCTATTGATGCACAGATGTGAGAAGCAGATGACATGCAAAAAGATGACGTTTTGCATCAGGTGTGACGATAGCGAAAAATCCAGATTTGATACCAAAAACCGGACTTCATTTATGCAAGCAGCACCCTCGAAAACTCGCAAAACGCCTCCCATCTTTGTTGCACCAAAAATCGTGCTGACCAGTGTAATCAAAACTGGAAACAAAATTTAAATGCTGCAAGAAAAAAAAATGAGCTCTTAGGTGCAAGGACACTCTGAAATAATCTCAAAAATCAGTTATTTCGTTTTATTTCTCTTTCCGCTGATATCAGAACTAATAAATGCATTAAACTTGCATTGGAAATATTACCTTCTGCTTTATTTAAGCCACGAACCAGCTTTCTATGGTTTATAAATCTTGAGATTTGGGGATTTTCTTTACAATCACTCAGGCAACACAAAAAAGGTTTTACATCGCTGAACATAAGCTGTTTCCACTTGATCTAACGGCTTTTTTCATCATTTTTGAAACTTTTAAAATGTTTTATTATGATTTCAAGTATGCAAAATAGTAGGCTAAACTACTCGTATTTTACCATTTCAATAATAAGCCAAGTATAAGTTTCTAAATATTATTAAACAGAAAAAGTTATCATCCACTATATAGGTAGAGAGAGTCTCACGGTGCTGGTACAGTGCTCGATAACAACCAAGGTTAGAGCTATACGCATATAATTTATAACACTACACGTCGGAATAAATTAATAAAACCACTACAACTGTTTCGCCAAGCCGCACATCATGTGGCAACTAAAATGAAAATAAAAAAAACATAAAAGCCTAAACACTGTACAAATGCCGATGTTACACTTGTAATTATTACAACGCATGCAAATACAAGCCAGATGGTAACTATAAGCTGCTCAACGGATGAAGTCTCAACAAGTTGGAAAAAGTAGGTTAACTACAGGTGGCTGCAAATAATTAAATCAGCGAAGGAGATTGCCACTGTGCATAGCACCTGAATCATGTGCCGTAGGTCGATAACGGTAGTAAATAAGTTGACAAAACAAGTTGACTTTGGCGACATCTTCTTTCCATTGGGTAATTGGCTTTATTTTTGCACAACAAAATCCTTTTAGATAACAGGTCTGAGTCCAATTACGCCATAACACCGTGTAACCATGCAGGAATAAACCCAATTGCCCACTGGAAGGAAGGTGTCGCCAAAGCTCCATCGTGCATAAAGCAGCAATAACATCAGGAGATGCTGCAAGGCATTATTATGGTTGTAGCGAGACGGAGTTCAATCCCGCTTCTATAATCACAATCAAAGCTTTAAACACCGTCACAAAAGGAACTCTACCGAAATGTCGAAAGCCGTTTGGTGAGCAAAAGACGCTGGTGAAGACCCCAGTATTAAATGGAGCATTATGGCATTCCCTGCATCATGTCAACCCGACGCAAGAACATGCAACTTGGTCTCACATAGAAGCTTCACGTTCTTCAAGCGGACCCCACCACGACATTCAACAAACGATAAGAACTCAACAGCAAATGTCAACACATTAATAAATTGAAATTAAATAATTTGTCTTAGTGCCGTACTGCAATTTTCAATTAAATTGAATCAAATTCAACTATTCATGTAGCCGTTTATTGACCCGTACTAGTTTCGCACCGGCTCTTTCAGCTTTGACCTGTTACTTTGCTGTTCTGCCAACTTGTTTACCACCGTTATCGACCTATGGCACATGATTCAGGTGCTATGCACAGTGGCAATCTCCTTCGCTGATTTAATTATTTGCAGCCACCTGTAGTTAACCTACTTTTTCCAATTTGTTGAGACTTCATCTGTTGAGCAGCTTATAGTTACCATCTGGCTTGTATTTGCATGCGTTGTAATAATTACAAGTGTAACATCGGCATTTATACGGTGTTTAGGGCTTTAGGCTTTTATGTTTTTTTTATTTTCATTTTAGTTGCCACATGATGTGCGGCTTGGCGAAACAGTTGTAGTGGTTTTATTAATTTATTCGGACGTGTAGTGTTATAAATTATATATGTGTGTGTGTGTGTGTGTGTGTGTGTGTGTGTGTGTGTGTGTGTGTGTGTGTGTGTGTGTGTGTGTGTGTAGCTTCATTTGAAGATGTAAAATATGGAAAAGTGATAGATGATTAAACCAATCCGAGCTAATTTAAACAACACACAGTAGGTCAGTTATGCATATATACGTATTTTCTAGAAATAGCATTAGAAGTCGTTTCAAGCAGACGAACACCTTTTTTTGTTTACCATATTTATCCTCCATTCACAAGAAAGCGATGTATCGCTATATTTTGGACGGTGAGTCCGTACTCGCTTGGGAGTTGCCATTTCCGGGTCACCTGTCTTCCACATAACGATGGGCCGTCCCGTTAAGTGCCTTGCCTAAGGACACAACGAGCGAACTTGCCGGCTTGTTCTCCACAACCTTCCATAAATGCCGAGCGCTAAGCAGGGAAGTTATAGATAGTATTTTTTAAAGTCTTTTGGTATGACTCGACAAGGGGAATGAACTCCAAGTCTACCGATTGCAAAACGGACGCTCTAACCACTACACCATCGCTCTAACCACTACAAGACCTGCGATCTTCAGAGGCTCTAAACACAATTAAATTTAAAATATTGTTAACATTGTAATGCTTATTCAAAGTAAAGCCTTTTATCAGTGAAAGCAACACGCTGACCGCTGTGAAGTTACATATTCTGCTGATTAATCTAGAAGAAAAATATACCGTTTATACATTTTTGCTTTAGATATATCAGCAGGATATGTAACTGTGCACAGCAGCGGTCAGAGTGTTGCTTTCGCTAATAAAAGGCTTTACTTTGAGTATTACATTGTTAACAATATCTTTAATTTAATTAAGTTTAGAGCCTCTGAAGATCGCAGGAGTTCGTACGCGTGAAACAATTTGTAAGGCTATTACTACAAATATAGAGGTTTCTCTAAAAACCATTGGAATTATCAATAATAAAATTGCCCATACCGGTATGCAATTAATTTAAACGAAGGCCAAAATTTGATGGGTAGCCCTGCCAGATGAGCCCACCAATATACAATAGTATCTACATCAATTAATGGCTTATACCCTATACATTAATTTTTATTTTTTTCCTATATGCATGATTGATAATAAATCTGAAGAAATACACAACAAACATAAGACACTCCATTGGCATATGTGAAAAATTTCTTCCACATTTTTTGTCTACAACATTCAAAATTGATGTATTTGCTGCTTCAGCATATTTGGTAAATCCTTCATTACTTGTATTACAGTTTGCATTTTAATCTTTTTGCTCAGCTTATGCTTTTGGGGAAACACCAAAATATGAATTTTCGAAATTACGTAAACACAAAAAACACCGGATTACAAAATTGTAGAAAGATGTAATTTCATAAAAATCGATTTTATTAAATTAAATAGACTATTGAATACCAAGGTGCATAGTTAAACTCATTTCAATTATTTAATTTTATTCAAATGGTGGACGTGTTTTTGTTTTTTTTTGTCAACCCCTGTATATTGCTGTGACTTCCAAACTTACCAGTGAGTGAGTAGCTTTTCTGTGTTTCTGTGACGCAGCAATTTCACAAGAGCAAAAAAATTTCTTCTAAAAGTGTGCAATTTTATCCAAGAAGTACAAGCTTTCACCTAGGCCATTTAATACGTATTAGTTCAGCCGGTTGCGCAGCGTCTACAGTAAAAACATGTGGTGATAGTGGTTGATATCACAATTAGAAAAATAAACTATTAAATGACAGATCTATTTTACTAGTTGATAAGCTTCCTTGCGTATTTATATTTAATATATTGAGTTATTTTGCTGCACTATTTGCCCGGATTTGGGCATAGCAAGGTGACGGGCCCTGAAGTCATTCTCCTAATGCTGATTTCCTTACTTTAAAATCAAAATTAGTCCTACTTACAAACAGCTATCAATTCCTCTCCCTGAGAACAGGAAGGAAAATTAATCTAAAATTGAGTGTGTAAACCATAGTGCCGCAATATGCTTTGAAGCACTTGCTAAATTTAACGCATTTAAGTATGCTTAGTTTAAGATCGGCTAAGGTGAAAACAGGGCAAATAAGAATTACCAAGGACTCGATATACTTGGGAGACATGTAGTGGCTATGCGCACCTGCCCATAATGTTGGTTTTAATCGATTGCATTTCAAGAAACGTTAATTTTTGCTAAGAATAACTCTATAACATATGCTGTATCAAGGTGCACCAAGTGATTATTTATTTAAGTGTTTTCCAAGCATGTTTTTTTCTTCTTTCTTGAATACTTTTACATAGCACTGTTAGATAGGGTTACCATACGTCCCGCTTTTTTCATTGCAAATTTCGCTTTTTTCTTCAGTGAAACGCAACGGATTTAACCACAATTTTGGACATTTAGAATAACTCTCCAACAAAAGCGGGGCGGTGAGATGCGGTTGCAAGCTTGATTGTGGAGGCAAGGGTGGAGATCTGAAAATAGCGACGAAAATTGGGGTGATCTCCCAAAATAAAAAAAAAAAAAAGGTCAACACCTACTTGCATGCAAAATTTCTCCACTTTTGGGCCTGAAAATGGCACAAAACGACAGCGCGACAGGCGATGACCTTTTTTTTTTTTTTTTGGAGATCACCGCAATTTTTGTCTATGGTCACAGATCTTCACCAGTGCCTCGACAATCAAGCCTGCAACTGCATCTCACCGTCCCGCTTTTGACAAAAGAAACGTTGGTGGTGCCATAAATTTCGTCTCGTGAAAATTCGTCATCCAATGTCCCGATTTTTGCTTTTCAAAATATGGTAACCCTATGTTAGATCATAATCTTAAACAACTTCACAATACTTGCCACTACATAGTGAGAACAGCAGCAGGCGGCAAAATTATTCACTATCATTTTGATAGCGAACATAAATGGTAAAGCCCATTACTAATAATTGTAGTTGATAGGCTCTTTGTATCGTACGAACAACTAATCCTCATTTAAAAGTAGGGAGGTCTGGATTAGATGGCAAAGTTAAATGTGACAAAATTCAAAGTGCAAGAAACAATCAAAATTAAACAATAATAACTTTAATTTTGGGAAGTGGAATTAGAGGGAATATTTTTGTTTTGAAAATATCTTAACGTCGCCTATTTGAATAGGTTATATGACTTAGTGGAAAGTCATGGCCCCTTTTCACGCTATGGCTGAATTAAAGCGAACAGCCCCGCCAAAAAACTGAATATTTCAAATATAAATACAAAATGGGGTCCACAAATAAGCCTACCACTAAATAGCTCATCTGTTTAATTGTCAAAGCAACCACCATTTGGGTGCCGCCATCATTTTTGACTATGTTTCACACCCCCCACTATACTTTTTAAAAACAACAAATGATACTTTGTGACATCATTCTTTTGATTACTATCAGTCTTGACTAATTGACCAAGATGATCACCATCAAGTGTAGAGAAACTATGGCCTATATTTTTTACAACATTTCATTGTTGCTCTCACAAATGTTCGTATGGCAAAGCCAGTGCACCTACACCAATTGCAACGTTTTAAATCGGGTGATGGCTGGTGGTGGGTGATGGCCCTGCCGGATGGCGGGCGATGGCCCTGCTGGGGTAAAATTGCACCATACTTGGGGAAACATTTTTCTATTTTGGTTGATAATAGCTTTATAAAGCTACGGGGATCAAACCTAATTTTACAAAATAAACTCGTGACTTGACAAAAATTTAACTCTCTGTGTAGTCTCCCCCTTACGTTAAACATGCCCATCCCCTAGTGTATATTGTGTGAATGGAAGTATCCTGCCTGCAAAGAATCAAACCCGTAACAATTGCATTTGAAGGCAGCAGTACTATCCATTACTTCACAGGATTATTCAGTAATAAGCTACAAATGTGCTGGTTTAGCAACACACTAATCGTGTACTGCAAAATAGATTCCAAAGGAAAAATGCTGTAGATGGCAAAATAGCCACTTGACATCCGACAGTGACTACGTGTTTAAGCTATTGAGGCCTATTGCACTCTTAATCATGATTGCGTTAAGTTATTTTTATATTTCATTTTATGTTATTACTGAACACCAAGCAGATGATCAATGGATATCATTTTATAGTGTTTCATGTGACTTAATGAGAAAATTAAACCTAGATCTACCAGCTGTAAAGCTAATCTGGTACCATTACCATGCAAAATATTTTTTGTAGTAAAAATGCAAACAAGACAACACTGATGTAAGGAAATTACATGATCTACACCCGTGAAGCTTCCTACAACTGATCGCTGCCTGAGGGCGAGTGTTATAAGGTGGTTGGTGATGTTATAGCAAAAGGGTAATTTTTTCCACTTTGGACATTTCTTGATTTAGGGAAATGGTTTCTTACTCTAACGCAAGTCAGCGTCCAACTTGCCAAATTTTATTCCTCAAGAGTGTAAGATTATGTCACAATTTTTGCTTAATTGATAAATTTGCTTTCTTCCTTTTCTTTACAAATGATGATCAGAGAAATACGGTTAAAAATTTTTTCAGCAGACATGAACAAGCTGGTAATGATTTTATAAAATATTAAAAGATTTTTAGCTCTTTGACAAAGCAAAAAGCAATTCTTGTTTAAGTTTTTTCTAAATTTTAGAGGTCCTTTTTCCTATTGTTTTCTTGACGGCGTAAATAAACTTCAGTGACGTTCTAGTGCTCTCTGATACGATTTTAATGAAAACAGCAGCCGGCAGCACCTGCACTTATTTTCCACGTTTATTGTAAAAGCAAATGCAAATCACTAAAATGTTGCTTATTAAAGTGGAATAACATGGTGCAATTGTTTCAGCATAAGATTTCGTATTCTGAATAAACTGCTTGTCTGTTAGATGATACGCTTTTGGTGAATAAGACTACTTTATCTTTACAAGCAGAAAAATAAATAAACTACTTTATCTTTATAAGTAGCGCCAAGGCAATTTATATGCGTTTCGGGATTAAGCTATCAAATATTAGGACCGCTACTAACAACTTTTTTACGAGTGTAGGCAAATTTGTATGAGCTAACGCCTTTGACTGCTCACATGTTGCTTGGTCCTGGCATTAACGCAGTCATGCAAAGAGCAAACTAACCCGAAATAAAGCACTCACAGTAAAGTTATTGCAATGGCAGGGGCCCCCATTACTAATTTCGAGGTTAAGAGTACTGAATCAGCTTAACCCGATCGCAAAGAAAATTGATTCAACATTTAGATGATATGTAGTTCCATACTAACATTGCAAAAGATAAATCAGGACCGTCTTTATCTCCATGATTTTGTAGGAGGATAACCAATTTGTTTGCTTGGAGTAGACTACTATTTAGAATGTTTGGAGAATTCATTTTTACATGGATCTTTTAGAAAATTTTGCTAGACAATGCCATAAAACCATGCTTTTGAGAAAGAATAGTGAAAATTCACCAAAGAACTAACTTTTTCTAGAAATTGCAACTTTGTAAAGTGCAGGCACCAAAATTTTGAGTCATTTTAACGGTAGGCTACATTTCACAAGTTTTAAAATTTTCATTTTTTGATAAATCTTTTTTCAAATTTAAATACATGTAGATAATGCCAAAACACCATGCTTGCAAGGAAAAATAGTTAAAATCTACCAAGGAACTAACTTTTTTTGAAAAATGCAAGTTTCTGGGTCTAGTAGAAAAATTGTTCAACAAAAAATGAAACATCATGTATGGTAACTAATTGATCAGCCATTACATACTAATCTTTTGGATTAGGTAATTAGAGTAAAAAATTGCTGGAAAGCAAATTTCTTCAGGTTTTATACGACACTGATTGTTGGTACCTTGTCATAATCTTTTTACATTAAACCAATCTGTTTTTACTCAGCTTACCACTTTTTCTAGGTAAACAAAAAGTTTAGCTTTTCCAGTATAAAAACTGATAGTAAATGTGCACGTCATACATTATGGGAATTGCCTTGAAATACCCTTTAATTTAAAAAAAAAGTTTGAAAATCGGTTGAGAAATGAGGTCATAAATCAGTTTTTAAGTAAACTGATTTAGAAAAATTTGCAATTTTTGAAAAAATTGTTAAATGATCTCTGGTGGCGAAAGACTGTGCTGATCGTATCAGGCAGCATTATGATATCATAAAGCGAGTTGACCCATTAACACCCTGCGTTCTATTTATAGTACAGTAATGTATGTTCGGATTATACAGAATTAAAATCAAAATTTGCACTTTTCACCTATTTCTTGGTTGACAAAAGACTTGTAGCTGTCACAACAATAAAGTTTGAGCCATTTTTGTGATTTTGAAATGTGGATTGCGTGGATGAAAAAGCAGCGGTTTTTTGTCTGCTGACCGTCAGTTTCTTTTGAGCCGGTATGCAAAATTTGAAGAGGAAAATTTTCAGTATTTCTTATCAAATGGCTTCTTTATGATTTGTTTTAGACCACTAATAAGAAAGCTTTCAAAAAGTTACTACTGTTACCAAGTAACATAAACCCAAACATCACTGTTTTATACATAAAACGCTGGGCGGTTATAAGCACTTTTATCGCAATTTACAAGTCGCATTTATGGTGTCTGCCTTGGTAGCTGGAAAATTAAACGACTGTAGACCAGACAATGATAAATTTGATACCTGTAAAAGAACTAAACTTTTTGTAGCATAGAGTCAGTCAGGATGGAGGTGATTAAGAATGAAATGTGAGGCCAGAAACTGTGCCAAGAAGGTTACAAGTACAACAAACAAAGTTATTTGGTCTACTCGTGCCTTTTGTTTAATCTTTTTTTTTTATTGATTTTGCGTGCTTGCCTGCTATTCACAAATGCGTAATCTATCTGGTTTGCGTAGTTTGCCTAGTGCATTTCGCTCTGCTTCGCCTAGCTTTTCCACGTGACACTGCAATCTATTTGAATCTCTTTGTTACACTAGCTCACTAGTAGTAGTTTTTTTTTGTTAAGAAAGCTGGGCACCTGCTTGGAATTATTTCTAGTTTTCGGACAGCATTTATAGTTTTATTAGCTTGAGTTTGTATTGGAATTAACGACATTTCTATTTGGTGTAGACTTGAGTAGCTAATGATTGTATTTGTTAAGTCTAGCTAATGATTGTATTTGAAACCTATCTACAACAATCGTGTTTCTGGATCTATTTCGGCTCGCCACTTTTGTAAGCAGTTAGTTTATTAATTAGTTTGTGAGCACATTGTTTGTTATTTTTGTTTTAAGGTTACGACAATAAATCATTGAACGTCAACCAAGCGAGTTTTGAACAGAAGCACGCGGGGTTCTTCCAAATCACAAAGAGCTACAAAAACAACATTGGTAGGCCTAATTACAGTGGTATAATTTTCTAGTGTCTAATTTACTGATACTTGGATCCGTCTGGTTCAAGCAGCTGAGTCATCTGTATTCAACTGCGTCTTTGTTGTTTGCGTGTAAGGACCTTGCGTATTACACAATGTGTATACACAGAAGCGTAGATAGACAGTTTAGTGCCTTGTGTTTTAGACGTATATTTCAAAAATCAGAATCAATTAGTTAGGCTTAATTACAAGTGACAAAGCTCAGGGAAAATTTTAATTTTTAGTTTTCGTAGATATAGTAGCTCAGTACTAAAAACGTAATTGTGTTACCTGATTTACTTCAAGAAGTCCATTCAATATGAGTCGCCAGGTATTTATGAATCTTAAAGCACCACTTGACTACTTACGTTTAAAAGACATTGATGCGGATTTGGTAGTAATTTCTCCAGACAAAGGTGATCACAACATGCCATGTACGTCAGCAGATCAAATTTCTCCGGCTAAAAAGCAACAGAAAAAAGACCAAAAGTTACTGGGAAAAAAAAATCTCGTCTATAGCAAGTGGTCAAACATGGATGATACTAAGCTTATAAAGCTAGAAAATCTATAGTCTTCCTTACAGAGTTTTGCTTTCCTGCAAATTTTTGAAAAGTTTTTTCTCCAGAAGGTTATCAACTCATGTAAATAAAACAATTTGATATGCAAAAACACAAAAGAACAAACCCCACTCTACCTTGTCTTGTTAGGAGATAAAATTTTTATCAGATTTTTATTGTTGAGTAGCTATCAAGCTTTACCCAGCGAAAGGAATTATTGAAGTGAGAAGGATTTAGGCCTGGACATTGTCTGCAACTCATTTAGTCATAGTGTATACCTGACCCTGAAATCTGTAATCCACTTTCAAGATAATTTCCAGGCTCAGAAGAACAAGGACAACAAAGCTTTCAAGATCAGGCTTTTGATGGATCTGCTACATAAAATTTTTCAGCAGTGGGAGATCTTTGAAAAATACTTATCCATTGATGAAATGATTGCACAATATTATGGACATCACTCGCGAAGCAGTTTATCAGGGCTACACCAATAACATTTGGTTACAAGCTATGGGTTATGCGTGGTGAAAGCAGATACTGCTTCAACTTTCATCTGTTTTGTGGAAAAGATCCCAATGATTCTGAGACCATCAGACCTCTGGGATGTCAAGTGGTTATAAAGATGCTATCTACGGTGCATAATCCCTCTATGTCATGTTGTTTACTTCGATAATTTCTTCACCAGCCACTCGCACCTTGTTCAACTGAGGGAAAAAAGTTTCAGAGCAACAGGAACTGTCAGAAATGTGTGAACAGCAAATTTTCCTTTCATACCAGATAAAGAAATGGATAAAATGAAGAGAAAAACCTACAACTACAGATTCGACTCAGAAAACAAGGTTCTTGCTGTTAGGTGGAAAAATTACAAATCAGTTGCATTGACTTCCAATTTTGATGAGATTGAACCTCTTGCCACAACAAAGCAATAGAATAAAGAGCAGAAAGAAAAAGTGTTAACACCCCACCTTTTTATGATCAAAAATTACAATAAATAAATGGGAGAGGTGGATCATAATTACTGGCGTTTAGAAAAACGCAATATTGCTATAAGGGGGAAAAAGTGGTATTTGTGTTTGGTAACGAGAATGATTGATATGGCTGTGATGAATGCTTGCATCATTTACCGGCTGATACACGGATCTAATTCTATTTCTATATAGGATTTTTGAAGAGCTGTGGCTGTAAGCCATTTGCAGAAAGATCATGAAAAACGTGTCATGAAAGCCAAATCACTTGGTTATCCATCCACTTCTACAATCCCTATAAACGCCAATATTTGTTACCATGGACAAAACCATGTCATTGCTGAAAGAGAAAAACAAAGACAATACCAGCAAAAGAGCTCTAATGGAAGTCCAATATCTTATTGCATCAAATGTAACATCACATTGTGTGCTGGTTGTTTCCAAAATTACCACAAGAAAATTTGAGATTAACAAACTTAAAAATCAAATGCTTGGGCCTTGACAAAATACTAATTTGATTAACACCTAATTTGATTGTGTGCTGTATTATTTGAACTGTTTTCAGTCGTTGTTATTCACATGTTTTCAATGCGTAATAGACCCGGATTGCAAATGCTTTTTCGCAGTCCAGGTTGTGAGCAAGTCTATTACTGCACCTCACATACCAGACCGAAACAAAATCTGCCAAAATGGAAGGGTACCTATCTATCCCGATGTTCAGCCTAGGCCCGCTAGTCGGCAAACGTCCTTTTCAGGACAGGGCGATGCACGTGAATCAAACCTGCCCTTTTCAGGGCACATCGTCAACACTCTTCAAAGGCCCACCATTCTACAGGTGAACATTGAAGGCCTCACTGCAAGCAAGATGAGCGTTCTTCACCAACTTGCTGTACAGCATGAGGCTCTCGCCATCCTACTACAGAAGACTCACTGCACGTCTTCAGAAAAGCTAATACTTCCGAGCTTTGCACTAGCTAGGTTCTCTTTAAGCAGGAAGCACAGCCTTGCCACGTTTGTCCATGAGCAACTGAAATATACGTTCTTAAAGCAATCTCTACTCAAATCGAAGACTGAATGGTTGTGTGTAAACGTTGATGGGTACAAAATAGTCAACGTCTACAAACCTCCACCAACACGACTGCAAGCCTCTGATCTCCTGGTGTTCCTTACCCCTGTCGTTATGCTGGTGATTTTAACTGCCCGCATGCTGACTGGGGCTATGGTGCCGACAGTGTGGATGGAGAGTGCCTGGCTGGTTGGGCAAGTATTAACAACCTTGCTCTCATTTATAATCCAAAGGATTCTGCCAGCTTTCATTCTGACTGCTGGAACAATGATACTAACCCTGATCTTGCGTTTGCTAGTGCTGACGTGGACAGCCGCTTACCTGACAGACGTGTGTTAGAGAAGTTTCCCAAATCACAACATCGACCATCATTAATCATACCACCAAGGTTTGCTTTGCCTGTGCCAAGCATGCCTGTTAAACGATGGAACTTCCGCAAAGGCCAAGTGGAGCCACTACACAGCTTTGACAAACAAATTTGCAAAGACTTTGTTACCACCTGATTCACCGGACTTGGATCAGGTCTATCAGGACTTCTGCAACATCATCAGCTCAGCAGCCAAAAGATCTATCTCACATGGCTGTCAAAACAACCACATACCATGCTGGGATTCAGAGTGTGAGAACCTCTAGCGAATGTTCCTGAGATCCAACGGAAACAACTCTAGCAGAGCTGCCACAGCCCTGCTCACTAAGCTTGACAGGAAACGGAGGGACTGATGGTCTGAAGCTGTTCAGAGCATCGATTTTTCACACTCTACTTGAAAAGCATGGAGTATCTTGAATAACCTTACTGGCAGGTCACGACACTCCTCTCATCACTGCTCCATCTCAGCTGACGCCATCACATCTCAGCTGGTTAAAAATGGGAGATATAAGGATGTTAATCGGGTGTTGTCTCGACTCATATCTCCAGAGGTGTCTGATCTCTGGAAGGCCACAACATCAAGTCCAGTGAGTATCTCTGGAAATTTTAGATCAAGAGAATTCACTGCTGCCCTTCAACACCTAAAGCCAGGTAAAGCTCCTGGTCCTGATTCTATTTGACCAGAGCTTATATTCCATGCTGGAGCTGCTCTAAAGCCCTGGTTATGTGGCTTCCTTTCTTCCAGCTTGCGTCGACTTAAAATTCCCAAATCTGGAGAAGAGCACTAGCAGTCGCAATCCCAAAACCTAAGTAGTCTGAGGAGGACCCTAAGAGTTATTGCCCAATATCTCTGTTTTGTGTCCCCTACAAGATCCTTGAGAGGTTTATCCATACCTGTGTGGAACCAATTATTGATCCACAGCTCTCTAGGGAGCAGGCTGGATTTTGACATGGGAGATCAACCGTGGATCAAATCATTTTACTTACGCAAAATATCGAGGACTCTTTTGAGGCTAAGAAGAAGGCCGGTGCTGTGTTTGTCGACCTAACGGTGGCTTATGACACTGTTTTTGATATCTATATATACAATCTTCCCTCCACAATGTCCAGAAAGTATGATTATGCCAATGATCTGGCTTTGCTGCATTCATCTAGGGACTGGAAGGGCTTGGAGAAAACCTTAAGCCAAGACATGGCTACTAATAGAAAACAACTTAACACAACTGAAGGGTCGATATTACTTTTAGTTTATTTATCATGACCAAGATCGAATTGTACTTGGAAAACAAATCATGGATGCTGCTTTCTCCTATGACTACTATGGGTTCGTACTCGGAAAACAAATTATTTGTGCCACTTTCTCCAATTCGTAAAAATTACCCAAAAATCATTAT
Organism: Trididemnum clinides; assembly: GCA_963675345.1. Taxonomy (NCBI): domain Eukaryota; kingdom Metazoa; phylum Chordata; class Ascidiacea; order Aplousobranchia; family Didemnidae; genus Trididemnum; species Trididemnum clinides. The sequence continues at coordinate 2,353,241 of OY776290.1, read as the reverse complement.
AAATAATGGTCCCGAGTTCTACTGCGGCAGATTAAAGAAAGCGTTGGTTACAAAACCATGCTGCAGTATACTGTACATCAGCTTTGATAAAGCATTAAGTACGGTACGTTTATCCAATGCTGCTCTGTACAAATGTGTAGATAGAAAAATAGTAATATGATTCTTTGTATTTGTAGAAGAATTTAACACCATAATTACTATCTCGCGTTTAACGCTCCCCTCTAATTGTTCTTACGGCCCATGAAACATGTGTTATATTTCAAATCTGCTATAAATAAATGAATTGCTTGATTATTGTTTGGCCATCGATTACGGGGAGACGAGAAGAGTGAAGTTAAAATTTGTATCCGGACTTATGAAGATAACATCACTTCGGTTCGTCAAGGCGCTTGGAGGGATCAAAGATTACAATTGCTCCTACGGCAATTGAAATGAAACAAAAAATTAACAATTAAAAGCAACAATATTACACAAAAGTATCAAGGCGCTATATGGATAAATCAACTTGTTGCGATCAATGAATATTGGTCAGGGATATCTATCTCTGATGTCGGTCAAGAAATTTTTCAATCACAGTAATTAAATGCAGGTATAAAGGTAGCGTTCATAAGTCTTTGGTCACTGTTTGTCTACCATTTATAAGCATCGACACCAAATTTTAAAATTTATAAGAAAACTCACAAATGCCCACTTCTTCAGGATACACAAAAAAGGTTTTTGTCGTAAAGGTAGTTGTTGATTCTTGCTGCATAAAAAGGAAGCTTCTAACACTTTGTTGGTCCTTAAAATAATTGTTTGCACTAGTCTAAAATATGCTTTTATTCCGAAGGTTTCAGGAGCAAAGTTGACCAATAGTCAATGCTCTGCTCGAATATGTCTTTACCGATAGCAAAAACTCCAGTGAATTTACCAGTTGCAATTACCTCTGACGTTGTTGGTGCAGGAATCACTACAGTCTCATCATCGGAATTGTCTCTGCTTACCGATTCGAGGTTCACATTACTAGGGCCAGCAATCGCATCTTCATCGCTTGAATATGGGCCACTCTTAGGAAAATCGTCAGTGCTGACCGATTTTTCTGGCTCCACGTTCACCCTGACTTTCTTTCTTCGTCTGGGTGCCGATGAAGCGTCCTCTCTCTCTTAACACATTTATAACGCTCTCATTCAGGACTTAACTGGAAATATTTTCAGCTCGTTTGGAAGCCAGTTTTCTTAGCACCACACTTCTGTCAATGGGAGTCATATACCACCATCGTCCAGCACAAAAGCCTGAGATAATATTTTCGGTACGTGTCGTTTGGATTCTGACCTCTAATTTTTGAAGAAGAACTAGAAGCTCATCTTTGAGTAAAGATGTTGAAGTTTTTGTTTTTTCCTTCCATTTAGTCAAAATTGCCTTCCAAGCAGATTTCAGATGTCGATAAAAAGCAACATTAAGTGGTTGCGCGAGGTGAGTCGCATTTGGTGGAAGAAACACGGAACGAATGTTCTCGCTTTCACAAATCCTGATGATGGACCTACCTAAACGAGAAGACAAATTGTCTCCTATTATGACTTTCAGGCCAGATTGTTTCTTTGCAGCAGGTAGAAATAAAGATTTGAACCAATTCTAAGATGTGTGAGAATCGAACCATCCACTTATTTCCCTATTGAAACGAGTTTCTCTGGGCCTCCCTTGACATCAATGCTCCCATAAATGCTCAGACCTATGAACCACATAGGGCGACAATATATGCTCTTTCCCATTTCCACAAAAAATCACTGAAATAGAAGCGTTCGTCACGTTCATTGCTCTTTCAGGATATTACATTCTCTTTTTGCCTCACAGCCTTTGTGCGCCCGGGTTCAACCGTTAAATTTGTTTCGCCATAGTTCAAAATGTTACAGGCTAAAACTTCCTGAAGGCTCACTTCCACGTTGTCAAAATATAATTATTAATAACCTTTTCATTTATTTTTAAATATGCGGAATCGCACTGTGTTGTGTTTAATGCTAGTAAATCTACGGGTACGATCTTTGATGTGCCATTTTTGAAATATTTTTGCCTACATTGTACGTATGCTGTCGGTAATCCAATTAACTTTAGTTATAATAATTTAGTACATAACTGTAAAATATCTGGTGTCCCGACAATTCAAAGTCGCAAAATCTATGACGTCGAAAGTGAGATTCTCAATAGGTCAGCGTTTAAACCTGCTGCTGGTTGCTGGTTAAATTAGGCTTTGAACTGTTGGTTAGCTACGGTTTACAGCAAAACTTAAAATCGTCAGTTAGGATTTGTCGGCAGTCCCAAAAGTAAAAACTTTTGAATTGTTGACTTTGAATTTGCAACTTTGAATTTGCGACTTTGAATTGCCAACTTTGAATTGTCGAATTTGAATTTCCAACTTTGAATTTTCGCAGAACCAAAATATCTTGATGTTCATTAAAACCAGTCCCTTACTGACGACAATGACATCATGAGTCAAGTTGAATTTTTGTATACTGCAAAAAATACGCAGCGAAGTGATTTTTTGAAGTGTTGGGTATCAGTTAAAAATACATTGTTTTGTACTCGCTGTTGTTTTTATGCTCTCAATTGTGGTGTAATTTTAAATCGGAAAGCTTTAGAAGATTAGCTTATAATGACTCCTATCGTAAGTCGCATCAGATCTCTCGCTTTTGCAATACTCATTCCTTCCAAATTCAGACTAACATTGAAACATTTGATGCCTTAATTCGTAAACTGATGTATCGTTTTGTTGAACGCTGTCGCCAACCTGAAAACTCACTTGTTGCAGCGTTGGTTCACTCTGCTAGTCATTTTTGATCTAAGTTTTATGCTCATTACCGTGATTTTCTTACCTTGGACAACGACAGCAAAAGTAAATATACTACCAGGAATCTACCCGTGAAGTAACTTGCTCGAAGCGATTCAGGTTGATAATCATATAATAGATAAAATCAAGGTACACTAGATCAGCTGAGCTACTTTATTATAAGAAAAATCGATTTCGCCCTATACAGGCATTTTCAATTTCTATGTAAAACGAAAAAACAAAATGCATAAACCAACTTACCGTAATTATAAAATAAGAAAACAGAACTGACTATCTCACACTGGTTGGAAATTAAAATACAAAGCTGGCTAATAGTATTTCGTGAACTTATTTATATGAACGGGAAATAAACTAAACTATAGGGGTTGACTAACTACTCACTTGAACAAAACACTACATAATGCTATTCCTCGACTAAAACTAAACAGACAGTATAGTACCAAACTAAAGACATAAAAGAGAAAAAAACTAAAACTTGTTACTCGCTCATAGCTAGTTACTAAGTAATAAGATAAAAGGCTCAAAAAATTGTTTGAAATAAGTGTTACGTCATAAACAAGAAAAAATGATAAGAGACATACGACCTAAATCATTTAATAGCTGGCAAAATCATAGTTTGTAGGTTTATAGACGCTGCAAGTTTATGAAACCATTTATCTTCACACATATCTAACACATCAAATGGTGGTTCTTCAACAAATATAACAGAAAAACACTGTGACAAACTAGGACGGCGTGCTAACAAAAGATTGTGATTAGATTTATAATGTTGCAGGAGAGCGGTACTATCGTTTTGGGTCGAAATATCAAATTTTTTCCAAGTGTGTCTATGGTTATTCCATCTAACCGAAAATTTATTTTTTGTCTGTCCAACGTATTGAGCATTACAATTTACACAATTAGCAACATAAATACCATAATTTCTACAATTTAACGATTGGTTAAGTTTAACTTGTCTGTTGTTTTTTTCGCATTTAATATAATTTACACTCTTTACCATGCATTCATATTTGCTAAATTTTCCACAAAGGGCGCAATTGCCACACGGGCTTGATGAACCAAGTTTTAAAATCTTTTGTTGTTTGTGGGCTAAAGTTTTGTATTTCGTTAATGTATTTGCCAGACATGCTGGTCTTTTGTATATAACATTGGCTTCTGGTTTTATGGAGCGTTCTTTATTGGTAAGTTGTAGAAATTGTGGAAAGCCTGTTGCCCATGGAACCGGATTCTTTTCTGTATGTTTTTTCTGATTGTTAGGTCCAAATCTTTCTGTCCAAATGCTTACTTTTTGAATCATGTTCTGTGTCACTTTTTTATTAAACCCGGAGCTTAAGCACTTATCTTTCAATTCGTTTATGCTATTTAGGTAGTCTTCTTGTCTTTCGTTTAATCTGCGTAATCTCACTGCTTCACTAAAAATGATACCTTTAAAGATATGAAGTGGATGGTATGAGTTTCCGTGTAAAAACGTACGTACTGCTGCTGTTGGTTTTGTAAAATTTTTTGTTACGAAACCAATTGGGTCATCTTCTTCAATTTGGTGAAATACATCTAAAAATTCTACACCTTGTCCAGTTTGCCTGTTGTTCACCTCGCGAAACGTTAGGGTCAAGCCATTATTTTGAAAAATATTGGTTAAAGCTGTTTGTATAGATTTAGTGTTATTAAATCCGAATGAAATAAAGAAAATACAATTTCGGTAGAGAGGTGACTTTTAGTATCCAAGTTGCTATTATTGCTACTAGCAATACACCGTTGAACATAATAATACAATATATTTATACAATTCAAACGTTTTCGGCGCTACATTTCGCCCTCATCAGGATCTATACACAAATATTTACAGCATTAAAACTTTCGTTGAACGAAAACACAAAAAACATAAAGTAACTTGAAATAGTTCTGACAAAAAACAGTAAAGCTTCATTCTACGGTCTTCGTAATTGTCTGGTCACTGCTAACAAAGAATTTGATAATAAAAAAAAAAGAAGAAAAACAATTGCCTGCTAGGAGTTAATCGGATTTAGGGTTTTGTAAATAATTGTTTCAAATGAATAGAAATTGTTTGGTTAAATGATTAAATAAATATCTTTAATTAAAACACGTTTAGTAAAATTGACGCTCCGTTTGCATAGAGTTGTTTGTTTAGCACAGGGTTGCTTCTTTTGATGACCAAGGCTTCATGAATTTTGGCTTCGTAGGATGTTTGGCATTTTCTAATTATTTTAAATTGCCCCATGTTATTCGGCTGAGTTTTGCACGAACTGCATTTTTTTATATGTTCTTTGATGGCACTTTTACTTGACCTTGAAACATTTAAGTGCTCCCCTGCTCTTATACTCAAATGTCTTGCGGACGTACCGATGTACGTGACGTTCACATCACGTGAACAGGTAAACTTATAAACGACATTTGAGTTCAAGGCCAGAGGAGTTTTGCTTTTCAAAGAGAAATATTCCTGCACTTTTGTTATTTTGTAGACAATTGTGATTTTAATGTCAAACCGTTTCTTTATTAGTGATTGAATTTGTAGACCGAATTCTTTTGAGATTTTTCCGAGGTAGGGGATGATAAAAAGATTGATAAATTCTTTTTCTGTTTTACTGTCTGTTTTTTCTTTTTGAAATTGGCATAAAATTTTGTTAAAAAAATGGATTGGATAACCGTTACTGTAAAAAAGATTTTTCAAATAAGTTACTTCTTTTTGGAAGAGATAGTCCGTTGAACAGGTAATTTTTGCTCTATTGAGAAGACACAAAATAAGACCTTTTTTCCAAATTGTGGGACAAAATGCATTGAAATTTAACAATAATCCGGTGTTAGAAGGTTTTCTCCATGTGCAGGTATCAAATTTATCCAAGTTAATTTTTATTTCCACATCCAAAAATGGAATTGTATTTTTAGCCTGTTCTAACGTAAACTTAATATTGGGGTGCTGGGTGTTAAGCTTTTCTAGGAATTTGGTGCATGATTGGTCATTATCAAAGATTGCAAAAATGTCATCAATATATCTGAGATACAATTTGGGAGATGCTTCCTGGTCATTGCATAAAAGTTGGTTTTCCATATGAGCCATAAAGAAATTTGCAAGTGTTGGTCCAAGTGGACAGCCCATAGTGACGCCATCAATTTGTTTATACAGTGTGTCTTTATACAAAAACAATCCTTGGGTCGCCAGACGCATCAACTTAACAAAAACATCTTTTTCAAAAGCAGGGGGGCTGGGATTATTTTCTTTGTATATGTAATTACCAATCATATTTATTGTTTCTTCCAGCGGCACGTTAGTGAATAGAGAAACTACGTCGAAACTGACCATAATTTGGTGAGGAGATGGAGAAAATTCTTTTAGCTTGTCTAACAAGTGAAATGTCGAGTCCAGCATAAATTGATTTGGAATGTAGGGTTTAATAATTTGATCAAGAAATTTGGCTAGGTTATATTCTGGCGTGTCAATCATTGAGACTACTGGTCTTGCAGGATTGCCTTGTTTATGCACTTTTATAGTTCCGTATAGTTTTCCTGGTGCACTTCCAGTTGACACAATTTTGCTGGTTATGCTGTTATCATATGATTTTAGATACTTATTAATGTAGTAATTAATTGAATTTTCTTTGGCAATTATTGGATGTACTTTTCCATCTGTGTTAACTTTTATGAATTTTGTGGGGTCGTCAATAATGTGGTCAAGTTTTGAATAGTAATCTTCACTATTTAACACAACAACTCCATTTCCTTTATCGTACTGACATGTTTTAATATTTTCGTTTTGGCGTAGTTTACGTAGAGTAGAGTGGAGGCTTTGGTTTTGATTAGTTGAACAGAGACGATTACTTTCTGTTAAAAACCTTTTCAGATGAAATTTGGTTTGATCTTGAAATTCATCATCAATATGAATATTGGGATTCTTTCGTTTGAGGGAATAAATAAGTTTCTCTATATTGGTCTTCACTTCATCCTGTTTTACTTTCTTTGGTAGAATGTGGTGCTTCAGTCCGTATCTCAACGCATTTGTTTCTTTTAGGCTGAGTTTCTTATCACTGAGATTGGTTATAGCATGTGGAACTCTCGATGTTTGTTTCCTGTATAGATTTATCAGTTTGCGTTGGTGAGTGTTTAGGATAGTTTTTGCACTTTGCTCAAACTTTTTCTTCAGGAGACGAATAAAACAAGACTTTTCTAAGAAGCTTAATTCTTTAAAAATTCCTGTTTTGATAGTTTGGTATTTGCGATCAGCTAAGTTCTCCTCACATTTAATTTCTTTCAGTTTCTTCTTAACTACTAACCGGTATATGTCTCTTGGCTTGTTGCATACCTTAAGATTTGGGGGCTTAAACTTCAAAAATTCCGGGCAAAGGTCGAGCTCTAGACAGGTTTGCAGATATTTCAAGTCTAATTTAATTTTTACTGTTTTCCATCCTACCTTTTCCAAGTTTCGTAGTTTTCGAACAGTGATGCCTCTCTTGGTGCTGATTCGATAATACAATTTCGGTAGAGAGGTGACTTTTAGTATCCAAGTTGCTATTATTGCTACTAGCAATACACCGTTGAACATAATAATACAATATATTTATACAATTCAAACGTTTTCGGCGCTACATTTCGCCCTCATCAGGATCTATACACAAATATTTACAGCATTAAAACTTTCGTTGAACGAAAACACAAAAAACATAAAGTAACTTGAAATAGTTCTGACAAAAAACAGTAAAGCTTCATTCTACGGTCTTCGTAATTGTCTGGTCACTGCTAACAAAGAATTTGATAATAAAAAAAAAAGAAGAAAAACAATTGCCTGCTAGGAGTTAATCGGATTTAGGGTTTTGTAAATAATTGTTTCAAATGAATAGAAATTGTTTGGTTAAATGATTAAATAAATATCTTTAATTAAAACACGTTTAGTAAAATTGACGCTCCGTTTGCATAGAGTTGTTTGTTTAGCACAGGGTTGCTTCTTTTGATGACCAAGGCTTCATGAATTTTGGCTTCGTAGGATGTTTGGCATTTTCTAATTATTTTAAATTGCCCCATGTTATTCGGCTGAGTTTTGCACGAACTGCATTTTTTTATATGTTCTTTGATGGCACTTTTACTTGACCTTGAAACATTTAAGTGCTCCCCTGCTCTTATACTCAAATGTCTTGCGGACGTACCGATGTACGTGACGTTCACATCACGTGAACAGGTAAACTTATAAACGACATTTGAGTTCAAGGCCAGAGGAGTTTTGCTTTTCAAAGAGAAATATTCCTGCACTTTTGTTATTTTGTAGACAATTGTGATTTTAATGTCAAACCGTTTCTTTATTAGTGATTGAATTTGTAGACCGAATTCTTTTGAGATTTTTCCGAGGTAGGGGATGATAAAAAGATTGATAAATTCTTTTTCTGTTTTACTGTCTGTTTTTTCTTTTTGAAATTGGCATAAAATTTTGTTAAAAAAATGGATTGGATAACCGTTACTGTAAAAAAGATTTTTCAAATAAGTTACTTCTTTTTGGAAGAGATAGTCCGTTGAACAGGTAATTTTTGCTCTATTGAGAAGACACAAAATAAGACCTTTTTTCCAAATTGTGGGACAAAATGCATTGAAATTTAACAATAATCCGGTGTTAGAAGGTTTTCTCCATGTGCAGGTATCAAATTTATCCAAGTTAATTTTTATTTCCACATCCAAAAATGGAATTGTATTTTTAGCCTGTTCTAACGTAAACTTAATATTGGGGTGCTGGGTGTTAAGCTTTTCTAGGAATTTGGTGCATGATTGGTCATTATCAAAGATTGCAAAAATGTCATCAATATATCTGAGATACAATTTGGGAGATGCTTCCTGGTCATTGCATAAAAGTTGGTTTTCCATATGAGCCATAAAGAAATTTGCAAGTGTTGGTCCAAGTGGACAGCCCATAGTGACGCCATCAATTTGTTTATACAGTGTGTCTTTATACAAAAACAATCCTTGGGTCGCCAGACGCATCAACTTAACAAAAACATCTTTTTCAAAAGCAGGGGGGCTGGGATTATTTTCTTTGTATATGTAATTACCAATCATATTTATTGTTTCTTCCAGCGGCACGTTAGTGAATAGAGAAACTACGTCGAAACTGACCATAATTTGGTGAGGAGATGGAGAAAATTCTTTTAGCTTGTCTAACAAGTGAAATGTCGAGTCCAGCATAAATTGATTTGGAATGTAGGGTTTAATAATTTGATCAAGAAATTTGGCTAGGTTATATTCTGGCGTGTCAATCATTGAGACTACTGGTCTTGCAGGATTGCCTTGTTTATGCACTTTTATAGTTTCGTATAGTTTTCCTGGTGCACTTCCAGTTGACACAATTTTGCTGGTTATGCTGTTATCATATGATTTTAGATACTTATTAATGTAGTAATTAATTGAATTTTCTTTGGCAATTATTGGATGTACTTTTCCATCTGTGTTAACTTTTATGAATTTTGTGGGGTCGTCAATAATGTGGTCAAGTTTTGAATAGTAATCTTCACTATTTAACACAACAACTCCATTTCCTTTATCGTACTGACATGTTTTAATATTTTCGTTTTGGCGTAGTTTACGTAGAGTAGAGTGGAGGCTTTGGTTTTGATTAGTTGAACAGAGACGATTACTTTCTGTTAAAAACCTTTTCAGATGAAATTTGGTTTGATCTTGAAATTCATCATCAATATGAATATTGGGATTCTTTCGTTTGAGGGAATAAATAAGTTTCTCTATATTGGTCTTCACTTCATCCTGTTTTACTTTCTTTGGTAGAATGTGGTGCTTCAGTCCGTATCTCAACGCATTTGTTTCTTTTAGGCTGAGTTTCTTATCACTGAGATTGGTTATAGCATGTGGAACTCTCGATGTTTGTTTCCTGTATAGATTTATCAGTTTGCGTTGGTGAGTGTTTAGGATAGTTTTTGCACTTTGCTCAAACTTTTTCTTCAGGAGACGAATAAAACAAGACTTTTCTAAGAAGCTTAATTCTTTAAAAATTCCTGTTTTGATAGTTTGGTATTTGCGATCAGCTAAGTTCTCCTCACATTTAATTTCTTTCAGTTTCTTCTTAACTACTAACCGGTATATGTCTCTTGGCTTGTTGCATACCTTAAGATTTGGGGGCTTAAACTTCAAAAATTCCGGGCAAAGGTCGAGCTCTAGACAGGTTTGCAGATATTTCAAGTCTAATTTAATTTTTACTGTTTTCCATCCTACCTTTTCCAAGTTTCGTAGTTTTCGAACAGTGATGCCTCTCTTGGTGCTGATTCGATAATACAATTTCGGTAGAGAGGTGACTTTTAGTATCCAAGTTGCTATTATTGCTACTAGCAATACACCGTTGAACATAATAATACAATATATTTATACAATTCAAACGTTTTCGGCGCTACATTTCGCCCTCATCAGGATCTATACACAAATATTTACAGCATTAAAACTTTCGTTGAACGAAAACACAAAAAATATAAAGTAACTTGAAATAGTTCTGACAAAAAACAGTAAAGCTTCATTCTACGGTCTTCGTAATTGTCTGGTCACTGCTAACAAAGAATTTGATAATAAAAAAAAAAGAAGAAAAACAATTGCCTGCTAGGAGTTAATCGGATTTAGGGTTTTGTAAATAATTGTTTCAAATGAATAGAAATTGTTTGGTTAAATGATTAAATAAATATCTTTAATTAAAACACGTTTAGTAAAATTGACGCTCCGTTTGCATAGAGTTGTTTGTTTAGCACAGGGTTGCTTCTTTTGATGACCAAGGCTTCATGAATTTTGGCTTCGTAGGATGTTTGGCATTTTCTAATTATTTTAAATTGCCCCATGTTATTCGGCTGAGTTTTGCACGAACTGCATTTTTTTATATGTTCTTTGATGGCACTTTTACTTGACCTTGAAACATTTAAGTGCTCCCCTGCTCTTATACTCAAATGTCTTGCGGACGTACCGATGCACGTGACGTTCACATCACGTGAACAGGTAAACTTATAAACGACATTTGAGTTCAAGGCCAGAGGAGTTTTGCTTTTCAAAGAGAAATATTCCTGCACTTTTGTTATTTTGTAGACAATTGTGATTTTAATGTCAAACCGTTTCTTTATTAGTGATTGAATTTGTAGACCGAATTCTTTTGAGATTTTTCCGAGGTAGGGGATGATAAAAAGATTGATAAATTCTTTTTCTGTTTTACTGTCTGTTTTTTCTTTTTGAAATTGGCATAAAATTTTGTTAAAAAAATGGATTGGATAACCGTTACTGTAAAAAAGATTTTTCAAATAAGTTACTTCTTTTTGGAAGAGATAGTCCGTTGAACAGGTAATTTTTGCTCTATTGAGAAGACACAAAATAAGACCTTTTTTCCAAATTGTGGGACAAAATGCATTGAAATTTAACAATAATCCGGTGTTAGAAGGTTTTCTCCATGTGCAGGTATCAAATTTATCCAAGTTAATTTTTATTTCCACATCCAAAAATGGAATTGTATTTTTAGCCTGTTCTAACGTAAACTTAATATTGGGGTGCTGGGTGTTAAGCTTTTCTAGGAATTTGGTGCATGATTGGTCATTATCAAAGATTGCAAAAATGTCATCAATATATCTGAGATACAATTTGGGAGATGCTTCCTGGTCATTGCATAAAAGTTGGTTTTCCATATGAGCCATAAAGAAATTTGCAAGTGTTGGTCCAAGTGGACAGCCCATAGTGACGCCATCAATTTGTTTATACAGTGTGTCTTTATACAAAAACAATCCTTGGGTCGCCAGACGCATCAACTTAACAAAAACATCTTTTTCAAAAGCAGGGGGGCTGGGATTATTTTCTTTGTATATGTAATTACCAATCATATTTATTGTTTCTTCCAGCGGCACGTTAGTGAATAGAGAAACTACGTCGAAACTGACCATAATTTGGTGAGGAGATGGAGAAAATTCTTTTAGCTTGTCTAACAAGTGAAATGTCGAGTCCAGCATAAATTGATTTGGAATGTAGGGTTTAATAATTTGATCAAGAAATTTGGCTAGGTTATATTCTGGCGTGTCAATCATTGAGACTACTGGTCTTGCAGGATTGCCTTGTTTATGCACTTTTATAGTTCCGTATAGTTTTCCTGGTGCACTTCCAGTTGACACAATTTTGCTGGTTATGCTGTTATCATATGATTTTAGATACTTATTAATGTAGTAATTAATTGAATTTTCTTTGGCAATTATTGGATGTACTTTTCCATCTGTGTTAACTTTTATGAATTTTGTGGGGTCGTCAATAATGTGGTCAAGTTTTGAATAGTAATCTTCACTATTTAACACAACAACTCCATTTCCTTTATCGTACTGACATATTTTAATATTTTCGTTTTGGCGTAGTTTACGTAGAGTAGAGTGGAGGCTTTGGTTTTGATTAGTTGAACAGAGACGATTACTTTCTGTTAAAAACCTTTTCAGATGAAATTTGGTTTGATCTTGAAATTCATCATCAATATGAATATTGGGATTCTTTCGTTTGAGGGAATAAATAAGTTTCTCTATATTGGTCTTCACTTCATCCTGTTTTACTTTCTTTGGTAGAATGTGGTGCTTCAGTCCGTATCTCAACGCATTTGTTTCTTTTAGGCTGAGTTTCTTATCACTGAGATTGGTTATAGCATGTGGAACTCTCGATGTTTGTTTCCTGTATAGATTTATCAGTTTGCGTTGGTGAGTGTTTAGGATAGTTTTTGCACTTTGCTCAAACTTTTTCTTCAGGAGACGAATAAAACAAGACTTTTCTAAGAAGCTTAATTCTTTAAAAATTCCTGTTTTGATAGTTTGGTATTTGCGATCAGCTAAGTTCTCCTCACATTTAATTTCTTTCAGTTTCTTCTTAACTACTAACCGGTATATGTCTCTTGGCTTGTTGTATACCTTAAGATTTGGGGGCTTAAACTTCAAAAATTCCGGGCAAAGGTCGAGCTCTAGACAGGTTTGCAGATATTTCAAGTCTAATTTAATTTTTACTGTTTTCCATCCTACCTTTTCCAAGTTTCGTAGTTTTCGAACAGTGATGTCTCTCTTGGTGGTGATTCGATAATACAATTTCGGTAGAGAGGTGACTTTTAGTATCCAAGTTGCTATTATTGCTACTAGCAATACACCGTTGAACATAATAATACAATATATTTATACAATTCAAACGTTTTCGGCGCTACATTTCGCCCTCATCAGGATCTATACACAAATATTTACAGCATTAAAACTTTCGTTGAACGAAAACACAAAAAACATAAAGTAACTTGAAATAGTTCTGACAAAAAACAGTAAAGCTTCATTCTACGGTCTTCGTAATTGTCTGGTCACTGCTAACAAAGAATTTGATAATAAAAAAAAAAGAAGAAAAACAATTGCCTGCTAGGAGTTAATCGGATTTAGGGTTTTGTAAATAATTGTTTCAAATGAATAGAAATTGTTTGGTTAAATGATTAAATAAATATCTTTAATTAAAACACGTTTAGTAAAATTGACGCTCCGTTTGCATAGAGTTGTTTGTTTAGCACAGGGTTGCTTCTTTTGATGACCAAGGCTTCATGAATTTTGGCTTCGTAGGATGTTTGGCATTTTCTAATTATTTTAAATTGCCCCATGTTATTCGGCTGAGTTTTGCACGAACTGCATTTTTTTATATGTTCTTTGATGGCACTTTTACTTGACCTTGAAACATTTAAGTGCTCCCCTGCTCTTATGCTCAAATGTCTTGCGGACGTACCGATGTACGTGACGTTCACATCACGTGAACAGGTAAACTTATAAACGACATTTGAGTTCAAGGCCAGAGGAGTTTTGCTTTTCAAAGAGAAATATTCCTGCACTTTTGTTATTTTGTAGACAATTGTGATTTTAATGTCAAACCGTTTCTTTATTAGTGATTGAATTTGTAGACCGAATTCTTTTGAGATTTTTCCGAGGTAGGGGATGATAAAAAGATTGATAAATTCTTTTTCTGTTTTACTGTCTGTTTTTTCTTTTTGAAATTGGCATAAAATTTTGTTAAAAAAAATGGATTGGATAACCGTTACTGTAAAAAAGATTTTTCAAATAAGTTACTTCTTTTTGGAAGAGATAGTCCGTTGAACAGGTAATTTTTGCTCTATTGAGAAGACACAAAATAAGACCTTTTTTCCAAATTGTGGGACAAAATGCATTGAAATTTAACAATAATCCGGTGTTAGAAGGTTTTCTCCATGTGCAGGTATCAAATTTATCCAAGTTAATTTTTATTTCCACATCCAAAAATGGAATTGTATTTTTAGCCTGTTCTAACGTAAACTTAATATTGGGGTGCTGGGTGTTAAGCTTTTCTAGGAATTTGGTGCATGATTGGTCATTATCAAAGATTGCAAAAATGTCATCAATATATCTGAGATACAATTTGGGAGATGCTTCCTGGTCATTGCATAAAAGTTGGTTTTCCATATGAGCCATAAAGAAATTTGCAAGTGTTGGTCCAAGTGGACAGCCCATAGTGACGCCATCAATTTGTTTATACAGTGTGTCTTTATACAAAAACAATCCTTGGGTCGCCAGACGCATCAACTTAACAAAAACATCTTTTTCAAAAGCAGGGGGGCTGGGATTATTTTCTTTGTATATGTAATTACCAATCATATTTATTGTTTCTTCCAGCGGCACGTTAGTGAATAGAGAAACTACGTCGAAACTGACCATAATTTGGTGAGGAGATGGAGAAAATTCTTTTAGCTTGTCTAACAAGTGAAATGTCGAGTCCAGCATAAATTGATTTGGAATGTAGGGTTTAATAATTTGATCAAGAAATTTGGCTAGGTTATATTCTGGCGTGTCAATCATTGAGACTACTGGTCTTGCAGGATTGCCTTGTTTATGCACTTTTATAGAACCACATTCTACCAAAGAAAGTAAAACAGGATGAAGTGAAGACCAATATAGAGAAACTTATTTATTCCCTCAAACGAAAGAATCCCAATATTCATATTGATGATGAATTTCAAGATCAAACCAAATTTCATCTGAAAAGGTTTTTAACAGAAAGTAATCGTCTCTGTTCAACTAATCAAAACCAAAGCCTCCACTCTACTCTACGTAAACTACGCCAAAACGAAAATATTAAAACATGTCAGTACGATAAAGGAAATGGAGTTGTTGTGTTAAATAGTGAAGATTACTATTCAAAACTTGACCACATTATTGACGACCCCACAAAATTCATAAAAGTTAACACAGATGGAAAAGTACATCCAATAATTGCCAAAGAAAATTCAATTAATTACTACATTAATAAGTATCTAAAATCATATGATAACAGCATAACCAGCAAAATTGTGTCAACTGGAAGTGCACCAGGAAAACTATACGGAACTATAAAAGTGCATAAACAAGGCAATCCTGCAAGACCAGTAGTCTCAATGATTGACACGCCAGAATATAACCTAGCCAAATTTCTTGATCAAATTATTAAACCCTACATTCCAAATCAATTTATGCTGGACTCGACATTTCACTTGTTAGACAAGCTAAAAGAATTTTCTCCATCTCCTCACCAAATTATGGTCAGTTTCGACGTAGTTTCTCTATTCACTAACGTGCCGCTGGAAGAAACAATAAATATGATTGGTAATTACATATACAAAGAAAATAATCCCAGCCCCCCTGCTTTTGAAAAAGATGTTTTTGTTAAGTTGATGCGTCTGGCGACCCAAGGATTGTTTTTGTATAAAGACACACTGTATAAACAAATTGATGGCGTCACTATGGGCTGTCCACTTGGACCAACACTTGCAAATTTCTTTATGGCTCATATGGAAAACCAACTTTTATGCAATGACCAGGAAGCATCTCCCAAATTGTATCTCAGATATATTGATGACATTTTTGCAATCTTTGATAATGACCAATCATGCACCAAATTCCTAGAAAAGCTTAACACCCAGCACCCCAATATTAAGTTTACGTTAGAACAGGCTAAAAATACAATTCCATTTTTGGATGTGGAAATAAAAATTAACTTGGATAAATTTGATACCTGCACATGGAGAAAACCTTCTAACACCGGATTATTGTTAAATTTCAATGCATTTTGTCCCACAATTTGGAAAAAAGGTCTTATTTTGTGTCTTCTCAATAGAGCAAAAATTACCTGTTCAACGGACTATCTCTTCCAAAAAGAAGTAACTTATTTGAAAAATCTTTTTTACAGTAACGGTTATCCAATCCATTTTTTTAACAAAATTTTATGCCAATTTCAAAAAGGAAAAACAGACAGTAAAACAGAAAAAGAATTTATCAATCTTTTTATCATCCCCTACCTCGGAAAAATCTCAAAAGAATTCGGTCTACAAATTCAATCACTAATAAAGAAACGGTTTGACATTAAAATCACAATTGTCTACAAAATAACAAAAGTGCAGGAATATTTCTCTTTGAAAAGCAAAACTCCTCTGGCCTTGAACTCAAATGTCGTTTATAAGTTTACCTGTTCACGTGATGTGAACGTCACGTACATCGGTACGTCCGCAAGACATTTGAGCATAAGAGCAGGGGAGCACTTAAATGTTTCAAGGTCAAGTAAAAGTGCCATCAAAGAACATATAAAAAAATGCAGTTCGTGCAAAACTCAGCCGAATAACATGGGGCAATTTAAAATAATTAGAAAATGCCAAACATCCTACGAAGCCAAAATTCATGAAGCCTTGGTCATCAAAAGAAGCAACCCTGTGCTAAACAAACAACTCTATGCAAACGGAGCGTCAATTTTACTAAACGTGTTTTAATTAAAGATATTTATTTAATCATTTAACCAAACAATTTCTATTCATTTGAAACAATTATTTACAAAACCCTAAATCCGATTAACTCCTAGCAGGCAATTGTTTTTCTTCTTTTTTTTTTATTATCAAATTCTTTGTTAGCAGTAACCAGACAATTACGAAGACCGTAGAATGAAGCTTTACTGTTTTTTGTCAGAACTATTTCAAGTTACTTTATGTTTTTTGTGTTTTCGTTCAACGAAAGTTTTAATGCTGTAAATATTTGTGTATAGATCCTGATGAGGGCGAAATGTAGCGCCGAAAACGTTTGAATTGTATAAATATATTGTATTATTATGTTCAACGGTGTATTGCTAGTAGCAATAATAGCAACTTAAATAAAGAAAAATATCATCAATGTATCGTCTAAATAATTCTGTCCGTTTTAAATTACCACTAATTTGTTCAATTATAAAATGCATTACAATATTAGCCAAGGAAACGGAATGATTGTCTCCTGTAACTATGCCAGTTTTTTGTTTATAAAATTTTTTTTTCCAACTTGACAACGAATAACAAAGCGTTATTTTTTGGAAGACAGTCAACCTCAGTATGTGTGTTTGTACATAGATATGGGTTTAATGTTATGTATGTTTTTTATGCAATTGTTTTTTGCGTCCTGCGCTATGCATATTTGCTTTCGTTCAATATGGACCAAATTAACTCGGTCTGAGATAAATTAATAAATAAATTTCGGCGCGAAAAAGTTTGATGTTTTGAGTGAACTTATGGGTAAAATCAGGGTGCCTGGAAAGGAACCTTCTCACCAGTCATTGCCTGGCATGTTGTTTTTAAATTTGACTTAACATTTTCCAGCTTTGTCAAGACTCAAGCATTATTTTGATCAGCATGCGTATTTCCATCAAGGACATAGGCGATCTCCAAATCGGAAAAGTCACGAAGGCTGTTTTTAGGTCTTCTTCCAGATCGAACACAGCAGTTTGGCCCCTACATTTTTGCTGTCTTTACAGCGGAATTTGTTGCTTAGGGTAGCAATTGGTATGCTATATTTGTTAGCAGCTTGTCCCATTGAAAGGGTATTGCTATCAATTTCATCCAACGCTTTTTGCAAAGTTTGTTCAGTGTAATTTTTACATTGATGGCTGCCAGGAATTTGTTTGTATTTTCAACAGAGCTGGGCACCGCCAATTTACACTCAATTCCGCAACCGCAAATTCCGCAAAACTGCAAAAGGTATTCCGCAACCGCAAATCCGCAAGTTTTCGATAGGTTTGCGGTGACTTTTCGCACTCCCGCAAACTTAGACCACATTATTTACTGTTATTTTGTCTCCGTGATGACCTTTTTTATTTTTGAAGGTCAAATTTTGCCATCGACCAGATGTTGACCTCCAAAAAAAAAAAAGGTCATCAACTCCCGGACGTTAACCTCCAACCCAGAAAATAAGAGCGTCCACTTTTTCCAAGCGGTTTCTCCGCGGATCAGGCAACACTGCCTATTGCTTTGCGGTAGGAAATTAGGTTCGCAAATCCGCAAATAGAAACTTGAGTCCGCAATTTGCGGATTTGCGGACCGATTTGCGGAAGTGCCCACCTCTGATTTTCAAGGTACTGCTGCATTTCACAAAAACAAACTGAATCACTGTACTTACTTTGTAATCTAATTTACCAATAACAATTTGAAATGTAAATACAAAAATAAACAAATTAAGACTACAGCACCTTAGAATTCGGTCAATTGTCAATAAATAATGGCTGTTTTAGTGATAAAACTTCAAAAAAGGTAGTAAAAATTAACAGATTATCTGTTCAAAGTCACCCCACAAAAAGTTTTTCATCATATATCTGTTTTTCATCAACTTAGAGGACCTTGCTACAAAACTTCCATTGTAACTTCATAACACTGACATAAATCATGGTGTATGACTTAATTTTAAACCGCGCAGCTTAATTAATTTGATAAAAAGCACATGAATTTTTTGGAAGTTAGAATGTCTGCCAAATTGTGGTCTAACTGTTTTTTCCGTTACCAAATCGTTAAATGAGTTTGAGATCTTTCATATTGTATAAATATCGTAGACAAATTTACTAATAACAACGACTAAAAGGAGTTCAATTTCTGCAAAAACTGAAAAAACAAACGATATCAGAATATGGGTGTAAAATCGTTCAAAGTCACCCCGGCGTTAAAAGACACTCCAGGTTACGGAACCACTGCACTGGCTAATTCACCGCCGCTTCTATTTGGGAGATCCTGTCTCTTAAATACCTATCTCACCAGAGGTCCTCAATACTCGAGCACACACCAAAGCGTTTTTGTTGACTAAACTAGGGTAACATGTACTGTAGGGTAAGCTATGCGCAACTAGCTTACAAGTAGAATACGAATTATAGAAGCTGTTGTTAGCCCGTTTAAGATATTAATTTAGTTAATTGATATTAAGGCATATAGGCTAACTGTAATCAGTTGAATAAAATACCACTTCCACGACCGGTTTCGTTCCTCTGAAAACTCGTCAGGTGGACTCAGGTATTGAACTGACGATCACATGAATTGCTTCATGCGGTTTATACCACTCCACGATCGGTCCTTTCAACCGATGCTGTTAATTTTTAGCTTATATACGGTGCACGCTCACTACAGTGAGCTTGATGCGATATACGCTTTAAATCCCCAGCCAAACCAGTACCTTTATTACGTTATAATACGAATTATAGGAGCTGGTGTTAGCCTGTTTAAGATATTAAGACATTAATATTAATTTAATTAATTGATATTAAGGCTGGGAATTAAAGCATACGTTTTTATCAGATCGTTTTGTAAGTCAAAACGAAGATTGACTGCTTACATTTAAAAAATATGGGTTCGTGACATTATTCAGTAAATCAAGTTATTGATGGGCTTCCGATATAGGCCTATAATACACATGGATCTACCACATCATTTGCTAAGGCAAAAATTTGATGGGCTTCCTAAATAGACAATACATTGTTTGCCCACATTATTTTGTGATTTACATCATTTTGTGATGGGCTTCCTATATAGATGATACATTGGTTAACCATATCATTTTGTAAGTCAAATTATTCATGAGAGTTTCACCTAGATAATTTGTGTTGACCACATTATTTTGTAATTCAAATCATTGATGTCCCTCCATTAATTCAAATTTTTTATATTAGTATTGTACGGATTCTATATACATCTATACCTCAATAAGAAGATTGAATTAGTGCAACCTTAGCTTTTAACTATTCACAATTGTCATACAGGCACTTAATTTTCGTCATATTCAAATGGAATCTATGTAAAAAGGATCGAGCCGTAGTAAGTAACCTTAGGATTCATGGATTCACAATCCTCAATCACTTAATTTACATGTGGGCAAACTACATTATTTTGAAGATCAAAATTTTAGGGGATGTTCCAAGTCAATATTGTATTGGTTGACCACATCATTTTGTAAATTAACTTAATTGTGGGCTTCCTAGGCAGATAATTTATAGGTTGACTACATCATTTTGAGAGTCCAATTATCGATGAGGTGCCCATTTAGATAATACATAGGTTTACCACATTATTTTGTAAATCAAAATATTGATGGACTTCCTACATTAATATTATATGGGTTAACAACAATATTTTGTTGATCAAATAATGAGTAGACGTCCTATCAGCATTTTGTTGGTTGACCAAGTAATTTTTTTAGTGGAAATAATTGGGCTTCTCCTGCAGAAAATACATGGTTGACCGCATGATGTTTGACCACATTGTAGTGACACCAATTGCAGTGCCACCTGCCGCGGAGCGTCGGAGTTACAAATTGTACCAATTTATCAGTTTGGGTAACTAGCGATCTTACGTTCACAAAACGATTTTCGTTGTTGCTGGCTTGTTTGCTAGCTCGTTGACCAAACCAATTAAAAAAGGTATGGATCTATTCATTTAACGAATGAGACAAACAGAAACAAATTTAAATCGAGCCAAGTTAAATTAACTGAAAATCTAAATGGAACTGAACGGAACAGAACTGATACAACTGAACGCATTTAACTCAAAGTCGACTATTTTTACTAGTGCGTAAAATGCTCGAAGCAAAATCAAAAACTTAAAATGTGCGCTTATAATTACTTGAACAGCGCGCAAACTAAAGAAATCAAATCAGGTAGACCAACAAGCATCCGCTGTTGCATAAAATGATGATAATGATTAACTCCAAAAAGCAGTGGAACATAAACACCAAGTTCGAAATTGCTACAACATTATTGATGGGCTTTCTATATTAAAAAATATGCGGTACCACATAATTTTGTAGATCAAAATAGTGACAGCCATCCTATATTAATATTGTATAGGCTGACCAGATTATTTTAAACCAAATAATATAGCGGATTTATATATCATTATGTTGTGTTGTGATTGACCTTATCATGTTGTAAGTCAAACTATATTACTGGGCTTTCTGTAATAGGTGATTGCCTTACTAGCAACTACCACAATCTATACTTGGTAGATTCACCTTTAAAAGTTTTCCGTGTTGCTCAAAAGTAAGTTTTAATTGCTTGCCTTTGTTGTCTTTAATTAAAAAGGCGAGCAATTTCAAGAGCTCCCGCAGCTGTTTTTTAGTTTTAGTTGATTGATTTTGTTTGCTTATCTTTTGTCTGCCGAAAGAAGCAAATAATCTCAGTGACTGTCGCAGGCCATTCTTAATTACTGAATTGTAGTTTTGTTCAGTGAAACAGCTTTTAATGTCACTAGTCTTGATAAGAGACCAGATTTTTCTTTTAATTACCCTGCAAAAAAAAATTCATAATTCACTGCACAGAATTGTCACAAATATGAGGACAATGAAAGATGTTACAACATTCTTTTCTGTCAATAGAAATGTTGACAAAAATTTTTCTTATGCCACCTATGCAATATAACGCCATATTTCCGTCAGTGATCAGGTTATACCAACTAGAAATACGACGTTAAATGATTCTTAGAGACGCTTACTTGATAACGTCTAGGCTAAGCTACCCACCAAGGGGTGGTGTTGCGTCTACTCCTGGAATCGAACCGGTGACCCGAGCCAGAATGAAAGGCTTAAATCTAACTGTTTTGTGTTAGCTCTGAGCCAGCTTGCTTGCAATTTGTTCATTTGTGTGTATGTGCTTTTAAGAACAGTTAGTATGACTACCAGACGTGTTGGCTATTTTTGAAACTAAATATGAGCATCGCAGCGACAAATGCTGCAATTTTATTTGCTAAAACATTCATATTAATCGAAATATTTCAACTTTGAAATTGGGCAAAAACTTCGTTGAAACCGTTTTCTATGTTTGTTTTTTGAATATCAATTATTTAGCCATCTAACCCGTTTTTGGCTGTGCTTAATTGCGATTCATTAATAAAAGTGAAAGGATACGAGTTGCTGCTGCTTAGCAGCTACGAAAGATAAAAAAAATTGTACTTCTGATTAGCTTCGCTACATAAGAGCGCTTCGGCTCTTATGCAGCGAAGCTAATCAGAAGTACAATTCTGACGCTACAGGTGGCATTTTATGTTTTAAAGTATGGCTGCAAAACAAAAAAGTTTGATAAGCTCTAGTCTAAACCACTTTTGCAGCAGTTTGTAGCAAAATTCAAGCGAGTTAGACTGAAACAAGAAACCATAAGTTAACACAAAGAATACCTAGAATTCTGGCGGGCATAAATGGACACACTGGTATAGCGCATAAGAGATCACTGATGTAACTGATTAATTTAAGACAAGTGAAGATTTTTGCTTATGAATTTGACAAAGGCATCGGGTCGAATTTGCCGCCAATCTGGTAAAGAAAATTGACCTTTATGCAGAATATGGCTAAAAAAACTTATAAGGAGAATACATTAGTCGGTCTATTTGTAAATCTAATGCCAAACCTTTTCCGTCATCCCTGCGACTGCATTTAATAAAGACCCTAGCAAAATCGCTTACCAGAATTGGATCAAGACCCTCAAAGAACACACTATTACTGCATCGGAAAAAATACGTTCTTTTACATCTCACTGTTCCGGCTAGCATGTTTTTTGGCAAAATTCAAAGCCTAATAAAATTTTATAACCTTAGTTAAGCGTAGTTTTGAGATGATCTGTTTGACTTTGTGCCAAAATTCACAAACAGGCAGACCTGATTGTTTTCCCACTCACTACAGTGTCTCTTGCCGTTAATTAAGCTTGAAATATTTTAGCTAAAGTTATAGGAAATTGCATCACCATCTTCCTAATGAAGCGCACACCGCTGCTACTGGTAACCTTTAAACGACCAGACCTTTTTCTATCCTTTAGCCAGTCATCTTACCTGGAAATCCTTTTATTGTATTGTGGGGGGTAACCTTGCAAGTCTTTAATTGCTTGAGCTATTTCTCTTTCAAAAACTATAGCTTTATAATGAAACAACCAACGCCATCACCACGTTCGTCAGCATTGAAAGACGACGGATTTTTACCCAGTTTTGTTCCAAAAAACTTGAACTTTTTGGATCAAAAGCACTCATGAAATACAAAATTTTATTCAAATGCATAATTATCTCTTTTTATAGCATCACATAGTATTTTAGACTTTCAATGACAAATTATTATCAAAAATTATCCACTGTTTAGTGAATAATCAATACTATCGTTTCTCAAAATATTCACACATTTTAAGATCGGTGGTCTAAAATTTTGTCTCAGAGTATATGCTACCAACAAATCCGATGTTAAATGATTGTTTGAACAAATACACGTTGTGAGCTGTATGATTTCTGAAAGAGTGTGCTATAACGATTTAGAAATACGAAAGAGTTTGTTTTAACCCTAAAAAGCTCAAGGTATTTTTTGGTTAGTCTACTCAACGTTGTACTGCAGCAGTACAACAAATTTTAAACGCTTGTATCTCGCATACCACTAAAGATTTCATAAAATTTTTTTCACAACTGTAAAGCAAATTTATATCTTACCATGATAAACTTTTTTGTTGTGCCATGTAAATTTATTTAAACTTGAAAAATTGGATTTTTTGTGAAGGTATACGAAATTTTATGTTTTCTATTTTTCTTTCGACGCTAATCCGTAGTAATCAGATTATAGGTCACGTCGCAACTGCTGAAAAAATGACGCAAACTGCAACGTAAGGACTTCGGCAAACAGCAAGCACTCAATGTTGGTTTATCGGAGCTGCAAAGTCAAATAACATTTAAATGCTTTGTTTTTTATAGAAAAAGCTTGTTTTTATGATTTATAACTTATCATACTCGAAAATTGCAAAACGCTTACATCAGAGCAAAAATTTGTGTACTAATAATTAATTTTCAATTATTTTTATAAATCTAGTTTACAACATCATGTCGGCATCTGTTTTAGGCATTGTCATGCTTTGTATTCTAACTTCATTAGAAATGTGGTTTGCCAGAGATTGTTCGCATAAAATGGTTTGTTTGCAATTTGCTTACCAATATTGTCGGAATGATTTTTATATGTTTACAAGAAATTTTTTTTTTGTGAATGAGCATGGTATAACTTATAAAAAGAAGCTTTTTTATTATCGATCAACCTTATAAAGAGGATGTATTCCAAATTATCCTGAGCTACAACTAATACTCTAAAGCAAACGGTTTACCCATAGTTAATAATAGAGATTTATATAATGTATTTCAAAAATATTGTGCATTTCTTAGTGAGCATAAACCATTCAGGTTCCTGCTTGTATGCTTGATTGCTTTTTTGAACACCGGAAGTCCGAGTTTAGAAATTACTTGATTTTCAATAAAGCTTTTTTCCATGATATATCATGACATTGCAATGGACCGTGCCAATTTACGAAACCAAAAAAGTAGGATAATGCACAATTTTGATTATAAATAATAAAGCGACTTTATCATTCTAGAGCCGCTGCCAGAAAAATGCTTTAGCGGGAAGAGTCGATAACATTAGTCAGCAGAGGCAAAACATATGTACAATCAGCGCATATCTAGAGATTTTTTTGAGAAAATTTAGCATGAACAAACTTTTGTAGATAAGTTTATAGTAAGAGCTACCGCTCTTAGAAAGTATTGCAATTTTAGAGATCAAAATAATCATTTATTAGTGCGATTACACATCTAGGCTTACCCAACTGTTTATAATTATTTTTTGGCGTAAGACAATACAACCAATGCACCTCATATTTTTACTATCTGGCTGAAATGAACTTTCCGTGTTTCGATTGTGACTGAAAATCTATTTTAATTTTAATGAATTGTGGCAGAATCATCACAAAGTTGGTGAGGCAAAATCAGAAAAATAGTGGGATTTCCCCTTTCTGCAGCTCATCTTGGCGCCGGCACTGTTGAATTCGCTTGCACTTCTCCGAAGGATCTAAGGAATAGCTTCATTCATACTCATCCCCGCAACTGTGACCCAATCAACAGAGCACTTTATCCAGAAAATATTGCAGCGGTGTCAAACGTTTGGTAATTCGGCCTTTAGTTTTGCCGGCTCTAGAATCAAATCAGACCACCCACCCAGAAGGAATTACCGATAATTCCTGCTCAAAGTGGTTTATCGAGAATCAAGATACAGCCTATAGGTTAAGAAAATTGCACAAAATGGTTATATATTGTTTGCTTAGTAACAAAATTTCAGTATTTTCTACTAATGCTAGATTACCTCTTAATAGTTTTTTAGAAAGAGTGGCATCTTTTTTTCGTGAAATAATTTGAAATTTATCAAAATAAAATGCATTGTATGGTTTATTTATCTTATTTTTAACCAAATTTTTGCATTTAGAGCAATCTATAAAACTTAAGACTGGGAACAGTCATGATATTTGAAAGTGTAGCAATTCTTTTTTAGAGGAGCTGAGTGAAAATAAAGGAATATTCAGTTTGTAACTTGGAATCACAAAGAATTTTGCAGGATTGAGAAAATCGCACCCGAAATTTGAATATAAGGTTCTTACCGCTTCATTGTTCTCAAAAAATAATTATGCAAACAGTGCTTTTACGATAAATTCGATGTAAATTTGGTGGAATTAAGCAATAATTTGCATAAAAAGTAGCACTTTCTCCCAGTTCTGTTTTATTGCAGCTGTAGTTCCAGCTCTGTTGGTTAGAGTGTTGCTTGATTAACTGAGAGTTTTCTGGCTCCCATTACGATAGTCGAGTTAGGATTGAAAAATGCAGAGCCCATTTTTCTGGTTTGTTAGTTTCTTGTTAGCTTTGGGGTGAGTAATTTATACAGTATTTGGCCCTGTGGCACTGCCTGACCAAAGAAACTGCTACCAGATCCGCCACAGCGAACGCCGGGTTGGAGTTTTAGATATAAATGGTGAAGTGTTGGCATAGCTGCATCATTCGATAAAAGATGGCATTTTATTTCAAGATTGAAGAGGCGTGGCTAGTCCTGAAGAAATTTTCGCAACAATGAGCTCCAAATATTTGTGAGCAATCAATTTTATCAGACGACACTCTTTACAAGATGAACCTATAAGTTTGAGTTCGAGGCTACTTGATGTACTTAAAATTCCAAGGATACTTTGATTCACTTGTTTTATGTTGGCTGGAAATTGGTGCTTGAAAAGATTACAGTTTCCACGCGCAATAAAACAGAAATAAGCAACACTAAAATACAAAAATATTGTTATATCTTTTATCAGAAACAGAGAAGTACCCAGTTGATGAAAAATATTTTTAATGACTTTGCAGTTAAAAAAAGTCAAAGGCTAAAATTTAACGATGACTTTGTGGCGTCGGAGTCGAATTAAAAAAAAAAACTTTGGAGTTGGCTTCGAAGTGGTTTCGATATTGTTACAATTACCCGTGTTTGCTGTGACCTATAACTTTTAGTGCAGTTAGCAATCTCTGGTGCTTGTTGATGAGTGACTACAAAAGAATTTGGTTTGCAAAACCGTAGCCATTAAACTTTATGCAATAAACAACGATAAAATGAGCAGAGAAATAAAAGATAAAATTACTGTTGTGAATTTCTTAGCTGTGACAACTTACAGCATTGCGTACCCATCTGAACAGTGTGATGTTCACACGTAGCTAGTGAACAAATTTGGCATTGATTTCTACTTTTGGACATATTTTGCACTCTTTTACTCTTTTCCGGCTTAGCAATTTCATTTGCACATGCTTGCATCTGGATAATTTAGCACATATTTGGGTGTATTTCTTCTTGTGATCTTTCTCTTTTAGAAACCCTGGTTTGTTGGAATGGATTTGCTTCGACTTCTTCCTCAGGGAGCAAAGACTACATTTTTTTACGTTTATCAAAGACCAGTTAAGGTCGTCGTTGGATTGGCGGACGAATAAATGAAAAAGCAAAGCTCATACCAAAATCATATAAATCTTGCTTGCATAGATCAATCTTTTTGTTAAAAGCAAAAGCAGTGCCTGCATTGATACGGTGCACATTCAATATATAACACAATGCTGTTAAAGTCCAGGGATTTGAATTGGCTTTACAAGCATGTATAGGCACCAATTCGATGTTCCATCACATACGTGTCGGCTTTAGTAAAATCACATGATTTGCATATAGCGGGTTTTTTTTACCATTATTTATTGTTACCCCAAGGATAAATTCTACAGTTGAGAGGTGAAAAACTTTGCACTGGCCAGAGCTCTTTGTAGGAAACACATAGAAATAAAGCACTAGCTTGTTTTCCCACGACTCCCAAAAGCATTGACAAGAAAACCGTTTTCTCTCTGCAACGTTTTTGACTTCAATAGGTATATCCCTTCTATTTGATTGAAGAGTACCCACAAATGTTATGTCGTGAGAAATAGAAGCTATTGTGCCGGAGAAACACTAGTGTACAATTGGTCAAAGAAAATATTGCGCTCTTGCAAATCACCATAATTCTGAAGATTTTGAAGATACCTTGCTGTCTTTTCCACTCCTTTGACGTAGTATGCTGTTGCTCCTTCGTTAGGTTTGGTTTTCCACAATATGAAATCATAAAGTGCATGAAAGCGTAAGCGACTGCATTGGTAGACTTAAAAAGTAAATCATATTTAACAGGCTTATTCGGATTTTACTGCTTGAAACTAATTTCATTTCATTTGGGATACAAGGCTTCATCAATTCACCTGTACTTTTTAGGAACAGCTCAAGTTGAGCAATTTTTATTGAAGCATTTGAAAAATGCTCGAATAGCTGCGAAACGATCGTGCTTCTGTCGCTGTTCCCTTGTATCATAACCATCAAATGATATGCAGGTGTAAAAAACTGCAATCTGTTTTTACTCATTATGGATTCAAAAGGTGGCGATCCCATGATCGGATCATATAAAGAGCAACAGTATGATTGTTCACGCCAGCAAACCACATATGTACATTGTAACATATGTAAATAGCGCCACCTAAAAGAGCACCCATAATGCCTGCATAGCAACATACATATGCTTGTTATTATGATAGAACAGTTTAGTTGTTTTCGTTGTTGTTGTTGTTGTTGTACAGTTAAATAGATGCTGGTTCGAATCAGATGCCATGCTGAGAGCTAAGGAATAGAGACGCAGTCAAAACACTACATACATCAGCCTTATAAATGCACGAATTTTGATTTCAGTATTTTTTGTAAATGACAAAAAAGAAGCTTATACTTTTTGAATTCCCCGCAGGACATTACAATTCGTTTATTAATATATCGTAAAACACAATCTATCATTAGGCACAGAATATAATTGGAAAATGTTTCAGTTTGTTTATTATCTGCTGTAGTTATTTTTTTGGCCGAATTGTTTCTGTCTGCTTTATCTTAGTAGTTGGTATTAGGGCCTACTGCACAAAACTTCATAACACTTCCAGTTTATATCTCAAAGCATTTTTGTTCCTTCTTATTAAAAGATTTTTATTCTGAAATCAATGTTACAGAACCAGTTTCATTTAGCTAACTCTGCTGAAAAAATGGAAATTTTGAAAAAATGTTTGAAAAGTGTGAAACCGTTGTTGGAAGATTGCATTTGTACAAAACATTGTGTTTGATGTAAACATTATTTTGTTTGCACACTATAGTGAACGCAACCAAAAAATCAAGAAGTTAGTAATTAGAGTTTGTTTACCTACTACGATCTGATTTCGTTCTCGTCACTACGTAAGGAAGAGACGCACACCTTCTAAAAAAAGAACTGGCGGTAAAACAAACAACGCGACGTCACACGCAATCGGATTAACTTGCATCATGGCTGCTTCTTGGCAAAAATTTACAAGTATATGACAAAAAATGCTTCTTTATTCAAAATATGCTGAAGGTACAATAATGATTTTGGGTTCATTTCAAAGTATAATAAAAATTAGGAAAAGTCAGGAAATTTCAAATTATTTTGAAAACAATATCGTGTAAAATTTAACGTTTGAAAATTTGTTGGGTCGCTGCAGACCAACGTTGAGCTGATTAGGCTTAATGTCGAAAAATCACAAAGGCTTGCTTATACAAGCTGTATGCCGATTGATAAAAAACGCCAATTTTGCGTCAGTAAACACATTATACTACCAACAAATCCGATGTTAAATGATTGTTTGAACAAATACACGTTGTGAGCTGTATGATTTCTGAAAGAGTGTGCTATAACGATTTAGAAATACGAAAGAGTTTGTTTTAATGTCAAAAAATGACAAAGGCTTGCTTATACAAGCTGAATGCTGATTGAAAAAATCTTATCAATATTCACAAGATCTTCAAAACGCCACAATCCAACGTTTTATCGATTATTTTTCTACGACTAATATTTATAGTGCGAAATAACCTGTGAAATGTAAGTGTTTCTCAAGAAAATCAACGCAGTCATTATCATAAAAAATTGACATTTACACACGCCGAGTTTCACTGCTTTATTGCAACTTTTTCTTAGTCAGGATACAAACTTTTCAGCCTCCTTTATTATTGTCAAATTAACTGTGTTTGTTTGCTTCATTTGGTTTAGCGGTTTGTTTCAACAAGTTTGAAGCAAAGCCGGATCAAGAAAACGAAATTGCGGTAGGTAAATTTTTAATTATGGCATAAACAAATAAAATTTGAAGATGTTATATGAACAAATTTTATATGAACAAGCTCATTTTTTTGTCATAATTGGGAAACATCGCACACAGAATGTTTGAATTAAGTTTTCAAGTATTTAATTAAGGGTGCTCCTATTTTTTGTTTACTTTGCCGTCAGTAAAATTGTTAGCAGAAATCCCATTCTAAACAAACCCTTAAAAAATATAGAAGAATGATTGTTTGGTAATTTTGTATTGGAAGCTTGTGTCGCCTCGCACTTCATCGAGCTGCCATGCCAAACATCTTTTTGTCTTTTTTTTATATTTTTTGTTAGCCTGCTTTCGGCAGCTCACCACCTCGCTTCCGCCGTTCTGTGTGATTCTAGCTTTTTACTGTACGAGCTGCGTTTTGCTATTCTTCAACTTCGTGCGTCCCTAGTTCGTTGCCCAGCCAGTGTGTCGTTGCTGCTATATCCGTCAAATAGACGATGTTACCATAACCTAGCTTATTTTACCAATGAAGTAATATTAACTGACGAAGCAATCTACCGTCAGGTTTGTAGCCACTCGGCTATCTCTGCTTGAAGAGTATCCTGCGCCTATAGTTCGCACGCCTGGCGAGGTAATCTCACGCACGAATCTTAGCCTTATGGCTTTCCAGCAATCTAGTCGTGGACTGATATCTGTTTGGTTCAACCAATTTTCCCTGTTATTGTTGGCGACTGGAGTAATTGTCCGCGCTGGCTTATTAGCGCGAGGTTCTATAGGTAGACGAGTAAATTACAGCAGCGTGAAATTTAAAAGATTATTTTTTTCCACCCATTGCGTTGTGACAGAATTGATCTGGATTAATATTGCACCGTGTATTCGTATATTGTTATTGCATGTGTCTAAAATCACACACATATATTTTTTGCTAGGGATAGATAATGTTGATTTTTCTTTTCATGGTAGCTCGTTGATCGGCTTGCCTTTCCCGCCGTCATTCATTTGTCTGTTGTTTTCGTTCATGTGACGTGCGCAGCGACCTGGTTTATCGGGACGTGTGCAGTGACATCGTTTATCGTGACGTGCGCAGCAATTTTGTTACCGACCATGCGGTCGGAGATTTTCTGGTTTATTTCTTCGCTGGACGTCTTGGTGGACGGTTAATTTTGGGTTTTATCTGATTTCAATGTGTGAATTCTATTGTTCCAACATCTACATAAAGAATAATTACGGTCGTATTCCTTCAATTTGGACTGCCTTAGTTCCCAATTTCTTGGGTATCAGTCAGCGCGCTCCCAGTCAAAGGAAAACCCTACACTTAGTCACGTTGCTTTTCCTAGTTTTCTGAAGTTGCTGTCTTTTTACTTAAATATTTGCCAGGTAGGAGCTTGGTGTTAAGCGTAGTCATTAATTAAACGAAGACTTTTGTGAAATATCTTAAAAGTTAGATGGCTAACAATCAGTGATAGAACGAGGCGTCGAAATGTTCGTCGTTTATGCGATGAAGCGTTTAGTGAACAGAAGAAAGTGAAAGTATCCAGCACAAACGTGACAAATTCTATCAATAGCAGTTTTCCGTCATCATCTGCTCATATTGTTCCCATATCTGATAACATTTCTAATCATAGAAACGAATCTATGATAGATTCTAATGGGGATGCCAAATTGAAGACAGCAGCTCATGATGCTATTGGTTCATGTATTCATGAAGACAGTGATTTAAGTAATTTTGATTTAAATAAGAATATAGAGACTACTAATGAAACTTCCGATTGTTCTACTGATTTGAAGTTTATTTCTGGTGAAAAATTTGACCAGAAAAATAATGATATTTCTTTTCAAATTGCACAGGGGGTAGCATTGTTTGGTATCTCATTATCAGCTTTAGCTGCTTTGTTGATAATTCTAAGACGCGTTGGGCTTGAGCTGCCCAAAGATCCTAGAACATTATTAAAAACTCCAACATCTTATAAAGTTAAGAAAGTTGGTGGCGGTTCATTTTGCTACATTGGTTTACAAACTGCCCTTAAAAACTATGCAAATCTAATTACTGATTGTGTTCCTAATTCTGAACTAACTTTACATGTAAACATGGATGGAATACCATTATTTAATAGCTCTAACACCCAATTTTGGCCAATTTTGGGCACCATCAAAGAGATAGTAAATTGTTCACCATTTGTAATCGCTCTCTGCTCTGGGCCCCATAAACCATCATCACTCAAAGAGTACTTGCCTGAATTTGTTGAAGACATAAAAGAGGTAGCTCAAAATGGGATTTGTATAAAAGAGAGAAAATTTTTTGTTAAGTTAAAAGCGGTGATATGTGACGCACCTGCAAGAGCTTTCATAAAAGGGATTAAAAATCTTAATGGCTACAGTTCTTGTGAAAGGTGCACTCAAGAAGGTGTTTGGCCAGAGGCGTAGCTTAGGGGGGCAATGGGGTACATATGCCCCCAGGCGCCAAGGTACAGGGGCGCCAAAATGAGGCTTGCAAAAATTTCACAACAAGAATAAAAAACCAGTCATAAGCAAGATTGCACCGGCGGCAGACATCGTCTGATAGCAGTAGACTGGTACGCACCGTACGCTTGCCATCCAGACTGATGCTGCAGTGTAAGATACTACTCTGATACTTCGTGTTACTGAGTATTGACTTTGCTGTGGCAGTTTAGTGCACTCAGTCATATAGATCTAATAAAATATATTTTATATTTGATTTTTTGTAACTCATGTCAGGAAGAAAAAGAAGTGGAGCTCAAAATCGCAAAAGAAAAAAGGAAGCCGAAATAGCATTCAAAAAATCAAGTGTATTACTTGCTGCTTTTTTAAAGAAAGCCAAGAAAGAAGTTGAAGCTGCAAACACCAGTTCTTCAGAATCAGAAGATGGCGGCTATCAACCATCTGTTTTAGAGCATGATGTCGACGCTAATGTTGAAAACATTGCGGTCTCGGAGAAAAACATTATTCAAACAGATATTTCTGTATGTGCAGAAAGAAACTCCGAAAACACTGAAGACCGAGAGACCCAACATAATGACGAACCTGTTGAAAGTAACGGGGAAGATAACATTTCTGGCAGAGAAGCTGCAAATAATAATACTCATTACGATGTGCAATCGGATGTGGTTCCTGATGTACTAAAGTTTCACGATGTTGGTTACTTAGAATTTGACGAAGTGACAAAGTTACCGAAAGTACCACAATCTCTTCGCGATGAACTGATTACTCTCGGGCCCATACTTTTTCAGCACACAGACAATCTACCATCATTATGTGGAGAACGTTCGATTACATCGGCATGGTTTAAACGTCGATTAGCGAATGGAGAGGAGGTAAATCGTTCATGGCTGTTGTATTCACCAATCAATAAAGCCGCTTACTGTTTCTGTTGTCTACTATTTACATCATCACCTTCAAACTCGCGAGCTTCGTTTGAGTTAAAAAACGGTTTCAACAAGTGGAGAAAGCCAGAAAAACTAAAATCTCATGAAAACAATCCTAGCCATCGCAGGGCTTTTACTACATGGAAGGAAGCCGAAAGACGGTTAGTTGACGGTACAGGAATTGACGCAATCGCTCAAGCGCAGATTCGTTCGGAAAAACAACGTTGGCGAGGTATATTGCAAAGAATACTCACCTGTATTAAATTTCTGGTTTCACAAAATTTGGCACTACGTGGTCATGAGGAAAACTTGAATCCCAGAAATGATAAAAATGTTGGAAACTTTCTCGCGTTGATCAAACTCATTGCTCAATTTGATCCACTACTGGCAAAACACGTCCAACATGCTGAACAAAATCCGGGATCAGTTTCCTATTTGTCACCCGAAATTCAGAATGAATTTATCCACATACTTGCGTCAACTGTAAAGAGCAAATTGCTGCGGGATATAAGGAAAAGCAAATACTACGGCATCTTACTTGACTCAACTCCTGATTTAGGACATCAGGAACAGCTGTCTCAGATCATAAGATTTGTGGATGTTAATTTTCAAACTAAACAAGTAACTATCAAAGAATCATTTTTAGGTTATATCGAGATACATTCAAAAGATGCAGCAAGCCTAGAGAAAGTCATCGTCGAGAGACTAAAGTCTGACGCCATATCTTTAGCCGACTGTCGAGCACAATGTTATGACAATGCTGCTGTGATGGCAGGGCATATTTCTGGCCTTCAACAACAAATATGTGACAGAAATAACAGAGCACTGTTTGTCAACTGTGACAACCACAGCTTAAATTTAGCAGGGGTACACTCAGCTAAGCAAGATCCAGTTGTCGTCACATTTTTTGGGACACTTAAAAATATATATTCGTTTTTCTCTCATTCAACAATTCGTTGGGAAGAGTTAAAACGAGTTCTTCCTATAACAGTAAAACGAGAGTCTGCAACACGCTGGAGTGCACGATTAGAAGCTGTTAAAGCTATTTTTGAAGGGCTGGATGAACTGGTACAACTCCTAGAAAAATTATCAGAGGACTCAACTATGACACCAGAAACTAGAAGTGGTGCAGAGCAGTTACAGGCCTGCATATTGAAGTTTAATTTCATAGTTTTATTGCAACTCTGGAATACCGTTCTTGGAAAAATTGATCGTGTACAGAAGCGCCTACAGGATCCTACAATGAACTTCAAGGAAGCTGCAACTGATATTGAATCTTTGGAGCAAGAATTTGTTAAGCTTCGTGATGATTTGAGCCAAGCTGCTGTAGAAAATGCCAAAACAAAATGCACAGCCTGGGGGTTCAGGTGGATAGACGAATTAGGCAACGTAAGAGAATGCCTGGAGAACTGAAAAGAGATGCAGAACTTTCACCAGAAGAAGAAATTGTGCGCGTTATGAAGAATGTATTTGATCGGCTTCAACAGGAGATGTCAACACGTTTTTCACGACTAAAAGACTTAAACACAATATTTGGATTTCTGCTTGACGTTAAGACTCTTCTATCCGACACAGATGAGGATGCAATTCGTCGAGATTGCACAGATTTTGCAAATTTCTACGACACGAGCATCAATGGCCACGAACTTTTCACCGAAATTGGAGATTGCAAAATGCTGCTCAGTAACAGAACTGAAGGTCAACGAGAAACTCCTTTGGCTCTTCTTGGTTTTATTGTGTCTTTTGGAGACGACGTTTTCCCGAATCTGCGAATTTCTCTACAAATTTTGTTAACAATACCAGTTTCAATTGCAAGCTGTGAACGGTCTTTCAGCAAATTGAAACTTATTTTGTCGTATTCGCGTGTATCAATGGGACAGGATCGTCTCAGTGATCTTGCACTTCTAAGTGTTGCAAGAGAAACATAGGAAAAAACAGATTTTGATGACGTGATTGACCAGTTTGCGACAGTGAAATCAAGAAAAATAAATTTATTGTAGACTATGTAAATCATCTTTGACAGTAACTGAGTGGGACATTATGGACATATGCTATATTTTGTATAGCTTTGCTTCTTCTTTAAATAAAATGTTCCATTAAAATTTGAATTGTTTTTCCATATACAATTAAATGTAATAGAAAATATGATTAAATGTGGAGGTCGGGGCGCCAAGTTTATAGTTTGCCCCGGGCGCAAAATATTCTGGCTACGCCTCTGTGTTTGGCATCAAGGAAGAATGATATTTCCAGAAATAAATGCACCTTTGCGCACTGATTGCACTTTTAAAGAGATGTCAGATCCATCACATCATGTTTGTGGTTCTCCTTTTGCTGACTTAGAGTTAGGTCTTGTCAGCAACTTTCCTTTGGATTATATGCACCTAGTGTGCTTGGGTATAACACGAAAACTGATATATTTATGGCTAAATGGACCTTTGATAACCAGGTTACTGCATAGACTTGTAATGCTGATATCAGAAGATCTAATATCTGTTCGTTCTCACATCCCCAGTGAATTTGCTAGAAAGCCCAAGTCCTTAAAAGAAGTGGCAATGTGGAAGGCTACTGAACATGGACAATTTTTGCTATACACTGGCATGGTGGTACTGCGTGCAAAAGTGAGTTCGGCTATTTACAATAATTTTTTACTGCTTTTTATTTGTATGAGAGTCTTACTTTCTGAAGAAGGCATCATAGATATTGATTATACAAAGCAACTTTTGGTTTCTTTTGTTACAAATGCTGCAAAGATTTACGGCAAACAAATTTTAGTCTAAAATATGCATAATATCTTGCATATTGTTGATGATGTGAAAATGTATGGGCGTTTAGACAATGTATCTTGTTTTCCATATGAAAATGCTTTAGGACAGCTGAAGCGTTTAGTTAAAAAGCCACAACATCCAATTGCTCAAATAGTAAGACGCTTGCATGAACAAGGCCAACAGCAAGGGCCTCAAAACACTGAGTTTTCATTGCACATGCAGCATTATTCTGGCCCAATAATATTTGAACATAGCCATTGGACTCAATTTCAAAAGTATCGTGGAAAATTTTTAATTTCGTGCATGCCTGGTGATAATTGTTTTTTTTTAGATAATTGCCCTGTTATTATTAGAAATATCGTTTGCTCACCGTCTAAACAAATAAATGTTATTTTCTTTAGATTTGAATTTGTAAAGTCATTTTTTGAAAGTCCCTTTGATTCACGATTAATACGTTTGTATCAGGTTTCACATTTAAGTGAAGTTTTATGTTCAACCAATATTGATAATTGCAAATACACGTACAAATTTGTGTTAATTCCTCTTCATAAATTTGATAATAGTTTTGTTGCCATGCCATTGCTGCACCACAATGACTTTCATCAATAGATGTCTTCAGTTTGGGAGGAAGAGTTTTGCAGAATGCTATCTTATTTGCAAAAGTTTTGCAAGAGGAATTTGTTACAGGTAGGCTTACACTCCATCAACAACATCCAATCTTGTGCATATGGCATAAATTAAAACGACACTTCATTATAGGTAAATACTTGTTTACAAAAGCTGTTGCACTGAATGCATTTCTAAATATTTGCCTGTAGCCTTGTGATTTTTTTTAGTTAAATGCTTGTGATTGCATTGGTAGTGTACTATGCTACAATTACTTTTGTAAGAGATATTTTTATTGCGAGCTCCCAGTGTTGTAATTAAGTATGCTTCTTGTTTCCGTAGCTTCATATTTTTTGTGTAAATCAGGGGTAAGAGGTGTGTAGCTCGATCACTGGTGTATGATGTTCTTTCATCGTAGTAATACTTTTAAACCAGCAAAATCGACATTTATGGTTAATACTACTGTATGTCTGTCAAGTTACTTTGGAAATGTGATATATCGTTTAGCAGAAATACTGAAAATTTTAGCCCCTCATCCCTGGTACGGTACATAGTAGTATTCCTGTGTAATGGTTTTTTGTTGCCTTGTGTGTAATAAAAACTGTTTTGCTGTGGTTGCATAGGTAACTCTCATTCTTACCTAGGTATTACATAAAAGTATTAGGATGAATTTTGCCATAGTTGAGTTTTTTGCAACAAACAATGCCAGAGCTACCATTGCAATTGTGCCTGTTGGGTGGTTATGTCGAGAGGAAGATGAAGTGTGGTGGCCACCCGTGAACAGCAGTAAAGCTTCGGCCATGGCCAAACGTAACGTGCCCGTGGGAAGAAATTGGAAAAAAATGATGGTCAGAATATTGGGTAAAGTAAGTAAGTTATTTCATTTCTGTACATATCAGCTTGCACTTATTTTATTGCTTAAAAACCAACAAAATATACCGATGCAGTAGCAAAAGACTATTGGCATGGTAATAGCCTATGATGGAATGTGATGGTTAACAAATTTTCAGCCGTTTTTGCCATTTGCCTATTGACAGATGAAAGCGAAAGTCAACCGGACCTCGGTCACTTTCTAATCCTATTCAAATAAGGTCTCTGTGCCTGCCCTCAAATCTGGCTTCAAATTAGCATGCAGAAATCCAGTGTATTATAAATCAACAAACTAATATGAAGCTAGGCCTAAACAGCGGCTAAATACAGTCCGCTAGCCCGATCCGAGCTAGCAGGTCGACTTCCTAAAAACAAAACGCAAATCAACTAAAAAAAAATCAATGGCGGCTAACACTAATTCTTGCCTGGCGCGGGTAATAGATTATATCCAACGTAATCTACTAGAGAGAGCTAATTACTGACCAAGTCGAAATCACAACGCGAAAGAATGCTAACGCTACATGCTATTACATCAAAAACTACTGTTACTATCTATGCTACTAAAAAAGATACAAGAGGTCTAAGTCTAAATAAAACCAGAAAACGTGCTTGATCATTAAATCTAACCTAAATAAACGAAGTGAAGGCAAAGGATATGACGTAATAGCATCTAGGTCACAAAAGAGAAAATGGAGAGAAAGGATACCGCGCCGAGCGCCGCGGGAAAGGCAAGAGAAGAGAATGCGGCTATCGCTTACAGTCCCCCCAAATTATGGAACGAGTCTAAGAGAGACATAATTTAACACAAAAAAATGATAGCCGCGAAGAAATTAAAGAAATATTACACACATTAGGCCTATTACAATCTTCGCTATAAGCTCCGCTCATCGATTGTTGTTCATCTGGAGGTATTGAAGTCATCATTGTTGTTGGCATCATCATCGGTATAGCAGTTATTGTCCGTTCTCGGTTCAGTAACAGGTTCGATGAGGACTAGTTTGCGGACATCTCGTTCTCGAATCCGACCATCAGACATGCGAACGGTTGCAGAGCATACTTTCCCACCAGGACATTGCTTCAGATCCACCACTAAAGCATATGGATGACTCCAACTGATGGGATAGCAGGATCAATTAGAAGAACAAGATCGCCTTTCTGAAAGTTGCGTTCAACGTTTCTCCATTTTTTGGCGCTCTTGGAGAGAGTAGAGATAGCGGTTGGTCCATCTTTGCCACCATTTTTGAGCGAGACGGCGAGTGTATTGATGTCCACGGCGTAGCTTGTCTCGAATATTAGTGGTCTCGTTTGGAAGAAGATCACTGTCGGAGGGATCCAGGTATCCAGTAATTAGGTCAATCGGTCTTAGTGCCTTGACGTCATCTTGGTTGCCGACGAATTTTCCCATCGGTCTACAGTTCATTATATATTCAGCTTGACGGCAAATGGTCATCAATTCAAAATCGGATGGTAGGCGCGCTTGATTATCAGCGCCCAAAATTCCTTCACAAACTTCTTTAAAGGTTCGGATTTGCCGCTCCACCGTTCCCTGATGGAGGGAGCTGGCAGGTGTTGAGAACTCCCAGGTAATTGCTGTGCTTGACAGTGAGTCACGCAGTTTCATCGATTCCCAAGTCGTTTGGGCTGACTCGGGGTTGAGAATTTTGTTAGCTCCAATGAATGTCGCTGCGAATACGTTGCGTCTCGTTTGCTGTAAGGCAAAGAAATCGCTGTAAGCAGTTCAGAAACGATGTAGTGCTCAAAGATTTCACCAATTTGATGCGGACCGCTGATGTCGCATTGCATACGAACACACAAATCCATCTTTCCTCTTTGTTACGCCCTCGTTTGACTTCAAAGGGTCCGGTGTAATCGATAGACACTGAGCTGAAGACTGGTTGTTGTGACGTCCCTCGATAATTTGGTAGAGGAGACATCAGCTGTTCAGCTCTGCTTTTACGTAACAGCTTGCAGGTAAAGCAGGAATTCAGATAGGTTCGCACTGTCCTTATTCCACCAATAGGTCTTACGCCCATGTCCGAGTTAAGCGAAGCTAAGACCCATTCAGTAGATTGGTGAGCGAGTTTTGAATGTCGCTCTAAAATCAGCAGTCTAGTAACATTGTGCTCAATAGGCAATAAGGCGGGATGCTTTGCTTCATCCGATAAGTCCGTGGAATAGTCTAACCTTCCACCAACCAGCAGAATTCCATCACAATGTACATACGGCACCAGACCTCTCAGAGAGGTCATTGTCGCGTTTCGTTTTTCAGGTAATCGATCAAGAGCGTCTTCAAATGATATGTTCTCGTGTTGCATCAGGGCAATGAATTCACCCAGTCCATTGTGCTGTGCAGCTCGTACAAGAATGCCCAGAGTGTTCTTCGGATTATCTACAAGTTCTTTTTGCTTCGCATTATTTTCTTGGGGGTCGGTTTCCTGTAGACGTCCTTTCCATCTATAGTAGCATTTGATTACCCTATTGAGGATTCGAAAAGCTCTTTGCATTTTGTTTGTCTTGCTCAGTGTGTGCTCCATAAATCCAGTCTCGGCACAATTTGGCGGTCTGGACTGTATCGCACTCATGACCTCTGCAGTACATATCTTCTCGATTGTAGATAAATCGACTTCGTCAATTGCCGCAGGACAGCGAAGAAAACAAGGTCCCCCCGTCCAGAGATCCCATTTCTCTTTATTATTGAGGCGACATCCCCTTGTAGCCACATCAGCAGGGTTCTGGTCCGTAGGAACATAACGAGGCACTTTCCCATTGGTCCGCTTGAGAATTAGATCAACTCGATTCCTCTCGAAGACTCGTAACTCCAAAGTCTTTGACGAACACCATTTTATGACAGTCTGCGAATCCGTCCACATCTCATAGCGCTCAATAGGAAGGGACGTCGATTCAAGGAATTCTTTGAGTAGCCTTGTACCAATGTCAAGGGCAATAAGCTCCTTTCGGGGAATAGAACCGCGAGCTACTTCGTAACTCGACAGAACAGATGTCTTTGCAGCGATGAGGCTAACATAGGAATCGTTGTCTGTATGCGAGCGAAGATATACTGCAGCAGCTGCTACATCCTTACTGCTGTCAGAAAACATATGGAATTCATACTTCCAATCTTTTGAAAGATCCGCCGGAACCCGTCTTCGCAGTATAGGCACCGAGGCTAGATTCTCAAGAGCAGCAATGCACCTTCGTCATTCGTCTGCTAGATCATCTGCTAGAACCTCATCCCAATCAGTTGTACGTTGCATAATCTTGGAGCAGCATACATTCATGCGAATGTAAAGTGGTGCCCACATGGACAGTGGGTCGAAGATCCGGTGGTTGTGACTCAACACAAGTCTCATCGTTAGCGGCTTGGAGCCGTTGATTTCCCAGTTTGGTTTCTTAAGGAACAGTTGATCTGTAGTGGTATTCCACACCAATCCAAGTGTTTTTTGTACTCCATCACTGCAAGCTCCGGAGCTACAATCTCTAGAGGAGATTTCTCGAACAGCAGATGCGACATTGTCATCATCTAAGTCTTGTAAGATGTCTTTGTCGTTTGAGTTCCACTTCTTCAATGTAAAGCCAATAGATTGTAGTAAGTGCGTCATTTCCTGCACAGCTTTGCCACCCTCCTTTACGTCATTGACCCCAGTAATTAGGTCGTCCACAAACATATCTCGTTTTACCCTTTTGACAGCATCTTCACTTACATTGGGTATGTTCTTTTCGGCAGTATAGTGAAGAGCATAGCCTGCCATACTTGGTATGCATTTCAAGCCATACGGTGCCACTTGAAATTGAAATGTAGCAACGTCTCCTTGCATGTTCGGTTGATCGAACCACAAAACACGAAGCACGTCCCGATCCTCAGGATGAATTCTAATCTGAAAAAACATGTTGGCAATATCGCTTGCTAGGCCGTACTTTTTTTCCCCGAATCGCTGTAGAATGGATGGCAGGGATTGCATGAATATTGGTCCTCTTGCCAGCAGCTGATTCAGTGAAACACCTCCAAACTCACGTGCTGCATCGAACACCACTCTGAACTTGGCTTGAGAAGTATTGAAATGAAGAATGTAGTTCACTGGGTGAGATTGTTTAGTAGATTTCCCTTCAGCACCTTTATTTGGTAGCCGTAGCAGATGCCCTTCGTCAATGGCTGCTTGCATCTTCTCACAGTATTTGGCCATAATTTCCGGTTGTGATTGCAGCTTTTTCCGCAATCTCAGAAGCGATGTCTTGGCTTGAGTATAGTTGTTTGACAACGTTCCAGGGTCGGATG
The DNA here is from genome assembly GCA_963675345.1 of Trididemnum clinides. NCBI lineage: Eukaryota > Metazoa > Chordata > Ascidiacea > Aplousobranchia > Didemnidae > Trididemnum > Trididemnum clinides. The sequence goes on along the minus strand of OY776290.1, from coordinate 2,311,789 downwards.
GCCATGGTAGCTTGAATTGAAGATGTGTTCCGCCATCCTTTACTGAAACCTTTTTTACAGTCGTGTCATAAAACGCCGAAATTGCCTCGTCTTCTATGCTCATTGAAAGTTTTTCGTCATTTACGGAAGAATGTAGAGGATTTTCTCCAGCTCCTTAATGTCATGCAGTCTATCACAACGTGAGAGCCTCAACTTTGAGGTTTCAGGGCAGCAAGTCGATATAGTGCAAGCGCAATCAGCACTTACTTTCCATTGTTCTTGTCCTCGTTCTGCTAGCATTGCAGGTTGGATAGCTGCAGCCATTTGGTTAGTTCCATTGTGGGAGTGAGTCTTTGCACTTAACCAGGATCGTCCGAGGGTAATATCGAGCGCATTGTGTACGCCGATTGGCATCACAGACAGAGGCGAACACTTAAACAACGGAAAGAATAGATGCTTCCACGCCAAATCACTTTCAAGTATCATATCGATTCTCCTGGGTAGGGTAGAATCCTTTTCTCCTTCTAAGTACTGAGAAAATGGGAGCTTTTGGTCGATGAAGTGCATATCATTCAGCATAAATGCGCTTTGGCTTGTTTCCTCAATCTCCAGGTCTTTTCGCATTACCTCACAGCTGATCAACGCGCCGTTAAACATTTTGTAGTGTTGAGAGCTGTCGAGCAACCATCCTTCGTGGAGCTGTTCTCCCAACTCACGGGAACACAGGGTTCGTGTAGCACCGGTATCGATGGCAGCATAGAAAGGAATTCTTCCACAGACATATCCGGTATGATCTCGCTTTATGGCCGTCAACAACATCAGTCCAATTTGCTCGGGCACTTCTTCCTGGTGACGAACCATCTTTACGGTGTCTGTGTAATCCCCCGTATTTTCGTGACGTGTCATGTCCCTGATAGCAGGTTTGGTAGTTGCTGCGGGCTTCACATTGCTCTGTTGCTGTAAATCGTCACCGTGCAGCAAGTCATGATGATTCCGTCCACACCTATCACAGGTGTGACTTTCTTTGCAGTTCCGGGTTCTATGGTTTGCTCCCAAGCAACTGAAACACAAACCACGTTCCTTGATAAATATCTATCGTTCACTAACCTTCATGCCAAGGAATTTTCTGCATTCGACTAAGGAGTGGGTGTTGACTTGCGGATGCAAGAGACATTCTTTCACACACTTTTCTTTCACTTCACGTTGCACATAACAAGTGCCATCTGATCTCTCATTGGTCGCTACGTGAGGAGGTGAACGATTAGCCTGGCGGGTATTGGCTGACCATGAAGGCTTAGGTTGTCTTAAAGTCCCAAACTTTCCTACTTTCTCTATCTTCATTGTGTGCAGAGTGTCGATATACGCTATTTCTCTGGTGAGAAAGAGTATAAAATTTCCATACGTCCATTGATCGGGCGGTAAAAAGGATTCAAGCTTATCTCTTAGTTTATCACTCAGAGAGCTGTACAATGTACCGATCAGGTGCGGTTTTTGTAAAGCCGTACTCATGTTGAGCGAATCCGCAATCCCCTGCACATTACGCATGTCAGCACGCAGTTCTAGAAGCGCTTTCCGGTTGTGGTCCACAGATTTAGCTGGTCGTTTTATTTGTCGCATGGCGTCCTCCAGAATTACCTCCTTTCGACCGTAGACCTCTTCTAAGGTGTCCCATACTATGTCGCAAGCTCTCCCTGCATCAAAAACAGAGAATGCATTACGAATGTACCTTCTTGCCTGGCCAGTGACGGTTGTTTCGATCCACTTCAAGAGCAGGTCAGGTCGAGTTTTCCTCAGCTGACGGTGGCGTAATAAAAACCGATGCCGATATGCTGGATACTCTGAGGTGTCGTTTCCTGAGTAGCGTAATCCTCCAGTGGTTTCCTCCAACAGAGCTCTTTCGAGAGATAAAGGAATTACCTCAAGACCCATTTCATGTTCGACTCTTTGTCGTGAGTCGATATGGCCCTGCTCTCGGTCACAAGTACGTTTTCTGATTGGATCTTCAGGCCGAAAATATGAAGAACCAGCTTCTGGTCCAGTTGAGTCAATGTTCCTAGGGTCAGGCCTATGCCTAAGAGCGGGCAATTAAATGCATGTCTCTTCAAGTTTGGGTTTCATGGCATGCTGCGCTGGCAATGCAGATTCCCTAAACCCTAAATGTTGCCCCCCTGGAGTCTTCTTGGCTGGAGGTCCCCACATGGACTTGCTATTTCCAGCAACAGCCAATTGTTGGTACGCGTCGTGCCTACGATTAAAATCGACAACGTCGAGAATGCTGGTGGCATCCTCAGCAATGTTCTTGTACGCATCAATTTCTATCTGTTTCTTCAGCAGGGTGATTTCACTCCTTCTCTTTTCCAATTCTGCGTTCTTTTTCTTTTCTTGAATATCTACTTCTTTTTCCTGTAGAGTGAGCTCCATAAGCTGATTTTGGGCTTTCAGATTCCTTATTTCGTGTTGTTGCTCTTCAATAATTTGAAGAGACTTGGAGGAGTGCTTCGATCCCAACTGAGAGAGTGAATCGTGAAGTGTACTGACCGTCCCACTTGTTCGGTCGTCAGGATCTTTCAACGCTCTGTTGTAGTAGCGTTTCAGCTTTTCCCTTTCGTCAGAAGGATAGTTGGCAATTAACCGTTGAACTTTATCGCGTGCCAGCGACGTGGGGTTGCTCTCAATCCAGTCGTGTAGAGCAGCACTGTAGATAGTGTGTGCCTTCAACCCGTAATTCAAAGTGTCAGTGAGTACACTCTCTTCGACGTTATGTTGGGACAAGCTATACTCTTTCATGACTGATGTGATGAGCTTTAACTGTAAGGCACACTGCGACAGAGATCGGTGGTTCAGCAAACTTACTGACGTCGGATCGTCTACCCAGTCCAATCGCACATCACTCAGGACATCTTCATCTGCTGCAGCTTCGTCAGGTTGGCACCCACCTCGTACCCCAAGGTTTTCAATGACAACAGACTCAGAATGATGCTTCCGTACCTCGGAACTCTCCTGAAGATTCTCCATTGCTCATAAACTTGTACCCCAAATTCGGCAACGAAAAATTGAAAGCGATTGTATGCTTGTTTAAACTCCAAAACTGGGCTACCACCCTAGCAGATTTTCATCAAAGTTGAGCACAGAAAATCATCAAATTCTTCTAGCTCGGATTGAAAGCAAAAGTCAACTGGACCTCGGTCACTTTCTAATCCTATTCAAATAAGGTCTCTGTGCCTGCCCTCAAATCTGGCTTCAAATTAGCATGCAGAAATCCAGTGTATTATAAATCAACAAACTAATATGAAGCTAGGCCTAAACAGCGGCTAAATACAGTCCGCTAGCCCGATCCGAGCTAGCAGGTCGACTTCCTAAAAACAAAACGCAAATCAACTAAAAAAAAATCAATGGCGGCTAACACTAATTCTTGCCTGGCGCGGGTAATAGATTATATCCAACGTAATCTACTAGAGAGAGCTAATTACTGACCAAGTCGAAATCACAACGCGAAAGAATGCTAACGCTACATGCTATTACATCAAAAACTACTGTTACTATCTATGCTACTAAAAAAGATACAAGAGGTCTAAGTCTAAATAAAACCAGAAAACGTGCTTGATCATTAAATCTAACCTAAATAAACGAAGTGAAGGCAAAGGATATGACGTAATAGCATCTAGGTCACAAAAGAGAAAATGGAGAGAAAGGATACCGCGCCGAGCGCCGCGGGAAAGGCAAGAGAAGAGAATGCGGCTATCGCTTACAACAGACAATTGACAAGAAGACCTCCATATATTATTCCTGTTGCATATAATCATTCTGGCTCTGCCAGTCATTGCTTTCATTTGATACAGTGTAAAAATCGATTCATTTGATGTTATGCAAACGATTTTAATGCTCAAGTGTGAAATGTAAACTATTTTTAAGATGCTGATACCTATTTATGTTGCATCCTCTCTTGAAGCCGCATAAAACAGTACCGCACAAGGCTTTTAATTATGCTTTCCGCTATTTTTCATTTACTCCATTAATCTAAGTTACTCAGTTCAAAAGCTTAAACATGTCATGAAAATGTTACGAGCAACTTTTTCGTCTAGAATAACCCTAGTGAAATTTTTTTCTCATTTTATAGGTCAGAAGTAAACGTAAAACAAAAATATCTTGTGCGGTACTTACAGCTTCTGCGTTTGGTATTTCTGTTGGCGTAGGTTGTATATAGTTTTACGTTTGGGTAATAGCAATTAAGACAAATATATTTATTTCAGAATCTTATGAACGGGCTAGAGAAAAAGAAAAAAAGGCTGAGGAAACTTCTGAGATAAATACAGAAATTGAAAATACCATTTCCCCTAAAAGAAGGTAAATATTGTCTATATATGGCAGTAAAAAGTATACAACTTTTAATATAAATGCTTTGTAAAACCGTTAATATAAGTTAGTATAATATGACTATCAGTTTTGTTGCCATAAATTGTTAAAAGATCTTGTTCAACTCGTCACTTTACGTTAAATTTTGCGAAGTATGTCTAGCTCTTCAATAGCCACATACCAAAAAATTTAATTTTTGTTCTTGTCACCAACGAGTTTATTTTGGAAGAATCGCAAATCAAAAATATGCTGCTGATGAAGAATCAGAGAATGAACTAAAACCCAATGAGCTTGAAAGTGATTGCCTTCCTTCACTTCCACAAAAGGTGGTGGATGCAACAAGGAGACTTGAAAGTACTCCTCGCCCAAATTCATCAACACGAAAGGCTGATGGTAAGTTGCGAAAATATTGATCTGTCACAGGCTTTGCACACAACACTATATTGTATTAGTGGTAAATTTAAATGCCAAGTGCATATTTTTATTGTGATTTCAGGGTTTTAAAGCGTTTGAAATTTTTTTTAGCGTCAATGAGGGAATTATCATCAATTACGAATACTACCGGTGCTGAACTGTCAGACACTCAGTAAGTAACCATTGTTATTTGTTGAATATTAAAGTATTTCCGTTTTTCTCCTGTTCTATTTCAAATCTTTAAGAATCATCAAATAATTTTTTGTGTGTGCTTTTACTTTTCACCTTTGGATTGAATGTGTGGCATGAAACAATCTATTCAATTGCACACTGCAAATCTGATAGAGGTCAGGTTTGAAAAAAGCGACATCTATTTTAAAGCAGTCATTGTAGTATCTTCTGTTGCACCTGACCTTAACTTAGGTCTTATCGAAAGCACTATAATCGTTGATGCTATATACAATTTATTTACAAGCTTTCCATTTCACTCACAAACGTAAACTGAACAACAAGTTTCACACGCGAGAAAACTTATTTATCACTACCGTTGTTCATCATTATTCAGTCCCAGGGGATGTGACTCACGTTACTAAACAAATATTTTGGTTCTAACTGCGAATACAAAATTGCTACGAAATAATGTCAAATTTAGCTTATACATTACAATGTTGTTCTATTGAATCAATACATTACAGTCATGAGAGATGCAAATTGCAGGCTGGTAATGCCTTTAACAAGGCAAAATGAATGAAAAGTTTTTGCAACGTTTTCCTATGGGGAAAGGGGCTTTACGTAACCTTTGGCTTGAGGTAAAAATGTTTCCTGCCAGCAGTACGCGAAAGCTCTGAAGCAAGGTTTTACGTAAATTCATATGAGTAACGGAAAGGCTTCTTGTGACCTGTGAAAAACTGCTTAGAAACTAATTGTGACATCTACTTGGTGCTCAGTTTTTAAGAGTAATGAAGAGAATGGTAAAATTAACATGTACTACTGATGTGCCGCATTGGTGCTGATGTTAAATGCATTTTATAACCAATGTGACTTTTAATGTTCTGTAGCCTTTAAGCTTAGCTGAAAACTCATCTTAATAGAGATCATTTTGTCGCATCAACACAAAATTTTTTGACTCCCAAACAAGAAAGTGCATGTTACATGCATCAGAATAAGAAAATATGTATTATATAATAAGAAAATGGTGCTACCAAGTAAATAAACAAGTAATTTTGGCATTTTTTCACCGTTTTTTTTCTTTATTACATAATAGTGGGCTTGTGAAAATTATGTAGGCTGTCGAAAAAAGTATAGTTGTTGCAATTTTTCCTCTATGCATTGCTGTCTCGTAATCCACTAACCGAGAAACAAACTGGCGATCAAAAATGCGTCAGCCAGAAACAGGGTATTCAAGCTTAGGTGCGAATATCACTTTGCAATTGCAAAAGTTACTGGCAATCTAGGTTTGGAAAAGCCAAATCGTGTCAAATGATGCTTTGTAAAAAGTCATGAAAAGTAAACATTATCTGATGTTGAGAAGGAACTATCGTCACACTGGGCCACCACGACGGGTAGACTGTTTGGCCCCACCATCTGTCTGCCACATAAAGACGGAGGCATCCCGTTAGGGTGTCTTGCCCAAGGACACAACGAGAAAGCTTGCCGGCTTTTTCTCCACATTATCCCTTATGTGCTGAGCGCCAAGCAGGGAAGTTGTGAATACCATTTTTTTAGTCTTTTGGTATGAAACGACTTGGGAAATGAACCCCACGTCTACCGACTGAAAGCGGACGCTCTAACAACTACGCCATCGCGCCGGTTCATGTCGCATTGATACATCAGCACAAAAATTGGCATCAGTACGTTTGTAAAGTTTACGGAAAGTAAAAAGCATTTGGATAGAATAGAACAAGTTGTAACGGCAGATTCAAAATAACGCTAAAAGCTTAAAATTTTTAGAAGAACCGTTATTTCCGAGGCGGATGTCGAGCGATCAGAATCGGAGGAATACGATAGCCTTGGTAGGTTGGATGTTAATAAACAAGTTTCTTGTATGGATTTGCATGATATTGTAGTAGATCCCTATTCAAGTTGCTTTTGTCAGCGCCTTTTTGTGACCAAACCCTTCTTTCCTAATCCTTGGTTTCCAAACTGAAGGGCGTGAAAGGACTCCAAGAAGGCGTAAGGGCATGGTACCCTAGCCCTCCCTGGAATAAGTTGAGAAAATTTGAGAAATAGGCGCTCAGAAAAAGCTGATCTCCGAAAACAGGCTCTTCCCTAGAGCAAATGTGGGATAATCAGAAATCTGGCCTTCCTACAAAAAAGATGATGGTTGTCACGATTTTAGAGGGTGCAAGTTTTCGTTGTTTTAGCTAAGGCACAAGAACCCCTGCCCCTGGTGATGCAAATTTTAAGTCGTGTCTGTAGACTCAATAAAAAAGAACGTGGGCTTAACCCTAAATAGTGCACTAAAACATTGTCTAAAAAAACCAGTTGCTTATTGTTTTTGGTCGAAATCCAAAGTTATTTTTTATTTAATAACTGAAGGCTTTTACTAATTATATGAAGATATAAACTTTTTTGAGATCAACTTTTCTGATTTTGAGCATAATTTTGGCTCAAATTAAGATTTTACTTTTTTAATTTTTAAGAGCCCAACTTATTGCAGCTTTTTTGCCATTGTTGTAAAGGTGATGACGTTTTTCATTGGTGATCCATTTAAAAACCGTTTATTTGTTTAAGTGCTTAAGAATACGCGAACCCGTGAATTAATTTGGAATATGCGCGACCACGGCCGTCGTTTCACTCCTGATCAAAACGTAAAATTATTTATTATGGTCCCCTTCCAACTAAATTTCTAAATAGATTTTTTGAAAGTCTGGTTGAAGCTATTTGTTTTCTTGATAATCTTTAGGATAATGCAGCACTTTTTCGTAACTCCTTCAAAATAGTTTACTAAGGACAATTTAGCCTCAGTTGATAGCGTCTGAGCCTATGAAAATTGCAATTTTTTTGCAGACTCCGTTCAATTAAAACACATGCTTATGAAGCTAACTGAGATCACTCTCAACAATCAAGAACGACTCAAAATATTAACATCACTGATGCAAAGCGTTGCAACAACGTTAAACGCGAAAGCAACTTTCAGTGAAAAGCCGGTGGTGTTGAAATTGCCTCTAAAAGATCTGAAAAATTTGCCAGAGCTAGAGTCTTTGCTAGAAAAAGCTGATGTTCGAGATAATTTGGTAAGTGACGTTTTAAATTACTTCTAGTCATCGACTGAGTTTTACATGCAAATACTACGAGTTCAATATTTTAATTCTGTGAATTAAACAATTGTGGAGGTGGGTAGTTTCTATTTTTTTTTAAAGATGATTGGTGCAATGGCAATTTCACAGTGCATTTGAAACGTAATGGTTTATATTGAGAGAAATACAGTGACCACAAATTTGCAAAACCTGCACAGTAACGGAATGATTAAATCAGCAAAATAAGTCACGAATGGCGTTGTGCACTATTTTATTTGGGATTTTGGTCAAATGACCGAAACCAAAATTTGGTAAGTCTTAGTTAGGGTTATTATTATCACACTCCCTAAAGAGTGAAAAATAGAAGCTTTGCCTTGTAATGAAAGTTGGTTGCATACAGCTCTTATATATTTGAATTTCATATTTACTGACGGTCTATTACTGCTGAATGAATGAAGTATTAATTATTATGTTTTATTGTAGACTTCTTTTCTGCAAAACATAGGCGGCAGAAATTTGCAAGAATTCTGCCGCCGCGCTTTTCCGGAGGTCATTCATGATGATGTGGCGTTCCAGTGTAATTTGACTGGCAGAAATGGGAAAGAGGCGTTACAAAATACCAATGCTTTTAATGTTTTTTGTCGTAAGTTCTTCACATAATCTACAATTCACATAATTACTCTAGCCACGTATGCTCAGTGATTTTTCATCTGCTGTTAAACGTTTTCTTAACTATAACCCATTTTTAGAAACCACAGGTATACATTTAAAGCTGTTTATAAGTTGCCATATATAGTTTTCCAATAAAAAAATCGCACCAATATAATGCGGCTCATTTCATGTAGGTGGTTTCTTTTAAACGATTTGAGTTTCTTTAATACGTTTTCTTGATTTATTGAACAAATAGTTGGACATGACGTTGACATGTGCTTACAATTGCTTGCTAAATTAGAATCTAGGCATCATTTTGAAAAAGACAAACCGCTGCAAAGAGGCATTACAAAGTATGGCTTTGGCAGGCCCTAAAATGAAGCGAATAACTCTTATAAAATTATTTTTTTGCAGGCGCTGCCCAGCAAAATCCAGCAACTTCTAATTCAACAATAAAGAATATAGAAGTTGCTGTTGGCAAGTGGTTGCTAGGTGCAAGAGATCGGGGTGGTCGACGATCCTTGAGACAGAAGAGAAAGCTTTCTCAAGAGGACGAAACTGTTAAATAGCGTTGGAAATTGTTGTGCATCTTTTTTATTTGTTGGCGTATTAATAGATGTAGATTTTTCAGACCTTTGTGGTTCATATATTTTCAGCTGTAATAGCTTAAGAGAGCGTATTGTCAAATTTGGTAACCAGTTGGACGGATTAAAATCGTAATATAAGAGTGGTTTTAAAATATAGGAAGCCCATCTTTATGGCTACTTTATCTTGAACTTGTGAGCGAAAACTTTTGTAAATAAGCAGTCGCCCTATTTACGATTAATGCCCAGTCAATATCGATGTCCAGTTGTGTTGCAATATCGTGGATAGCCCAGATGAGACCTACGTACGTTTTCTGAATGAACAAGTTGATATGGGGCTCACGTAGTCACTCACCTAAAAAAACAATAGGCAGCCATGGTAAGATTAATCTTAAATTCGTATGGAAAAGCCCAGTTAAATAATGGTCTATGTAGATGGGATCTACAAAAAAGCAAGGTAGGCAACCCATACAATATAATGGGTTGCCCATGTAAGGCCTATGTTTTCTGGACGGTCAAGATGATATCGAGCCCAGGTGGACAACCCATATGGGGCCCACATAGTTGCCTATCTGAAACGAGAGTAGGCAGCCATTGTAAGATTAATCTTAAATTCGCATGGGAGAGCCCAGTTTAATTATGGTCTAAGTATATGGGACCTACATAAAAACAAGATAAGCAACCCGCACAATTTAATGGGTTGCCCATATAAGGCCTATGTTTTCTGGACGGACAAGTTGATATCGAGCCCAGGTGGGCAATTCTCATAGGGCCCACATAGTTGCCTATCTGAAAAAGATATGGGTCCCACATTTCAATGCATGCTGGGATATCGCATCAAGCTCACTGTAGTGAGCGTGCACCGTATATAAGCTAAAAATTAACAGCATCGGTTGAAAGGACCGATCGCGGAGTGGTATAAACCGCATGAAGCAATTCATGTGATCGTCAGTTCAATACCTGAGTCCACCTGACGAGTTTTCAGAGGAACGAAACCGGTCGTGGAAGTGGTATTTTATTCAACTGATTGCAGTTAGCCTAATATGCCTTAATATCAATTAATTAAATTAATAGCTTACAAGTAGTTAACTTTTGCGAGAAAGACCATGCCAACTATATTGTACTAGCGTGTATTAGATAATCTTTCATTGCCCTTCAACTCAAAAATATTTAATGACTTTACGAAGAAAGGAGATGTGACACGTAAATTTTGGCCTCATTTTCGAACTTAATGGTCTCAAATTACTATAAACAATATTTTTGTTTATGCACCAAAAAGTTAGTTTCAAATTGTTGATTTGTGTTATTTAAATTTATACATTTCAAGCTGTAGTTATAATCACAAAAATCTGCAAAAATCTCTGTGGCCTTTTGAAGCAAGCAGTGTTGTAAATGATCTTGAATTTTAGACATTACAAGCTTCCATCCAGCAAAGAAATTTTCCAAATTTGATGCAACTCGTGATTACTTATGATCTGATAAAAACATTTAATTCTAAAATACAATCATCAATAAGTTATGCAGGCAGAAAAGCAGTTACGAAAGCTGGTGATAGCAATGAGTATAAAAGTAGATGACTGTAAAATCTGCTAAAATCTGTTAACGGCTTTTCGTCGAGTCACGCCCTGATGCATACGCAGAAAGATTATTTTATATTTTTATTGTCATAGACAAGGTATAGAATTATGCAGTCCAATTTATGTACGCTATTATTTACTAGCGAGAAATGATGGAAACTTGTCATAACTGAATAAGCATCGGTCGTACTAAATTAGAAGCATCACAATACTAAGATTTTTTTTAAATGGGCGGTTTTTTTGAAGTACAATCAGTTTTTTGGAAATAATCGTTTGCTCATGTCTTTAAGGTAAAATTGAAAATTTTGCTTAAAAATGATCACCACACCATGCGGTACCATACAGCAATCTGTTACATCATGTCAATAATCCGCGACCGGTTTCGATCTTGTTAGGTCTGATCAGGCGGGTGTAAAAAACACTCAATAATAAATATGCTGAAAAGGGACAAATTTGCCATTGGGTGTAAAAAAATATGCAATACAAAACATTATGATACAGCAATACCTATATCATGTTGGTTTCATTTAAGGACACTCAAACATGACATGAACAACAAGTCACAACGGTAAGCTCTGATAGAGGTGTAGGATCATTGTTGAGACTTTATCATTTTACAAAATATAGAAGTTGCTAGTTGCTAATTAGCAATTTTCAAGGCGATTTCCTACTAAGAGGGATCTGTCTTCAGCATCACACTAAGGTAAAATTGAAACTTTTGCTCAAAAATGATCACCAACATCATGCGGTACCATACAGCAATCTATTACATTGTGTCAATAACCCACAACCGATTTCGATCTTGTTGGGTCTCATCAGGCGGGTGTAAAAAACACCCAATGGTAAATTTTTCTTTTTTCAGCATGTTTATTATTGAGTGTTTTTTACACCCGCCTGATGAGACCCAATATGGTTGAAAGCAGTCGCAGGTTATTGACATGATTTAATTGATTGCTGTATGGTACCGTATGATGTTGGTGATCATTTTTAAGCAAAATTTTCAATTCTACCTTAGTGTCATGCTGGAAACAGATCTGCAGGTTCTTAATAGCTGTGAAAATTGCTAACTAGCAACTAGCAACTTCTATATTTTGTCATGTCTTTAACAAATCGCCTGCAATCTCTGCTGATTTTAGCAATAGATGGAATGCTAATATTAATTAGATGCATGGCCATTGCACATGTATTAACACAAACGAAAAAAAGAACAAAACAAAAAAACGCGCAATTAACAGATAAATACAAAAGAAAGCAAATTTAGTAATAGAGTAGGTATATTTACAAAAGTGTCACATAACATTAAAAATGATATGCTGCCTGCTATAGCAAATTTGCAATCCCAACGGGAGGCTATCAACTTCTACACCTTGACCTGGGAGCAATGGCAGTTAAGAGATATCTCCTTTACGTTTCAAGGCAAAGAATCCTGTCGTGAGTTGAAATTTTAAGTCGTACACCAGGATCAAACTTTATCATTATTGAAGCCAGCATCATACCAACACCAATACAGAAAAATGTTTTAGTTTGCGCAGACTACTTCTTGTTTTGTTTCTCCTTGATTATTGAATTAATGCTTTAGTTTTTCGACTTCTTAGATTTACCCGAAGACGAAAAAGCAAAGAAAACGAGGATAAATTTCTTTTATAAAAGCATCCTTTTTGCTTGACCAAGCAAGTAGAGAGCAATAACAAACTGCGTGAGTTGCTTAACAATAGATTTTATTGATTTGATTTGCCTCAGTGCGACAGAAATTCTATTCCATTGGAGATGACTCTTATATTTGAGGGATTGCTGGGTCAGTTTTATTCTGCAAATTGTGGAAACAAGGGTGCTTCTGATCGTGACCTGCAAGTATTACCATTTCGTAGATTTTGTTGAAAGAAATCAGTAAATGCACCTGGAAGCTTATTATGAAAATACTTATGCGTGAATTATTTATATGATTTTAATGCGCTATTTTTTTCAATTGTAAGAATATTACAGTCAAACCTCGGCTTTCGAACGTCTTGCAGTTCGAACAACTCGGTTTTCGAACGGAAAATTCGAGATGAAAATCACTCGGTCCTCGAACAAAAATTCGGTTCTCAAACAACTCAAGAGAAAGATTTACCTGAACCAAGTGCAGCCCGCGAACACTTTTGAAACTTTAGTAAAGCTGATTTACGATGATAAGTGGAGAAACAATTGCCGTATTACAGAGGTAAGAAAAAGGTATTACATGCCACGTTGAAAAGAGCCTTTGATAGTTTGTACAGACGCACTTTCCGTCCAATTATAGGGTGATGACTTTTTTTTTTCTGGAGACCACCATGTCCACGCGCGGTATAAGGTCAATATAAGGAGGTCTCGTATAACATGAAGCTGACGCAGTCTATTGCAAGATCCTGAGCACTGACCATCGGCCACTTACACTTGGTCAATGCGGCCCTCGACCGACTCTTCAATCCTCAGTGCGGCCCTCGCAATGCCTTTCTTAATAAGTGCGGCCCTCAATTAGCTTCCATGACCGCGATGCGGCCCGCAGGCCAAAACAATTGTCCACCCCTGGTATAGTGTAACCAGGTAAATAAGTTATTCTTTTGGTGTATAAAACAAATTAATCTCTTTTTTATTATTTGTAATGAGAAAATATAATTCGGCTTTCGAAAAAATCGGTTTTTGAACAGCCTTCCAGAACGAATTGTGTTCGAAAACCGAGGTTTGACTGTACATTGTTTTAAAACTTTTGTATTATCTTTTTCATTTTTTGAGTTGAATACTAAGCAAATTATATTGTTTGTTGTGGTCTGTAGTTTATGAATCAATGTTTTGTTACTGAAGTGCTGTGATGAAATACAATATCGAAAGTGACTTTCAACCATGTTGCAGTAAAGCATTTGAAGCGATTTGAGGTTGAGCTAGCTTTTAACTTTTTTTTATTGTGCCATGGCTTATTCTAAGTTTATTTAAGAGCAACTCCACATGTGGCTTCCAAGTTAGATGTTCATAAGTAATGATCCCTTAAAATTTAATTGACGTTACTCGTCCTATTGTAGAGTCTTTTATGTTGATTTTGAATTTGGATGGAGAGGGCTTACTATTGGGGTCTTGAATGTTATGTATTTAGTCTTTTTAGTGTTTAAAGCTAATCTGTTTGCAAAGAGCCAAGAATCGACTTTTTGTAATTATTTTATTTACATTTTCATACAGCTTGTGAAAGCGAGAACATTCGTTCCGTGTTTCTTCCACCAAATGCGACTCACCTCACGCAACCACTTAATGTTGCTTTTTATCGACATCTGAAATCTGCTTGGAAGGCAATTTTGACTAAATGGAAGGAAAAAACAAAAACTTCAACATCTTTACTCAAAGATGAGCTTCTAGTTCTTCTTCAAAAATTAGAGGTCAGAATCCAAACGACACGTACCGAAAATATTATCTCAGGCTTTTGTGCTGGACGATGGTGGTATATGACTCCCATTGACAGAAGTGTGGTGCTAAGAAAACTGGCTTCCAAACGAGCTGAAAATATTTCCAGTTAAGTCCTGAATGAGAGCGTTATAAATGTGTTAAGAGAGAGAGGACGCTTCATCGGCACCCAGACGAAGAAAGAAAGTCAGGGTGAACGTGGAGCCAGAAAAATCGGTCAGCACTGACGATTTTCCTAAGAGTGGCCCATATTCAAGCGATGAAGATGCGATTGCTGGCCCTAGTAATGTGAACCTCGAATCGGTAAGCAGAGACAATTCCGATGATGAGACTGTAGTGATTCCTGCACCAACAACGTCAGAGGTAATTGCAACTGGTAAATTCACTGGAGTTTTTGCTATCGGTAAAGACATATTCGAGCAGAGCATTGACTATTGGTCAACTTTGCTCCTGAAACCTTCGGAATAAAAGCATATTTTAGACTAGTGCAAACAATTATTTTAAGGACCAACAAAGTGTTAGAAGCTTCCTTTTTATGCAGCAAGAATCAACAACTACCTTTACGACAAAAACCTTTTTTGTGTATCCTGAAGAAGTGGGCATTTGTGAGTTTTCTTATAAATTTTAAAATTTGGTGTCGATGCTTATAAATGGTAGACAAACAGTGACCAAAGACTTATGAACGCTACCTTTATACCTGCATTTAATTACTGTGATTGAAAAATTTCTTGACCGACATCAGAGATAGATATCCCTGACCAATATTCATTGATCGCAACAAGTTGATTTATCCATATAGCGCCTTGATACTTTTGTGTAATATTGTTGCTTTTAATTGTTAATTTTTTGTTTCATTTCAATTGCCGTAGGAGCAATTGTAATCTTTGATCCCTCCAAGCGCCTTGACGAACCGAAGTGATGTTATCTTCATAAGTCCGGATACAAATTTTAACTTCACTCTTCTCGTCTCCCCGTAATCGATGGCCAAACAATAATCAAGCAATTCATTTATTTATAGCAGATTTGAAATATAACACATGTTTCATGGGCCGTAAGAACAATTAGAGGGGAGCGTTAAACGCGAGATAGTAATTATGGTGTTAAATTCTTCTACAAATACAAAGAATCATATTACTATTTTTCTATCTACACATTTGTACAGAGCAGCATTGGATAAACGTACCGTACTTAATGCTTTATCAAAGCTGATGTACAGTATACTGCAGCATGGTTTTGTAACCAACGCTTTCTTTAATCTGCCGCAGTAGAACTCGGGACCATTATTTATAATGATTTTTGGGTAATTTTTACGAATTGGAGAAAGTGGCACAAATAATTTGTTTTCCGAGTACGAACCCATAGTAGTCATAGGAGAAAGCAGCATCCATGATTTGTTTTCCAAGTACAATTCGATCTTGGTCATGATAAATAAACTAAAAGTGATATCGACCCTTCAGTTGTGTTAAGTTGTTTTCCATTAGAATTGCGGACTCACTAATATGACTCATGGGATTACAGCAACATAAAATCACAAATGTTAATTAGGCGTTTAGATCTACGTCACTTATAAATGAACTGTCCCTAATCGCTTTGCTAATAATTATAATTCAGGATTTTCTGCTTTCTATGTTGTTATTTGTCAGTTCATGTAACAGCAATGAAACAAATAATTCAAAATTTCTTTTTAAACGTTCTATAGATTTGAGCAGAATTAATAATTAGATGATGTTCTTCATCATTTAAGCTGTCAAAAACCACCTTTTGGCAGTTTAACATTAAAATTCTATCACTTCTGATCAACCGTTCAAAGTTTAGTCATTGCTGGGAGACTTTGAACAGTCCATAAAAATCAAAAACAGGTTTTTGCAAAATATTTTTGGGGTATAATCAATGGTGTTGAAAAGACTTGTAGCCAAGAGGTAATTTTAATGCAAACGGTTGTTCATATCACTTTAGACTTTTAAAAAGATTGGCAAAAATCTAAAAAAAGTGTTCAAAGTCACTCCATGTTACGGTTCTTCAGTGCAACACCATTAATAGGAAGGTTGCAGAGACGTAGCAGCCGCCCCCCAAACCCCCCAATTGGGGGGGGCCCAGGTCAACTTTGGGGGCCCAAGTTAGTCTGAAATTGCTTTTTGGCTACGTGACTATTTTCAGTTCAGCAGACTTGTTTACAACCGATTTAAACTGTAGGAAGAAATTGGCTTGTGACATCATAAGTGAATGCAACGTCATTTTATCTCGCAGAATCTAGAATATTTCGATTGATTTTCTTGTAGAATCTTGAATATTCGATTGACGTAACAATGCCGTTGTTACGCAACAATCATAGAATGGTCTGGAATTCTGTTTGGCTATAAATGCCGGGACAATATATATACACTGCAGAGTGCAGATAAAGTATTTTATTGACATTGTATAGAATGAAACGTTCAAAAAGTGGTGCTCAAAAGAGAAAAGAAGCAGCCACTGCTCGAGATGCTGTAGCGAAATTGCCCAAGATGACAGATTTTTTCAAGATTACTGAGCAGAGTAGACCTGGCACTAGTACCGAGAGGGATGAAGAAAACTATAGTGTACAAGAAAAAGAAGACTATGACGATCAGCATCAAAGTGATTGTGAATTTCCAGAAAATGTAAGTTGTGATTTACCTGCCAATACGCAACCTTTAATATCAAAAATAACTGAATCTCAATTTACCCCTATCCCTGATGACCCATGTAAATGGCCTGAAAGTATTTCTGATGCTCAACGATGTGATATAGTAAAGCGTGGACCACATCAACTAATAATGAATTTTCCATATAATAACACAACTCCAAGGCGACGTTTTTCCTCCAACCATTATAAACGTGTGTTACCTAATGGCGAAAGTGTTTCACGGTCGTGGCTAGTTTATTGTGGGGAATCAGATCAAGTTTTTTGCTTTTGTTGTAAGCTATTTGGAAAAACACTAAGCCCCTTTTGTAGTGGTATAAATACATGGGAGGGTTTTTCGAAAAAACTGAAAGACCATGAAAACGGCATTTCCCACCAAGAATGCTGCAGTCAATGGATGTTGCTAGCTGAAGGGATAAGAAATTCATCCACTATCGACAAACGCGAGATGAATATTTTTTTCAATGAAAGACGTTTTTGGAGAAATGTTTTAGAGAGACTTATCGACATTGCCTTGTTTCTATCGGAAAGGAATCTTGCTTTTAGAGGATCCGAAGAAGTCTTAGGATCTCCTCACAATGGAAATTTTCTGGGTATATTTGAGCTTTTGGCAAGAAGAGATCCGATCCTAAAAGAGCTTCAAGACAGAATCAAGAATAAAAACACTAAAGATCACTATTTGAGTCCTACCATACAAAATGAACTAATTGAATTGCTAGCGACAGAAGTTGAAAAAGAAAATTTACAGCAATTGAAATTGGCAAAATATTTTTCTATAATTTTGGACTGCACTCCAGATATGTCACATCATGAACAAATGTCTGTCATTCTCCGTTATGTACTATGTAATGAAGAAGCTGCTGTTGTTAAAGAAACATTTTTTGGCTACTTGAGAATAAGTGACAGTACTGGGAAAGGCTTGTTGGACGCTTTCTTAGAAAAAGCGACCGAACTGCAACTCGAATTGTCTGATTGTCGAGGTCAGTCATATGATAATGGTGCTAACATGAAAGGAAAACATTCTGGGGTCCAAGCAAGAATGCTAGACATCAATCCCAAAGCTGTTTACGTGCCCTGTGCAAACCATACCCTTAACTTAGTTGTTGTTGACGGTGCTAATTCATCGACGGAAGCATTGACATTTTTTGGAGTACTTACAAGGTTGTATGTGCTGTTTTCTTCCTCTGCTCAGCGTTGGGAAATTTTGAAGAAACATGTGGAGCTGTCCATAAAGTCACAATCTGATACTCGTTGGGAAAGCAGAATTAAATGCATCAAACCTCTTCGATACAATTTAAAAGAGGTGTTGCTGGCACTGAAAGACTTGGAAGCCATTTCCATAGAAAGAAAAGATGGAAGAGCTGCCTCGGAAACAAAATCGTTGATAGCTCATTTATCAAAATGGAGTTTTCTTTTGTCGGTGTTTATTTGGTATGATATCCTATTCCAAGTCAATAAAGCAAGCAAGATTCTTCAATCGTATGGAGTCTCTTTTCATACAATGGAAACGGAAATCCAGGCAACTGAAAAGTTTTTGCAAAACTATCGCACAACGGGTTATGACAGTGCCGCAACATCTGCTGTTGAAATAGCACAGGAATTGGATATTGATCCTTCTTTTCCTCCGTCAAGAAGTGGAAAGAAAAGAAGATTGTTTGATTACCAAGGTGAAGAGGAACAACGGGCTACTCCTGAACTGAAATTTAAAAGCAACTTTTTCTATCCATTAGTAGACCAGGCTATGATGTCAATAAAGGAGCGCTTTAATTTGTTACGTGAGGTTTCTTCCGCCTTTTCGTTTTTGTACACACGAGACAAACTTTTGCTTGTGCAACAAGAAAATGCTCTTCTTACTTGCTGTAAAGAGTTCCAAAAAAAGTTCGGTGACATTGATTCTGATGAAATGAGCGCTGAGCTACAGCGGTTTGTTTTAATTTTACAAAAAAAACGCAATCTCAAAACGGCTCAAGACTTTCTGAACTATCTTCTAAAGACTCATTTATTTGAATTGTATCCGAATGTGTACATCGCACTTCGAATCTTACTAACTTGCCCCGTGACTGTTGCCAGCGCTGAAAGAAGCTTCAGCAAATTGAAACTGATCAAAACTTTTAATAGAACGTCTATGACAGACAGTAGACTATCTTCATTAGCCATGTTGTCAATCGAAAATGACTGCGCCCGATCTCTTGATTATGACAATGTCATAACAGCATTTGCGAACAAAAAGGTTCGCTCCAGACTATTTAAATGATACTGTGTTTTTATAACTTTTTCATGTTTTTCAGTGTCATTGCTTTCGTTTCGCAGTGTCTGCATAAATGTCCTACTGAACTCTGGCATCGGTGCCGAATTTTTTATGACTTGCACCTTCGGTATCGGCATGCTTTATTCTGACATTAGTTTGTTTACTTATGTACAAATTGTGGTGTATTTTCTTAATGCAGCTTTTCAATTTTACACCTCTAAAGTGATATGACCTGTGCGCAGGGGCTCTTGCGCTTACTTTGGGGGGGGCCCGAAGTTGGAGTGCTACGGGACTGGATAGGGGTAAATTGAGATTCAGTTATTTTTGATATTGAAGGTTGCGTATTGGCAGGTAAATCACAACTTACATTTTCTGGAAATTCACAATCACTTTGATGCTGATCGTCATAGTCTTCTTTTTCTTGTACACTATAGTTTTCTTCATCCCTCTCGGTACTAGTGCCAGGTCTACTCTGCTCAGTAATCTTGAAAAAATCTGTCATCTTGGGCAATTTCGCTACAGCATCTCGAGCAGTGGCTGCTTCTTTTCTCTTTTGAGCACCACTTTTTGAACGTTTCATTCTATACAATGTCAATAAAATACTTTATCTGCACTCTGCAGTGTATATATATTGTCCCGGCATTTATAGCCAAACAGAATTCCAGACCATTCTATGATTGTTGCGTAACAACGGCATTGTTACGTCAATCGAATATTCAAGATTCTACAAGAAAATCAATCGAAATATTCTAGATTCTGCGAGATAAAATGACGTTGCATTCACTTATGATGTCACAAGCCAATTTCTTCCTACAGTTTAAATCGGTTGTAAACAAGTCTGCTGAACTGAAAATAGTCACGTAGCCAAAAAGCAATTTCAGACTAACTTGGGCCCCCAAAGTTGACCTGGGCCCCCCCCAATTGGGGGGTTTGGGGGGCGGCTGCTACGTCTCTGTGTGCATCGCTAGCCTCTTGCATTAATATCACTCCTATTCAATTCAATGCAAAATCACTCAAAATGGTCAGCCAGATTTTTCGAAAGCGCATTTTGATGACGTTTGATCACGTGCGTGCAACCTTCCTATATAATGATGATACGCCTTAGGAAAAGGAGTAGAAAAATAATTGGCAACACATGTAATTATGGAAACGATATAGCCAAAACTCATTTGTAAAATCAAAGTCGGTGTCGCCACATTAGAGATAGGTGCAATGTAATGCAATTGAATAGTTTACAGTGACAACTGAACCTGTCAACCGTGGGTTTACACGTTGCTAAACTGTAGGATAGTGTTGAGAAATCAAATGTTGCACAAAGTTTGCGCTGCACTTATAATGTTGGTTATATCACATCAATTTTGGAAAGGGGAACACTACAGCAGTTATAAACTTATTTAAAGGCTAACTAGAGTAACCAGAAAACTATATCCGTTTTAAGATTGAATAACGACTGCTTGATTGTTTTTCAGCAGGTTTTCAGTGACTGAACTCAGCGTCTGCATTACATTGAAGTTAGATCGACCCATCTCAGCAGTAAAGTAGTAGTAGTAAAAAAAAATTGTTCATCCAGTTTTTGGTATGAGGTGAAAATTGAACATATCCAGGTAGTCTTGGTAGTTCAGGTATTTGTTTGAAAAACAATGGATTTTTTCTTTGACCGATTGTATTTTAGTCTCTGAGTTTCTGAGGTAAGCATTTAAATAATCGTACAGCATTGTGTGCAACACTAAAATATGGAAATATGGAAAAACACCAATTAAATTATGGAAAGTCGAAAAAATGTGAAAATTAAAAAAAATTCGTAGTTTGACTCAGTTTAATTAGGCTATCTAATTTTACAGAATTAAGTGGTCATAATTTCGGTTTTTCTTGACTTTTGTAAATATCTTTACCACTGCAATATCTGTACTTGTTTAGGTGGTAATACTGCCATCAGTAATTTGTTGTTTAGGAAAGAGTTTTCTTATTTTTGTAAGTATGAGTTTAATATAAATTTCTGTAATTTCCATAATTTGTTTGATGTTTTTTCATATTTTGTAAATTGTTGGGAATTTGAATTTTTGTACTTAAGTGTACTCCAGCATTGTTTAAAAAAAGGCAGTGACTATTTTGCCACTGACGGCAATTTACCCTCAGAGACTATTTTGCCGTGAGTTATTTGTGATTGGTCAATCTTAATGACGTACTAAACATGTGACTTTTGGTCATTTCTGATTGGTCAATTTTAAAAACCAATTAAAAAAATTTTGCACTCCAGGTCTCTATCCCCCACCCTGTACACTCCCTTCTAGTGTACATTGCCCTGTACATTTACATACTTGCCTGCCCCTTCGGTGTACACTGCCTTTCTTTTAATGCCCTGCCAGCTGAGATTCCAACCTGCAACCATGGTATCTCAAGAGCAGCACATTATCCACTACACCACAGTGTCACTGGTGTAATTGTAGCAAATTTGGCTATATAAACACATGTGAATGATTACAGCAAAATAGATTCCAAGGGCAAATTGCCATCAATGGAAAAATAGCCACTGCCTTAAAAAAACATTGTGATGATGTGCGAGTCATCAAATGTTTTTAATGATTTTGCCTTTTCGTAGATGGGGACACCACTGCTGTCCTGGATTTGTGATACATCCATCAATGATTTTGTAAGTGTGGAGAATGATATACATTTGTCCTATTTCTGGAGAGAATGAACCTAACTTGAATAATGTTTCTCGATAGTTTAATGATGCCATTAGAAAACAACATCAGCACGTTTTAAAATCTGGAGATACTTTTAACATTTGAACACAAATTTATGAATTAAGCTGTAAATTGGCATGTAATGTCTGAAGTTTTTTAAAGAATATGATGAGCAGTATGTCTAGGCCAGGGGCTAAATGAGATTTCATGCAATCAATGGCTTTGGCAACATCATTCAGAGAGACTGTAAACTCTACTGATTTTGAGATAAGGCTGTCAAAATAATTACTGAATGTAGTTGCAGTGGTATTTTTTGTTTTGTCATCGAGACTTAGATTAAGCACATTGTTGGAATGTTCAGTAGAGAAATAGTGTTTACTAAGGATAGTTGATGTCTCTTAAGCAATATCAGTGCTTTGCTTGGTAATTGACTTAGTAAGGGCTCAGTGAGATCTTTCGCAGTTGTGTGCTTTGCAGCATATGAAAAAAAATATTTTGGATGTGATTTAAACCACTTGCAGTGCTAATGCTTTCATTTGGAAGACCAGTCTTAATTTTGGATCAAAAAATCAACATTTGTTTTAGTTTTTTATTTTTGTAATTCTTGTGCATTTTTATATCTGTTTTAGTACTTTGTCACACTTTCTCATCAGCATTTTATGATCTTTTGAAATTCTTTTATAGTTTTTTGATTAAAATTTTGTTCTACAGGTTTGAGAGATTGCTGAATTGCAAGCACTGTAAAACCAGTTTAACTGTTTCTCTGGAATCAAATTTAGGTGTTATGTGCTTGTTGTTGAATGTCTTTGGTTGTCACTCCTTAGGTTGCATATGGTATAATCTTAAATTTGTTGGAATACCATTGAAGGTGGGGATAATTAAAGTCACCGAAAGTTAAGATGTTTGTGATGTCTGTGCAAAATTATTTGTGTGGTACTAAACAGCCATAGTAATGGTACTATGTCTACCATGCCTACTATGCTTGTTTTGTACTACTGCTAAAGGGGTTATAGTTGGTCGTAGCCATGTCATGATCATTATTGCTGTCATTCGATCAGGTTTTAACCCTGCATCAGGTGTAATGTTACTTGTCATACATCTGGGTACAATGTGCTTGTCAGGCACATGTCAAAATTGTGGTTATAAACTAAGAATTCAACTGCATGCACTCACATAGTATCAAAATTTTGTTGTAGTGCTTTAAAATACAGCCTGTTTGCAACAGCTTTAACGATTTATTTTATTTTTAATAAAAGAAACAATGTCTGAGCACAATTAGCAAAATGCTATTCATCTGGGATAAAGCATGTTCTTGGAAACAAACAGTTTTGTAAGAAGTACATTGTCTTCACAAAGCTTTACTTGTTTTGCTCTTAGAATTGTTTTCAAAACAAGACTTGCAAACGAAAATGGCATGCTCCAAGTAAAGTGACAGTAAAATATAAAAAAATTTTTGTTTGCTTCTTACTACATATTTAGGTGCAATGTGGCTGAGAGATCTTTGATGGTGTATCTGCCTTTCACGTTGTCAAATCTGCAACTGATTTTAACATTTGTCACTGGAACGCACTGGTGGCGGGTGGTTCAGAGGCATGCTTGACTTAGCCAAACAGACCATGAGATATACAAAATTGCATCATTCATGTGCCCGGCAGATCGGGTGCACCCAACAGAGGGTTGACAAGCATGACTGCAAAGATTTTTTCTTGATCACATTGTTCTTTCAAGTACAGATGCTTTATCGTGTTAAAACATTGCAAATTTAGGCTAATCCCTTCAAAAGTTCACTGCTTGACAGTTTGAAGTTTGCTGGAATATTAAAGGCTGATTCTGAACCTGGTAAGATGAAGGGAAACATTTTATTTTACATCTGGATTTGGTTGTGCTCATACTGGTTCTTTATTTGAATGGCTGGTGCTTGGATGAAATAACAGTCACTTCATTGCCATAAGTATGGAATCAATTCACATTTGCAAAAACATTGGTAATGCTGGTGGTTGGCTTTTGTTGCCATGTAATTAGCTGTGTTTTTAGTTCGTCTAAAACATTAGTGAAGCAGAGTTTTGAAAACACTTTAGTTAAGGTTTCAGAAAACACTATGTCCACGTTATTGGAGAGGAAAAGTGTAAATACACATGTACAGTAAATTTGGTCAGAAGCAAGGGCCTATGTAGAAGTTTTTTTGTGATAAGGGTTTTACTTAATTATTGAAAGTAACATGGTACAGAAAGCTTGACTTTTTATTCAAAGTTAATATTCAAGTCTGCATGAGTTACACATTGGTTAGATGCTAGTATTGGGACTTGAATGTGAGCAACACTACATCACGAAAATGTGGATTTATGGGAGTATAAAATTCATAGTTATGGATAAAATTGCTGAATCACAGAAATTCAAACTAGAACAGAAAATTACTAAATTATAGAAATACAAAAAATATTTAATTACTGGATTACAGAAAACTACCGGTGAGAAAAAGTATAGAAATCTCAGAAATCAAGCAATTTTTGGAAATCTTAAAGTGTAACCATTTAAATAGATGAAATTAGTTCATTGAATAGAATTAAAATAAATAATTCATCTAATGCATGGAGCGCAATTTTGTGTGTGTGTTTGTCTTAAGTCCTCTCTAGCTGCTAGACGTACAAGCCTCAAACTTTGCACGATTGATTACCTTATAGAGTGAGTGTCATTAGGGGGATCGTGACGTCATGATGATGTCATAGTCAAAGATAATTGTTTTAAAAATCACATTTGTGAAGCGACAAAAGCAGTTTTCATCCAAAAAGAAAGCCAGTACTTGACTTACCAACTTCAACCAATTTTACTTCATTAGGATGTCACATAACGTCATAACAAACAATAAATCATAAAATTTGGTTTTGTAATTTACTCAAAAAATACTGATTATAGAAACGCGATTAAAAGCTTTTTGGGAGATCTTAGCAAGGTGCTTTTGATAAAATGAACTCTACCACAATTAAAGCTCAATTGGCAGTGCAGCAGCAGATTATTTAAGCATTTTAAGTCATCTAGGCATGCTTGTTGTCTTTTTCTCTGCATGCTTTAATGCATTAAGACCCAAATTTTATTTCTGAGCAGATTTCATTATTACTGGCACATTTTGCATAAAATGTCTGCATAATTAACTGTTCTATTTATAGCACACAGGGTATGTGAGGTAGCGTTTTTTTGTGAGTGCCTTACACTGTGATTGATGTATTATGCATCTTCTTCTTATGGAGAGGCATCCCAAAAAAAAACTGATGGGATCAGATGCTGGCTGTGGTGGTATTAAGCCAGCATCAAGTATCGTCATCCAAAACCATCAGACCAGCCATCTCTCGAAGTCCCCAATGTAAGGGGCACATTGAGATAACGTGATCTGCAGTTTGATCGGTGGCACCACATTCACAATTTGGAAAAGGAGCGAGACCCCATTTGTACATGGACAAGTAGAAATGCCCAATGCCAGTCCACAGTCGATTGAGCTTAACCCAAGATGTTCTGGGCAAGCCCATTCCAAGCGGCCTAGAAACGGCCCTGGGAATGAAAACATGAAGTACAGATGTGCGTTTGGAATACTCTGCACTCCATTTAAAATTCGTCCACTGAGCTGCACAAATGCGTAGTTTAGATAGGTCATTTAATAGTTTCTGTGCAGCAGGCACAAATGGGCATCTAGATTTTAGTCTCTCCTGGGGAAAATCCAGTAACCCAGGTATTTAACCGTGTAAAATACAGCCTGGGTCCAGGGTGCCATGCCTGGCCAAGGTTAGTGTCGCTCCCAAGTGGCAAAACTCAGCTGGCTGGATGCCTGAAATGATTGGCAGGTGGTCCATTGGTGTAGGACACAGGCATCCAGTGACAATGTGCAAGGAGTCATTCAAAACACTGTCAATGAGACAGGTGTGTGCACTGCATCACCAAACTGGTCTGTAGCGTAAACCAAGGATAGGGCAGCTGTAAGCAGTGTTTAAGCACCAGCGCCCCATCCCAAGCTTGCAAATCATCTCAAAAGTGTGACACAGGTAGCTAGTTTTTTTCGCAATGTCTCGAAATGGTGGCAGAACATGAGTGCTTTGTCCAGTTTTACCCCAAGGTAGGTTGGAACTGGGCAAAATGGCAAGAATTTACCATTAGCATAGACTTTAAGCTCACGTTTGGCCTCTCGATTGTGTAAGTGAAAGGCTGCCATCACCGTTTTAGCATGGCTGAGTTTTAGCCTCCAAGTCTTGAGATACACTGAGAATGTAGCCATGTCTTGGCTTAAGGTTTTCTCCAAGCCCTTCCAGTCCCTAGATGAATGCAGCAAAGCCAGATCATTGGCATAATCATACTTTCTGGAGATTGTGGAGGGAAGATTGTATATATAGATATCAAAAACAGTGTCATAAGCCACCGTTAGGTCGACAAACACAGCACCGGCCTTCTTCTTAGCCTCAAAAGAGTCCTCGATATTTTGCGTGAGCAAAATGATTTGATCCACAGTTGATCTCCCATGTCAAAATCCAGCCTGCTCCCTAGAGAGCTGTGGATCAATAATTGGTTCCACACAGGTATGGATAAACCTCTCAAGGATCTTGTAGGGGACACAAAACAGAGATATTGGGCAATAAGTCTCAGAATCCTCCTCAGACTACTTAGGTTTTGGGATTGCGACTGCTAGTGCTCTTCTCCAGATTTGGGAATTTTAAGTCGACGCAAGCTGGAAGAAAGGAAGCCACATAACCAGGGCTTTAGAGCAGCTCCAGCATGGAATATAAGCTCTGGTCAAATAGAATCAGGACCAGGAGCTTTACCTGGCTTTAGGTGTTGAAGGGCAGCAGTGAATTCTCTTGATCTAAAATTTCCAGAGATACTCACTGGACTTGATGTTGTGGCCTTCCAGAGATCAGACACCTCTGGAGATATGAGTCGAGACAACACCCGATTAACATCCTTATATCTCCCATTTTTAACCAGCTGAGATGTGATGGCGTCAGCTGAGATGGAGCAGTGATGAGAGGAGTGTCGTGACCTGCCAGTAAGGTTATTCAAGATACTCCATGCTTTTCAAGTAGAGTGTGAAAAATCGATGCTCTGAACAGCTTCAGACCATCAGTCCCTCCGTTTCCTGTCAAGCTTAGTGAGCAGGGCTGTGGCAGCTCTGCTAGAGTTGTTTCCGTTGGATCTCAGGAACATTCGCTAGAGGTTCTCACACTCTGAATCCCAGCATGGTATGTGGTTGTTTTGACAGCCATGTGAGATAGATCTTTTGGCTGCTGAGCTGATGATGTTGCAGAAGTCCTGATAGACCTGATCCAAGTCCGGTGAATCAGGTGGTAACAAAGTCTTTGCAAATTTGTTTGTCAAAGCTGTGTAGTGGCTCCACTTGGCCTTTGCGGAAGTTCCATCGTTTAACAGGCATGCTTGGCACAGGCAAAGCAAACCTTGGTGGTATTATTAATGATGGTCGATGTGATTTGGGAAACTTCTCTAACACACGTCTGTCAGGTAAGCGGCTGTCCACGTCAGCACTAGCAAACGCAAGATCAGGGTTAGTATCATTGTTCCAGCAGTCAGAATGAAAGCTGGCAGAATCCTTTGGATTATAAATGAGAGCAAGGTTGTTAATACTTGCCCAACCAGCCAGGCACTCTCCATCCACACTGTTGGCACCATAGCCCCAGTCAGCATGCGGGCAGTTAAAATCACCAGCATAAAGGCAGGGGTAAGGAACACCAGAAGATCAGAGGCTTGTAATTTTGAATTTTCATATTTTGGTGTTTCCCCAAAAGCATAAGCTAAGCAAAAAGAATGAAATGCAAACTGCAATACAAGTAATGAGGGATTTACCAAATATGCAGAAGCAGCAAATACATCAATTTTGAATGTTGTAGACAAAAAATGTGGGAGAAATTTTTCACATTTGCCAATGGAGTGTCTTGTGTTTGTTATGTATTTCTTCAGATTTATTATCAATCATGCATATAGGAAAAAAATAAAAATTAATGTATAGGGTATAAGCTATTAATTGATGTAGATGCTGTTATATATTGGTGGGCTCATCTGGCAGGGCTACCCATCAAATTTGGTTTACGTTTAAATTAATTGCATACCGGTATGGGCAATTTTATTATTGATGATGCCAATGGTTTTTAGAGAAACCTCTGTGATATAAAAAAAATATGCCAAGATACATGTTTTGAATTTCTGCATTTAGCATACCTTTAAACTGTTTTTAAAATATTGATTTTGGAAAATTTTGTCATAAGATTTTTTGAATTATGAAATTGATGATTATTACTTGGTAAGTAAAATGTCGAAAACAAAAGTCGGAAGAAATTACCAAAAAAAGCTGGCAGGGGATCATCGCGTGATTCGATACCGGTGTGCGCTCAATAATGTGATCGCTGATATGCTGCGACAGAAAACGGGGTGGATTGAGGCAAAGGAAGGTGAAGATTGGGATTTTTATTGGTGTGATGTTGGATGGTTAAGAGAAAACTTTGACCACATTTACATGGAAGAGCATGTAAGAATCTGCCACTTTAGAAATCATTTTGAATTAACCAGGAAGAATTTAATGGTGAAAAATCTCAAGCGACTCAAAAAGCAACTTGAAAGAGAGTCAAAATCAGAAGCTATAAAATGTGAATTCTTTCCGACGACGTACGAACTTCCAAGTGAATATCATATTTTTGTTGAAGAATTTAAAAAAAATCCAGGAACTGTTTGGATCATGAAGCCAATTGCAAAGTCACAAGGAAAAGGAATATTTTTATTTCGTCGTCTGAAAGACATCACTGAGTGGAAGAAAGATGGCTATAAATTAAATACAGATGAGCGTAGAGAAGAAACAAAAGATGTTGAAACCTATATTGTTCAACGTTATCTCGGAAATCCTTATCTCATTGGTGGAAGGAAATTTGATTTAAGAATTTATGTTCTTGTGACGTCATATGTCCCTCTCAAGGCGTGGCTTTACAGAGATGGGTTTGCTCGATTTTCTAACACCAGGTTTTCACTAGACAGCATTGATGATAGTTATGTCCATTTGACCAATGTAGCAATTCAAAAAACAGCTCCTGATTATGATCCCGAAAAAGGTTGCAAATGGTCACTACAGCAGCTCAGGCATTATTTGACAGCCAGACATGGTTATGAAGTAGTCGCAAAAATCTTTCAAGAAATGAACGAGATATTTATTAAAAGTTTGCAAAGTGTTCAAAAAAGTATTATCAATGATAAACACTGCTTTGAACTTTATGGTTATGATATATTACTCGATAGCAATCTCAAGCTGTGGCTGATAGAAGTGAATGCTTCACCCTCTTTGACTGCAAGCAATCAAGAAGATTATGACCTCAAGTTTGGTTTGCTAGATGACGTTCTTCACATCATCGACATGGAAGGAAAAATGAGTGGGAAGGAGAAGCGAGTGGGAAATTTTGACTTAATGTGGAGCGACGGTCCAGTGTATGTTGATGACACTGGTAGTGATGGCCATACAGTTGGTAATAATTACGCGCTGAACACATTCCTGGGATGCCATAACGATAGGAAGCGACAACTAGTGCAATTATTTAGGTCTTTGCAACCAAAGAAGAGCTCAACTATAGGAAGTTGATGATGTGAGTTGCCACTAAATTGCTGATTACATTATCGGCTAGTGTATTTGTATGAAGTCGGTTAACTTAATTTATTGACACACTTTACTTATTAAACATGCTTACGATGCCAGAGAAATATAGTGTTTTATTTCGCATTCATTCTTGCATTGTTTGTAAACGATGTGTTTTTTAATTATTTGTGATACTAATCTGTTTTGCCATTGAGAATTATTATCTGCGTGATTAGTTAATGTAACCTTGATTGTTTATTTCTGCCATGCTTTCATATTTGACATGTTACAGTATTTTTTGCACAGAATTAATACCATGGGTACAACTAGAAGATTGACCACTATTCAATATTTTTTTAATGCAGAGTTGTTTGCACGTGTGCAGTACTAAGTGTAAACAGTACTTTTTTATGGCTGCAGTGCATATATAAATAACACACAGTTGGTCAGTTATGCATATATATTTTGTAGTAATAGCCTTACAAATTGTTTCACGCATACGAACTCCTGCGATCTTCAGAGGCTCTAAACTTAATTAAATTAAAGATATTGTTAACAATGTAATACTCAAAGTAAAGCCTTTTATTAGCGAAAGCAACACTCTGACCGCTGCTGTGCACAGTTACATATCCTGCTGATATATCTAAAGCAAAAATGTATAAACGGTATATTTTTCCTCTAGATTAATCAGCAGAATATGTAACTTCACAGTGGTCAGCGTGTTGCTTTCACTGATAAAAGGCTTTACTTTGAATAAGCATTACAATGTTAACAATATTTTAAATTTAATTGTGTTTAGAGCCTCTGAAGATCGCAGGTTGCGTCTGCGTGAAACGATTTGTAATGCTATTTCTAGAAAATATATATGCATAACTGACCTACTGTGTGTTATTTAAATTAGCTCGGATTGGTTTAATCATCTATCACTTTTCCATATTTTACATCTTCAAATGAAGCTACACACACATAATTTATAACATTACACGTCGAGATAAATTAATAAAACCACTACTTGAAGTGACTGGCAAGAGAAAGCGAGGACGACCGAAGAAGACCTGGAAGAAGCAAGTGGAAGAGGAGACAGAGAAGATTGGTTTGAAGAAGGAAGATGCCCTGAGACGAGACAAGTGGAGGGACGGAGTGCGTAAAATTGCAGAAGGAATGGGGTAAATCCGGCCATCTCTGCTAAAGGGAAAACACCGGATAAAAACTGAATAACTACTACTACTACTACTACTACAACTGTTTCGCCAAGCGGCTCATCAGGTGGCAACTGAAATGAAAATAAAAAAAACATAAAAGCCTAAACACCGTATAAATGCCGATGTTACACTTGTAATTATTATAACGCATGCAAATACAAGCCAGATGGTAACTATAAGCTGCTCGACAGATGAAGTCTCAACAAGTTGGAAAAAGTAGGTTAACTACAGGTGGCTGCAAATAATTTATCAGCGAAGGAGATTGCCACCGTGCATAGCACCTGAATCATGTGCCATTGGTTGATAACGGTGGCAAACAAGTTGGCAGAACAGCAAAGTAACAGGTCAAAGCTGAAAGAGCCGGTGCGAAACTAGTACGGGTCAATAAACGGCTACATGAATAGTTGAATTTGATTCAATTTAAGGGCACACACCGGCCAAAAATTTTAATTTTTATAGATTTTTTGTTTTCAGTCGATCTTAAGCTGAAATTTATCATAGAATTCAAATCTGCTTTCAGTGTTCAACCACCTTATTTCCTTTTCAGTCAAAATCATATTTATTGTAACCCTTTCCGAGAATTTTTTTTTATTTTCAGGAAATATTAAACTGCACTTTTCAATCCTAATTTTCTTCCAATTAGTTCAAATTATTATTTAAATAAATACTGCCAATTATTAGTTATTTTGGTCGAACTGTATCGAGAAACTAGTTTCCTGTTGTAAATATTGAAATTATGGAGAACACATAAAGTTGGTAGGAGATATTAAGATCAGGTTAAAATAAAATTTTAATAATTTCAATATTTTTGTATTGAAAATTCATATCACATTACTTGAAAAAACAATAATTGGCTTCTTACTACTTCTACCTTACGTAACCTTTTCTTCACGTACTTCCTCCTCTATTTCTTATTTATCTACTTTCTGGCTTATGTTCTTAACCGATGTTTCACCTTTTTCCGCTTTTTCTTTTTGATTCTCCTATATTTTTTTTATTAGTTCCGGTCCCTACTTAACTGGTTTGTGATGTCACAGTGTAGATATTTTATGTTTAATTTATTGCCATAGTTATTCGTATTAATTTCAATTCATTCATTAGTCTTAATTTATTTTGCCTGAAGAAGTGAGCATTCGCTCACGAAAGCTTGCAATAATAAAGATTTTAGTCGACTACATGTGTCATTTGTGAATTTTAATATTTTTATAGTAAAACTTTGGAGGCGATTTTCTCAAAATGGTGATTTTCGGTACTAAAATTGCTACTACTCAAAAAGTACTTGTCAGATTTGGCTGAAATTTTCAGAAAATATTGTTCAGATGTCAAACTATAAATTAATGGAGCATTTTGTGAAAATTTTGTCTTTCAGTGCTTTTGAAAGAATAGAAAAAGAATAATCAAAACGTTTAATTTGAAAGTTACCCCCCAAATTTTTTAATAAATTTTTAATTAAAGATTATAAAAAGAAAAGCCTCCATTATTTTGTGTACATAGAGTGTGTTTTAATCCACATTAACTTTGAGCAATGTATTATTTGTGGTTGTGTACTTTTAAGATTTTTTGTAAAATTGTTGAATAATTTTTTGGTGTAATTGCCGGTACAAAATTTTTTTGTCAGATTTTCTTAAAGAAAAATGGTTAGCGTAGTTGAATTCCTTTTTTCATTTCCTTTTTGGAAATATATAGTTTTTAGGGGCTTGCTTTTTTACTTAAGCACTTAAGTTAATTTGTACTTCATGTACTTGAAAATTGTGCATACCCATGTGTGTGCTCTTAATTAAAAATTGCAGTACGGCACTAAGACAAATTATTCAATTTCAATTTATTAATGTGTTGACATTTGCTGTTGAGTTCTTATCGTTTGTTGAATGTTGTGGTGGGGTCCGCTTGAAGAATGTGAAGCTTCTATGTGAGACCAAGTTGCATGTTCCTTGAGTCGGGTTGATATGGTGCAGGGAGTGCCATAATGCTCCATTTAATACTGGGGTCTTCACCAGCGTCTTTTGCTCACCAAACGGCTTTCGACATTTCGGTAGAGTTCCTTTTGTGACGGTATTTAAAGCTTTGATTGTGATTATAGAAGCGGGATTGAACTCCGTCTCGCTACAACCATAATAATGCCTTGCAGCATCTCCTGATATTATTGCTGCTTTATGCACGATGGAGCTTTGGCGACACCTTCCTTCCAGTGGGCAATTGGGTTTATTCCTGCATGGTTACACGGTGTTATGACGTAATTGGACTCAGACCTGTTATCTAGAAGAGTTTTGTTGTGCAAAAATAAAGCCAATTACTCACTGGAAAGAAGATGTCGCCAAAGCCAACTTGTTTACCACCCTTATCGACCTACGGCACATGATTCAGGTGCTATGCACGGTGGCAATCTCCTTCGCTGATAAATTATTTGCAGCCACCTGTAGTTAACCTACTTTTTCCAACTTGTTGAGACTTCATCTGTCGAGCAGCTTATAGTTACCATCTGGCTTGTATTTGCATGCGTTATAATAATTACAAGTGTAACATCGGCATTTATACGATGTTTAGGCTTTTATGTTTTTTTTATTTTCATTTCAGTTGCCACCTGATGAGCCGCTTGGCGAAACAGTTGTAGTGGTTTTATTAATTTATCTCGACGTGTAATGTTATAAATTATATGTATATGCGTATAGCTCTAACCTTGGTTGTTATCGAGCACTGTACCAGCACCGTGAGACTCTCTTTACCTAACACACACACACACATATATTATTTCTGTGCAGCTCAGGAATGCGCTGACTTCTCTTGGCACAGAAACCTTCGGCGGTATTTATCCTTTCCAACTTCACTACAGTCTTACATTAAAACACCATTACATTATCACAATCTTATTCAAATAGAATAATACGGTAGCATGCAATACAAATAACACGTTGTAAGTAGTTAAAACTATCCAAAAATTTAGTTAAAGCTAGCAATCACATAGAAGAAAGACTAACTGATGCATCAACTGTACAACTAAATATCTAATTCAGCTTAAAAAGACTAGTTAAACCAAATTACCCAATTACAAAATAAACAACTGGAGCTTGCTGATAATTGTACCGCACTAAATCCGGGTTACTGATATAAACAAAGGTAATGTTGCCAACTAATTCCCAATTATAGCTAAACAGCAAAGACGGATCACAAACATGAAATGCAATTATATACAACAAATTTAAGCAGAGTGAGAAGATAAGCGAATAAAAGTGACAAACGGCAATACTGGCAGTGGCAATGGTGTAAGCGAACGGCAAAATGGTGGGGTTGGATCGGGATAAATAACGATTGTGCATTTCCGCTTTTATGCAAATTAATCACAAAAACGCAATGGTAGTCTTATTGATCGGCCTCTTCTCGTAGCACCTCTAGGCCGATTTATTTTCGGTGACGTCGAAACATCCTGGCCACCTCGACCCGATTGCTCATGATCAGTCGAAATTTGATTATTATCATCACAAAAAACATTCGTTGCAACATTAGCATTGTTCTGGGTTTTGTCACAGTCCGTAATGTTTAGTTCATTAATCCCCCGTTCAATCAAATGCAATTTCTGAACCGGACGGGCCAGCACTCCAGAGCTGGTTTTTAATTTGTATGTTCGTACGAGGCCGTCCTTACTTGCTATGACTTCAATAACACGGCCGAGAGGCCATTTGGGTCGTGAAATATTTTCTTCGCTGATTAAGCACACGTCGCCAATTTTGAGAGGTGGTTGATCTGAATACCATCTGTTTCTTTTCTGCAATGTGGGAAGATATTCTGACGACCATCTTTTCCAGAAATGTTTTAGCAGCGTTTGCAAATACTTGTATCTTGTGGTAACACTAACTGTTGAATCATCAGGAACAGATGGAATCGTACGCAAGGCTCGACCAATGGCAAGATGACTAGGCGTAATCGCCCGGGGATTTCTGGGATCGCTGCCCAAATAAGTTAGAGGGCGTTGGTTTAAGGCAGCTTCAATATCGGTCAGAATTGTGTACAGTTCAGCATAATTTAATCGCGCTCTTCCAAGAACTTTTCTCAGTGGTTCTTTCAATGAGCGGTTGAGACGTTCGTAAAAGGCACCTCGATGAGGACTGCGCTCAGTAATATAAGACCAAGTAATTCCATTTTCAGCAAAATATTTTTGTACAGTTTCATCATTGAGCTCTCTTCCCAAATAGTCCGAAATAGCAAACTGTATAACCTTTTCAGCCTTTGTAAACGTAAGTTGATTGTCGCTGACAATCTTTTTGCACCATCCTCGACGATTAATCATTCTTCTCAAAGCACACAGAAATTCTTCTGTTGACATGTTATTGGCTAATTCAAAATGTACCATCCGACTGTGCGTGCAGGTAAAAATGCAAAGATAAGATTTTCGCATTCTGCCTGTTTCTTCATTCTTTATATAAACAGGTCCAGTAAAATCGAGTCCAATGTCCGTGAAAGCAAAAGCAGGAGTCACTCGCTCTTTTGGCAACACACCCATCTTTTGCTGCAGCGGTTTACTGGCAAAATGCCTGCAAATTTTGCATTCTTTCAAGGCTTTTCGTACTTCTTCTCGAATATGAATGATGTGAAATCGCTCTCTCAGAACTGCAATTGTCGTATCTTGCGGTGCATGACTATTTGTGTAATGAACATGCAAAATAAGTTTGCGCACCAAATGGTCTCTAGCAGGAAGAATAATTGTTTTCTTTGTAGTTTCAGGCAGATCCGAAAACATAAGACGATCACCACAAACAATCAATTCACGATCACTATCATACTGGGGATTCATGTCCAAAAAGTTACAGTTGCGATGCGGTCGCCCAGTTGTCTGTAGAGCAGTATAGTTTTCAGGAAAGTGCAGTCGTTGAACTACTTTGAAAATGAAATTTTCCGTCAATTTATATTCTTCAGCATCAATACACAAATGAATAAATTTGCGCGTAGCACAATTTCGCCATCTCAAGGCTCTGGCCACCAATCTAACAGTTTTGGGATATGACTCAAAGCACTCAAACATTTCTATTTTAGGAGGAACCACAACTGATAATGAGGTGGTAGCTTTTGAGATTTCTGTGTTTAGTGCTTCTAATAAATCAGGGTTTTCATTTTTCGCAGCAAAAGTATTATGCTGACTTGGCCAGAGAGACCTTTCCAATACAAGCCAGCTAGGACCGTTCCAATACATACTGCTGTTTTTTAAATCAATCAATTTCATCCCACGGCTATGCAAATCCGCAGGATTTTGGGCACCGGGGCAATGTCTCCAAAAACTGGAAGGAAATAAATCATGAATGCTTTGAACTCTGTTTCGGACAAACGTTTTCCACTGAGTGCTAGGCTTAGCTAGCCATGCTAACACCACTTGAGAATCAGTCCAAAGAAACACATCATCAATTGTGACACAGTCTGTCAACGACTCTTTTACATAGTGAGTCAGTTCTGCAAGGCAATGGGCACCCATCAATTCCAATCTGGGAATGGTAGCATTTTTAAGAGGAGCCACCCTTGTTTTAGCCATCAGGTAGGTCACTTGCACGTCGCTCGGAGTAAATTCAGTTCTCATGTAAACTACTGCCGCATATGCTTCTTGTGATGCATCGCAGAAGCCATGTATCTGAACATTCACACCTTCTTTACTTTGATGCAAGCGAAAAGGGCATCGTGGGATTTTTATCGTTTCCAACAACGACAGTTCTTCTGCCCATTGGACATAACTTTCAGCGACTTCTCCACTGATGTGCTCAGACCAATCCACTTTCATTTTCCACAACCGCTGCAAAATTACCTTTGCTCTAACAGTGTATGCAGCAAGAAATCCAAAAACATCAAAATACGACTAACTTTGCTTAATATACTCCGTTTAGTGACAATCTTGTCCGCTTTCATCAGCTTTTCGCTAGCTTTGCAGTAAAAAACATCATCCACTGTTTGCCATTTAAGTCCTAAAGAAGAAGCTTCGCCAAATTCATTTTCATCAAGATCCAACACTAAGTTAGGAAGTCTGGATTCTTTAGGAATGGCTTTCAAAACTTCGCTGCTATTTGTGGCAAACTTCACCAAATTCCAGCCGCCAGACTGAAAAAACTCGACTAGCATTCGCTGCTTTTTGACCACATCTTCGACTGTATCTCCACCAAGATGGACGTCGTCCATATACATATTATTGCGCAGCAAGTTGTACAAAGAATCGCCATACTTTGAAACAATGTGATCTCTTTGAGCATGATGCAGCACACATTGTATCGCGAGAAAAGGACTGCTAGTGATTCCGAACATCAGGCGTTGCATCGCAAACACTTTTGGCATAATAGCAGCGTTGCAATCACGCCAAAGATACAATTGATAGAACTGATGATCATACGTCACTTCAGTTTGACAAAACATTTTCTTTAAATCTCCGTTTAACGCAATTAACGGCATGCGAAATCTTAGTAACACAGATGTTATGTCTGGTAGCAAATTCGGTCCTTTAAGTAAACAATCATTTAAAGAATAACCGTTAGGGCCTTTTGAGCTAGCATCGAAAACAATCCTTACTTTGGTGGAAGTGCTAGATGATTTGAAAATTGGATGGTGTGGAACAAAATAATTGGAACAGCTTTTAACTTTTTCCAATTCTTGCACACTTAACTCTTTGGCAAATCCATGTTCAACATACTGATTAATGGCCTCCGAGTAAGCTTGTCTCTTCAGAGGATGCTTTCTTAAACCCTTTTCTGTAGTCAAGAGTCTTTGATAAGCTTCTTGGTAGTTACTTATCAATTGAGGCGCATTATCTTTGAAAGGCAAACTAACAGCATAAGGCGTGCCGTTGAAAATAACTGAATTATTAAAGGTCTCTACAGCAAAACGTTCCTCTTCAGTAAAAGAATCTCCTTTGTTACATAAGCCAATAGCATCTTGATCCCAAAATCTTTCTACCAATGTTTCAAGACGAGACAATCGAGAAGCAGAGCGATGCTGATTTAAAGAATTAGTTGTTAATAGCATACACTTTGAGGAATCGTCTTCACATGCCGACTGCGCCAGGTATGGCCCAGCAAGAATCCAACCAAACATTGTTTCAATAGCACAGGGAGCGGAACCCGGTTTCTCAGGTCTGGCCACCCTTCCAGACATTATGTCAAAGTAATACTGCCCACCGAGCAGAACATCGACATCAACTTCGCCACGGGGAACAGGATCAGCTAAATGCAGTCCATCTAAATGTCTGTAGCAGGTCGTATTCAAATATACAGGTTCCAAAGAAGAACAAATAACCCCATCCTTTACATGAGCTTGTACAAAAATTCCTTCTTGTGGAGAGTCGAACGTTGGTGTAAGATTAAACTTAACTACATCCATGTGAGTGTTTATACAGGAACCACCAAAACCAGATATAGTTAAGCTTTCCGAATAAAGAGCCGTCATGCTCATTTCATCAGCAATTCGCCTCGTGATAAAACTTTTCTGAGAAAAGGAGTCAAATCCGACGCGAACCATTCTCGTTTGGCTTCCAACACAAACCTTAGCGAGTGCAGTAGGGAGAATCGACGCTGAAGCAGTCAGCCGTATCAGACTTTAAAGTTCGATCGCAAATCGTAGCAACAATGGCATTTGCTCTTTCTTGTGCGGGCTGCTGCTCTGTTATATGCAGCAACTTATGGTGTGGCTTACTACAACCAGGAATTTCACATTTAGCAGTACATTTTCGAAACGTCGATGGGTGATTTTCGGCAGTTCGACCTCGCAAACATTTAAAGCATACTTTTCCAGGTCGACTAATCAATTCATTCAGCCTCTGTGCTGGTGAAAGTTTCAAAAATTCAGGGCATACACTGATGCAATGTTGCTGAGAACACAGAAAGCAGACATTCACGGGCGATATCTTACTGACACCCTGTGCAATTAACGCATGTGCAGATGTTGGTTTGTAGTTTTGCTCCTTTACTTGTCTTTGATTTTGCTTAGCAACAAAACACTGCTGTTTTGAGCCTCCAGATTTATATTTTGAATTAAATGATCCATTAGTTGCTAAAGCTTCCATAGTAGCTAACTCAGCAGTTAAAAAGTCAATCAAGTCCTTGGAGGTCGGAGCAGTGTCGGATTTAATCAAAGGGCTAAGCTTACGAATCCATCTTTCTTCCAAATTGCTTGGAAGTTGATGTTCCATAATCTGAACAAAAACTTGTTCCCATTCAACATTATGCTGAGCCAATATAGCTTTCTTGGCTATCATCTTATCCAAAAGAGCCCTTAATTGCTTGACATTAAGGTCGATTTTTCCACCAGATAGCAAGTCTTTCACATGGCTACGAATAATAGCCTGATTCCGACCAAAACGCTTCTTAATAGCTTCAATAGCAATGTCATAGTTTTCAGAAGTTGTGGGATAGCTGTCTAAAGCACCAGATGCTTCACCTTTCATTGCTGCTTTCAAATAAGTCATTTTGTAAAAACGACTCACCTTAGGATTTTCATGGACCAATGGAGCGAAAGCATCCCAGAACGTGGGAAATTTCATCTTGTCTCCATAAAATACAGGTGGAGAGATACCGCTAGGGAGGCATCCAGCTTGCTTGTCTTGTTCAATTTCAGTTTTCAACTTGGACAAGTAGGACTTGGCAGAAGCAGCTTCATCATAAAAACCTGCCTGCGTGGTCTTATAATGACGTAACATGGCTTCCCTAGGGCCATCATCTTGCAATGAATCAACCTTCGAGTCTACAAAATTCTTCAGGTCTTCCATTGCACCAGTCAGAGCAGACAATATAACTTCAACCTCGTGCAAAGGTTTCAGTGAGGAACAACGTTTATTTAAATCGACCATCAAATCTCTGGCTTCCTTATCAAGCCTACTAAATTTACGATTGATAGCATCAGGGGAAGAGCCACTACTGGAGCTTCCGGCACGTCCCACCTGAAGTTGAGTGTCTGCAAGAAACTTGGCGAGATGCATACGGTCTTCTTGTGACCGGCACCGAATCTCTTCTAATTGCAGCTGAAATCGTCTTTCAGAAGCAAGATGCTGTTTTTGCATCATATCAAACAACAAAGACAACTCACCAAGATTTCCAAAGCTTTTAGAAGTTTCTGGTTCTTCTTCATTTAGGGAAGACACAGAGGCAGCTTCTTGATCCATAGTTTCAACAGGGATATTAGCTTCCTCAGCAAGTCGCATCTCAACTACTCTTTCTACAAGCAGGTCTTTACTTCCTGTGGTTTTTTTGCCTTTTGATTCAAGTTCATTTTGGAGAACAGATTTCTTCAATTTGGACACAGTTGAACGAATTCTAATTTTCCTTCTAAGAACTTGGTCTTCATCAGCACCTTCTAAATTAACACCAACAGCAAGACTTGGCTGATTCTGCGAACTTTCAGGAACAGATTGCATCACGAAAGAATACAGTTAAACTTCAGCTCACTTGAATAGAGTAGTGCAATGAAAGCAGCCAACAAACAAATCGTTATTTATTATTTCTGTGCAGCTCAGGAATGCGCTGACTTCTCTTGGCACAGAAACCTTCGGCGGTATTTATCCTTTCCAACTTCACTACAGTCTTACATTAAAACACCATTACATTATCACAATCTTATTCAAATAGAATAATACGGTAGCATGCAATACAAATAACACGTTGTAAGTAGTTAAAACTATCCAAAAATTTAGTTAAAGCTAGCAATCACATAGAAGAAAGACTAACTGATGCATCAACTGTACAACTAAATATCTAATTCAGCTTAAAAAGACTAGTTAAACCAAATTACCCAATTACAAAATAAACAACTGGAGCTTGCTGATAATTGTACCGCACTAAATCCGGGTTACTGATATAAACAAAGGTAATGTTGCCAACTAATTCCCAATTATAGCTAAACAGCAAAGACGGATCACAAACATGAAATATGGCGGATCACAAACATGAAATGCAATTATATACAACAAATTTAAGCAGAGTGAGAAGATAAGCGAATAAAAGTGACAAACGGCAATACTGGCAGTGGCAATGGTGTAAGCGAACGGCAAAATGGTGGGGTTGGATCGGGATAAATAACGATTGTGCATTTCCGCTTTTATGCAAATTAATCACAAAAACGCAATGGTAGTCTTATTGATCGGCCTCTTCTCGTAGCACCTCTAGGCCGATTTATTTTCGGTGACGTCGAAACATATATATAAAATAGTCACTTAGCTTCACAGTGCTCAACAGCAAGCTTGCCGAAGTCGTAACATATTTCTATTTGTACAGCTACAGAATAGACATTAAAAACATTAAAACCACAACAGTTTTGCCTAGTGGCTTATCAGGTGGTGCGTCTGCAAAATACTTATAAAACACTATAAAGCGCTCTAAAAACCGGCCTAAAAATGTAAAAATTAACCAATAAGTACAATACATTTGAAAATTCAGCAAGTAATGCAACTCGTCTTAGAAGTTAGGAAAGATATCAATTAAGCCGCTGGTGGTACTGGATGATATGACTTTTGGATGAAGGTTGATTGCCAAACTCAAAGCTCTAGAGAAGGACGGGATCGAAAATAGTGTTGGTACTACAAAAAATTTTTAAATTTAAATTTGTTGGTGTGGCGGCATTTTCCCATCAGTTCGGTTCTCTTGTTCAATGATGTAGCGGGATATGCTTGGAGAATAGCGCACTTTTCTGTGAGACACTGCATGCATGTCCTTGCCCCTGGTTGGAAAGGGGTGGTTTGTGTGACAATTTCCCAAGTGATTTGGTGGCTTTTTCCATTGGTTTTGTCAAGCCAAAATGTCTTTGAAAGATCGATAGCATTGCTTTTTCGTTGGTATTGAAAGCTCTGACTGTGGTAAAAACGGGCTTTGAATTCCGTTTCACAGAAACCGAGATAGTGCATGGTGCTGTCATCAAATGTTAATGTAGCTTTATATATGATACACTTTTCACGGCACTTTCCTTTCCTTGCAGACGCACCACCTGATGAGCCACTAGGCGAAACAGACTGTGGTGGTTTTAATGTTTTTATTGTCTATTCTGTAGCTGTACAAATAGAAATACACACACACACACTCTACGTATAAAATAGTCACTATCTTCACAGTGCTCAACAGCAAGCTTGCCAGAGTCGTAATTTATTTCTATAGTGGATGATAACTTTTTTTGTTTACCAATGTTTAGAAACTTATACTTGGCTTATTATTGAAACGGTAAAATGGGAGTAGTCCAGCCTACTATTTTGCATACTTGAAATCATAATAAAACATTTTAAAAGTTTCAAAAATGATGAAAAAAGCCGTTAGATCAAGTGGAAACAGCTTATGTTCAGCGATGTAAAACCTTTTTTGTGTTGCCTGAGTGATTGTAAAGAAAATCCCCAAATCCTAAGATCTACAAACCATAGAAAGCTGGTTCGTGGCTTAAATAAAGCAGAAGGTAATATTTCCAATGTAAGTTTAATGCATTTATTAGTTCTGATATCAGCGGAAAGAGAAATAAAACGAAATAACTGATTTTTGAGATTATTTCAGAGTGTCCTTGCACCTAAGACCTCATTTTTTTTCTTGCAACATTTAAATTTTGTTTCCAGTTTTGATTACACTGGTCAGCACGATTTTTGGTGCAACAAAGATGGGAGGCGTTTTGCGAGTTTTCGAGGGTGCTGCTTGCATAAATGAAGTCCGGTTTTTGGTATCAAATCTGGATTTTTTGCTATCGTCATCACACCTGATGCAAAACGTCATCTTTTTGCATGTCATCTGCTTCTCACATCTGTGCATCAATAGATTGATTTTTAGCGTTTGTTGGGTTGATAAGACGCTTGATATCGTTTTGGACTGCATTGTTGACGAGCGTGGTTTTACATATTGACAAAGTTTTAATAGCAGTCGGTGCTCGGTTTAACATGTAGGCTATTTGTATCGTTAAAAGTTTGCTTGGTGGCCAAAATTGTTAATATTTTTGTATATTTTATCATATTGTAGCTGATCACAGAAAACGGTAGTGAGCAGCAGTTAAATTCAATTAACTGCCATAGTTATACACATAATGTGCACCTGGGTGAAAGGCACACCCTATTTTTGATGCAAAAAATGCACAAAGTTTTTTAAATAAAATTTGGCGCTTTTGTACTCGTTGCCAAGAGAATGAACAACGTAAAGCGAGCAGGCTAGCTTGTTGCTTTACATAGCGTGTTTTTTAACCGCATAATATAGAAATTCCCATGTAAAGAGTGAGGTAAACTTCGCAATATAAGCTTTATTAAACTAAAAATAAGGCATATGTCTGTAAAACATAAATTAACAAATCTTTA
The DNA here is from genome assembly GCA_963675345.1 of Trididemnum clinides. Classification (NCBI taxonomy): domain Eukaryota; kingdom Metazoa; phylum Chordata; class Ascidiacea; order Aplousobranchia; family Didemnidae; genus Trididemnum; species Trididemnum clinides. Next base: position 2,268,917 of record OY776290.1, on the reverse strand, counting down.
CTTAACAAGCTACTTAACAAAACATAATCTTATAGAAACTAGATAACAAATCTCTACAAATATCAACAGCAACGCAGTTGCTGCAATTGCACGCGCAGAATCCAAAAGGTCATCGCTGAAGGCAACTGCGCGCTTCAACGCGATAGCACTTCATTCTCCCCCACAAGCAAAAACAGCCCAGCATCAAACAATAGCAACAAATGACATAATCACATATAAGGCACGGCACCATAGCGGTCTACTGGTTTTTGTGCACGTGTTGAACGGCGCGGCAATATAACATCGTTTTCATTAGTAGTTTCACTACCGGTAGTGCTTTCACATGGTTCATTTGCTGGGTTTTCGACAACAGAGTTATCATTTACCTCGGGGTCATTTTCAACATGTACCATAGGTTCGTTTTCAACACGTGTCTCTGAGCCAGAAACATCAGTTTCCACATTTTGTTGCTCACAACACGGAGCCAAATCTCTTATGGAAACAGAAGTTTTCCGACCATTGTTAAAGCGAACACGAGCGTAAGTAGGATTGAGCTCCTACAGTTGTGCTTCGTCAACAAGGGAATCCCCTATGTTGCGAACATGTCGTTTAACATAAATGGGGCCCGGTTTCAACCAACTTGGCAGCGACATACCACTTACAGAACGGCGAGTATGAAGAAACATACGCTCATGAGGTGTGCAATTAATAGACGAACAAAGCAATGATCGAATACTATGCAAGGCATCAGTCATGAGCAGCTCCCAATGCGTTACAGGCAACTTGCGAGATTTTAATGCCCCCAGAATAGCCTTCCAAATTATGTCATCATACTTTTCGCACTGGCCATTACCCCTTGGATTATAACTAGTAGTTTGGCTGGTAGCCACACCATGCGACAATAACCATGATTTAAGTTCATAAGATGACCAACGGTCAGAGTGAATGAACGCACATGTACCAAAAATAGAAAACAATTGAGTTAAACAGTTAATACCAGTAAGGAGTGTCATGTCACTACATGGGAATGCAAACGGAAATCGTGTATATTCATCAATAACAGTTAGAAAATAACGGTTTTTTGTCGTGCTAGGCAGCGGGCCTTTAAAGTCTAGATTAAGTATTTCAAAAGGCTGAGTTGATTTGATCAAGCACCTTCCTTGTAATTGCACGAACTGAGGTTTTATTTCTTGGCATTCTCTGCATTCAGATGTCATTTGTCGAATCTCCGATAGTGAATAAAGAAGGTTCTTGCTTCGCACAAAATGCACCATTCTTGTAACTCCAGGATGACAAAGAGAAACATGCAACTCTTTCAAATGTGAAGTGCCAATGGTTCCACAAAATGCACGGGAAAGGGTATCTGGCCCAATCATTTTCTTTCGAGGCCGATGAAGGATTGTAAAATGAAATGAAGATAAATCCATTCTCCATCTCATGATTTTTTCATTTTCAATTTTGCTTGCGTGCAGACGATCAAACATAAAGGAAACACTCTTTTGGTCTGTCACGAGTGTAAAGTGTCGTCCTATTAAAAGATGTCTCCATTTTCTAACCGCCTCTACTACAGCGTACGCTTCTTTTTCCACTGAAGAGTGTCGTTGTTCTGCCGGGGACAAAGTTCTTGAGTGAAATGCTATTGGGCGGTATTCTTGATTTAAGGTACCTGCAATAGCGAAATCGGAAGCATCGGTTTCAACAGTCAACGGCAAAGTATTGTCAATAGGATGTAGAGCAGCCGATGCCAAAGCTTGTTTTAAAACATCAAACGCGAACACCGCATCACTCGACAAAGGTAAAGTAGATTTAATCAGTGGTCGAATTTTGTCGGAATAAGACAGTATCCATCTGGCGTAATACGCAAACAGTCCAATCAGACGTTGTAGTTCTTTGTTTGTTTTTGGCGCACGCATTTCCAGCAGTGACCGCACTCTTTCAGGGTCCGGCTTTATTGATTGATGTGCCACCTTGTATCCCAAAATCGAAATTTCTTTCTGGGAAAATTGAGTTTTCTTTTCATTGATAGTAAGGTTCCATGCTCCTGCCCAGAGACGTAGCAGCCGCCCCCCAAACCCCCCAATTGGGGGGGGGCCCAGGCCAACTTTGGGGGCCCAAGTTAGTCTGAAATTGCTTTTTGGCTACGTGACTATTTTCAGTTCAGCAGACTTGTTTACAACCGATTTAAACTGTAGGAAGAAATTGGCTTGTGACATCATAAGTGAATGCAACGTCATTTTATCTCGCAGAATCTAGAATATTTCGATTGATTTTCTGGTAGAATCTTGAATATTCGATTGACGTAACAATGCCGTTGTTACGCAACAATCATAGAATGGTCTGGAATTCTGTTTGGCTATAAATGCCGGGACAATATATATACACTGCAGAGTGCAGATAAAGTATTTTATTGACATTGTATAGAATGAAACGTTCAAAAAGTGGTGCTCAAAAGAGAAAAGAAGCAGCCACTGCTCGAGATGCTGTAGCGAAATTGCCCAAGATGACAGATTTTTTCAAGATTACTGAGCAGAGTAGACCTGGCACTAGTACCGAGAGGGATGAAGAAAACTATAGTGTACAAGAAAAAGAAGACTATGACGATCAGCATCAAAGTGATTGTGAATTTCCAGAAAATGTAAGTTGTGATTTACCTGCCAATACGCAACCTTTAATATCAAAAATAACTGAATCTCAATTTACCCCTATCCCTGATGACCCATGTAAATGGCCTGAAAGTATTTCTGATGCTCAACGATGTGATATAGTAAAGCGTGGACCACATCAACTAATAATGAATTTTCCATATAATAACACAACTCCAAGGCGACGTTTTTCCTCCAACCATTATAAACGTGTGTTACCTAATGGCGAAAGTGTTTCACGGTCGTGGCTAGTTTATTGTGGGGAATCAGATCAAGTTTTTTGCTTTTGTTGTAAGCTATTTGGAAAAACACTAAGCCCCTTTTGTAGTGGTATAAATACATGGGAGGGTTTTTCGAAAAAACTGAAAGACCATGAAAACGGCATTTCCCACCAAGAATGCTGCAGTCAATGGATGTTGCTAGCTGAAGGGATAAGAAATTCATCCACTATCGACAAACGCGAGATGAATATTTTTTTCAATGAAAGACGTTTTTGGAGAAATGTTTTAGAGAGACTTATCGACATTGCCTTGTTTCTATCGGAAAGGAATCTTGCTTTTAGAGGATCCGAAGAAGTCTTAGGATCTCCTCACAATGGAAATTTTCTGGGTATATTTGAGCTTTTGGCAAGAAGAGATCCGATCCTAAAAGAGCTTCAAGACAGAATCAAGAATAAAAACACTAAAGATCACTATTTGAGTCCTACCATACAAAATGAACTAATTGAATTGCTAGCGACAGAAGTTGAAAAAGAAAATTTACAGCAATTGAAATTGGCAAAATATTTTTCTATAATTTTGGACTGCACTCCAGATATGTCACATCATGAACAAATGTCTGTCATTCTCCGTTATGTACTATGTAATGAAGAAGCTGCTGTTGTTAAAGAAACATTTTTTGGCTACTTGAGAATAAGTGACAGTACTGGGAAAGGCTTGTTGGACGCTTTCTTAGAAAAAGCGACCGAACTGCAACTCGAATTGTCTGATTGTCGAGGTCAGTCATATGATAATGGTGCTAACATGAAAGGAAAACATTCTGGGGTCCAAGCAAGAATGCTAGACATCAATCCCAAAGCTGTTTACGTGCCCTGTGCAAACCATACCCTTAACTTAGTTGTTGTTGACAGTGCTAATTCATCGACGGAAGCATTGACATTTTTTGGAGTACTTACAAGGTTGTATGTGCTGTTTTCTTCCTCTGCTCAGCGTTGGGAAATTTTGAAGAAACATGTGGAGCTGTCCATAAAGTCACAATCTGATACTCGTTGGGAAAGCAGAATTAAATGCATCAAACCTCTTCGATACAATTTAAAAGAGGTGTTGCTGGCACTGAAAGACTTGGAAGCCATTTCCATAGAAAGAAAAGATGGAAGAGCTGCCTCAGAAACAAAATCGTTGATAGCTCATTTATCAAAATGGAGTTTTCTTTTGTCGGTGTTTATTTGGTATGATATCCTATTCCAAGTCAATAAAGCAAGCAAGATTCTTCAATCGTATGGAGTCTCTTTTCATACAATGGAAACGGAAATCCAGGCAACTGAAAAGTTTTTGCAAAACTATCGCACAACGGGTTATGACAGTGCCGCAACATCTGCTGTTGAAATAGCACAGGAATTGGATATTGATCCTTCTTTTCCTCCGTCAAGAAGTGGAAAGAAAAGAAGATTGTTTGATTACCAAGGTGAAGAGGAACAACGGGCTACTCCTGAACTGAAATTTAAAAGCAACTTTTTCTATCCATTAGTAGACCAGGCTATGATGTCAATAAAGGAGCGCTTTAATTTGTTACGTGAGGTTTCTTCCGCCTTTTCGTTTTTGTACACACGAGACAAACTTTTGCTTGTGCAACAAGAAAATGCTCTTCTTACTTGCTGTAAAGAGTTCCAAAAAAAGTTCGGTGACATTGATTCTGATGAAATGAGCGCTGAGCTACAGCGGTTTGTTTTAATTTTACAAAAAAAACGCAATCTCAAAACGGCTCAAGACTTTCTGAACTATCTTCTAAAGACTCATTTATTTGAATTGTATCCGAATGTGTACATCGCACTTCGAATCTTACTAACTTGCCCCGTGACTGTTGCCAGCGCTGAAAGAAGCTTCAGCAAATTGAAACTGATCAAAACTTTTAATAGAACGTCTATGACAGACAGTAGACTATCTTCATTAGCCATGTTGTCAATCGAAAATGACTGCGCCCGATCTCTTGATTATGACAATGTCATAACAGCATTTGCGAACAAAAAGGTTCGCTCCAGACTATTTAAATGATACTGTGTTTTTATAACTTTTTCATGTTTTTCAGTGTCATTGCTTTCGTTTCGCAGTGTCTGCATAAATGTCCTACTGAACTCTGGCATCGGTGCCGAATTTTTGATGACTTGCACCTTCGGTATCGGCATGCTTTATTCTGACATTAGCCTGTTTACTTATGTACAAATTGTGGTGTATTTTCTTAATGCAGCTTTTCAATTTTACACCTCTAAAGTGATATGACCTGTGCGCAGGGGCTCTTGCGCTTACTTTGGGGGGGGCCCAAAGTTGGAGTGCTACGGGACTGCTCCTGCCGCATCATTAAATGCCTTTAGGTTGGAGTCATGCTCTTCCTGATCTTCGCCAGCGATAGTGATATCGTCCAAGTAAGAAAAGCAACCACGTAAATCATTCTCAGTCACAAAAGCGTTGATTGCTCTTTGAAACTCGGGTACGGCATTTGTAAGTCCGAAAGAAAGTCTGCACCACTAATATAATTCTTGACCTGCTTGAAAAGCAGTAAATTCTCGATCTCTTGGGTTTAATTCAATCTGATGGTAAGCAGATTTTAAATCTACGGTGGTAAACACTTTATATTGGGAAAGTTCTAAAACAATGTCCTCTATTTGAGGAAGAGGATAAGCATCAAGTGATGTGTAGCGGTTAATAGTTATGCTGTAGTCTATCACCATTCGACGTTTCCCACTTTGTTCATTCTTTACCACCACAACTTGCGCCCTCCATGGAGAATTACTGGGTTCAATTAGGTCTTCTTTTAAAAGTCGTTTCGTTTCTTCGTGAATAAATTCAGCATCATTTTTCGAAAATCTTCTGGGCTTGTCAGCAATAGGTTTGCAATCTTTGCTTAGATGACTAAACAGCTTCAGATACGGCACACACATTTTCGCAAGTCCATTCAACGTAAGTGCCGGACGACTGCCATCAAAGCTAACGGTGACTTTCGAATGCTCTTGAAAAATCTTCTCACCAATGATGACATCAGTAGCTAAGTTATTTAAAACATGGAAAACAACATTTGGGTATTCGTTGTTTGCAATGTTTAACTTAGCTATGCATTGTCCTTGGATCGGCATTTTGACAGAAGTTTCGGCAAGAGTCACTTCACCTATTTTGTCATAGATTTTAAGGGTGTGTGCTTTAGCAAATCTTTTGTCGATATAACAGTCTGAAGATCCGGTATCCATAAGTGATCTAGCTTTACCGCCGTTAAGTTTTACATCAAACAAAACTTTATTTGAATTTTGTACAACCGAAGCAGAAATTGGAGCTAAAGTGGCCCCACTAATCGCATTTGATGTATGATCACGACTGTAGCGCAATTTTATCAGTCTCTTTCGACATACTTTGGCGTAATGTCCAACTCTATTACAGTAGTTACATGAAGCAGCTTTAGCTGGACATACATTTCTTGCATGAGTAGATTTTCCACAAAAATAACATGTCGACTTTGCAAAGAAGCAAGACTGTTCATCGCTGGTTTGGTTTGCGTGCGTTTCTGCTACCTCCGGTGGCTCCTTTTTCAATGGATCGCTTGCAGCAATATCACAGGTAGTGGTACCTTGAAAAGTTTCAGAACTTTTGTAAGCTAATTCTTGAGCTCTAGTTTAATCATATGCCTGCTGGAACGTCAGTGTTCTATTTTCTAACAAACGTAGCCGAATCGGTGTTGAAGACATGCCAGCAATAAAAGCATCACGCATTAATTCTAATCGATGCTGATTTGGTTTACTCGTGCCCTTTTTGTTTAATCTTTTTTTTAATGATTTTGCGTGCTTGCCCGTATCTAAAATAAGTAATTAATCCGGTTTGCGTAGTTTGCCTAGCGCATCTCGCACTACAATCTATTTGGATCTCCTTTGTTGCAGTAGCAGTAGTAGTTTGTTCTTTGTTAAGGAAGCTGGGCACCTGTTTAGAATTATTTTAGTTTTCGAATAGCATGTAGCTTTGGTTAGAATTTGTTTAATTAACAACATTTTTATTTGATCTAGACTTGTGTAGCTAGTACTTATGTTCATAATCTATCCTGTCTCTGAAATCTATTTCGGCTCGCCACTTTTGTAAGTAATTAGTTTATTAATTCGTTTATGAGCACATTATTTGTTATTTTATGTTTTAGGGTTACGAGAGAAAATACATCTACGTAAACCAAGCGAGTGTTTGAAACAGAGGCACGCGGTGTTCCCCCAAATCAGTAACCAAAAAGCGGCTACAAAGCTTGGTGAGATTGTTCTTGTTTTGTTTGAATAAAAATCGCTTAGAATGGAGAGATATGCTCGACTAAAAGCACGGAGAACAAGTTTGAAAAGTTCTGTGACGAGACAATTGAATAGCTTGGGAAACTATGTAAACGTAGACACTCTAAGTAAATCAATTTTTGAACAAAAAAGATCTTCCCTACAGTCAACTCTCAGTAGTTTGCGATCTAATTTAGATGCCATCTCCGAGACCTTATTAAACGTGCCCGGAGATGAGCATGAAAATGCATTACAAGATTTGGAAAAAAATGAGCTTGAATATGAAACTAGGGAAGACGACCTCGCAAATTTAGAACAAGTTTTTGACGCAAGAATGGCAGAAGCAGAATCTAAATCTAAACCTACTGAATTATCTAGTACCAAAACAAAGCCTAAATTTAAACCAAGGGATCTTCGTATTCCCAAATGGGACGGTGATGTTGTTAATTTCAATTCGTGGAAATTGCGCATAACTGATTATTTCAAGTTAACGGGGCTCGATAGTGATCAAGAGCAATTAGCTATTTTGTTGTATGAAGAAGCTCTCCCTGCCACGTTGCAACTTACCCTGCAAGATTGCGTGTCTGTACATGAAGCCAATGGCGTTTGGGAAAGACTTCATGAAAAATTTCCCCCGGAAAGCATACCTAGAGCTATTTTGTTTAAACTAAAGGAAACAAAACCAATGGCCTCAAATTCCGCGCGTGAAATGAGAAGAGTGCTAGAAAAAATTAAGGAATATTCTCGTCGCGCTAAAGATGCTAATTGCAATGGCGATTTGAATTGTCATGTTAGTCTCGATTTAATCGAACAAAAACTCACAACTACTTTAGTTCGCAATTTTCGTCGTTATTTGCATTCCGAAAATGAACAAGCCTCGGTTGATACGCTTATCAAATTCCTGCAAACTGAAACAGAGTTGAAAGAAAGATTCGCAAATGAATTGTCTTTGAATGTAACTAGTAAACCGAAAAGCTCCACGATCAATCAAGTGCGCTCAAATTCTGATGATCGTTGCACTTTATGTAACAAATCACGCCATAAGTTTGTTGAATGCGAAAAATTTATGAGTTATTCACCCCTACAAAGAACTGACGCAATGAGACGCCTACATCGGTGTTTTACTTGTCTTTCACCAATGCACAAAGATCCTAGAGACTGCTATTATCGGCGCCGATGCACGAGTTGTAGTCGATCTCATCACACTTTACTAGCTTGCGTATCCAAACCTGAGCAAAACAAGATTCGCGTTGAAAATTCTCAGCAAAACTCTTCGCTAAATGCCAATGCTTCAAGCTTTCAACTATCTCAGCCTTCTGTACGATCGACAAATGAATGTGCACCTAACTTTCGTTACTCGCCCACGGCTTTGGTAGAATTATTAGACACTAACGGTACTTGGCATAAAGCCGTAGCTCTTTTTGACTCCGGAAGTGATGTTACTTTAATTAAAAAGGACATTGTAAAGAAACTTCAGTTAGAGCGTCATCCAAAAACTTTTAAGTTTGGTGTAGCTGGTGGCGGCTATCGCTATGAAAAGTCTGCTATCGTGTCGGTTTGGATTCGTCGCTTCGACAAAAGGTCTTGTCGATACAACATTAATGCTTTAGAATTAGAAAAGCCAGCTCACCCGTCTCACTGTTTAAAAAACGAGTTGTTTGAAGACCTTTCTTATCTAAAAGCAATCAAAAAGTATTTGCCTAAAGAAAACAGCGAAGTTGACATATTGATTGGATATGATTATGCGAATTTAATGGCCCCTATGTCCTATCTAAAACATCCTACTGAACCGGACAATTATCCTACAGCTGCAGAAACGTCTTTAGGGTGGTATGTTTTTGGACCTAATCAATCAGAATCCCTTCCTGAGGGATTTGTACAATCGCAACATGTCCGTTTGGTTGAGAATGATTTACTTTGCGTAAAGTCTTGATATAAAGCGAATTTATCTGGGGTCAAGCCAACTGAAATATGTACTTGTTCTAATAACGATATAAAAGAATCCCAGTTCCTAAAGCACGTGAAAAAGACTATTCATCTGACTGAAGATGGACGTGTCGAAGTGTCTATGCCCTGGAAAGAAGGCTTTCCTGTTTGTCTCAAATTTAATAGGCATCAGGCTTTGTCTAATCTAAAATTGCTTGAACGCAGACTCGTGAAATCCAATCTATTGCAAAGCTACAACGAGGAGATGAGCCAGATTATCAAAGAATTCGCAGAACCTGTTCCAGAAGAAGAAATTTCTTGGCAAAATGGCTGGTATTTGAATCACTTTCCAGTTCTCAGTCAGGAAAATCAACATCCTGCAGAATTGTATGGAATTCCGCCGCGAAGTACAATGAATTTTCACTCAATGATGGTCTTCACAAAGGACCAGACTTGCTCAACAACCTATTTCATGTCCTGATTGCTTGGCGCAACAACACTATTGCTATTGCTGGTGACATAAGGAAGATGTTCAATCAAATTGAAATGAAGCCCGCTGATAGAATCTATCACAGATTTTTATGGAGAAACGGAAATATCCGTCAACCACCCAATGACTATCAATGGAAACGACTTCCTTTTAAAGACAAACCCGCACCTGATCTTTCCATTAGTGCCCTCCATTATCTAGCTGATAAACTGTCATCAATGCATCCCATTGCCTCGCAAATTATCAAGCATCACTGTTACATGGATGATATTGTCACTTCGCTCCCTTCTGAAGATGAAGCGATCATAGCCAAAGAAGGTATCAATGTGATATTAGCTAAGGGAAAATTTTCTGTCAAAGGTTGGCACTCGAATTCATTAAAAGTTGATGAGTTTCCTGACCAACCAACATTGTGCGTGTTAGGTCATGATTGGGATAAATCTAATGATATGTTCAAGCCCAAAATTCCCAATTTAAAAATAACCGACTCTCTTACTAAAAGAACCATCCTTGGGGTTATCTCAAAGTTTTGGGATCCTATTGGAATTTTCGCTCCTGTCACCTTACGGTTACGAATATTGCTTCAATCTTTGTGGCTTTTGCGTATACCCTGGGACGACCCTGTAAGCAAAGAAATTGAATCAAACGTATTGTATATAATCGAAGAAATGCAAGCTCTCAATCAAGTGGAACTGCCACGATCTGTAAAACCTGACAATGTGACTGGCAATGCAGAACTCCATGGATTTTGTGACGGAGGAGAGCAAGCATATGGTGCCGCAATTTGGCTGCGGTGGCCTACCTCAGATGGATTTGTTCTTCAATTTGTTGCTGCTAAATCCTTTGTAGCGCCCATCAAACGGAAATCTACACCGAGACTGGAGCTGCTGGGTGCACTCATCCTCTCTCGTATGCTGACTTCTATTAAAACTATCATTGCTGCTTCTAATGTGTATATGTGGACTGATAGCGCTGTTGTTCTTCATTGGTTATCTAAGCCCTCATCGAAATTTAAGGCCTTCGTTTCAACTCGTGTACAAGAAATTCAAGAAAGTTTGTCCGATATCCCTGCATGTTTTAAATACATTGATAGCAAATTAAACCCTGCTGATGCATTAACGAAACCTATTCATGTTTCTAAGCTAGCAAAATGGCATTTAGGGCCTCAGTTTCTTGTATTGCCTCCAAAAGAATGGCCTCTAGGTAAACCCCCTTTGGATAAACTTTCCTCAACGGCACAAGGTGAGGAAAAATGTCCTTCTCCTTTTGTACTGCACTCAGAACAGTTGATCGATTTTACATCACATTTATTAGCACGTATTTCGTCATGGCAAAAATTAGTTCGGGTAGTGGCATGGTTAGAAAGACCTTTAATAAATCGCGAGAATAGAATTTCTATTTTAACGTCACGTGAACTAACCAATGCAAAATTGTGTTTGTTTTGGATCGCACAGGATTATTTGAGAGAGCCTGAACAACAACGACTTCGTAAAAGAATGAATCTGAAGGCTCTAAACACTCAACCTGCCCTCCTTCGCATATGTGGACGTTTATCAAACTTTTCGTATAACGATGAAGTAACCAAACCTATTGCCCTGCCTAGCAACAACAAAATTGTGGTATTATACGCAGATTATATGCATCGAAAGCTCGGGCATCAAGGTTATCGTGTAGTTATTCTTAATTTGCGTGTAGAAGGTATTTACATTCTACGTGACAAACAACTATTGAAGCAAATTGCTGCTCGATGTATAACTTGTCGAATCAATAGACGCAATTTGATGAAACAGCAGATGGGACAATTGCCCACATTCAGATTTAAAGTAAACCAACCCCCTTTTACATCAGTTTCTATGGATTTTTTTGGCCCCATTAAACTTCGAAAAATAAGAAATGTTGTAATCGATGGATGTGTATTACTGATAACTTGCAACACCACAAGAGTCGTTCACCTTGAAGTAACTGAAACTCAATCTACAAATGATTTTATCTTAGCTTGGCGACGTTTTGTATCTAAACGAGGTACTCACCCTGTTCATGTTTTTAGTGATCAAAGAAAGTGTTCATTGGTGCTGAAAACCCCATCAGACAATGGATTAGTGGGTGGAATAAAACAATCATAGCTGACTTTATGGCCGCTCATCACACCTCATTTATGTTCGAGTGGAAGTACAATATTTCACAAGCTAGTCATATGAATGGAGTGGCAGAATCGTTGATAAGAAGCTGCCGCAAAGCCTTTGATGCAGCTTCTAACTACCGCACTCGAGCATACACTCGAAATGAGTGGGAAACTATTGTTGCAGAAGCTAATTATCTTTTGAATTCCAGACCTTTGTTTCCTAAATCTGTTGATGATCTAGATGAAGAACCCTTCACTGGGAATACACTGCTTTATCCGCACGGACAACCCTCAATTCCACAACCTCAAATGATCGAGCCATTGGACCCCCGAATATCCTATAAATCCGTTCAATCTTTCGTTAAACAATTTTGGGAAGCGTGGATTCGCCACATGCCACCACATTTACTTTTTCGAAATAAATGGTTCCGACCACGGAAGAATCTGAAAACAGGAGATTATGTAATAATACTGGAACCCGGGATGAAAGGCCGAGCTGCGCCCCGCGGTTTATGGGAACACGCCATTGTCACTAAGACCTTCCCTAGGATTGACGGACTTGTACGAAAATGCGAATTGCGTCTCTCTGGTCAACGAACGCTAATACGACCTATTCACAAACTTTGCTTAATAGCAACCGCTGAAGAACTGAACTATGATAGTTAGACCTACTGTTTTGTTATCGCGTGTAATGTATATTTATTCCGTGTGACGACATATAGTTTATTTGATGTGCTTATTGTGTTTTTACTCCACTTTGTCCCCTCTGGTTCCGGGTTTTACCAAAAATAAGTTTTGTTATCGCTGCTCAATTCCTTTCCGCGCTTGGCGGGGAGTGATTTGGTTTACTCGTGCCCTTTTTGTTTAATCTTTTTTTTAATGATTTTGCGTGCTTGCCCGTATCTAAAATAAGTAATTAATCCGGTTTGCGTAGTTTGCCTAGCGCATCTCGCACTACAATCTATTTGGATCTCCTTTGTTGCAGTAGCAGTAGTAGTTTGTTCTTTGTTAAGGAAGCTGGGCACCTGTTTAGAATTATTTTAGTTTTCGGATAGCATGTAGCTTTAGTTAGAATTTGTTTAATTAACAACATTTTTATTTGATCTAGACTTGTGTAGCTAGTACTTATGTTCATAATCTATCCTGTCTCTGAAATCTATTTCGGCTCGCCACTTTTGTAAGTAATTAGTTTATTAATTCGTTTATGAGCACATTATTTGTTATTTTATGTTTTAGGGTTACGAGAGAAAATACATCTACGTAAACCAAGCGAGTGTTTGAAACAGAGGCACGCGGTGTTCCCCCAAATCAGATGCTGTTCCGCAGTCACATTTTGACAGTCATATTCTTTACTTAAATAATCAAGTCGCAACACAAATTGGTCAATGGATTCACCTGCTTGTTGCTTGCATAGGCGGAGTTTATGTCGTGCAGCAATAACATTTTTTGGTTTGACGTAAAGATTTTGTAGCGTCTGAATTGCCGTGTCATATTTATTGGTATCGGCAATATGACAATAAACTTTGTATGATATTAAATTTGTCAAAACTTGAAGTTTATCATGCTGGATTTCTGCTGCCGTTAAAGCAGATAAGTAATAGGTGAATGTTTTGTACCAATTCTTATATTCAGCACTCGCATTGACTGTTCCTGGTTCTACATCTAAGCGCTCTGGCTTTAAGACTTTGTCCATAATTTAGTTTAATAAATTAAGCTAAACTTCGCAATATAAGCTTTGTTAAACTAAAAATAAGGCATATGTCTGTAAAACATAAATTAACAAATCTTTACTTAACAAGCTACTTAACAAAACATAATCTTATAGAAACTAGATAACAAATCTCTACAAATGTCAACAGCAACGCAGTTGCTGCAATTGCACGCGCAGAATGCAAAAGGTCATCGCTGAAGGCAACTGCGCGCTTCAACACGATAGCACTTCAAAGAGCATGTAATTTTTATGCACTAATTCAAGAGCGTTTGATGCGCTTTATCAGGACAGAGCATGATAAAACAACAATGTTAAAAGTCACATTACTCGATTCAAAAATACTGTTTTGCTTCTTTCACAAAAAAGGCAAAACAGCCTGATGGCAATAAACTAATGTGACCTGTTACACTATTTGTTGGAGGTAAAAACCTATAGCAGTTAAGCAACACCTCCACAAATTCTTGCTTGGTCGCTTTGCCTTTTCGTTTCTGACAAATGCCAGGATTTTGAAATCTAGCAGGTATATTCATTTCTCTCATTATTATTGTTGTTCAGTGTCGTGTGTAATAGTGGTGGTCATGAATAAAAAGAGAATGAATGAATGAATGAATTCAGGTTACAAAAGACATCAACTTTGATTCAATCTTTGGTAGCTATACAAGTACAGTCATACCTCACCTTTACGAACTAATTCGGTCATACCTCACCTTTACGAACTTTACGACAGTGAGACAAGACCGCAGAAAATATTGCACAACGATTGTAATTAATATAATACTTCAGTTGTTTGATAAATTACAAAATTTGTTGGTTCTTTGTTGAAGCTGTTACTTCTAAAATCTATTTCGTAATTCCAAGGTTTCGTAAAGCGGGAGTTCGTAAAGTGAGGTATGCCTGTAGTAGTATAATGTCTCGCAGTGTTAAAAGAAGAAAGTGTAATCGAATGCTGACGCTATTTGTTATACTATTTCTGGTTGCTCTACTTTAACAAAGCAACGAAGAAATATTTGCCCTTTTTTCAAAAAAGCGTATTACGCCTACTTCGGTATGAAACTTGGTGATCAGGGCAAGAAATGGACTCCGCATGCATTTTGAGCACCTCAAAGGTGGATCAAAGAAAACAAGAAAGACTTGAAGTTCGGAACACTTATGGTATAGAGGGAGCCTAAAGATCACTTTGATGACTTACTTTTGCATTGTAGCTTAAAAGGTGGATGCCGTGGTTTCAACTCAAAAAGCAGATCAAAAATACTACATCCCAACTTGGATTCTTCCATAAGGTTGACACCACACTCCGTTTAGCTGCTTATCCCTGTACCTACAAATTTTCGTGATGATGAAGCTCCTGGCGTAGTTGGTTCTTGCGGTGAAGCCTCAGCTTCATTGACTTTTCATGAAGAGTTTGTTTCATCTCGAACTGATTTCAAGGTAAATTTGCTTTTTTCTCTGGCAAATCTGAATGATTTGGTGCGAGACCTCAACTTTTCCTTCTTTCAAAGAATGCTGCTGAACTGTTGGCATACTGTTTACAGGAAAGAAACTTGTTGACTTCTGGCAGAAAATTTACATTTTATAGAAAGAGCGAACAACTTTTGTCATTTTTTACCAGGCAGGATCGATTTGTGTATCGTAAAGTAGTGCATAGTCTCTTGGGTGGCAAGAACTACGTTCACGAACTTTCTGAAGGGAGGCTGTTTATCGACAGCAGCAAGGTAAGGCTTAAGTGCATCCTCAACAAAGCGGGGAAGTGTGCTTACATTTTGATTGGTTTAGCCTACGTTTTGATGAAAGAAAGCTATGAAGCCATGCAAATAGTGCTGACAAAATTTGATTATTGCAAGCATAACTGGCTTATTTGTGACGACTTGAAAGTGTTAAACATACTACTGGGACAGCAAGGAGGCTACTCCACGCAAAGAGCACTGCCAACAAAAATATGGCGAGTAAGGAGGAAATTTATTGTTGGTAAAAAAAACAGTAAAAATCGAAAAGCCCGTCAGTTGGCCCAGAGATAGTCTTATTACCCTCTCCGCTACACATTACGTTCAGCTTAATATAGCAATTCGCAAAGGAACTGAACAAAGAGAGATTGCTTTGCATATTTGTGTGAAAAGCTTCTACGATTAAGTGTGTAAAACTGAGAGTAGCATTTATGAGAGGATACTTAAATTCGTCGTTTTCAGAAAGGTGCAATGTTTATAAATTATTGAAACTAAAGAGCAAAATGCTTGAACGTAACTTGTTTAACGTTGTCAACAACCTGTTAGGAAACCAGTCAGCTAAGAATCTCTCTGAACTCGTTCAGCAACTGCTTTCTTGCTTCCAAGCATAAGAACGCAATATCAGCGTAAAGTTTTACTTCCTTCACAACCACTTCAGTTACTTACTGAAAATCTTGGTGGACTTATTGAGGAATAGGGTAATCGCTTTCCCCAAAATGCAAAAACGATAAACACCCGGCAAGGACGATGGAAAACAGCAACGGCGAATCCCTTGTAGTCTCTCTCTCCTCTTAACTCTCGTATCTGCCATTCTCTGACTGAAGGCGTAAGATCAACATTCTTCGACACACAGGTCCCTTCAGTGTCCACTGAAGAACTTGTGTTTCCTCGTCACGCTCGCTGTGTTCTCTTTCGTCTTCGCTGCAACGCACACAGCTTTTTGTTAAACTCCTATTTTTCTACAATTGGCAGAATCCAAATTCCTTTATGCAGCGACTGCGGTCATCCCACCCAGGACACCTCTCTCATTCTGCTTTGTACAGCTACCGACTCTGCACCAGTCGTTCTTTGTCTCTCTACGATCTCTGATCCAGGCCCTTGGGAGTTGCCCGGCTTCTGGGGCTCCATGGTCTTCCGTTATAACTCTATCCCTCGGAAGGGGTCTGAGAACAACAACAACATTATGGGACATGAGCATGATGGCGGATTACTGCTGGAGTCTTAGAGTCATATTCTCGTCAAAAAAACAAAAACGAAAAAAACTTCCACTGTAAAGTCTTAGTAGGTGCGATGGCCATGCCTCTATCTTCAAATTTAAACTAAACTCTTTTCGTGTGCATGCATTAACGTATATCGTTGTGTCATCGTCTCCTTTTTTTGTCCACTGCTGTCAAATTTATTTTTTATGTATGTTGATTTGGGCAAAAGTAAAATGATTGATTGATTGATAGTATTTTTAGTGTATTGAAAGAATGTAATAACCTTGTACAAGCTAAACATGACATTATTTCATAAGAATTTTGTATTCGCTATTAGAACCAAGAAATGTTTTGTTAACGTGAGTCAAATCTCTTGGGAACGAATAATGATAAATAACGTTAATGAGAATAAGTTTCTCTTGCACGTGAAAATTGTTGCGCAGTAATATGTAGTGTATTGAATCAATGGAACAACATTATAATGTATAAGCTAAATTTGACATTATTTTGTAGGAATTTTGTATTCGCAGTTAGAACCAAAATATTTGTTTAGTAATGTGAGTCACATTCTCTGGGACTGAATAATGATGAACAACGGTAGTGATAAATAAGTTTTCTCGCGAGTGAAACTTGTTGCTCAGTATAATGTTTGTCAGTGGAATGGAAAAGCCCGTAAATAAAATTGTACATAGTATCAGCAATATATAGTGTTCTACGATAATGCCTAAGTTAAGGTCAGGTTCAACAGAAGACACTACGCATGGCGACGAGGATTACGAACAATGATATGAATAGTTTAAATACGTTTAGTGTTGACGGCGAAGCTAGTAGTTTAGCCCAGCGCTGGAAAACGTGGAAAAGAGCGTTTTTGCTTTATGTAGTCGGAAAACGCGTTACGCAGGATGCACAAAAGAAGACATTGTTGCTTCATATAGCAGGATTAGGGGTGCAACAAATTTACTACATCTTAGTCGACGAATCTAACCATAAAAATAACTTCAATGCCACTGTTGCGATTTTAGACAATTATTTTGTCCCGAAAGCAAACGTTCACTTTGAAAGGCATAACTTTTATCAGCTAACGCAAACGAGAGAGGAAACCATCGACGAATTTGTATGCAGGTTGAGACAAGGAGCGGCGACTTGTGAGTTTGGTGATTCTGTTCATGAACGCATTCGTGATCAGATCATAAGCAAATGTTACTCGCACGACGTGAGGAGAAAATTGTTGGAGAAAGACACTCTGACGCTTGATGCCGTGCTCAACACTGCAAGAGCTCATGAAAAAGTGCGCCATCAACTTCAAGCCATGAAAAGCTTGATCCCACCAGTAGAGCGAAATGTTTTGCGTAGGGGGGAAAGTTAGTAAAACGGTGCTTCGCTCTCCGCGACAGAGGCGTAGCCAGAATATTTTGCACCCGGGGCAAACTATAAACTTGGCGCCCCGACCTCCACATTTAATCATATTTTCTATTACATTTAATTGTATATGGAAAAACAATTCAAATTTTAATGGAACATTTTATTTAAAGAAGAAGCAAAGCTATACAAAATATAGCATATGTCCATAATGTCCCACTCAGTTACTGTCAAAGATGATTTATACATAGTCTACAATAAATTTATTTTTCTTGATTTCACTGTCGCAAACTGGTCAATCACGTCATCAAAATCTGTTTTTTCCTATGTTTCTCTTGCAACACTTAGAAGTGCAAGATCACTGAGACGATCCTGTCCCATTGATACACGCGAATACGACAAAATAAGTTTCAATTTGCTGAAAGACCGTTCACAGCTTGCAATTGAAACTGGTATTGTTAACAAAATTTGTAGAGAAATTCGCAGATTCGGGAAAACGTCGTCTCCAAAAGACACAATAAAACCAAGAAGAGCCAAAGGAGTTTCTCGTTGACCTTCAGTTCTGTTACTGAGCAGCATTCTGCAATCTCCAATTTCGGTGAAAAGTTCGTGGCCATTGATGTTCGTGTCGTAGAAATTTGCAAAATCTGTGCAATCTCGACGAATTGCATCCTCATCTGTGTCGGATAGAAGAGTCTTAACGTCAAGCAGAAATCCAAATATTGTGTTTAAGTCTTTTAGTCGTGAAAAACGTGTTGACATCTCCTGTTGAAGCCGATCAAATACATTCTTCATAACGCGCACAATTTCTTCTTCTGGTGAAAGTTCTGCATCTCTTTTCAGTTCTCCAGGCATTCTCTTACGTTGCCTAATTCGTCTATCCACCTGAACCCCCAGGCTGTGCATTTTGTTTTGGCATTTTCTACAGCAGCTTGGCTCAAATCATCACGAAGCTTAACAAATTCTTGCTCCAAAGATTCAATATCAGTTGCAGCTTCCTTGAAGTTCATTGTAGGATCCTGTAGGCGCTTCTGTACACGATCAATTTTTCCAAGAACGGTATTCCAGAGTTGCAATAAAACTATGAAATTAAACTTCAATATGCAGGCCTGTAACTGCTCTGCACCACTTCTAGTTTCTGGTGTCATAGTTGAGTCCTCTGATAATTTTTCTAGGAGTTGTACCAGTTCATCCAGCCCTTCAAAAATAGCTTTAACAGCTTCTAATCGTGCACTCCAGCGTGTTGCAGACTCTCGTTTTACTGTTATAGGAAGAACTCGTTTTAACTCTTCCCAACGAATTGTTGAATGAGAGAAAAACGAATATATATTTTTAAGTGTCCCAAAAAATGTGACGACAACTGGATCTTGCTTAGCTGAGTGTACCCCTGCTAAATTTAAGCTGTGGTTGTCACAGTTGACAAACAGTGCTCTGTTATTTCTGTCACATATTTGTTGTTGAAGGCCAGAAATATGCCCTGCCATCACAGCAGCATTGTCATAACATTGTGCTCGACAGTCGGCTAAAGATATGGCGTCAGACTTTAGTCTCTCGACGATGACTTTCTCTAGGCTTGCTGCATCTTTTGAATGTATCTCGATATAACCTAAAAATGATTCTTTGAT
This sequence comes from Trididemnum clinides, assembly GCA_963675345.1. Lineage (NCBI taxonomy): Eukaryota > Metazoa > Chordata > Ascidiacea > Aplousobranchia > Didemnidae > Trididemnum > Trididemnum clinides. The sequence goes on along the minus strand of OY776290.1, from coordinate 2,249,636 downwards.
AGTTACTTGTTTAGTTTGAAAATTAACATCCACAAATCTTATGATCTGAGACAGCTGTTCCTGATGTCCTAAATCAGGAGTTGAGTCAAGTAAGATGCCGTAGTATTTGCTTTTCCTTATATCCCGCAGCAATTTGCTCTTTACAGTTGACGCAAGTATGTGGATAAATTCATTCTGAATTTCGGGTGACAAATAGGAAACTGATCCCGGATTTTGTTCAGCATGTTGGACGTGTTTTGCCAGTAGTGGATCAAATTGAGCAATGAGTTTGATCAACGCGAGAAAGTTTCCAACATTTTTATCATTTCTGGGATTCAAGTTTTCCTCATGACCACGTAGTGCCAAATTTTGTGAAACCAGAAATTTAATACAGGTGAGTATTCTTTGCAATATACCTCGCCAACGTTGTTTTTCCGAACGAATCTGCGCTTGAGCGATTGCGTCAATTCCTGTACCGTCAACTAACCGTCTTTCGGCTTCCTTCCATGTAGTAAAAGCCCTGCGATGGCTAGGATTGTTTTCATGAGATTTTAGTTTTTCTGGCTTTCTCCACTTGTTGAAACCGTTTTTTAACTCAAACGAAGCTCGCGAGTTTGAAGGTGATGATGTAAATAGTAGACAACAGAAACAGTAAGCGGCTTTATTGATTGGTGAATACAACAGCCATGAACGATTTACCTCCTCTCCATTCGCTAATCGACGTTTAAACCATGCCGATGTAATCGAACGTTCTCCATATAATGATGGTAGATTGTCTGTGTGCTGAAAAAGTATGGGCCCGAGAGTAATCAGTTCATCGCGAAGAGATTGTGGTACTTTCGGTAACTTTGTCACTTCGTCAAATTCTAAGTAACCAACATCGTGAAACTTTAGTACATCAGGAACCACATCCGATTGCACATCGTAATGAGTATTATTATTTGCAGCTTCTCTGCCAGAAATGTTATCTTCCCCGTTACTTTCAACAGGTTCGTCATTATGTTGGGTCTCTCGGTCTTCAGTGTTTTCGGAGTTTCTTTCTGCACATACAGAAATATCTGTTTGAATAATGTTTTTCTCCGAGACCGCAATGTTTTCAACATTAGCGTCGACATCATGCTCTAAAACAGATGGTTGATAGCCGCCATCTTCTGATTCTGAAGAACTGGTGTTTGCAGCTTCAACTTCTTTCTTGGCTTTCTTTAAAAAAGCAGCAAGTAATACACTTGATTTTTTGAATGCTATTTCGGCTTCCTTTTTTCTTTTGCGATTTTGAGCTCCACTTCTTTTTCTTCCTGACATGAGTTACAAAAAATCAAATATAAAATATATTTTATTAGATCTATATGACTGAGTGCACTAAACTGCCACAGCAAAGTCAATACTCAGTAACACGAAGTATCAGAGTAGTATCTTACACTGCAGCATCAGTCTGGATGGCAAGCGTACGGTGCGTACCAGTCTACTGCTATCAGACGATGTCTGCCGCCGGTGCAATCTTGCTTATGACTGGTTTTTTATTCTTGTTGTGAAATTTTTGCAAGCCTCATTTTGGCGCCCCTGTACCTTGGCGCCTGGGGGCATATGTACCCCATTGCCCCCCCTAAGCTACGCCTCTGCTCCGCGACAGGCAGTAGAGTGTTTTGCGTGTCGTTATAAGGACCATGTTAAAAATTCACCAGAATGTCCTGCCAAGGACAAAAGATGCAACGGCTGTGGAAGAAAAGGACACTTCAAAGCGAAGTGTAGAAGTGGAATGCAAGGGAATAACTGATTGGCGCAATCGAGCAATTTTCGAAGAACTCCCGCCAACACCAATGCAGTAGTAGCAGATCGAGAAAAAAATGATGATCCGTCCAAAGACTACGTGTTTATTTTGGGTTCCTTATTGCAAGGTAACCCTAACGATTGGATAACGTTAAACGTTGGTGGTATTGAACTCCATGACTTTTTTATTGACTCGAGTGCTGCGTGTAATGTAGTGGATAAAAGCATCTGGGAGTGGCTTAAAAGTAAACGAATTGATGCAAGTACACGAAAATCAGCAAAAACACTATATGCTTATGCCAGCACTAATCCTTTACCTATAGTGGGAACGTTTACAGCTGAATTTGTGGTAAGAGATACTGATAAATCGTGTGTGGCTGATTTTATTGTTATTGATGTTAAAGGCCATAATTTGTTGGGCAGAGACACTGCTCGAGATTTGGGGTTGTTGCACATTGGGCCGTTAGTCGTGAACTCTGTCGATTCTGACATTTATGATAGTTACTCAAATTTATTCAAGGTTGTAGGTACACTTAAAGGCTGTAAATTAAAATTGCATGTGAACACGTCCGTACAGCCAATTGCGCAATCAGTGCGCAGGGTACCTTTTCAACTGCGGGAAAAAGTAGACAAGAAGTTAGACGAACTTCTCGCCGCAGATATAATTGAAGAAGTACCTGAAGGGCCGACGTCCTGGATATCACCATTAATCATTATACCAAAGCCCGATGGCGATATTAGAGTTTGTGTTGACATGCGACGAGCAAATGAAGCCATAGTTAGAGAGAGGCATCCAATACCTTCAGTTGAAGAATTACTGCATTGATTAAATGGGAGCACTATTGTTTAGTAAACTGGGTCTTAAATGGGGTGTTAAATATTGTACAAGCGTTTTATTGTGTCGCTGGGTACAAGTTTTGAAGCCTTGGCCTCTTGCGTCGCTCTAGCATTGACAGCAAGTGAGTTAATTTAGTACTGTGTTAAAATTGTGTGATGGTGTTGCAAATATTGCTGACGACATTACTGTATTTGGCACAAACGCATCTGAACATAACGCTCGTCTACACGCTGTCTTGAATAAGCTACAGGAGTCTGGTCTTACACTCAATCGAGACAAGTGCCAGTTTCGTTTGTCCAAATTGACCTTATTTGGACACGATTTAAGCAGTAGAGGCATAAAGGCAAACGATGAAAAGGTTCAGGCAATTCAAAACGCCAGATCGCCTCAAAACGAAAAGGAAGCAAATTCATTTATGGGCCTGGTCCAGTATTCGGCAAAATTTATTCCAAATTTGGTAACAATTGGATGGCCATAATGGATCTTACTAGAAAACATGTTAAATTTGTTTGAAGTAACGAACAACAATCCGCATTCGAGAGATTGAAGTCACTTATTTCTTGAGCAGACACTTTGGCGTATTTCAAAAACGACTGCAAAACGCGTATTATTGCAGACGCGTCTCCTGTTGGTTTGGGAGCAGTGTTAACGCAACTACAAGACGGCCTTTGGAGAGTAATCTCCTATGCATCTAGAAGTTTGTCTGACGTTGAGCGTCGTTACAGTCAAACTGAAAAGGAAGCCCAGGGACTAGTTTGGGCTTGCGAACGTTTTTCATTGTATGTGTTTGGAAAAAAATTTGAGCTTGAAACTGATCATAAACCACTTAAATACATTTATTCTAAAACCTCAAAACCGTCGGCACGCATTGAGCGATGGGTTTTGCGTTTACAATCTTATGATTTTGATGTTGTATATAAACCAGGTGGTACGAATATTGCTGATGCTTTATCGAGATTCTAGCACTGCAGTAGATGACGTGATCAACACTGCAAGAGCTTTTGAGAAAATAAACAGTTAACTTCAAGCAATAAAAATCCTAACCCCACCGGTCCAGCTAAATGTTTTGCGTAAGGGAGAAGTTGATAACACGATGCTTTGCTCTTCTCAGCAGGCAGTGGAATATTATGGGTGCGGATGATAAGGGTCATGTAAAAAATTCACCAAAATGTCCTGACAAAGACAAAAGATGCAACCGCTGTGAAAGAAAAGGACACTTTAAAGCGAAATATAAAAGTAGGATGAAAGGAAATAGCCAATGAGTGTAATCAAGCAGTTTGCGAAGAACTTCAGCCAACACCAATGCAGTAGTTGCAGATCGAGAAAAAGGTAATGATCAGTCCAATGACTACGTGTTTATCTTGGGTTAAGTATTGCAAAGTACCCCTAACGATTCAGGAACGTCAAATGTTGGTTGCACTAAACTTCACGATTTTCTTATCGACTCGTTTGCTGCGCGTAATGTGGTTAATAAAGGCACCTGGGAGTGGCTTAAAACTAAATGAATTGACACAAATGCGCGAAAGTCGGCAAAAACACTATATGCTTGTGGCAGCACGAACCCTTTACCGACATTGGGCCGGTTCACAGCTGAAGTTGTTGTAAGAGATGCTGATAAATCTTTGTGTGGCTGATTTTGTTGTTATTTTTATTAATGGTCATAATATTCGTTGGGCAGAGACATTGCTCAAGATTTGGGTGGGTTGTGCATTGGTCCGTTGGTCGTAAACTCTGTTGATTTGGACATTTATGACAGTTACCCAAGTTTATTCAAGGGAGTAGGTACACCAAAAGACTGTAAATTAAAACTGCATGTGAACGTGTCCACAGAGCCGATTGCGCAATTAGTGCCAAGAGCACCTTTTCAACTGTGGGAAAAAGTACACAAGAAGTTACCCTTCTTGCCGCTGATATAATCGAATAGGTAGCCAGGTGCCCACGTCCTGAATACCGCCACTAGTGGTTATCCTAAAGCCCGATGGCGACATTAGAGTTTGTCTTGACATGCGATGGGCAAATGAAGACATAGTTAGAGAGAGGCACCCAACACTTTTGGTTGAAGAATCATTCTATCGATTGAAATGGAGTATCGAGTTAAGTGAACTAGACTTTAAATCGGGTTTTCATCAATTGTACCAAAAAGTATGGGTTTTTAGAAAAGTAACAACGGTAATTAGTGATGTGTTAAAAATCTTTTGATGGTGTCTCAAATATTGCTGGTGATATTATTGTGTTTGAAACAAACGAATCACAACATTACACTCGTCTAAACGCTGTCTCAAAGAAATTTCAGGACTCGGCTCAAACACTCAACCGAAACAAATGTCAGTTCCGCTTGTCCAAACTGACCTTTTTGAACATGATTTGATCAGTAAAAGCATAAAGACAAGCGATGAAAAAAGGTAAAGAATTCAAAATAAATTCAAAACAGTCTATCTCAAAACGACAACGAGACAAGATCATTCATGGGCTTGGTTCCGCACTCGGTAAGGTTTATTCCAAATTTGGCTACCATTGGAAGACCCTTATTGGGTCCAAGTGAAAAACATGTTAAATGTGTTTGGGGTAGCAAACAACAATCGACATGTGCAAGAGATTGAAGTCACTCGTTTCTTGAGCTGACACTTGGGATATTTTAGAAATGACTGCAAAACACTTATTATTGCAGACGTGTTCCCCGCTGGTTTGGGAGAAGTACTAATACAACTGCAAGATGGCGTTTGAAGAGTAATTTTCTATGCACATAGAACCCTGGTTTTCAACCGGTGGGCCACAGCACTTAAGTCGGGCGGGCCACAGACGTTTGCGTACTTTAATAATGGAGTTGCAAGTCGAATGAGGTTGAGAAACACTGATGTATATGAACAGCCATACGGACCAGCACCCATGAATTAAAGGCGCAATGACCTTAATTTCCTTTGTAAATCAACTCGGATTCCGCCCGCGGACTGGCCATTCTCGGCACTGGGGAGACAATGGCCCCTTTTTTTGAGATCACCTCCGCTGCCATGATTTCTGACGCTAATCCCAGCAACTTTGTCGTCATCGCATCACAGACGTAATCAAAGTGGGCCACGAAAATCTGTGGCCCCTTAAAGAGGGCCACAGCACACGGAAAAGGTTGGCCACAGCAAGAAACTGGGCCACAAAGATTTGTGGCTTCTCAAAATAGGCCACGGCACGAAAAAGGTTGAGAACCACTAATCTAGAAGTTTTTTCAGACGTTGAACATCGTTGCAGTCAGACTGAAAGAAAGCCCTGGAACTAGTTTGGGTTTGAGAACGTTTTTTAGTATATGTGTTTGGTAAAAAGTTTAAGCTTGAAACCGATCTTAAACCACTTTGATACATTTATTTCAAAAACTCAAAACCGTCGGCACGCATTGAGCCATGGTTTTAACGTTTGCAAGCCAAAGATTTTGAGGACAAATAGTACAAATGTTGCTGGTCTATTGCAACTGGTAATTGGGCTTTGTGTAAATTGCTTAGCTATTTGTATATCAAAAGTGAATTGCGTTGCTATAGTCAATTGCTGTTGCGTGGCACCAATCCCAAAAGTATGCGTGAACAGATGTTATAGCTTGCTCACGAGAGCCATCAAGGCATTGTTTAAACAAAAACAGACTAGTGGTAGAAAATGGATACGTAAAGTCTGGTGGCAGAAAATAGATACTGAGGCTGGGAGACTTTGTCGAAAATGTCATGGCGGTCATGTTGCTGGAGAGCCTAATAAACCAGAGCTTATGACTAAAGTGGCTCCACCAAGTGGACCAGGCAAGATTGTGCATGTGATATCCTGGGGTTCTTTACCCAGCGGGGAATATATTTTTGTCATTGTTGAAAACCTTAGTTGTTATTAGGAGATTGCTGTGTTTATATCTGTGACCACAGAAAAAGTTTTTTTTTGCATTAATTCCTAAATTTTCGCGCTTCGAATTACTTCTTATCCTACGCACTGATAATGGGCCACAGTTTACTTCCAACAAATTCGAACAATATTTGAAGAAAAACTTGTATAGTTTTCATCAAAGAAGCACTACACTCTAATTGCTTTTCGACGGCAATGCAATGTCGAAGTTAAAGGTCAAAATTGCTCTTTGATGAAAACTATACAAGTTTTCACGGTAGAGGGAAAAAAACTGGAAAAGAGAGACCTACCAGTTTTTACTGCTCATCGTTCTAGTCTTCAATCAACCATCGCTGCATCACCATGTTTTTTGTGTTTGGTTGCGAAATGAAAACAAAACTACCAGAGCTGATATGCCATCCGGAGTTCCTGTTATGAAGAAGTTAGTGATAATGAATGGCAAAAGAAATTACAAGGGAAAGTGAACGCAGACACTGATCGAAATGCAAGGGAGTCAAACATTTAAGTTGGGAATACCGCTTTGCTGAAAGCCAATAACGCAAACTGACTCCTAATTTTCCTTGAACAATTGTTGAAAAAGATGGAAGGAAGGTGGCTGTGGAAGACAAAGAAGGAAATATTGCTACACGAAATTCTTTGTCTGTGAAAGAGTATTAGGGCGACAATGAAAATCAGTGCCAGTGTAATAACGATTCTACATCAAACGCAACTGATTCGGAAGAACAACGGCCTAAACGTAACGTCCATCGTTTTAAAGATTATCTCATTTGTCAAACTTTTTTTATTGTCATATTTTGTTTTAATGACATATTTTGCATCTTATGCTATCACGCTTTAAGTTAAGAAAGGAAGGAATGTAGTGTATTTAATCAACGGCATAACCTTGTACAAGCTAAACATAACATTATTTCAGATTTTAATAAGAATACAGATATCCAGAGCAGCACTTTATTAAACATATTGAAGTTAACACAACCAAACCAACATAAACAAAAAACACCGAAGCTTTTCGTACCCTCTCGATAACCTTATCAGAGCAAAATTAATCTGTAATTTCAAAGATAAATTTAATGTTACAGTGCTGGACACTATTGACGGAAGTAGTATTGTTTTAACCAGGGAGGTGGAAGCGGAAGCTGGAAGCGGTGGAAGCGGTTCTTTTTCTGTGGAAGCGGTAGCGCGAAAATTCCACCGCTTCCGCTTCCACATAGAAGGGAGGAATGGAGGGAGAAAAGAAATTGGTTCTGCTATCCTTCGGAGAAGAGCGAATAGAGGGAGCATAAACACTAAAGAATGAGAGCAAGGAGGAGTCGTTCAAAGAGATGTTGACCTCTAAATAATCAGAGTAGGGGTCAAGCGAAGAAAGAGAAGAGGTAGAAAGCTCAGAGAAGAATAAGCCCTGCCTGACAAAGATGATGAGGCCGCCGCTAGCGTCTATGGCATCAGTAGAAAAAATACCAGATCGGGAGTGGGTGCCATCGGATCGTAGAGCAGAGAATCCAGGGATCTGGAAAGAGAAAGATAAATTAAGTTTAGATTTCTGGATACAAATAAGGTCAACGGGATGACACGAAATAAAGTGTAGCACTTCAGTGCTCCTGGCTCGGAGACCCCCAGCATTCCATTGAAGAGCCCTGAGGAAGTCGAGAGGGGAAGAAGAAGCAGGAGGTAAAGAGAAACAGCCAGGAGCATGAGGCGGTATTAAGGGTGCAGAGGGAGAAGATAAAAAGTGGGCGGAAAAAGGATAAGAGGTTTGAAGGCCAGGGTGGGGCGCAAGTGCTGCACTAGCAGAAGGGGCCAGATTGAGCAGTGGAGGTATACCAGCTGGAGGAGTCCGAGGAGGAAGTTACAGTGCTGGTAGGTATGGAATCTCCAAAAAAACAGGACGCAGCAGGGAGGGAAGCTCCAGTAGTGGGATCTGCCAAGAGTTCTGAATCAGAAAAGAAGAGAAATGAGCACTTTAAATGAACCCAATTAGAGCATGTGCAGCATTGCACTGACCTACCCCGCCAGGTCACATTTCCAGCGCACACTGAACAGGGAAAGACGGAACAAGGGTTAGGATGAACGCTGCCGCTTATCAGGAGAAGGAGAAGAATGAATAGACGGGCAAAAGAAAGGCAGGGGAAGACAGGCCAATTTTAAAGAGGCTGCGTGCTACCCTTCAGCGGTAGTTCAGGGGGCTGCACGGCGAAAAAATGGTTTGTGTGAGGGGAGTGCCCGGGGTAACTGGGACCCTCGGGAAGGCCAAAAACCATTTTAACCCAACCCAAATGGGGTTAGGGACCACACCACCACGTTGAGGCGGCTGTTGATTGGTGCAGTTTAATTTTTCTTGCTTTACATAAATATACTATATATACGACAGAAATTTCGCACTTTACTATCCAAAAAGATCGGAGTCAACACGTGTTTTGGGGTCAGACAGAAGGTCCATAATGATAATTAGAGTTAAAGTTAACTCCAAGTCAGAGTTAGTTGAGGATAGAGAGGGAAAATCAGCGCTATACGGTGTAATTTGTTGTTGTGACGACAGGTTATTGTCGAGAGCTATAATATGTGGTCATACGGTTTAGATCTGAGAAGCATTAAGTTAACTGTTGTAAAAGTAGTTGTAAGTAGTGAAGGAACTTGTAATAACTGTCTATTTGTTGAAGTGTTTAATTATTTTTTGAATTGTAGTAACGAAATATTTGATTTTCTTGCTAGCAATTTGTGATTTCTAAATTTTGTTAGTGGGGGTTCCATGACAAACGCGAAAGTACATTAGGGGTTCCACGATGACCAAAAGATTGAAAAGCACTGTTCTACATTCAACACGAGTTCTAATATCCAAGAAAAAGAAACACAGAGTAGTTCGGAACAATAAGCTAAAGCAAAGTAGGTAAAGTAATAGCAATAAATGAAGATTTTTGTCCCCTCAAAATGATGAAGTGTAGGAGAAGGCAGGCTACGGACCCACAAAAGTTAAAAAAGTTGTCAACGGTCGTTTTTTCGTTTTTTGTTAGTGGAAGTGGAAGCGATAGGTGTGGAAGCGGAAGTGGTTGAAAAATAACCGCTTCCACATCCCTGGTTTTAACACTGTACCTCTCAATGAAACACCTGCCGAACCGATTTCGCTTCTTGTGAATGACCAAGTTTTACGTTTAGAGATGGGTTAAGACGTTTAATTAGCAGCGCTTCCATTAGCTTAATTTTAGTTGTGTGGGAGAAGGGATTGAAGCACAACAAAAACTGATGGTAGCGGCAAAACGGTAGTTGCTTTCACAATTAAAAGAAATAAACTATTTAGTGGTAAGCCTATTTTGCAATGTAGTTCTGCCCCTTTCCTATGTATATTTGTGGTATTAAAATTGAAAAATATTGTGCATTGAGCGCACACAATGTAGCGTAGTAGTCTTCAACTTAAATATTTCACGAGGGTGTCAGATAAAAATCTTTTATTGTTCAGTTGTTTCAACGTGTTCAATATTTGGTGAGAATTTTAACAAGTGAATAAGTTTGTATCTAAAAAGTTATAAGAAATGTCAAAGTCTCCAACTGCATGAACATTTTCAAACAATGAATATTTGATTTTAAAATTTTGGTATGAATTCAAGTGTATTGACGTAAAAAGTTGAATGTAGTGAAGCAAATTAGACAAAAACTACGTATTTCCAAGCACTTGCCAAGCGATTTTTGAATAAATTCAAATCTTCATTCAGCGTTACTAGTGATTTAAAATTTCTACAGTCTCTTTTTCACTTTAAAACTTTTGTTTGTTGTGTTGTCCTTACATGTTGCAATTGTGATCTCGACATGCTCGCAAGCTTTGAAAAATCTCCAAATGTTGGAGCCAGAATCAGATTTGAAAAATTTTAAACATTTAAAAAATTAATATACAGAGATCTTTGTCGTAAGCGTTTTCTTGTCAAATATGTAATTCCATGCTGCCCAGGGGGAAGAAAATATGATTTTATTAATTGCCCTTATAAACTATTGCAGGCCTAAAGCTTACGGTTTTCATGAATATCTTACTTTAGATTAACTTTAACACATCAAATATGGTACAGTGCCTAAAACAATAACTATCAGCAACCCCTCAAGAAGTATGAGTAGATAAGAAAGGAAAAGAAAGCAGCGAAATGTTTTGCTTGTGATTTTGAAACTGGAGACTTGTTGCAAAGCACTGTAACTAGGCAAATCTGTAATCCTTTTTCAAGAAAATGTTGTGAAATTTTAAAATCACTATTTCCTACAGACGTTAAATGCAGAATTCTTCATAACATCAAAGACAGTTGCTTCAGCCATTTACTCAATAGAGAAATTTCTGGACCTTTAACAAGTGGCCGTGTAGCATTAGGTCAAAGACCATGCTACTTATCGAGATATTGTAAGTATTGTGACGTCACATTAAACTGGATCACGCGATGTTCCAGCCAACATGTGACGTGAGAAAGAAAGCAAAAAGTAGAATAAGAAGGTGTCAGTATATCTTAACTGTTTTTAGACATTAAGTCATTTTGAATAGCTGTAATTCTTTTGGGATATTTCTCTTGGATGGTTTGCAAGTCACTTCGCTGTGAAGGAACCAATCTGACCGCAACTGGACTGGAAGGTGAGAGAACTTTTATATACGTGTAGCGCGAATGCTTCTCTGGCAACAGTAATCTCTGACCAGAAGCAATCAAGGACCAACCAATCCGCTACGGCCGGTTAGCTCAGTCGGTTATAGTGTCGTGTTAATAACGCGAACGTTGCAGGTTCGAGCCCGTACTGGTCATTACTGCCTCGATAGCTCAGTTGGAAGAGCGTTAGACTGAAGATCTATAGGTCCCTGGTTCAATCCCGGGTCTGGGCATTTATTTTGTATGATTGCGGTGATGACTGCAGCATAATAGTTTTGAAGTGTCCCAAATAGTTATTTTGATTGGAAAAATAAACCATACTGAGCAGATTTTTACCTAAACAAGTAATTTTGCAAAGACGATGAAATTTTATGTCTGTTGGTAGTGATAAGCCTGAGTTTTTTCTTGTGAGTAAACTATGAAAAGCTTTATTTTGAATTCTTGCGCCAGATCTGGGGGCTTCTTGTGCGCATCTGGAGTTGATGAAAAATGGAAACATTTGTCTAGAATTACACTTTAACACTCCTCCAATGGAAACAATCAATGTCATAATTCATGCAGAATTGGTTGATTGACCGACTGATAGAAACGCATTGACTGATTTCTGATGGATACACTACAGATTGAAAAAATATTAAAAACGACTCCTGCGCAAAGAAGATTTTTAAGGGCGTTTATCCTAAAGATCTGCTGCCTATTGTTGAGTATTTTGGGAGTTACGTTGTCAACACCGATCCGAGCACTGCCCCTGGAGAACACTGGGTTGCTATGTTCTTCAACAATCAAGGATCTGCTGAATTTTTTGATAACTACAGCCCACATCCAATCGTTCAACAGATTTTTTTGGACTCTTATTCCTCATCATAGATATACAATTTAAAGACCCTACAGAGTTTGATATCTGAAGTCTGTGATTGCTATACTACATGTTATTTCGCTCGCGTGGTTGCTCTCTGTCTGAGATATTAAACCGTTTCTCTAATAATGTTACTTTGAATGACAGAACTATGCAGCGTTTTGTTAAAAATTTACTGAAATAGCATTGTAACTGTTTGTCGCGTAAACAGAATTGAAAATGAAGGAGTGTTTTATTATACAATATAAATTCGATTTACATCCAAAATAATCACTCTGCAGATAGGACATTCTTTAGAATAAAGTTTTGCAGTGCAATTCAAACACCCGAAACAGTGTCCGCAAGGCATCGTCAAAGCATTAATTCGAGCGTCAAAACACACTTTACATACAAGTTCTTGAGATGCGTCACACTCTTTTACTTCAGATAGGGGAATTATGTTTGGCTCTTCATTTGCAGCTGGTAAATTTCTTACAAACGTCGAATCTGCTGCTTCTTCAGGAGTAGCAAACCCAAATCTTGTTCCCGACAAAAATTCATCTTCTGGAATGTGAAAGTTGCTGTGTTGGGTGATGAAACCAGTTCCAAACGTTCTCTCTAGATACGCACTCGCGGACCAGTACTTAGTGTGCTCAATTTCGGGGATGTCACTGTCGGCCCATTGGTAAAGACACAAACTGCAATAAAAACAAATTACTCGATCGTCGCTGCCTCTGTACAAAAATCCAGCTTCAGCCATTCTTTCAGGGTTTAAATTATTGACTCGGTGAGGCCAAGTGTCTGAGAAAAATGAGATTTGCGTTTCCTCAGGTTCGAAAGAAGGGCACAGCATTTTAAACAAATTTATTCAAACCCAAAGACAAATACATGCGTTAAACACTGTAAAGAATCACACATTCATTGTTTTATATTTAGTGAAGAGGTTTTTCTCTTCTTTTGATAAAGTTCAGTACTTTTAGGCAGATTACTAGATCGTTTTTTCTTCTAGGCTGTGTGTTTCATCTTTTTCAAGATTTTCACAAGAGCTGATAACTCCTTGCTTATACCACAGTTTTCGTTTTTAATGATGAATCCGGATGATCGATCTTGTAGATGTTGAAAATATTTCTCAGGTGTGAAGATAGACTCTACTTTAAATCGAATTAGAAAGTTGTCCACAGCAACTTCTTTTTTGAAAATCTCCAATCTTGTTTTCACTTCACAGACATCGCCGTATTGACAGTTGGGGGAGAAAATAACCACCACGTAAGGATGTGCATCTGCTGGGCCTTTGAAAGCCACAAACGGTAGTTCATCAAACATATGCTCACACACTTGAATAAACTGATTGATTGAAAAGAGAGCTTTTCCTCTTGACACAGTTAGCATACCTTTCCTCAACATCTCACTATCTGAGGGTATTGAATTCCCTTCTTTGGTGATGTCTTTGAAAATTTTTTGTATTTTCCTTGCTTCTTGGTGCTTTCTTGCACGCCCCAACAGCTTCGTTTGCTCCGACATCCTATCGTAGCATGAAGAGTATAGATTTTCTGCTCTCTTTTCATATTCGTCAGCAATAGCAGTGTGTGTTTTGTCACAGCTTTCCATTCTTCTTCTTCTGATTTTCTTGCAAAACATACAACTTTTATAGAGAAATGTTAACAAAGTAGTAGTGATTCAGTTTCCATCCGGTGTTGTCCCTTCAGCAGAGATGGCCGGATTTACCCCATGCATGGGGATTTATTGGAGCGAAATTTTTCTACAGGGAGCATGCCCTTGCTTACCCCCAACCTCAGTTTTCTGACATGAGTGGTCCAACCAAGCAATTAAGCTGGCAACCCCACCATTAACAGTCAGACTGCAATTGGTAGGTACCCAATAGTCGCCTCTTACGACATGCTGGGTAAACAGCTTCACTATTCTTTAACCGGTGAAGCACTAAAAGTAACAAAGAAAGAAGAAAAGTCACTATTCTTGCCTAGACTTGTATTGTTCTTTCCAACAATTGCGCAATGAAAACTTGTAATGTAATGCATATAAAAACACCCGCTGGTTTGTAATTGGCCAAATAAGAGGTAAGATTGTTTATAACTAGTGATTTTTAAAGACGTAATCATCTCTTTACGGTCTATGCTTCCACTGGCGTCAGATTTTTTGTTGATAGTAAATCATTTTTGAGGTTCTACATTGATTGTGAATGGTTAAAGGTTTGCTGACGTGATGTTTATGCTTCCGTTTACATCAGATTTTTGTTGATAGTAAGCTTAGCTGATTTCCTGACTTTGAAAAATATGAATTTTATGTTGGTGGCTTTAGAATTTGATAGTTTTTACTTGAAACAGTGTTATAATAGGATACAATTTTTGTTTTCTAGTTGTCATATGAAAAATATTGTAAATTAGATACGTGGTGAATGTTTACAAGTAAAAGTTTAACAATTATTGAATTAGTCTCCAAAAACAATCTGCACACAATAAAGGTTCAATCTTCTTGGTTTAACAATATTAAGCATAAGTAGTGATTAAAAACTGCTGAATTTAAACAAACTTCACTGTTCTGATCTTTCCTTTTCAAAATGTTTCTACCACTGTACTAAAAATTTTACTACCTTACTGTCATATGTGAAGCAAATCTACATTTCACTCAAAGGTCTGGTCAAGCGCTGAAATTTTCTTTCAAGAAAGTGTGAAACTAACACCAACGGTAAAAGATTTATTTGAAATTGTATCAAATTTGATATTGTTTCTTTCACCAAACTCTTCTGGAAACAAACTCACAACGTCACTGCATGTGATTTTTCTCCAGCAAATCTGATAATCTAGAAAACTGTTGGTTATTTTCCTCTAAAACTAACGACTAGCTGTAGTAAACGTAAATGTTTTGATTGAAATACCTGTATGATCTAGAAAAACTGTCGATTGTATATTATTTTCTTCTGTGAGCTTACTGTGGCAATAATAATAATCTTGCAGTAAAATAAAAAAACAGTTCTACTCGCACGCTGCTGCCCAGAAAACCACACTACTAACAATAATGCGACTTCGCATCACCATAAACGAAAAACAACACATTCCAATGCTTACTTCTTCACTATCGAAGTAACGACGAGCACGTTGGCGCACACACACACAATGGCCCATGCTCACACGCATTTATAGCGCAACACTTCAATTCGCCATTACACTCCCCCGTGATGTTCAAATCACAGTTCACAAAAAAAGTCATTGAAACGGACCAGTAACTGTCTCTTTCTCACCACGCGTCGAACACGCGAGGTCAAAGCGTTCTCGTCTGTGCCAGCACCACCTTCAGAGGCCTCAAAACTTTCCGTCAGAAAATCAGAATTGTTCGATGGCAGGGGTTCTGACACAACGCCCTGCTCTCCTCTTTCATCAAAATTGTTTGCCAATCTTTTCCTGATATCGCGTACATGTCAGAGCACTCCGTCGATCTCGACATTATACTTAGAATTGACCCCTGTAACTACACCTGGTTTCCAGGGGGTAGTACAGCGGGCCCCTGGCGGTTTAACCCACACCTCATCGCCAACATCAAATTCACTGCCCGTGCGCTCATGATTATCAACAGTTCTCATTCCAGTGCTTCTTTCCAAAAATGGATTGCGCCACTTGTAAGAAATTAATTTACGCGAGGGAATTATCCTTTGATCACAGCGTGGAGTAACATTGTACCAAAAAACAATACTCTACGCTGCGTCCGGATCTTGCAGACATTCTTTTGATGGTTCTATGATTGCGCTCCACAATCCCATTACCTGACGGTTTGTATGCACATCTGAACGCCAATTGCACAGCCCAAAACTCACAAAAGTCGCGCATCAGTTTGGAAGTGAATGACCTGCCGTTATCACACAATATCTCAGCAGGTGGACCGAATTGAGAAAACACTTCTCTCAATACAGATACGACCTCTGTCTCCGCTTCACTTCTAATTATTCGCCAAATTGCAAATCGACTGGGGCCACAATCTACCATTGTTAGATACTTCTGCAAACCATAATGCGTTACATCCACCGCTACTCACCGCCAGTCGTCAGGTACGTTCAATTCTCCACCATCAATTCTAGTCGAGCTCGGGTCAATCGATTGGCACTCACGGCAGTTCTTCACAACACGATCCACTTCATCCCTTCCAACATTCGGGTCGAGCTGTCTAGCGAAATACAGGGTAGTGTCAACACCGCAATGATGCAACCCGTGGGATTGTTCAACGATATCGTGGCTCTTCAAACAGCTTTGACTGACAGCAACTGTATCAGCAGGGTCTGAAGTGCACTTCCTCAACCAATGTCTTGGTACTCGCGTGAGCACGTCTGCCTTGTTTTTGGTTGTCGATACAAGAGAGACATCCCACTGTACATCGTATGCCTCCAGCGTTTCCAAGACTATTGAAAGCCTTCTCTTCACTAACATTTCGGAAAGGCCTGACACCCTAATACGTTTGTCCCTTTTTAACATTGACGACATCCATGAATGAACTGCAGCAGAATCTGTCATTATTGCAATGTTCTTCGCGCCCCATTTCATAGATAAGTTGACTCCTTTAATTACAGCATTCAACTCTGCCAGATTTATGTGAGTACCATCATCAGCTTTTCGTAACCAGGCTCCATCTTCAATAATCTTGTCACCTCTTTCCAAAGCAATGCCGTAAGCAATTTTACTAGCATCACACCATATGTTTGTAACCCCAGTGGGAGGAACTGACCAGACTCCTTTAACCGGATCATCAGCCTTCAACCGGGTCAAAACTTCCTTCAATCTTTCTATAGCCACACGATCAGCAAAGCTGTCCCACGCGTCTCCCTGGCAGCCTCTTTTCACAAAACTTGATGCAACCTGCAGCCATCCGGCAACTGGGTAATGACCAACCAACTTCCCGCAGAGAGAAAATATTTGACGCTTTGTCATCGAGTTCAAATTTATTGGCTCTACATCTTCCTTCAACTCAGTTCGCCTCCAGTGAACAGCTTCTTTTTTTTCATATGTCTGTAAACCAAGCACTTTTGCAGAGCACAAACTCTCAGCTGGCTTGGTTGCGAGTCCAAACCTCAACAAATGCTCTTTCACCTTCTTGACACTAACAATGTTGAGGTCGATGATGATATCATCATAGTAGTGATCGGTTGCTTTGAAAATGTTTTCATCCAACGACAAGACTTTGGACACTACCGCCTTCATGATTTCGGGAGCGCAGTTTAGACCAAATCCAAGCCTGCGCAGCATGTAATAATCTCCCTCAAACTTAACGATTTGATACTTGCTGCATTCATCAACCACACCTATTTGCATATAGGCATCACACAAATCCAATAAAGCACAATTCGACGATTTTTGTCTCCAAGACCTCAATTTTTTTTCACAAACGTCGGCATCCGCTCCACTGCATTCCACAAACTCATTAAGTTCTCGAAAATCGAGCACTGGGCGAACTTTGTCCTTCTTTTCTTGCACCACCGCCATCAATGGTATCACTCCGTCGCTGGAACAGTTAGTTTTAACTAACCACCCATTCTCGATCCATCTTTCAACTTCTGATTTAAATCTTGAGTAAACCGCTTTATCTATTTTGTAAAAATCTGTTCGGCTGCGCAGCAATGGTTCATTTTTCCAGTCCCACTCTGCAATCCACTTTTCTCCATCAAAGATTACTTCAAAGTTGTTTCTAGTAATCGTCAGACTTTCTTGTATCGTCTCAAGTGAATCGACAGCGGCTGCGATGGAAAAACGACCATAGTTCATGGAGAATTTAAAATGTTTGAGCACGTCAGTTCCAACTATGATGTCGACACCAAGGACCATTTTCTTAGTCACTACGCACAGAACTTCAATAGTTTTTCCAGCCAAAGTCAATACAACGGGAGTCTCGCCCTCGCAATTTATCATTCTCCCATCAGCAGTTATAATTCGCTTCAATTCATAAGCTTTGCCAGTTTGTATGGTTGGGCCCACCAAAGTTTGTGTGCAACCACTATCAATCAGAGCACGAGCTGGCTGTCCGTTCACTAGAATATTCACTCTTGGAATGATTGCGCCGTCGATCCTTCCGGGTCATTGTTGGCGCACACAATACCCCCCTTCCATTTCCCGCAGACTTGCAGTTCCGTGCTACATGTCCTGGCTTGTTGCAAGCATAACAAATAATGTCTTTCACTTTGGGACAGTTTCTACGGTAGTGTGGACCCCACAGACAAAGCAGCCAGAATTGGGCTTGCTCTCACAGGTTCGCGCGACCGCCCCTACTTCAAACGACTCACCTCTGGAAGCTTCAGACATCAGAGCTCGAGAGATTTGCAACACTGCGTTTAAATCAAGTATTTCGATTTTAGGCGTTGCTCTCAACTGGGCAGCAACTCTACTTGGCAACCCCATTACAAACGCTAGTTTAATGATTTCCTCATTGTTGTCTTCAAATTTAATGTTTGCCAAATGGGCCAAGCGCTTGAGATCAGCCAAAAAGACATCTACTGTCTCACCGTTTCTCCACAATCTATTCCGAAATTCATCATACGCTAGGAACTTGTCAGCAGCAAACGCAGTTCTCAACGCTACCTCTATTTTGTTAGCGTCTTGCTTCTCAGCGTCACTCAATTGGTCATAGACGGCGAACGCTGGACCGTCAAGAAAAAGCGGAATGACTACCGCTAAGTCTTTCAATTTAAGCAAGCTCTTAGCCAAGTGCGCTTGCTTCAACCAAACCGTCACATCACCATCGCCGCTGTATTTATTCAAAACATCAGTAACTCTCAAACTCATCTCTTTGAAATTGTAGGGATTGTCGCCTCGATAGCTTGTGGCATTAGTAATAATCTTGCAGTAAAATAAAAAAACAGTTCTACTCGCACGCTGCTGCCCAGAAAACCACACTACTAACAATAATGCGACTTCGCATCACCATAAACGAAAAACAACACATTCCAATGCTTACTTCTTCACTATCGAAGTAACAACGAGCACGTTGGCGCACACACACACAATGGCCCATGCTCACACGCATTTATAGCGCAACACTTCAATTCGCCATTACACTTACAACTAGTGATGAACAAGCAGATTTTTCCCCCAAACATCTGTCTTTCATGACACTGGTAACTACATCTATATTCAAGTTGCTATTATTGCTACTTGCAATACACTGTTGAACATAATAATACAATATATTTATACAATTCAAACGTTTTCGGCGCTACATTTCGCCCTCATCAGGATCTATACACAAATATTTACAGCATTAAAACTTTCGTTGAACGAAAACACAAAAAACATAAAGTAACTTGAAATAGTTCTGACAAAAAACAGTAAAGTTTGTCAGAACTATTTCAAGTTACTTTATGTTTTTTGTGTTTTCGTTCAACGAAAGTTTTAATGCTGTAAATATTTGTGTATAGATCCTGATGAGGGCGAAATGTAGCGCCGAAAACGTTTGAATTGTATAAATATATTGTATTATTATGTTCAACGGTGTATTGCAAGTAGCAATAATAGCAACTTGGATACTAAAAGTCACCTCTCTACCGAAATTGTATTACATCTATATTCCTCTAAGATTGTATCTGCGACTAGTTCTAAAATCTATACTCTTCCAACATTGTATCTGCCGCTAGTTCTTTTCAAATTCTATACTCCCGCAACATTGTATCTGCGGCTAGTTCTAAAATCTATACTCCTTTAACATTGTATCTGCGGCTAGTTCTAAACTGTTGGTTGTACTAAGTTATTAAATTATTTTCTTATGTACGTTTTCAGCCAGTGATAGACACGCAAAATTTTTCCTCAAACATCTGTGGTTTATTTTACTGGCAACTACATTTATACTGCATTTAAAAAATTTTCTTTCTCCAAGATTGTGTTGTAATAGGACTGAACCTATTGTTCGCATGTATATACTGGAATTGATGAGAATTAATTCTAACCAACTGCAGAAATATCACGATAATGAGTAAAAGAAAATATCTCCAATAAATACATCTAGAAGAGCAAAGATGCAATATTCTAGGGGATCAAAAGGAGAAATCGATCAGAGGCTATATGATTTTATAAACAATTTTCAAGAAACAGTGTGAACGACTACGTGCGACTGTTGCTTCCGCTCGCTTATTGTTTATGATATAACACCAAAGGCTTTTATCTTCAGTCACGACGTAGAAGTTAATGTTTCCGTTATATAACAGTTGTGCTTACATTAGGAAAAAGATCGTTTACGAGCTGAAAACCAAAGCGAAATTAATTGGAGAACTTTTGAAGTGGGGGTATTCCAAAGCAAGGGTACAGCATCAAATCAAGTCATTTTCAAAAACAAATGAAATCATTTTCCAAAAGAAATAAAAACCATTTCCAAAAACAAGTAACAGCATTTTCAAAAACATTCCTAAAAAGAACTCAAACAAATAAAATCATTTCCAAAAACAAATAAAATTCAAACAAATAAAAACATTCCTAAAAACCAACAAAATCACAAAACAAATAAAACCATTTTCAATTGTTAAATCCAAACAATGTTACAACAAGTAAAATGTACTTCCAAGTTTATGATAGTACACGTTCAACGGAAATGACGTACTTGCAAGATCGTGCATGTTCAACGGAACTGACATAGAAGTGCTCTACAAGCGCTCCACAAAAACTGGCTCGAAAATGATATCACATACTACTGGCATGATTATCGTGTAATTAATTCACGTAAAAAATAGCAAAACTATCCTCTTCCATATATCCACGACCTTACACAGCACATTCGCGGTGCTACTACTTTCTTTTCCCTTGATCTCAAAAATGTCTTTTGGAAGCTTGATGCACACCCTTCTGACTGTAAGTGCGCAGCATTCTGCACCAGCCGTGGCACCTTCGAATATAACAATTTGCCCCAAGGATTAGCGCATGCGTGTGGAAGTTTCCCAAAATTTATCAATCATGTTGTGCGAGGAACAGAATCCTGTTTTTGCTACATTGATGATATACTAGTTTTTAGCAAAGATGAAACAGAACACAAGATGCATCTGCATGACATCGCCAACCGCTTAAACACCTACTCTCTAAAATTGAACATAGAGAAGTGTTCCTTTGGTTTGAAGCAAATTACCACCCCTTGCTATACATTGTCTTCTGATGGCCTAACTGCTTCACGTACAAAAGTACAGGCCATTAAGCAACTGCCATAACCCACTACTATCAGAAAGTTTTGACAAGCTCTCCTACTCACAAGCTATTAAAGCAAGTTTATTCTTCATACTGCTGCAATTTGGGCACCCCTGATAACTTACCTAAAAGGTAAAGTGACCAATGCGACACGCATTTCCTTAAATGCTGAAGCAAAACAAGCATTTTCAGAGATCAAAACGGCTTTGGCCAATGTTGCATATCTTGCTCATCCATGTGAAAATGCTTCACTTTCTCTTCGCGCTCATGCTTCTAATATAGCTCTTGGTACCATATTCGAACAAACAATAGACGATAACACCAAAGTACTTGAGTATTTTTCAAAATCATTTAACTGATGCCCAGCGTCATTATGCAACATATGACTTGAACTTCTTAGTGTGTATTTTGCCGTTAAATACTTTGAGCACATAATATTGGACAAATCCTTCACTATCTACACCGATAGTAAGTCCCTTGTGCGTAGTTTCCGCAAATCTTCAGAAAAACACACTTCCAAGCAAGTCAGACAACTTTAGTGCCTATCACAGTTTGACTGCACTCTGCAACATCTTCCAGGTACTGAAAATGCTGCCGCCGACTGCTTATCTAGATTGGCTGTTCATCACATCTTTGAACAAAATGACATGCCTATTTCTCCCTCTCAAATTGCTCTTGCACAGCAGCCTTATATTGACACACATGTTTTTCAATTTCCTTATTGCTCAAACATTATTCTCAACAAAATTACTATTCCCAATTTAGTTTATTTTCTTCTTGTTGACACAAGCTCAGGAGTCCAACGTGTAGTTTTACCACCTCCTTTAGAAAACTAGGTGATCATGCATCAATCAATCAATCAATCAATTTTATTTTATTTTTGTCCAAATCAGCATACATAGAAAATAAATTACACAGCAGTGGACAAAAAAAGGAGACGATGGCAAAACGATATACGTTAATACATGCACATGAATAGAATTTAGATTAAATGTGAAGATAGTGGCATGGCCATCGCACCAGTAAAATAGCAGATAAATAAAAACACACCCGAAGAAAAGCATTTACAGTATGTACGAAGTGTCGCTAGAGACAGTAAAAATAAAAAACTGTCAAGTTGTAACCTTAACAGGGGAGGCTATCAGGTGCTACACCTTGCCCAAGGGTGACCTGGGATAATGCATTATCATTCCCTCAGTCATTCTGGCATTAATGCCACCCACAAAGTCATTCGATCTCACTTTGTGTTCAAAAACATGCGAGCTAAGGTGCGCGATGTTGTTCGTTCTTGCGTTGGATGCCAACGTGCCAAAACTGTACGTCATGAGGTTTCTCCACAGTCTTCAATACCAATGCCCTCCAGTTAGGTTTCAACCAATAAACTATGATATTGCAAAACCATTTCCCAGTTCCAAAGGGTTTGCATACATTCTGATATGCATTGATCCCTTTACCCGTTGGATCAAAGCTTTTCCAATGCTTGATCAAACCACCTGTTCTGTGATTCAAAGCTTAAATTTTCACATGCAATATTTTGGCGTGCGCAATGAAATACATACGGAGTCTGGTTGTCAGTTTACTTCTAGTACATTTAAGCAATATTTTATCTTTATGGGCACAAATCACAGAGTTAGCAGTGTACGTTACCCTACATCTGACGGACTTGCTGAAAGGCCTATATAAACTGTCAAAACTGCTCTCACCGCAAAATTAGACTCAGCTCAATGGGCATATCACTTAACCATTATTGTTTTGTCCCTTAACACCACTATCAAAGAAGATTTAGACGCCAGCCCAGCAAAGCTACTGCATGGTCAGTGCCTCAGACTTTTCGGTGACCCCTTTGCTTCATCTGACAGCTCACCACCTCCCACCTCAGCTTCTGAACTCCTTCATAATATGAAAAAATTTACCTCATCATTACAGCCTACATCAATAAGAGTTCACTAATCTACTCCAGTGTACTTGCCTAAAACCTTAACTTCTTGCTCACATGTCTTCATTGGAGATGATCCCATTCATCGCAATCTTACACCCGCTTACTCAGGACCGTTCAAAGTGGTGACTCGTCATGAACATACCTTCATTGTGTTGAAAGGCGACAAGCTTATCTCTGTAAACATCAACAATCTCAAGCCAGGATTTATGCTCTCTTGTTCTGAAACTCAATGCAATTCAGTGCGGCCACAACCACGACCTCGACGACATCTCCAGTTGCCTCAAAGACTTCAAGATTATGTACTTTCTCAGTAACGTTTGACAGCTCCCTCCCCTTACCCACACTACTTAATCATCATTTTGTTATTTTGCTTTTCGATTTTATTTGACATGACTAACATCTTATACTTTCTAGTAACTTTACATGCTATACGTTACGCACTAATTATGCATCATTACTATCTATCAGTTCTAGGTATATGACTTAAAACTACAACCGGCGACATGGTTTATGTGCCTTGAGACGTAAAGAAGCTGTCTCTTAGCTGCGTTTGCTCCCAGGTCACCCTTGGGCGACGTGTAGCACCTGATAGCCTCCCCTGTTAGGGTTACAACATACTTTGTACATACTGTAAATGCTTTTCTTCGGGTGTGTTTTTATTTATCTGCTATTTTACTGGTGCGATGGCCATGCCACTATCTTCACATTTAATCTAAATTCTATTCATGTGCATGTATTAACGTATATCGTTTTGCCATCGTCTCCTTTTTTTGTGCACTGCCGTCAAATTTATTTTCTATGTATGCTGATTTGGACAAAAATAAAATGATTGATTGATTGATTTGTCAGATGTCTTGGTGTGCATCTATTCCAGCATTTTACAATATCTATTTTTATCATTTCTAGCGTGCTTATGTCTGTGTATGTACAGGTCAGTAGTAACAGCAAATACCGTACTTCTAATTACTAAATACTTTGATATTAGAATAGCTGACGAGCATATTCTACTGCAATCTCTTTCGAAATATGTTTTATTACTATATTCAGTATTTGATTTCTTCTGCTTATAGCAACTATATCATGTTTCTCATGTCAATTATGTTCAGGCCATACATCATAACAGGTTTATCTCTTTCCCCTCATAAATATAATTGTTGTACTTTCCTGAACGCATGTTATGTCCTCACCCTCTTGATATAATACTATTCGTGCTGTCAAGTCAATACTGAGTTATAGTGATAACCTACATATGTGAAACCTTACCCTTGATGCCATTTTGCTGCGTAAGTGATATTTGATATGGTTAAGCAAACAAAAGCGGCCATTGTTTCCCATATTTGAATATACTGTTACTTTCTGCTTATTACCTGTATATATTGTACTTGTTGACTCATTGTATATTTTCCCCATTTTTACTAGTTCCATTTGCTTATTATTTTTTTAAAGGGGGTGGCCTGTAGTGGATTGCTCTCCTACATATTATTACCAACTTCATAATAACAATAATTAGTGGCAACATTGCCATAAAATGTGCTTCGCCTGGTAGTGAAATAGCTTGAGCTTTTACTTTTTCCGTGTCGCAGGTTACGCAAGTTTGTACAGTATATTAATAAAACTTTAATCGTGGCTAACATCTAGAATTTAGGAAATATTTGTAGAGTTGATTTGTGGTACAGAATTTGAAAATTGTAGAAAGCAGAGTATTCATTCTCGAAGCTTTTCGTCTAACACTTTTCAAGAGAACCCGTCGGAAATAGAATGAAAAGGTGAAGTGAGTCACCTATATAGAGACACAATTGACGAAAAGGAAAAAAGGGAAAAAAGCTACATCGTGATTGGTAAAAGAAGTTTTTTTTTCTCCCATCTAAATTCTCTCCATCTATCGCTTCATTTTACTTTTGAAAAGAAATGCAATCGGACTTTTCCCTTTCTCGACGTCCTGGTAGAAAAGAATGATCACGAATTTGTTACATCTATCTACAGAAAGCCGACTTTCACTGGCCAATACATTTGCTGGAACTCTTTTTGCCCCATGAAACGGAAGACCAATTTGATTTCAACTCTTGTCCACAGAGCTCTAGTCATCTGTTCGAAATCTACTTTTCAAAATGAACTTTGCAACATTCGTTCAATCCTTATCAACAACGGTTATCCAGAAGCTGCAATCAACGCTGTTATAACCAAGAAAATAAATCAGTTTCACAGACCAACGCAATTAGGTCCGAAGAAATGCCCAGTTTATCTTCACTTGCCATGGCTAGGCAATGTTTCGATGAGGTACGAAATGCAAATTAAAACAGCCGTCAAATGCTGTTACTTTGCAGTTGAACCATGCATTGTCTACACCACCAGACAACTTCTGCCTGTAGCCAAAAAGGATGTACTACCCGCTTTACATCAAAGCAACATTGTTCTGTGCCACTGCGATAGTCGGTACGTGGGTCGTACGTCTCAATAGCTACAACAGAGGATTAAGCAGCATGTTCCAAAAACCATTCTCCAGGAGCATATTTCTCAGAACTGAAGCACATTGACCCGCTCTTGCAAGCCAATCAGAAGCTTTAAAGCTGAAACTTCCTTTTCTGCTATTGGACAACATCTTTTACAAAACCCTACATGCGCACGTGAATATAACGATAACAAATTTTCTATTCTTGCCCGTGGCCATACTTCTTTTCATCTTTCCACCCTTGAAGCCACGTACATCAAAACATCCAAACCAAATTTATGCAAACAAAAAGAATTCGTTTATGGTCTAAAAATTACACATTAATTTGCGATCCTTCCATTGGTCGCTTCTTTTACCAATCACGATGTAGCTTTTTTCCCTTTTTTTCTTTTCGTCAATTGTGTCTCTATATAAGTGACTCACTTTACCTTTTCACTCTCTTTCTGACGGGTTCTCTTGAAAAGTGTTAGACGAAAAGCTTCGAGAATGAATACTCTACTTTCTGCAGAATTCAGGAACAAGTTGGAAATAAAGAAGAACCAACTTGAGAATTGTCAGAACCATCTAGGTGTTCTGTACATGTAGTGCGAATGCTTTTTTGGCAATAGTGATCTCTAACCAGAAGCAATCAAAGACCAACTAATCCGCTACAGCCAGACCCACGGAAAGATAGAGATACTTGTAATTTCCAAGAGGAGTTGTTATGGTCAGCTTGTGGAAATGCGCAGGGTTGACAGGAATGTGGTAATATGCGTTTTTGATATCCACCAAACTGAACCAAGAACATCCATGAGCCATGGAAGAAAAATCACTGATGTCAGGAAGGGCACGGCGAGTAACCTTTAAGATTTTGTTCAAAGTCACAAAATCGGCGCACAGTTGATATTTATGTGAGGGCTTTTTTACAAAAAGAATTCGACTTGCCCAAGCACTCTGGCTCTCGGCTAAAATGCCTCGATTTACTGAATGCTTCACCTCCTGTTTTAAAGCTACGAATTTATCTGGTACTAGTCATCGTGCACTAGACTAAACCGGTACTTCTGTGGTTGTTTCTACACGAGCAGTAATAGAATGTTTTATCTCTCGCGTTTGCGTAGAGGCATTGAAAACTTGAGGGTAGTACAATTTTACATATCCTAAGAGACTCAAACTTCACTGCGGTGAAGATTGTACAGTAAAGTCCGTTTCAATACCTTCTTCAATCGGCAAAGAAAATTTTTCTATCTCTGGTGGTTGGAAAAGTCTGCAAGTGGTGAGATCAATGCACAAGTTAAAACGTCGCAGGAGATTTGCTCCTAGAATTCCATATGGCAATCTAGCTGCATAAAAATCAAACTCGAAAAGTTGGGAAAATCCAAGATTAATTTGGGCTTTAAGGTGACCTTTGATTAGCATCGAGCCACCACCAATGGTCGAAATAGTGTGACCACTGACTGGTTGAAAGTGTGATGCATCGACTGCCCACAATGGCAAAAACGAATAGACAGCCCCGTGTCTATCAAAAATTCAGTATTGTAACATCTGTCGTGTACGAAGAGTAGAGGACTTGACTCTGAGGAATATGACCTCTGGGCCCCTAGTTTATGGAGATCAACCTGGCGTTCAACCAGTCGCTGAGCCCAAAAATCTCAAGAACGCCTTCCAATCAATGTCTTGACGGTGTGGTGCAACAGCAGGTATCTGATTGTAGTCCAAGTTAAAATGAATGCACTCCCTGTGGCAACTAGTCCCTTTTATCATAATAGCTACTGCAGGGGACGATTAAGAGGTTGTGGGGCCCGGGGCAGACTAGAGTGCAGAGCCCCTAAATTATGGAACGCGAAAAACAACTAACTCAGATTTGGGTCGTGCTCGAAAACGTTCGGGAGCCACTAATTTAGTAGATCTTAATGATAGAAAAACTTACCTTCCGGAAATAAGGTGTCCCTAAGGTAATCCTTGATATTTAAAATGGGTGAAGTGTAAATGGGTCGATTCAACTATACGGTATTTATTTTAAACTAAAAATTAATTTTTTGCATTATTTGTGTTTTTGTTTGATAGAAATTTAAATTCCCTTTGTCGAGTCATACCAAAAGACTTTAAAAAAGGGTATCTATAGCTTCCCTGCTTAGCGCTGGGCATTTAGGGGAGGCTACGGAGAACAAGCCCCCAAGCTCGCTTGTTGTGTTCTTGGGCAAGGCACTTAACGGGACGCACCCGCCTTTATGTGGAAGACAGGTGGCCCAGACGCCTCGGAAATAGCAACTCCCAAGCGAGTACGGACATACCGTCCCAAACATAGCAATAAAATTCGCTTTCTCGTAAATGGAGGATAAATATGGTAAATAAAAAAATAAAAAAAAAAAATTTTATTTTGATTATTATTTATTTAGATCAAAGAGGTTGAGTATAATTTGTTATTTTGATTTATTAAAAAAAATAAATTTTATTAATTTTATTTAAAATTTATTTTAAAAGGTTAAATATAGAATAAAATTTTTGCACTGTTTCATAAACTGAGCAAATATAAACAACACAAAAAATACAATAAATAACACAGAGAGTGCAACACAAAAAAAACTACGGCAAATAATGTATTACAACTGGTGTTTTCAGCATTTTGCTGCTGCAAATTTATCAATAATATCCTCAAAGCTCATAGATTTTGTGAATTCTTTTCGATGGCCATAATGCAGAAATCACACACGTGATTCTGCGTCAGGGATGAGCGCAGGTAGATTTTCACTGTTTTTAATGCCGAAAAAGAACGTTCACCTTTCGTATTTGCAACAGGCAAGATCAGATATATACAGAGCCGGCGCGGTGGTGTAGTGGTCAGAGCGTCCGCTTCGCAGTCGGTAGACTAGGGGTTCATTCCCTGTTCCGCCAATCGCCATGTGGTCTTTTACGGCGATTTGACTTCATACAGCGTAGTCTCTTGAGAACGTGACGCAAAGACTTCATAAGCAATTTTTTACAAAATTGATTGATATTGTGGTAAATTAAGTGATCTCGTGTTGTTTTGTTAGGAGTTTAAGTAAATATAGCTTCAAATTAGACCCCTACAGCGAACCGAACAATTAGCCCTTACTGAGAAGTAGTAGACGTTATAACCGGGCTTCCTACGGACTACCGGTACTTCTGAAAGCCTTCCTTTGTTGTATTGTCTTTCTTTGGTCTTTGCCCTGTGGTTAAATAAGGCCACATGTTTGACTCATATATGGAACAGGTGCATCTGCTCGTACATATATAGTGACCACGTGTATTTTCGCTATTCTTGTCAAAACGTCAACGTGGCGAAACGAGTAGTAAATTTTCGTTTCGGCCTGATTACTGATTATGCTTCGGATTTCTGTTTGGGCCTGAGTGTTGGTCCCCCTGTTTAATTGTTATTAAGGCTGTGTGGTAGCCTTTATCGTCGTGAATTTTCGTTCTGCGCACGCTGGGAGGAGCTGCGCATATTTGTGAATAAAACACTGCAAGAAAGCTTCAACCGCTTCCTGTTTTTTGTTTGACGAAGCAGAAAGGATCCGTAGAGCTAATATTACTAGTTCTACAAAGCAACTCTACTTGTTCAGTGCTAAACAACGACGGTACGCTTGGCGCGGGAATCAAAGAGTTGAAACCTGGTGCTGCCGCACCATTCCCCTTGTTGAGTCATACCAAAAGACTTTAAAAAATGGTATCTACAGCTTGCCTGCTTGGCGCTCGGCATTTATGGGAGGTTGTAGAGAACAAGCCGGCAAGTTCGCTTGTTGTGTCCTTGGGCAAGGCACTCAATGGGACGCCTCCGCCTTTATGTGGAAGACAGGTGGTCCAGACACCTCAAAAAATGGCAACTCCCAAGCGAGTGCGGACGTCCCGTCCAAAATATAGCAATACAATTCGCTTTCTCGTGAATGGAGAATAAATATGAACAAATACAAAAAAATATATGAACAAATACAAAAAGAATAATAGACACATTTGGAAAAGTTGCAATTAAGCAGTTCTTTTTCAAAATATGACAGCTGTGCTTGCGCAGTATTTATTTTCGAACCAAGATCAGAAGATGAACGCAAATGAAAAGCAAAGTGCACAACTTCTGAAGGAAAGTCGCTATCAAAGTCGCTGCATATACTTTTAATGATTTACTTGCAGCGTTTTCTATATCACTAATAGCCCAAGTGTTCAGATTCAGCAAAAAATTAAAATTCTTTTGCCATACACAGTACACAGATTTTCGTCTTCTTACTTCTCAATTAAGATATCAATGATTGGAAAGTAAGTTCCAATACGAAAGGATTCACGAGCATCTTCCAAAGCTCTAGTGCATCCAGTGCCCTATCCTTCATAATCAAAAGTCTTCTTCGTTTTTCGATTGCGTTTATTTTGAGACACATAGGTTTTCTGTATATCGGTTGTGAATTTCAAACCATCCTTTTCAATTGTATCAAGTTCATCCGGTAAATGCTGGCAAAAATTCTCAATTCTACTGTAAAGTGCTACGTAACTCCCTAAAGACATGTCAGCACGCTGTAGACTTTTGCTTGTACTGTGAAACTGTTGCAGCAAGTATTGCCTTTTCAATTCGTCATAAGTTTCAACCCGTTTTCCCTTGTTTATTGCATAGCTTATGTTTGCTTTGTTTCGATGTTCCCTTATTTAGCGTTGTTTCTCGCGCGCCTCGTCCTCTATTAATAGACTTTAGGTAACGTCATAGCCTTTCGTATTAAGTGTTGCCCCCAACAACCTTTGCCTTTTAATTAATCACTGTTGCCTCCCCAATATAGCTGACTGTTGTTGCCCTCGGAGTCAGTTTAGAATTTGAGTAAATTACTGTTAGATTGTATTGTGAGCAACTGTTAGTCGAACGCTTACAATCTACTGTTTGATCATTTTTTGGGTCTGATTTCCGGTCAAGCTATAGTAAGTGAGTGCTTCAGTGAATTTACGTTATTGTAGTTGAGTTATGTGTGTTAATTATTTCACAGAAAGCCGTACTACATCGTTCCGTATCGTATCTTAGTCTAAATTCTTCAATCTACTAGCAACTTCGTAACCCCTTCGTGTTAAATTTATTTCAATTACAATCTCTGGGTGGAACCTGTAATACGCGTGATTCTAGAAGACAGCATTAGGCGGGACATCAGGCCAGAAGTTTCTGTAACAGAAATCTTTAAAGGATTTTGTGCCATAAAACAAATAATATGATTCTTTCTAAGGCATCCATACTCTTTTTCAAACGCGATGAATCTGATTTGGTTTCATTTGTTTCATGTAGTAGGCATTCCTCGTATGTCCAGTGTAACGATATTTTAACCAGATCAATTCGTTCGTTCAACAATTTATTTTTCAAATTTAACGTTTCGCTTCCCTTAGTTACCGGGGAGCTTATTCAAAAAACAGTAGATGTTAGTAGTGTAACGTATAAACTGTACAACATAAAAATATAAAGACTACCTGTATTACTAAACACTAAGAATTATTTACCAACAGGGCAGGCAATCACGTAATAACAAAAACATTGTTGCATCACAGATCCAGGAGTGGGCAAGTAAAAAGTGTTGTGAGATACAAAAGACATTATTTATTGGAGACACACACACTATAAACAGTCGGAAAATTTGCACCATCATTGCAATTAATTACATTACATGAACAAGCCTTTTGATTTATCAAAAAACTTTTCGCAAAGCGACGTTTGTATGCATGTGATTCTGACTTCAGTATTTTGACATTTTCCCAATCTATTCTATGATCGAAATCCATAACATGTTGACCTAGCGCTGACTTTTTATTGTTAAAAGTCTTGACCATATCAGCATGTTCCCGTTTTCTGGTTCTAACACTACGTCCTGTTTCATCTACATACACAGCATTGCAATCCCGGCAAGAAATTTGATACACCAAACCGCGTTTTACATCTACCGTTTTCTGAAGAAGCTCCCCGATAACTAAGGGAAGCGAAACGTTAAATTTGAAAAATAAATTGTCGAAAGAACGAATTGATCTGGTTGAAATATTCATTTGTTTTATTGTCCTCCAACGTAAAATCTTGTAACAGTTGTCTCAACTCAACAAAATTTTTTTTAGGGCTGTAGTGGCATCTAAGATTTCGTATAACTGCGCTAACATTTGTCAGTCGTTCGCAGTCATCAATTTGAATTGTGAGATTGTCAAGTTGCTGCAAATTTCGCCAGTATAATAACTGGTCAGGGTGGACGACGGGAACGTAAAGCAGCTCCCACCCCATAAACGTAAACGTAAACCAACGTAAAGCAGCTCCCATCTTCTCTTTTCATTACGCTTATGAATCAACAAGTAACTGCGTCGAGGAGCTGTGAAAGACTACGATGCCCAGCATCAAGTCAAGAGAAACCGTCCTTTTTAGGACGAGAATCGTTTGATTCTGGCCATGAACCGACCTCAAACAAATTCTCTTTCAATATACTTCAAATCAATATTGAAGGCTGGACATCTCCTAAAAAAGAAGTCCTCCAAAAAATTGCTATTGAAAGAAACGTAATGGTTGTGCTTGTTCAAGAAACCCACCAAAATAACTCTCAGAACCTAAAACTCAGTGGTTTCGTCCGAGCTAACCACATACCTCATGCACACCATGGAATTGTCACCTTTGTTCGGAACTCGATTTCGTTTACAAATATTGGATGCTCAGTGGAAAATAGCCCAACACAATGGCCTAGCATTGAAATCAACAATACTCAAATTATCAACATTTACCATCCCCCAACTGCTGAATTAGACACCCTACAACTTCCGGACACAAAACCCACGTGCATTATCTCTGGTGATTTCAACTGCCGACATGAAATCTGGGGTTACTCAAACTCAGATAAGAATGGTGTACGCTTAGCCAACTGGTACTCACTTAACAACTTGCATAATCTATATGACCCCAAACAATCACCAACCTTTTTCTCTGGGAGGTGGAAAAAAGGAACAAACCCTGATCTAACTCTTTGCTCAAATGCAGATGGTGCAATTCCAATAAGAGAGGTACTAAACCCCTTTCCAAGATCTCAGCATCGTCCCTCTCTCATATTTACCCCTCCTATTTTACCATTTGTCAAGAGTCGACCCATACCCCGATGGAATTTTCCCAAGGCGGATTGGGACAAGTTCAGGTTGTTAACCGATAAATGTGCAGACAACTTACCACCTCCAACCAAGGACAACCTGAACCTGGCCTACTCTGAGTTCACAACACTACTAAAAGCTGCTGCCAAGGACTCCATCCCACGTGGTTACAGAAAGTCATACATACCCAATTGGAACATGGAGTGCGAGAAACGATACAAAACATACCTACAATCTGAAGGAACCAGCGAACAACAGAAGTATGCAACTGCCTTGTTTGATTATCTTGACAGCAAACGTCACGAACAATGGATAGACACTATTACAAGCATAGATTTTACGCACTCATCACGAAAGGCTTGGAGAACCCTAAACAAAATCACAGGAAGGAAAACAACACCCAAAAAATGCCCTGTACCACCAAACCAACTTGCAAAACAACTGCAAGACAATGGAAGATACCCAAACGCAAACAGAAAATTTACGAAAGCGATCCTAAAAGAATCAGACGAACTAAAAAACAGAAACACCCACTCAGATCATCATCACTTAGAAAACGACATCACAACTCTTGAGGTATTATCTGCAATTAAATCACTGAAGTTAGGCAAAGCACCGGGTCCAGACGGCATCCATAATGAGTTTATTAAGAATTGCGGAACCAAACTGGTACATTGGCTAAATGAATTTCTAAATATATGTTATCGCCATATACGGATCCCAAAGCAGTGGCGTCACGCTAATGTTATTAGTATTCTCAAACCAGGCAAACCTGAAACCTCTCCTCGAAGCTACCGCCCAATTTCCCTACTATGCACAACATACAAACTGCTTGAACGAATACTCTTAACACGAATTGAACCCGTAATAGACAAGCTATTACCCAAAGAACAGGCAGGATTTCGAAAGGGTCGCAGCACTGTCGACCAAGTGGCAAAACTTACTGAAACAATCGAGGATGCATTTGACAAAAAAGAAATAAATAATCGACCGACGCGATGGCGTAGTGGTGAGAGCGTCCGCTTCGCAGTCGGTAGACCTGGGGTTCATTCCCCTTGTCGAGTCATACCAAAAGACTTTAAAAAAATGGTATCTATAGCTTCCCTGCTTGGCGCTTGGCATTTATGGGAGGTTGTGGAGAAGAAGCCGGCAAGTTCGCTTGTTGTGTCCTTGGGCAAGGCACTTAACGGGATGCCCCCGCCTTTATGTGGAAGACAGGTGGCCCATAAACCTCGTAAAAGACAACTCCCAAGCGAGTGCGGACTTCCCGTCCAAAGTATAGCGATACAATTCGCTTTCTCGTGAATGGAGGATAAAAATGGCAAACAAAAACTGTGTTCATTGACCTCACCGCTGCCTATGATACAGTCTGGCATCAGGGCTTGCGTGTGAAACTTCAACGAATGCTTACCTCTAACCACCTAATTAATTTCATAATGGAATTACTGTACATTAGGTCCTTCACCCTGTTCACAAGTGATGGACGAAAAAGCCGGTCTTTTAGATTGAAAAATGGCGTTGCCCAAGGATCCGTTCTGGCCCCTACTTTATATAACATCTACACAGCTGATTTCCCGAAGACATCTGGCAACTGCTTCATGTATGCAGACGACGTAGCAATCACCTATTCTGCATCAAGTATTGCCAAAGTCGAAGAAAACTTATCTAATGACATGAAGACAATATGCCAGTACCTACATGACTGGCACTTAAAGCTTTCTCAATCAAAAACGGTGTCATCACTGTTCCACCTTAAGAACCATCTGGCTTCGAAATCCATTAAAGTTACCTTGGACCCCAACACAATCCTGAACTGTGAGCGATATCCTACATACCTTGGAATCACCCTGGATCGGAGCCTAACATACAAAAACCATTTGCACAAACTAAAACAAAAAGCGTCTTCCCGAGTGGCACTGGTGAAAAAACTGTCGGGAACTAACTGGGGTACCTCATTTGATACTTTGCGAACCTCCACTAAAGCACTTGTATTTGCACCAGCTGAGTATTGTGCCCCTGTGTGGTGCCAAAGCACCCACACAAAAACACTAGACGTACCATTAAACGAAGCAATGCGAATCGTCTCTGGCTGCATCCGCCCCACCCATGTGAATTTTTTACCACCACTCTCGGGAATACAGCCACCAAGCTGTCGCCGGAAAAAACTCTGTAAACGCTTATACTACAAAGCAGATAACACTGACCATCTTCTACACAACATCTTGTACAGCAAAACCGCTCCCAAAAGGCTTAAATCTCGCAAACCTCTTCGCCCATTTCTGGAATCACTACAAGGCTATGACCCTCAGCAAGAACCAATACCACATAAACTGCAACCACACATCCAAGACTGGTCAAACAAACCCCTAGGACACTGCCTCCCACGAAAAGCCTGGGTCCAACTAAATAGATTGCGAACCGGAATAGGAAAATTTGGGGACTCAATGGTGAAATGGGGAATTGGTAATGACAATCTATGCCAATGTGGAGAACCCCAAACTGCATACCACATTGTCAATGACTGCAAATCAATAGGACCTCCCTGCAACCTAACGGATGTTGACAACCCTATGCTCAAACGATATCTGATGAACTGCAACTTCTGATGAGATTGTCATACGAACGAACGATCAATTTGAATGCTGTTATACTAGTCTCTATTGTGACGTCTCAGTTACTTTGTCATTGAAAATCTGTTTTAATTTTTTTTTCATACAGGTAATAACTGTACCGGTATGTAAATATTTTGATTTGTCAGTTCAAGTTTGCTGGTAAAACAGGTTATAAAGGCTATAAATTTATTTCAATATTTCAATTAAATTCAATAATTATTAGCGCTAAAAATTAGCAAAAGCGTGGGGCCCGGGGCAACTGCCCAGTTTGCCGATTGCTTAATCCGGCCTTGAGCTACTGAACGTAGATGACGATCCATATCTAAAGCCAGGTGTTGCTGGTGACTTTCTGTTTGTGGTTTGTAGTTGAAGTTGTTTCACAATTTCCCTCCTCAAGCACGCGCAGCTAGCGGAGACGTGCGAAGGAACGGAGAAAGTTGCTGAGGTCGCAACATGCCTTTCCCGCCAACGTTGAGAGAGTGAGGCTTGCCGGCCGAACTAAGTGAGATTCCCGCTAAGACTTCAATTGGAAGGCGGTCCTGACGTTAGGGCTCGGCGACTCGACGATGGCTTGTACTGCTTGGCTGAAGACGCTGCGGTCTAACTTCATCGTAGAAGCTGTAGTTTCTTTGTGGGGTTTACCCTTGTAGTGCAACGGCAGGCATCCGACTGCAATCCAAATTAAAATGGGACACTCCATGTGGCGACTAGTCACTTCCATCATGATAGCTACTAAAGGTAGATGACAATATATATATATATATATATATATATAAAGCCAGGTGTTGTTGGTGACTTTTTGTTTATGGTTTGTAGCTGAATTTGCTACAAGGGGAATGTCATTCACTTCGGTCGGCAAGCTTTTTTCTCCCTCTCTCATCGTTGGCGGGAAAGGCATATTGCAACCTCTGCAATTTCGATGCACACATACACAGCTATCGCGTGATCTAGCTACTAAGTGTCGTAGGAGCACGAAGATACTACAAACCACAAACCGAAAGTCACCAACAGCATGGTTAAGTTATACAGTATATCGAACGCAATCTACATTAGTAGCTATCAGGACAGAAATGACTAGTCGCCATACGGAGTGCATTCTTTTGAAATCGGACTATAGCCAGATGCCTGCTGCTGCGCTACACAAACACCCTAAAACAGTGGGTGGTCGGGAAAGCAAACTCCTGACGGCTGGGGTTACGTGACCCGACAAAGTTCAATTTTTTAAACATTGCGGACAAGAAAATTCGCCTTCGTTATTGCAGCGGTTTTCGAATTTTTCTGTGTGAACGCAACAACGTAGATGTAACTTTGTCGTAAGCAGTAACCGCAAACGCAACAACGTAGATCTAACTGTGTGGTAAACCGTAACCGCAAGTTGCGGTTAACCCAGTGATGGAATTCAGGGGGTGGGCACATGTTCGTGCGAACCCGTTCTTGAAGTGTCGTGATAATCAGCGACCCATTATTGTTTTTTGTTATAGACCTTAGACGACTGCAGCAAATGGGCTTTCTAAAATGAGGGAACCTGTTGTTAGTGAGTTTGATACAAAAGAGAACCTGTTCTTAAAATTTTGAATCCCATCACTAGGTTAACCGCAAGGCGAGAAAATAAGTGACCGTCAGAAACATTTGCTATTTTATGCTTGCATTCAGTGCAGCACTTGACAAAAAAGTGAAGAAGCCAGACATATGTTGTCGCCTCATTGTCAGATGTGGAAAATATGGCACTGGCCCCAAAGGATTGATGCCACTGTGCATGTTTGCTGCAGTTCTGGCAGTGGTGCAGTGATGTAGTGGATAGTGGAGCTGCCTTGAAGTGCACTGGATATGGATTCAAATCTTTGCTTGCAGTGTACTTGGACAAAGGTAGTGTAGTAGCCTCAGCAACTTCAACTACAAACCACAAATAGAAAGTCGCCAACAACACTTGGCTTTATATATTGATCGCCAACTGTTGTCATTGGCTATCATGACAGAAGTGACTAGTCGCCACATGGAGTGCACTCATGTTAACTTGGAATACAGTCGGATCCCTGCAGTTGCGCAACAGTAGTGCACATTGTGTGGGGTAGTGTAGGGGTACAGATATTTTAATTTGCCATAGAAATTGACCAAGCAGAAACGACCAAAAGTCGCATGCTTAATGTGTTATAAAAATTGATCAGTCACAGTTGTCTAACGGCAAAATGCTTCTAAGAGTAAAATGCTACTGATGGCAACATAGCCACTGCCTTTATTTAATGGAATCTAGCATAATTTTATGATAGCATTGTTTATGTGATTGTAACTTGGCATTGCTCGTTTTCTACTATATCCAGCTAATTTTAAAAGATGGTGAAACATGCACTTTGCAAAATCTTACAGCGAAAAACTTATTCCTGTCTTTCACATCACTATGGAATTTACTTTGCATATTCTTGTCTAGTCATGATACTATTGTCTATGCTTCACTTTGGTAAGGTGAGTAAATATATTAAGTTCACTAATTTTTTTTATTTACAAATTTAAATTAGCTTAATTTAAGTGTAAAATAAGCTAATGGTGGTGCTCTTAGGCTTACTAGTGTATTACATAAAAAATCATAAGCTTTTGTTGTTAGAACCACTAATTTGTCAGGTGCTTGTTCAAATAGACTTTAAATACAGGGTGTCCCAGAAAAATGTATACACTCTTTGAATCGTTATGACTTAAGTTATTGATTTTGACTTGTAAATAGATTCATACAAGATAAAGAATCCACATTTAAAGAGTTTGAGAGAAAAATATACTAAAGCACTTCAAATCAACTTTTAATAAGATGAAACACACTTGGGGAAATTTCAGAATGTTTAAATATTGATGAGTTCACATAAGTGCTCAAACTAGTTGCCATACTGTTCAATACGCTTTTTATATCTTGAAGGAATGGACCTAGAAACATCCAGCAACATTTTTTCCGGCAGTAAAAGTAGGAGCAGAAACAACACTCTTGGGCAATTTCTTCCAAATTCATGAGGCTCTGTGTGTGAAGAAATTATTTAAATGCTCAGTATATGGTCTCCTTAATG
The DNA here is from genome assembly GCA_963675345.1 of Trididemnum clinides. NCBI lineage: Eukaryota > Metazoa > Chordata > Ascidiacea > Aplousobranchia > Didemnidae > Trididemnum > Trididemnum clinides. Next base: position 2,211,479 of record OY776290.1, on the reverse strand, counting down.
GCTTAATTGTAAAACCGAGTCTATGCAAATTGTATTCACTATGACAAACTGAGAAAAATTGCTAAAATTTAAGTCAACATACTCATGAATAATTTTGTACATCAACATTAAATAAAATTCAAATTTTGTATACTCAAACGATTTTAGGTTTAGCATGTTCAGGTGATGAGAGTATGAAGTGTTATAAATATTACAATGAAAACAAATTTTCTTGGTGAAGTGTGTCTAAACTGATTCAACCATAGATATATCACTTTTTAGAAAGGGGAACCAAATTACAATGTTATATTCAAGCAGTAATCTGATATAAGTAACGTAGGTATGCTTTGAACAAAATCCAGACATTGTTGCTACTGAAACAGTTTGGTGTGAATGAATAAAAGCTTCAGAGACAATGCTACAAACATGTTGTTGCCATTTAAGGTTACTAGAAATAACAATATCCATATCACACACTGCAGGCAAACTAGAAATCTTTTGATTTCCAATATAACATTGATTACTGGCCTTATCAGCATCAGGGTGGTGAATAGTAGGTAGATGCTGGCATTTTTCTGGGGCAAGTGGTAATTGATATGATTCCATCCAAGAAATGACACTAGTTAAACTCTGTGTCAGGTCATTACTGTCAGCACTAAAGAGTTAGGCATCGTCAGCATAACGAAACACACTACTAACAGCATGTTTAGAATGGCAAGACACAGTCAAATTTTATTAAAAACAAAAGAGGTCCAAGCACACTGCTTTGCAGAACATCACTAGTGACTGATAGAATTTCTAAATAGGCAGTGGTTATTTTGCTGTTGATGGCATTTTAGCTGTGGAGGCTATTTTGTTGTGAAACACTAGTGATTTTTTCAATTTTAATGATGTATTAAACACTTGAGTTTTCTTCATTTTTGATAGGTCAATTTTGGTGATCGATTAAAAAATCAGCATTGTCACTCTGCACCCCCTGCACTGTACACTCTCTCCCAGTGCACACTACACCATGCATTTACATACTGGGCCTCCTATCCAGTTTACACTGTCTAAGTGCTCTGACTGCCAAGATTCCAACCAGCGACCATTGCATTTCAAGGTAGCTGGACTTGCAGAATTGCAGCAATTATAGGTATTTAGGCACACATGAATAATGCCTGCAAAATAGCCTCTAATGGTAAAATGCTGTTGACAGCAAAATAGCCACTTCTTTCTAAATATGGTGATGCCTTACCAGCATTCTCAAAATGCCTTCCCACACCAGCATCTCACATGCCATTAAATCCACAGGTCTCCCACATAAAATCAAATCCACACCAGCATATTGCAGGCTAGTCAATCTGCAGTGCCTCTCACATAAAATCCAAATATACTTTTCTGGTCAGTTTTAGATCATGACATCAATCCATTGCTGTGTTGCTGTAAAACCTCATGTGAGAACAACAGTTGTGACCTATATCACATAGGCACTTCGAGTGTCTCAACCGCATTATGCTAGAATCAATATGCAGGGATAGCATCTGAGTATGCCAGCATATTACAGGCAATATAGGACAAAATAATATGGGACAGTGTTGTTTTAGGTCACTGACCCTCATGAGCTTTATGCTTATATTCTGCAATACCCTGTACAAAACACTTCCACCACCCCTCTTTGGTTTAATTAAGGAAAAAAGCATATTCGTAAATCATGTAATGCCAGGACCAGGCAACATCTATGCATTCAGAGGCATTAGCTCATACAAACTTGCCTACAGTAGCAAAAATGTTGTTAGTAGTGGTCATATCTTATTGCCTTAAACCTAAAAATACAAGTAAACTACCTTGACACTCTCGTTTGATATCCTTTCATGCACTCACTATATTTATAGGATAAAGTGTGCTTAGTGTAAGAATGCCAATGGTCAAAACAGGGCAAATAACATGTTGCCAGTGATTTGGTAAACTTGTGGCTATGCACATCCACCCTTAATGTTGTTTTCAATCAATTGCATTTCAAGAAACGTTAATTGTTGCTAAAAGTAAACCTACCACATCTTACAATGTATCAATGTGCACCAAGCGATTATTCATTTAAGTGTTCTGTAAGCATGCTTTTTTCTTTTATCTCGAATCCTTTTACAAAGCAGTGTTATGTCATAATTTTAAATGGCATCACAATGATTGACACTACTGTATATAGCAAAAACAGCAGCATGCAGCCAAAATGTCTATTATTATTTTGATAGCAAAAATGAACAATAAAGCCCATTACTAATAATTGTAATTGATAGGCTCTTTGCATTGGTATAAAACACCAATCTTCATTAGAAAACTGGGAAGCCTGGATTAGGAGCAAAGTTAAATGTAATAAAATTCCAAGTTTAAAAAAGATCAAAATAAAATCTGTAAAACTGGATTTAAAGGCAATATTTTTTTTGAAAATAGCTTCATGAGACGCCTATTAGAATGAGTTATATGACTTTGGGGAAAAGCATGGTCCCTCTTGTTGCTATGGCCAAATCAAACCAAACAGCACAGCCAAACAACTTAATGTCACAAATATAAATACAAAAAAGGCCTACAAAATTGTCTAACAGGCATACCCCTAAATAACTCATTTCTTCAATTCTGAAAATGACCACAATCTGGATGCTGCCATCATCTTTGACTATGTTTCACCCCCCTCTCCCAATCTCTTACACTTTTAAAAAGTATAAATGATAGTTTGTGACATCATTCTTTCTTTTTGAGTACTATCAGTCTTGATTAATAGACCAAGGTAATTACCATTACATGTACAGGAACTATGACTTATATTTACTACAACTTTCTGTTGTTGCTCTCACAAATGTTTGTATGGTGAAGCCAATGCAGCTGCTCTAATTGAAATGTTTTAACTCAAAACAAATAATAGCATTTTCTGCCTAAGTAAAATCACATTATACTTAAACATTTGTTCTATTTCAGTTGATAATAGCTTTATAAAGCTACCATGATCAAACCTAAACATTTTGGGAAAAGCACAAATTGTATTTAATTTCACTGAGCACAACTAAGCAAGAAAAAACTAACATGCAACATAATGTGTAGCTAGAAGACACTTGAGAAAGTTAGAGGGGAAATAGAACAAGAATGTGATTGTGTAAAATTACACCACATGGAAGATATTATTGGTACTCGCTTTATAACACTCCCAAAATCAAACCTAATTTTTAACTCCCCTGGGTACACCAAGAAGGGAGAAAAGAACATGCAACATAATGCATAGCTAGTAAGGACTTTGGAAAGTTATGAGGAAATCAAAAGAAAACAATGTTTCTCTGTGAAATTGTTTGAAATCTATCAGAAATATGTTTCCTATTTTCAAACTAGGGAAAATGCCAGGCCTTCTTGGTTTTGCATAAGCAATGAACAGAGCACAGACCTAAAGCATAGCCAGGACCTTGATTTGGGAAATTCTATTAGGAAAACAAGTGCAATAAATCATGAAAATCTCAAGTACTGATAAAACTTAAATTTTTTGTTACTGTTCACACAAGGCCCAATGGGTAAAGCTAGCTGGGCTGGCTAATCTGACATTCTTAATCTTGACGCTACTGATGGAAGCCCAGTCAGCAACACTGGCATATGCCATAAAGCAATGATTCTTTCTTTGGTTGATATGCTGCCTGTTAAGATATCTACGTCTATAGTACAAACCAATGTAATAAAATTTCGAGTTCAAAAAAAATCAAAAGAACAGCATTATCCTAAAAATTAGTAAAACAGAATTTAGAGAGAGTATTTAGTTTGACAATAAATTGGCTTGATGGGCATATACTAAAATATGGTGAATGACTTTTTTCTTACTCTGCCAGAAATAAAGCAAATCAGACAGTCAAAGAACTCAATACCACTAATATATGCATGAAATCAGCTGCACCAAATTGTCAAATAAGTTTACTCTTCAATAGTTTATTTCTGTAATTGTGAGAGCAACCACCATTTGGCTGCCACCATCATTTTTGTCTGATTCTACTCCCTCCTCCCATACACTTTTTAGAAATATTAGTGATAGTTTGTGACAACTTTTTTTTTTTTTCGACCATCACTGATCTTATTAAAAGAATAAGATTATCACCATTACATGTACAGGAATTATAAAAGTACATAAAAAAAGGATTTGACTTTTGTTACTGTTCACACCTACTCCCAATCGGTAAAGCTGGCACAGCCCACTGAACCAATATACTAAAACTCAATGTCACTGATGGGGGCCCTGTGAACAATGCTGGCAGAGCTGGCTAGTAGTATATATGCCAGTGTCACTGGCAAGGCCACCATTTGTGTCATCTGAATTGAGAATGTTGGTTCAATCGGTTGTGCCACCTTCACCCACTGGGCTCTTGTGTGAACAGTAACAGAAAGTTAAAGGTTTTTCTGCATGCAAGATTTTCATGACTTGGCAATCTCCTTTTCCATTTCTCGTTTCAAAGTCCTGGATGTGCCTTAGGTCTATGTGCTCTTTTGAGTGAGAATGCAAAGCCAAGGGGGTCTTGTGTTTGCCTTAGTTTGGAAGTAGGGAAAATATTTCTGTTCAGCTATTTTGAAGCAAAATAGCAAAAGTGTCTTTCATGTAGTGCGATTTCACCCATTCACATTGTTTTCTTTTGATTTCCTCTTAAACTTTCTCAAGTCTCTGCTGGTTATATGAGCCTATCAATTACAATTATTAGTAATGGGCTTTATTGTTCATTTTTGCTATCAAAATAATAATAGACATTTTGGCTGCATGCTGCTGTTTTCACTGTATAGTGCCAAGAATTGTGATGTCATTTAAAATTATGACATAACACTGCTTGTAAAAGAATTCAAGACAGAAGAAAAAAGCATGCTTACAGAACACTTAAATGAATAATCGCTTGGTGCACATTGATACAGCATAAGGTGTTATAGAATCACTTTTAGCTAAAATTAACGTTTCTCGAAATGCAATTGATTGAAAACAACATCATGAATGGATGTGCCTAGCCACTACAAGTTTCCCAAATTTATCAAGTCCCTGGCAACATCTTATTTGCCCTGTTTTAACCATAGGTGTTCTTAAACTTTATCTTTTAAATTCAGCAAGTGCATGAAAGGATATCAAAGTTTGATATCCAAAAGGATTGATGAATATATTCAGGATAAGCTGTTAAATGTTAGGACTATTAGTTACAACGTTTTCGTAACTATAGGCAAGTTTACATGAGCTAATGCCTTAATATTTTTGTGACTGTAGGCATATTTGCATGAGCTAATGTTTCTGGCTGCGTGCATGTTGCTTGGTCCCGGTGTAAATGCTGCCATGAAAAAAGCAAAGTAACCTAAAATAAAGCACTTTCAGTGAAGGTATTGCTGTAGCAAGGTTCCCATCATTAGTGTTGAGGTTAAGAATATCAAAAGAGCTGGCTGTGCCAGCCTCATCCAGTTGCAAAGGTAATTGCTTTAACAGTTAGTTGATATGTAAGTCCACACCACTATTTTGTTGCATAAAACAAAACAGGACAGTCTTAACCCCTTTTTGTTTTAGGGGAACCACCAAGTGTTTTGCTTGGAGCAGGTACATGTTAAAATTGTTAATGACTTCATTTTTAGATAAAAGTTTTTGAATATTTTGATAGATAATGGCAAAGAACCATGCTATGAAGGAAGAATAGTGAAAATGCATCAAAGGACTTAGTTTTTGTAGAAATTTTAATTTCTGTAAAATGCAGGCACCCAAATTTTCAGTTTTTTGACTGGTAGGCCACATTTTGAAAATGTTTAGAGTCTTCATTTTTTGATGAATGTTTTTGAAAATGTAGACGAGTAATACTAAAAGAACTAGCCTTGTGATGAAAAGTCTTCAAAATGCAGCATCGAACTAACTTTTTTTACAATTGCAAGTTTGTTAAGTCTACTCGATAATTGTTCAACTACAAAGGAAAAATGAGATGTGACAATCGGTTTTTGATCAGTCAATGTAAACTGATTTTTAGCCCTAACTAATTAAGAGTTACATCTTGCTGGAAAGCAAATTTTTTGAGGTTTCAAATGACCCTAATTGTTGGTAACTTATTATGTTTTTTTTGTACTAAACTTGTCTGTTTTTACTCAGCTCACCATGTTTTGGGTGGTGTAAAAAGTTATATAACAGATTTCAGAAACTCAATTTGTTTAAATAAAACAAATACTAGAGGTACATGTCATATATCATTTGAATCATATTGAAGTTGACTTTAATTTGTTGATCAAATTTTGAAAATCTGTCAAGAATTGAGGTATTTGAGTACCATATTTTTCGGATCGTAGGGCGCACTGGACTATAAGGTGCAGTATCAATAAACATCTTCTAACATGTTTATTTGCATACATAAGGCACTTTAATGAAACAAAAACTCAACACCGGTGCTGAGTTTTTGTTTCATTAAAGTGCTGTGAGAAGTGTATGGCTAGTTGCTAGGTACATGTTGCAATACATGCGTGATGCACGTGTGTGTTTACATACATAAAGTGAAGAAAAAAATATACTCCTAAAGGCAATGAGAGTAAGTAATGTGATCACAAGAAAGATAGAAGAAGTTTGCTCTCAAGTAAGAACGAGTTGAGGTAGGTACAGTTGCATTGGTAGTGCTTATTGCAACATAAAAATTGTTCAGAGCTTGGTGACAAAGTGCAACCTGATCCACAGATTAGACACACTGGACTATAAGGTGCACATTCCACTTTTGAGAAAATTAAGGATTATAAGTGCGCCTTATGGTCCAGAAAATACGGTAAACTGATTTTGTAAAAATATTGCAATTTTGGAAAAATCATATGATGATCTGTGGTAGTGAAAAACTGTGTTAATTGTGTCTGAGAGCATTATGATATCATAGAGCAAGTTTTAAGTGTGCAAGAGAAAAAGAGAAAATCATGCTTAAAAAGTTCAAAATGCTTAAATAAAGAATTGCTCATTTGTCAAACGAGCTTAAATTGTTGGAGAATTGTTTTTATCAAAGCACCCTATTAATATTTTTTGAAAAAGGATTTGATTATGTTACTACACCCAGCATTTTTGAGAAACTATAGTTAGCAAATTGTGTGATAAAGTGCTGATTGTGATGTTATCTTAGACCTCAAAAAGATAAAATTTTTGTTAGTCAAAGGCTGGCATTCATTCAAGCAGAAAATAGTTTTCCTCTGTCAAGAAATGCAAGTTATAAAATTTTTTTTGATTACATTATCACTACGTCACAAACATCATTTTGGCACTCACTTTGAGGTGGTGATCAATCATGCCAAGGTTGATGTGTGTATGTGCGATAATTTCAGAGAAGTTAAAGTGCCAGTACCTACAACTATACTGACAGAATTGTGTTTTATTTATTTAGATGGATACTGATGTTGATCCCACTGTGATATTATTGACCCTTATGACACCCACTTCTGGGCAATTATTCTAAGCTTCTTGTTTCTATAACTTGTAGTTTTGTACCCAACACTATGTTACTACAATGATATGAAAGTTGTAAATGGTGCTTACATCATTGTGATGTTATTGCCCCAGTTGTTCAAAAATTCATGCCTCTACAACTGATATTTTAGAAGACAACACAAAATTTACAGAAATGCTTTGCAAAGCTGATGTCATTGTGATGGCACAAGGACTTGTGGTGCCAATTTGAATATAAAAATTCATTGTTTTAAGCTCCCTGTTTTGTGACCATTAGTTCTGGTGTTAACACAATTTTACTGAAAATGTACTGATTTTACACAAGGGATACATCAGCACCATTATAAGTTCTTTAGATCCACATGAAGGCAGTGACCAATTGTACTAGGTTTCATGTCTTTACAACCAGTAGTGTATATCTTAACTCAATTTTGGTAAAAACACAGATTTTACTCAAAACTAATGAGGTGCTGACATAGGCATCTTACTTCACTCACCTTACTTCTTACTTCACTTGTGACACTGATCATTATATCCAAGTTTGTATATTTGTGACTTGTACTTTTGAAGCAAACAAAATTTTTTTGAAAAGTGTCAATTTTACATAAAAGATGGGTACTCATAACATCATTGTGATGTCATATGCCTGTTATTACAATTACCTGGCTGCTCTGATCAAGCATTCCAAGATTCATTCTTTTGAGATCTGTAGTTTTCAAGTTAACTCACGTTTACTGAAAATGTATGAATTTTACATAAACGATACTATTGCTGACATTATTGTAATGTTATAAGCCTCTTATTACACCCTCATGGGGGCCCTATCATTTATTCTAAGTATCATGTTTATATGATAACAGTTTTAAAGTTGATAAATATTAGTAACAATCACAAAATATTAAAAAAAACACCACAAAATAAACAAGCTTTTTGCTTCCTTGAATTGAGCTTGTCACTTCTGATGTCAAGTCGTACATCATTTTACTACTTGTCATATGATCATCACCTATGAAGTAATGCATCTGATTCTTTTTCAAAATGGTTTTCCATAAATAGAGGATAAAAATATAACAACAATCGCAACAACTATTTTATTGTACAGTTGCATGGAATATATCACACTATTATAATATATCAACTGGCTCTGGCGGCATCTCCTCGCAGGGGTACCAGTCAGTTATGTAGAATTACAAATACTGGTTCAACTGGCTGCACCAGTTTCACCTAACTTACTATTCTGAAATCAGCAATGATAATTTGGTACAAACTAGGGCATTGCTTTTAACCCTTGATGACAAACGTCATACCTGTATTTGACATTAGGACGGGTCTTGCTCCCCCACTCTATCAATGCTCAAATTCTATAGAATTCTATCAATAAGTATAGGGGTACAAAGTTAAAGTTGGGCAGGTTCCATAATGGCTTTCGTTTAAAGTTATTTTTGGTGAAAGATTTATTTCATGATATGATGCAGCCTCTTTGTAATGAGATTTGTGACAATTTTCTAGGCCCCAGAATTGAGTGAAAGAGCTTACATTACCCAGTGTTTGCCTTAGTGGTAACCCCAGGGAAATAAGAGGTACACATCCTTTTACTAGGCTAGTGTTATTTCATAAACTTATTTGTTTAGATTTGTCTTGGAAAATAACTTTGTTCACAAAATTGGACTTGGGATAAGTTGGTCTCCAAATCAAAGGCTTTACCTCCAGTAATAATTTGTCAGTTTAGACTTAACACTCCACTCCACTGAAAGTTTCTGGATTTGCTACTTCTGTACCTCTTGCATCCAATCACCCAATTGGTCTAATAACCGATTTTTATCCATAAGTATATGATTGTCTATTTGGTGACTATAATTTCACACAGTAGTGCAGACCTATTTGATCTATTTTTTCTGTTGATTTCACTTAAGTTTTGAATTTTATAAACTGTGCCCATAAAGCTGGCTTTCCTATTAATAAGTTACATCTGTACTAACCATCAGAAAATAATTTCACCAACTTCCATGTGTTCCTTTGACTAAGTGCATCAGGATAAATTCAAAGTGGTGGAAGGACGCTGAAGTGATTGATGTAGTATTTACAGAAATCAAGCTGGAAAGCAATCATCCAATTAATTTCATCTTTTTCATAATTGTAAGCCTGCACATTTTTTAATCGCTCCAACCACAAATGCAACCAGGAAAAAGCAAATTGACTTAGAGCCCAGCATCTAGTTAACTTCTTCGCAATAAGTTAGTTTATGGCTCTAGTGGATAAACCACTGACCAACTTTTTGAGCTGAAGAAGAGGATAATTTTTCAAAATCAAATAAGATTTTACATTAACCTTTTAAGGATCATAAGATTTTAATTTATAGCATTTGAAACAATTCCTGAATTCCTTGGTAACTGTAAGTTGATATTAGATTTTAGAAAAGTGATTCTTACATCATAATGATATAACAATTAACAATCATGTAGCATATGTGTTACATTGATCCTTATAGGGTTAAAACTTGGCATTTTGTTCCACTTTGCTTCCGTGATAAGACTATCTTAGGGTTTACGAGTACTCAGATTTGTGACATGATTGCAATACAAAGGTGTTATAATTTGGAGTCCACCTACAGTTCAGTAATTGTAATTTTCATGCTTGCCAATGCATTATTAAAAGTACAGATTAAAACCTGTACATAAGTGCTGTAATATATCATTGCACTGTGGCAGGTAGCATATCAGTAATATTCTTAATTAGGTGCATTTGCTATGATGTAATTTTTAAAGTACCCTCAAGAGGGGATACTTTGCACACCAGGGATAACTGTGTACAAATCAATACAGTTTTTACTTATATTTCTAAAATTCCTAAACTGCAGCATCGGAATTGTACAGTAGAATTTGCCTACAGTAACACCTGAAGGGACTTTTGAAAAAAGTGTCACTATAGGTAAATGCCACTTTGGGCAAAGTCAAAGAAATAAAATGGTTTAAAAACAAAACTTTGCAACAGGTGTCACTATGTGTGCAATGGCCATTACAGCTGAAATAGCTATAAGTAGACTTACCATATTTTTGCAATGAAAAACCAGGACGCTTCAGAACAACAGGCCTGATTAGAGGGCTTTTAATTTATGGCCATTTCAATTTTTTTTTGAACAAAAGCGGGATGCTGAGATGCAGGTCTAGACTTGTTTGTTGAGGCAGAAGTTCAGTTATTGAAAAATAGTGAAAAAAACGGGTGATCTCCGAAAAAAAAAAAGAAAAAAAAAAAAGGTCATCACTTGCTTGGCTGCAGAATTTGTCCAGTTGTTGGCTTGAAAATGACGCAAAACGTGCAGCCAACCAACTGATGACCTTTTTTTTTTTTTTTTTTGGAGATCACCCGTTTTTTTCACTATTTTTCAATAACTGAACTTCTGCCTCAACAAACTAGCGTAACTAGCTGACTCCATGAAAAACCGGGACTTTCGCTCAGCTGACCGGGACAAGACCTTAAATTCCGGGACTGTCCCGGCCAAACCGGGACGTATGGTAGGTCTAGCTATAAGTAAATTCTACTAAACCTTTGTTTTATGTTGTAATATGGCCTTTCTACAACAATTTTCACCAGTAAAAGTTATTCATTGAATTGTTTCTGAGTGTTTGAAGAACTTTTTCATGATGACTACAAATAAACTAAATGGTTCCACCCTCAACTCTGGTTAACGGAAAAAATTTTTTGGTTTTCAAAAATCAAACTCTTATATAACTTACAAAAGTTATTCATTTGAAATATAAACTGCTTCAATCAGTTTCAGATTAACAGCTATTTCAGCAATGTAGAAGAAGGGCTGATGGAAAAAGCTACTTACAAAGAAATTGTGCAAGTAATGCAAAAGATTAAGTCAGGAAAAGCAACTGTACCATCAAAAGTAAGTGTGGAGATGGTAATTTCAAGTGGTGAAATGAGGATTAAGGTGATGATGGACATGTGTTAGCAAGTATCAAGCAGTAAAGAAATGCCTGATGGGTGAAAAACTAGCGTGATTGTGCCTATTATTAAATGAAAGGATAATGTAATGAGCTGTGGATCATACAAAAAGTAAAACTGCTAGCAGTTGCCATGAAAATTATTGAAAAAAGTCTTAGAAAAGTGGCAATGAACGTCAAGGAGTTTGAATAAAACATTGATTGGATTTGTGCCAAAAAAAGGAAAAGTGGATGCACTATTTATTGTGGAGGATGCAGGAGAAATAAAAAAAGAAGTTGTACATGTATTTTGTTGACATGGTAAAAGCATTTGATAAAATTTCAAAACAAGGTGATGGAATGGGCCATGAGAAAGAAGGGTTCACTAGAAGTCATGGTTTCTTCTTTGTCATATGAGCTGTTTTTGTGAGCATTGTACAGGAAGATGTATATATAGGCTACACTGCGTTAGTGCTCATGCTCGGTTTGCAAGTCTTCAGTTAGACTGGGGCCATCACAATGGGTAGACTGCTTGGCCCCACCACCTGTCTGTCACATAAAGATGGAGACATCCTGTTAAGTGTCTTGCCCAAGGACACAACAAGCAAGCTTGCCAGCTTGTTCTCCACACTATCCCTATTTGGCTGAGCACCAAGCAGTGTACCATATTTTTAAGTTTTTTGGTATGACTCAACTTGGGAAACAAACCCCAGGTCTACCAACTGCGAAGTGGATGCTTTAACCACTACGCCATTGCGTTAGTCATGGTCTGAGCAGCTACCAGTATGAGCTTCTATGATGGTGCAAAAACAAACTATATTCAGAGGAGCTTGAAGTAGGAGTCAGTGTACATCAAGGATTTTCGTTGTTGCCACTGTTTGCAGTATTTTGGGATGTCATTACAGAAAAATCAAGAAGCAGTGTGATGAATAAGGTAACTATCTGCAGATCGTCATTAGTGCAACCACAGATGATTTGAAGAAAGGCTTTGAAATTAAAAGGAAGTGCTTGAAAATAAGGGTTTGAAAATCAACATTAAGAGCACAAAAGTGATGGTTAGTGGGTCAGAAGGAGAACTGTTCAAAGGCAAAATACATCCATGTGGAGTTTGTCGGAGGAAAGTAATGGCGAAGTTAGTGGCAACTGGGTTCATGGCAGATGTTCAAATATAAAATTAATTAACACAAGGTTGGTGGTGCATTTTCTTTACTTAAGATTTATGGAAATGATGAAAGGGGCGGTGGATTTGATCAAAAGAGTGTGTGATAAGTGGACACAGTAAATGGACTTTGTTATTTGGGAGACAGACTAAATGCTAGTGGTGGTTGTGAAGCAGCAGTCTCAGCAAGATTGAGAATCAGTTGGGTGAGATTCAGGAAATGTGGAGAGTTGTTACTTGGAAACAGGTTTCCATTGAAGATGGAAGAGAAAGCTTGTCATTGTCGCATAAGATCAGCAATACTATATGAAAGAGACTCAGTGTTTAAAAGAAAATGAAAGCACAATTTTAAGGAGAATTCAAAAAGCTATGGTTATAGCCATGTGTGCTGACAAGAAGACTGCGTAGAACAGATTGATGTTCTGGAGTTAAAAGAAACTGTAGAAGGAATGGCAAAAGGCAATAGAGTTAAATCAGGAGTTGGCAACCCACGACCTGCAAAACATAATCATCTGGCTTGCAGCTCTTTTACAAATCGTAGTAATGATACGGCCTACCTAGTGGTAGTGTACAATATTTTGTTAATCTGTCCTCCTTGCAATTATCTGGCATTGTATGAGGGGCATTCAAAAAATATGCGGAATTTTTCAATGTTTTATTGATTTCTATTTACAATAAAGTTATTTTTCAACATAACCTCCATCACGGTCAATGCACTTTCCCAGGCAGTGTTTTCATCCCTTTATACCATTTTTGAAAAATTCTGCAGACTGATTTCTAAGCCATGTTTTTGCTGCATGTTTTGCTTCATCAGTGCTATTCAAACGGACTCTTTTCAGATTTTCTTTGAGTTTTGGGAATAGGAAAAAATCAGATGGGGCTAGATTTGGGCTATAAGGTGGATGTGGCAGCAATACCCATCTAAATTCTCTCAAAATTTCCTTTGTCATCCTTACAGAATGCGCTGGAGCATTGTCATGATTGTCAGGAGTTCGTTTCAATAGCACTGATGAAGCAAAACATGCAGCAAAAACATGGCTTAGAAATCGGTCTGCAGAATTTTATGTCCAGTTACTCAAAGTTATTGCAAATGCACCCTACCAATGTGTAAACGTTCATCAGAAAAATACAAATAAACCTGATATGTGAAATTACACTACAAATAGAATTTCCTTAACTCATTCAGACCCATGTTTTTTTATGAAAATAGGCACGTGTTAGCATATAAAGAACTCATTTTTTCAAAAATTAATTAATAACTTTTGTTTCAGGAAGTAGTTTTTGGAGAACTGGCTGTATGATCAATTATCTTATATTTTTGAAAAGGAAATTTCTTTAAGATTCAGAAGATACTGCTCTCCAGAAAATTTTTTATATGAAAATAAAATTGAAGCAACTCTCTAGCTTTTTTTTGGTGTTTATGTATCCTCCAAATGAAACACCCTAGTTTGAAAAATTTTCAAGATTTTTGGTAATTTTTTTTAAATTGTCGCTAGAATAGTGCTAAGAAACCATATTTTGAGGAGAACCTATCTAAAGTCACCAAATCACTTAGTTATTTTACAGGTTTTAATTTTGTAAGATCTACAAAGAAATGTGATAAATTTTTTGGCTCTGTACCCAGAAAAAGTATGCTGGAATTATGAGTTTGATCAATTCATTTGTAATGAAGATTACATCAAACCATCTATTTCTATACATCTTTGAAAAGAAATTTTCTTCAAAATTTACAGGATGATGTTTAGTTTACAAAGAATAGTTAATTGTTAAAAATGAAATGCAAGAATCTTTGACCTCCACGTTTTGGTTGAAGGGCCCCAGGTTTTAATTTGGATTTTTCTAACCCCTTTTAATTTTTTGAATTATTTTTAATTGTTAGCTTGAGCATAGTGCTTTTGAAACATTTTCTGGATGATGCTGAATGATTGTACTTTTGACAAAGAATAATCTAACATATCCATAGGCCTGGGTTTATGTACACATTATAATTTTCTGAGGACCAGCACCAAAATTTTAAACATTTTTGATGGGTAGTGGAGAGTAATTTTGGCCTATTACATCTAGCCTTTTCGTTATGCTATAAAGATGATTTTTCCTTTTTTTGTCTTTGTATACTGATTCCAAACTACTGGGTGAACAAACATCAAACTGAGCATGATTGGTCACCACCCTGGAGTGATTCTCATGAGAGATCAACAATGTCAACATGACATCAGATGTATACTAAAAAACAAGTTTTTGCTTTGTATGTATGTGTGTACACATGTATGTATGCTTTAACTTTTTTCAAACTACTGGGCATGGAAATATAAATCTTGGTACAATTGATCACCACCCAGGGCAAGTGTCACAAGCAGCTTGGTGGACATCATGATGACATCAAAATCAAAGATAATTTTTTCAAACATGGCATGTTTTGCATAAAAAAGCTTTTGTGAACTTACATAAAAGCTTGCATTTGACTTGCTGAGTTCAAAAAATTTTTACTTTTGACGATCTATGATGATGTCATAATTACCAATTAATTGCAAAAATGGTTTTTCTTAGTTTCTTAAAAAATATGGATTGTAGAAGAGTGGTTGATGGCTCTTTTGGGAGATATCAGTGACATTGTTCTCAAAACAGTTTTGCTTATTAAATTTGTGGATTATGGGTGACACAACAAACAGTTTTGTGTTTAATCATCTTTTTGAGCTCAAGTTTTTTGAAACTATTGGACATATAAACTCTAAACTTTGCATTTTTTATCACCACACCAAGGCAAGGGTCATAAGGAGTTAGTGAGGTCACAATTAAAGATAGATTTAAAAAAAAATTGCATGTTTTAATGGAGAAATGCAACTTTTGGCTTAAACATAAGCCAGTGCCTAACTTGCCAACTTCACCAATTTTCATATTTTTAGGAATTAAGATCACATCACACTTAAACATTAATTCTAATATTTGTTTCCTTCATTTTCTCAAGCAAAATTGATCATTGAAATGTGGTTGAAAGCCTTTTCAAAAAATTTTGAAAGATTAGGAAATTTGCTTTCTCACAATTTGTGACTCTAATTGATCAGGGATAAGGATCAGTGCAGTGGTTCTCAAACTTTTTTCGATGCGACGCATTCAAAAAAGCTTGCAAGACTTTGCGATACACCAGGCAGCATCCTAAGGCTTAGTTTGCCGTACTGCGAGATAAATGTGACCCATAATCTACACAAATAACTGTCTTTATGCTCCCAAGATTTTGGATTGGCTTGTCATCTTCAATCGTAAAATTACCCTCTTTGTAACATCTCAAAGTTTGTAACTCATCTTTCCTGTTTTCGTCCAACATACGACTAAATGCTTTATTCTTTATATATTTTTCGCCAATTAAGTTAAACTTTTGCAATTTGATTCTTGAATACGAACGCAACAATTACAACAGTGTATTAAAAACACTATTGTGAAAATGCTACTGATTATGAATGTCAGAAGAAAGTAAAAAAGGAATCTATGATCAGAGTTCTTTTGACGCAATAAAACCTACTTATTGGCACAAAACCAAATTATACCGCGACGCCCTTGGAGAATTGAAATGACGCACCGGGGCGTCGTGACGCACAGTTTGAGAACCACTGGATTAGTGTATAATGACCAGTGTTCCCTTTAAACATGAAAAAATGAATTTGCAAAACTTTGGTTCAGCGGATTTGCAGTTAAACTTCAACAGTCCATAAAAAAAGTCCAGCAGTTTTTGGTGCTTTTTCAGTTTGGTAAAATTTTTGCAATTTTGCTAGCAAAATCTTTATCTGTTTAATGCATTTGAGATAGAGAAAAGAAGTCCAAGTTAGGACAGATGCTTTTTTGAGCAGTGTTACGTCTCCAGTTTTTTCTTTACTTTTTTCCAGCCGATTTCAATTGTAGTTAAAGAGCAGTACCATATATCCCGGCATATAAGATGACCCTTAAAGTGCAAAAACCCACCCTTAAAAATTGGGGTCGTCTTATACAACCGATATAAAAGTCATATCTTAATTTTCCCATAAAGATTTTTTTATTTTATATGAAAAATGCGTTGGTGCATAAAAATAAAGAATGTGCAAGAAAACTATTTTTATTTAACATCAATATTGAAAGTAAAACGTCCTTCAAGTTCATATCTAAAAACAATTTGTCATGCACTAATAAAAAGCTCAATAAAAAGTGTGTACAATTACGAAAGAGCATTGGCGTGACATTGAAAAAATGAGAAAATGGAAAAATGTGCTTTGATCCGTAAATCAGAAAAAAAGCGAGAGAATGGTTTTGTGATTTAGCAGTCGTCTTATACAACCAATATATGATAAATGTACAAAATTTTATTCAAATTTTGTACCTCGTCTTATCTGACAGTTGTCTTATATGCTGGGATATACGGTAATTGCAAGCAGCTCTCAAATTTCAGTTTTCACACAAGACATCGTTTTTTGAGGAAAATTTGCAAATGAATAATTGTGCTTGTTAAGATGAAAAAGCACATGGCTCTCGGTTTCAGTTTTGCACAAAAAACACCATTTTTGAGGAAACGGTTCAGTTTTTGTACATCACAAATAAATAGCCTTCTCTCACTTGCCATTTATAAAGACTAAAAGCACAAAAGAATGTGACTTCTAACCAATTTTAGTTTTAAATTTCCTTCAAAAATTTTTTTAATAAAATGTAGCTGACAGGTATGTGCTGCGTTATCTTCCCAGTCATGATTGAAATAAGATTTAAAGCATGAAGAAAAAATTATAAATTGTAGTTTCAATTTCTTTAAAAACGTTTTACGTTAAAATTCAGCAATTTTTATTTTAATTGCTTTAAAGGTATTAGTAATATAGTAGAATTTGCCATGATGTTATGGGATTTGAAAAAAAAAACTGCTGTTCACAATTAACCATTCCAAAATTGTCATTTCAATATTAAGCTGTATCATCCAATCTGTTTACCAGTGTAAAGAAAAATTGCTGAATTGTTGAAACTAACAGAAACCTGTGCATTGCACAAAAAAAAATTATGCTAAAGTGCAATTGTGCAGGCATGGCTATTGCAGTCTTTTACATCTACCTGTGCACAATGGTGCTGGGCAAAGTGAATGAGGCTTCCCCAAAATATTTTTGAGGAGTGCAGCCCCCTTGCAAATGCAGTAAAACTACAAGGTCCTAAATGAATTCACCTTAATATTTTTTGCAGTCAGTGCTTTTCAGTGAAACCCTATAGTTTATGTGTAGTTACAAATATTAGCATTTCAATTTTTTTATTAGACTTAAAAGCTGCATTTGTCAAACCCTTGAATATTTCCTTCTACAAATTTCTCTTTTTCCTATGGTCAATTTTCGATTGCTTTTCATGAAGATAAATTTTTACCTATCAAATATTTGTGATTTTTTTTTATGTATTTGGTAAATGGTTAATCAAAACTTAGTAAGAACAAATGAAATATTTAGCTAGCTATGTTACTGCGATTATCAGCGAGGGTTCCATAAACAAGCTTCAGAAGTTACCAACATACCATTATTTTTGTCACAGTATCTAGCTAAATAATGTCTATTCACTGTTTTTTGCATATTGGATAAAACTTTCCAAAATTTAACCCATTTGTTTTCCTACTTGTTTTGTGAAATTTTTTATTGTTCATCAATGACATCACTTTCTGAGATATGCTTTACAAAGAAAGCAAAAAGCACATAGTACTATACTACTACATCATACAGAAATCGTAATTTTCTTCTTTCCAGTTGAGCGGCTTTGACCATCCAATACTTTTTGATTTTAGATCGAAAATTTACTTGCAATTGCAAAACCCTGTTGTTTAATTGATTATGATACAGACATGTAAGATGTTTAATTATTTACCATAATCAAGCAGCAGTTAAAGTTTGCGAGTAATTTTTGTTCATATGTCATAATCGTGGTGGCCTAACGAACATCGAAATTTTTCATTAAGATCCTCTTTCTCATGCTCATGTTGAGCATCAGCAAAGGTTATGCGCATTGCTAATCTGCCATTCCAAAGTGCTGACGAATCACTGTTGCAAAGGTCATAGAGTTTGAGAGACCAAATTTAACCAAAATTAACTCACTAAACCAAATAGCCATGTGTTTTGCCACTGCCTTTTATTAACCGATAGGCCACCTTTTTGTAAACATTTTAGGGCTGACATAATCATGGTAATTATCACTTCACCAAAGTGCATTGTTACAGTTTTGCCTCTTCTTTTCCTGTAAATTTTGAAAACTTGGTGCTTATGCCCATGCCATTGTTGTTCAGACTTATTTTTATATCATCTTTGAAGGTCTTTGATGTGCAGTTAACTCTTTCATTCTCGTGTGCATTGTGAAAAAAATATCCGTAAGGTGGCAGAGCGAAAGACTGTCATAATTTGTCATAATCAATCATAATTAATCATCATAAAATATGCCAAGTTTGTTTGTAAATCATTACTCATTTATTTACTTCTACATCAAGTGTAATATATCGTTGAAATTTACATTTCTTGAAGATTTCAAATATAATAAAAACAAAAAAATTTTTTTTTGTTTGAATATGCAAATTTTATGCAAATTAGCCCCCCCAATTCTGAGTTGTCTTCGAAGTTAAAGCATCCTTACCTCAAAGCTCATTACAGATTTTATTTTCTACCAATTTCTTTAGAAATGGTCGCTAGATGATGTTCAGGAATTAGGCTTTCAAGGTATATCAGTCAAAACTTACCTAAACGCCTAGGTTTTCTACAATTTGCTACTTTCTGAGGCCCATGACCTTTTCGTTAGCCGGTACTGACCGGTACCATATTTTGTTAGTTAAATGTAGTACCTAAAATATGATCAGTCATTATCTACTAGAGGTTAGCCTAAACCATCTAACATTAAGTGTTTTTGAACAGGGAATTTCTTCAAGATTCAGAAAATATCAAGTTTAAATAGAATATATTGTCACTAACAATGAAACAGAAGCATTTTTACACCCCTCCCATTTGTTGTGAAACAAGGGGGATACATCAAACTTTGATTTAGAGAAGCCAAACTTCTGCTAGCTTTTAAACTTGTATTTTAATTTCTGTCTTCTTGGAAACTTGATACAAAATGACAACTTCAGTGGTGAAATGTTTGCAATTTATTTTATGTTTTTAAAGGATGTAGTTTTTCCAAAAATTATAATTTAATGAAGGTAAGTCAAAAAATTTTGGGGGTTTTGAATTGACATGATGTACAGTAGGGTGGCCCTTAGCGAAGAAAGTTTAAAAAGTCAAGCTCCAAGCCCCTAATTCTTTTTCAATCCATAAAAAAATAGTTCTGTGAAAGTTTAAAGTCACTTGAACAAGGTTTAGAACCTGCACATCAGAGTTGAAGTTTTGGGGAGGTATCGCCACATCTTTTAGGGGGTAATTGTACAGTACCTATTTTTGATCAGTAAATATCATATATCGCTTAGCCTAGACTGTTTTAAGTTATATACTGCTGGAAAGCAAATTTCCTAAGCTTTCAAACGAGACCGGCATTTAGCAACATATATTTTTTATGCACTTAATTTACTTTTTTCTACTTACTCTGAAAATTTGTTTGGGGGGCTTTGAGACCCCTAAAAAGTTTGAAAATTTCAATAGGTAAATTTTATCATTATTGCTTGAAATATTGTCAAATGATGCCCCAAAAGAGTAGTTTTCAGACTGTGTAATGATAAAGGCTTTGGTTTCGTGGTAAACATGTAATCTCAATTTGATTTTAAGGTACCGTATTTTCGTGACCATAAGGCGCAGTATCAAAAAACTGCTGCAAATGCATTTTTTTTCTTACATAAGATGCACCAGACTATAAGGCGCAATAAATCAGACAAAATCCTAATTTGTTTTTTGCATGTTTTAAATTTAAAAGAAACAACTAAACGAATGAAAAAGCAAACAAACGATTAAACGAACGAATAAGCAAACAAACGATTAAACGAACAAATAAGCAAACAAACGATTAACAAACATGAAAACAAAAGATTATTTGAACAAATAAACGAACGAGTGAACGAACAATCAAAAGAATATACAAAGAGTGTTCAAACAAAACAAGCAAGAAATGCTAATGTGAAAAAATACCGCTATTTGTAATATTAAAGATGGTTTGCAGTTTTCTTATAAAGCATAATTTTATCCACACATAAGATGCACTGGACGATAAGACGCATGTTCAATTTCTGAGAAAATTTTTGGCTTTTAGGTGCGCCTTATAGTCGCGAAAATACGGTAGTTGACTCCTGCTGAGAATTTGACAGGTTTTGTTGTCTGCTACTGGGTCCTTGGTCTTTTTAATCCTTTTTGTTAATCGGCACAAATTTAACATCTTCTGATGCGTGAGGAATTAAG
The DNA here is from genome assembly GCA_963675345.1 of Trididemnum clinides. Lineage (NCBI taxonomy): Eukaryota > Metazoa > Chordata > Ascidiacea > Aplousobranchia > Didemnidae > Trididemnum > Trididemnum clinides. Next base: position 2,190,644 of record OY776290.1, on the reverse strand, counting down.
TGTAATGTTTTGAAAATTTTATGAAAATTGGTTGAGAAATAAAGTCACAGATCCATTTTTTAGTAAACTAATTTTGTAACTCAATTTGAAAAAAATTGAGGGAAACACTGAAAACACCAGATGATCAATTGATAATCGCGGGAGCAAAAGAGTTAACTCGAGTCCATTCTGCTAAAGATGTAGCAGAGTAAACAAGATGCAACTGGCAAGCAGGCGCTTTGATTGGTTAAAAAATATAGATCATCCATGGCAGATGATTGCCTAGATCAGTGATTTTTCAATTGGTGGACCATGGTTTTTTCTGGGCCAGCACTACATTTAGCCTTCATATCAAGTGAAATGTGAAAATTTTTTTCTTAACGATTTGTTTATATAAATATTATTTGGGCAACACCCTTGAAATTTAGCTTGATAACTTTTTTGAGGTCACTCATAGAAGTGAGAACAATATATAGTCAAGACACATGCTTTTGTGCATTTCGAAATTGGGACACATGTCAAAAATGGTCAAAAAGCACTGAACTAGATAAAGTGTCATAATAAAACAAAGTACATCTGAGGGAAAAACAAAAGGTGTCGTTATATGCAAACCAGCATTATAGGTAAACTTCATGGTATGCAACATTAGCTTAACGTATATACCAAATAAATAGCAGTACACTACAGCAGATATCTATTTTTACACCTTTAAAATATGTTACCAAGGCTGGTGTAACAACTTGTTCAGCAGTGTGTGCCAAAATTTGTTCAGAGGTTTTCGTACATTTGCTAGCAATTTTGCACTTGCGCCAGCAGCTACGCACTTACTAAAATCGTTGAAGGAACACTGATAATGACTGATCAAAAACTGGTTGCCTTACATTATTTTCCATTCCTAGTTGAACAATTTTTCTACTAGACCTAATAAAGATGTAATTCTTAAAAAAAAGTTGATGCTTTTATATGGTTATGTGACATAGATCAAAATTTTCAAAAAGATTTGTCTAAAAATGAAGACTGTAAAATTTTAAAAAGTAGCCAGCTCCAACCAAAAGCATTGGAAAAGCCCCTACAAAGAAGGGGAGGATAGTTTTGTTTTATATTTTAAAACAAATTAGTGTTGAGCTACATTTTATCTTGAATGTTGAAGCGATTTTGTTGGCAGTTGAGTAAAGCCACAAGCAGCCATCTGAGTTGCTTGTGATTGAGTGAAGCCACAGGGAGCTTGGATTTGATATTTGTAGCCTCGACGTAACTGATGGGGGTACAACAATTGCAATAACTTCACTGTCATTACTTCATTTTGGGTTAGTTTTACTTGTTGCTTGGTTACATTTCAGCCAGGACCAAGCAACGTGAGCATGGCCACAGGCGTTACCTGATAAAAATACCCATACAGTTATGTCAAAGTTGTAAGTAGTGGTCCTAACATTTGATAGCTTAATCCTAAAGATGTGTATTGATTACTTTGGTGCCCTTACCAAACTTAGATATGTTTTCAATTCAAGCACTTGCTCAATTTAATGCATAAAAGTTTGTTAAGTTTAAAGATACCTATGGTGAAAACAAAGCAAATATCTTGTTGGCAGCGACTCAAGAAACTCGGGACACATGTAGTGGCTATGTGCAACTCCCCAATAATGATGTTTTTAATCGATTTCCATTTTAAAAAACAATAGTTTTGTTTTGGAACAAGATTTGAAGAAACAAACTTTTTAAAGCTGTTTTTATGGCTATCTTTTGGGTGGACCCAGCTTGGCCAGCTGAACCAATATTGTTCACCTTAACATTCCTAATGGATGGCCTTTGGCAATGCTGACAGAGTTGGTAGGTAATTATATAATGATTGTTGACCAAAAATATGTCATGATTTGTATCTTTGAAAAGAAAATTCTTCAAGATTTAGATCATGGAGATTTGATTGGAAAATCAAGATAAGCATTTTTACTCTATACTTTAAGGTGGTGAGTGCCAATTTTTGACTTGGAGTAGTTTACATTTAGCAATTCCTAACAATTTGTACAGCAGCTCCAAATTTTTACCTACGTGGTTCAAAACATAATGCGGTGTAGGGATGCAGGCATAAACTGTAGTCTTCAACTTACATACACCCATTCTGCAGTGGTAAAACTGCATGTCCCAAAGAAGGAGGCAACATGATAGCCTAGAACAGGGGCTCCCAACAGGGGTGTGAGGCAGCATCTTAAGGGGTGTGAGATGGTCATTCAGATTTTTGTTTTGCATTACTGTACTGTCATGCTCAGTTCATCCTGTACTAATTGTTCTGCGCAATTTGTGTCTAATTACAGCATGCCAAGTACATGGCCTTCAATTCAGCCTGAGATTATGTGAGAACATATTTAAATATTTTAGGGTGTGAGAATATATTAAAATACTTTAGGGGTACTGGCCCTTACAAAGGTTGGGAACCACTGACCTAGAATATAGAAAGAACTTAAGTTTACTGTTTGAGCTAGTGCTGCTCTTTTAGCATGTAGTCAAATGTAACCATTGACAAGTTTAAATCCAGTGCAAGAATGTTACAAAAACCATGCCTTCACTTGCCAGTCAGTTGGACTTATGATGTCATATGTGTCTCAGCTACTGTAAACAAATAAAATCAAATAGCATTTAATCATCCGGTGATAAAATACAGTAGCATTGAGAAAAAATATACATGTATACAAATCACAAAAATCTTGTTGGTGGTACAGAATTTTAATATAGCTTTGAAAAAGGCTGTTTGAGCCATAAGCTTTTTGTGACGCTCTCATCAGTGGCATTATTGCGTCAAAAGGGAAGATCTAAAGTGAATAAGTGTTTTATGTGAATAATTTGGACGTTAGGCAATAGAGACAAGCCAATGATAGTGCTAGTATTGTAAAGCGCGCCAAAGAAAGATTTTGCAATAGTGAAATGCTAAAGAAAGTGCAGCAGGAAGCCAAATAAGAACGCTGCAATTATCAAAAGAGTTTGAGAGTGTAAAGAAATTCTTTCTGTCTGCATAACACCAGGCGCCAGGTCTTGATATAAGCAGCCTCTAGGAGATTAAGATGGAAAGAGCTGCGTGCTGCGGCAAGGATTGAAAACTGCTTATAATAGTTTAATGCACATCGATCATTATCTAAAGGGTGCTGACCAATGGCAGAGTCACAATCTGGTTTGGTGTTGGTTTGTTTGCATGATTTGAGTGGTTGAGATTGGCGTGGACGGGTCAATTGCTGTCTTAACCATTGCGGAACATGTTGCTTGATGCGATCTTGTAGTCGTTGAGATGTTCACCTTATGTACCGACTATCATAGTGGCACTTGTATTCATATATGACAAAACGTTTCTGAATGGTTGGTAGAACATCCTTGTGGGCCACAGGCAGCATGCGCTTGGATGTAAAGACCAAGCGGGTGCTGACGGAACCATAGCAGCTTTCCACGGCGGTTTTGATTTTTTTTCCAAGTTTGTGGAGGACTTACCAATCCAAGGGACCCTCAAATACAGAAGGCACTTTTCTGGGCTGAATCGAATTGAAATGATTTGACACCAAACCGGATTGTGACTCTGCCATTGGTCAGCATCTCTTAGATAATGATCAATGTGCATTAAACTATTACAATAAGCGGTTTTCAATCCTTGTCGTAGCACACAGTTCTTTCCATCTTAATCTCTTAGAGGCTGCTTATATCAAGACCCGGCGCCTGGTGTTATGCAGACAGAAAGAATTTGTTTACACTCTCAAACTCTTTTGATAATTGCGGCATTCTTATTTGGCCTTCTGCTGCACTTTCTTTAGCATTTCACTATTGCAAAATCTTTCTTTGACGCGCTTTACAATACTAGCGCTATCATTGGCTTGTCTTGATTGCCTAACGTCTAAATTATTCACATAAAACACTTATTCACTTTAGATCTTCCCTTTTGACGCGATACCGTCACTGATGAGAGCATCACGAAAAGCTTATGACTCAAACAGCCTTTTTCAAAGCTATATTAATATACAAATAACTTGATTGAGATACAGTAAAAAGGTCGATCAATTGTCAACTGTTTGTTCTTAGCTGTGCTTTAGTTCCTTCTTTTTTTTTATATCAGCTGATAGGAATTTTTGTTTGCTTCCAGTCATTGTTTTTCACTAACCATTGCAGCTCAAGAACTATTGCGAATGAGCAGTTGAAGGAACAATAAGCAGTTGAGGCAGCAGGACTGTTGTTTGTACAATGTACAAGTACATCTTTGAATAACAAAAATTATTTGTGGAAGTGTTTATTGCATTCACTAAACATGCTTAATTAATGAGTATTGAACAGGTAAACAAAAAAGTTTGAGTAGGATTGAAATAAAGTGTGCACATATCTTATTTATAGAGATGGGCCAATAGTTATGCCCTTGTAAATTCATTACAGCATGTACAAGGCACGCTCATTTTGTAGTACTAGCAACTAAAAAATTTTGCACTGAATGCTATTGCATCTAGATAGCTATTGTCAGGCAAGTTTTTGAGATGGTGAAATAATGGAAGTCAAACTTGTAGAGGACTGTGCTTTTGGGTAAGGAAATGGTCAACAAAGTCAAGTTTGTTTTTGACTGGAAGCACTTGCAGCAAGGATGCAAAAACTTACTTCCAGTTTATGACAGTGACATTGATACAAAAAAGATTTGATAAAATAAAGTTATACTGCAGCCACAAACTATTGAGAAGAACTGCTTGTGAAATGCAACCTTCCAGTGCTCTTACAGAAACAACCCACTTTGAAGCGCATACTGAAAAAACCTCCAGATTATGACATTAATATTGTGACTGTATATCCAGAATGATACTGAAAAAAGAAGATTCACATTATGACATTGATACAAACAAGCTTCTTAAAAACAGGCACCATTTGTGGTAAGTATTGCAGAGTGTACTGATTGTTATGGGCTCCATAAAAGAAAAAAGCTGCACTAGAGAACTACAACAACACTGATGAGTTTAAGTAAGCAGTCACAGATGCTTTCAATTAAGTTACACCATAAATGCTTATGAGAATGTTGGAGAGCACTTGGCATGGAATCAACATATGTTATTACAACAATGGGATGGAGCACAAAACCAGACGTACTGTACCAGTAAATAGTAAAAATTCTGCATGGGATAGCAACACATCAACGATGTGATATATGTTGTATTGATTTAACAAGAGGATAGCAAGACTTTTGGCCCACATAGTGTACTGAAAATGCTTACAAGTGATAAGTATTAAACAGGTAGTCAAAAATATTTAAGTGACAGTGATTACAAATGTCATTCAATACAGAGTGGACATATGAATTTACCATACTTTGTGTGATAGACTTAGTAGGAAATGCAAAGCCGCTTTCCAGCATGTCTTTTAGATATACTGCATAGCAGCTATAACATTTTTGAAAAACTAATTATTGAAAAATGAAACTCTTTCAGGGAAACATTGTAATTACATTGACTAAAAATGCTCACCAGCAATAGCCCCTAAACAGGTAAGCAAAACATACTGGCAATATAGACATCAATGTTGTTGAAAAAAGTTTGCAAATTCCTCATTACAATATTTGTCAAGCTTATGGGCATTGACTAGTGCTAAACTTGTCAAATGACAATACGCTTTTCTTACCGTTGAAGGAGCATTCCAAATTATGACTAATGAACAGGTCAACAAAAACAAGTACCGGAGTTAACATTGATAGGAAGGTCATTCAAACCTTTTGTTGCTGTAAAGAAATCTATTGCCAGAACAGTAGGTTTGTAAACAAACAAGTTACAGTAACAATTTTCATTCATCGCTGACAACATTGTTCTAATAACCTTAAGTTGATTATTTGCAATGAAAGTCCATCAGTTGACGGGGTATGTTTTTGAGGGATAACATCAAACCACAGAAAGAAAATAAATTTGGAAGATTGAAAATATGTCACATGTAAGAAAAGGTACTATTGTAGGTTACTAGAACACTATCTTTAATTCTCTTTTGTGTGATTTGCTTCAAAGTAATTCACAGCACATAGGGATACATTTCACATCTTGCACCTGAACATGGCTATGTCCTTTTTTAGCAGGGATTTTCCTCTATCGATAGTCAGCTTTTTTTATACAGCTAAATCTGCATTCTAGCTGAGCATGGTGCTTTTTGGGAGTGGCCTCAATGTGCTTCCAGAAGTGCCTATAGCTGACTGACCTGGGTAAGGGGTAGACACCTTCCATTTGAACACAAGAACTTCTCCCAACAAGTTGGTCTATAGCCACCACTAGAAATGTGCTCAGGGGCATCAGTTGGTAGTTGGGTCCATTCTTGATGTTGTATAGTAAATGGGCATTGACAAGGCTTAGACTTACCAAATAGAAATCGAGTTTCTTACAACATTTTAAGGTCTTCTGGTAAAAGAATAGTACCCAATCATCAGGTCTCTATTTTCAATACCCCCATGTGCCAGTTATAATACTGCACAGCCATGGGTTTTTTCATAAGAGCACAACCCCCTCAATTTCTTGCAGAAACATCTGACATCTCTGGCATGTGCTTTGTAGACAGCACTACACCATTGTGCATGTCGTGCCTTTTTGGTGCAAGGATAGGACCGTGTCTACATTTTACTACTGAGTGTAGGGAGATATTCTGCTTCAAAAAGATAGACAACATGACCCTTCTGTTCATCTGGCATGTTCCAACTGCTAGAGTCAGCTTCTCATACGAGTCACAAAACAGTGCAATTGAGGTATACTATCTATTCAGATATAATTTATGACCCTTGCTGAGGTAGTCATGTATGTACTAAATTGTACACCTCTCTCGATTTGCCTGTTCCAATTTTGAAACAATAGCAATACTCTGTTGCAGCATCACACACCTGATGTAGTTCCATCCCCCACTTACGAGGCTTATTTAAGTTGTCGGAGCAAAACCTCTCATGACCCCTAAATGAACTGGTAGTCTTGTCAAGATTTAGTACTTTTTCAGGGGGAACAAAGTTTTGAATTTCAACCGCAGGCATTCAACAAATAGTTGGATTTTCTGCAGTCTATCTTCTATTGCAGAAGAATCCTGAGCTAGCCAGTTGTCAAAGATATGCAGGTCTTCAGGATATCTTTAAACCTGTTGTGGCTCATGACCTTCTGATGGAAAGTTGACTGCATAATGTGATGTGTTGACCAATAATCTCCAATTGCAGGTTTTTTGTTAAGCTCTATTTTTTGTTAAGCAAATAGACCAAAAAGTTTAAAATTTATTTGTCATCCACTGGTGTCCAAGTTACCATCTCACTATACCCAGCCAAGCATTGCCTTTCATACTCATTAATATAAGTAACAACTTCAACACATAATTCTTTGTCCAGAAACTGCCAGGCAGCATCCAGTGGACTGATCTCTGTTGCTGATGCAAAGTAGTGTGCCCAATGGCCAGCAAATATGTGTGCCACTGGTGCTGTATCATGATCCCTTTGCCACTAAAGCATCGCTGGTAACATCCCATCAGCAACAGTGTAAACTGTAGGTGGCACTGTAGCAGTGGGAAGGGTCGATGCAGCTGCAAACTGTCTTCTTGGGGATCATCTTCTACCTGTTCTGAATTGTGAGCAACCTCCCACTCTTCCAGCAATGGGGGGTGGAAGTGTAACACAATTTCAAAAGTAGATGATTACTTATTACTATCTTCTGTCATTGTGGGGAAAATGCAGGAGTAATATCGAAAGAAGAACAAGAAGTTGTATATTTGTTTTGATATTGAAAAAGCTTTCAATAGAGTGCCAAGAAAAGTGATGGAGTGTGCCATGAGAAAGAAGGGTCTATCAGAAGTAATGGTTTGGGCAGTTACGAGCTTGTATGATGGTGCAAAGACAAGAGTGAGGGTGGGATCTATATTCAGAGGAATTCAAAGTAAAAGTTGATGTACATAAAGGATCTGAGCTGTCGCCACTATTGCTTGCAATAGTTGTGAACGTTATTAGAGAAAATGCAAGAAGGGGTGTGGTTAATGAATTGCCGTATGCAGATGACCTTGTCCTCATGAGCAAGACTGTGGAAAACTTAAAGAAAAGATTTTGAAATTGCAAGAATGCACTGGAAAGTAAGGGTTTGAAGGTCAACACCAGAAAAACAAAAGTGATGGTAAGCGGGGTCAGAAGGAGAACTATTCAAAAGCAAGATAGATCCATGTGGAGTTTGTGGAAGAAGAATCATGGCCAATTCAGTGTTGCGCACAAAATGTGGAAACTGGGTTCATGGCAGATATGCAAAAACTAAGAAAGTTACCGCTAGGTTGGCAATACATTTTGTTTGCTCAAAATGTAAAGGAATAATGGAAGGAACAGTGGATTTGATCAAGAAGCTGTGTGATGAAGTGGGGACAGTGAATGGATTTTGTTATTTTGGAGACTGACTAAATGTTGTGGTGCTTTTGAAACAGCAGTTACAGCAAGAGTAAGAATCGATTGGGTAAGATTCAGGAAATATGGAGAGTTATTACTTGGAAATTGGTTTCCATTGAAGATAAAAGGTAAAGTTTATTGTTGTTGCATAAGATCAGCAATACTGTATGGAAGCAAATCATGGTGTTTAAAAGAAAATGAAAAAGCAATTTTAAGGAGAATGGAAAGAACCATATGAGGTCAGAAAGTTGTTCAGAGAAAGACGACTGAATGTTGAGAGCCATGTGTGGTTAGAGAAAGTTGTTGACAGAAAGATGACTGAAGAACAGATAGACATGTTGGGGTTGAAGGAAACTATAGACTGGTTAGCAACAGTGAATGGAGTTAGATGGTATGGACATGTGCTGAAGAGTGATAATGATAGTGTTTTGAAGGTTGCTCTGGATCTTGAAGTGAGTGGTAAGAGGAAGCGAGGAACACTAAAGAAGACCCGTAAGAAGCAAGTGGAGGAGGAAACAGAGAAGATTGGTTTGATGGAGGATGCCCTGTATCAAGCAAAGAGGAAAGACAGAGTATGAGCAATTGCAGAAAGAATGGGGTAAATTTGACCATCTCTGCTAAAGGGACAACAACGAATAAAAACTGAATAACTACTAAAACAAACTACTTAGCTACTTTTATGAGTAGGCTTATACTTACAAGTTGGCCAACATGTTGGTATGTCATCAATTATGAAGATCATTGTAAAGTAAAACTTACCTTGACTAGGGAGGGGCAATTCAATCGACTAGGGATGGGTTATACTATTCCAGAATAGTTAAACTGAATCCAGAATACCAAATCTTTTTTTCTGCAATTAGTACAATCAACATGAAAGCATTTATTTGTTACAAGTTTACAACAACAAAAGCACAATTAGAGAATGTGTTTATTGCAGTGCAATACATTTAGGCCTTCTAAATGTTTGCCTGTCAGGTAAGATTGCAATTTAACACATGCATTTGATCAATACGTTTGTCTGTGTGCATGAGTTAATTTTTCAATTGTTGCATACAATTTATACATGTACGAAAAGAAAATATGTAACCAAGCAACTTGATAAAGCTTGTACACAAGATATAAACTAAATCCTATTATCTGGTTTGAATTGGCATTTTTATTCAAGTAGTTTAGGATTCAAATCCTTTAAATTCGGTATTCTGAAATGCCCATCTTTAGTACCATGACCCTTGTTGATATAATTGAGGCCTTCATGGATAGCTCCAAAGTTAATTGGTTTCATGGAGATACACCAATGGTATAGAAGTCTTCACTTTTGTTGGGTTTAAAGGAATTCATCAGTGCTTAGACTGGTGCTCCAATCCACTCTAGGCTTCTTCAGCAGCCATCAAAGCAACATGTACTGAAAGGGAGAAGGAAGACATTCTGGAGGAGCAGTTAGAGACAGGTCACAAAAAGGATATAGGCGGTCACCAAATTTGAGGGAGGAAAATGAACTGCCCTGAGAGTAGAAAGTTTGCTGAGTTGCAACCCACAGTGGAGGTAAGAGTGCCTGGGAGAAGAGGTCAAAACAGAAGAGACAGTTTATGATGAATATGTACTGCCAGTAAAAACTGCTATTGAGCAGAGAAAACAACTCCTGAAATGACACGAGAAGTAATATGTTTAGCTACCAGAGTATATATCAGATCAAAAAAGACCCAATATGCTTATCCTCCATGCTGCCAAATACAGTTAGGTCACCTGCACTGTACCTTAATGACCGGTAGATGATGATTCAGTGACTTCAAAGTTTGCTTGGTAGAGTTCCACGACTACCATCTATGCCCTATACTTTGGCCTAAGGACTTATGCTTGAGAAGCTAAGTTGCCATCCCATGCTTTAGCAACACAACTCTATTAATACATATGCCGTTGCACACAGACAATCACTGACACCACTCTTGTAGCACCCGATAGTCCATCTTATAGTAGTGCTTGGCCCTTGCCTTCTAATTCTTCTCACTTCTTGCTTGTCTCTTCACCTCCCTTCTTCCTTCTCTTCTTTCGTCTCTGTTCCTGTCGTCTCTGAGCTTTCAAAATGTCCCACCCATATACATAGTTGCCATTCGTACATAACCAAAAAAAGTTCCCAAATATTTTATCCAATCAAAATTACTAGAAACTAAAAATTAACCAGAAATGGTTTGAAAATGGGGAATATCAGAAACTGCTACTAAAAGAACAACCAATAAAAATGCTTAGAAAATAAATCAGAAAAGGTTTGTCTCAAGGGGAAGTACTGGGAATAACTACCAATAAAAATTGCTCAAGAGAACAAAATGAATAAGCAATGGATTGTATATGGGGGAATACTTTAAATAATTACCAAAACAAAAAAACTACGTTGACACTGGATAATGGCATGAATATTCCCAAGATTATTATTGTTACACACCACCAGAATGGTATTATATATCACCAAATTTTATTAGCCCTCTGCATTTGCTACATGTAGATAAAGAACAGATTGGATTTCAATTAAACTTATTCTCACTCTTTTTCATGTGTACAATTGCACATCATGGTTTTTGTCACTTTTTGACAAGGAAGGAAATTTGATGTACAAGATATTCTCCTCATTATGGAGCATTCTAGATGTCATGTTGTCACAACAACCTGATTTAAATTGTTTGAAAAAATAAAATCGCTTTGCATAAAACATTGGCAATAAATACAGAACGTATTGTAAATACCTAGGGTTGAGCATTTATGTAAAAGAAGGGGGTTGGGGCTGCACCCCTTTTCACCAGTTTAAAAATGGGTAAAACTGCCACATTGAAAAGGTTTATTTTCAGAAAAAGATCTTTGCCTTCACTTTTTCACTAAAACTAGGAAAATATTTACATGCAAACAGTTAATTTCTTAAAACAGGCTTTTACTTTTCCTTGAGCTGTCACACCCACCATTGAAAACAAACTGATCTAGGGTAGTAACTAATGAGTGTCAGAATCATTTATTAATCCTGTTTATGTTTTTATACAAACTTGTGAATGTTACTCTTGATACCACTGAACAGAGCACATTGTCATAAAATTTCTTTTAGCTCCAACTGTTACTAGCATAGCACAACTGAAAGATTCCTATGCTTCCCCATATTACAATTGCAAGACTATTGCTTCCTCGTATTGCAATTGCAGGATAAAATTGCTGGTGTGCCAAAATTGCGACCCATGTATAGTCTTGTGAAAATTGTCTACAGCGTAAAATGAAATGTTGATTTTGTCTACTCAGATATGGCAACTTAAGTTAGACCAGTTGAACCCCACCAAAGCAGCCTGTTTGCAGTTGGCAAAATTTCAAATTAGTGAAATGTGGCCTGAAGTAAATAAACTTTATAAGCACCCCTGTTCTACTGCTTCCTCATATTACAATTGCATGACTCTGTTGATTCTGCTGTCTACAATTACTCACAACTTATTGAAGCAGGAAAAACCTTGCTTCATCCAATGTTTGCTAGCCATACTAAAAAAAAGATTACGACTAAAAAAACATAGCTATATGTTCTGTGAGACCAGCATGAGGTTACTTTCAGTTGACAATCTTGTGTACATCTTTAAACTTTCCCATAATCTCAATTTCAATTTGCGTAAACAGGAACAATAGAACATAAAATTTTCCATTACCTCAATTTAGAATGTCTGTTGTAAGATTGTGGTAGGTAAACTAGCCAAGTTCTTTTCACTACCTTCCACATTTCCAACATGCTTATAAAATTTTTTGCCTTGTATATTTTCATTTAAAACAGTTGTTATTTTTGTCCAAAACATGCACATTTCAACTAGGGTTAGCTGTCCAAGTGAAATAGTGCATGTAATTGCTAATGCCACACTTCTGGTTACTCATTTTGCTTTGAAATTTATGTGATAAAAATATATTTCTTAGCAATATATACATTTTCTGAATCTAGAAGACTTTAAAAACATTTTAATTAAAACAATTTTGAAAATCAGTTGAGATACAGTGAAAAATTACTTGATTTTGTAAATTAACAAAAATCAAACTATTTTATTAAAAGTGCAAAGCTCAAAATATCATATTACCATTGATGGGACCAAATAAATCAAATATTAACAGCCAAGAAAATGCAATTTTATAGGTAAGCTAGTCAAATCTGTCAGCATTACTCACAGGGTGATGGCGTAGTGGTTAGAGCATTTGCTTTGCAGTTGGTAGACCTGGGGTTCATTTACCAAGTTGAGTCATACCAAAAAACTTAAGAATATGGTATTTACAGCTTCCTTGCTTGGTGCTCAGTGAAATAGGGATAGTGTGAAGAGCAAGTCGACAAGCTTGCTTGTTGTGTCCTTGAGCAAGACACTTAACAGGATGCCTCTGTTTTTATGTGGCAGACAGATGGTGGGGCCAAGCAGTCTACCCATCATGGTGGCCTCAGTCTAACTGAAGACTTGCAAATTGAGCATGAGTGCTAGCGCAGTGTGGCCTATATACAGGGTGTTTCAAAAGTCACGCCTGAATATTATACATATTCATATTAAAAATCAGGCGTGACTTTTGAAACACCCTGCATATATCTTCCTGCAGAAAGCTTACAACAAATAGCTCATATGACAAAGAAGAAAACCCACAGAGCCTTTTATCAGCAATGTTGAGGTGAACAATATTGGTTCAGCTGGCCAAGCTGGGTCCACCCAAAAGATAGCTATAAAAACAGCTTTAAAAAGTTTGTTTCTTCAAATCTTGTTCCAAAACAAAACTATTGTTTTTTAAAATGGAAGTCGATTAAAAACATCATTATTGGGGAGTTGCACATAGCCACTACATGTGTCCCGAGTTTCTTGAGTCGCTGCCAACAAGATATTTGCTTTGTTTTCACCATAGGTATCTTTAAACTTAACAAACTTTTATGCATTAAATTGAGCAAGTGCTTGAATTGAAAGCATATCTAAGTTTGGTAAGGGCACCAAAGTAATCAATACACATCTTTAGGATTAAGCTATCAAATGTTAGGACCACTACTTACAACTTTGACATAACTGTATGGGTATTTTTATCAGGTAACGCCTGTGGCCATGCTCACGTTGCTTGGTCCTGGCTGAAATGTAACCAAGCAAAGAGTAAATTAACCTGAAATGAAACAGTCACTGTTAAGTTAATAAAAAAGCAGCACTCCCATCAGTTATGTCGAGCTTAACAATATTATTCACTTGGCTTCCTGGCTTCACCCAAGAGATATTTGTGAGACCAATAATAAAAAGTAAATGTATTGTTGACATATCCAATTCTTATGTCAAAATCAAAATTACAGCCTTTTTTTAAAAGAAAATCAATTAAGCCTAAACAAAGCATTTTATGGGGTTGTGCATAGCCCATAATTTTTTCAAAGTTTCTGTAATCCATGGTTACATCTTGCATGCTTTATTTGGTACTAAAGAACTGGACTTGCTCATGATTGAAACAGCCAACAATTTTAGAATGCTTTATTTGTTTAGTTTATGAAGTGCATAAGAGCATAATTTTTAGGTAGGGGGGCATGGCACCATAGTAATTAATATGGGTTTTCAGGAATAGCCTATTGAATAGTTGGATCTCTATTTATGATTTTTTGTGATTGCAATCTAAAGCCTGTGGCTGTGCACATGCTGCTTGGTCTTGGTGTAAATGCAATTAAGCAAAGAGTTAACTAACCTGAAATGAAGCAATTACAGTGAAATTATTACAATTGCAATTTATTACAAGTTATTACAATTGCAATGGTGAAGTTATTACAATTGCAATTGCAATTTATTACAAATTGCTTCAACATTTATATGATATGTAGCTCAACACTAGTATTTTGTTATAAAAGATTAAGTAAAATCGTAACCAAACAACCAAATAAAAGTAACCAAGCAAAGAATAAACTTACCTAAAAGGAAGTAATGATAGTGAAGTTTATTACAACTGCAGTACCCCCATCAGTTATGTCAAGGTTAAGAATATCAAATTTGTTAGCTATCACAACTGATCAAAACTTATTTCATGAAAAAGTTTGTTAAAAAATTGGCACTCAGTTTCTGGCAGCTCTTAAATGGCAGGAGGTGCAAAGAATCTATGGGTTACAGAAATTTGAGGAAACATTGGGAAGTTGGAATGCCGGAAGTTTTTGTGGAAGAGATATGGAAGTGATGCGAACAGTTAAAGAAAAAAGTGGATATGTGCTGTTTACAGGAAATAAGATGGAGGGAGCAAGGAGTTCGATTTGTTGCTATCAGAGATAACAGATATAAGCTGTGGTAGACATAATGATGGAATAGAAGGTGTTGGAACTTTAGTGAAAGAAGAACTTTGTGAAAAAGTCTTAGAAGTCAGAAGAAAAAGTGACAGAGTGATGGTAATGGTGCTGGTTTTTGAGGAGGTAGTCATAAGAGTTATATGTAGCTGGTGTGATGGCATAATGTTTAGAGCATCTGCTTCACAGTCTGTAGACCTGGGATTTATTCCCCAAGTCGAGTCATACCAAAATAAAAATCTGGCGTTGCATCATTCAGCTGAAATTGTTGTAAATCCTTTTTATTGAAAGAATCTTTTTAATATTTTCAAAAAAGCAATTGATCACATTTACAATCAATAGGCTACGTGGGAAAAAGGATGATAGAGGTGGTGGTGCCAGGTAGAAGGAAAAGAGGAAGGCCAAGGAGAAAGTGGATGGATTTGGCAAGAGAAGACATGGAAAGGGTTGGAAGTAAGGAGGGAGACAAAGTCGATCAGGACAAATGGAAAATAATTTTGTGCTGTGGTGACCCTGAATAGGGAGAAGCCAAAAGAAGAAGAAGTGTTGGCGAAATTACAGTGAACAAATTGTGCAGTCAAACATTAGTGTGCTGTCATGTTAGACCTTGAATAGTTGAAATTTTTGATACCTTGGTAAGTTGGGGGTTGGTTATCATTTAAGCAAAAATTGGTCTTCCTCTGTCAAGAAATGGAAATTAAAAAACATATTTGATTGTGACATCATAATGTCATGATCCATGTATGGCACTCATTCAGGGTGGTGATCCATCGTGAAGTTTGATGCTTGTGTGTGCAAAGTTTTGGAAGAGTTGAGGCATATGTATCTATGCACACACAGACACAACTCTGCCTAGTATATACAGATACACAAGTTTTAGGCAATTCACTGATGAAGTATAATCTTTAAAAAACACGTTGCAATTTGGAGTAGAATTTTAGAAAGTTATAGCTAATTATCTTCTACAGTATAAGCACCCCCAGAAAAGAAACTTAATTTTATGCAACATCACTCAGGGTTATTTCAGATTAACTCTTTAAAAGTCTAAGCTTCTTTCAAAAAAATTGAATTTTGTTCTGCATTACACAAGGTTATTGCAAATAGACCATTGGAAAGTATAAGCCCCATTAAAACCGCACAATGTTATGTAGAATTTGCTAGGTTGTTGTAGTAAATAAGCTCTACTAAAGTACAGGCCCCTGCCAACAAAATACAATTTAGTGCAAAATTTTATAACATAATGGATTTTTTTAAGTATAAACCACAGCAAAAAAATTGCTAACTTTATTTGCTAAACCCCCATCAAATTGACACAATTTTATGCAAAAATTACTCCAGTTTTTTGCAGAATGATGATACTCTTGACTATATGTCCTTAGCCCCCTTCCCATAAATTAAATGCCTTTTTTTCTTGTAAAATTACACAAAGATAGGTTATTGGAAAATCTGAAAACTCCAGTCTATAGAAGGTCCTTTTAGGCAGAATGGCACAAGGTTATTGAAACATGATTTTTTTGATCTGTAGACCCCTCATCAGTACAACAATTGTTCAATTACTACTACATGCAGTATTGCCATGTGATCCTTTTAGAACTTTTAACCCGCTTTGCTTTAAATATTTTTTTTGTATATTGAGTGGTTTGCTGTGCTTGCTTTTTTTTGTGATTTCCAGCAAATCAATTGATGGTAGCATCTTTCTAATCAGCTGAGTTCTCATTTGTTCAGACATAAACTTCAGGTAGTTATATGAAAATGCCAGTACTGGCTTCTGATGTTTCATTTTAACATTCATTTATATTTGCCTTTTCAAGGCCTGGCCATCATCCCATAATATTAGGGTTGACTAGTCTGCAGCAATGCCTCCATTTGTCTCTATTCTGAGCATCTTTAAGCATCAAATTTCTTCCTTTGATGTCATCTGTCATCATCTTCTCCTATTTTTTCTTTGACTTTTCTCTTTCATGTCACCACCTTTCTTTCATATTTCATATTCATAAATCCACAGTTGTCTTTTCTAGCACTCTTCTTGTTAAACACTGCACATGCTTTTGCTCAAGATGCCCCAATCATCTTAGTCAATGTTCTCTAAGATGTTCTTCGATGTCTTCAACATCAGTCCATTCTTGTTTAGACACTATTGGCAAATTTGTCTAAAAGTGTTTTGCCACACATCATTTTCATTTTTGTTGTCTACATTTGCCTAATATCACCTGTCTTCACCCAACGTTCAGCTTCATAGCACATGACACCTCTCACACATGCTTTATATAGTTTACATTTAAGTTTATGGGGGAAAATTCTGGTGCACAGTGTATCAAACAGTTTTTTAAATTTCCTCCATTCAGCATGTTTCTTCATGCCATAGATTTCCAAGTGCTGTTATATTTTTCCAACGTGTCTAAGTAACAAATCTCTTCAACAATCCCAATCTCATCACTTCCAAGTTGCTGGGTAGTAGGCCCAGATGGCAGGTGCTTTCTTGCAGCCTGGGTCGTTAGTATGTCTTTCAGAAATATCAGACAAAAACCGAACCTGCCAACCTGGAAGGGCAACCCCTCACCTTGATGTTCAGCCAGGGTTTACTATTTGGCAAATGCACTTTTCAGGGCAGGGTGATGTGCCTTTGTCAGGCACATTGTCAACAAGTTCCAAAGGCCAGCAGTCTTGCAGCTGAATATTGAAGGCCTCACAGCAGGCAAGATGAATGTACTCCATCATCTTGTTGTGCAGTATGAGGCACTTGTCATTCTCGTTCAGGAGATCCACTACACTTGTGCAGGTAAGCTAACAATACCAGGCTTTGCACTAGCTGGGTATTCTTTAAGCAGGAAGCATGGCCTTGCCAAGTTTGTCCATGACCAGCTAAGATAGATCTTTGTTGTTCAGTCTCCAACTACATCAGAAACTGAGTGGTTGTGCGTGGACATTAATGGTTATAGAATCGTCAATGTCTACAAACCTACACCTATGCAACTGCAAGCGTTTGATCTCCCTGTGTTTCCTCACCCCGTTCTCTATGCTGGCGATTTTAATTGTCTGCATGTCAACTGGGGTTATAGAACCAGCAGTACCGATGGAGAGTGCCTTGTTGCTTGGGCAAGCCTTAACGACTTTGTCCCTCTCCACCACCTAAAGGATATGACCACCTTTCATTCTGGCTGCTGGAACACTGGCACCAACCCTGATCTAACATTTGTCAGTGTTGGTCCAGACAGCCGTGTACCTGACAGAGGCATCTTTGAGAAGTTCCCTAGGTTACAACATTGACCCTCACTTATTGTTTTACCAAGACTTGCTCTGCCTGTTCCAAGCAAGCCTGTTTAGTGATGAAACTTTTGCAAGGCCAACTGGAGTCACTACAATGCATTGACCAACAAACTTGCCAAGAGTTTGTTGCCACCAGATTCACCTGATGTGGATATGGCCTACCAGGACTTCTGCAATGTCATCACAACAGCTGCCAAAAATTCCATACCGTGTTTGGATGCTGAGTGTGAGAACCTCTACTTGATATTTCTGCAGTCGCCTGAAGGAAATGACTCTAACAGGGCTGCCACAGTCCTGCTCCACAGGCTTGACAGAAAATGCAGAGATCAAATGGTTCAAGGCAGATCAGACTATTGACTTTTTGCACTCTAGCCAAAAAGCATGGAGTATATTGAATAACCCAACTGGTAGATCACGGCGCTCTCCTTGTCACTGTGCCATCTCAGCTAACGCTATTGCATCCCAACTGATTAGAAACTGCAAATATGAGAGTATTGATCATGAATCATCTCGACTCATCTTGCAAGAAGTGTCAGATCTTTGGAGGGCCACTCCAACAAGTTCAGTGAACATCTCTGAAAGTTTTACCTCTCAGGAGTTTGCTTCTGCCCTCAAACACCTGAAACCAGGATAAGCTCCAGCCCAGATTCTATTTGCCCGGAGCTAATTACCCATGCTGGAGCTGCACTGTTTGGGTGGCTTCCTTCCTGCCTGCACCACCTCAAAATTCCAAAAGTCTGGAGAGAAGCACTGGCAGTGGTGATTTGTAAACCCAAAAAGCCTGTAGACGAAAAGCTATCGTCCCATCTCCTTGCTTTGAGTCTCCTACAAGATCCCAGAGAGGCTCATACACGCTCGTGTTAAGCTGATTGTTGACCCACTTTTGCCTAGAGAGCAGGCTGGGTTCCGACGGGAAAGGTCAACCATGGATCAGACTGTTTTGCTTACCCAAACCATCAGGATTTGCTTGAGGCCAAGAAGAAGGCTGGTGTCGTGTTTGTCGATCTGACAGCTGCTTCTGATACTCTCTGGCACTGTGGTCTCACCTGCGAGTTGCTTAGGCTTCTACCAAATAAGTACATGGTCCAGATGATCATGGAACTTGTCCAGAATAGAAGCTTCACACTCACTACTGGTGACAGCAAGCAAGGCAGGTTAAGACATTTGTAAAACGGCCTCCCACAGGGATCAGTCTTGCCACCCCCTCCTTTTTAGCATCTACACATACGATCTGTCTTCCATGACTTCTCAGAAGTATGCATGTGCAGATGACTCAGCATTGCTGTGTGCTTCTCGAGATTGGAAGGCTGTGGAGGACACCCTAAGCCAAGACATGACTACACTTTCAGCTTATCTCCAGACTTGCAGGCTAAAGCTCAGCAATACAAAAACGATGATAGTGGCCTTTCATCTTAACAACAGAGAGGCCAAACGTTAGCATAATGTTTACAATAATGGCAACCTATTGCAACTCTGTCCAGTCTCAATGCATCTTGGTATGCAACGCAACAAAAATCAGCTGGACAGATCACTGACTTTCCATCACCACCTCAAGGCTTTGTGCAAAAACTCTCCACCCGAGTCGTGTTGTTGTGGTGACTTGCAGGATCCAGATGGAGTGCAGGGGCCAAGACATTGCACATCTCTGTTCTTTCCTTGGTCTTTCCACAGCTGAGTTCGGTGCACCAGTTTGGTGTCATAGTGTGCATACTCGCCTCATCAACAGCATTTTCAATGATGCTCTGCACATTGTCACTGGATGCTTGCGTTCCACACCAATGGAGGACTTGCCTGTCCTTGCAGGCATCCAGCCAGCTGAGCTCCGCCAATTAGGAGTGATACTCTCCTTGGCAAATCCTGCTAGCCATCACCCTAACCATGCACTGCACGAACAGTTGGTTGGGCAGCAGAATGTGGACCAGGGGAGACTTAAATCAAGACGCCCATTTGTATTGGCTGTGTGGAAACTATTAGATAGTTTGTCTGAACTGGTCATCCACGTGAAGCAGTGGACAAAGCATAAATGGAATGTGGACTACTTGGAGAGTATTTCAAGGGTCCGTGCTTTCATTCCCAGGGTCAGTTCAAAGCCACTTGGAAAGAGTCTGCCCAGAACATCTTGGGTATGGCTGAATTGCCTGCAGACTGGTGTAGGATGTTTTTACTCATTTGTGTACAAATTGGGTCTCGTTCCATCACTGACTTGCGAATGTGGTGCCACTGAGCAAACTGCAGATCACGTCATATCTTGATGTCTCATACGTCGTGTACCAAGAAGAACACAAGGTCTGCAGGTTTTGGATGACACAACGTTGTTGGCTTAACATCACCACTACCAGCATCTAATCTGGGCAGCACAGCAGCCCAGGGTGGTAAAAGAATAGACCCTTGGCCTTGGCTTTGATTTGTACTGGCCTGGATTGAATTTGGGTGCCTGACCAAACAATGACGATGACAAAATCCAAGGTTCACATATTTTATATTTTCTGCTATATCTTTCCAAGATTTGATGAATTGAACAGAGATCCATGACAGTAGTTTATTAAGCATAATTATAATAATGTAAGAAAACTAACAAAGCATAAAACACTGAAGCTTTTCATCAGGGCAGAATAAATCTGTAAATCTGAAGTTAAATTTTGTATAATAATAGTGGATGCTATTGACAAAAATTAGTAATGTTTTAACTCTGCATCTCTCAATGAAACTCATGCAGTGGTGACTTTGCTCCTTGTGAATAACCGAGTTGTATGTTTCAAGTGCTAATTAAATGCTTGAGGCGTTTAATTAGCAGTGTTTTTGTTAGCTTAGTTTCAGTGTTAAAATAGCACTTTTTTAATAATAATGTTAAGTTTTGCTCTGCTGGCATTGTTTCTCAGCAAGCTTTCCAGTGATTGTGATGAGATTTGATAGCAAAGTTAGAGGAACTTTGATTTTTGGAAAAGATGGTTTTCAATTCTGACAAATAGTTGGTTAGACGTCATATGGATGTATGAGGTGTTTTTGTCAGAAGAACAGGTAAACAGTATTTATAAGTGTTCTTTCACAAGAACATGTGATACATCAGTTTGATAAGTAGACAACTATTTGTCTGAATTAAAAACCATCTCACCTAAAACAGATGAAAGTGAAAAAATTGGACAATAAATACAATCAAACACATAATAGTGATATGGCAGAACTCCTCCCCAACTCCCTCAGAAAAAATGAGAAAGGCATGATGAATTGAAACAATGACAAATCTGAACTTCACGCTTTCCAGCAGAACAGTTTGGAAACTCCTAAAAGAGACTAGATCCAATCTTGAATAACAAAGCTCTGACTACTGCTTCTACAAGTGATGACATGACAGCTAAATAACTTAAACAAAGAACCTTTTACATATTCAGCCCCAAATTTGAAAAGTCCATATAACTGCAATACCAAAGACTATTTTCTACCTTCTGTAAAGACAATGATAACTTAACAAAATATTTCCAAATAAGAAATAACTACAGCAATAGAGCAAGTTAAAACTTCCAAAGTAGCAGGAACAGGAGGCATCTATACTGAAATGATAAAAAACTGGGAAAAATGCAGTCTCATGGCTAGCCAAAACTCTTAACACAAAGAATCAGGAAAGAAAAAGTTCCTAAATTTTGGAGAACTGCAAAAGCAATGGCAATACTCAAACCATGAAAAGGTCCAGCAAACCAGCAAATTATTGGCCTATCTTGTTACTAAGCTGCACCTATAAACTTTTCAGAGAATCCTGCTTGCTTGAATCACACCCACCATCCAAAGCTGCATACCCTCAGAGCAAGAGGATTATCTACCCCATCAAAACAGAAGAAGAAATTTTCACTGTTATATCCTACGTTATATCAGGAATTGAACAAAAAAAGAAAATCGATAGAATCTTTTTAGATTTATCTTTTGCATATGATATGGTGTGCCACAATGGACTGATGATAGAACTGTAGATGATCAAATGCAAAAAGAATTGCTATCAACAATGACAAGAAAAAGATACTTTGGTGTCAATCTTGGAAACGATAAGTAAAACAAGAAGGCTACAAAGAGGGTGTCCCACGATGATCAGTAAAACAAAGGTGTACATATTTTTTTCAAAGCAATAGAGTTTGAATTACTGCAACCTACAATTCAAAATATAAGCAACCCCTTTGTGTCTTCTTTGTCAGAAAGTAGAACTGGCATAATTGCTGCAAAGCAAACTCGGCAAAAGCAGACTTGTTATTGAATTTCTACTGGCAGAGGCAGGAACAGCTCTCAACATAAGCAGAAGGCTAAGGCAGCTGTATGGTGAGGATGTGGTTGACTATGGCACAGTAGCAAGGTGAGTCAAGTCTGTCAATGATGAATAGGAAGATTCTGGTGAAAGTGGTCTCTGTTGAAAGTGTAGTCTGTAGAGTTTTACAATGCAGGTGTACGTGCTGTTGTCAAAAGGTGGGAAAAGGCAGTTTGGAAAGATTGAGATTACATTAAGAAATATCTATGAAATGCTCATGTTATATACCTTTTGACATTCAATTTGTGTACCTTTAGAACTAAATCTCATAAAAACAAATCTGGTTGCATTATTGGTATTCATCTTTTCATTACTTTCGGAGATCCCACATTGTTCTACTGTAGTAAAAATTAGGGCATTCAGGGGTACTAAGGAAATTTTTGAGATATTTGTTGAGGGCAAGGTTATGCAGAGTCATTGAAAGGCTGACTCATACTCCCTATCTGAAAGTTTTTTTAGGATTAGAACTGGTGGTATAATTAGATGAATTTTATTAAGAAACTTCATTACCCTTTTTTTAAGTTAAAAAGACCTTTCATTGTTGTTTGTGAAGTAGAAGATCTTTTTTTGAGTTGAAGACCTGTTTTGTGGATATAAGCTTTATGAAATTGTATTGTGTGTTGTTTGTGTAGGAAACAACAGTATACCCCCAAGCATCCTAAAAGGTGCTAAGTTTGAAAGTACCTCCTCCTGAACCCCCTAGTCAATGCTACTAAGATTGTGTTTATGACAATTCGTCACCAATGTAGAGGTAATGCATAACACCAAAACACGATGTGATAGAGAATGTCAAGCTCATATTTAGAGTCATCAAATGAGTAAAGACATGTCAACTAAATTCAGTTGAAAAAATGTTTGTCTTGATCAGTGTTATGTTTTTCTTGGAAGAAAAGTTTTAACACTTGACTCGCTTTAGTTGCTATAGAGCATCAATGGAATGTGGTAGAGTGTGGAACTATAATCACATTCAAATTGCAAGGTATATGCATACAGTCTCTTAACCCCTCCGCGTCGCTTATCATCATATGATGATGGCGAAGAGAACACCGCTCATCCTCATATGATGATTTGCCGGCTACGGTAAAATGCGTGTATTGAAGAGAGATGTCAAAAAGGAAAGGAAGATCTCTCCCAAGCGAGCTTTAAATACATGCATTTTGCCGTAGCCGGCAAATCATCATATGAGGATGAGCGGCATTCTCTTCGCCATCATCATATGATGATAAGCGACGCGGAGGGGTTAAAAAGAACAGCACTTTTGATGTATGTGTCCAAACTCAAAGTGTTAAATCAAGACACATGTTGTAAGTGGTGAAGTTGACAAGAGTGTTACGATTTTTTACCTTTCCATTTTATTGTTGACAATGAATCAGATCGAATAACACAGTTGTGCTGAAAATAATATCAAAATGAAGGCTTTTCATTCTGAGTCCATTTCAACTAATGTTGTACAACATTTATCGTTAAAACAGGAGCTAGCAGCCTTAAGTTTTAGAGAAACCATTTTAGTCAGTGTTAGTCAATCGATAGCTGACTCAGTACCACAAAATCTATTTGACCACTAAACTGCTGAAACTCATTGTTCAAATATTGTGTGCTAAAATAACTCCAAAACTGAGACAATAATCAGCTTTTTGTTACTTTTTTCATATTTAGGATAAAAGCATAGACAAAAAAAGTTTTTAATGCTGCAGAACCTCATTTCTGTTGTCTAACAATATTTTCAAACATTTGGCATGATTTTTCAAAGAAACATTTATTACAAAATTTGAGTTGTTGGCCATGTTAGCCAGTACAACTTATTTGTAATTGACTCACAGTAAGTATAACCTATCTAAAACTAACTCTCAGGGGCACAGTAAATGCAGACTTGAGTACAGTTTTTGCACAAGCTGTTTTGTCAGGTGCTATTATGTAAGAAGAATTTATGCTTTTTGTTTTTTTCAGTTTTGAAGCAGTAAGAATTAAAGATGGATATAAAACATCAAAAAGATTGTCATAGACTTGTCATAAAAACTAATGACATTATGATCCACCCTCCACAATATGGAGATACCCAGCAAACATTAAGAAGTTTTAAACTGCTTTTCATGGCGAGTGACATAGTGTACATTTCTATAGAAATGTTGCTTCTTCCTGAAAGACAATTTTCTTTATCAATATCAAATATTTTTTTGCATTTACAGGAACTTTTAGAATGGAGCCACCAGCAGTATGATGCAGCATTTACTATTTATCAAGACAACATTGCTTCACAATCTTTTCAAACAAATCTTTGTTCTGAACTTCCTATTGATGCTGTTTATACGTGGGTCAATGGATCAGACCCTTACCTGATTGCACAGCTTGAAAAGTATAAGCTGCTTGAAAAAAATAGCAAAGAGAAAGGGGGCAGAAACGATACCACTGCATGCACTTATGAAAATTGTCTTCAAATACCTTTAGTTATTGTTTCTCCTGATTTGAAATCTGATGATCTTTCCTCTTTGATGGCTGGTTTTAGTTATCAATCTTACATGAAATTACCAAGCTTCAAAAATGCTTCAATTTTCAGGTAAAGGATTTGCCTGAAATTAATCTTTTGAACATTGTTTGGTTGATTTTGAATATTTTGTTGTACATCAGTTATGCACATTGAGCAAACTGCAGACAATGATACTGTTTCGATCTATTAGGTTTCTTCAGAAAGACCGTATAGGTCAATATAGTGTTACTGACTGCAGTTTGCTTAATTTTATTTACTACTAGAGCTGGTGTGGCTCGCAGGGCCCCCACCAGTGATGTCAGAATTAAGGATATTGGTTCAGCTGGCTATGATGTCTTCACCCATCACACACTTGTGTAAACAGTAACCAAAAGTTAATGTTATTTCTGCACATCTAATATTCATGACTTGGTGTGCTCCTTTTGTAATAAAATACAAGGTGTGTCCGAAAAGTAACGAGACTGGTGTTATAAAAACTTTATCGAAAATATTGAAATATACCAAAGTCAAATTCCTTCAATGTAAATCCCCTTCCACTTTAAAACACTTGTGTATTTGCTTTTTCCAGGATTCAATACACTCTTGGAAGGCATTTTCTAGGATCTTTTTGAGCTCCGTCGTCGTGACCATTTTGATCAAATCGATGTTAGAAAAATGGGTTCCTTTTAGAACAGATTTAATCTTGGGGAAAAGGAAAAAGTCACAGGGACCAGATTGGGAAAATATGGGGGTGTTCCTAGGTTGCGATGTTCCTTTGTGCGAGAAACTGACAAATACTAAGGGCTGTGTGAGCAGGAGCGTTATTGTGATGGAGCATCCATGCGTGGGCTTTGTGGATCCTCAAGGCCAGAGAAAGCAAGGAAATCAAAGTCAAAGGTAAAAGTGATCCTCATTGTGTTCTTCGATATTCAAGGCATTGTTCATTTCAAATTCCTATTCTAAGGCCAAACAGTGAACCAAACCATCTATAAAGACATTCTTTGGTGCCTTGTGAGATCAGTGAGTGACAAGAGGCAGAGCCTTTAGAAAGTCCACACATGAATGCTCCATCACGATAATGCTCTTGCTCACACAGCTCTGAGTATTTGCCAGTTTCTTGCACAAAGGAACATCGCAACCTAGGAACACCCCCATATTTTCCCAATCTGGTCCCTGTGACTTTTTCCTTTTCCCCAAGATTAAATCTGTTCTAAAAGGAACCCATTTTTCTGACATCGATTTGATCAAAATGGTCGCGACGACGGAGCTCAAAAAGATCCCAGAAAATGCCTTCCAAGAGTGTATTGAATCCTGGAAAAAGCGAATGCACAAGTGTTTTAAAGTGGAAGGGGATTTACATTGAAGGAATTTGACTTTGGTATGTTTCAATATTTTTCAATAATGTTTTTATAACACCAGTCTCGTTACTTTTCGGACACACCTCGAATGTGATTTCAAGATCCTGGCTATGCCTGAGGTCTAGTGTGCTATGTTCATTGCTTATGCAAAATTGATGTTGTATTTGACAGAAGAAAATGCAGTGAGATGTTTTTTAAAAACGCGGTTGGTTTGTGGGCTGACCAGTTATCAACCAGCAGGGCATCTTTTCTTCTGGAGATGAACATCCTTGAGTAAAGCCAGTCTTCAAAGATTGGGCTTGTCATCCAGGTATGCAAAATGGGGAGAGTTTCAATCTTCTTGAAGCAACAAGGAAACTTAAATTTTCCAATTAGCAGCAGTTTTTCTTTGGTCACATGCAACAAATACTGTTACCTGTTTTTTTGCAGTCTTGAAATCTTGCTGTTTTTTTTCTTTGCTGTTTCAATGTACAGCGATCCCTCGCTATATCGCGCTTCACCTATTGCAGCTTCGCTGCTTTGCGGAATTTTTTACAGTGCTTTTTTTATAGTGAATCCTGATTGGCTCAGGGGCTTTACTGTTGTCTAGAAGTGAAAAAAGTTGAAAAAAGTGAAAAAAGTTGATATATGCGTTAATATTTCTATTTCTTAAACACATTTTGGGCCTGAAAAGAGGTTTTGTTTTTTGTTTCATTCTGCAGTACAGTATTGCATTGTAAAATAACAGTAAAAAATAAAGCTGACTACTTTGCGGATTTCACCTATCGCGGGTTATTTTTGGGACGTATCCCTTGCGATAAACGAGGGTTCACTGTATGTGCTTTCTGGCAGGGGATAGAAGTAGATCACAGTTTCATCTGCATTGTAAATGTTTTCTGGTGAGTAGGTTTCAAGGATTTGTTTTATTGTCATACCATGAAATTCCTCTGCCCCTTGAATGTCTACTTCAGTTGGTTCACTTATAAAATGTATACATAAGCATTAGAGAACATTGGCGTTGGAAAAATTTTTTCTATGAAGGCCAGTAGTGGGTACATCTTTTGACGTGAACTAAATAGAAGGGTCAATAATGGTTAAACCAAACTTAACTGTTAAGAGTTTTTGATGCCCATGATAAAAAAGGCTTAAAAAGGCAATAAAATACCTAATCTTTTAAAATTGTAAACGTCACTGAAAATTGCTTTTTCCACTGACAAAACCATCCTTGGCCTTGAAATTTGCATAACCAGCCGCAATTTTGATTGGTTTCTTCATATGAATTGGACCATTAACTGGGGCATTCCTTTGGTGAGTAAATCTGAACCAATCAAAGAGAGCTTTTTCCACTTCCTCATTTTTTTGGGTCCTTTCATGTTTTACCTTGCTAGCACAAGGTTCTGCACCACATATGACAGCATCGTTTTTTAACAGGCCTTATAGGAATTTTCTTGTTATTCCAAGATGCTGAGCTGCTTCATGCTGACTTAATAAAGACATAACTTTATAGCAGTCGAGCAACTCCAGTTTTTCAGCTGTTGTTCTATCTTGTCTTGACTTCATTCTGCAATGTAGGGTTTAACACTCTGCAATAAGAACATTGCTTCAGCTGTAGTGACAAATTGCTTTAACTACAATGACTGATGTTCTGAAACAGTTAGTGTGTACAGTACAGATAAATAATTGGCTATTGTTTCTTCGCCGTAGGTGATTGTTTTGTTATTTTTAACTTTGGACTCGTGTGATTTTGAGTGAAAGTAGATCTATTGAAAGGTGGCTGGATGTATCAACTGGGGTTTTTATAACAGGAAATAAATGGGAAAGTTTGTTGAAGTAATTTTGGATGTAATAGGCAGTTGGTTGTATTAAGCATGGATGCGTTAACTGAATACTACTGTATTTACAAAGAGAGTTAATGTGTTACCTTAGGTTTCATGATTCAGCTATGATGAGGCACTTCATGTCTAGAAAAAATTTACGTAGTAAAAAATGTTACAAAAATATGCATAGAGAATATCTATCTTAATTATTTGACTTGTTAAATCCATTTAGAACTATAATTGCAGTGGGTTAAAAAACCGAAAGGTTTTTTTGGTTAGTTATTGGTTTACCTTGCTTTCAGGGAAGGTAACATAAATGCATTTATGATGTCATAACGTAGAAAGTGATATCTTAAGTAAATTGTTATACAAAAATATAACTATATGAAGCAATGAAAGCCAAAAAATCTATACTATACAGCACAATTCTGTCTATGTGTGTGGTTTAGCTTCTACAAAACTACTGGATGTATGAGCATCAAACTTGGCACGATTGATCACCATCCTGTGACATCATGATGATATTTCAATCTAAAATAATTTTTTTAATTGGATTTTTTGACCAAGGAAAACAGTTTTCTACTTAAACAAAAGCCAGTATTCGACTTATCTATTTACTTTGTTAGCATCTCATGTGATGTCATAATTTACCATTAAATGTAAAATTTGTTTTCTTAATTTACTCAAGAAGTACTCATTGTGAAAATGTGATTAAATTAAATGTTTTTTTGGGAGATATTTACCAGATGCATTTGATAAAAAACACTTTAGAACTATTTAAGCTCAATTGACAATGTATCACCAGATTCTTAAGCATTTTAAGCCTTTTAAACATGCTTTTTTCCTACTCACTTCAAACTGCTCTATGATGTCATAATAGAGAGTGTTCTAAAGGTCTTGGGCACATTTTGACATTGAATACCTCAAAAATTATGAAGGATATAACAACGCATCTGATATATTCTGAAAGCATGCAGTCTCAAGTCTTTTATGGCATGGTCAATAGTGTACAATGTGAGCATTGTTGGTTACAGGGCACGCATTAAGCTGATAGTCAAGTT
Source organism: Trididemnum clinides (assembly GCA_963675345.1). NCBI lineage: Eukaryota > Metazoa > Chordata > Ascidiacea > Aplousobranchia > Didemnidae > Trididemnum > Trididemnum clinides. The sequence continues at coordinate 2,161,789 of OY776290.1, read as the reverse complement.
TTTGCCAAACATGTCCCAGTATTGCATTATCAATGGTTGCAACAGCTTCCGTTATGTGAGCCTTCAGTTCATTCATGTCTTTTGAAGGGGAGGTACATAGACCAGTTCTTTTAGAAACCCCGACAAAAAGAAATGGCAGGGTATGACATCTGGAGACCTTGGAGGCCAGGATATGAGCTCAATGCATGTTGAACAAGTGTCCATAATTCAGGTTTTGCGATTCTGGTTGAGTGAACCCCGTTAGTGGATCTTAGTTACTTAACACTTTGTATGCATCGCCACGTAAATCTATGTTTATTGCGTTTATGGGCAGAGCGCAAAATCACGTAGATTTAGGTAACTTTGTCCTGGTTTGTACTGAAGTAACCCTGCCCTAAACCAAACACTGAACAAGTGTTTATTACAGAGAAATTAAATTTTTTTTAAAGCACGTAAATCTACGTGATTTTGCGCTCTGCTCATAAACGCGATAAATGTAGATTTATGTGGCGTTGTGTACAAAGTGTTAAGCTACTTGAAAAGATATAAAAAAATCATTAGCATGACAAAAAACTTGATGAATTTACGAGTATCTTTGAAATGATAACAGTTTCATCCTACTACCATTCATAGCTCAGTAGATATAAGGACTTGAAATGTGTTCCAGACTTCTGGAACATCTGTCTGTCTGGTATGATCAACACAGTGTTTTGCGAACAGAGATCATAGTGTGATGATTTTTTCAAAAGGTGTGACATTTTTACAAAATCAGTTTACATAAAAACTGATTTGTTTCTTCATTTCTCAAATAAATTTTAAAATTTGTGGGCAAATTGAAGGTATTTTTAGGCGATTTTGATAAAATATGATTTATGTCTTTACTATTTGTTTTTATGCTAAAGAAATTCAACTTTTAACAGCTCTAGTGTAACTTTTTACCTCTTTCCAAAAATGGTAAGCTGAGTAAAAATAGTTAGGTTTGTTACCTAAAGGTTGTTGTAAGGTACTAACAATTAGTACCATTTGAAAAGCTGAGGAAATTTGCTTTCCAACATTAGGGAATCTAATTAGTTTGGGCTAAGGATTAGCTTATGATGACTGATTAGAAATTGATTGCCATACATGATTTTTCATTTTTAGTTAAAAAATTTTCTTACCAGACTTGAGTAACTAGCAATTTTTATAAAAAGCTAAATCTTTGGTACTTTTTGACTGTTTTTCATTAAAAGCATGCTTCTGTGTCATTATTTATCTAAATTTTTAAACTTAATCGTATGTGCTTTATTTCATGTTGGTTTGCTGTCCTTATGCCTGCATTTATGCCAGGACCAAGTAACATGTGTCCAGCTGGAGGCTTTAGGTCGTACAAATAGGCATGCAATTGTGAAAAAGTAGTGAGTAGCAGTTGTACAGTAATATTTAACACTAGCAATTCCCTCAGAAGCAGGCTGCATAACAAGCAACAAAAAGATCAGGACTAGGGACATCATGTATGCCAATGATTTATTTGTATTTTTATTCATTATTTTCACGGGGGGGTTCACAAAGTTGTAAAATATGCATACCACAAAATGATTGATTTGTGTTTTTGTAAAACTAAAGCCATTACGGAGCCCATTCACAACTTTGTGTTTGTTCTCTTGCACTTATTTGAAGGACCAAACAGAATTTGTGTAATGATAGAGACTTTCTATGACCTCTCTTAATTGAAAGCAATTGTACTACAGTTGGGATTAGGTGCATAAGGGTGATGCTTGCATTAGTACCAATTTATTGCTTATGGTCTTGAAAACATAATTTGGTTGAAGCTGGTGCAGCTGGCTGAATTGATGTTACGTGTATACTATAAAGCAGGCATTTTTTCTTTGGCTGCTATGCTGCCTTATGTTTATATCTATACTATAAACTGATGTAATAAAATCCCAAGATTAAGAAGAAATCAAAATAAAACTATGGACTTATTTATTGTATAATTATATATTTATAAAACTGAATTTAGATAGAATATTTTGTTTGAAAATAACTTGGCCAGATGGGCGTTTACTAAAACATGGTGGATGACGTTATGTGAAGTCATTGTTGCTTTTGTCACTATGCTAAAAACAAGGCAAATATTGTAGCCTAAGAAGGTAATACCACAAATATAAATAGAAAAGGAGCTAGGCCAAATCGCAAAATAGACCTACCTCTAAATTGTTGTTTCTGCAATTTAAAAATCAACTACCATTTGGTGGCCATCATCATTTCTGACTGTGCTTTAATTACTTTTCCCTTATACTTTTTAAAAAAGTATTAATGATAGTTTGTGGCAACATTCTTTCTTTGTAACCATTACCAGTCTTTGTCAAGGGATAAGATGACCACCATTACGTGTACAGGAATTGTAGAAGTGCATAAAATTTATCAACTTTTTGTTAGTGTTTACACAAGAGCTTGATGAATGAAGCCAGCACAAGCAGCTGAACCAAAATACTTTACCTTGATGTTACTGATAGGGGACCCTGCTGGGCAATACTGGCAAAGCTGGCTGGTAATATATATATATATATATATGTAAAAGTAAAGATGATAAAACCACAAAAAAACAAATGTGAAACAAACTGTTGTATTCAATGATTAGTTTTTAGTAAACAACAGTAACAGTCCGGTTAATTAGGTCTTGATATTGTTGAGTTTATGCTTTTTTTGTTGTCTGCACTTTAATATTATTTTATTTTGTTTGTTATGTAAGTTGTTGGGTTAGTCATTGCAATGTGTACCGTTTCTGTATGCACGCATATGCAGAAATAGTTGGACTTTATATATTAGATTTTTTGGCTTTCATTGGTTCATATTTTTATATTTCTGTACTTCAATATATTTCTCATTTATGTAAAATATCATTTGCTGTGATACGACCTTGCAATGTGTTTATATTACTTTACCTGGAAACCAAGCTAAGGAACCCAGGATATAATCCAAAGAAGTTTTCATTTTTTTACTCACTCTAATTTTGATCCCAAATGGATTCAATAAGTCGAATTATTAGGATAAACATGCATAATTTCTGTTTGTATTTTTGTAAGATTTTTTGTGGGTGTTATTTCTCTAGACAAAATTAAGTGCATGATGATTGTCAATACTTGACACGTAAGTTTGCACTTTGAGCCTCCTTGTTTCTATAGTACTAAGTCTGTCGTTTCCATGACATTGAGTGTTGTCTTGCAGCACTTTAAAGCTTTTTGACATAGAATAGTCATTGACAATGCAGCAGGAAGATGGGACTTCCCAAGTGAGCACGTGTGCTATTGATTGTCATGGTAGTCATAAGAAAGCAAATATGAAACATAACTGTAGGTGTTCCACGAGGCATCAGAAAAATGATGCAACTTGGAAGTGATTTCTTGGCTCATTTTATTGGCTCATGTTTAATGCTTCTGTTGCTATCCTGCTTCTTTATATGAAAGGGAAAAAACGATGGGATCAGATGCTGGCTGTGGTGGTATTAAGCCAGTATCAAGTATCATCATTCAAAACCGTCAGGCCAGCCACCCCTTGAGGTGCCTGATGTGTGGGACATGTTGAGATAACATGGTCTGTGGTTTGATCGTTGGTGCCACACTTGCCATTTGGCAAGGGAATGAAACCCTGTTTGCATATGGACAAGTAAAAACACCCAACACCAGTTTGCAGGCGATTGAGCTTAATCCAAGATGTTCTGGGCAAGCCCATTCCAAGGGGCCTAGAACTGGCCCTGGGAATATAAACATGGAGTACGGATGTGCGTTTAGAATATTCTGCGCTCCATCTACGAGGTGTGTCATAAAAGTTTTAGGACTGTGCACTCCGTGTAAGTTATAGTTAAGCTATAAGACGAAGTTAAATGGCAGACGATTTATTAACTTCTTGAGAGTATTTAACTGCAATTTCAGCTCACTGTAACATTTATTATGCATTTCAGGTGTAGAAGAAAATAGTTTACATATTTACTGTCGTTTTACAAGTTTTATTATTTTGCTTGACGATTTAGTAATGACAACAGAGCAACGAACCAACCTCAAATTTCTAGTCTGTTTGGGAAAATCTTCTTTAGAAGGTCTCTGTATGCTTCAACAAGTTTACCAAGAGCAGATTTGTCTTGTTCAACAGTTTTTCTCTGACACAAAAAATTCAAAGAAGGACGTGAGGATGTTGAGGATGATACCAAGGGTGGAAAGCCTTTCACCAGTAGAAATGAAACATTTTTTGATGTCAGAGGCATGGTACATTATGAATTTTTGCTGCAGGGTCAGACTGTCAATCAGCATGTTTACAAAAAACCCTGCAACTTGTGCTTCACTCAGTGAGAAAAAAAGGCGAGATTTGTGGGAAAGCAACACATAGTTGCTTCATCACAATAATGCGCTCACACTCACTGCATTAAGCATTCAGAAGTTTTTGGTGGATAAAAACATTACAGTGCTGGAGCAACCCATTATTCACCAGATCTTGCTCCATGTGACTTTTTTCTTTTTGCCAAAGTTAGAAACATCATTAAAAGAACACATTTTTCAAGCACAGATATCATACAAATGCTGTAGCGAAGGAGCTTTGGGGAATCCCCCAAGAGTCATTCCACAAGTGCATCGATGCATGAAAAAGAAAAATAGAAAAGTGCATTAAATTCAAGGGGGACTACTTTAAAGGAGACAATGTGTAATTCTTTCATTTAATTAAAAAAAAAATTATTGATACCTTGGTCCTAGAACTTTAATGACACACCTTGTATAATTTGTCTACTGAGCTGCACGGATGCCCAGTTTAGATAGGTCATTTGATAGTTTCTGTGCAGCAGGTACAAATGCGCATCTAGACTTCACTCTCTCCCTGGGCACATTCGGTAACCCAGCTAGTTGACCATGGAAAATATGGTCTGGGTTCAAGGTGCCATACTTAGCCAAGGAGAGTGTCACTCCCAAGTGATAGAGCTCAGCTGGTTGGATGCCTGAAAGGATTGGCAGGTAGTTTGTTGGCGTAGGACGTAGGCATCCAGTGACAATGCACAAAATGTCATTCAAAACACTGTCGATGTGATGGGTGTATGCGCTGTGACACCAAACTGGTGCACAGTAATCAGCTTTAGCATAAACCAAGGATAGGGCAACTGTGCGTAGTGTTTCAGGGCCAGCTGTCCTGCTAGTCTAAAAAATAAAATTTTTTTATTGGATTGAATGAGTTACTCTACTGCTAACAGGTTCATTCCAAAAAAGTTATGCCAAAATGTATGTTATGATACAAGGTGAACATGAAGTCTGGATGTGATATTCCTGCCTTTATAATGAACATTAATTAAAGTGATGCATTGAGAACTGTAATCTAACCATTAATTATAGAAGAGAATATTGACAAACTGTCCTAGATTTTATAGTAAAATGTGGATGACCTGACAATGAACTGGCAGGCAAAAATCAAGTGATGATACTGAAGATTGCATTTTAACTATTTGAGAGCAGACCATGATAAGCAGAGTAGAACAATGGTTTTTGGTATAATACTAGTACATGTGTAGAAGTTTTTACTTGTATGCTTTTTTGGTGTTTAGAAAATGCTATGAACTTGCCACAAATATGCTAGAAGAGCGCATATGATATGAACATCACGTCAATGAAGGCAAAAGTGCAGTGTGTTTTGTGGCTTCACAATCTGCAACTACAGTTACACCCAATTTTAGAAAATACTTTTGACAAACTCTCGTTGGTGTTATAAGTATCAAAACCTGATATGACAGATTTGAAGACATTTGCAGCATTGCTAACATTCAAAGAACTGGCAGATCAAGATCAAGTGAAGGCAGTGTTGGCACTGTGCTTAGTTCATTGTAACACAGCTTTAAGAGGTTTTGGAGTGTCACAATATATCATTGTCAAACGTTTATGATTGCAGGCATACAAAGGGCTATATTTTGCTTTTGTCACCAGGCATCCTTTAACTTCTCAATATAGCTCTTCTGGTGTAATCGACAGTTTAAATGATCTTTATTTAGATTTAAAATCTACACAAAATTCACAAAAACTCAACGTTTCGAAAAACTAAAATCAGTTTTTCTTCGTCAGGAGTGACTAAAGTTTAAACACAGAAAACGGTTACATAGTAATCAACAGGACGATAAGGAGAAAAAATAAAAATTATGGCAATAAACAAGTGCAGCAACGACAACTGGCGGTCAAAAATTTATAAATTTGTATAATCCAGGATAAAAGCTGTTAATTTTATCGTTAAAAGAAAAATCAGTTTTGTGTATGTAAAATGATTCTAAAAAACGTCTTTTCTTATAGTCACTTTCAGTAGCTAAAATTTCAGAGCTTTTCCAATCAATCCGATGTCCATTTAAGCAAACGTGTTTCACCAAAGCAGATTTCTTTTTTAATTCCTCATTTGTTAGTTTGGCAATTATATCAGGTTTGACGTCCCTTTGATGTTCTTTGCGTCGTGTTTTAAATGATCGACCAGTCTCACCAATATATACACCTGTACAATCTAAACATGGAATTTTATATACAACACCGCGTTGATCAAATTTGTTGATTTTATCTTTTAAACTTGGCAGCATGTTTCCCACGATGCGTAATGGTTTTGTTGCCACTTTGATTAGATGGTTTTTCAAAAGACGTTTCAATCTTTCAGTTATTCCTGGTATAAATGGCAAAATAACCAATCCAATATGTTTTTCTTCTTCTTGTAATTTAACTTGAGCTTGAGTCTTTCTTTTTTTTTCAGTGCTTTTTGTATGAACCAATTAGGATAATCATTTTCAGCGAGCATATAAGACAGAAAACTTTTTTCTTTTTTCCAGTCTGTTGATTTGGTTGTGAGCGATTGAGCTCGATTGTATAAATTTATCACAACACTTTGTTTTTGTTCATTGGAGTGAGCTGAATGGTAATTTAAATATCGATTGGTGTGGGTTGGTTTTCGGTGTACTTTAGTGGCCAATTTTCCATCCTGCGTTTGCATGACTAGGACATCTAAAAATGCTAAATTGTCATCTTGCTCTAGTTCCATTGTGAAATTTATGTTCGGGTCCACGCTATTCAAATGATCAAAAAACCTATTCACTTCATTAGTATGCATGGTCACAAATGTGTCATTGAATAATGTGGACCTGAACATAAATTTCACAATGGAACTAGAGCAAGATGACAATTTAGCATTTTTAGATGTCCTAGTCATGCAAACGCAGGATGGAAAATTGGCCACTAAAGTACACCAAAAACCAACCCACACCAATCGATATTTAAATTACCATTCAGCTCACTCCAATGAACAAAAACAAGGTGTTGTGATAAATTTATATAATCGAGCTCAATCGCTCACAACCAAATCAACAGACTGGAAAAAAGAAAAAAGTTTTCTGTCTTATATGCTCGCTGAAAATGATTATCCTAATTGGTTCATACAAAAAGCACTGAAAAAAAAAGAAAGACTCAAGCTCAAGTTAAATTACAAGAAGAAGAAAAACATATTGGATTGGTTATTTTGCCATTTATACCAGGAATAACTGAAAGATTGAAACGTCTTTTGAAAAACCATCTAATCAAAGTGGCAACAAAACCATTACGCATCGTGGGAAACATGCTGCCAAGTTTAAAAGATAAAATCAACAAATTTGATCAACGCGGTGTTGTATATAAAATTCCATGTTTAGATTGTACAGGTGTATATATTGGTGAGACTGGTCGATCATTTAAAACACGACGCAAAGAACATCAAAGGGACGTCAAACCTGATATAATTGCCAAACTAACAAATGAGGAATTAAAAAAGAAATCTGCTTTGGTGAAACACGTTTGCTTAAATGGACATCGGATTGATTGGAAAAGCTCTGAAATTTTAGCTACTGAAAGTGACTATAAGAAAAGACGTTTTTTAGAATCATTTTACATACACAAAACTGATTTTTCTTTTAACGATAAAATTAACAGCTTTTATCCTGGATTATACAAATTTATAAATTTTTGACCGCCAGTTGTCGTTGCTGCACTTGTTTATTGCCATAATTTTTATTTTTTCTCCTTATCGTCCTGTTGATTACTATGTAACCGTTTTCTGTGTTTAAACTTTAGTCACTCCTGACGAAGAAAAACTGATTTTAGTTTTTCGAAACGTTGAGTTTTTGTGAATTTTGTGTAGATTTTAAATCTAAATAAAGATCATTTAAACTTTCGATTACACCAGAAGAGCTATATTGAGAAATACAAAGGGCTAATTGTTTAGGCTTTGCTTTTGCTGCATTATTTGCTGACAGAATAAACTCTAGTAGTGACTATCTGGTATGAGATGCATTTTCTGATAAAGCTACTTTCTACACAAATTAACAGACACAATGTCAGATTCTTAAAAGTTACCAAATCTACTCATTGCAGTGAAGTACTAAAATGATATAGAGCTGAAAGAAAATAACGGCTGTGTAAACATAAAGAGCCATTTTATTGAAGGACTGTGTCAATGAAGGAGGACAATTTGAAAATGCTGTGTTTGTAACTCTCTGGCTTATTTGAAAGTGGTTGAGAAAGTGAGTCGTATTGTACAGCAAGGCACTATTTAAGTTATAAATTAGATTAATGTGTTGATTGTAGAGGATTGCTTGGATACAAGTAACAAAATTTTAGCTAACATTGTGAACATTAATGATAATGTTTTGTTTGCAATAAAAGAATGATAATGTTGAACACTTGTTTGTACCTATTTTCTCAAAGAATGCATCATTGATTTAGTTAATTTATGATTGAGAACTAGAAAAAGAAGTATTTTGCTGTTTATAATGGTGATTATTTGTACATCACCAGTTAATTAAGTGTAAAATTTTTGGTATTATGACTTTTTAAAATGCTGTGTTCCATGCTGTAACAGTAACTGAAACTAAAGCTAACAAACAGTTTTTAATTTATGTTTGCAAAGAAAAAAAGATAAATAAAACTCTTCAGCATTTAGCATACTGAGGTCTAACTTAGTGATAACTTCATATACTGCAGTATACAAGCGTCATGAGCCTGATGATGCTGAGTGTAGTGTAATAAGTCAGTGCTCATGCACCAACCATTGGTTTTTCCTGGTGTTTCAAAAAGTTGTCTCATGACTCAACAAAATGTACTACATAAAACTAGTGGAAGCATATTTCTTGCTTGCAATCAATTTACTGATAAGCGAGATGAATTTTTAAAAATAATGCCATCATTGTCAACGACATGTTACATAAAATTAAAGCTAATTTTGATATTTTAACTGCATTTGTTAAAGCTATAAATTGCATACAGTCATCCTATCTGGAAGGTGGAATATCTTTTGTAAAACTTTTTTCTTGCTGTTTTTGTGAATCTCAATGTCAGATAGAATCTTTAGTTGATAATTTCATACATCTATGCAAAGGTATGATCTACATTATTGACCTTACTTCTAACATCAATTCAGGGCAGATCTAGTGAGAGTGGAAAGTGCAGTAGTATTTGTTCCTTATTGTAAAAGTAAAAGTGCTATAAAACACATGTTCTTCTTGAACAATGGTTTCTAATTACATGAACGTTGCAGGCACATGAAAATTGTATTTTCCTGAAATGATTACAAAAGCATTTGAATACTCTGTCACACATCAAGCTGTATATTCCAGACTTCCAGCAGGTTTTTAGCTTCCTACATTAGTGCTTTGACAAAAATTTTATCTAAAGCTAGCAGCAATGATGAACAGAATTTTCTGTTAAATGTTTTCAGCAATCTTCCAGATCATTTAAGGCAGTGGTTCTCAAACTGTGTGTCGCAACGCCCCGGTGCGTCGTTTCAATTTTCCAAGAGCGTCACAGGATAATTTGATTTAATCCCAATAAATCTAGGTTTTATTGCGTCAAAAGAGGTCTGATCGTAGATTCCTCTTTTACTTTCTTCTGATATTTATAATCAATTGTATTTTCATGATGGTGTTTTTAATACACTGTTGTTACTGTTGACTTGTTATTTAAGAATCAAATTGCAAAAGTTTAACTTAATTGGCGAAAAATATATTAAGAATAAAGCATTCAGGTGTATGTTGGACGAAAACAGGAAAGATGAGTTACTAACTTAGAAGAGCGTAATTTTACGATTGAAGGTGACAGACCAATCCAAAATGTCGGGTGCATAAGGACAGTTATTTGTAGATTATGGGTCACTTTTGTCTCGCAGTACGGCAAACTAAACCTTGGGATGCTGTCTGGTGCGTCGCAAAGTTTCGCTAGCTTTTTTAAATGCGTCGCATCGAAAAAAGTTTGAGAACCACTGATTTAAGGCATTGTTTTGTGATCTGGAACAGAATGTACATGAAATCTGCACCAACTTATTGTGGAGGTTCCATTTTTGTCCAGTCTGCTGACTTTAGTGGAAAGCTAGCAAAAACAGTATTGGCTATGATGATCAATTCTATGTTTTATATTTCTGAATTTATATTCAAGGTGTATGCGATTAGCAAATTAGCAGCCCAATTTGTATGTGATAAAGCAACCAATCTTTTGCCAACCATCAAGAATGAACTTTCAAGCAAAGCCCTTGTTTTTATAGCTGATGGACATCACGCTAATCAAAAGCGTTTCAAGTTATTGAATCCTGACACACACCACAACCCATGGCTGATTGAGTCTTCCAGCTGATTTGTATTTTGTAATTATGTCCATGTAGTAAAGTGAATAAGGAACAACAGGTTCTTAGAAGAAACACTACAACTACATTATACATACAGTGAAAGTACACAAGTAGCACAATGGAGCAAATATTGTTGATTTTCCAAAAATGGAAAAACAGTGTTATCAGATTATCTAAACTAAAGGAGGTGGTGGTTATACCAAATACAAAGATAGCAAAATGTCAAAACCCACTTTTGAATCTTATGATGGTATAATTCAGCATTGGAAAGCCACCCTAAATCTAACCTTCAAGCTATAGGCATGAAGATGCTGCTTTCAATGGTATTAACAGAGAAGTGTTTCAAAGGTCTGATGGGCAATCACTTTATTTTTAATGGATGTTGCTGAAATGGTTGAAATGTGCAACCTATTTGTAGTCTGCAATTTCAGACATTCACATGCAGTACTGCTCCTTTTTAGTGCATGTGAACTGAGGCGCAGTGGATCTAGTATGTTATATGCTTGGAAGTGGCAGCAAATATGTTATGCTTGGGTGGTTTTCTTCTGATTTGTTGCAAAAAGCTTTCAGAACATCTGGACACGGATTTGGAGAAACTTATTTTGTAAATGTTTAAGCTGTTATTGAAAAACTTTGAATTGGTCAAGCCAAGGTTTTTTGGAGAAAAAGTTAAATTTTTCCAAGATTTTTTTGACATCATCACTGTACGAGATGTATTAGAACCTTGTCTAAAAATAAATGCAAAGCATTAAGTAACCTTCCAAATCTTGAAGAAAAAGCTCTGGAGGAAACTTAAGCTTCTTTGATTTACATTGCTGAATATACTCAGAAAAAGAAAGGTAAAATGAAAGAGCATTACTGATTTTTAATATTAGACGCATGGAAAGTAATTGGATGCTTTAACCATAGGCAGCTAATTAAGCTAGGGGTGTGCAACCTTTTTAGCAGATGGGCTAATTTCAAGTACCTTGAAAATTTTGTGTCCAGTCAAGAGTTCATAACCCATGTTGCTATGCACAAACAAGATTTAAACCAGTGGCTGGTGACAATGCCCATTTAAACAGGTGGTGTAGACTTTTTCGAAATTTGTTATATCAAGAAGCTATTGATAGGTTTGCCATCCAAGGCCCCAAATTTTACCTCACTGCACGTTTGGAATCCTTTCTGTAGGCCATAAAATCCCTGAATTAAGCCACTGGATGGTCTTGTGTCATGGTATATAGTTTTCTTGGTATTTTTTATGTAACAATAGTCTATTGAATGTCATAAGTTTGTTACAGGTACCTTTTTTTGTATTTTAGAGTGCTGCATTTTTGGTGTTACAATAAAGCATAACAGAAACTTAGGCAACATATTGTTGAAAAATTATTCTGTAATATGTAGTCCTTGCAGAAGCAAAGAAGCTTGCTTGAAAATGTTAAAACTGTCTTACACTTAAGCTCTGGTTCATGATGTAGGTCTTTTATTTTTATTCTCTATTATGCTGTGACATTTATGATTGTGACATATTTCTAACTATGACACTGTTGAGAAATGTTCAAAAGCTACCCTATGAGTCAATTATCTTGTTGGTGTTTTTATTGTTGGGTTTCCATCACTGAAGAAGTGTAATATTACACTAAACTAAAGGAATTTACATAATCAGCATTTGATAAAAAATCATATTGCATATTTAGCATATATAATTTGGCGACTGTATTAAATTAGCTCTAAGCTTTATTTGTCTAACTCACTAAATAACTGAAAAAATACAACAAAATCAAAGTGTAGAGATGCCACTTTCAAATTGACATGCATTTGCTTTGACAGCAAAACAGGCTTCAATTGACTTGCTGTTTTATGATTACATAATCACCATGCTTCACCGTTTTTAATAAATAGTAAAGCTGTTTACCCAGCATGTTGTAAGAGGTGACTATTGGGTACCTATCAATTGCCGTCTGACTATTAATGGTAGGGTGGTCAACTTAATTGCTTGATTGGGCCACTCATGTCAAAAAACTGAGGTTGAGGGTAAGCAAGAACATGCTCCCCATAGAAGAATTTTGCTCCAACAAACCCCCATGACCAGTAGAAATAAACAAATGGCCCCCAGTCCCTGGCAGCTCTTAAATGGGCAAGGTGTGCAAAGAATCTCTGGGTTTAGCCTGAATGTCAAGGGATAAGATTTGGTACGTTGAATGCAGGAAGTCCTTGTGGAAGGAAAACAGAAGTATGTGAAGAACTAAGAAAGAGAACAGTTGATGTGTGCTGCATGCAGGAAGTAAGTTGGAAGGCCAAGGAGCTCGTTTTGTGGGTACTTTGGGATGAAGGTATAAACTGTGGTGGTCAGAAAATGATGCAGGATTTGGAAGAGTTGGAATTTTGGTAAAAGAGGAAATATTTGGAAATATTGTGGAAGTTAGAAGAAAAAGGAACAGAGTAATAGCAATTGTGCTAACTTTAGGTAGAGAAGTGATGTGCATAATATGTGCATATAGGGCCACAAAGCGGAAGAGCAGACACAGGAGAAGGTTTGTTTTTATGATGAAATGGTGAGTGAGTGGGACTTGGGTAGTTTTAGCAAAATTATTGTTTCTTTGGGGGATTTCAATGGACATGTGGGGAAATGTGCTGAAGGTTTTGTAGGTGTACAAGGAATTGGTGTTGGGAAAAGAAATGCAGAAGGAAGAAGAGTCCTGGAGTTCTGTGATAAAAAAGAGCTGTGCATGGCAAACACTTGGTTTTATAAGGCAGACAAAAGGAAAATCACTTCTAGTGCTGGTGGATGTGATGCAAAAATTGATTATGTGCTTGTGAGAGAAAAATACAGAAAGCAAGTGAGGGATGTGAAAGTGATTCCATGGGAACTTCAACACAGGCTGGTGGTCAAAGATTTGAATAAAAAGGTTCTAAAAAAGATTGTGAGAAAGCAACGGATCATGAGCAGGAAGTTGAGTGAAAATTAAACAAAAGTAAGATTTGAAAAAAGAGTAGAAGAACTAGTAAACACAGATGTGCCTGATTTGTGGAAAACTTTCAAGGATGGTGTTCTGAAGACATGTGATAAAGTGTGTGTGGAAAGAAGTCTAGGAGAGATCAAGAAGACATGTGGTGGTGGAGTACCATAGCAAGAAAGAAGGTAACATTTAAAAAGCTGTGCAGGTTTCCATCAGAAGAAAATAAACTCAGTACAATCATTTAACTATTTGACAGATACTGGGTCATATATATCCCACAATTGTTAATTGTTATGTCATTATGATGTAATAACTACTTTTCTCAAATCCATTACTTTCCCATTGTTACCAACAATTACGGAATTGTTTCAAATTTTATCAATTAGAATCTTGTGATCCTTAAAGGGTTAAGAAATTAAACGAGAAAGTTGTTGCTAGAACTATGAGAATGGAAGCTAATCAGGGGTTGAATGATTTATATCAGAATGCTAATAGTGTTTTCTATTTTCTTGGAAGAATGAAAAAGGAATGGAAGAATGTGGAAGGAAAAAAGTGCTTAAGAGGAAGAGACGGACAATTGGGTTTTATTGAAGAAGATAGGATGAAACTTTGGAAGGAACACATGGAAAAGATCATGAATGGAGAGAACAAATGGGACCACATGGAGGAAACTGATATAGTTGAAGGACCAGTGGAAAAAGTGGCTTGCAATGAAATTGTGGAAGCAATGCAAAAAATGAAATCAGGAAAGGCAACTGGACTATCTGAAGTAAGTGTGGAGATGATAGTTGCAAGTGGCAAAATTGGGGTAAAAGAGATGATGGAACTGTGTCATGTATTGGATGGTAGAGGAATGCCTGATGAGTGCAAAACTAGTGTGACTGTGCTTATATTTAAAGGAAAGGGTGATGTGATGAGCTGTGGATCATACAGAGGAGTGAAACTGCTAGAACATGCCATGAGAATTGTTGAAAGGGTACTAAAGAGGCAAACATGAGCACTTATCAATTTGAATAAAATGCAGTTTGGATTTATGCCAGGAGAAGGAACAGTGGATGCGATATTCATTTTGAGAAGAACGGAGGAGGAATATCAAAAGAAGCAGAAAAATATCAAGGTCAAAGAGTGCTGTATGCTTGTTGATTATTTACACATGCTAAGAAAAAAAATTATGGAAGGAATAAATTTTGCAATGTTAATGATTATTCAAAACACGTGGCATGAAATTGCATGTTATTTGGATTGTCACGAATAAGTGAATTTGCTTGGTTGGAATAGTCTATATATGTATAGTTTCTCTAATTTATTGCTTTCGTTCTACTGTTATTATTTGACTCATAAATCTGGAATTGTTTCTGGTTCAAACCTGCTTTTATATCTCGGTTGTTTTTGCAAAAACCATTTTTTTTGCAATAAAAGATTTGTTCATACATGCCTCTTCTGACGTCAAAGTGGTAGACCATTTGTTTTTGTTCTATACTGATACAGAATACACTTTTTCTTAAAAGTTTTTGATTGCCTATATGACGTAATTTAGTAGTAGTTTTTGTCACATGATATCATTATTGAATTTTTTAGATTGCGTCCCATTTACATATATCAGGCAATGAGATTTTTACCCATGCAGAGTGCAGAGGATAGAGACTGAAGATAGAGAGAGAGAGAGAGAAATAGTGTGAAAGAGTGTAAAGAGGTAGATAACGGGTCATTCTGTGGTAGTTTGTCGTGGATTATTAGCAAGAATTATATAGTTGATTGATTGCTTTAGTTTTCTGGTTGGTTTTTGATTGATATATTAGAGCAGTGTTCAGCAACCCCTGACACATGTGGCACTTGTAGCATGCGAGAGGATTTTTCATGGCACACAAAGGGATTTGATATGCATGCAAAATCTACACTATAAGCGTAGGTGGCATACTCACAAGCTATAACTGTCTGCACTGCATGAAATCAACAGTTTTAAAATTGCCAAGCATGCAATTCACAAGACCATTCTTATGTTTGGATTGTCTGTTCTGGCTTTGTCAGTCGCACACACAACTGGATTACTATCAGAGCGAAAGAAAATTGGGTTTAGACAAGCTGGTTTATGCAAACTTCTATGAGCATGAACAAATTAGAATAAACAAAGATGTGCGACAGTGCAAAAATGAATAAAATTGTAGTGTAGACACGCCTTAATTTTCTTGATATGGCAATAGTTGTAGCAAAACTCGTTGTACCTGCTGTCATTGTAGAACAGTTGTGTTAGTTATGTGTATTCTTGATGAGGATTAATAACATTTGAATACTTTATAATAATATGTTTGCCTGCTTGTTGTTTGCAAATTGATTTTTAAAAACAACTTAAAAATTTTACAGATTTAGACTCTTGATATCAAGCTTAATGACCTTATTTAGGAAACTTAGTCTACATTTAAGATCTTTCTGAGAATTGTGGACAAAAGATTTCGAATTTGTTTCTCGAGATGACCAAACTGTTTGTGCTCTTTGTTGTCAAAATGTTGTTTGCTCAACATCAAACATAAAACAACATTTTGAAACAAAGGATGAGGAATCCTTCAAGGACGATGCAGAGATCGAATTTCTGTAAAAGGCATTATCCCAATATGACAAACAAAGCAGCATTTTCCAGAAAATGATTCATAGTACAAATCGAAAAATTAGTGATACAATTCACTTTCTCATGAATGGAGGATAAATGTGGCAAAAAAAGTAAAAATAAAATAATACAATGAAAGGTAGCTACAAAGTCACAGAAGGCATCACCAGCCATTTACTGATGGGGTGTTTGTAATGGAGGCCTTTCTTGGTTATGCTGAAGTGTTGTTTGATGATTTGCCAAATAAATGCACCATAATTTCGAGGACCAAAAATATGTCTATTTTTCCTCAAACAGTAGAAGGATGCATCATGGACATGACAACCAATGTAACCAGGGATGTGGAAGTGGTGATTTTTCAACTGCTTCAGCTTTCACTAACAAAAAATGAAAAAATGGATGTTGATCGTAGCAGTACAAAATTTGTCATTTACTGCAATCAAAAAGTGTAACCAAAGATACAACTGTGGCAAAAACAACTACAAGAAGAAAAATAAAAAGCAAACAATCAAAAAGACAGCAAAAATAAAATAATTTCAACTTTACACCAATTTATCGCATAAACACAATGGCATCAGTTAATTCATTGGCCATTTGGACTCTGTTTTCACGAAATACGAGCTTTAATTGGGAGAACATTTGTTCAATGGATACCTGCGGGCAGGGTAAACAGCTAATGATTTGTGATGCTGGTTGTACAATAAAGGGGTTTTTGGAAATGATGTCCCAAACATTTGGCAGTTTCAATCTTCCGAGCTGCTCTACATCAACAAGTGCCCCAGCAAATGCAGTAAGATCAGATTTTGCTGATGCCTCAGCAGCGGCTGTTGAATGTAAGGAGTTCAAATACGCATCAAAGTCGGATACTGATGCTGCTTCACTTGTGCTTGAGTCAGTTTCTGCATCAGCACTTGCTCTTTCGCTTGAAGTGCTTTGAATGCCCAAGAAAATTGACTGAAGAGCCCTCTTTGCACATAGCTGCTTCTGGTTGCTCAAGAAGATTCTTGATTGAGCATTCACCTATCAAGAAAGAAAATAAAATGATAGTATCATGGTCAATCGTAATATAAGTCAAATATTATAAGTCAAAATAATATAAGTCAGTCCTAATATAACTAATAGATTAGTTGTTATTCTCGACTCAAATAAAATCAAGTGAACAAATGCTTAATAGTATTGAGTTGAATATAATATCAACGAAAAATATTGGTAGGTCATCACAACAACTAAGTCAACAAACACTACTTACCCAAACAGCTGCCAAGAAAGCCTTTTTCTGCAATAAAAACTCTTGATGTGATTGCAGGGCAGTGACAAGAGCAGAAGCCAAATTGTTATCCAGCTTTTCCAATTTAGGCATGACTTCTCTCCAATGAAGCAGGCATTCTCCTGGAGTGAGATCTTGTTTTTGAAAATAAATTGTTGCTGCATGAGGTATTTGTAGTACTTCGACCATCATCTTGACCTCAGCTCATTCACTTTTGGTGAGGTATGATTCATGTGAGCCAAGATCCTGAACAAAACATGTCAAATCTGCTAATCGTTGAAGCATAAAGAAAGTACTCCCCCAATGTGTCGGCATATTGATCAGCATTCCCTTTTTAGCATGCCACTTTAGAATTCCATCAGTGTGTGGTGAACGTAGGTGTTGAGCAAGTTTTTGCAATTTTGTTAAAAACTTTTCTGCTTGCCCCTTTTTTCAACGTGTCACGAATTCCTAACTGCAAGGTGTTCTCAGCACGTCTCATGTGGTATATGGTATGGTATATACAAATTCAAAGAATCATGTTACTATTTCTATATCTACACATTCATACGGAGCAGCAATCAATAAACGTACTGTGCTAAATGCTTTATCAAAGCTGATAGATGCTGCAGCATGGCTTTGTAATCAATGCTTTCTTCAATCTGCCATAGTAGAATTTGGGGCTGTTATTTATAATGATTTAGGTGTAGTTTCTTTGAATTGGAGAAAGTGGCTTGAATAATTTGTTTTCTGAGTATGAGCCGACTGTATTCATAGAAGAAAGCAGTATCCATGAGTTGTTTTCCAGGTACTATTCCATCTTGTTCATAACAAATAAACTAAAAGTGATATCAACCCCCTTTGGTTGTGTTAATTTGTTTTCCATTAGAACTTCGTCTCACTAATATGACTCATAGCATTACAGCCACAAAAAAACACAAATGTCAATTAGGCGTTTAGATCTATGTCAGTTATAAATGAATTGTAAACTGCCTCTATCGCTTGTTCATAATTGAGGATTTTCTCCTTCCTATGCTGTTATTTGTCACTTCACATAACACCAGCATCGTCATACTTTTGTAAGCCTTTGCTCTGTTGGGGTAAATTAAAGACTGCATTTTATTTTCACAGCAATTTTCAAAAACTAAAAACAACTTTTTTGGGTCTGGAACCTGCCACCTCCAACACTTTATTATTTTGAGTAGACAAAGACCTATCCATATATTGCTCTTACTTTATTTAAAAATTTTGTTGGTGGTGCAGAATTTTAATATAGCTTAATAGCTTTTATTCACATATAACACACTTATTCACTCTAGATCTTCCCTTTTGACGTGATACCGTCACTGATGAGAACGTCACAAAAAGCTTATGGCTCAAACAGCTTTTTTCAAAGCTATATTACTTTATTTACTTCACTTAAACTTATTGTTCCAAACTACTCTGTGTTTGTTTTTTCTTAGATATTTGAACTAATGTTGAATGTAGAGTCTAATTCTTCTGAATAGCAAAGTGCGAAATTTTGTTTGTATTGATATAAGGCAAGCAAAATTAAAATTACAGACACACTATTATGTAGCAAAGGGAGTTAGGAAATTCAGACATTCTTAAAGTTGAAAATAGGATTACATCACAATCTGCAACTTGCTGTCACAAGATTCCCTTAGTAACTATTTATATACATTGAACACCACTACATATAAGAAATCAATATAGTGAAATAAATAAATACTATTAATAAACAGAGAACTTTTGCAGTCCCCTCATGAAATTCTTTAAACTCACGGAAGACAACTACACGTTTTGTGAAATCCCTATTGAAGAGCATTTATGTAGAATAATGAAAACGTTTTCGTCATGAGTAATTTGCTTTTCAACGTTTTCAATCCCCTAACTTTAATCTTTAATCAACTCAGTTAACTTTAATCAAATCATCATTTTATTGGCTACGTTTCATTGTCCAAACTACCTTTTTCTTACTTGTAGTCGATGTAAAATGTGATGCTAGTTTTTCTCGTTCTTTCGCGATACTGATATCACACGTTCAGTCAGACTTGCAAGTGCAACTTCACCGTTTAATCCTCATCAGGAAATGGACAAAACTTTTTTGCCTAGTTACTCTTCAAGTCAAATAACCTATGCAAAAGTGGTAGATTTTTCGCACTTCCGCTTGTATAGAAAAAAATCACTTTTGCTTCCACCTTCTGCATCCACACCTCCAGATGTAACTAAACAGCCAACTGTTGCATTAAAAGCTGTAAATGTTTTCAGTATAGTTCTTGATAAAAGCATCGATATGAACAATAATCCACTTGTTGTTGTAGCTAGGTACTGCAGTGGTGGTGATGTACATGAAGAACTTTGTTGCTTGAAACCTATGTATGGCACTACTAAAGGAAAAGATATACGTGACATCTTCACCAAGAATTTTGAGGAAAGAGGAATTGATATAAAGAAGATTTTTCAGTTGCAGCAGTTGGCACACCTGTTATGATGGGACAACACCGTGGATTTGTTGCTCTTTTAGGGCAAAAGATTGGGCACCTTGCAATAAAGTTGCACTGCATTATTTATCAAGGAAATTTTTGTGGGAAGATTTCAAATTTAGCTCTAGATGATGTTATGTCCACTCTAACAAAAATAGTGAGTATACTTGTCGCATGCTCTGCTACAGCACACAGAAAGTTTCAATTTTTGCTGTAAGAGATGGAAAGTGCTTGCCATGATGTGCTGCTGCACTACAGTTGCAGATGGTTAAGTAGCGATAAGGTTCTCTTGATGTATGTCAAATGTCTAGTTGAGGTAAGAGCCTTTTTGATAGGACAAGAAAAGGCCTACCCTGAGCTGGAAGATGAAAAGTGGCTTATAAAAGGGATGTTTCTTGCGGATATCACCATGCACTTTAGCAAACTTGATCTTTGTCTGCAGCCTACCGAACAAATAGTGGTATGTCTTTTTGAGATATGGAAAAAATTTCTATCTAACTGATTGTCCAAACTGCAACTTTTCGCTGGAGTGGACATCCAAACTGCAACTTTTTATTACTTTAAACACTGGAGGCTTTCTCAGTGAATCATTAATTTAATGCATTTGATATTGATAGGTACATGAGGGTTCTAACCTCAATTTTGCAATAGATTTCAAGATTTTCAGCATTTTGGTTCATTGTTTTCTTTTTTGATTAAGCTTGAGAGCAGCGAAGACTTGAACTTAACATGCATCTGAATTGATGATTATTGAAGACCTCCAGATGCAGCTGATCGATTTCAAAGCATTTGTATTGTTGACATCAAAATTTGGATGGCAGAAATCGCTGGAAACAATTAAAAATAAGCAAAAAACATTTAAAGATGTTTGAAATCTTTGCCAGAAAAATTTAGCTACATGAAGAAGATGGCTTTGTTGTCTGTATTTGTATGATCTTATTTGTGCGAACAAATGTTTTGTCACACAGAAGATCATTTGGAAGCATGTGCTCAACTGAATGTATCCAAATTTATTCCCAATATTACAGAGCTGAGCAAGGACAAGGATCTCATTGAAAAGCTACTCTTTTGACTGCATTCGAGTTTATCCAATAAAATTAATTAAATAAATTTGTCTCTTCTTTCACTATTCAAATCAGGTGGTGGACTCTGCAAACCAAACGCATAAAAATGTTTGGTATGCAAGGTTGCTTACATTTTGATATTATTCATAAACTGGCACACTGCATTCAAAAGGTTGCTGACGCCTGTGTTAGAGTACATTGGTTTGTGTAATAGATGGGTGAAGAAATTTAAAATCTCAAAGTGTTTTGTGAATATATTTGTTCTGTTTTTGATCAAGAAGTGTATGGTCTAAAGCATTGCACTTAAGTAGTTAGTAGATACCAATCTTTTCCTAGCTGTTAAGTTGCTGTCAGAATTAATTTTTTGGGCAATACTATAAGTTGCCTCAATTTTAAGAAAAAAAATTGAGATAGAACTCATATGTGATTAAATTCCAAGCCAATAATAGCATTAGTATGGTAAAGCGCACCAAAGAAAGATTTTGCAAGCAGCGAGGCTTTCAATCCTCGCCGACATGAATGTTTTCTTGGCTACAAAACTAGCCATGTTGAAACTTACATAACTTATGTGCATGTAAAAAAAACTTCTAGGTGTGCACCAGTAGCAGGGTGTCTTAGCTTGTTTTTTGTAGTTTTATAGGCCAACTTGGTTGCATCATTTCTGATGGTATCCCATACCTTTTAGCTTTTCTCTTGTCCTTCAGTTTTTCCTGCACTTCCTGGTTCCACCACCACGTCTCTCGTCAACCTGCTGTGCTAACTTTTCCCAATGTTTCACCCAGTTCCATTCTGGCAATGTATTATCTCAGCTACTTTTTGCCAGTCTTCCTGTCCACCAACTATTCCACTTTTAATCACTTCCATTTTGAATTTGTTTTTACTTTCGAGTCTTTTAGCTTCCACCATTTTATTCTCTTCACTGGTTTTGGTGCTTTTCTCCATTTTGTCCAGATGATTATCACACTGAATACTATTCAGTGCTGTTTTGCTACACTTTTGCTGACAGTAACCTTTGTATTCACCACATCCTTGATCCTTTGTCTTCTCACCATAACGTAATCCACCTGCAAACTGCATCTGCCACTGTTGTAGGTGACTCTGTGCGCTGATTTTTTTACAAAGTAGGTGTTAGTGATCACTAGTTTCATTCTCTTAGCAAAATCCATCACTGCTTGTCCTTCGTTATTTCTCTTCTGCAATCCATGTCTGCCCATGCATTCTTCATCGCCATTATTTCCGTCTCCTACATGCCTATGCAGGTCTGCTCCCACCACAATTCTTTCATTTTTTGGTATCTTTTCCACCGTCCCATCTAGGTCCAGCCAGAATGTTTTTTTTCTTCGTGTATGCACCCCACCTGTGGTGCATATGCACTGATAACGTTCAACATAACATGATTAAGTTCCATCTTCAAGCATATTATCCTGTCTGTTACCCTCCACAATTCCACTACCTTGTCCACATGCTCCTTTTTTAATATGATTCCCACACCATTCTTTTTGTTTCCACTCCCACAGTACCACATTTTATATCTTCCACCTATGCATCTTGCTTTCTCTTCTATCCAGCGAGTTTCCTGCACACAGAATATGTTCACCCCTCTTTGCTCCATAAGGTCTGCCACTTCTCTTCCTTTACTAGTCATGATTCCAACGTTTAATGTAGCAACCCTCAACTTGATCTTCTTAGCTTTCTTCCTCTCTTCATTTCTCTTCTTTCTTCTCCACTGCTTTCCACCTCTTCTTTGCATCCAAGTAGCATGTCCACCAGTGGCCCTTGGTGTCTAGTCACTGGTAACGGTCGTTGTTATCCTGGGCCTCGACCGATCCAGTATAAAGTCAGATATGATGCTCATTTGAAAACATTTGGCTAGATTTTATGCTGGATTCCCTTCCTGTTGCAACCCTCCCCATTTATCTGGGCTTGGGACTGGCACCAAGGCTGCTTTGATTTGAACAATGTTAGAGGCTGGGTTAATCAAACTAAAATCTAAATCTAATTAATATTTTTTTCAGATTTGAGTCCAACAAAGAAGCAAATATCTTCCACAGTAATTTTAATCGCTCTGGTTTTGTGACTTCATTATTTTATGTTAGTAGTGATAACTCTACACCTTCTTCTGAACTCCTTTCAACTTTTTTAATTTTGAAACCTCTACCTTCAGAAGTAAAAACTGATTTTAATCTGCAACAAAATTTTTCCCACAAACTGCACAAATTTATTGAATGGACTTATGTTGCTGCTGAACACAACACTGCAGTTATTCAAGTCAAAGGTGGGTTCCATCATTTTATTTATACGTAGTCATACATAGTTAGTTCACTTGACGGTTGAGAGCTCAATAATCGAGTCAGAGCAATGAAATGTCACGAAATTTATTCAAGTGAAAAACATCTCTACAGTCCATTTTGTCTAAGGTGGCTTGTCAGGAGGTAGTACTTATTCAAATACAATATTTGAATTGGAACTATTTGAATTTATTTGAATCTGTTTGAATAAGAACTACCTCTTGACGAGCCACCTTGGGTGAAACAGACTGTATTAGTTGTCATGTAATAATTGAGCAAGATTCAATTTTTAAATCTTTTTGGCTTCCTTTTAAGAGGCAGCAAGATTGACCTCATGTTTCTTGAAAGTTCATAAACATCTATGCCACTTTGTTCTGTCAATAGCATCTTCTTTTAATTCAATCTATTCTTTCATCTGCCTTCTTGATGTTATTTTCGCTTGCCCTCATTCTTTTCTAACCACTTCAAATTCAAACACAGTTCTTTGCTTATCACCACTACTACTCAAACCATGTTGATACTATTGCTCTCCATTTGGTTTGGTTGGTCTGTCTAAAGTTTTTTCCGAACCCAGCAAATCCATAAAATATTGGCTACCAGTACTCCTTTCTAATTAATTTAGAACCACCCATGGCTTTTATTGATTTCTCTCTTGTTCCTTTTTAACACTAGAATGACCTCGCTTTCAAACTACCGAGAACGACCGAGTGTGTCAATTGACGCATTATGTAAATAAGCTTTATTTTGTTCATTTATTTGATCAAGTAGACATTCTTAAAGACGAAATATCATTTGTTGCTCCTTAAAAATAATCAAACATCATGTAACACATAATTAGCAAGAACAAAGTAAAGTAAAAAACACAATTTGCCAAACACAAACCACAAATTTTGGATACTAGCAGCGTTTGAAAGCAACAAATAGATCAACAGGCTGTTATTAACAAAACCACGATCGTAACAGTTTACAAAAGTAAGCAACTTGTCAGTTGCTTTCAATCAACACAGTTTGGGCAAATTTTTATGGCGCATTTACCACAAATTGTGCTCCGGCAAGTGTTGCACGAATCCATTGTTCTGTTACGGCATTTTGAGGTTGCACATGTTTTTCGCTTTTTTTCTGGAGGTTCATTAGTTTCTAAGGGCTTCTTAGTGCAACTGCATTTTTTCCAGCACTGTCTCCTGGAGTTGTCCCTGTAAGTTCTTCAACCACATGTTGTGAGAACTTTCGGCGACTGATGCCTGACTTGCAAATATCTTGGAAGAGAATCCAGCTATTGATCAATGCCAAGTCAATAACATTGTAAAACACGTGAATGGGCCACCTTCTGCTGGCAGCTTTCACTGAGTATTTCCTAGTCATCTGATCAATGACATCAACGCCAGCCTTCGTTTTATTATAGAATAAAACAGTCTTTGGTTTTTTCTTAGGGTTATTGTCGGAAGGAATCTTTACATCAGGATGTAATGTGCTCATTATTACTACTGACTTTTGTTTTTTACACTGATATGTGGTCAAAGTAACAGTAGTTGTTTGAGTAGATGCAAACAGGGAAGTTTTGTGCTGCTGCTTTTTTTTGGCTGCTTCTGGCAGTTCTCTTCAATTTTGTCGGACTGTGTGAACCATACTGCATTTTTGATTTGCTAGATGTAGAGCAACATCAAGACTTGTGAAAAAATTGTCACAAGTTACATTATAGCCACGTTTGAAAATTGGTTGCATCAGCTTTTACACGACATATTTTGGCAGACTTACAAAAGTGTCCCTGTTTTCATCTTTCCCAAGATACGGAAAGCTATTGAACAGATATTTTGTCTTCGCGTCAATTGTCATCCAGAACTTGATTCCAAACTTATCTGGTTTATTCAGCATGTATTGAATAAATCTGCACCTAGCTTTACATGGAAGTAATTGCTCATCAATAGTAATGTAAGGGCCAGGTACATAGGCCTTCTGACAGTTCTCAACAAAAGGGTTCCATAATGAAGAAGCCAAGCAAAACTTGTCATATATCACCCTTTGACGCCTATCACTCTTCAGGTCGAAACGCAAGAATCGCATTATTTCCTTGAATCTCTGTCTTGATAAAGTGTTGTTGAACATCGGAAATCCCCAGGTTGATTCCCACAAGCTTTCCACAGGCAAATCTCTGTCCTAAAATCCCTCACGCAATAACCAGTCCAATAAACATGTCCAGCTCATCGAGCATCACATCCCAATTTGTTTTGTCAGAAATGCGGTTGGCTTCTGCTACAGTGCATTTTCTTATATTTCTGAGCATTGCCTCATCAAACAAAATGCGAAAAGATGACAGTGGGCTGCTTTCCATAATTCTGCTTGTCACAAATGAAGTTGGACCGGGCTTGAAGCTTAGTATGTTTTGCTGTTGCAAGCACCCACGTTGTACATGGGAGGTAGCCAAAGCTTGCCAAACTGTTCTGTCTTTTCCTATCAAGTCCTGATTTACCTGCACTTGATTTGGTGGATCGTTGTCATCATCTTCACTAGAACTGACGTCTGATTCTTTTCCCCTTGAATCAAGCTCCACTTCTTCTAAATCGTTATTCAAAGCATCATTCAACTCGCTGTTGGAGTCTTCACCATTCGAACAGTCAACTGAAATATCTTGTAAACGTAACAAAACCTGCAGAGCAGTAAAACTTTTTGACATAATGGATGCACTATGACTAGCAAAACACGTTTCCAAAGCAATCTGAAAATACAAAGACAAGTCAGCATGCAACTGCAACCTATCATAAAAACTTGCATAAATCATGGAATATAACACTGTTATTGATGACAACAGCAGTCACTGTACCACAATAGTGCCTACTTTTCCTCCTAAAAGTCTACTGTTTGCTTACACGTGCTAGTCTCAAAATTACTAAATATGTCCAAATTTCTACAGTGAAGTAGAACGCCTGCTGTGACCTCTCACTATTCAAATATTTCTCAAACAAAACTAATTGTCAGGTTGTCTGCTTTCTCTCATTTTCTGCTTTTTCACATTGTAATAATTCTGCAGACTTTTAACCTTTTGTGAACTCTAGATGAAATTTTTACCTGTGTGCGTCAATTGACGCGCTTGGCCGTTCTAGGTAGATATATGACTAAATTTGTTGTTTTTATCGTAAAACCCTCAAAAAACACACAAACTCAACGTTGCAATAATATAAAAAATGTCAAGGAGTTTCAGCAGAAAAGATCGATATTTGGCAAAGATACAGGAAATTAAATACTTCAAATGCATCAATTGACATGCTTGGTCGTTCTAGTGTTAAAATTACCATACCATCTTCTCTCAAACTCCATATATCACCACTGTTCAACATCAGTGGCCTCACACGACTTGGTTGATTCTTTCATTTTCAATAAAAGCTTTTTCCATAAAAAATCTTCCCACATTCTCTACTTTTTATGCAACCGTTTCTTGTTTTTGCTGTCTCTGCTGTTTCGCTCCACCTCTGGCATTTATCCACTCTTCCAAATAACCAAAACTTTTTTACTAACTGTACCTGCTCATAAAATGATAATTTTTTATCTGATTCTGTGAGTTAGCTCTATTCATGAAGGATCACTTGCCCAACAACCTTAATTAATATAATCTAAATGATAGTGGTGCATTCAGATTCTTTGCTATAGCCTGGCATTTTCACCTGCTGATCTAGAAAATTATTACTTAATTTTGGTTCCACCATTCCTTCCATTGCTTCAACGCATTACAGTATTTACAAACAAAAGCTTTTGCCAAAGTAAAGGACACTTCCTTCATTTTTGTGCATCTCTTATGCACCCATTTACTAAATTTGCCTTTACCTCCTTGCTGCATGTGGCACATGGATCAGCTTTGATTTTAATTATTTTACCTATCAAATCACTCACTGTCACTTGTTGGTTTTTTTGTGGTTAGCCTTCTGCCTCTTGCTCTCAAACACCTCTTTCCATTTCAAAAACTTCTTAAATTCTTCATGCTTGTACACACTAAAAATAAGTTGTCTGCTGACCAAATATTATTCAACAAAGTCTCTTGCGAGAGAGAGATCCAGTATTTTAAATCTGGTTTTGTCCACGTTAATGTAGGTGACTGGATTCACCTCGTTCTTCTCAACAGTTTGCAAACATCATTACGCCACTTCAATCTGTCAAAGGCATCCTCCCTTTTCAGTCCAATCTGATTGATATGCTCCTCCACTTGTCTCTTTCACATCATATTTGGTCACCCATGCTCTTTTCTTCCTGCCACTTCAAAATCCAATGCTATTAAAGCATCACAATTATTCCTTCTCAAGACAAGCCCATACCATCGCACTCCACTTGTCCTGGCTAGTCCATCCAAAGTATCGCTTAAACCTAGCAAACTCACGAGTTCTTGGCTCCTTTTTTTCTCAATGACCTTTACTCCACATGTTGCTCTCATCATTGCTTTTTTAGTTCTTCTCAAAATTGCCATCTCATTCTCCTATAGACACCACGTCTTGCTCCCATACAGCATTGCAGATCTTAGACAACTCTGTTAAATCCTTCCTTTCATTTTTAACAAAAATTTTCTCCCACAAAGTAGCTCCACACAATCTCTAAATTTTATCCATCCAATTTTTGTTCTTGCTGTTACTGCTGCACCACTTCCACCACTGTTGTTTTACCTATGTCCCAAATAGCATAAGCTCTTCACAAAGTCAACCCTGTTGAAAATAATATTTGTTCACCAGGTTCCACAATCCTTCCTTTGTATCACCACATAGTTTACAAACAAAACCTTTCACCAGAGTTGAAGTGATCCTCTTCATTTTCGCACATCTACCATGTACTCCTTTACCACACTCCATACACATCATCAAATTTGCTACACCCTCTTGCTGCACTTGGCACATGGATCAACTTTACTCTTGAGTACCTCACCTTTTGAACCGCTCACCATCATTGTTGTTTTCTTGAGGCTCACCTTCAAGTTCTTGCTTTCAAATGCCTCTTTCTTTTTTAAAAACTTTTATTTCAAATTTTCAATGCTTTCATTCATTAAAACCAAGTCATCTGCATGCAAAATTTCATTCATCAATCCTTCTTTTGCATTTTCTGAGATTACATCCACAGCAATTCCAAAGAGCAGTGTCAACAACACAGATCTTTGATGTATCCCAACTTGTACCAAGAATTCTTTAGATGACTCAGATCCCACTCAAGCTTTTGTTTTTGCCTCGTGATAAGATGCTCATCAACACTCTTACAATTACTTCTGGTAAACCTTTCTTTCTCATTGCCCACTCCATCACCTTTCTTGGAACTCTATCAAATGCCTTCTCAATATCCACAAAACACATTTATTGATACAATTTTTTCTTCTTATCCTTATATTCCTCATGCATTCTTTGCACTACAAATAATGGATCTGTTGTTCCTCTTCCAGGCATAAAACCAAACTGCACTGAGTCAATATTTACTAATTCTCAAATTCTCTCCAGCACTCTTTCAACGATCTTTATGGCATGCTCTACCAGCTTTACTTCTCCGTAAATATTGCAACTTCTAACATCTCCCTTTTCCTTGAAAATTGGTACCAGCCCACTTGTTTGCCATTCATTTGCCATTCTATTCCCATCTAACATGCGTTGGCTAAGTTCCACCATCACACCAACTCCTACTTCTCAACTAGCAGATATTGTCTCTGCACATACTTCACAGGGTCCAGCTGCCATTTCTGGTTTCATCACTGTTATTGCTGTTGCCATTTCTTTGTGGGTAACATTTTTATTAGGTCCCTCTACCATATTAGCTACTGTCACATGGTCCCAATCATTCTCTTTATTCATGATCTCCTCCATGTGATATTTCCATATTCTTTTTTTGTCTTTTTCACTGAAACTTGACTTTTCGTCTTTTCCTCTCATACATCTACCTTCTTCAATATTTCCTGCATCTTTTTTTATGAACTTCACCAGTGTAAAAATGTTATTTGGTTTTTTGTTCAATTTTGTTAACTCTTTTTGAGCTTTTGTCCACATAGAATTAGCAACCACTTTCTTTGTTTGATTTTTGATATACTTATATTTAGCCTTGTTTTCCTCTGATCGATTTTTGCACATCTTTTTATAAGCCACTTTCTTTTGTTGTATTGCTTCCTTCACCTCTTCATTCCACCACCATGTATTCTCATGGTTTTCCGCATACCTTTCTTCTTTCCACATACTTTATCACAAGCTTGCAGCATACTATTTTTTAAAAGTATTCCTTAGATTAAGTGCATCAACATCAACCAATTCCTTAAATCTTTCTTGAAATCTTGTTTTTATATTGTTTTCCTTCAACTTCCAAATCCTCCTTCTAATAGTTTGTTCGTTCTTCACAACCTGTTCAACTTTCTTTTGTCTATGTCTGTTACCATCAGCCGATGTTGCAACTCCTAGGAGATGGCTTTCATGTCATTTAAATACTTTCTATTGTTTTTATTAATCAATACAAAATCAATCTCAGTTTCATTTCCATCCATATTGTATGTTATTTTTCTCTGCTTCTTTTCAAAACATGTATTTGCCATGCATAACTCCTTTTCATGACAAAACTTGAGTAGTCTTCTTCTCTCAGCATTTCTTTTGCCAATTCCATACCCACCATGCACACCCTCAAAACCATCAATCCATCTCCCAACATGTCCGTTAAAGTCCCCCATACCAAGAGCCACTTCACCAGGGCTTTGCAAATCCCACTCACTTGCCATGTCATTATAAAATTGATTTTTCTCAAACTCTGATCTTTCAACCTGGGGAGCATATGCACCTGTAACTCTTGTAACTTCCTCCTCAAAAATCAGTATTATTGCTATTACTCTATCATTTTTTCTTCTGACTTCTACGACCTTTTTGCGAACTTCTTCTTTCACTAAAATTCCAACCCCTCATATTCCATCATTATTTTCAGACCACCAGAGCTCATATCTTCTACGTCTGCAACCAACAAATCAAGCTCCTTGCCTTTCCATCTTACTTCCTGTAGACAGCACATGTCCACTTCTCTCTTAACTGTTCACACACTTCCATACCTCTTCCACAAAAAACTTCCAACACTCCAACTTGCAAACCTTATCTCAAATTTTGTGTAACCTGGAGATTCTTTGAAACCCATGTCCATGTAAGTGCTGCCAGACTGGGACCCAATTCTTAAACAATCTTTTTCATGAAGTAATTTTTTGGAGCTTTGTTTTTACAGAGAGCATGCCCTTGCTTGAGGGGCCCCAACCTTAGTTAACATAGGCTGGTACCCTAAAGTTGCCTTTTATGATATGCTGGGTGAACAGTCTTACTGTTTTATCTCTGGTGAAGCATGGGTATCCCTGGTGAAGCACTGGTACTTACATCAACCACAATTTAAAAACCAGAGGTAACATCACAGATCCTCGAGGTACTCCAACTTGCACCCAAAACTCTTTGGATAACTCTAATTCCACTTGAACTTTGGTTTTTGGTCTTTGATAGAGGCTCATTATTGCTTTTACAATTACTTCTGGAAAAACCTTTCTTCGTCATTGCCCACTTCATACCTTTTTTTTGGAACTTTGAAATGTCTTCTAAATATCCTCAAAACCGGTATACAGCTTTTTCTCTTTATTTTTATCTTTTTCTTATGCTCTTCTTATATAATAAATTATGTGTCTGTCACTCCTCCTCCTTTCATGAAACCAAATGGCATAGCATCATTATCCACTAATTCTTCAATCCTTATTTCCAGAACTTTTTTTTACTGATGTTGCTCCCTTGGCCTGCACATACAATTTTTGCACAATACTTCACAGGGCTCAGCTGCCTTTTGTGGTTTCATTGCTTTTATTGCTATCACCATTTTTTTAATAATTTTTTTTACTAAGACTCTCCACCATATTAGCTTCTGTTATGTGATCCTAATTATTCTTTTTATTTGTAATTTCCTTCATTTGCTTTTTCCAAATTCTTTCCTCTTATTTTCAGTAAAACCTAACTTTTCTGTGTTTTCCTCTTATGTATCCTCTTCCTTCAATATTTTTCCCATCTTTTCATAAACGTTTTTGGTTAAAAAATGGTGTTTGGTTTCTAACTCAATTTTGTTACACCTTTTTCATTTTATTTTTATTGAAATTAACAACTATTTTTTGTTTGTAGTGTATAGTATGAATTGCAGTTCTGTTTGTATGTATAAACTCTTCTTTATACTGTTGGTTGTGGAAACATAAACTTACACTCCTTGGGCAAGTGTTTATAAGGAGTGCAGAAACCTATTACATGGTTTGTGGCTGACCAAGTGTTTTACATGAATTTAGCAACTAAAACAATCTCAATGGGAGATATTGTCATGACCAACTGCACAAATGATATATTGGAAGTGATCATAGCCTGATTGTACCACAGTTTCTGTAAATTGCTAACACATCAAGAATTCAGTTTACAAATATAAATACATTAAAAACAAACAATGAAGCAGAACTTCAAGCTACAGAAAAACTATATTTTATTCAATAGATTTTTTAACAGTATGTACTAATTATTTTAGCACTAGGAAGCCAATTTAAAAAACTAAGTTTTGCAGCAATTCATAGTCAGATAGAAAAGAATTGCGAACTAAACAAATTATGTTGATGATGGTAACTCATTTGCTTACAAAATGGAAAAGGTGAATGTAATGCAAAACGAATTGAGATAAATTGTGTTAAATCTGTAATTACAAAATTTGAGTGCGATTGCTTGTCTGGCTAATTATGCAATACTTGTTACAACATCACATTCTCCTTGCAAAAAGTTCCCTGCGGTGTATTTTTATTCATGGTGGAGTTGTAGCCTCTTGCAAAAGTATATGTTTTGACAAAAAAAAGAGAAAAATGTGAACTAAAATGAAATATGAAAAGCAGTCAGCCTTGCTGAACATGCAGTTGCACAAACACGAATAGTAACTAAACACATTAACTTTCAGTTACACAACCACAAGTTAATATGTTTCCAGATTCAAACACAGCTTTGAAATTGTGCACTTTAGCAGCAAATTTTGCATTGATTAAAGAACAATTTATACACTTTCTTCTTGTCTGGAAAAATATTTAATGCATGTCTCATTGCCTATTTTGGGTGAGGCTGTAAAGCATCTATTACCTCAAGCCTGCTGTCTCCTTTCATGACGTTTTTTGTTTTTGATGCCATTTT
The DNA here is from genome assembly GCA_963675345.1 of Trididemnum clinides. Taxonomy (NCBI): domain Eukaryota; kingdom Metazoa; phylum Chordata; class Ascidiacea; order Aplousobranchia; family Didemnidae; genus Trididemnum; species Trididemnum clinides. Next base: position 2,129,404 of record OY776290.1, on the reverse strand, counting down.
TGATGGTAGTGAATGGTTGGTAAAATTTGTGTACTCAACTGCACCAATACTTCTCAGCAATAATTTGTGCTTGCTTCCATTGTCATGATAAAAGTAAAAATCTCTTTCAATAAACAGTCCCTGGGGTCAATTGACATTAGTACAGAGGAAAATAAATTGAACTTTGGATCAAAGGTCACTGGACTAAAAGGTCGAGCATTTAAAATAGATTCCACTTTAACCATGACTGTATTTAACATTTCAACTGAAACTGCTTGCTCAGAATGCACAATATGTGGCATGTTGATTATATTAGCGTTCCCAGGATCTGCCCATGTTGCTTCCAGATGTGTGCTATTTTTATATAAACAACCTGTATAGTTATATACGTAAATTACACCTGTAAAGCTTCATGAGCAAAAGCTGGTTTGTGCACATGAGGTCTCTTTGGAGGAAGGTTAAGTACAAGCTTGTAATTAATTGTTGTTGTTCTTGCAAAAAGACAAAGATCGATCACATGTCATACAATGCTGCTGTTTTTGGTTACCCAATACTTGGGTTACCCAATATTTTTGATACAAGGATGACCAAATATGATTCACTGGAATGCCCGACTAGAAAATGGTAATAACTGTTGAGTATTTCAAACACCAGTAAGCAAAATAATGGGGTGTCTGAAATTAAAGTTTATTGCTGCCTTTTCTGATCTCCCCCCAAACTAGCGGTTTTAACAACAAAGAATAGGGGTCTAGCTTCAAGAAAAAGTGAAAATTACTTCAGACAGCATACCCAGTGAAATAGCAGAATAATTGATAAAAAATAAATATTTTGAAGGAATTTAACTTGGCACAGCTCAGTTTTGTTCAATTTTTTCTTCCAATATTTAAGACAGGTATGTTTTGTGGATTTGTTTTTAACTCTCTTGCACAAATGCAATTTTATTTGCAATGACCAAGCAAAAGTTTTCTTTAGTTACTTAGAAGTAGCACAGCAATTGATTAGAATATAGATAGGACAAGAGACATCAACTGCCAAACAATGATATCCATAATTTAAACTACTAGGTCTGGCACAAGTGTCAAGATCAAATGAGGGTTAGAGAACAAGTGGATTTTGTGGCTAAAAATTTTATGAAAGTACACAAAACTTGAGATGAAAACCTACGTTGTGAATTGATAAGGATGTCTGCTGGATTTGGAGATAATGGAATAGGCCTACGTACTGAAACATTGGTGTGCTATGTAATAGTAGAAAGGCAATAGTAAAGAACTCCAGAAATCTCGTTTTGATTTGCATATTAACAAAACTGCAGTGAATTCACATCAAAATGTTGAAGGGGAGTCAAGCTGCAGCTCTTTTTTACCAATTTGTTGAGTCTTTATGACAGCACTACAGTGTTAAGCACTAGCTAAGGTATAGACCTGGTACTGGTAGGGGCAAGCCCACACTTAGCAATTACTAACAAAGAGGAAATTTCACCAAAGTGCAAGCTGTTTAGGAAATTTGATCACTTGTCTGGTTTAGTTTTTGAAGTTTGATCATCTCAACACAATTGTTGTTGAGAAAAAATACTAAATTAGAAATTCAGGCATAACTGCAACAGAGGAGGGGAACCCAAGATTGCTATACAAGGAGCTTAGAATTGAAAGAACATTTGTGTGCCAAGGGTTTACAGGCAATTTGATATATATGATTCAAAATGCTTTTTTACTGACATTCTAGCAGTCAGACACCAAGAAACAGCAATATTGTTCGACAATAGGGTCATGGAAATTGAGATTTGAACCAAAGTCAAGCACTCTTTTTGAGGAAGCAATTTAAGGATATGTGGATGATTAGATTATCGCTTGGTCAAATGAAGTCATTCCTTGTGCAGCATCTTTGAAAGCTGATGGACTATCTTTTTATGTTTATTAAAGAATGAATTTGAACACAAACAGTAGGCAACATAAAAGTGGTTTAAAATTATGTCAGCAATGAAATGCTCAAACTCATATTTTAAAGTTTTGAGCTGTTTATGCAGTGAAAAGGCAGCACATCAACGCAAAGAGGTGGTGCCAAATGAATCAACAAGCATTTGATGTGACGCCAGAATCAACTACAAGTATTGTCTAACCACCACAAAAAACCAAGTGCGTGTGATGAACATTCAATTTTTAAGTGTGTTTGCTGCTGCACCAAACTAGAGCAACATACTCTGTGATGGTGTAAACGATGGTTAAAGAGGTTGTGCGAAAAGCTGAAGCTTTTGCTCCTCATAATGTCACAGCTGAACATCTTAAAAGGTTGTTGCAAGCAGATGCTTTTTCTTGAAGAGCTACCTAATATGGACTGTAGGTGAACTATTTGTCAAACTTAAGCCTAAGATGGTAGTGTGGCTTGTGTGTGCCAACAAAGTACCATCAACTCCAGCTTTTTTGTAGTTGCGATGGAAGTTGTATTGGTAGTGCTGAGTCTCCACCTACCCAAGTAGGAAGAAATCTTTTTGATGTCTGATGTCAACTTCTGTTAGTGTTGGACCAATTTTTGTTTGAGTCACGTAATGCAAGGTCATCAGCACTTCCACCTTGTTTTGACTGAGTATGAGGTAGGTCACTAATGTAGTTGTTAAATAAAGCTGTAATGAAGCAGTACTTTGTAAAACATTATTTTTTCAAGGATCTAGGTCTGTATTGCTGGCTTAGAAGGTGAAGCAGCAATTTGACATAAGCTCACAAAGAAATGACACCATATGATCATCTGGAATCATTCAAACCATTTTTAGAATAAGTCCAAATTGCAATACAGCATCATAAGTAGTCATCAACCAGGATGAGACTGGCCTTTCTCTCTTTTTTTTTTTATAGTTTTGTTTAATGTCATTCTCAGCTTGATGTAGTGCAGGTCATTCATGTGTGAGTCCTGGCTGCAAGGTAGGAAGTTGGCTATTTTTAATTGGTTCAAGTTGTGCAAAGAGAAGGAATTTGTGGAGCTGAAAAAGTAGACACAGAAGAGAGATTGACCCATAGCTTTTCAGGTTGTTGGCAGGTTTATTTGGCTTAAGAGCAGCCATTACTAAAGATTTATGGCAGAACTTGAACACTGCTTGGTTTTGAAGGCAGGATAATTAGAATTTTCTCAAGCAAATTAAAAAAAGTGTACCACAGGTTTTAAGGAATAATGGAGAGATTTGTCAAAACCATAAGCTTTTCCACTTTTAATTTGTCTGATTGTGTTATTTAGTTTTTCAGGAGAAAAAGAGCTTGAAAGCTTCACAACCATGCTTGGTGTTGACCAAAGTTGTTTGATTTTAAAATTAACAACTCAAGGGAAAGATTTGTTCACTTTCTTACAGTGGCTGCTGGTAACTAACTGCTTTGCTATTCGCTATTGATTCAGTGTAATAGGACACTGTTTGGGCTTGGTAGATGACTTTGTGAGTTGGTTGAATGACTTTCATGCTGAGGAACTACTAGAGTGGGTGAAATCTACTTTTGCAATAAATTCTCAGCATTTCTGACTAGTCTGGTTCAGATGGTTTGTGAGGTGAGTTGTTTTCTGGGCAGGACCAGGATCGAAATCATCTTTTTTTTTGTAGTGATTTTTACTTTCGGTAACAGCCAGAAATCACGTGGTGTCAAATCGAGAGAGTACAAAGCCTGTCAAACAAGTGGCGTACTGCTTTTGGCCAGAAAAGATTGGATCACTTAGGCAAAATAAGTGGGAGGATTGCAGTTGTAAAACTGAAAATACTTTGCTGCCTACATCTCTGGTTGCTTTTTTGCTCAGCACCACAAAAGCATTCTAAAACTACTAAGTAGTACTTTTTTGTTGATTGTCTAATGCTATGCTTTATTGAAAGCCTCTAGGTTTTGCTATGCTTTAGTAAGAGCCTCTAGCTTTTTGTCGGTCACCACTGCACTGAAGAGACCTGATAGGTCAAAACAGTGTCACTGTCTGCGGTTTGCTAAGTGCATTGCTAGCCTTTTGCATTACTTTTAAGATCATCATCACTTTTGCATTGATGAGGACCTGTCATACTTTTTCCGGTCTTGATGAGCATATATGATGTGAAAAAATTTGACAAGGATATATTATATGCCTTCGCTTAATAACAATAATAACAGGGAGAGAACCACATAACCAATCTTTGAATGATGTAGGCATGTGCTGTGATAGTGATGTCACAATGCATCACAGCAACTTAGTATGAGTGGCATGATTTTTGGCAAGTGAAAAAAGACCAATGTATTCTGAATAGACTTTGCAACATATTCTGAACAGACTTTGCAAATACACACCACGTGGCAAATGCATGTCATTACCTTTAAAATTGACCACCAAACCAGTAGTCACAGTTTTACCATGTGTGGAGGGAGCTGTGCTAGGAACAAGATCCTTGTAATCGTTGGAAAGCCTCAAACTCTTCCAGGAATGGAGCAGTGTATAGTGACATGTCTCACTGCTACCTTCAACAAAGCAAGTGTTTTGTTTCATACAATTAGGAGCTTGATGTTTACTGTTAAGTCATGTGAAGGACAGCTTAATGCTTTTAGCAAGTTTAGAGCTGTAAGGTAGGAGTGAATTTAAATTTATTGCACTCTGTGATTTTATGAGTAGGATCTTTGCAATAAAACCAAAGTTGCAAATTGCACGGAGCTACTAATCTCAGACAAGAGAGCTATAAAAAAACGAAGAGGAGGCATGGATTTTTTGGGGACCAGTAAATTTTGAAAGATAAGCCTTCAAATGCACTCTGGATATGTTGGGGACTAAAAACTCTGCAATTTGCTTGTTTAGACAAGTTCAAAATATATTTTACTTTGCAAGCAAAATTAGCAACGTGACCTGTATGTTGCTTAATGATAACAGATTCTTTTATTTATTGATATAGAACTGTAAAGGGAACTTTATTAGTCAGTTGAATGATTTTGAATTTCCACAGTAGAAGATGTTTTCCAATGCAATTACAATTTTCTTTATAAGATTTGAAAAGGGTCTTAAACTTTTTGGTTCATTTGGTTTAGCCACTTTGGCAGTTTTTAATTGATCTTTCTTTGCATCAGCAATACTACAAGGATGACTGTATTCTCTTTCAAGGCTGTTTCTTGCAAAAGCATATTCGTCAATCTTCATCACTCTTGCTGGTGAAATGTTGGATTTTGTTTCTAGTGTCAACATTGTAGAGTTAAGGGAGATTGCTTAGTTGCATTTTACTTTTTGGCTTTACAAGTGCTGTTAATCGTTCAAAGGTATTTTTAAATGAGAGAAATTTTGAAAGATTAACATTAAACTTGGGAAATTCTGGTGTGCGCATAAGAGTGTTTTTATGTTGATATGTCGATGTGGAGTAACAATAGCATTATAGGCCATAGGTATAGGTGTTGGTACTGGTATAATATTTTTGCTCCTCAAAGGATAACAGTGTAGAAGTCAGATCAAATGAGTTTTGATATATCTCCAATCTATACAACTGAGAGCATGGGAAACATAAACTTGTGCATGATAATTAAAATAACTCCTTCTATATGAATAGTCTTGAGCTACTAGCATACTTCTCATTATATTAATAATACTCAAAGACACAATGACAGGTATGATTTGTTAGTTTAAAATGGCATAACAGCATTGTCACATGAGTTTGAATTGAGCATGTCCAAAGTTGTAAAATGAAATCAATATATCTTAATGATCATATTAAGGTCGTAATGTTATAGCAGCATTGCCACATGCGTTAGAACTGAGCTTATCCAAAAATTGTAAATTAAAATTAATTTACATTAAAGGTTGATGGACAGACAAAAATGACTTTTTTCATAACTTTATCAGAAGATTTAATTTTAGTTCAAGCTTATCTTTAAGTGCGACATTAAGGAAGAGTTTAGTAACATCATACCTTTATCCAATTGTATTACCATGATCAGATTCTCCTAAGCCGTATATTGTGCTCTTCTTTTTTTGATTATTTAACAGCTCATTTAGCTTTTATTTTTGCAACACTAAGTGTTACGTCACGACACGCGTATCTGCCTCATGCTGCAGCGAACAAGAGAAGGATGAAATGTCGTTGTTGAAACGCAGTTTATTCAGTGAAAATTTGAGGAGAAATCAATGAACCAGAAATGAAATAATTGCCACAAATTTACAGCGAACTGGTTTCTATAGCAAAAGTAACAGATACAATATAATTGTTAATTGCATAAATGACAGATATGTGAACTTAACAGAACTTAACAACTTGTTTTTTGACAGAACATCCAACAACTTTTATTAATTTAATTACAAATTTTTACGGCTGAAAAATGGTACAATATAAGATGCTAGTTGATTTGATAATTGATATTGCCTTACACTAACAAACTTTAGTTGCTGCTGCTGCTGCTACAGTAGACAATGCAATGATGAAAGGTTTTGAGTAGAAATTTCAACTGATATCGATCAATTAGAGCAATGCAGCGGAATTGAATTCTGTTAACGAGCTTAGCTAAAAATAACAATGCAGCAGAACAAAGCATATCCCTGCAATGACAGATAACAAAAATTTAAGGGACTTAACATTAATTGAACTCAAGGGCATTATGCGCTTAATTCTAATATAATAGGCTCAGATCAGAGCACCCAATAAAATCTTGCAGAAGGAATGCCAATAGTTTATGGTGCACTATAGTTGATGGATGGAATGATAGTGGTTTGTTGATGATGATAGCGATGACTCTTAGATGATTCCTTTTAGAAGTGGTTGTATGGAGGAAATAAGTGGAAGACTTGTTGTGGCCTACCCCCAAAACCACTCCACCTGGTTTGTAGTACCGAACCATCTTTGCTCTGGCCTCTACCTCCAACTTTTGGTATATATAACTCTATCTGGAGCATGCACTCTTGCCAATACAACTGTTGTAGTTATTGAAGCACACAAGGAAAGATTGGATAAAATATGGTATGCAAATTACTAAAGGCCATCGAAACTTTTTGCAATAAAACACTAAAACCCTATCTAATAAAGCAGGAAAATGCATGGATTATCTGGAACCCTTGGGGAATCCAACAGCCATTTTGACCTAGCTTGACATGATCTAAAACTGCATCACTATGTTGAGATGGCTGTTGATTGGTGAAGAAAAGTATATTGCCATTGAGCATCTAATCCATGGCTAACAGCAGGGAAGTCAGTAACACTTCCACTACCCTATCTAAATTTAACCTCAATTTTTCTTCTTTCTGGATCCCTGGATACTCTGATCTGATGGCACTCACTCCCAGTCTGACTCTCTTTCACCTAATGACTTCTAAGCTGGCGGCTCTGTAATCACCTTTGTTTGTTAGGACTAATCCTTTTTTGAACTGTCAATCTCTCTTTACTCTGGCCATGTGGGGTCCAGATTTTGTTGAAAAACTTTCACTTCTATTTGCTCTTCTTTGGCAGACTGTAGAACTAACTTCTTTTCACGCTGTTGTTTTTTTCTCCAAAAGTCTATTCATTCTGGGGGGCTTTAACTGCCACCACCCTTTCTGGGACTCAAGGGGCTCTTCAGAAGCTTGTAGGTAAAATATTTTCTTTAACCTCTTCCCCCTCCGAGATCCTGACACCTCTACTCTTTATTGTTCCACCTACAGTTGCTCTTGTGAAATCTCCTTTGCTTTCTTCTCTCTTGCTCTCTCCTGATCCAGGAAGGTGCTTCTGAACTCTGGTTTTGATCGCTCCCAATTCTTTTTTCTGTTTCTCCACTCCTTCACCCCAGTGAGCATCTTCTCTCCTTCAATTTCCAGCAAGCTCATTGTAATGACCTTGTGCTTGACATAGATTTACTATGTCCTTCTGCAGAGAAATGTATTCCTTGCTTTCTCTTTCCTCTGCAGCTTCTATCTTTATTTTGATCCTACTAAATATCGACAAATCTTTAATTTTTTTGGCTGCATCCAATGCCAATCTAAAGCCTGATGGTCTTCTGTAGTGAAAGAAGCAGTAGGGGAAAGATGCAACACTTTTGCTTCTGCTTTCAAAAGTGATGAAGAACTACAGGCATACATTTCAGTTTCTTGGCTTGCCTCATTTGTCATTGCCAAAGCCAAGGTATGAGACATGCTTGTCTTTCTCCTAAATCTGATCCTAAATCAGTCTATTTAAATCTTCATTCTGTTGCTGGTTCTGCTTCCTCTTCTTCCTCCTCCTCTAACTGTTCTAACTGCTTTTGTCTCAGCCAGCATTGGTCTATAGCAACTGCTTGAGCTCTAACTTTTCTGTTTTCAGCCAAAGGCTTGGCATAGGAGAGCCAGAGGCTACTTGTCAGAGCTCAGCTGTGCCTTGCAGAGTATCATTTCTCTTTCTGTTCTCCACTTACCTCTACTGAATTTCTTGCAGCTGCTGCCAACCTCTCTTCTTCCACTGCTACTGACCTTGACGGAGTTGGCTACTCTAGCTGATGCAATGGTACAGTGGTTAGAGCATCTGCTTCGCAGTCAGTAGACCTTCTTTTGATGTTTCAAACTAGGTTTATTTCCAATGCTCTGTGGTGGCTCAAATTCAAACACAATTTCAAATTTACCTATATAATAAAATTTATTCTTATTCTCATTCAAATAGAATGACAAAAAAAGGTTAAATACCATGTAAACAAAAGAAGATTATTAGTCATTCCATAAATTAATGTAAACTAAGAGTGATAGAACACTAAAATCCCATCACAACTTTTAACAAAACATGCTCAACTTAAATTTCCACCAACACAGCAGGCTTGTAAAAATCTATGCACAAGTATAAGCGCACTTGTCAAAATCATGCGGCTATACAAAAAAACATGCTCTGCATGCATGACGTCATTTCAAGCAAGGCTTTTGCAAGTACTGCGTAAAAACAAAATCATCTTTATAATATTTCCCCCACCTTGATAGAACTTTATTCTATCAACTAAATAAATTTCACAATATTTAAATGTAGGATTCATTAGTGGGTGACTTCAAATACGTCTTAACCAATTTCACAAATTTATAATAAAACTTAATAAATAAAGTTGTATCTAATAAGCACAATCAAATTGCATTCGATGTAGATTTCCAAGCTTAATGACTGCTCATTATTTACAACATTCAAAATTTTATATCCTACAAACACATCAAATAAACATTAAATTACTATAGACTTGATTAATACAGATTATGTGATTTGATTTTTAGTAATGACTTCATCAAATTATGCAAAGCAGAATTGTTTTTCAATTTTGCCGTAATATAAGTTCATTGTTTAGGTGACGTATTCACTTTTCAATAGCTATTTTTACTGCTTTCTACATTTACAATCATAAAACTTAGATATCACAGTTCACTTAATCGGCATATCAACGTAATACATTGCAACAAACTTAAAACTCAAGTGGACACAAATGTGTGATTGGACGTTTCATCCTTGCAGTACCAGATTGCACTGTCACTGCTCTTACTTGCCCATAAAGGCCTGGATGAACATTTACAATTTTCCCTAGAGGCCAGTGTGCACGAGGTGTTTTTTGTGACAAAATGAGTACAATATCACCAATTTAAGAATTGTCACGCTTGACTTTCCATTTTGAACAAGCGTTAAGTGTGAGCAACCATTCTTTAAGCCATCTACCTCAAAAGTACCTCATTAATTCTTGAACCCGACACCATCATTTTTGTGGGTTATATGGTGCATCATCAACAACTTCTGGGGAAAATTTGCCACCTAGTTGTCCCACCAAAAAGTGATTTGGTGTCAACAAAATGTCATCAGTGGGATCAGCACTTTGATATGTAAGTGGTCGGGAATTGATTAGTGCTTCAGCACCAATAAACGCTGATTGTAATTCTTCATCAGTTACATCAGCTCTAGACAAAATAGCTTTAATAGCTTTTTTGGCAGATTTGATCATTGTTTCATGAGCACCTCCAATATGCAGTGCTGTTGGTGGTATGAATGACCACTTTATATTATTATTTGCAAAACATTTCTTCAGTCTCTTTTTATCAAATTTCGAGCACAACTCTTTTTAATTCCTTATCGGCTGCTGTAGAATTTCCAGCATTATCAGACAACACTTCTTGAAGAACACCTCTTTGATCAGCCATTCTGAAAAACGCATTTAAAAATAAATCTGTATTGAGATCGTAAGCCATCTCTGAATGTACAGCTCTGCTCAACAAACTGGTAAATAAACATAAACAACGTTTAGCTTGACGTTTCCCATGCCCTTGGATCGTTGCAAACAGACCAGTAAAATCAACAGCAACACATACAAAAGCTTTCAACTGTAATTTCAGCCATATGTCTGGCAAAGCACTCATTAACTGTTTTGCAGGCTTTACCTTTTGTCTTATGCAAGTTGTGCATTTATTTTGTCATTCTTTAATGGCTTTGCTTGTAGACATAATCCAAAAACAGCTAGAAATTGCCGCAAGTACTTGATTAATGCTGTGATGGCCTAATTTTTCATGAAAATGTATTACAGTTAATGTAGTAGCCCAACAATCTTTTGGTATTATATTAGGATACTTTGCAGACTAATGTAAATAATCTGCATATTTTAAACATTCTTTGCATCTAATAACACTCGTTTCATCCAACCAAGGGTATAACTTTAGCAATTTACTGTTCATGGAGATCTCTTTTTTTCACTTAAGGCACTGTACTCAGCTGAAAAAATTCCTTCTGGGCGTTCTGCACAATCAATATTTTGGCGTTTTGAATCTCCGACACTTCTAGTTCTCCTAGACTTTGTTTTCCTTTGGTGCTCGACAATTTTCTAAAAAACCTCTTCATCCAGGCATACATTCGTCTAAGCCGTGTCCAATTGGAAAACCGTTTAGGGGTCCAGTTTGCACAATTCATTCAGATTAATCACATTTTATCTGGCACATAAGACATGAATGTATGGGTACTGGTATCACAATTTTTACGACATTCTTTATGATGCTTGGGTGATTTAATCAGAGTTTTGGGCCATTCAGATTTATGAAGATGCAGATAGTGAGGCCTTTTTAACCACAGCAAATTAGTATTAAGCATCAAACATTAGATTTTCGGCTTATAATATCAGCAGGATTACATTCTGTATTTACATAATTCCATTGACCAGGGCTGGTGTTCGATTGAATTTGCCTGACATGATGTGCTACAAATGGTTTAAAAGATCTGCTGTAGCTTCGTATCCACCACAAAACGTTCATACTATCTGACCAGAAGTAGATACATTTTAAAAAACAGTTTATTGCTGCAGATACAATTTTTCCAACTTTAAGCCCAACTACTGCTGCCATCAGCTCAAGCTTTGGCACTGTCATGCATTTTAGCAGAGCAACTCAACCCCTGCTAAGTACAAAATATACTTTCATGCTTTTATCAACATGCCATGGCAGACATAGCAAATTACCCCATGCATATCACTCGATGCATCAACAAAAACATGGAATTCAGTGTCTACAACATCTTGATTAAATCCCAACCGTCAGGATATCTTAATTTCAGACAAGCAACGAATTTCATTAAGCCAATTTTGACAAGCAGTTTCAATGTCACTGTTGCGTTCCAGCTAACTCGACGCATATACAAATTATAACATAAGCCTCATAAATCCGGCTTTAATCAACTAAAACGCTTGATATCTAAAAACATAAGAATAAATAGAACATATACAAACAAGAACGCCTAAACTAAAGATTTAAACTGAAGCACTAGTAAGACTAACAAAAGCGACTTAACACTGAACTGATAAGAAACACAACTGTAACAGAAAACCATGATTGGATCCTAGTGCTTCAGGCAAACATTAAACTAACGCACAGTAATCAAAAAACAAATTACAAGCAACCCTTAAACCTGACGCGCTACAAATTTACATCATTCTTCCCCCCCTTAGTAATCAACCGGATCACCATAATGTTGAGGGGGAATGCCTTTGTTAATCTGGACTGATCTTCGTATCACTGGGGTTGTCTCACTGAGATTTTCAGAAGCATTGTCGGGAACTATATCGTGGGTTTCAGATTTACATATTGATGACTCATCTGTTCCGGCACGAACATGTAATTCAGTCACATTTTTATTATTTATTGGGTTTAATTGGTTTTCTAAAGTGTTTGAGCCATGGGTATGTGGTGGGCATGGCACCAAATCTTTTAGAGATACCGTGGCTTCCCTACCATCATCAAGCCTGATTCGTGCAAAACATGGATTTGCTTCAGTTAAGTTGACTTCGCGAACCAAGGCATCATGCTTGTTCTTGCGCACAAAATTTCGCATCAAAACACGTCCAGGCTGAGTGAGCCAAGTGGGTAACGACAGACTGCAACAAGATTTTCTATGAAAATTGAAAAATATTTCATGAGGTGTGGCATTGGTTGCAGTACATAACAAAGATCAAAGCGAATGTAAAACGTTTGGTAATACAGACTCCCAGCGTTCAATTGGCAGATTTTGAGATTTGAGTGCCAAATGTATGGAGCGCCAGATTACTCCATTGTATCTCTCCACTTGAGAGTTTCCTGTAGGATGGTAGACAGAACAATGACTAGTAGCAATGCCTTGTTCCGTGAAGAAATCCTTTATCTTTTGTGACAAGAAACTACATGCATTGTCAGAGTGAACACAGCTGGGTATGCCACGTAATGTAAACAAATCATTTAAACACTTAATAACGGAATACATATTAGGACAGGGGTAACAAAAAGGAAATTGAGAAAATTCATCGACAATTACAAGTAAATACATATTTCAGGTACAAGTAGGCAGTGGTCCTTTGAAGTCGATTGCAATACGTTCAAAAGGCTGGGTAGTCTTTATAAGTGTGCCTTTTTGTGGAATATAAAATTGTGGTTTTAGCTCTGTGCAGACTCGACAGGAAGAGCAGGTCCTTTTAACATCCTCCATCGAAAATGGAAGATTTTTAGCACAAACATAGTGCGCTAGCTGTCTAACCCCAGGGTGACACAAGTTTTGGTGCAATTCTTGTAGAGTAAACGTGTTAACGGAAGTGCAAACCGCACGAGTAAAGGCATCAGCAGCAACATTATCACGACCTGGTCAAAATTTTATAGTGTACGAAAAGGATGCTAGTTCTAAACGCCAACAATGTATTTTGTTGTTTTTTATTTTGCTTCGTTTCGATTGTCCAGCATAAAGGCAACCGATTTTTGATCGGTAATCAAGGTAAAATGCTGTCGGGCAAGTAAATGTTCCCATTTTCAAATAGCTTCCACAATTGTGGCTTCTTTTTCTACTGCCGGATAGCGGCGTTCACTACCATGGAGGGTTCGTGACATAAACGCCACCAGACATCCCGCCTGATTTAATGTTGCAGAGATAGCCACGTCGGAGGCGTCGCACTCAACGACAAACGGAGCATTTTCGTCTATTGCTTGAAGAGATGCATTGGCAATGTCTTGTTTCAGGGATTCAAAATCTTTCACTGCTTCAAAACTTAGCGGAAAACTTGTAACACTTTTCAATCGAACTATTTTGTCAGAATAGTTGGTGACCCATTTTGCATAGTAAGCAAAAAGCCCCAACATTCGCTTCAAGGATTTTGTGTTATTGGGCGGAGGCAGGTCCAACAAAGGTTGCAATCTTTCAGGATCGGGTCTAATAGTTCCGTTCCCAACCCGATATCCTAAAATACTGATGTCTGAGACCGAAGATATCGTCTTTGAGTCATTTAGATTTAAATAATGACGTTTCAACGCATCGAGAAAGGCAGCAACATTTGCATCACGTTCTTCCTGATTCATTCCTCCAACCATTACATTATCAAAGTATGGAAAGGTATCTTTTAATTTATCTTTTTCAACAATTTCATCCATCTTTTGTTGGAATTGCGGTACTCCAAAAGGAATTCGGTTAAACTCCCACAACTTTCCTCCTGCCTCAAAAGCTGTATACCGTTTGTCACTCTCCAGGATGGGAATTTGGTGATACGTGCTCTTGAGATCAAGTGTTGAAAGAACTCTGTATGCAGACAGCTTATTGACAAGATCGTCAATGCGAGGTAAAGGATATGCATCCAACTGAGTAAACAAATTGACCGTTTGTGAATAATCAACACAAAGTCTTTTCTTTCCAGACTCTTTATTATTTACCACCAGTACTTGCACTCTCCATGGTGAGACACTGGGGCGAATTATGCCGGCAGAGTGCAATCTATTTACTTCTGCATTAATAAACTTTTGATCTGCAGCATTGAAGCGTCTTGACTTTGTCACCACTGGATGGCAATCACTAAGCAGATTGTTAAAAAGTGAAGCGGGTTTGATTCCCAATTCGGACATTACATTTACGTGGTTAATCTTTGGCACAAACAAATCTGCTTTAGAACCGTTGTATTGAAAGACAACTCGTTTGTGCTGGCTTTGAAAATCACCTCCCAATAACAAATCAGTACACAAATTTTTCATAATTCCGACACTCACTTGCTGATAAGTTTCATTTTCTATAACTATGTCCACAACGCACCGTCCCAAGATCTCTCCTTTTAAGTTGGATGAGGCCAGAGCAACATTTGTCTTGCACGGCTCTACGTGGAGCTTAAGGGCTTTCACCGTCTTATCGTTGATGAAACTGAGCAAACTTCCTGAATCGATCACGGTGGATAGTTCATACCCATTAACAAAAGATGAAATAGTGGCCTGAGATAAACAAGAAGGTGCTGGCTGTATTGCACAGGATTGTTGTTTTAACGATGATGAGGACGCCATGTTTTCTACCAGAAAACAATTGCTCTTGCAACACCACGCAAAATGTCCCTTTTTCTGACACTTAAAGCAAATAGAATTGCAAGCGGGGCAATTTTTCCTCAAATGAAGAGTCTTTCCTCCACAGAAGAAGCAAGGTTTGTTTACCATTGCAAGGGAATCCTGTGTTCATGTTCCAAAGATGCCTCATTGGACAATCCTGGTGATACAGACATAACCTGCACTCCGCTGTCCTTTTCATAAGCTTGTGAATGTCTTTGTGCCATTTCTAAGGCACTGGCTTGAGCAAATGCTGTTTGTAAATCCAGCTCTCGATTCTCTAAGATACGTTGGCGAATGGAGGTAGATGTCAGTCCATTAATAATTACAAGCAACGCTTAATTAAATTGTTGCGTTCCAGCTAACTCGATGCATATACAAATTATAACATAAGCCTCATAAATCCGGCTTTAATCAACTAAAACGCTTGATATCTAAAAACATAAGAATAAATAGAACATATACAAACTAGAACGCCTAAACTAAAGATTTAAACTGAAGCACTAGTAAGACTAACAAAAGCGACTTAACACTGAACTGATAAGAAACACAACTGTAACAGAAAACCATGATTGGATCCTAGTGCTTCAGGCAAACATTAAACTAACGCACAGTAATCAAAAAACAAATTACAAGCAACCCTTAAACCTAATGCGCTACAAATTTACATCAGTCACCTTTAATTTTCTCATTCTATTTGTAGCCTTTAACCCACATTCTTTGAGTTAGAATTCGAGCTTGCGCGATAAACAAAGAAACAAATCCCATAGAATCAAAAATAGTGGAAATTTTTGAAAGCCATTGCCTTTTCATTACAGTCACCATTTCACCAGCAGCAAATTTGTACTCAAACACATCTTCAGTTGCTGTCCACCACAATCCTAAAGTTTTTACACGTGGCAAAATTTCACTACCATCAAAGCTTATGCATGAAGCTCTTTCAGTAATGGGTATGTGTTGAGCAACAGTCAACAAGTTCAAAATTCATTTTCTTGCATGTATGTTTGCTAAGTCTCACAGTTTCATCAATTCTTGGTACAAACCGATATTTTCCTCCTCAGTATCAACAAAATCCATATTGTTGTCAATATATACATGGATTTCAATACGATTTTTGAAGCATGAGGAAACTCTTTGGAAAATTGCTTTGTTGTGTGACATATTGAGCAATAAATGGTGAAGAGTTTAAACCAAATACAACATGACCAAACTCGTACACGTCAGAGGGACAAGATTGATTTAAATCTCTTCACAAAAATTTTACAAACGGTCTATACTTTTCAGACAATTGAATATGAATATACATTTTAGCTACATCACAAACAATACAAACAGTTCTTTTTTGAAATCACGATAAAACATTCACCAAATTTTGTTGCAACTTTGGACCAACCTCAATAGCATCATTCAAACTAATTCCATCACACTGTGCAGACGCATCAAACACAATATGAAGAGCAGAAGTAGATTTTTTAAATGGCAAGACTGGAAATTGAGGAAACAGTCATTGTTGAAGAGCCTCATTATCTTGCTTTTCAATTTTCTTCACATATCCCTTATTTACATAGAAATCAATAACATTCATATAAGCAGTCGCCAATTCAGAATTCTTTAATAATCTCTTCTCTGTACTGTAGAGTCATTTTAATGCCATCTCAAAGTTACAAGATAGTTCACTTGAACTCATGGTCTATGGGATAGAAACTTCATAGCAATTTCCAGTCTATTTTAAAGAATTCTCCACAACCTCTAAAGCTCTTTTCTCTTTGGTATTTATTGGGATTTCAGAGCTGTCGCATTCCTCTATCTGCCAAAACTTCTGTAATCAGTTGTTGATTGATCTCATTGCATCCCTCTCAGCATCATAAAGAAAGTACTCATAATTGGTATAGTCTCTATCAATTACAGGTACACATCCAACACAAGTCCAGCCAAATGAAGTTAACTGCACTATTGGTTCTTCTGGCTTACTTCAAAGTTCCTTCAGACGTTGATGCAAATTCAAATAATCAATCCCAGTCAACCTATCGACATGCTGACTTTTTATTGGTGGAAACAAAATGCTTTTGAGATGCTTCCATCTTGATTTTAGTTCATATCATGTTACAGCTTTCACATTCCCTGAAATATTTTCAATTGTAAAAGCAGTTATTTCAATTTTCAAATTCCCATTCAAACTTTTAAGTTTCATTGTCACTGGTTATGTTTCAAACTATTTATTTTCATTGTTTAAAACACTTACGTTTATGCACTGAACATCTTCTAATCCAAGTTCTGCCGCTACATTGGTATTTAGATATGTTTTTGTACTACAGTTATCAAGTAATACATTAACTTGGAGTTTTCGTTTTCCATTTGCTAGCAAAACTGGAACAGTTCTCATAGCAACATGCTCTAACGGAGCACTTTGCACAATCACGGTTCTTTGATCTTCTTTCTTTGCAGAAGTAGATACCTTTGCTGTTTGTTCTTCTATTTGCTCATTGTTTTTTCATTTCTTGTTTTCTTGATGTCAGATCTTGGTTCTTCCGATTTGTGGAGTAAACAGTTGTGAAACTTTGAGCAACCATTTATACCACACAGTTAATTTTATGGCAACTTTGAACGGTGTAATTTTTTTCTGAGATAACAATAATCCAGGTTTAACTTTTGTATCATTTGCCATCACTGTTGCCTGGTCAAATTCTGCAATTTGAAACATTTCCAAGTTGGGTGATTCTGGTTACAAATATCACAACAAATTTGCTTTTGGCTTTCTTTCCAGGCACCAAATAGCATTCTTTGACTATTATCAGCAACACTTGAAGCACCTTCATGAACTCTTTTTCCCATTCTGTGAATGGTTTCAAAGGCAACAGAATGGAATTCTGCTTCTCTGTGTACGTATTCCCTCAACGATTTCACACATTTATTTTTGTTGTTATCGATGATCTATCTTCTGTAACTTGACAACATTGTTTCAGAAAGCTTTTTCTGTGGCTTTATGTAAAGTGTTCCTTGTGCCAATTCATCATGTAAACCAGCTTGTTCTAAATTTACTACTGCACTATTCAGCAAATCAACAAACTTTTTTAAAGCCTTTGTATGTTCGTTTTTTATGGGGGTTGGAATGCTTCCAATTCATCCAGACAGCAAAATTAATCGGCGTTCTCCACCATATGTCCCAGCTTTTCAACTACTTTTAGTGGTTCTCCTTGTAAGCACATTCTCAATTACAAAAGTTTGTATTCTGGAGTTGTTAGAGCTTCATCAATACAAGCAGCAAAGGCTGATTTCCAACTTGGATAAGAATGTTTGTTGCCACTAAATTTTGGTATGGATACCCGATCCAACTGAAGCCTCATATCATGACTAATTTCAGCT
This sequence comes from Trididemnum clinides, assembly GCA_963675345.1. Taxonomy (NCBI): domain Eukaryota; kingdom Metazoa; phylum Chordata; class Ascidiacea; order Aplousobranchia; family Didemnidae; genus Trididemnum; species Trididemnum clinides. The sequence goes on along the minus strand of OY776290.1, from coordinate 2,111,350 downwards.
TTTGTTTCTACAATAACACTGGATTTTGCCATCTTTGGTTCCTCTTGGAACTTCTTTTGCTGCTCATAAGTATTTTGCAGCTGCTATTCTTGTTGAGTAATCCAAGTTTTTATTCCAAAACTGGATTCACTTGAACTGGTCCACTTGTTCTTGTTTTTGGCAATAAATTTGCTGGCTTGAAGTTCAATGGATTGGAACTCTTCTGCCAATTTATTAACTTCTTCAAAAACTTTATCAGATGATTCAGTGTCCCCATGAATATTATCTGCTTGTAATAAATTGATCATTGTTTCAACAAATCCATCAAAAGCACCACTTAACTTTCTTTGAACATTTGCAATCTTTTCAAAGTCTCAAATATTAACACTATCCATCAGTCTCAAGAGCTGATGAGAAAATCAAGTAAATTTGACTTTGCACGTAGATTTAGCTCTCTTTTGAGCTTGCAAATCAACATTATCAGACTTTGAGCATATCGAAACATCAAAAATATCTTGATCACTACTCATATTGGAACAGTCTTTTCCTTTCAGCAACTGGCAAACCACAATGACTACAATAACCATCCTCTGCTACCAATGTTTCGATGTTTTGAAATCTGTTTATTTCCAATGCTCTCTGGTGGCTCACATTCAAACACAATTTCAAATTTATGTATGTAATAAAATTTATTCTTATTTGTATTGAAATAGAATAGCAAAAAAGGTCAACTCTTTCGCTCCCATGCAATTTGTGAAAAAAATGTCTGCAAGGTGGCAGAGGGAAAAACTCATAATTTGTCATAAATAGTCATCATAAAATACCCCCAAGTTTGAAGAGTTGATTGGTGGTACAGAATTTGAAAATTGAAGAAAGTAGAGTATTCATTCTCAAAGCTTTTTGTGTGACACTTTTTATTTCTGACGGATTCTCTTGAAAAGTGTCAGACAAACAGCTTCAAGAATGAATACTCTACTTTCTGCAACTCCCAAGTTTCTTTCTAAATTATTACTCATATCTTTACTTTTACAGTAATTGTTATATGTCATTAAAATTGCTATTTCTTGAGGATTTCAAATATAATAAAAAATAAAATTTTTTTGTTTATGCTAATTACCTCCCATCATAGGTACTTAGTTGTATTTGAAATTAGAGTACCCTCATCTCAAAGATCACTACAGATTATATTTTTCTTCCAATGTTTTGTAGAAATGGTTGCTAGATGATGAGGAAATAAATTTTTAAGGTATGTCAGTCAAAACTTACCTAAAAGCCTAGGTTTTTTACAATTTGCAACTTTCTGAGTCCCATGACCTTTTTGTTGACCACTTAACCTGTATTAAATGTTGTTAGTTAGATTTAGACCTAAAATATGATCAGTCATTATCTGCTAGAGGTTAGCCTAAACCATGCAACATTATGTAGTTTTGAAAAGAGAATTTTTTCAAGATCCAGATGATATCAAGTTTAAATAGAATATTTTGTCACTAACAATAAAACAGAAGCTTTTTTACATCCCTCCCATTTGTTGAGATACAACAAGTTTTGATCTAGAGAAGCCAAACTTTTGCTTGCTTTTAAACTTGTATTTCAGGCTCTATTTCCTTGGAAACTTGAGGTCAGACAATAACTTCAGTGGTAAAATATTTGCAATTTATTTTATCTTGTTAAAGGGTGTGGTTTTTCTAAAAATTTTAATTTAATGAAGGCAAATCGAAAAATTTTGGGGGTTTTTAAATTGATATGATGTACAGTACCCATTTTTGATCAGTAAATATGTATACCGCTTAGCCTAGACTATTTAAAGTTATATTGCTGGAAAGCAAATTTCCTAAGCTTTTAAATGAGACTGATATTTAGCAACATAGCATATTTTTTACAAATCAAATTCACTTTTTTTACTTACCATACAAATTTTTTGAGTGTTTCGAGACCCTTAAGTTACTGGAAAATTTTAGTAAGTAAGTTTTTTTATTATTGCTTGAAAATTTGTCCAAAGATACAACAAAAAAGTAGACTGTGTTAATGATAAAGACTTTGGTTTCCTGGTAAACATGATATCTCAATTTGATTTCAAAATAGTTGACTGAAAAATTGGCAATTTTCGTCTGCAACTGGGATCTTGGTCTTTAATCCTTTTTGGGTAGGAAAATTCAAGAATTAAAGCACAAATTTTACATCTTTCAATGCGTGAGGAATTAAGTGTGATCTTTTGAAAATTTTATGAAAATCGGTTGAAAAATAAAGTCAAAAATCCATTTTTGAGTAAACTAGTTTGGTAACTTTCAAAAAAAACTTGTGGGGAACACTAAGAACACACAGTCATCAATTAATGACCGTGGGAGCAAGAGTTAAATACCATGCAAACAAAAGAAGATTATTAGTCTTTCCATAAATTAATGTAAACTTAAAAGTAATAGAACACTAAAATCCCATCACAACTTTTAACAAAATATGCCTCAACTTAAATTTCCACCAACACAGCAGGCTTGTAAAAATCTATGCACAAGTATAAGCACACTTGTCAAAATCATGCGGCTATACAAAAAAACATGCTCTGCATGCGTGACGTCATTTCAAGCAAGACTTTTGCAAGTACTGCATAGGAACAAAATCATCTTTATAACAGACCTGGGGTTTGTTTTCCTAATCAAGTTATACCAAACGGCTTTAGAAAATGGTGAACACAGCTTCGCTGCTTGGTGTTGAGCACAAAAGGGACAGTGTGGAAAAAACTGGCAAGCTTGCTTGTTGTGTCTTTTGGCAAGAAACTTAATGGGATGCGTCCACCTTCATGTGGCAGACAAGTGGCAAGGCCAAGTAGTCTACTAGTTGTGATGGCCTAGTCTAATAAATGACTAGCAAATAGGGCTATTGAGAAGTTCATAATTTGAGTTGCTTTTCCAAAAGCATAAGATCTTGTTCATATGAAAAAGAAATTGCATACCTGATGCTGAAGCACCTTTCTCATTCTAGCATGGATCTTATTTATGTCTTGTTTTTTTTCTTAGTTTTCCTAGGTTTTTGCATTTTTTTTCTAATAAAAAGTCTTCATCTGTTATTCCCATTCACAGGATGAGAAAACCTCTCAACTCATCTGCTTTCCTCTGATCTATCTGTCAACATCTACATGTATGTCACAAAGCTGTTTGAGTGCATCATTCTATTTGGTCTACTCTCTTTCTGCAGTCTAACTCCATTTTCTTTTCCCCTTTGAATGGATTTTGCCCTGGTTGGTCTACTTAGTCTATTTTGGATGAGTTTAACAAACCCAACTCTGGCTCTCAGATGATCTGTGCCCCTATCAACTTCTCTAAAGCTTTTGACTCTGTCTTGCATCCTGCTGTTATCCACATACTTATTTTGGCGGGCCTTATTCCTTGCTTTGTTTGATGGACTCAATTTTTCTGACCCTTGCTTGGTTTATCAAAATCACTCAAGTTTCTCTTTGAGTCTGTCATGGTGTTTCTCAAGAACCCATTTTTGACCCTGTTCTTTTCTCTTTACCAATAATCTTCATGTGTTTCTATCTTCTTCCATCAGCTGTTCTTTATATGCAGATAACCTGGCCATCTGGTCTTCCACTTGGTACCCATTGCAAAGGCCACACTATTAGTTTTGATTTGACTGGAGCACTGGTTTGAGGACAAGTGTCTTCTCAATACAAGCAAACGTGAGGCCTCCTTCTATTTGGTTGATCTCATCAAGCAATTTCTAGCTCCACCTCTCTTTATTCAACCATCCTTTCCACTTCAATCCTACTCCCACTTTTCTCGGGTCACCTTGGGAAAAACACTCTTTTTCTGCACATGTAACTTTAAAGGCCAAATCCTTTCCTCGTTTTAAAGCCTTGAACTGCTTCACTGCTTTCTTATGGGGCCCTTTCCAGAATTGTCTTGCTTTTCTGTATAAGCCTTTCTTCAGCTTGATCTCACTTATGCTTTACTGTAATGGTTTTCCTTTCACAGCATCATCACCATTACTAAGTTAGGTTACCTTTACTGAGCGGCCAGTTGTATTATCTCCAGCTGCATCTTGTTTTTGCCTATGCCTTCACTGTTTTAGGTGTCCCTACCTCACCCATAAGTCTTCCTAACTCATTTTACTGTTAACTTATAAGTGGTCCTTTGATTTCCATCCTTCTTTCCAGTTTCAGATTTGGCCAGACCTAAACAATGCTCTCCAACACCTCCTGAAGCATGTTTGCACCCACTTGCACATGTTTTCTCCCTACCCCAGCAAAACTCTCTCTGCTGACACACTCTCTCCTTGGAACCCCCCATCAGCATGAAACTCACTCTTGCTACTCTAGACTAGAGTAGAGTAGCAAGACTTTTTGACTTTTTCCTTCCTTAAAATGGATGGCTCTGTTCCTTTTTCTTTTGGAAAATGGGGCTCTGGCATTTTTGCCGACTGCTCACTTTGTGGCACTGAAGCCACACTTTGCTATTGGCAGGCTTATTGTGTTCAAGTTTTTGTGCTGACGTCTGCACCATTCTGCAAGCTCTCTGTTGGTTTTGGCAGCACTAACAAGTCCCCCACTTCTCTTGCCTTTTTCCCTCAGACTTTTTTTGCTCTGTCCTTGTTATTTTTTCTCTCCTCAGTCATTCCATCTCTAACTCTCTGGTAAATTTCTTACAAAAAATGAGATGATCGATGAGTAGGCCAGATGAGGTGTGCAGCTCCAGCCATCTACAGTCTCTTGTAGTCTCTCCTTTTTGCATTTACTCTGCTTTTCTTTCAAACTAAGGGCTATTGTTTCATCAAATTTTTTGACACAAGTCCTCTTGGTGTTCCTCGATAAACTTGTGCTCCCTTGTCATGCTTGTTGTGTCTCTCTTGCCTTTGCTGAAACATACACAGCCTTTCATTAAACTTCTAGATTTTGCAGAATTGAGAATCCTTCATGCAGTACCTGCAGTCATCCAACCCATGACACTCCTCATCTCATTCTGTTCTCTCCTGCTATGGACACTTTGTTGCACTTGCTCTTTGGTGACTTTTTCTCTTTATATGGCCTCTGGTCTAGGCCCTGAAGAGTTGCCTGACTTCTGGGGCTCGATGGTTTTCCATCCCTCAGCAGGAGGTGGGTAGCAACAACAATAGCAACATGCTTATTTGTGGATTGAAACAATATAGATTACAAACTTTGACTGGCCTGCAAAATTATCAAAAAGTGTAAAATTAGCTTGTATGCATAAAAGGTTGCACATCCCTGCAGTAAACCAATCATAACTTTGTGTAGAACACTATTACTTGGTCCCTGGCTGACCAAGTATATAAAATATGTTTAACAACTAAAACGATCTTAATGGGTAACTGGCGTGATGGTGTAGTGGTTAGAGCGTTTGCCTCGTAGTCGATAGACCTGGGGTTCATTCCCTAAGTTGAGTCATACCAAAAGACTTTTAAAAATGGTGTTCACAGTTTCCTTGCTTGGCGCTCAGCATATAAAAGGGATAGTGTGGAGAACAAGCCGGCAAGCTTGCTTGTTGTGTCCTTGGGCAAAGCACTTAACAGGTCGCCTCCACCTTTATGTGGCAGATAGGTGGCCCTCCCATAGTTCACCGGGTTACAATTGTGAAGTTGGTAACCCAGCATGTCAGACGACTCTTGGGTACCCACCAGTGGCAGTCCGTCTTGTTGGTGGTGGGGCTGCCAGTCACTCAAGACTGGTTTAAAATGGGCTGCCATCTTTCCCCTAGCCTAATTTCAATTAGGTTGACGGCATGAATTCATGCCGTACCTCCATCTTGAGGAAGAGGAGGGGTAAACAAACAAAGAAACAAACAAATCTTAATGGGAGACACTCTCACAACCAGCTGCGCAAGTGATATATTGAAAGCCATTGTAGTCACAGATTACACTGTGATTACTGTATGTAACAAATCCATTAAAAATATAGCTTACTATATTTAATCAATATATTGAACACAAACAACAATATGAAACTTCAATCTGCAGAAAACAGAACTTTATTCAGTAGATTATTTAACAGTACATATCGTATATTCTGGCGTAAAAGACGACTCTTAAAGTAAAAAAACCGCCCTTAAAAATTAGGGTCGTCTTATACAACCGATATAGAAGTAAGTATAAATTATTATATAAAAATATAAAATTTTGCTCTAATTTTGTACCTTGTCTTATCTGATGGTCACCTTATATGCCGGAATATACAGTACTGATTGTTTTAGCTCAAGGTATCCAATTTGGAAAACTAAGTTCTGCGCCAATTTATAGTCAGATTAAAAAGAGTGAAGTACCAAATGACTTACAGCAACAATGATGACTACTCACTATTTCATCATGATGGTGGTTGACACCATTTCGTGAATACAGCTGCATGGCATCTGTGGTTGTTATTTACTGCTATTATAAAACCAAACAGAAATAGTAAGGCTTATTTCTGATATGCTATCTTTTAAAGCACATAAAATTACGAACGTATCCAATTAAGATCAAGTGTTTAATACAACTCTTTAAAATTTTGATTGGAACTACAAAAATGCAGATTTATCGGTTAATCCTTTAGTTGCCAAAATCATTTGTATGTTCAAAAAATCTGAAACTTAAGTCAAATTTTGTTTTTACCTCCTTTGTTGCAATTCTATTAAAATTTTGCTTTGTCTCTGTTACTATGGCAACTATGAAATGTTGCCATTTGGCCACATTGGAAAGTAATGGTAAAAATTTCAAGAAATGTGAAGCAAACTCTGCAAAACATCTGTGCTTTGATGAGAGTTGTTTATTGGGAGAAAGTAAACAAACATGAAAAAAGCAAGTTGGACATAATGTTTGAGTGTTCAGTCAAAAGTTCAATATGTCATTTTATTTAGAAGTACGAATCACTTTTCATAAAATGCCAGAAAGTAGTCGCTGTGGTTGCTCAAGCGCTGATCAATGTGCCATTTGCTGCAAATTTTGCAAGTGTATCCAGAAGGGCAATGCTTGCAACACATTTGCTTATGGCTGAATAGGGGCCAGTGTGCCAGGTTGTCATACCTCACATCAGCAACTGGCAGAATAGCTCTGTTCCTTTTGCTTTAGGAGGGCATGTGGCCTCATTTATTGATGGATGTCCACGGGCTGGTTGTATTTTTTGACAATATATGGCCTCTCAATATCAATTCTGCATTTTCTGCCACACTACAACACTTGCACTTGTCTTTGGGTTCAGTACTGCAATACGATGACACAAGATGGACTGGTTTGCTATCATACCACTTCACCATGACAATTTGCTTATTCTTTTCCCATTTGCAGTCAGTTTGTTAAAATTTTGTTTCGTAATTAATACTGCTGTGTCAATGTATACAATTCCATGGCAACAAAAGGAGTAGGAAAGCCTCAAACCTGTGCTTTTGTATGAGAACTACTCATTTTATAAATAGAAAACAATCGGCTTTTTTCCTACATAATCATACCCTTTATTTGCCATTGTTGCAGATCATCAACATCAAACTTAAAAAATTCTGTGCGGAGCACAGAAGAAAACTTAGCCTACATTTTGGCTATACACTACTTCACGATTCAACAACCTCAAAAATTTAGCCAAAAAAAATAATTTAGTGCCTGTTGCTTTCTGCTGCAACTAAATCTAATTGCACTATTGGAAGATTTTTCTGTTTACAAAAGAACTACATTTTGCTAAGGGGATTTGAGTTTGGAAAAAATCCCTCCAGCATAAAATTAAATGAGGACAGTAAAAAAAGATCTGTAAATCACATAATCTGGCTAGCATTGCTGCATTGCTATAATATGAAAAGTTGTGTTGCAGATCGGCAACAATGGTAAATAGAGAGTTAAAAACATGACAAAACTATATACAAAATATTAGGTCTGCAAATACTGAAATTTTTGATATGTCACTACATGAGTTTGACACAGATTGCATGAAAAAGTCCATGGTTTGTTGGACCTCTCTTAGCTTTGAATGTAACCTCCAAACTTTTGGCACTAAACTGCAACAGTGCTGAGCAGATAATTCATGTATCCACACTTTTTTGGTTATTTTTCTAGTTTTTGCATTATTGGGTGGTTTCTCTGAAACTTTGGTTTTTTAAAGTGCTGATAAATTTTCAATAAGATTTAAATCCTGGCTCTTTATAGGTCAGTTTGAGATGTGAATTTTGTTTTTTCAAAAGCCTGAGTAACAGTTTTTGACTTGTAACATGGTACACCATTAGGCTTGAAAATAGTACGTTTATGAATGGTTCTTTGCTTTTCCAACTTTTACTTAAGCAAAGCATGGTAGCTTTGTCTGTATAGTGTTTACAGTTGCTTCTGTTGGGAGAAAAACAGTCCAGCTGTTTTGTTTATTCATATCCTCTCCCAAGTCATGACACTTGTAGGTGTTTCATAGTGTATCATTTGTTGAACCACATTCCAGAAGGTCTTTGGGCATAGGTTTTGTGTGTGGTAGACTACTACATAAAAGATTCATCCAGAAATAACACCTGATGCTGTCATTGAAATGTTTTTCACATGTTCCTTTGCAAACTGTAAATGCTTATTTTTATAGCTCTTGCTGGTCATTTTTTTGTAAGCTTGTAGGCATTGAAGCCAAAGTCATCGAGTAACTGCAACTAACAACTCTTGAACTGACATTCATATCTTTTACAATAATTAAGGATTGTATCTTACATAACTCGTTGAAGATTGGCTACTGTCCTTTTAGTGCTGTGGTCCTCTTTTAGGGTGGTTTTTCATGGTTGACCAGATTTTTAGCTTACATCTTTCAATAAAATAAGTCTCTGTTCTTTTGAGGATATGTTTTTGTTGTTTTGAAATTTAGACTGCTTTGTAAACTGCAGTCTTGTTACATCTTAATCTTTCACTAATTAGTCATTCAAAATATTCTTTATGAAGAGTCACGATCTTGGCACTTGAAACGTCAGAAAGTGATTTTCTATCCTTTTCAGTGAATTTTCAAAAACTTTGTGAAAACCAAAAAGTGGTTATAAATTGGTCTTGATAACTTGATGGGCAGTTGAAAAGTGTTTAAAATGAACTGGCAGATAAATGGTGCAGTATGATGTAATCGTTTTTTTTTCTGATGCAATTGATTTGTTTGTGATGTAATAAGAAGTAAAAAGGCCGAATTCAGCACAGTGGTTGCAAACTTTTAACCATGACACAACATCAATTTTTTTGGTATTGGTTATGCTATGGCAAGTATGAAAATTATCACAACTAAAGGATAGGTGGACTCCAAGTTGAATCATCTTTTCCCAGTTCTGTTGCATGCCTGACTAATCCTAACTTGCAATACGTATTGCTCATGTGTACCAAAGAACAGGATGCGGAAATTTGATGTGAACTTCAGCAGGATTAAAAAAGCTTATCTGCCTCCTGGCACATAAGTTTGGTTGGTGTTTCATTCTTTAAGTCTTAACCTATTGTAAAAACTGAGCATTATTTGCTGGAACCCAGGTTGATTATGTACCAAATTCTTGACATTGTTGGTTGGGGGTGGAGGGAGGCATGGACCCTTTTGACCTTCCCTAGCCATGTCTATGCAAGAACCAGTGTACCTAAACACAACCAGGGATTTGAGGTCACAATATAATTATAAAAATAGGTGTGAATAGGCATATTACTTAACAGCTTATTTTTGTTAATGTAAATTAACATGCTTACTCCAACTCTAATTGCTGCCCCCTTGCAGTAATGATTTTAAGGAATAAAAGTTTGAGAAATGGTACTGCTTTGTGATTAAGATAAGTTTTAATTTAAAATTTGGGATACTTTGGTACTTCGCCTCGACTTTGGAATTTGTTCACTTCTGCTTGCACTCAAAGGAAAGGAACCAACAAATATTTGTAAGACCAGTCTTGATTTAAGAGTGAGGTGATTGGAGTTAGGAGCTTGGTTGATGAAATTCAAAGTATGAAGAGAAATCAAAAATTCAAAGTATGAGGAAAAATCAAACTGTACAGTAGATCCACCTCCAAGTGAAATCACTCCCCAAGGGACCTAAATCATATGCAAGACATTTGGAGGAGGTATGGCCTTTTTTTCCTAATGACGGAATCAGAGCTTCTAGGGCAGCCAGGAAGCTTAATGTCATAAACTGCTTACAAATGGGGTGCATCAAGTTGTGAAATAAGCCTACCACTAAGTAATTTATTTCTGTAATGGTAAAAAAAGACCACTATTTTGGCACTTATTTCCAATTTTTGACTTTATCCTCTCCCTCCCTTACACTTTGAAAGAAGTGGATAAAATTGTAAAATTTTTTTGTTTGCCATGCTCAAACAGTTTTTAGTCAGGTTTTCACTGATTGTTTTGCTTAATCACTGAATGTCGAAAGGTGTTCTTTGGTGGTTAATCCTTATGAGAGAACATTGCTGTAGCTGTGCCATCTGTTGAGCTACTCCATTGTCATATTTGGTGATATTTTGATTACTGTATCTCGAAAGAGGCCATATCTGTTGTGCAGTGTCTGCCACTTTTCCTGACTTTATTAACAGTTTTCCAATCATGACCAACGTGCTTGGTGTTCTGAAGGTAGGATTTCTGTTGTTTCAATGCAGAAATCCAAGCTGGCACTGTCTGGTTTCCAGACATTCAGTCAAAAAGGAAAGGTATCACCTTGGTGAAATTTATGGTCTAGTCTGTGAACTAGATCATTCTTAATTTACAAGTAAGATGGCCAGGATTATAAGCACAAATGATTGATACTATTTTCACAAATGGTAGAGAGAAGCTGGTGGAACAAATAGATTTTATCTTGACATGGCTGTCAGGTAGACCTCCTGTGCCATGCTGACAAAGCTGGCTAGGATTGTTATAATACACAGTAAATAGTATATATCTTACTGGTGTGAGACAATCATTTTAAAAGCACTAGTAAGATTTTAGCTTTTAATTTTAAGAACAGGTGTATATATGAACTTCATCTGTTTTTTTGGTGTGATTTACCTGTGAAAAACCAAAAAAATGTTTAAATGATCCAAAACAAAATTATTGTTTTGATCACTTTAACCAAAAGCAAAATTTGTAACAACTCTGTTGTTTCTAAACCTTTTTTTAATTGCAATGATTGTAAGCTAGTGTGCATCTGACTGTTTTCACGCTTCATCTGGAAGCACTTTTATTGTCTTGTGACAAAAGCTTTTGTGCAATATTGACTTTTCTTTTTTGTTTCAATATGTCGTGAAATGCAGAGTAACTTCATTAAATTGTTTTTTGAAACAAGGAGCAATTGTAGATAGGTTTGGATAAGAACATCCAGAAACTGCTTGCTGCCATCAAATTCAGGCAAACTTGTGCCCATATGTTTCAATTCAAACTCATACAAAAGATACGATTATGATGAAGCATATGCACAATGGTTAAGAAGTGCCAATTGAATGTGGTACAATTTCAGAGCATCTGCTCCAACAGTTTACTGCACTGAACAGATAGAAAATGTTGGTTTTGATTAGTTTGCACTGTTTCAATATTGTATACACTGCTCAACATAGATGTTAGAACGTGACTAAAAAAAATTTGTGTGGGGTGTCAATGACTGAATTTTTGTGTGGGTTTCAATCATTTGACTGTGCCAAAATTTTGAAAAAAAAAAGATATAAATTGTCAAGACGCCGTGTCTTCTAAATCAAAAGGAAATTACTGAAAGGTGAAGTGTTGTGCTGATTTTAGATGCACTTGCTCTGAAGAATATCATGGATGCTAAAAATATTTCATTTGTAAGTCTTAATGGAACCTTGGGTAGCAACAGTATTTCTGTTTATGCTGCATATTATTTGAAAGTCATTGCAACTCAGAGCAATGAAAAAGATATTACTTCCAGAAATAGATTTGAAGATAATGAGGAATTAAGGTAAGCATTTGATTTAAATAAAGCTTTTTATTTGATTTGTTAGTTTGCTGTCTTTATCCTTATTTTTTTATGTTAGCCTATGTCATGATTTCATTTTCCAGATTTATACGTACTACAAATTTGGCTAGAAAAAAGCTTTTTGTCTATTTCAGTTTCACTCAATCTTCAATCACCGTCTGTGTTGAGTTAATCATGAATTCATTCATGCATATAAGCTCATGCTCGGTTTGCATGTTTTTTGTCAGACTGGGCCACCATGACAAGTAGACTGCTTGGCCCCACCACCTGTCTGCCACATGAAGATGGAGGCATCCCATTAAGTGCCTTGCCCAAGGACACAACAAGCAAGCTTGCCAGCTTGTTCTCCACACTATCTCTATGTGCTGAGTGCCAAGCAAGGAAGCTGTGAATACCATTTTTAAAAGTCTTTTGGTATGACTCATTTGGAAATGAACCCTAGGTCTACTGACTGCAAAGCAAACGCTCTAACCACTACACCATCACGCTCGTATGATATTTATAGACTGCCTATCTAACTGCCAGCAAAGGTTGATTGCCATTGGTGGGCATTTAATAGTAGTTTCTTATAACTTGCTGGATGAGCTGCTGTATTGACTGATGTTAAATTGATTGCAATATGCAGTTTCTCATACAGTGGTTATCTAGCTTTTTTCTTGGCACCCTTTAAAAACTTACTTAGGTTTATCAACAGACTGATAAAATTGTATTAAACCACACTCCATTCATGGTTTAATTACTGACAGAGTGACAAGAAATACAATTTTAGTTCTAAATAATATTTAAAAATTGAGTTTACATAATGTATTGCTCAAACAATCTGTTTTATTACTAAAACTGGATGATTTGTTACCAAATATCTAATCTAGGGCTCTTAAATCTTTTTTCTTCTTGTACACCTTTAAATAGTGATGTTTTGATTTCATGCACCATTGTGATTAAAATAGCCTAATAATTGTATCAAAACATTTGCTTTTTACCTGTTTTTCAAACATATTTACCAAAAAGATCAAGCCTGCAAAAATGTTTTTGCTCTGAGCGCATTGAAATAAAACTGTACTAGGGTAGAAAACAGTGCTTTTGATTTGAAAAAATTTTTTAAATGAGATCTAGTACAACTCAGTAACTTTTCTACTGTTGTAATTTTTTCACCAGTAAGTTATAACAAGAAATTAGTATTGTTTCAAGTGTTGCTCACATTTAAGGGTAAATTTTTTGGATTGAGTTTCTTGTCTTGCTATTTTATTTAAGTAAAGCATGAAAGCCCCCTTTTAGAGATAAATGTAGAAGGGTATTTGATTCTGTAAGAAAATAGCTCTTGTGGAGAGCTTTTTATGGTCAAATAAATATTACAGATTCACTAAAAAATCAGCATAAGGCATGCTTTTAAATGCAACTTTCTGACATAGACTGTTTGAAGATCAAGCAGCTATTCATCTTCTATGATATTAATATTGGCTTATAAAATCTAGAAATTCATCTCAAGAAAGCTATTTTGCCATAAGAAAAATACTTTGTTCTTTTGTAGAATAAGTTTCAAAATTTTTTTGTGGCAAACACAAACAAGTCATTATCAATAGTATCACTTCAATCATTGCTGGTTATTCAAAACATTGTTTCATTTTTTTTCAGCTATTTATCAAAGTAAACTTGAAATGATAAAAAAAAAAATTTATTTGTATCATTTTGATTGAAAACAAAAATTTGATATGCCTCTGTTTTGTACCACACTAATGTGATATGCTTCATTCTTTCATTACGATTTTATGTTACTGGTTTGCAAAAAATTTTTTCTTATTTACTGGCCTGCTGGCATAAAAAAGGCTGAGAACCATTGTTCTAAAACATTTAGCATATTCCATGATTAGTGTATGTGTGTGTGTATGTTATATATATATATATATATATATATATATATATATATATATATATTATATATATATATATATATATATATATATATATATATATATATATATACATTTGTAAATCCTTGGTTAAGTCGACCATATACAATATAATATTATGAGTTAGGGTGACATGCTTGGTTAGGGCGACATATAACTGTCACCTTAATATTTTCGTTAACTTTCTCGTCTCATTTTGATTGAAACGTCGCAAATTCGCTGTTGAACAAAGTCACTGATCTCTGCTCTTCTGAACTGACACTTTTTTGTGGTCGAACGGCCAGATTTTTCATAGGTTTTCTTGCATCATAAATTTCTGGGTATATATCTGCTTACATGCTCAAGTCTAGATTAAGTCGACATGATGTTATTCGCCTCCAGTTTTTAAGAAACTGTATATGTTTGACATGCTTTTGCTATTTTTAGTTTCATTTGCAATGACACAGCTTGTGCTGCATCAAATTTCCATCGGCAATTAAAAACATAGAATATATCATTTTTGGTCACCGTAAATTTTTGGTTAGCATCTAATTTTCTGCATTAGGGCGACACTTGTTATATATGTAGACCCTAAACTTTTTTTGATCAAATACCACTTCGAGATCATGTACTATCGTTGCGTATCACCTTGATGCAAAAAATTAAATTCGATCAAGTCTCAATTACCTAATTTATTAATGTTTTCTTTTCAGCATATTATTAGATCATGAGAAAAGAAGTACATAATTTAAAATAAAATCGAATAGCTGAAATAGAAATAAAAAATGCAAAGATGCAGATAACAATAGAATGAGAATAATGACATAAGAAAAGTATTTTTAAGAATAATGATTTAACTGAACAAATTTACAGAAATTTGAAGTGAGATTTGGAAGTTGGAATGTTGGACGTTTTTGTGGAAGAGGTAAGGAAGTGTGTGAACAGTTAAGAAAAAGAGATGTGGATATGTGCTGTCTATGGCAAGTAAGATGGAAAGGCCAAGGAGCTTGATTTGTTGGTTGCAAAGGTAGAAGATATAAGCTGCGGTAGTCTGGAAATAATCATGGAATTAGAGGTGTTGGAATTTTAGTAAAAAAAGAACTTTGCAAAAAGGTCGTAGAAGTCCAAAGAAAAAGTGAAAAAGTGATGGCCACGGTGCTGGTATTTGAGGAGGAAGTTATAAGAGTCATATGTGCATACGCTCCCCAGGTTGGAAGATCAGAGTGCAAGAAAGATGATTTTTATAATGACATGGCAAGTGAGTGGGATTTGCAAAAGCCTGGTGAAGTGATTCTAGGTCTGGGAAACTTCAACAGACATGTTGAGAAACGGATTGATGTTTTGGAGAATGATAGGTGTGCATGATAGTCATGGAATTGGCAAAAGAAATGTTGAGGAAAGAAGACTGCTCGAGTGTTTTGATGAAAAGGAGTTGTGCGAGGCAAATACATGGTTTGAAAAGAAGGAGCAGAGAAAAATAGCCTACAGTATGGGAGAAATGAAATTGAGATTGATTTTGAATTGGTTCATAAAAACAATAGAAAGTATTGAAAAGACGTGAGAGCCATCCACTGAGAATTGCAACATCGGCTGGTGGTTACAGACATAAACAAAAAAAGTTGAAGAAAGTAGTGAAGAACGAACAAACTATAAGAAGGAGGATTTGGAAGTTGAAGGAAAACAACATGAAAACAGGATTTTAAGAAAGAGTTAACGAATTGGTTGATGTTGATGCACCCAATTTATGGAATACTTTCAAAAATAGAATGCTGCACGCTTATGATGAAGCATGTGGAAAGAAGGTAAAAAACCATGGAGATACATGGTGGTGGAATGAAGAGATAAAGAAAGCAATACAATAAAACAAAGTGGCACACAAAAAGATGTGCAAAAATCGATTAGAGGAAAACAAGGCTAAATATAAGAATATCAAAAATCGAACAAAGAAAATGGTTGCTAATTCTATGAAGAAAGAAGCTGAGGAAGAGTTAACAAAATTGAACAAAAAACCAAATAACATTTTTACACTGGTGAAGTTCATAAAATCAGAAGGGAAAGATATTGAAGGAGGTAGATGCGTGAAAAGAAAGACAGAAGGTTAGGTTTTAGTAAAAAAGACAAGAAAAGAATATGGAAAAATCACATGGAGGAGATCATGAATAAAGAGAAGGATTGGAACCAAGTGACAGCAGTTGGTATGGTAAAGAGGCCCATTAAAAATGTTATCCACAAAAAAATGTCGATAGCAATAAAAGTGATGAAACTAGGAAAGGCAGCTTGGATCTTTTGGAGTACGTGCAGAGATGATATATGCTAGTGGAGAAGTAGGGGTTAGTGTGATGGTAGAACTTTGCCAAGGCATGTTAGATGGGAAAGAAATGCCAGATGAATGGCAAACAAGTATGCTGGTACCAATTTTCAAGGAAAATGGAGATGTAAAAAACTGTTATTTTTACAGAGGAGTAAAGCTGTTAGAGCGTGCCATGAAGATTGTTAAAAGAGGGATGGAGAGAAGAATTCGAGAATTAGTAAATATTGATTCAATGCAGTTTGGTTTTATGCCTGGAAGAAGAACGACAGACGCATTGTTTGTAGTGCGAAGAATGCAAGAGGAATATAGGGATCAGAAGAAAAAGTTAACATTGAGAGAAGAAAGAAGAAGAAGTTGTGCTGTTTTGTAGATATTGAGAGGGCATTTGATAGAATTCCAAGAAAGGTGATGGAATAGGCGATGAGAAAGAAAGATTTACTAGAAGTAATTGTAAGAGTGATGATGAGCCTCTATTACGGGAAAAAACGAAAGTTTGAGTGGGATGTGAGTTATCTGAAGAATTCTGAGTACAAGTGGATTTACATCAAGGATCTGTGTTGTTGCCACTGCTTTTTGCACTTGCAGTGGAAGTGTTTTTTGAAAATGCAAGAGAAGGATTGATGAATGAAATTTTGTATGCCGATGATTTGGTTTAAATGAGTGCAAGCATAGAGAATTTGAAAGAAAAGTTTTTAAAATGGAAAGAGGCGTTTGAAAGCAAGAGGCTGAAGATGAACCTCAAGAAAACCGAAGTAATGGTGAGCAGTTCGAAAGATGAGGTACTCAAGAGTAAAGTTGATCTATGTGCTAAGTGCGGCAAGAGGGTGATGGTAAATTTGGTGATGTGCACAAAGTGTGGTAAATGGGTATATGGTAGATGTGCGAGAATGAAGAGGGCCACTTCAACGCTGGGGAAAGGTTTTGTTTGTAAACTACTGTATGTGTTGATACAAAGAAAGAAATTGTGGAACCAGGTGAAAAAATATCATTTTGTGACCAGATTGACTTTGTGAAGAGCTTTTGTTATGTGCGAGATAGGTTGAACGCCAGTGGTAGAAGTGAAGCAGCGGTAACAGCAAGAATGCGAATTGGATGGATTAAATTTAGAGAATGTGGATAGTTGCTTTATGCTTTATGGGAGAAAGTTTTCGGTGAAAATGAAAGAAAGGATTTATCAGAGTTACTTAAGATCAGCAATGCTATACGGGAGTGAGACGTGGTGTCTAAGAGAGAATAAAATGGCGATTTTAAGAACTAAAAAAGCAATGATGAGAGCAATGTGTAAAGTTAAGGTGATTGAGAAAAGAACGAACCAAGAACTTATGAGTTTGCTGAATTTAAAGGATACTTTGGATCGACTAGCCAGAGCGAGTCAAGTGCGATGGTATGGACATGTTTTGAAAAGGGATAATGGCGATGTTTTGAGAAGACCATTGGATTTCAAAGTGGCGGGAAAAAGAGGGTGTGGGCGAACAAATATGACGTGGAAGAGACAAGTGGAGGAGCATACCAATCAGATTGGACTGAAAAACGGGGGTACCATTGACAGAGCGAAGTGGCGTGATGGTGTGTACGAACTATCGAGAAATGTGAGGTGAATTCGACCAATTGCGTTGTTTGCACCAAAAGCAATAGCAAATGCAAGAATCGCTCATCTCATTAAATTGACTTCCAGTTGGAAAATTTTTGATTCTTACATGGCAATTTCAATTTGTTACGTATTTCGCCTGTTATGTGTTTCGCTTGCTTAGCACTTTTAAAACTTGTATGTAAGTGGACCGCCCACTAGACCGCTACACAGTTTGTTTGACTGCAGCTGTTTTATGTTTGCTTTTTAAACAAGACATGCATTGTCCTTTAATTAATTATCAGATAGACAAAAACTGACAGATTAACTGCACTCGAAAGCGTTTCAGACCTATATAACTCGCCATCTCATCTCTGTTAGATTCTCGACTTAGTTTCGTTTTTGCTTGCAGAATTTTTGTATTTAGTCTATTTCTTTGATTGAGTACATAGCTTATTTTGTCTTACAGAGTGAGTGCGAAAGAACTGTGACAGAGCTCTTTATTGTTTAAATTTTTGTCTTGATTGAATAAAGTCTAAATATGATAATAGTTACTAATTTATTAGGATGCTGAAGAGAACTACCAGTTTATGAAAATATACTTTTATTTAGCTGAATTTTTAAATGTGAGCTGTTACTAAATATTTACAACCGGTGTAAGAATTTGTTTTCTACTGTTTCCAAGTGAAATTGACTTGTTTTCTTTCCCAACCTCGTTTGATCCACCAAAGTAAAATAAAATGGCTACAAGAGCCCAGATAATGCTTCAGCTGGCAAAGAAGAACTTAACAACGGCGGCAAAACGGCTTAGTTTTTCAACCTCAGATTGATCAGGTTAGTACACAAAATTTGAAGATTTGACTTTGAAGTTTGCGTGCACAACGCAACTTACGTGTGTGCTTTTAGTCTATTTGTTGTGCTTTGCTGTATAAACCACTGCGTAAGCTATGGCAGACTGATGTCTTTTCAACGATAGAGCAATTAGCAACAACGTTCTTTTTGGCAAAGTGTACGTATCATCAGACTAACATCTGCGGCAGATAAATTTTGAACTGAGCACATTGTAATCACGAGTCCAGTTTTACTATCAGTTACGCAAACCTAGCTACAAAATGTCTTGCCTGAAGATTGCAATATGCCAGCAATCTCATGGACATATAAAACAACTGCTTGATTATAGTTAACAGTCTGACCTAACAATTATCTACGTTAACAGAACTTTCTGGCATCACTCAATTAACCAACACCAGTGAAAAATTTACGTAAAACAGAGAATATTTTTGGATGAATTTCTTGAAGATGAAGAAATTTCTGGTAAGGATAAAATAAAAATATTGAAAACACTGAGACTAGATGTATAATTTGATAATTTTGCCAAAATTTAGCCACAACCAAATCATCATCACACTTTTTTGCCAATTAATCTAATTAAATATTTCATTTTTGCTGTCATACCATATAAAAAGAATGCGGGAGAGCAGTAAAAGTTTAAGTTTTTAACCAAAAATTATAACGCTACCAATTGCAGGAAAATTTGCATTATCATTACGATTTAATACATTTAGTAAGCGGGAGTTTTGGTTTATCAAATAACTTCCGGCAATTCTACGCTTGTACGATGTGATTCTGATTTTAACATTATTCCAGTCTATTTCGTGGTCTAAATCCACAACATGTTAGCTCAATGCTGACTTTTTGGTGTTAAAAGTCTTAACATCGTCAACAAGTTTCCATTTTTTTGGTTTTAATGCTACGTTCCTTTTTCCCTACATACACAGTATCGGCAAGAGCTAGTTGTATCTATCTCGGCAAGAAATTTGATACAAAAGACTATGTTTTGTTGTAAAGCTATTGCTTTCAAAAAAATAATGATGTTGTGTATTTTGCTAGGAGTGCATTGCACAACCTGACTTCTTTTGCAGAACAAAATATCCAGATAAGGACCAAAAAGTCGAGTCAAATATGAAAACTATATGCATTACATTAAGTTATGCTATTTTAAAAAATGTTGCTAACCACAATGCTATTTTAAAGATTTGCTTGAGCAAGAACAAACTTGTGCTGAAATGAGCATTTCAGAAAATCGACAGACAAATTCAAGTAAGTCAAACTTATTTTCTGCTATTGCACAAACAGATATTTTCAGTTTACTTCTGTGTGCTGTAAACTGATATACAATAACCTGTTTACTGCGTTACATTTTTTTAAGTTAAATGCACAATGCAAATTGTTTTTGTGATTTATAGAAATTTTTGATTTCAAACTTCGGAGTTTGAAATCAAAAATTTCTTTCAATCAGCCATGTAAAAACAGAGTCTCTTGAGCAACAAAGTTTCTCGTAAGCGCAACCTTGGTATCAATGTGTTGTTCATGATGTCATTGATGATATAATATTTATATTTTACCCAAAATTTTGCTTGCACTTATAAATCAAACAAGTTTTCTTTAAATTAGATCATTTCTTGAAATGCCATCTTGGTTTTTCCTTAAATTATTTTTTTTCGCCATATTATTTTTTTTGCATTTGAAATAAGCGAGTGCGACACGCTGCTGAATTAAGTTGTTTTGTGCGTTTATTTGTCACAGTGCTAAATTATCTACTTGTATGAAGTCGTGAATTAGTGTTTCATACATTCATATGAAGAAGTTATGCTGGTGTACTTATTAGAAAGTCATTTCCAGAGAGCAAAGAATTTTTGAAGCTCTTTTAGACATGCAAGCCTTGAGAAAGGTTGCAGAGAACTTTAGAGTTCTGATTTTTCCTCTAGTTCTAATTTTTGAAGCAAAATGTGTATATATACGGAGCGTCATTCGCTTATGTATGCATTTAGCCTGCATGTATAGGCCTACAAGTAACGTAGTTATAGCAGTCCGCCTGGGAGTAAAGTACATTCTTTGACTGGAAGATTGATTTCGTAAGTGCTCCTATTGATGTTTCACTTGTTTGATCTGTTTTATATCTATTTCATTTTTAATTTTATTTACCTGATGTGGAGGCGCAAGTGGAACCTACTGCTCGACCCACGAACAAAATAAGTAAAATTTATTATTGCCACAAAGGTGCATTGCATTGGCCAACGCTGATTTTTTTGAGGTTTCTTTTGATCACGTGTTGGCTTTTTGTTGTATATTATTACTCTAGCCTCATAGAATTGTCAGGGCGACACCCTTTGTATTCATGCCAGCATCTTTAAACTTCCAAATTCTGCTTTTACCACTAAACGTTTGTCAATTAAACGTGCTGCTTTTAAAAATATTTGCAAAAAAAACTTGCTTTAATCATTTTTTCAATGGTACTACAAGTATCCATATTTCAAATCACAATCAATTGTCCATACCATTACAAAGCTCAATTAATCACGTGCTTTAGATTACTGTTAGCAATTTGTTTTCAAGCCCTAACTGATCTTAATAATTTTAGGAAAAAGATCTTATTATCGATGGAATGAAAGCAACCAAAAAATTCTTCATCAGCATTCTAAAAAAGTGATTGAAGACACTAGTGAAAAAGCCACTTAAGGTGCATTAACCGGTACGTTTCAATTTTTATAGTTTTGATTCTCTCTCTCTCTCTCTCTCTGTCTCTCTCTTCTTTTCCCACATATCCAACTGCTGCTTTAATGAGTGGCAATGTTTATTCTAACCCAGAGCCAAATCGCATCTATTCTTATTCTTTCCGACTTGCTAATGTGACCAGTGGGGCAAATCGATATAATGCATAAATCGTTGGGTTTACCTAAGATGCTCCAATCTTTTGGTGTCTGTCTTTAATTCTGACAGCCCGTCTCTTGGCACTGTCATCGCTGTGCTAACCCACCACCTATCAACTTGGAGTATACCTCCACTGTAAATTGTCATCTTAGATATCAATTCCATTTTTTTCTGTGAATTCAAACTCCACAAACTACAACCTTTTGAGCACTCTTGCAATGAGCTCCTCCACCACTCGCCCACAAACCCATTCTACCTCCCAAGATTAAGACTTACCCCTTTTCGACTCGGAAAGATCTCCTCCCCTGCTCCTCACCGTCAACTTTAAATCAGCTAACCTTCCTATGTATTGCTCTTGTTTGGCACCTGAAACCCCTCCTGCTATGTTGATTTTCCACTGACACCTTTGTCATTTTGCACCGGAACGTGAGCAGACTGCATGCTAGGGAAGTTGATGAATTGCATTTTGTCAATTTGTACTCTTCAGACATTATATATATCCAAGAATCAAACTTCAATGCTTTTCAACCTTCATAATTTCTGAATACATTTTCTTTAAGTATGATCATACCTGTTTCCGGTATTGCAACTTGGCTCCCAATGATTGCCAAATTGGTGTTGGAGTCATTACGTTTGTTAGGCAGGGTCTTTTCGCTTCTCAGCTCTTCATTGACATTCTCTGTTCCCTGGACCCCAATTCTAGATTATGAAGTGTCATCACTCACAAACACATGTCTCAATTCTTCACCCCTCTCTTTTATTTATGTTTTATGCTTCTACCATTTGTCTCTCATGCCAAGATACTAGATCTGACTCTTTCTTCCTATCCACTTTTCCAATCAGTAAAGACCTTTTCATTTTTGGACACTTCTACTGTCACTATCCTCTCTCGGATTATACCAGTCTCACATCTTTTGAAATTCGCATTTTCTTTTGCTCTCTTTCCTTGGCCACTGTTTTCAATTGCTGCTGCCTCCTTGTTCTTTTAAACTGGCCCAGGCAGAATTGCATACCTTATGGTAAAACATTTAACTTCCTCAGGTATCTCTTTGCTCCTACACCAATATATTTTGGACTTCCCAGGCTTTTCCGTCAACCTCCAAAATTTCTTACATCACTCCCATCCACAAGTCAAGTAAACCTCTGAACTCTTCTACTTAATCGGTTGCTATGGCCTTTTTCGACTTCGCTACAGTAGTCACTGCCTTCTTTTAGAATCCTCTCTCCGTAAAATTGGCAAAAGTGAGACTCTCTCATGCAGAGCTTGCGATCATCCTACCCAGAATATTTTCTTTCATTCACTACTGTCTTGCCTAAAACTCTCTTCGACTTGGTTTTTTTCTGGACTACTTAAATCATGCTCTTTTGTCCGAGGCCCTGGGATATTGCCGAAGTCCAGAAACTCCATGGTTTACTGCCATGCCTCGATTTCGAGAAAGGGATTGGAAAATTATCATTATCATCTCATTAATGTATTGAATATTTACAGGATTTTCGGAAATAAAAGAGTTTTTAAAACTTCATCCTCAAATTTCTGCGGACGTACGGACGGTGCATAATAAATTATTCACTGATCGGCTGAAGTATCGGAAGCAATTTGAACAAAATATTACTGCTTTGAAGTCATGATTTTTTAATTGTAGTTTTGTATTTTGTAATAAATGCTTGTTGTATTGGCTACAATGTAGAAATGTTTCATTCATGTTGAGCGTATTAAGTTGTGGTAGCGATAAAGCTACCGCAAAACGTGCAAAACAAACGCCAATGTGAAAAAGGACTAGCAATAAAAAGTAATTAAAGCAAATAATTTCTAACACACGTAATATATGCTTATTGTATTGAATACAATGTAGCAATGTTTTCTTCATGTTAAGCGAAGCGATAAACTTTGGTGTCCAAAACAATAACACTGGTCAACAAAAAAATAGTTTTTTTTTAAACGAGAACAAGAACACTCATTTCTTTGTAACATCGAGGCGCTGATTCCGAATCTGGCATTAGTTTTCTTCTAGCACATCAGGATTTTGAGATATGAGGGGCATGGTGTGTGAGATTGTGTGTATTTTGTATCCCATAAATGACAATATCCCTGCCATTATCATGGCTGTTGTTCAGGTTTTAACATAGGCTACTAACCACATTAGCATGCTGTTATACCTAATTCAACAAATTTGAAAAAAAGATCTAACAAAAAAGATTAAACAAGTTTAATGTACCGGTGTGGTTGTTTACCAACAGAATGAAGATCAGACAATGGGCAAACTTTTTTTTGTTAATTGTAGTCTTGAAAAGGACTGTTTATTGGAAGCCTTTAAACAGCTGTATTTGGGTGATTTTCAAATAGTCTTTTTGGGGTAGCTTCTACAAAACTGTTTTTCAGAATAACACATGTGAAAAATGTTGATCGCAATCTGGGTACCACTTAATTCTGCAATCTAATACTAGTTCAAATGAGGAAAACTTAAAAATATTTGACATATGATTTCCGTTTGTATGGATGGTTTGCATCATCACGATACAACATCCAGCAATAATCACCCATCATACCCTCATTCCAAACTTCTTAATACCTTTCTTCCATAGCTTGGATATCTTGGTGAAATCTTTCATCTTTCACTAACTGCTCCAAGATTTTCAGTAAAAAAGTCGAGGTGTGAATGAAGAAAATCAATCTTTAAGGACATGCGACACCCCATCTCTTTGTATGTCGCAAGCAACTCTGCAACGCCTTCTTGATACGAATTTGACTTGACATTTCCCAAAAAAATAGAGCAAATCCATTTAAATGCATGCCAAGCTCGTAGTTCCAATGTATTTAATGTTTTTTTCACACTCTGGGTCTTCAAAAACTTTCCAAATTTGTGGACCAACAAAGATTCCTTCTTTCAACTTGGCTAGGCTTAGCTTGGGAAACTTTTTACAGAGCAATTCAAAACCATTCGAATTCTGTTTTGCCATAGCTTTCACAAAGTTCTTCATTAATCCTAGCTTGATATGCAATGGTGGCATTAAAACTTTATCGGGATTTACTAAAGCGATGTGTTGGATATTTTTCACTCTAGGTGCATATGAATTCCTTTTCGGCCATTCTTTTGTTTCATGGTGCTGTGCAGTGGCGTGACTATCCCACAAACATAAAAAGCAACAGTGTTTTGTAAAACCTCCTTGCAATCCCATCAAAATTCCAATTACTCTAAGGTCCCCACATAAGCTCTATTGGTAGTCAGAATAGTGAATCGCATTCAACAAAATTTCAATGCTGTCATAAGATTCTTTTAACTGGGCAGAGTGTGCAATAGGGATGGAGGGTTTTTTATTTCCAATGTGTAGAAGAACTGCCTTCAAGCTTCTCTTTGAGGAATCAATAAAAAGCCTCCATTCGTTCACAATGTGAACTATACCCAGAGTTTGAAACAGCTCTTCAATATCATGGCAGTAACAAAGAGATCCCTCAACTTTGAAGACCAAAGATAAGTCCCAATTGCGCTTCCTGTAGTAACTTACTTTGACATCTTTTTCAACCATATTTCGTTCTTTTAACCTTGATGCAAGGAGCTCCGCCTTTTTCTTAGAAAGACATAAATCTCTAATTAAGTCATTTAGATGTTTTTGTGAAAATAAGATGGGATCTTCTGTGGTATCAGAATCTGTGTAGTTAGAAGAAATTAATTCGTCAGGGTTGTGTTCATCAGTACTGCTATTAGTAGTATCAAGTCCATGTAGCGGAGGTACTGGTGGTGGCATTGTATCATCATGAGGAACTGGGGTCCTTGCTGAATCCAAATTGGGATATGTTATTTTGTCTCTCTGTTTAAAGGAAAAACCCTTTGTTTTGGTAAGACAAAAATACCAATCTTGACAGTGATCTTTGGGTTCACGCCAAATCATTGGGACGGAAAACGGCATAGAAGGAGGCCGTTTATTTAGCCAGTTGTGCAAGCCTAAGCAGCATATTTTGCATAGTTTATGCAGTGCCCAGGTCTTATCTTGGTCGCCTGATGGGCAACCAAAATATGCCGCATACATCTTCTTGATATCACGAGTGATATTTCTTTGCTGATTTTTGCTTGTAAACTTTCCACAAACAAAGCAAAATCGATCTGGATGGTTTAAGCAGTTTCTAGGCATTATGAATATGCCTATATTTAGAAATTACTTGTAGAAATACTATAATGTACATTACTATTTTACACCTGCAGAAATAACTAATTTATTTGATACAACATATTGCCATATACTGTTAATATAATTCCCTCAGTTCCGCCTGGTATGTTCCTACATTTTTCACTCTCTACACTTACTTTAGACTACTTAAATAAACTTGCAAAAATATCCTTCCATCCTTTCCTTGTCATTCAGAGCTTGCACTTAGGTTGTTTTACCACTTAAGAATGTTATTCTGTGACGTCATCATGCAATGTTCTATTGTATTTGGACTGTAAAATGCTTAACAACAAAAGTGGATTTAAAATTATATAAACCGAAATATCTCAACAATCAGATGTGCTAGAGAAAAAGTAAAATAATTTTTGGAATCTGCATTTAAGATGGGCTCATCAGAATCTTCATTTAAAATTTGCTGTTGACCAGTGTAATCAATATAAAAAAATTACTAGCAATGAAACGTAAAAAGAATCAGATGTGCTAGAGAAAAAGTAAAATAATTTTTGGGATCTGCATCACAAATACTTTAAGATAGGCTCATCAGAATCTTTGTTTAAAATTTGCTGTTGACCAGTGTAATCATAAGAAAATTACTAGCAATGAAACGTAAACAAATAAAATTATTTCTTATTTGGGTAAGTACTTGAATACAGTCAGCTATAAAAGTCGACTATACTAAAAATAGGTAAAAGTGTAGTCTCCCCCTATAGAATTTTAAAATATTTGAGCTTATGATTATTTTATATAAACTAACTCGTAAAATTTGGATTGATTTGTGGCTAAACTAAAAGCACGTATTGAGGGGTCCTCTTAACATGGCATATTAAGATATTCAAGCTTATAGTTATTCTATGTCAATTTAAACTCATAAAATATGATTTCAATTGTCGATTAAACTAAAAATATGTTAGATGTACTCTCAATACAGAATTTCAAAATATTTAAACTCATAATCATTCCATGTCAGTTTATACTAGTAAAATATGGTTTTAATTGTCGACTAAAACCAAAACATGTCTTGAGGGGTCCTCTTAACATTGCATTTTGGACCAGAGTGTATATTGAAGCTTACTATTATATGTCGATTTAAACCCGTAAAATATAGTTTCAATTGTTGATTAAACTAAAAATATGTTAGATGTTCTCTCAATACAGAATTTCAAAATATTTAAACTCATAATCATTCCATGTCAGTTTATATATGGTTTTAATTGTCGACTAAAACCAAAACATGTCTTGAGGGGTCCTCTTAACATTGCATTTTGGACCAGAGTGTATATTGAAGCTTACTATTATACAGTATGTCAACTTAAACCCGTAAAATATAGTTTCAATTGTCGACTGAACTAAACGTATTTTAAGGTGTTCTCTTTAACATAATATTTATTAGAGCTTATTACTATTTTTTGTCAACTTAAACTCGTAAAATATGGTTTTGGTTGTCGACTTTACTAGAAATATGTTTTCAAAATGTTGTCTTAGCCTAGTATTTTAGAGTAGAGAATATATTGGAGTCTATAAATAAACTTTGTCGACTTAAACTGATACACTATTGTTTCAATTGATGACCAAACTAGGAAATATGTGTCTTAAGGTGTTTTCTTAGCATAGTATTGCAATGCATATTGTGTGCTGTGCATCGACAAAACAAATTCGAGGTACATTGGGATAACAAAAGTCCACTAAACTGTACAATGTTTGCGTGTTCTTTTAACAGAGCATTTAAAGAAGGGGTTCTAATGCAGAGGGATGTTGATGGTTTAATTTGAAAGTGGGGAACAAGTTTTGTTTGCATAATTAGGAGTGGATACATTTTAAAAGTGCAAGAACCTCTGATATAGGGTTTTTAAACATATCATGGCTATTCTGACTTCAATATTAATAGTTATGTATCTTCACTTAATAATTAAACCGCACTTTTTGTGATTTCAAGCAAGCATTGCTCAAATTGAAGTAATTTTATATTTCTTAAATGTCATGCTTTGCAGGTTTACTGCAATGCTCAGGTGATTTCTTAAGTAGTTTTTGACCCCACTTTGATATGTGTCCGAGGGCGCCGAAAACCATTGAGGGAGTTTGTGTCAGCATATATATAATGAACTCCATCATACACCAGAAAATTGTAGTAATAACCAAAAAAAATTGCTGCAAGCAGGTATTGCAATAAAGCCGCTTTTTATGCCCTTGTCAAAATTGTTATATAGGTCTGATTACTTCCAGCCTAATCAAATCTGAATAAAATTCAAAAAATTGTAGCCAACAAGTACTAATTGTGAGCCAATAAGCTGTCAAAGTACTTCAACAAAAAAATAAAAAAGAAATTACAATACAATTAAGCTATTTTGTTAACCAAGTATATGTAGACCTAATCCGAAAAAAAAATTATTGAGTGTCAACCAAACTGTCAATTTAGCGTTAGAAAAAGTGAAAACTTTAAGGCGACACTAAACTATATTGTTAGTAGCTTCAAATTTACGTAAAATCTTTTCAATTATGTGAAAAATACAATTTTTTGAGCTTATGTGCTGAGTCTGAAGCTGCTGCAGCTTTAACAAAGTGGTGTCGACCTAACCCAGAATTTTATAGCATGTCTCCTTAACCGAGAATTTATGCTTATATATATACGTAGTCGGTCGATTTGGCAGTAGAGAGCTCAATGATAGAATCAGAGCAATACAATAAAATGAAATTTACTCCAGTTAAAAACATCTCAACAGTCTGTTTCACCTAAGGCGGCTCGTCAGGAGGTAGTTCTTATTCAAATAGAATTCTATTTGAATAGAATAAATAGAATTGAATAGAATAGAATAAATAAATAGAATTCTATTTGAATAAGAACTACCTCCTGACGAACCGCCTTAGGTGAAACAGACTGTTGAGGTGTTTTTAACTGGAATAAATTTCATTATATATATATATATATATATATATATATACTCAATCTCCGAACGGCTGCCGTTTCTGCCTTTGTGGCATCATCAGCGGAGCACAGAGCGTTCTGGCATGCACTACCAACCAAGAGGTTAATATGTGCCAGAAAGATCGTTTTGTTTGTGGTATGTAACGATTTCTCCACACTGCATCGCAAAGAGCTCAAACTGTGCAAGCAGTGAGCAACGCATAGTTGCAGCGCAATACGATACTGCCAGATAGAGAGCTCAATCTGTACTGCACCAAGGCCCAATACAGAGAGCATAATACTCAATCTCCGAACGGCTGCCGTTTCTGCCTTTGTGGTGTCATCAGTGGAGCACAGAGCTTTCTGGCATGCACTACCAACCGAGAGGTTAATATGTGCCCGAAAAATCGTTTCGTTTGTGGTACGTAATGATTTCTCCACACCACATCGCAAAGAGTTATATATATATACATACAGGGTGGAGAAGCAAAATTTACAATAAACTTTAAGTTGCTTTTTTTCAGTAAGAATTGCATCACTTGTTTTAAAAGCTTACGTATGTTGATGTCATAACTATATCTGCCATTATTATCTATATCTTTTCAGAAATGGCTAACCTTGTGAGTAATCAGGAGAGCAAACGTCAAAGAACGTGTGATTTGCTGCATGCATTCGTCTCACCAAAGCAGATTTCAAGAATAGTGGGAAAGTGTCCGAAAAAACTGTTTACAATGTAAAAAAGAAAATGGTTGTGAGTAAAGCTATTACTAGAAAAACTGGAAGTGGAGAAAGTAACAAAAAACGTACCAAAACATTTATCAAAACTCTCAAATCGTTTTGGAACATGCTACCAATAGAACATCGCACAGCAACATTGACTTTCTCAAAGATACTATTGAACAAGAATGGAATAAGTTGTCTCTCAAATATTTTGAAGAACACATGTGCAAGTTTCAGGAGACGTGTGAATGCAGTTATTGAAAAAGAAGGAAGACACATAGAATAAAAACATTTTCTTTTAAGTATTTTCTTGTGGCAAATAAAATGTCTTAACTTTCTATAACGTAATTATTCATATGCTGATGTTAAAATCTTGTAAAATATTGTAAATTTTGCTTCCCCACCCTGTATATATATAAATATTTTTAAACACTTCCCATCATCAGGTGGCAACTGAAATAAAAATATAAAACTTAACACTGCATAACTGCTAATGAAACTCTGTTAATTCAAACGATGCATCCATATACAAGTCAGATGGTAATTACAAGCTGCTTGACAAGTGAGGTCTTTACAAGGCGGAATAAAAGGGTAACTACATGTGTAGCATCTGAACTATGTGCCAGAGGTTGATACGGTGGTAAACAAGTTACAACAACAGCAAAGTGACAGGTCAAAGGTGGAGCGGGTGCAAACCTAAAATGGATCAACTAACAATTACATGAACAGCAGCATTTAATTTAATTTAAAATATGGCATTGAGACAAATTTTTCAGTTTGAATTTATTAGGGTGTTGACATTTGCTGTTGAGTTCTGATCGTTTGTTGAGTGTTTTTGAGGAATCTGCTTGAAGAACGTGAAACTTCTCTGTGAAAGAGGTTGCAGGTTTTTATGCTGGGTTGGTATGGTGCAGGGTGTGCCATAATGCTCCATTTAATGCTGAGGTTCATCAGCATTTTTTGCTTGCCAAACTGCTTTTGATAGTTCAATTGACTTATTTTTGTGATGGTATTTAAAGCTTGGATTATGGTTGTAGAAACAGGCTTTGAGCTCTGTCTCACTACAGCCATAATAATGCTTTGCAGCACCTCCTCATGTTATTGCTGCTTTATACATAATGGAGCTGTGGCGACATCTTTCTTCCAGTGGGCAATTTGCTTTATTCCTTCAATTACATGGTGGTATAGTAAGATTGGGTTTAGCTCTGTTATCTGATAAAGTTTTGTTGTGACTGGATATAATTAAAGCCATATTAGGCACACGGCTATAGCTCAATTTGAAGTTTTTATTGCAGATTTTATACAGACAATGGGTAGGTGGGAAATTTTTGTAAGCAGTCGGAAGAACTTATGTCTGATGTTAGTTTTTACATGCTTGATCTGAGTTTTTCAATTGATAATGGTTTGTTTTTTAGAATAGAATTTGTTTATTTATAGGTAATAATTTCATACTTAAGAGATACAAAAATGACACTATTTTTGCTGCACCCTTTATTATAATGGCAACTAGGAACATTATAACTGATCTGCAGATGAATTCAAGTACCTTGGTTGTACAGTCATGTGGCAGGCTTGAGTACTCTTAAATGCAAAGACATTTTTTAATGTGTAGCAAAGAGAAACGAAATAGCAAGTTTTATGCTGGTACCAAGGACCATATGCACAGCCAGTTGGAGGCTTTAAGTTATACATGGTGCAGCAAAAGTGATGCTATTTTGAATTTTTTAGTATGAAATTATTTATTTATAAAAAAGCAAATTCTATACCACAAAAGAAACAATTATTAATTAGAAAAACTCAGATACAACAACAGTGAGTTTCTAAAATAAAGAGGAAATCAAGCAGAAACTAGAAAACTCAAATAAAAAAAGGGCATTACTTTTTTCGCACCTGGTATATATAGTTACATTTAAGTAACTATCTAACTGACTACCTAGCTATTGAAGATCACAATCTTTTAAAATAAACGATTTATATTTTTGCAACAGTTATTTTGCTTAAAGGCTCATCAGGCGTGTATAAGATCTTATTCTAGTAGAATTCTACTTGATATCAAAGTCACTTTCTCTCATATTTAGATATGTCTATATACTCAATGTTCAAACTGCAGCCATTTCTGCCTTTGTGTCATCATCAGCAGAGCACAAAGCTTTCTGGTGCACACTACCAACCCACATGTCATATAGTGTTAGAAAACCTATTGTTTTTGGTATGCAACAACTTCTTCACATTGTAATGCTGAGTGCTCAAACTGCACAAGCAGTGAGCTACACATAAGTCTAAATAATATACACACATATATATTTTTATTAGCAGAAATACAACAGCCTGCTTCCCCGTTAAGGCTCCTCTGGTACTTCTGCAAAAAATAAAAAATGAACCCAAACCCAATTAAAAATACATTATTACTTTTGGTTGTTTGAGGGGAATAAGCAAAAGTAGTATGGTAGCCAACTAAAACCTATAACACTAAGTGAAAACTAATACTGAAAAATAATCTTTTTTGCTGGTTTTCCTACGAACAGCAATCTCATCTGGGTAACTAAGAACTGTTAAGGTTAGTATGAGAGTTATAGTGACGTAACAATGGGAACAGGTACACACTGTTCTAAATAACATTTATATATACTGTTCTATATAAATAATATAAGTATATATTGTTCTCAATAACATTTCTGGACCAAAAATGACCGCACTCGAAAACAACTGATCAAGCTATTTCAGGATTATGATATGAAAATATTTGTGGAATTAAACTTTGCTCTGACCGACTTTTTGGATCCAACTTTGAACCTTAAAACTGGAAAATTTTGTTCATATAGAAAACCGTACAGCAATCCACTTTACATAAACAACAATTCCAACCACCCTTCAATACAAAAACAAATTCAATCTATGGTCAATGATCGCCTTACCCAACTCTCATCATCTAAGGATGAGTTTGATAGAGTGGCTCTGATGTAAAATAAAGCTCTCCATGAAAGCAGATATAAAATTTACTTAAAATACTGAAAAGAAGTAAAAGCAACAAAGACAATCAGCAACAGAAGAAGAAACATAGTTTGGTTCAACCCTCCATATAGTGAAGATGTTGAAACAAATATTGGCCATGAATTCTTAAACCTAATCCTGAAGCATTTCTTTAAACATCACTGGCTCTACAAGATATGCAATAAAAGCAATATTAAAATTAGTTATAGCGGTATGCCAAATATATCTGCGGTCATCTTGCACCACAACAAAAAGCTTCTTTCCACCTTGCCAAAGGCTGATAGAACTCCCACGGCCGATCCAAAATGTAATTGCAGGACAGAAACCACTTGCCTACTTAATGGCAAATGCAAACAGAAGTCGATTGTATATAAAGCAGAAATATGTTCTAACAATACTACCAAATTATATTATGGATCCTGTTCTACTGACGTAAAAACAAGATGTAGTAATCACAAACATTCATTTACCCACCATAATAAAGTAACACAATTGAGCTATCAAAAGTAGTCTGGCAAGCAAAGGATAATGGTGTTGAAGCATCTATGAAATAGTACATTGTTTCTGCAACACCATCATATAATTACAGAGGGAGCAAATACAACCTGTGCTTGGCTATAAAGCTTGCCATCTTAAGCGACGACAGAAAAGTAATGCTCAAACGATCTGAAATAGTGAATACATGCTGCCACAGGAAGAAGTTTAGATTAAAAAGTATCAGATTTGATGGTGCATTCGTTTATATATTTGTTTCATTACTTTTGCCGTTTTTCTTTATTCTTTCTTTTTTGTCTATTTTTCAAACTTACCATTTATCATATTAAGTATATACCCGTTCCCATTGTTACGTCACTATAACTCTCATACTAACCTTAACAGTTCTTAGTTACCCAGATGAGATTGCTGTTCGTAGGAAAACCAGCAAAAAAGATTATTTTTCAGTATTAGTTTTCACTTAGTGTTATAGGTTTCAGTTGGCTACTATACTACTTTTGCTTATTCCCCTCAAACAACCAAAAGTAATAATGCATTTTTAATTGGGTTTGGGTTCATTTTTTATTTTTTGCAGAAGTACCAGAGGAGCCTTAACGACGAAACAGACTGTTGTATTTCTGCTAATAAAAATTTTTTATTTATTTATCATATTTATCCTCCATTCATGAGAAAGCAAATTGTATCGCTATGTTTTGGACGGTATGACTGCACTTGGTTTGGAGTTGCTATTTCTGAGGTGTCTGGGCCACCTGTCTTCCACATAAAGGTGGGGTGTCTTGTTAAGTGCCGTGCCCAAGGACAAAACAACTGAATGCCGGCTTGTTCTCCAGAACCTCCCAGTCATTTTTACAACTACAGCCAGAGCTTTAAATACCAACAAAAAAGCAATGCTACCAAGCTTTCAAAAGCATTCTGACTTGACAAAATCAATGGGAAAAGCCCCCAAGTCACTTGGAAAATTGTCACATAAACCACCACTTACCAACCAGGGGCAAGGGCTTGCATGCTTGTGTCTCACAGAGAAGTGTGCTATTCTTCAAGCATGTTTTGCTATATCATTGAACAAGAGAACTAAACTGATGGGAAAATGCCGCCACACCAACAAATTTAAATTAAAAAAATTTTTTGTAGTACCAGCACTGTTTTTGATCCTTTCTCTCTCTGAGCTTTGAATTTGGCAATCAACCTTTACCAAAAGTCTTATTACTCAGTACCACCGGCAGCTTAATTGATATGTTTTCTAACTTCTGAGACGAGTCACATTAGTTGCTGAATTTTCAAATGTATTGTACTTATTGGTTAATTTATATATTTTTATGCTGGTTTTTATAGTGTTTTATATGTATCGGGTCATCCCATAAGTTCTGTCCGATTTTTACTTTTTTAACATTGAATGAAACATATTGAATATTTATTATGTGTAATGGAGTTAGATATTATTTTTATGTGTAAATGCATTTAAACTGATTAAATTTTATTTTTACAGAACAGTGAAATTAAAATTTCTTGATTAAAACTCTGCTAACATGGAAGTACCCAGAAATCATTTGAGGCGCTTAATGCTTTATCTGTTCAAGAATGGAAACTCAGCAGCTGAAGCAGCTAAAAACATTCACTCAGTGTATGGAAAGAAATGTGTGAATAAAAGAACTTGCAGAAGATGAAATCTTCACAACTAAATTTTGTAAACCATCTTCTGCAAGTTCTTTCATTCACACATTCCTTTTTATAAACTGAGTACATTTTTCTAGCTGCTTCAGCTGCTGAGTTTCCGTTTTTAAACTTATAAAAGCATTAAGTGCCTCAAATGATTTTTGGATGCTTCCATGTTAGCAGAGTTTTAATCAAGAAATTTTAGTTTTACTGTTCAGTAAAATAAAATTTAAACTGTTTAAATGCATCTAAAGATAGAAATAATATTTAACTCCATTACACACAATAAATCTCTATGGCACATAATAAATTGTCAAAATATGCAATGCTAGGCATTGACTTAAATTTTTCTTACAATGACTTTAATTGAAAAGATGGTCAATATGGGCCTCCATCCTTGAAATGAACCAATCAAAGTCTCTTTTTCCAGGAAGATATGGGCTTAGGAATTTCAGCAATTGATATTTCATCTCATGGCTACCCTTGATTAGAAGAGTCTTTGCCTGTTGACAACTATAAAGAAATGTCTGTAATGTGAAAAAGGTTTAAGCGTGCAGTTTTTCTGTGATATTGAAGTAAGACTTTGCACCATACTTAAATGCACAATTGGTTCATGGACTTGATGCTTGGCTAGGTGACTAATTTCTTGTTTTTCATTGTGATTGAACTTTCAGTGACCATGTAAGATTGGGCAGAGCGAGAAAATAGCAAATCTAAGCTCTTTAAAAATATCATTTGGCATTGCATATTTTGACCTGAATTTTGTATTTTCTTGTTATTCCTGTTTATAAATATTTTTGGTTGAAAATTTGACCACTTAATCAAAACTAACTGCTCATAAGATGTACCAAATTTAATATGTGTGCAAAGCTTAGTTTTTGGGTTATTGATTAAACAGGGCTATCACTATTTTTTGCCCAATTGATATGTGTGTGTGAAAATAATAATGTTAATTTCATACTTAATGTATCTAGTAGCAAATCTAGACATATTCTAAAAACACTACATAAAGAAACCAAACCACTACAAATTGTTTCACCAAAAAAGACTCATCAGGTGGCAACGGAAATTTAAAATGTAAAGTTGAATTAACACTGGTTAAGCTGCTGATACTAGGATACAAGAACTATAAATTGCTAACAGAAATAATAGCACAATGTAAATGTACATATTTTTCATTGTTTAGTAACATTATACAGTAGGTGCCACTTATTATGACCACGGATAATATGAACAGCCACTTATTATGACCAATTTGGTACGGACTGGAATTTCTCCATTAAAAATTCTCTGTTTACTATGAGCAAATTTTGGATAATATGACCAACATTTTCTCCATTTCTCTTATTACAATACAGTATTTTTTCCCACCACACACTTATAACGTCACCTTTTCAACATGCGTGTTTTCTGTACACATACTGCATGTGCACTGTAGTGTGTGTGCTGCGTGTCAAGTCTTAATGATGAAACAATCACATCGCTTTGACGTAGATTTTCTTGGACTCTGACAGCCAGAAAATTAACTTCAGTTTGTATCGCAGTCATACTGTATTCTTTGTTTCAAATTGGCCAAAACCATTTTACAGCTTGAGCAACAAGTCGCTGAAAAGAGCTTGGACAGATGTTGCAGCATCAGAAAAGCTTGAACTTATTGAGCAATTTAAAAAGCTACCCAAGATGAGCGAAAGGAAATCAGGGAAAGTGTTGAAAGTGAAACGTGGATTTATGCCACTTGTGGTTCAAAATGAGGTCTAGGCATGAGCAGAAGTTGCTGAACAATGTGGCAACAACAGAAAACGACATTGCACTGGAAAAAATGAAGATGTGGAAGATCAACTGTATGATTGGTACAAGTTTGCCAAGTTGAGAGGTGTAATGATTAATGGCCCAATTTTGAGGCAGAAGTTGGAGCACTTAGCTCAACAGATTGGCTATGATGACTTATCAGCAACAGAAAGATGGTTTCATCGCTGGAAAGTTTGATATGGATTAGAGTGGCTGGGAAAAGTACAGGGTGAGTCCAAAGAAGCAGATGGGAAAGCGGCAAATGCTTGGACTGAAAACAATGTCGCTGAATTAGTTGAGAAGTATGGTTCAGACAACATCTACAACGCTGATGAGAATAGGATTTTGTTTCCATGCACTGCTTGACTCAATGTATGTTAAAAGAGCAAAAAGCGATTTGAAAGGGGCATAAAAGTGGCTAAAGATCATCTAACTGTGCTAGTGTGCAACAATATGGCAGGCTCAAAATCGCGACTGTTGGTCATTGAAAAATCTAAACAGTCACGGTGTTTTAAAAACATCAAGATATTTCCAACAGAATACAGGTCCTCTCGAAATGCCTGGATGACACTGCAAATCTGGACAAATTGGCTGCAGAACTGGGATCTCCAGCTTTACAAAGAAAATAGGAAAATTCTGCTGCTGGTGGATGATTGCTCTGCACATGCAGATGCTTCACTGAAACAGATCCAACATGACATCACCAATCCAGCCATGTGACATGGGCATAATTAGGGTCTTGAAAGCATATGCACACCACAAAATTTTTTGCAGGGTTATTGAGAAAATAAATGATTCCGTGAAAGGAGACACCAAAATGGCTAATGAAATTTTTGTTTTGGATGCAATGCATTTTCTGGCAACATCGTGGGTGAAAGTTACAGCAGAATGCATTCAAAACTTCTGGGGAAAGGCAAATTTTAAGACCGAAGTTCAGGACAGAGCAGTGGGAAATGCAGAAGATGTTGACATGCCTCCAGCTTCAGCTGACATGACTGAAAATGACTTTTTGCAATGGGTAGACATTGACAACGATGTTGAAATTGCCACAGAAGAAACAATTGAAGAATGAGAACAAGAAATTGTCATGAGGTACACAACACAATCTGAAATTGTTGAAAGTGAATATAAACCAGAGCTCAAAGAACCTGATTCTGTGTCCATACCACAGAATGCTGACATGAGAAAAATGCTTGATCAACTTCACATAGGCTTGAAAACAAAGTGTTTTTATATCAGTGAAAGAGCTTGATACTTTCGCTGGACAAATTTGTGATTTTTTGCAAAAAGATCTTGTTCAGTGGGACATAATCGAGTTTTTCCCATCTGAAACTAACTAACATACATGTGTAACATTTTGAATTTGTTTTGCTGTGCTTTGATGTGTTACTTTGATTAACTGTTACTTGAACTGTTATTTACTTTGTTATACTGCACCATCGCTTGTACGTATTGTCACATACTGTACTTATTTTTACCATCACTTGTACTGTTACAGTACTGTACTTTGTTTTACTGCCAATGTCACAGTATTACTTTGGTTAAACAATAAATTTGATGGTATTTGGACTTGCAGCTTATGGCGTCGATTCGGTGCAGTTATGGCTGCTTTGGTTTTTATGACCACTTGGATATTATGACAAAAATGGTCTAGTCCCAAGGTGGTTATATTAAGCAGCATCTACTGTACTTTTTCAATTTACGTCAAGGCTCTTACAGGCTTCAAAAGCTGTACAAGGGTGATTGCTCGTGTCAAGTTTATTCAATCATGTGCTTGAGCTGGTGTTCTGTTGCATCTCTCGAGGTAGATGAAGCCATCACAATGAGTAAATGCGTGGCCCCATTATCTATCTACCCCATAAAAATGAAGGAATAGTGCTATGTGGGTTTCCTAAAAACACAGCACTCTTTTTCATGTGCTGTGTACTGTGCAAGAAAACTTTGATCATCATTTTTTTTATCATTGTTTTCATCTTTTGTTATGATCGTCAAGGAGATGAAGCTTGAGGTCTACAGTGTGTGCACAGTAGTTAGAATACGAAGTCAAACTTTCACAAAAAATCAATTTTCTCAAAAATGGGCCAACCAATTACAATGAAATTTTAACACATAATAGACTGAGGTATAAAATTGCAATTTATTCAATAAAGTTGCCTTTTGCATCAATCACAGCTTCAATGCGATCTTGGAACCTTGAACAGGCCCTCATGATTTGGACTTTCTTTATGTTCTTGATTCGTTTGATCAATTCATCCTTCGTCTTGCATGGAATCTTGTTAGTGCATCTCTCAATCGTGCCCACACAAAAAAGTTCATTGGATTCAGGTCCAGAGAGTTTGGAGGCCAAACGTCAGGCGGGACAACATCAAATAAATTGTTGTTCAGCTAAAGTTGCGTTTTTCTCGATGTATGGCAGGGTGCCAAGTCCTGTTGCCACACATGTGGTCTTCCAGCAGCCACCTTACGTATCCCGGGCAGTACGTGCATCTCCAATTCCTTCAGGTACTCCATGTTAATCGTCAAGCTCCTCTGGAAGATTACGGCAGCATGACCTGACCTTCAGATGAAACCACTTCAAACACTATCACGGTGGCTGAAAACTTGGTTTGCATGACTTTTGGAACATCCTCAGAGCACGCAGCCAACCAACAGTTGTTTTGATTGTTTGCTGTTTGATCCTGGCAAAAATTTTTCTTGTCAGAGAAGAACCAAATCATGTTACACTGCAGAGGATGTTTGAGTTTGTTGAGAAGTTTTTGACAATGCTTTAATCGCTTCTCCTTGGCCTTGGCTGTCAGTAACTGTTTTGTTTTCTTTTTGTAGGACTTGTACCTCAACTGACACACATCTTCTGACATACATCTTTGTATCAAGGCTTCAGACGTCCTCATGTTTTTGGCAATCACGTGCATCGACTTGCCCGGAACTTTATCAATGGCATTTTTAACATGGTTAATGAATTTGGCAGTTTTGAGGCAGTCAGACCTTCTTTGGTGATCAGATATTTTTGCCACAGCTTCATAGTCACCTCCAGACTTCTTGAGTTGATTTTGGATTTTCCACACCCACGTGGTCTTCAGATCAGAGAAGCTTCATAATCATCTCCAGACTTTTCCAGTTGATTTCTGACTTTCCACATCCATGTGGTTGTCAGATCAAAGAATTTTGCAATGGTAGCATTGTTGTGTCTGGTGCAAATGGCAAGCAACACAGCTTTCCTTTTCCATTCCTGTGGAAAAAGTGAATTCTTTTCTTTGCTCCATTTTTTGGATGATATACGGCACGGAGTAAACTGTCAAAGAAAATAAAATTTTTTGTACACAAATAGCTTGCATGCTCACCGCATGTGTTTTCCTGTGAATTCTAATTGCTGTACGCACCCTGTACTAACTGCAAAGCATATGCTTTTACTACTGCACCACAACACCAGTATCACATTTGTATATACAGGGTGTTGCAGCTAAATTCAGACTAATTTTGACAGAATAGGAAAACTTCAAATAAAACAATTGTCATCAATACATTGACTTGTAATTCATATGGTAGCTTTATTACAACATACATAATCAAATTATTCAATATGGCCACCCTTCTCAATGACGGGCTTGAGGCGATGGCAGAAGGTGGAGCAGGCCTTCTTAACCTCCATTCTGTCCATGTGGTCCATGGCCCCACTATAGCATCCTTTTAGCTCCTGCTTGGCACATGGGTGGTAGTTAACCTTCTCCAAAACACCCCATACATAATAGTCCAATGGGTTAAGGTCAGGGCTGGAGGGTGGCCAGAGGTCCGGCAGCCAGTGGTGGGGTAGTTACTGGTAAAACCAGGCCTGGGTTGTACAGGCCATATGCGCTGGTGCAGAATCTTCTTGAAAGACATATTATGGTTTCTCGCCGGCCACTCCAACCATCCAGGGCTTGACCACTGTTTCCAGGACCTTGATGTAGTCGTTAGCAGCCACCCTGAGGCCATCAGGGAAGAAGTAAAGGGAGCATGACGTCTAAGGATTTGACTTCAGTGACAAACTCAGGGATCCTGATGGCATCAGAATGTTGCTTGCAGATTTTTCTCTCTCTAGTGAAGGTCTCAGGGTCATCACAAGCTTCAAATTGCTTTTTAGTTCTATAAACAAGGTTCTTGTTGTAATTGAAAAAAATCGATAATCTCCTTAGCAGTCCTGCCATCACTGAGGGTCTTGATGATGGCATGCCTTTTCGTTATTTCTTGAGGCATTGTGTTAAACACTCTGAAAAAGCAATGCTGTTTAGTACGAATGTATAGCCTAAGTGAGTATTTTAAGTTTCATGTAAATCAGACAAGTCATCTCAGATATTTATAATTGAAAATGGTCTGAATTTAGCTGCAACTCCTAGTATAAATTATAGTTCAGCATTTTAATTGATTTGAAAGAAGCCATTTGCTCAGCATAGTTTTGAAATTCAAAAAACGGTCTATCTGAAAAGTTTGCAAATGGTATACAACTTTTAATGATTTTTTTGGTTGCTATCAGAAATAAGGGAGCAACTTCTCATTAAACGTCATCAAAACATAAAGTTTTATCAAAATAGTAAAACGTTTGAATCATTTTTCACAGAAAGCTGAATTGTTCTTTAAAATATCAGAAACAGCAGATTTCTATCTGCTGCAATAGAACTTTTGTATGGGACATTTCATGTCAAATGTGCAGATAGTTTTAACATCAATCTCTAAGATTTTGATATTTTCCTGAATGTGTTTACTCTGGTGAAAACAAAATGTGCAAATTTTTGGATCTCTAAGCTATGCCCCTCCCTAAGTCAAAACTTATTTGACAAAATCTGACTCTCCAATTTTGTGAAACCCTATCTTTAGCCCCTCTTGTCCAAGTTTCATAATTTTGATGCCAAATTATTCAGGAAAGAGATTTTTGAAATGACAATATGCATGAAGTCATTTTAACAAAACAGAATAGGATAATGCTTGACCTTAATCTTTAACTTTGCATCCCCAAAAATCAGCAACTTTAAATTGACCAAACTTATTGCTAAATTTTTAACCTATTTATGCACTAAAAACAAGAGTGGGATCTTTATTGAAACAAAAGTTACGGACAGTAATCCTATGTCACAATAATTTGATCTAGACTTTTACAAAATGCCATAAAAGTACAACTGATTGTCACACAGCAGTGCATTTGAGACTTCACATGTGTGCAAAGATCTTTGAACAGTGAAGTAAATTGGTTTGTTCTGCAGAGTGATTATCTGGTTGTTTTGGATGCTAGAAAGTTTATGTTTAATAAGCCTACTATAACGCTGCTCTGCAACAGCCACTTTTTAAACCACATAGCTGAGTGTTAATAGCTTTAAAATAGTTGGATGCTGAAAGAAGTTCATTTTTAAACAAACTGCTGTCTTTCTTTCTTGTGGTGGTATCAGACTTTATATTCTACATTATTCATTGTCAAATAACTGTCAATAATATGCCAAGTTTAAATTACAAAAACTGCAGAATTATTTCTTTTTTTTACTTGAAAATTATTCAGTACTGGTACAGTATTGTTTGAATGAATTAAAACACTGGCTTTTATTAAGCATAAATGGAAATACCTCTGAGTAGAGATTGATTTGTAGTGATTACTGGTTATTTTTACTTAAAAATGTATCACACCAACATTCTAGAATATGTTACAATGTTATGAATACTATTAGGCATCACAACATGTCTTATTGTCCAAAATAACAATGATAAATGCAGCTCGTATTTTAACCTTAGTTGCTGTGGTGTCAACTAGGTATCAACAATGCCAAATTCAACCTTAAGTAAGAGTACCCGCATAGTCAGTTTGCATCAGCATAGTCAGCTTTCACACGAATAGATTGCCCCGAGTCTTTGTGTCAGTATACCATCTGTTAGCTGTATTTAGTAAACAGTTTAAATAAACATATACTGCGACTTCTCAAGGAAAACAAAGTGTGGCAGGAAATTCATAACCACCCCCAGAAATGATGCGTTTCTTGTTAGGTTGAACAAAATTGATGTCCACTCAACAATCAAAATTCGTTATTTCTTTGATAGGTATCAGTGGCCCCACTCCAATTTGAATTACTTATTTTCTTTATGGGTTTTTCACAGTGTGATTTAATGTTTCAAAGAATGTCAAGGAAGAACACCTTCTTTAGTAGAGATGGGAAAACAATTTATCAGAAATGTTAAGACAGTGTACCTTCCGTCAGAAACAAGACAAGTGAAATGAAGAAGCGAGAAAAGTGAAACTGCAGGAAATTGTGGGTGGCCAAAGTAACACTCATGCCTGACTAGTTCATCTGCCCTACCAGTGGCTGGAAGAAACAAGTACAGAACTTATTCCAGCCTGAAAAAGGTGCAAGAGGGTAATTAATTCCCACCAGATAATCCCAACAGAGTTAGAGGAAATGATTGTAAAAAGGGGCAAGTGGCAAGGTTGTAGCAACATTCCAAGAAAATGAAAGACAATTGGCAGGCGTGTTGGTGCTGCAAGTCAGCAGAGAGCTTCCAGAATAGTGAAGGCTTCAGCCACTAAGTGGAGCAAACTAGGCCTATTGTCCCATAGAGCTAGGACACTGTAGCCATCTTACAAAAAAAGCCACAGAGTTAGCAATCCAAATCACAGCATTGTGATTTGGAAAAGATTCAAGATGATCAAGATCAGTGCATTGCAAAAAAGATCAAATTCAAGACATAAGAGGGGAGAGGGAGCTAATTCCATACTGAAAAAATATTTTTATGTAGAAAAGGGTTGATCAAAGAGAACCTCATAGAGAGGAAGAAAACAAAATGAGTAGTAGGTGGATGAAAGAGTCCCTCCAGAAACTTTTGATAAGTCTTGACTTAGCACTGAGTCAGTTTGATAATTCAAATCAAGAAAGAGAACTGCAAATGAAGAGCAAATTTATAGTAGAACAGGCTAAAATAAGTGCAATAATGGGTAATGGAAAAGCCTCAGAAAGAAGCAAAAATGTAATCTAAAAACAGAAGGAGGTGATAATTGTGTGACTGAACTTTCAATTCTCCACAAATCGATTGGTATCTTAACATGGTGTTGTGATTGTTAATTTGTTGGATAAAGTCAAAAAGGTTTTTCTGATAGTTTTAGGAACCCTGAACACTTTCGAGCTTGGAGAAAATTGTACTTGTTATGTGATAAGTTTCCGATAGGGGGGGAACTTTTCTTCCAGGTTTTAAGGAACCAAACAAAAATCCAAAATAATGCTTTATTGAACATAATCAAATTAACATAACAATAATTAACATAAACAATCCACCAAAGCTTTTCGTCCCCTCACGGGGACTTCATCAGGGCTAAACAAAAGAAAAGAGAACAAATTTTTATTCTTAAATTAAATTTTTATATGGTATTAAGATACTAGTCATTGATAATTCAGTTAGTAACGTTTTAGCACTGTACCACTCAATGGAACACTTGTAGGAGCGACTTGGCTCCTTGTGAAAAACCGAGTTTTATGTTAAGGGATGGCTTAAGGCATTTGATTAGGAACGCTTCCATTAGTTCGGTTTCAGTGCTGAAATGGCACTTTTTCAATAATGTGAAGTTTTGCTCT
Source organism: Trididemnum clinides (assembly GCA_963675345.1). Taxonomy (NCBI): domain Eukaryota; kingdom Metazoa; phylum Chordata; class Ascidiacea; order Aplousobranchia; family Didemnidae; genus Trididemnum; species Trididemnum clinides. Next base: position 2,067,758 of record OY776290.1, on the reverse strand, counting down.
GCTGGTATTGTTTCTCTGCAGGCTTTGCACTGATCGCGATGGGATTTGATAGCGGAGTTAGATGAGCTTAAGTTAGTGGAAAGATGGTTTTCAATTCTGACGAATAGTTGTCTAGTCGTCATACCAATGTATGACGTGTTCTTATCCCAAGAACAAGTATATTTATAGACAACATTCGAACAGAAAAGAGCAGGTAAAGGAAATTTAAGGTTACAATAAGAGATTATTTTAAAAGTTTGATAAGCTACTTTTATATCAGTGCTCAGTCTGTCACGAAACAATGCAGCAAGGCATTTACTAAATTTGATGGACGGGGTACCAATATATGGGAGGGTTAAATAAGGACTTAAGTTGGGGGTATTATTGGAAAAATCCGTAGGGGATTGTTGGTTCTGGTTTTTGAATTTAATCTTAAATTTGTCAATTACATTTAGGATGAAAGATGTTGGGTAACCGTTCCGTTTAAATAAAGAGATGATAAGGGTAATTTCGGTTTTCAATAACGAATCATTTGAAGAGTATAAATAAGCACGATGTAATAAGCAATTAATGAGGCCTCGTTTCCAAGATAAAGGTGCTATGCTGTTAAAATGTAGGAGTACACCGGTGAAAGTTGGTTTACGGTATACACAGATATTGAATTCTCTGTCGCAAATCCTTAGTTCGACATCAAGAAATGGTAGTGAGGGGCCTGAAGCCTGCTCACATGTGAAACGAAGGTTAGGGTGCTGGTTATTAAGCACTTCTAAGAACATTTGAACTTCAATTGCGGAATTAAAGATGGCAAACACATCGTCCACATAACGTACATAAAATGATGGATAGAACGAAAGATGTTGATCAAAAATTTTCTTTTCGATCATTCCAAGAAACCAATTGGCTAACGTAGGACCTAAAGGGTTTCCCATAGCTACACCATCAATTTGCGAAAATAATTTACCATTATGAATAAACATACCTTCTGTGCTAAGTTTTAAAAGTTTTTTAAAGATGTTTTGTGTAATTGGTTTCTTGGTTTGAAGAAAAGGTAACTTCGAGGCGACATCATACGAGAATAGTTTATTGGCAATATCATCAATTACAAGATCTACTGGAACGTTAGTAAAGAGGCTAGTAACATTGAAACTCACTAATTTTGCATCGTTGTTAGGCTTGAGTTCTTTAATCCTGTCAATAAAACTTGAAGTTGAAGATAGGGAATAATGATCAGGGATATAAGGTTTGATTAAAGAATCGAGCCATTTAGCTAGGTTATATTCAGGGGTATTAATCATGGAAGTGACTGGTCTAAGGGGACATCTGGTTTTATGAATTTTTGCTTTACCATAAAGATGGCCGGGTACACTGCCTGACGGTAATAGGTTTAAATAGGTGAGGGGGTCAACAATTGGTTTAATGTATGTTGTAAGGTAATACTTAACACTGTTAGCTTTTTTAATCCAAGGGGCAGACTTACATTCTTCGAGTGAATTATTGCCAAGACTAAAGTTGATTTCTTTGAATAAATTCAAATTTCTTTGAATAAATTTGTGTACATTATTTGTGATTGCAGTACTGTACTGTTAACCCCTCAGTGATAGTATGGGATTGTGTTCAGAATAGACAAAACAGAAAACATTTCTAATTTTCCGTGTTCTTTATCCTTCAGTTTTCAGAAGAGTAAGCGTTCATGAATATTGATGTGCATGAATATGTGTCAAAAAGTAAGCGTTTGTGTACTGTATATCTGTATTAACCCAAAGGTGCTGGGAATTCTATAGTGTCGTCACTAGGCGGTTTTTTACTTATCGTGGTGGGGTCTGGAAAACATTAACTCTGATAAGCAAGGGAAGTACTACTTTGTCATAATGCTAAATGATAGCAAAATGCTGTCAGATGTTATTTCAACCACAAAAGCTTCATCTGTAGTTAGCATAAATCTTACCTGGGTAGCTGTTTTTATTTAGATTTACATCAAATATTTTAACCTGTGTAGTGGGTCAGTGATGGAAAGTCTACCATGCACTCTACAACCAATTTTTGTTCAGAAAACATCTTCCTATTTTTTGTGATTTTGTGGGTTGCTACAAAGTTGGCCTTTATTGCTGTTGCCATGGACGTATGAATCTTGGTGTGTAATTTGTTGCTTTGGAAATTCATTTAGAAAAGTTTTGATATCTGCCTCCTTTTACTTCTTTTTCATTTAGGACTTTTTGCTGTGTTTTGTAATGTAGTAATGGCTTACATTATAATCTTAAAGCATGCAAACTGTGGTTTATTTGAAGAGTTGGATAAAAGGCAACTGACCGCCAAAGCAAGTTACAGAAGACAAAATCTATGAAAAACATTTAGACTACAAGTCCTTGAAACAGATCATGAAGGCCAAAATTGGCAACTTGCTTATTTTTTAGAAGTTTATCTTTCCTAAAAATGTTCACAATTTAGAGGAAAGGGCAAAAACAACAAATTAGACTTGCTATCTACAGAAACATTGAGAAATCAAAGGGCTACTGTGATCAAAATGAGCCAAACAATTACTTTTAAGAAACTGATTTTCAAAAAACAATAGCTAATCGAGCTGAGAAAATTTCAAGTGACAATATGTCAGATTAGCATTGAAAACCATCATGCATGAACGAGATCTCAGTGCACTGTCTTACTCATTGTATTAATATTTAGAATTGATTGGAGAATAACTCATTTAGAACCAAGATCAAACCCTCAGTCGAGATGTTAGTTTTTAAAAAAATTAGTTATATGTTATCAACATTAAGCAGCATTAGTAAAAAATAACTTTGGGTGAGATTTCAACCTATAATCTGCACTAGCTTCTCTGGGTTTGAACCCAGGCTTTTGGTAATGGGATGTTTTTACCAGAAACAATGTCTTAACTTTGCCATCAAAGCATGTTGATTAGCTGTGTGAATTTTGGTACATGAATGCTGAGGTTTTATGCTTGATGCCCAATAGTGCTGGGATTAATTGTGCCCTCAAATAGTGTGCTATTTTCAAGTGACAATATGCCAGATCAAGGAAGGAGATTATCATGGTATGAGCAAGGGATCTCAGTGCACTTCTATTGGTATTAAGGGGCCAACGGGAGCCTAATTCATGTAGAACCAAGATCAAACCCTTGATCAAGATCTTAGTTTTGAGGAAAATCAGTTACATGTCAAGACCTAAAAAACAGCATCAGTAAAAATCAACTTCAGGGGGGTTCAAATGTAGAGGCTAACAAAGAGGTGCAAAATTTTTCTTGAAGTAAAGGCCACATTAGCACCATTTATTTCCTGAAAAGGTTGCAAATAATAAATATGCAAGTTCCAATATATTAGTTATTTTGCAGGTATTGGTCACATAATTACATTTGTAATTTGCTTAAAAATGTGAAACATTAAAAAAACGTAAGAAAAATTTTTTATTATTTAATTTTTTAATCATTTTATGACTTCTCTGAGATCGCTTTTGTTGAACCAGCATTAGCATATTTGATTCTAGAGTGAGTGTTTTGAGCTTGAATGGTTTTCAAGTTGTTCATCTCTCATCTGAGCTCATACAAGCATTCTTGATTTGCCTTACGTAAGAGAATGTTGATTTGCAAACAGATGCCATGGAGAAACACGACATTAATTCTTGCGCATGTTCATGGAGGTGGAGATGCTCTGCTGCTCACTTCCAAATTTTTGCGGAATCTTTTTTATTATTGAATTGTGATTTAGTAATGTTATCTTCAGGAAATTCAATAAACTCCCTTTGAAATCCTTTCCTTCATTACCTTTTTTAACCTGCAAAAATGATTTAACAAAAGCTTTGACTTTTCAATTAGAGATGGAAAAAAGACTTCTACCTAAATGCCTGAATTTCTTGCCTCATATCATGAATAGATTTATTTTTATTATGCATCAAAACATTTCACTGATTTTACTTACATTTAACTCATTTTTCAAAAAGTCAGCATCTTAGAGAAAAGTAACATCTGGTAATTTATGATTTTGATGGTTCTCACAATAGAGGTTAATTATTTTTTCATTTTCTCGCAATAAGACAAAATTTTCACTAAGACTTGACCCTGTGATGACCAGTGCACTTTAGAATGGCAGGGCAAATTGACACTGATGATCTCATCATCAGCCTGAGCATGGGTCAGAACTGGTGATGCCTCATAGCATTTGTTTGGATAAAGTCTACTATACCCACAAACTTTTTCAAAGTGTTGTTGTAAATGACGGATTTAGCACAGAGGTTTTCCTTATGTAAAATGCAATGAAACAAAATAAGAGCGTTATTCAAGATTTTAAAGCACTCTTGACTTATAGATTAATTAAAATTGATTGCTATAGTGGAATATTTTAATATTGAGTTGTTTGGTGTGGAGCACTGTATAAATCTAGCTGGAATAGTATCATTATTATCAGACTTTAAAACTGTTTTCATAAACATATTTTATAATGTTGGTCATCTTCTGTATAAAATGTGTTAAATATTTTTGTTGTAAACCCTCTGTTGTGTTTTGTGTAACTTTGCTAGATTTAACAGTTTATTTTTACTGACACATGTAAAGTAGTAGTGTAGTGAAACGGCACTAGAGTTAACTACTTCTGTATGTAAAGTAGTAGTGAACGGCACTAAAGTTTGTTTAGTTAAAAATGAAATTGTTATTTTTGGATTTATGTGACAGGGTCCCCACAGTCTTGGAAAATCCTGGAAAAAAACTTTCCTGGAAAGTCGTGGAAAATTTGTTAAAAATTAAAAGTCATGAAATTTTGCTGAGAGCTGAAAGAAAAAATTTTTTCTAAAAGTTATTAGTAATACCAGTAGCAGTAGCTTAGCAAATACAATCGGTTTTGATACCTTCATTGATTTTTTGAATTTTAGTAGGATAATGTATGATATTTATTTGTGTGACAAGTGAAGTGGTGTGGCAATGTGATATGCCAAGTCAGCTCAACATTTTTTACAGCTCAACAAGTTCAACATTTTCAAAGTTATAGCTATAAACCTACTTTGTAGTATCAAGATCTGTCACTTACCTATCTCCAAAAAATCAAATATCTTTACATTCTGCAATATATTATTTAATTTTATTAAAGGTAAATATCTTTGTGATATGCACCTTTATCTTGCTTTTTGGATACAATGTAACTACTGTAGGCAAAAAATATTTTTTCTTTATTTCATGATTTAAGAGTAGATCATGCAGCAACAGCAATGTGTTGTTGATGCAATTTTGTGTTTTTATTAGCTGAAAATTCAAAAGATAACCATTACCTAAAGCCTAATCTAAAACTTTACTGCTAACAAAGGAGCCTTAATCTAAAACCAAAACCAATCTTGCTTCTGAGGAGGGCACAATTTTCTAACTCTACAAGAAGGACAATTGCCAAATCTTTTTCTCTTATATACAAATATTTACAAAATAACTTGATGTATCAAAACTTTTATTTTACAGACAAGATAGTTGCAGACAAATGTTAGTAAGAATTAATTTGTTTGTAATCAGTGTTTGGTAATGGCATTCAAGCGATGTCACTTTTGTGAAATTTGGCTCCAAGAACCAGAGTTTGCTGCTTGGCTACAGCAGACAAAAGATGACAGTAATGGGTACTGCAAGTTGTGCAAAAAATTGTTTGATTTATCAAACATGGGGATCGGTGCTGTTAAAAGCCACATGAAAAGCAAACGACACAATCAGGTTATGAAACACAAGCAAAGTCCTTTTTCACGCAATCAATCACTGACTTCTTTGCCAGGAGAAATAAGTCTGCACCTGCCACCAACAAATCTGGTAAACAAGTTTCATCCTCTGTGGCTATTCCTGAACAACCAGTGATGTGTCAATAGTGCCGGTATCATCACCAAGCACACCTTTGATCATATCAGATGCAGAAGTTCTTTGGGTTATTAAAGTAATAACCAGTCACTACTCATTTAGTTCTTGCAAAGATATTAGCTGTTTATTTTCTAAAGTGTTTTCAGATAGTCAGATTGCACATCATTTTCATGTGGAGCTACAAAGTGTACTTATTTAGCATGTTTTGGCATTTATCCTTATTTTCATGAGCTACTCAAAGAAAAAATTTGTGCAGTTAAGTACTATACTTTATCGTTTGATGAAAGCTTGAATAAAATCAACTGGAAAAAGCAAATGCACATGATAGTTAGATTCGGGACAGCAAAAGCAATAAAGTAGCAGAAAGATGCTTTAATTCAGAGTTTATGGGTTATGCTAGAGCAGCAGATATGTTGACTCATTTAAAAAATGGAATGGCTTTGTTTAACCCCAGCAGTTTGGTGCAAATATCTATGGATGGTCCCAATGTAAACTGGAAGCTCTGTCTCAATCTTTTTCATGAACGCAAAGGTGAAGAACTTCTAGACTTGATATATAAATTTAGCGGATCTTCCAATATATATATTGGGAGTTGTAGTTTGCATGTTATCCATGGAAGATTTGAAAAGGGAGCAAAAGAATCTGGATGGAATCTTGGCAATACTCTGTGATAAATTTTTCATGATACTCCAGCCAGAAGGGAAAAATTTATTCAAATTACTGGCAGTGATTTGTTTCCTTTTTAGTTTTGTCAGCATAGATGGGTAGAAGATATCAAGGTTGCTGAACAAGCTTTGAAATTATCAAGGTTGCTGAACAAGCTTTGAAAATTTGGCCTCATGTCAACAAAGAGGCATATGTCAAAACTGTGAAGAGTAAAAGAAAAGCTGCAGCTTATACTTCTTTTGTTTCTGTCGCATCTGTATGCGACGATACCTTCATTGAAGCTAAGCTAGAATTTTTTGTTGCTGTGGCAAAACTGCTGCAAGAATTTTTGTTGAAGTTTTAAATCGAAGCTCCAATGACTCCTTTCTTGGCTTTGTCTTTGAAAGATTTGTTATTGGCTATCATCAGTTGTTTTTCAAAAAAAGAAGTTTTAGAAAAAGCTATCTGCTATTAATCCTGCTGACAAAAAGAACCAAAAAAACCCAAAGCATGTTGACATTTGCTTTGCTACTCGAGGTACTTTAAAAAAGTAACCGAAAAAAAAGCTGCTAGTGAACTATGCATTTTATCTTTTAAAAATGGTTGCATTACGTTTTTGTTTGCTATTGTAATCAAACTGTTGGAAGGCTCTTTAAAGTATTCTTTGGTTCAGAGTTTGGTGATTGTCGTACCACAGAAGTTGGTATCCGATTCTGCAGAAGCGCAGGTTAAGTTTGAGCTATATCTGCAAATTTTGCTCAATGGAAAGTGGTGTTTGACAAAAGCTTGTGACCAAATTCATACTCAGTTGAAAGGCTTTGTATACTGTGAATGTCAATGGTAACAATTATCTCTGTATGCTTCAGGAAATCTGTGTTTTCAAACTATCTGCTGTAGTTAAGATGCAGCAAGTCATTTTCCAGCAAGATGGTGCCCAGTACCTTATTCATATGAGGTTTGTGCATTCCTGCATGAGCAGTTTCTGGATCAGTGGATTAATTGTTGTCCAATCAATGGATTCAAAATTCACCTGATTTAACACCGTGGGATTTTTGTAAGGTAACATCAAATCAAAAATTAGGGAACAAGGCCTTGCTATCTCCCAGTGCTTGAAGAATGCATTAGAAATGCATGTGCATCAATGACTCCTAGAATGTTGTTAGATATTGGTCAGACATGGATAAAGTGCTGGCTTGATTGCTATGAAAACGGTGGTGCACACATTGAGTTGTACCATTCACTTATGGATAAATATTCCAAATCAAAGATGATACCACATATATTTTCAGTTAATGTAGATTTTATCCTGTGAATTTCATCCACTTTATGTTTTAATTATATTTTCAATAAGCAAAACAAAACCATGAGTGACTTTTGAAACACCATGCATTTGTATACATTTTAAGCCAAACGCTTTCAGCTTACATTAGGCTCTTGTCAAAGCATCTATATAATCAAGCATTAGAGCTTAACTATGATATAAAACTAAAACTTCAAATATTAGTGTAGGTTTAGGTCTTACACTATCTCAGGAAGTCAGATTGTAAAGAGAGGTCTGTGACCTCAAATTTTCTTTTGTTCTAAATTTGAAATTAAATACATTCAGATCGACATTTATTCAGAATATATTCAGATGAACATTTTTTTTTAAATCGTAAATGATGAGTACAAATTAATTTCAGTTTTAGAACAAGATTTACCCTGTTTCAAATGTTCCCATCCCTGCTGACCAAATGTCTGGATAACATACCAATGTATGTCTTACTTGCATCGCATGGGCATGTAAATCAATATATGACATTAGACACCAAAGGTAAAGAAATATGAGATTTTAATTTGAAATAATTTCTAACTTTAAATGTTCTATAAAATGGGCTTGACTTCAACATTTGACACTTTCAAAATCGCCTAGTTATGTTTTTACAAAATTGATAAGAAGTTCGTTTTTTTATAAGTTACATCAAACAGGATGAATTTTTTGCTTTTGGGTACATTGTCAGTGTGAGTAAGATGGGGGTGACAAAGCTTATTCAAAACTTTATTCAAAAAACAATTTGGATAACCATTGTCATAAAACAAAGATCTCAACTTTTTTATTTTAGTGTAAAAAAAAACAATCCAGTTTTCCTTATTAAAGGATAGACTCCCTGAGTGCCTTGAATTTGCGAAAAATTTCTGTGTTTGTTGATTTTTTGCAAATCCATAAATCAAAATCATTGTCTTTAATTTTTAGCTCTCCATCCAAAAATACAGGTTTATCACGTGATTTTTCCATAGTGAACTTTATGTTTTTGTTTTGAGAGTTAAATAAATTAAGAAAATCAACACGGGCACATTTTTTATCAAATGCAGTGAAAATGTCATGAACACATCTATTATAATTTGGATGAGCAATTTAAAGTCTGGTGAAGAAGTTGAGTTTCAAGGTTTGCAAGGAAAAAATTGGCAATTGTGAACGCAACAGTGAACCCATAGCTATGCCATCATTTTGCTGAAATATTTTGTCCTTGTAAATGATCCTATCTTGTGTGGCCAATTTTGGTAATGTTTTAAAAATAGTTTTGATGGAGGTTTCACTTCTTCATCAATAGTTTCTCAATAAATTTTTGTGGCTATAAGATTAATACCTTCATTTACAGGGACATTGGTGAACAAGGAATTTATATTGAAGTTGACTAGGATCTGGTTATATTTAAATTTAAACTGATGCAATTTTTCTGTAAAATCCAAGGCTGTGGTGTTGGCTGATGTCAGCATTTTTAGAGAGTGTTGGTGTCGGCACCAACATGGTAGTACCTAGTAGTTATAAGTTATAACTACTTGGTGCTGGTGCTGACATTGACACTCTATATAACACTACTATCATTTGGAAGTGATAAAATGCTGACTAGATAAAAAAAAAAAATCGAATAATTAAAAGAAAAAGGTGTTTGTATTGGTAAGTTTTAAAAATGACTCCACAGTTTTTTTGAAATCAGTTGAAGATTTTCAAACACAATAGTTAATTTGGTCTTTGAATTCTTTATTCAGTGGATCTGCATATTTTGTTTGCAAAGTGTAAGCCAATTTTTCAATATTTCCTTTGATGCTGTTTTCAAAAACTTTGCTTGACAGTGTGTGATGCTGAAGGCTAAATGATAATGCTTTTATTCCAACAATATCAGTTTCATACTGCTTGAATTCACAATACAACCTCGGCTTCTATTCCTTTGGTAGATCTAGAGGTTCAGCAATTGTTTTTTGATGAACTGGTGTGGTAGCTTCAGCTTCTTTGTGAAGGACCTTGTCAAAAGTTTGATTAAACAAGATTTGTCAATAAAATTCAAATTGGGCAATATCTGATTGGATATTGTTCATTCTTTTGTATAAAAATCATTTGTTTTAGAGTGCTGTTTTGTGAATTTTTTTATTTACATTGCAAGATTGCTCTTGTAACCAACATGAAGACTTATTTTTTGGAAATTGATTATGTAAGAAGGTGATTTCTAATTTTTTTCATTATTTCAAGGATGACTATGGAGCTGGGGGCCCATGCTCTCCCTGGATAACTTTCATGCCCCTAGTTTAAAGACCATGGGTGTGATCTATATTCAATTGCTTTTAATCTGATCAACACTTGTGCTATCTGAAGTGGTAATCTGATCATTGAAGTCTGCCAGTTACATCTGGTAGTAGCTAAGTTGTGTGGTGTCATGAGGTTATGTTGATTTACTTTGTTGCAGAAAAGTGCAGATGAAATTAGCCTAACACTGACTAGAACACTGATGCTTATTGACTACCGTATTTGCCGGTGTATAAGTCGACTCGTTGTATAAGTCGACCCCCTAAAATTCAACGGAAATTTACGATTTTATGATATATTCTTTTATGAATTTCATGACTCGGTGTATAAGTCGAGGTCGATTTTTTTAGGTCGATTTTTGATCGAAAAAGGTCGACTTATACACCGGCAAATACGGTATTTTTGAGCAGCAGCAGCACCCCATTTGTACTCACCTGTCTCCTTGGCTGAGCAACATGTGACAAAACTTTCTTGCATGATGTTTGAAGGCGTTTACAGAGCACTTTGTCTAAAGTTGCTCCACTGTTTGTGAACCAAAGGCAAAGTTTTGTCAAAAATGTTAAGTTCAAGTTAGCATATGTGTTTCTTGTTGGTAACTTAGAAGACCTGAGTTTAGGTTTTTATTTGTGGAGATAGGCCAAGAAGCAGTCACATTGAGTTTTAACATTCCTTACAGTAACTGCCAGTCATTGACTGAATTCAATGTTGCCAAGTTGTCAACATCAACACACTTACTGGAAACCATCTGTGGCAAGTTAAGGGTTTATATGTAAAAGATTAGGAGAGCTAGCACTGATCCCTATCGGATGCCAAGACGATTGCTAAGGTGACATAAGTTTGCTGCTTGTTAGGTATAACTAGTGTGAAACTTCATTTTTGTATAATTTCCGTGGTTACATAGACCATGTGTCTGAGAGGGAAAACTCATGTTTTTTGCAGGTGAGGCAGGTGCCAAACCAAAGTGTCGATTACTGTGAGATTAAGGATTGAGGATACAGCTTTGTTTTTTGCCTACAGTTATTTTCAAGATTCAAAAGTTAAATGAATGGCTTTATCTACAGTCAACATACCATCTCAAAATCCAGCTCACACATGAGAAAGATGATTGTCCATTAGTTTGTTAGGTTGGTTATAAATAGGTTTAATACCAATGTAGATAATCCTCCAAAGGATCTTGAAAGAGACAGTAGGAAATGTAAATGGGGATGGTAGCTGTTTGAAACCTCTGCTGATTTTTTCACTGAGAAATTGTCATCTCCTGCCCTCTTTTCAAATTTTAGAGACTTCTCTTTGGCATAAGCATTAAGATAAAAATTTGTTAACCCAGTGCTTGATAGCAGCTAACTGTCAGTAAGACATCATTGTTTTTAACTAGTTTTTTCATATTTTGGATTTAATTAGTCACTACAACTTTCTAAAAAGTTTTATGATGTAACTTAAATTAATTTTTGTCTCTGATTTTGGCCCAGACTAGCTCCTGCTCATTTCCAACTTTAAATTTCAGCAGAGAGAAGTTCCTAACCACAGTTTAAAACCTAGGTCGATACCCAATAGTTGATCTTTTGAAATGCTGTATAAGGATCCTGTGCAAAGCACTGGGTCTTGGATGTATTAAATGTTGAATGGATGTTTAGTGATGAGACAAAGTTTTTTTGCTTTTTTGAGGTAGACTGGTTTTGTTTTGTCATTGTTTAAATGCAATGATGTTTATTTAAAGGTTTCTTAATGGTTGGAAGTCTCTTCAGCAAAAGATTAAAAAATCAAAATGTAATATGTTGCTATAATTGTAGCACTAATATTGAAAATATTTCCTGTCAGCATTTGATGTGTTAATTGGCTTCACTCCAAATCAAAATTTTTAAGGGTGTTGCAGTGTGGAAAAAAGTTTAGAAAATTTGCAAAAACATTAAAGAGCTAATTGATGGTAACCTGCAGACAGCGACACTATTTTGACCTATCAGCTCTCTTTAGTGCAGTTGGTGATCGACAAGAAGCTAGTGGCTTTTAATCTTGGATTGCTCTTAAGAGTTTGTGACCACTGGGTTGTGACAGCTATATTGTTCTAGCAGTTGTTAGACTTAGTGCACCTGCTACAGCTGCCACTCATTCACAAGTGATATGACTTTGCAGAGTACTGACAGACCACTACAATGGACCTAGTTTAAGTCCCACAAGTGTGATGGTGTAAGCTATGCTTAGTTAGAAGCCTCTGGCATCTTGTCGGTCACCTACTGCACTGAAGAGACCTGATAGGTTGAAAGAGTGTCACTGTCTGCAGTTTGCCAAGTGTATTGCTAGCTTCTTGCATTACCCAAATTCATAGTCTTTAATGTTTTTGTAAAAAAACTTTCCACATTTTGAACACCTTCCATTTGCATCATCTGTGCTTTAACATGTAATGTGGTAATCACTGTTTTTGATGGCCTTTTTGGATCCTGTACAAACCATATTAAATTTGAAAACTTTATAAATTTTTTGCCTGAGCTATATTTGATTTCATTGCAACTTTGATGCATTGCGTGAGTGAACAAAAATGTGACCCAACATAAATTAAAAAAAAACATTTACAAAAAAAAAATACTTGTTTTTATAAATACTTTTGTACTTCAGTTGCTATACAACATGTGATTTTTATGAGGTATAATATGGCTCAATTTTGTTTTTTGTTCAAGTCTAGTGTACCTTTCGAATCCTTCTAAACACTGTGCTTAAATCCAGATAGTTGGATGATAGTTCAGTAGGGCTTATCAATTTATTTTTTAGAATTGTCAAATTTTTGTACCTTAACATGTAAAATAGACAGCTTGCATAATCATGTTGTAAAATCTGTAGCATCATTTTTCTTGGTTTACTATTCTAACCATTGTTCAGATATTCACTGCGATCTATTGAAAAATATGCTCCATGGATTCACCATGTTTTTATTGTGACAAATGGTCAGATTCCTTACTGGATTAATATGGATTCACCGTTTTTAACTGTGGTATGTCTGACTGATGTTTCTCTTTAATTCATTACTTCTTGCATATTTGCCTCATCACTTAGTTGCCTGTGACGCTTCATTGAGTCTGTAGAACAACAAACAAATTTTGTTAGGTCAGTCATGAAGAAATTTTTCCCAATAAAAGTCATCTACCTACATTCAGTTCTCCTGCGATTGAAGCACATATACACAGAATTCCTGGTTTGTCACCAAATTTTATATATTTCAATGATGATGTGTTTTTTGGAAAAGCGGTAAGACTTGTTTTTTTTCTGTAATTTTAGTTTTCAGGTCAACAAGGGGCAGATTATACCTATTGTATAGCCAGTAATTGTGATTTGAACAGTTTGTATCTGTATGTTGATTAAACTAAAAAAACTGAAATACTATTAATGACAATGTTGAAAAGTTGTGGGTGCCCAAAAATTTTTATTATAGGCTAGGTTTTGTGCAACAATGTTTTCTACATTACATTTATTTGATTGTAAGTCACTCTTGATCATACATTATCCCAATAGCAACGTAGGACTGGATTTGTGTTGTTTTGATAGCAATAATATATCAGGTCACTTAATCCACACCTGAAGATATTTTTGTGATTTGATTTTTTTGTTAAGTGCATATTTGTGACTTTTGCTACTGCATTGTTGCTCATTGTTCATTGTTTGTTGACTTGTTGTGAAGTCCCAATACTAGCTTTTAAAGCTACTAGAATGAATCAAGATTTTCTAAGCTGTGCTGACATGCAGTTCGTTATGCATAATGTTAAGTTTAACTTACTTAGCTTTGAAATTAGTTAACAAAAGTTTGTAAAATACAATTTTATGAAATTTTTATATTCATCTATATATGTGAAATGTGTGTAGCAGAATTTCCGAGTCAAAATATTACAAGCTTTGTTAAAAGTGCTTATGTTTTCATATAAATCTCAGCAACCAACTTAAAATGAAATCCAAACAAAGTTTGGTTTAACGGTGTGAGGAGAACCTATAACTGTGGGAAGTAAATGCTTATTTTTATTGCTACAATGTATCTCAGTTTGATGCAGAGAATGAGTGTAACATTCATCATCCTAACCTATTTTCTGCTATTTGACTCTTTTTTTTCGGCCAGATATTTTGATGTCTATCAATTCTTTTTTGTGTGACAATCATGAGTAACATTAGGATATGTATAGTAAAGACAAAAGACAAGAAGCAGTCACAACAAGAGTAAGTACTGGTTGGATGAGATTTAAAGAATATAAAGTGTTGTCACTTGAAAATAGGTTTCCTCTGAAAATAAAGCCAAAGCTTACTGTTGTTCCCTTAGGATCTGTTACAGTGGACGCTGCTTAATGTAATCATGAATAATGTTATCAATCGGTTAATATTATCGGAATTCCTGATCACCGCTCGAACGTACAATATGCATTACAAATATGTCGCTTACTGTAATCAGTACATCGGTTATTGTTATCAATTTTTTCCCAAACGTAGTGACTAATTTTATTAACTTCCAGCGTAAATGTTTAGCTCTGATGATTAGCGGCCTGAGAAAGCTATAAATATCAGTGCAAAATAAATTTTCTCAATAGGAGTGCAAAATAAATCTTCTGAATTTGAACTGCATTATGAGTATGAGTCCTTTATAAATGATTTGCTGCAAAAAGACATGAAGCAGACAATTCTGGATGATTTCCCAACTAAATAATGTATTGTACTGTGTCTATTGTAAGTTTTATTGTTTATTAAATATTTCATTTATTCAATTTTATTTTTGCGATACCTAATGAACAATGAAATGGCAATTTTCATTTTTTCGGTTAATGTTATCAATCGGTTATTGTTATCATTTTTGGTGTTAACAAAAGCGATCACATTAAGCGACGTCCACTGTATATTGTGTGGAAGCAAGACATGGTGTTAAAGAGACCATGAGAAAGCAATTTTAAGAAGAACAGAGGAAAACTATGGTTTGTTCGATTTGTGATCAAAAAGTTAAAAACAAAAAAACTACTGAACAACATATAGACAAGCTGGAGAAACTTTAGGTGGGTTGGCAAAAGCAAATGCAGTTAGATAGTTTGAATATAAACTGAGAGGGGATGATGATGGTGCTTGGAGAGTTGCCCTAAATTTTAAAGGAAGGGGAAGAGAGTGGGAGGACGATTAAAGAAGACCTGGAAAAAAGCAGAGAAGAAGACAGAGAAGATTGGTTCAAAGACTGAAGATGCCCATGATCAAATGATGTAGTGGGGTGGAATGCTAACGATTGTAAAAGGGAAAGGTAAATCTAGCCAACTTCGTTGTGACCAAATGACATAAAACTGAATAATTTTTTCTACTTTGTGATGAAAATGTGTTATGGGTAAAGAGTACACAGGTGCATGACACTTCTCTACTACAAAGGAGTTTTAACATCTGTCCACCTGAAATTCAGTTATTGTGAATGGCATTCATGACTGCAATAGTAAAAACTTTGATTTTAAGTATGTAAGTATTGTAAACTATCATTCTACAGGGTGTGGCAGAAAAACCTACCTCATATAAAATTGTTATTGTGGCAAAGCTCTTTAAGTTGCAGTGGTGACTAGAATCAAATTATGCAACAAACGACACATTATTTTATTTTTCAGAACGTTTAGTAAAGATAACTAGTGGTTAGTGTAATTTTTATTTAGCATTGAAATGACATACACTGAAAAGCGCCATACATTTGACATGAAATTTTGTCTTTACAAGATAATAATAGTTGGTTCACATAACCATACAGATATAAGTGAGCTTTGTTGCTAGTAATCAAAACAGCATTTGAGGAAACACTTCAAAAAATTTTCTTTAAGCAGGGCACACTGGTTTTCCAGGCATGTTCCAGCATTTGTTGAGTGACTAGTATTTTGTAAAGATAAAACTTGGTGTCAAAATGAAAACATTAAAGTGCGATCTGAAAGCCTCAAAATGTTAGTGTGTTTTTGAGCAAAGTGCATAGGAGATGGCGATACAGTCTGTTTGACAACTTCAACATTATTTGGTGTGTGTGTGTGTGTATGTATGTGTCTGTGCATGCGTGTGTGCTTGCACAATTCAATACGTTTCAAAAGGCTTCTGTTTTAATGGCTAGCCAGTAGCTCTGAAATTACTGACTCAAAACAATACAGATTTTTAATTGGGGACGACAATGTGCTGACTCAATTTGAAATTACTTCAAAAATTCCTTTCGATTGATGTCACAAATTCTTTGTTTGGAAATTTTTCTTTACTAATGCATGGTGCTTTTCAGTGTATGCCATTTCAATGCTAAATAAAAATTTTTAAAACATATGCTAACTACTAGTTGTCTTTACAAAACATTCTGAAAAATAAAATGATGTGTCATTAGCCACACAACTTAATTTTAGCCACCACTGCAACTGAAAGAACTTTGTAACAATAACAATTTTAAATGTAGGTTTTTCTGCCACACTCTACAGGGTGGCCACAAAGTCATGCACCAATGTTAATTAAAAAAGTTATAGTAGTGACATTTATTCAAATTCAAAGTTCTTTACAAGGATTACAAATGCTTGATATGGTCGCCGTTTGCAGCTATGCACAAGCCAATACAAAATTCAAAGTTCCTGTAGACACGATTCAGTAAATAATAAATATTAACATTGGTGCGTGACTTTGTGGCCACCCTGTATACTTTAGCAGGCATCATATCAGAAATAGGTTTTACTAATTGCATTTGCTTTCAAATTACAGTGAACAATAAATACAGCTGCTGTCTGACACTATTTTCACTGTTAAAGGGCAGTAGTAAACAGCCCTTTTCCGAATTTCATTGTTATGATCAAACAGTGCTTTTTTGAACTGTGAAAGGAAAAAATAGCTTGCTGAAAAATATCCAAATGCCTAATTGCCTGTTACGTTGTAGATAAAACCTAGATTATTGGACAATTAATTTTATTGAAAGCAGGTAGTTGATGTCTCCTTAAAAGCTTGTAACCACCTTTCTATGATCAGTACCCATTTGAGAAAAATAAGGAAAATGAATTTCACCATCAATCGTTCATTATGATGTGATCTTAGTTCCCAAAAAAGTGAAATTTTGTTAAGTTGGTAAATTTGGTGCTGGCTTTCATTTATACAAGAAAACGCTGTTCTTTGTCAAGAAATGCAAAATTTGAAAAACTTTCTTTAGTGATGACATCATTGTGACATCAACAACTCCTTTATGGCACTTCCCTCTGAGTGGAGATCCATCCCATATCGTTTCTTGCTTGTATGTGCAGTAGTTTTGGAGGAGTTAAAGCATCAACAACTCCATTATGGCACTTCCCTCTGAATGGAGATTCATTGCATCAAGTTTCTTGCTTGTATGTGCAGTAGTTTTGGAGGGGTTAAAGCACACACACAGAGACAAAATAGTACTTTATATTTTAGATAAAAATTTAAAGGATTTCATTATGGCTGTACAGCATAAATCCTGACATGATGGCAAAGTATTGCCTTGGCTGCAAGGTCTACATACGTGCATTAAGTTCAGATTTTATTTGAGCCTTTTTTTTTAAAGTGCTTTTGCATTTAAACAAAGGTTTAATTTTATGTGCAATACTTATTTTACAGTGGGTGGTTGTGTTCCAAGGTATTCTTCTCCATTTTTCACAATCTTTTGTATCCTCTCTCTTCAGCTTGACGATGCAAGTGCCCTTCTCTATGATGCTTCTCCAGTTTATTTTTGGCCTTCCCTTTCCACTCTTACCATTTAGTTGATAGGACACTACTTTTTTAACTTAGTCCTCATTGCTCTTTCATAGCATATGTCCTTATCATCTCAACTGCCCACTCCTCAGGACATCCACTGTTGATTCAACATTCATGTGCTTCCGTAACTCCACAGTTGGCATTTTTTCCCTTAATGATTTTCTGCTTATCCACCTTAGCATCCTTTTTTTTTGTACATTTCACTCGCATTGTCTGCTGTGTAGTTACAGCCCGAGACTTGCTCCCATAGAGCATGGCACTTTTCACTCATGCTGCATAGACTCTTTCTTAACCTCAATGACACATTCCCTCTTGTTAGGAGACTACTCAATTCTCTAAATTTTCTCTATCCACATTGTATCCTTGCAACTGTTGCTTCTCCCAGAAAACAATATTTTTCAACTCTTTCTAGATATTTTCCATTTCCTAAATTCATTCCAAAATCAATATCAATTTTGCTGTCATGATCTACAGCAGAAAATACCACAAACTGTTCTGAGATGACTCTCCACACCAGAGCAGTGCTTATTCAACCATCTATTACAACTAATGCATTGAATGGACTTACTTCCAACACCATCCCATACATTCTACACGGCCATTTTGCACTTTTGTCAGTTATCCCACAGTTCCTTCCTGACAACATATCTTTGGTCTTCACATTCAAACGCATCCCTTTGCCCTCCAATTGTTCAACCAACACCTTCTTCAATGATTTCATGCTCTCAGCTATCAGCATTAAGTCATCTGCATATAATATTTTTCATTGCAGACCTTCTCTGATCTTGCTTGTCAAGGTCCCCATCACAATCACAAAGAGAATCAGGCTTAACACAGGCTTCTGATGCACAACAATTTTACTTCAAATTTCCAGCTCATACCATGGTTTGTTTTCACAACTGCATTTTCCTTAATATACACAGACATCACTGTTTGCATGAGCCACTCTTCAACCATCATTTTTTTTGATGCCCACTTTACCACCCCCCTATGTACCCAATTTAATGCATTTTCAAAATCCACAAAAGCGTAGTATAACTGTTCTTGTCGAAAAACTTTTCCTGGATTTGCCATGTCGCAAAAATTGCATCAGTAGCTTGTTTCCTGACATGAACCTTATCTGCACTTCATCAATTGTCACTTTATCCCTTAACCTTCTTCCAATACCCTTTTCAAGATTTTCATGCCATGCTCCAAAAACTTTGTGTCTTGATGTGAGCCTCATCGCAATGGATCGCTTTTACCCTTGTAGATAGTTACAAGAATGCTAGTTCTCAATCAGATGGCATTCCTTCAGTTAAAATCAAATTGCAAATATCTACCAATAATTTTTTTTCCCTTATTGCTACAATCCATTTCACTTCATCCACTTATT
Organism: Trididemnum clinides; assembly: GCA_963675345.1. NCBI lineage: Eukaryota > Metazoa > Chordata > Ascidiacea > Aplousobranchia > Didemnidae > Trididemnum > Trididemnum clinides. Next base: position 2,048,657 of record OY776290.1, on the reverse strand, counting down.
GGACCAGGCTCTTTACCAAGCTTCATCGCACTTAATGCTTTCTTCACTTTCATTTTAGAAATACATTGTATTGGTCCCTCTATCACATCAGCTTCCAATCTACTATCCCTTGTATTCTCCACATTTATGAGTTGTTCCATGTACTCCTTCATTGATTCTGGCTCAACAACAACAGTTTATATCAGTGACATCTCTTATTTGTTATTTGCTCTGCAACCCTAAAAGTTAGTTTCTGTCTTTTTTTGTGTTTAGTTTTTCAACAAGGCTCTTTTTCTTTTGTTACTGTGCTTTTGCCACTTCCATCTTGGCTTTTTTTTTCACCACTGCATACTGTGAAAAAGCAAAGTTTTCTCTTTCTGTTCCTTTAGAATGGTGCCACTTTTCAAACTTAATTATTTTCTCACTCACTTCATTCCACTACCATGTTTCCCTGCGTTTCCAACTTTTGTGCTTTCATTGATACACTGCATTTGCCACCTTTTAAGAAAGCCTCTCTCATGTTTTTCAATGCAGCATTTGCATCTCATTCATTTGATTCCTCTACTTCCACCATTTCTTTGAATTTCTTTTGCAATTTATCTCTTAGCTTTCGCACCTATTTTTGGTACAAAACTTTCTTCCCTTGCCTTCTCATATCGATCACTATTTAGTGATGTTATGTGATTGCTGCCTTTCCAGGAATCACTTTTGCATTTGTAGCAACTTTTTATGCACTTTGTGTATCATCAAATATTTAATAGCGGCATTTGATCCTCCTGATGTATAAGTAACAAGTTTAGCAAACTGCAGACAGTGACACTGTTTTGACCTATCGGGTCTCTTCAGTGCAGTTGGTAACTGACAAAAAGCCAGAAGCTTTTAATTAAGCATAGCTTAGACCATCACACTTGTGGACCTAAACTAGGTCCACCCTAGTGGATAGTCTGTCATTACTCTGCAAAGCTGTATTACTTGTGAATGAGTGGTGGATATTGCAGGTGCACTAAGTCGAACAACTGCTAGAACAATAGTGCTGTCACAGCCCAATGGTCACAAGCTTTTGAGCTATTATGAGCACTATTGTCACAAGCTCTTGAGCCTGTGATCACTGGGTTGTGACAGCATTATTATTCTAGCAGTTGTTAGACTTAGTGCACCTGCAGCAGCTGCCACTCATTCACGAGTGATACGGCTTTGCAGAGTACTGACAGACCATCAACTACAGTGGATCTAGTTTAAGTCCCACAAGTGTGATGGTCTAAGCCAGCGCTTCTCAATCGATGGGCTGCGACTAGTGATGGGATTTAGGGGGTTTGCACGGGTTTGTGCAAACCTATTCTTGGAGTGTTGTGATAATCAGTGAACCCGGTCTTGTTTTTTGTTATAGACCTTAGACGATTGCAGCAAATGGGCTTTCTAAAATGAGGGAATCTGTTGTTAGTGAGTTTGATACAAAAGAGAACCTGTTCTTAAAATTTTGAATCCCATCATTGGCTGTGGCCCACTGATGGGCCGCAAAGGTCCTTCAGGTGGGCCGCAAAACGTTCTGCCATAAATTAAAGATTTTTTTGGAAAAAATTATGAATTATGAAAGCTAAAAATGTACTATAAACTTAATACTCTTTCATTTTATAGCAACTTCCTTCCTGGAATAAATAATTGTTCTAAAACAAATTTTTCATAAAGTGGGTCCCAAAACAAAGTCTCGTCAAAAAGTGGTCCATGACATCAAAGAGGTTGAGAAGCACTGGTCTAAGCAATGCTTAATTAAAAGCCTCTGGCATCTTGTTGGTCACCAACTGCACTGAAGAGACTCGATAGGTTGAAACTGTCACTGTCTGCAGTTTTCCAAGTGCATCGCTAGTTTCTTGCATTAACAAGTTTGCTTTCATCCTTCATAAATTCCATTCCCCATACTATCATCTTCATTGCATCACCAAACTCCAAAATTCTTTCACCATTAATGTTTCTTTTTCCTACACCATATCTTCTGTGGACTCCTCTATATCCAAGCTGTCCATTTTAGTCTACACCAAAGACCATGATCTTATTCTTTTTTGGATCTACTATCAAGTCATAAACAGCATCCCAAAAATCTTTTTCTGTTACGGTTCTTTCCATCTGTGGTACATAGTAGATATATTAACCAAGTTCTTTCCAATCAATAATTTGATAATTGTAAGTGTGCACTTATCTATTTCATCTCAACTACATTGTTCTCAAACTCCTCTGACACCAGCACACTAAGACCATGAACTCCTCATAGACTTCCTTGCCAGAAAAAATTTGTGTCTACTGCACCTCCAACTTGGCATTCTTGCATTTCCTCCTTTTTAGTTAGTCTCTTGTACACATCACACATCAATTCTTCTCCTTGCCAGTATATGGACAACCTCTTCTGCTTCACTTGTCATCAATACCACATTCCAGGAGCCGAAATGAAAAACCCAAGCGTTGTGTCGACTATCAAGCTCAATACCATCATTGAGAGACCTTTTTATCAGTCAGTGCTCTTCCATTAATAGAAACTCTCCCACTGACATTCCACTCAGATCCCAATGTTGAGTTTTAATGGAAGGATGTGGGGATTCTCATGGGATATTTTAGGTTGTGCCCAGCCCATTACTTATGACGTTCATTTTTAAAGAAAACTTGGGAACAACTTGAAGCATTGTTTTTACAGCCGAATGTTCTTGTTGTCACCAACCTCTTAGTGGGAGGGCCTAAGCTTTTGGCTAAAAAATCTAAACCACGAGGCAGTGGTTGGGTTTGCGATCAGAGTTGCTTTCTCCTAGGCAAATTGCTTGTACCTGGCTGACAAGCTTCACTTACCCATTGGTCGGCAGAAGTTTTATGGCAGCATGTCTTTCCTGACACCAACCACATTTGTAATCAGTGGGCCTTGCCTTTGTCTAAGCAACATTTTCTGCAAGGCAGCAGATTACTAATCTACAGGGGTTGGACAAAATATAAGAAACACCTAACATTTGGGCATCAATCTTTGAACATGTTTTAAACAATCTGCAACAGCAGCCTATGAAATCAGTCTTTGGAAAACTGAGGCTGCTGAGACAGATGTATAGCCGAATTTATGCACACTCCAAACTCTGACACTTCCAGCCAATGTTATAAAATTTTACTGTAATAAAGTGGTTATTGACGTGGCGGAATATAAGAAGTACGGTTATCTGTAACATGGAGATAAATTACCAAATGAAGCACACACAAGTGAGATCAGAATGCAGGTTCGATTACAACACAAGTTATGCTCAGATATCACATATACAAAATGAGACCAGTCTACAGGTTCAGTTATAACAAAAGTTATTGCCAAATTTCGGATTAATAATTTAGATATTAAACAATTGATGTAAAGAAAAATCCAGCGGGATAAATAGGTAACAAAAACAAGTTTTACAATTGAGCTTACTGGACTATGATGCAACCGAATCCAAATATATATATAACGTTCAGTATACTTGTGATCCAAAAACAGCACTAACAATCTCCAACAAGTATATCGCACAAATCTTCTGACAGTTACAAATCTTCTGACCATTCTCCCTGTTGTCAATTTTCAATTATTCTTGTACACATACCTTTTTGACTTGGTCTTTGAATTAAGCACACAGAATTTTAGAAAGCTGGGAGCAAAAGGCTCAAATTGTCAATAGTAGCAGCATGACGTGAAGAACTGAGTGTCAGACTTGTATTGAAAGACTGTGGGTTTAAAACTCAGAACGTTGCATATAAAATTTGAAGGTGTGAATTCAACACTCCCCCACAATAATTACGATTATTTACAAACACACAACAAAAAATTTATACAATAAATTTTATAGACATATAGATAGCAATTGTCATTTTTGGGAAAGTTCATCTGCAGCAGAATCCAGACTGTTAAGCTCCTCAGTGGGAATTTCATCTTCTTTTGGAACAATCAAACGCAGTTTATGAATCGGGCAACAAATTTCACGTTTTTTGATATCAACAGTCACATTTCGCACTATGCCGTATTTATCAGGACATACAGATGCAACTTTGTCAAGATTCCATTGTGATCTCTCACAGGGAATCATCAACAATCAAAACTACATCACCGGGTTTTAAATTTGGCTTAGGTTTATGCCGTTTTTGATGACTAATGATGATACGAAAATATTCACTTGAAAATCGTCTCCAAAACTGATCTGCCAAGAATTGAACATACAACCAATGACGCTTGGCATAGCAATCTTCTTTTGAGGTGAGTACTGGCAGTAATGCTGGGGTGGGATGCAACTTTAACAAATGATTCAGGGTTAATCGTTTTTGCTCATCTATATGTAGTATCACAGGTGAAAAAGGTTGCCTATTCAATATAGACTCAGCTTCCAATTGAAAAGTGTGCAGCTGGTCATCACTGAGATTTTTCTGGCTTGTTAGAGATATCAGAATATGTCTAACTGACTGCATCATTCGTTCCCACACTCCACCCATGTGGCTAGCTGAAGGGGGATTGAATGACCAAGGGATTTCTTTTTTGGAGCAAGAACTCTTGAACCTGGTGTTCATTCCATTTTTGCAGTGCTTCACAGATCATACTTTCCACTCGTACTAGATCGTTCCCATTGTCAGAGTACATGTAAATCACTGGGTCTCTTCTGGATAAGAATTTTCTTAGTGCTTTTATAAGTGCATCTGCAGACAAGTCAGTAGCATCTTCTAAATCTAAATGGACAGCACTGGTAGTCAGGCAAGTAAATAGACACCCATATCTTTTAATATTACTTCTTTTTTGACGAATAATGAGAGGGCCAAAGTAGTCTAATACACAGTAAGCAAATGGGTGGCTATCGACTTGAAGCTGATCTTGTGGCAGATTAGCCATCAGTTGCCGATTCAGTTTTGCATACCGCAACCGGCAATGTGTACAATCAGTAATCACTCTATGGATAGTGGAAGTAGCTTTCATTATCCAAAATTGTTGAAACAATGAGTTTGTTGTCAGGTCTATACCATCATGACCTGTCAAAACATGAAAGCGAGAAATAGTCAAGGGGGTGATATGCAAAAACATGGGCTAATATAATGGGATAGCGTGCTTCAAACCCAACTGGTGCTCGATCAAGTTGCCCACCGACTTGCATAATGCCATCTATTACAATGGGGTCTAATTTCATCACTGAAGACTGTTTCAAAATTGGCACCTTATTTGGCATTCGCTGAATTACATCACCAAAACATTGTCTCTGTTCGTACGTTATGAGAACTGACTCTGCAGCTAGCAAGTCATCAATTGTTAGCTTCTTGTCAAGGCGGATTTCCTTCGACCTGTAAGACATAACGTATGCTTTAAATTTCAAAATTCATGCAATGGTTTTTTTCAACTTATACCAAGATGAAAAATAGGTTATTAGCTTATCAACTGGAGAAGTTGTATTGTCAACTACAATCAACTTGGGCTTTGTCAAAAAGCTTGACTTTTTCTGGTGACATTTCTTTCTTTTTAAAGCGTCCTGGCCATTTACTGGGACTTTGTGTCAAATATTTGGGTCCAGTAAACCATACATTTCCTTTTATGATAATATCAGCGCTTGCACCACAGGATAGTAAATCTGCAGGATTCAATAAAGTTGGAACGTAATTCCAGTTGTCGACATTGGTAGCTTTTGTTATCAGTGCAAGCCAATGCGAAACAAACGATGGGAATCGCTTCCTCTCGTTTATGAGACTATGCAGAACAATTAAGGAATCAGTCCAAAACACAGATGGTCTAAGCTGCATATGTAATTCTTTTCTTAGCATGCAGTCCATTTTCACCACTGTAACGGCACCCAATAGCTCCAAACAGGGTATGGAAATCTCATTTTTTGGTACCAAGTAAGATTTGCTCATAACTAATGAACAAGATGTGTTGCCTGCATAGTCTACGACTCTTAAATAACTCACTGCTTTATATGCTAATTGAGATGCATCAACAAAGTAGTGTAGCTGGCATGTTTGATTGTTCTTTGAAGAATCCAAACCTAGCCACTTAGAGATTGAAGCCATTCTCAAGTGCATTAAATTTTCCAACCATCGTTCCCATCACAATAAATCTTCTGCAGGCATTGATTCGTCCCAATCTAGTTTCTTTTCGCACAAATTTCGGTACAGCAATTTGGCTTCCAACACGATAGGAGTGATAAATTCTAAAGGATCAAATATGGCATTCATTGTCGCGAGCATACCTCTCTTTGTACGAGGCCTTCAAGGTAGATAAACCACAAAGGTGAAAATGTTGCTATCAAATTTCCAATTGACACCCAAAACACGTTCATGTCTTCCGTCATCCAAAGCATGGATCATGCAAGACTTAGAACATTCGTCTTCTGGCAAGCTTTCCATTAATTCAATGCAGTTAGAAAGCCATTTTGTTATTCAACATCCGGCCTTTGATAGCAGGGATCGAAGATCGTTTACCATGGCTATACGAGTGGAAGAATCTGGTACACTAAGCAAGCAATCGTCAACATAAAAACAATTTTTTATGGCATTAGCGACATATGGCTCAAATGTTATTCCAAAGTCCTTTGCTGATTGTTGTAAAGCAAAGGTAGCACAAGATGGCAATGAGGTTCCCCCAAAAAAATGCACCATCATACGGTATGCCACCGGACTTTTATCTAAATCCCCTTCTGGCCACCATAGGAAGCTCAAACTGTCTCTGTGCTGTGGCATTACTTTGACTTGGTAAAACATTGCTTCAATATCGGATATTATAGCTATTTTATTCTTTCAAAACCTTAGCAAGACGGCCACTAAACTGTTAACAAGATCAGGTCCTGGCATTAACATTTTATTTAGTGAGGTTCCTTGATATTCTGCGGCACAGTCAAATACAACCCTAAGCTTATCTGTTTTTTAGGGTTAAAGACAACATGGTGTGGGATAAACCATTGTTTCAGATTTGATTTTAAATCTTCATTTTCAGGCACTCTATCCGCAAAGCCTTTATCAACCACGAGTTGCATTTCAGTGGTGTATCATGCCTTCAATTGTGGATGTTTATTCAATTTCTTCTTTAAGTGCTTCAACCTCTTTGAAATCATAGTTTTGTTGTTGGGAAGAACTTCTTCGTTTCTCCAGGGCAAAGGAAGCACATAATGACCATTGTTAAAATTTATCGACTCCAGCATTAGCTCGTACATTTTGCGATCTTCTATTGATAGCCCCTTTCCATGACAAATAATATTATCTAACTCTCTATCAGCATCAGGAATCTCTTCGATTGCTGTGTTCATAAAACTAGCTTCCATCACATTGACATTATCTTTTGCACCCAAATGTGCTGACACAAAACAAACACCTTTTTCTTTTTCCAGTGAAGATGTAAATGAGGGACCAAGTAAAGACCAGCCCAAGGGGGTACGTATGGCATCTGGCAGATTAGCAAACTGGAAAGATCTAACTTCTTCAACTTTGAACACTTGCAGAACGTTGGCTCCCATTAGGACCTGTACCGTATCTACAGAAATATCACAAAAGTCAATATTTCTCAAATAATTGTGTTCTTTGAAAACATCAGGATCAGGTAAGGTGTTAGGTTTCACTGCAATCTCTGGAACCATGGCTACTTCTGGTAAATCGATCCATTCACCACCATTGAAATTCTGTACAGACAGTTTTACAGTTTCCGTGTTCAAAACCTGAGCCATTGTCAGTGTTCGTAAGGTAAGTTGTTGTTTATTTCCTTTTGCTTTCAGAGGTTTGACAGGAGATTGGTCACAGAAACAACTTGTTGATCCTTGGTCCAAAAAAGGTGTAAATCTACTGCACAGTATTCATACATTTCACCTTTACAGGTATCACATTAAGAAACATGGAAGATGAAGTATTTTTCTGACAGGGGTTAGCAATTTGGACTGTACTACATGCATTCATCGCTGATGAAGAATGAGCGACATCATTTGAAGACAAACATGTGCTTCAAATTGATGTGCAAAAAGCCAGTAATTCATTGGATCGCCATCAAACTTCAATTACTACAGCTGGTGCAGGATGATTTTTCCTTAAACCCAGTACAGGAGCAGCAGGACTAGCTTGTGTTAACGTATTTGCATTAGGTTGGGGAAACACATAATTAAACCTTCAGATGAATGAGCATGTGGTTGTTGTGATGGCTGCTGATGATATTGCTATAAGTTTTGTTGGCCAGCTAAATGCCTATCATTCTGTGTTGATTCGACTAGGGGTTTATTCTAAGACAAGGGCAAACCTGATAGGTGATTATTTATTTGAATTCTAGTCGAATTAAAATCGTTCACGCTTCTAAAGCCTTTATAAGCTGGTTGTGACACATTCAGCAGCACACGGGAATGCGGTGCACTATATACATTTGTATACTTTTGCTGCTTGGCCTGTGAATCAAACTTGTTGGAGTAATTTAAATTATCTACAGGTTGATTTGTTTGCATTGATGTAGACGGAATTTCCATGGGCACATGCACTGTGTGCACACTATTGAGATCAGCATGCTACTTCATCAGGCTCAATTATCGGTATAGCATGTGCTGATGTCTTGTTTACATTTGGCCGAACTTCTAGGGCAGGGACATTGGCAACTTCATTCCATGCTCTGGCTTCTGCTCTAGCCATTTCAAACTCTAATTCCTTTTTGCAAAGATTTTTTGCAGCATTTTCCTCAATTTGAAACTGCTCACAATCTACTTAAGCATTCTTTCCATCTCTTGACGAGCCTTACTTTCCAATTCCCTTTGTTTTCTTTCTGCATCTGCAAGGATTTTTTTCTTTTTCTCTTCTGCCCACTGCCTTGCACATAACCTTGTTTCATAACCTTGTTTCATAACCTCTTGTAAATTCCTGCTCCACTACAGTGGTAGCAACCTTTAGTCTCACTTGACTATGAAGTTTCTCACTTCTTGTCGAACTACCTGACACAACAGAATATGGGGGTGCTTTGCTTGCAATTACAAGCTCTGACTTTTGCAAGGGTTCATAATGAGAAAACCATCTAACAACGTGCACATCAAAGCTTTCTTTCATCAGATCCAACTTACACCAATCAGTACCTGGTACTAACTCCTCTTTAGGAACAAGGTCACATGCTTGAATAAGCTTTTCAAAACAGCTGTCTACTTCAGGTAATATCTTTCCAAAGGTTTGACACCTTCAGGCTTCAGCATCAAGCTCTTGGCTCAAATATACAAATTTTGCAACCGCTGTTTTAACCTTGTAATTTCATTAAGGTTTACTCCACAGTAATAGTTAGTACCAAGAAAGGAATGACACAGACTCACCAATTACACTGGACGCTCAAAGACGCTTTGGTTCAGTCCAATGACTTTGTTACAGCAGCCTATGAAATCAGTCTTTGGAAAACTGAGGCTGCTGAGACAGATGTATAGCTGAATTTATGCACACTCCAAGCTCTCACACTTCCAGCTAATGTTATAAAATTTTACTGTAATAAAGTGGTTATTGACGTGGCGGAATATAAGAAGTACGGTTATCTGTAACATGGAGATAAATTACCAAATGAAGCACACACAAGTGAGATCAGAATGCAGGTTCGATTACAACACAAGTTATGCTCAGATATCACATATACAAAATGAGACCAGTCTACAGGTTCAGTTATAACAAAAGTTGTTGCCAAATTTCGGATTAATAATTTAGATATTAAACAATTGATGTAAAGAAAAATCCAGCGGGATAAATAGGTAACAAAAACAAGTTTTACAATTGAGCTTACTGGACTATGATGCAACCGAATCCAAATATATATATAACGTTCAGTATACTTGTGATCCAAAAACAGCACTAACAATCTCCAACAAGTATATCGCACAAATCTTCTGACAGTTACAAATCTTCTGACCATTCTCCCTGTTGTCAATTTTCAATTATTCTTGTACACATACCTTTTTGACTTGGTCTTTGAATTAAGCACACAGAATTTTAGAAAGCTGGGGGCAAAAGGCTCAAATTGTCAATAGTAGCAGCATGACGTGAAGAACTGAGTGTCAGACTTGTATCAAAAGACTGTGGGTTTAAAACTCAGAACGTTGCATATAAAATTTGAAGGTGTAAATTCAACAGAATCAATCAATGCTAGAACTTACCCCAACAGTGCTAAACACTTGTTCATCGAGGACAGGAGTATAGGTGGTGTTCCCAAATATTTTCTTACAAGTTTAGCTAGTGTAGGGAATCTGGTGCCATTAGTTGCCCACCAAGCCTCTGGGTTTGCTTGTTTTCAGTCACATACAGGTGCTTGTATATAGTGATCAAGTTCACACTTATTTTTGTCTTTATTTCAGGGTACTTCATAGGATTGAAGCATAGCAGCATAAATTCTGTCCAGTGAGCCAACACTAGCAGTGACATTAGATGAGGTGGTAATCCTTCAATGATTTTCTTCTTATCATTAATCATTTTTGTTTTTTTCTTGAGTTTATTAATATGATAGATTTGGCATTAAATGACCAAAATGGGCGATTCTAGTATCTTAAATCCAACAAACAGGCAATGCCAGGGTCAAACAAACTGAAGTATTTCTTACTTTTCTCTATGTTACTCAGCATAGCTTTTCTCATTGTTTGACTTCCCAGTGAGTGATGGATATTGCAACTCTATGACAGCTTCAGCACCAACACAGTGGAACTGAAGGAAGAAATTGTAGCATTGGCTTTGCTGGTTTTTAATTTATCTTAATAAAAGTTGAAGTGAGGCATTCATCTGTATGTGAATTTTTTATTGCTTTGATGCTTAAAACTATATCATTTTTTTGCCAGTTATTAATCATGAAATGGGCAGTAAGACTTCTCATTGATTTTGTGTTGCCTGAGCAGCAGTCAGTGATGAAACTGATGGAATTATAGCATAATCATTTGATGGAAGTTGCTTTATTTTCTTTCACACGTCTTCATGAATAGTAGGAAACAGTTCCATTTGATAAAATTTAATTTCATATCAAGGCTCAAGGTTTGAAAAAAGAAGCTAAAACCCAGAGTTTTGCACTAGGTAAATGGAAGATTATCAGTTGCAATCATTTCAATTGATAACACCATGTAACAAAATTTTGCGAAGGTTTTAGTTGCATGAAAATTTTTTTGTATTGTGTGTTGCTACTCTAAACTAATTACCAAAATACTTAAATTTTTTCTGAAAGTGTCCTTACTTTTGATGAAATGTCGCTTTTTCTGATTTCTCGTTTTACTCAAAAATTTGCTTTATTAATAAGCATAATTTTGTATTAGATATATAAACATGCCAACACAAAGAATTATTATGCACATATATAGCCTACAAAATGCATTATGCAACGATGCAAACATTCCAAAACAGCTCAGAAGTGGTTATGTTTGTGTGACTTGCATCTATGAATTGAGAAATTTTCTCATATTATGGACCACAAATAATCCCCCATCATGTTGCAATTCCATTGCCCTTGGTATCTTCTTTCCATATCAGAAATATCCTGGTGAAATCTTTCTCCATGTTCTTCGCTTTTGTCACCCATATTTGGACTAAAAAAATCAAGGTGAGAGTGCAGGAAATGCATTTTCAAGCACATGCGACACCTCATTGTTTTGTATTCCTCCATCAGATTGTTCACCAAAAGTTCATAGTTATTGCTTCGTTTATTTCCAAGAAAATTTTGAACTACTTCTCGAAATGCCTTCCATGCTCCTGCTTCTCTTGCAGTCATTTTATCTTCAAGTTCTTTACACTGGAGCATAAGTCGAACTTGTGGCCCAGAAAAAATTCCAGCCTTCTTCTTAGCTTCTGACAAAAAAGGAAACAGGGCAGAAATATGCTGAAAATCATTTCCATCTTTATTCATGGCCTTGACAAATTGTTTGACAAGGCCAAGCTTTACGTGCAAAGGAGGCATTAGAATTTTTTCTGAATCTACCAAAGGATCGTGCTTTACATTCTGAATGCCAGGAATGAAAAACCTTCTCTCTGGCCAATTTTTTTGAGAGTAGTGTTCAGTCACAGCTTGGGAGTCCCATAAACATAGAAAACAAGAATGTTTTGTGTAACCTCCCTGTAATCCTTTCAAAAACCCAATCATTTTGAAATCTCCACAGAGCTGCCAGTTGTATCTGGCATAGCTAATACTTTCAAGAAGAAACTTTACGTTTTTGTAATCTTTCATTCGGACAGAATGGCCAATGGGTATAGATGGATACTGGTTTCCGTTATGAAGGAGTTCAAAAATTTTGTTTAATTGACTGAAATATTACAGTACTTGAAGAATATTGTCAAATGATGTTTTGAAAAAAGTAAACCAAGGCAATGGCTCTGAAAAAAAGAATGATGCAGCTAGGGTGGGTGTAAAACTCTTCTAAACCTTGCAATTATACAGACCAATAATGTGGCTAGCAAACAACTTTTTAACCACTCAGATTGTTACAACAGCTAAATTGCTATCCCACAATTAAGCCATATATCTTTGTGCTTTGCACCAATGATCTTTATTTTGTAGATAACAATCAGCCACAGTTAAAAATATTTAACTGCATGAATATTTTACAATATGATTCTATTACAAATTTTCCAGCAAATTTTGCAAGTCTTGTAATGATCTACAGTTCAAAACTTTTGAGACTCTTACGTGCAAAACAATTACCATATAAAGCAATTGATCAGTTATAACCCATAATGACAACATTAATTAAAACACTGTTTCCGCAGCTTGGAAAGATGTTTTTTGATTAACATAGTATGTGATTCCTACATTTACTATAATTGGGTCAGAACTAGAGTGCATGATACCACTTGCAATCAACATAGAGTGATGAATTAGACAAAGCAGTGAAATAACACAGATCACATTTGAAAAATATTTAAATTAAATATATTTTAAAATAAATGTAAACTGTATTTCAGCTATTTGCTGAAAGCAATTTTAGGTTCACTTTGTCGTAATCAGAAACTATCCAACAAGATTTCTGAAGGAAAAAGAAAAAGTTAGTTATATTTTTAATATGTTTACCAGTCATCACATCAGTGGTCCCTCTAATGTTTTTAGTAGTTGATGGGTGCTCAAAAATATAACTGATTTGCTGACAAAGATCAGCTTAGTGGTTTCAATGCATTACACCATAGATTTATAACACAAATGAAAACACATTCCTAATGAAAATGGTGTGCAAAACTGCTGCTGGCATTGCTTTTAACAGTTTGCATTGCATTGTTGTTTTACAGGATGTAAAAGACACTTATTGAAAAACACCACATAATATTACAACAATTCCAAACTTATAGATTAAAGCTACGAACAATTCGCCACTTACCTTTGGCAATTAAATGTTTTAAGAGCATAAAAATGGAATTTTTGCACTATTCTTAGTAAAAAGAATAAAGCCAAGTGCTGGTAAAAATTTTATTAAAACGTTTTAGTTTTACACTAAAAGCATCATCAGTTAAATAAATAGTTACCTTAGGCTAGACTAAGAGAGAATAAAGCCCAAATGCTGGTAGCATTTTATTAAAACGCCTTGCTTTTACACTAACAGCATCATCAGTTAATACCTAAGGCTAGGCTAACTAGCCTTTTAACCTAGCCTTAGGTAACCCTTTATCTAACTGATGATGCTTTAGCGTAGAAGCAAAATATTTTACTAAAATATTTACCAGCATTTTGGCTTTATTTTTTTTTATTGTTTTAAATTTACCTAGGGCTGTTGGTTTTGTATTACAAATATTTTATTGCTGAAAAACTACAACTACAAAAATGTCTCCTTCAAAAAACCAAATAAAAAAATTTGTTTGAACTTGAAACTGTTGTAGCATGTGTTTTTGCTTAGACTGAAGAATGATGAACTTTTAGCTGGAATGGCAAATAGCTGCTGCAGCTGCAGCTGATGCCAATTTTGGTTAATCAATTTTACATAGCACATGCGATGAAGAGACCCAGCATATATTGTCAGGAGAAGGCAATGAAAATATTTGGAAGGCCCACATGGACAAAGGAAGTTGTTTGAAGATCATTTTCCTTGGATTTAATTTCTACTACAAATACAATCCACCAGCAAGAATCATAGACACAGCATTCGTAGTTCTTCAGAATTAAATCAGCAGCATTGAAAGAAGATATATCACAAAAATAGTTGAGATGTCCACAAAAAGCTGAATTATCTGACCCACATTTGAATTGAAGCAACTCACGTTTGAACTAAACCAGACTCAAAATGATGGAATGATCTTGTTTCAGGCACAGTGCTAGCTGTGGCCTTTCTCACGTGCTAATTCTCTTTTATTTTGGAATGTTTATTGGAAATAACAAAAGATACACTTGTAATTTCTTTTCTACAAAATGTGTTAACAGGTTCTTTTGAAAGAATTTGGTTGTTTGTTGGTCTCTTAAGGCTTGCTTGAGTTAGCTTTTATTTGATCCTTCCATCTACTTCATCACAAGCAGATTTGCTATGACTTGAGACAAAAAATGACCAAAAAGCCTCGAAATTGAAATCTTGAAAGTGGTGTGTTAATTTTAAAAATCTTCAAATTTTTATGCTGCTACTGCAGCCATCAAAAAGTATTTAGACATCTAATTGAAGGAAACTTATCTTTGACAAAAATTGTTAGAATTTGTTGGAAAATATATACGAAACCAGTGTCATGATTGAGATCTTTAGACATAACACAGAAACTATGACCTTTCAGGGATTGGTCATTCTTGTCTCTAGCATAGAAAATGACAGGATGCAGGGTGCATTGATCTTTACCCTCATGTACAGTGGTACCCCATTTATTAAACTTGGCAAATGCATTGCTGCATTGTTTTGTGACAAACTGGGTACTGATATGGAAATAGCCTACCAAACTTTTGAAATAATTTTGTATTTTGACCTTAAATATCTTTTACCTGCCCTTTTTGTACTCAAATGTTGTGTACCAGTGTACATGTTCTTATGACAAGAACACATCATATATCGGTGTGACAACTATTTGTAAAAATTGAAAATCATATTTCTAATAATCAAAGTTCCTCTAACTCAGTCATCAAATCCCATCATAATCAGTGGAAAGCCTGCTGAGAAACAATACCAGCAGATCAAAGCTTTACATTATTAAGAAAGTGCAGTTTTGACACTGCAATCGAGCTCATGGAAGTGCTGCTTATTAAATGCCATATGCTATCCCTAAATATAAAGCATTGTTATTCACATGGAGCAAAGTTGCTTTTGCTTGCGTATTATTGAGAGATGCAGTGTTATAGCAATACTACTCTTGTCATAAGAGTTCAGTTCTGTGAAATTTAAATTTACCATCAAAATTTCAGATTTATATTGCCCTGGCCAAGTCCCCGAGGAAGAATGACAAGCTTTGTTAATTTTTTTGTTAGTGTTGTTATTTTAGCTTTATTATGTTTAATAAAGTACTGCTTATTGTATTGGTTTGTCTTCTCTTTTGATGTGATACCATCACCAACGAGATGATCTCAAAAAGTTAGTGACAACGTTTTTTTTCATTGTTATATTTAAATGATTCTAGTCACTTTAGTTGTTAGTTTTCCATTTACAGCTAAATAGTTGGAAAGTGTATTTAGATCTAAACTGCCCTGTACTTAAGTGAAAGTTTTTTTGATGAAGATTTTCAATCAGTGTGAATATCTTGTATAGCTGTAGATATGCACTTGGCAAAATATGGTATAACATTTTGTTTCTTTAGGTGCCCAGTTGAATGTTGTGTTTTATGTGCTTGATTTATCTGTTGCTTTCAATACAGTCAGTGCTGTTTTTTTTATATTCTAAATTGTCTATAGTTTTGCTGATGTAGCCTTTATATTGTTTTTAACTTAAGAATACAAACTATTTTCTTAAAAGCAGCAATTGTTTTTCACATTCTATAAAAGTTATGTGATGGGTACTCTTCCGAATGTATTTTAGCACCTGTTTTATTTGACATTTATTTTAAAAAGGTCTAGTTGTTAGCAAAAGCTTGTGGATTAGATGTTCATTTGTACATGGGCATTACTTAGAGTTATTTTTTTACTTGGGGTGCCTGGTAGAAAACCGGTAAATGTTTTATTTTATCTGGTGTTCATACATTACAGCTATTTATTCGTGCAATCTCTTGACCAATACTACCTTAATTGCTGTCAGGTTGACTTTCTTCGGTGTCAGCCAATAAGATTAGTCTAAAAACTGATTCGCTATTTATATTTTCCAATATCTTTTGTACTTTTGGTAATAAAATGTAAATGTGCTTCAAAAATTTACTGGTTTTTTTACCATGCATCCTGTGGATAGATTTTAATTAACTTTGTTTTAAAGAAAATAATGCACTATTGGAGACACTAAAAATTTAATTGCAAAGATGCTGTCTATGACAGGTTTGTCCCATCATGAACTTGGCTAGTGGATACTTGGCTTATTGAAACCTGTGTTGGAGCAGTTTTCTTCACTTTTCATATCTGATTCTTAAATGTTTGCTAACATCATACAAAGCTGGACATTAATCCCAATGTCTTCATGTGCTGCTGTTATGTATTTAGTTTACCAGCACAATGGCATAGTCGTTAGAGCATCCACTTTGCAGTCAGTAGATCTGGGGTTTATTTCCCAAGTTGAGTCATACCAAAAGAACAAGCTGGCAATCTTGCTTGTTGTGTCCTTGGGCAAGGCACTTAATGGGATGCCTGTATCTTTATGTGATGGGGCCAAGCAGTCTACTCATCGTGGTGGCTCCAGTCCAACTAAAGATTTGCAAACTGAGGGTGCATGCTAACACAGTGTAGCATATACATCTTCCTGCATAATGCTCACAACAACTAGCTTAAATGATGAAGAAGAAGATGTGTTAAGTTTGTACACCAACGTTTCCTGTGAAGAAACCATCAAGATCTGCTCTTTATGATGAATCTGGCACACAACCACTCATTCATAAAGATGCTTTTATTGAATTAACCTAAAGTGTTACACCTTCAGCAAAGTTCCAGTGAAATAACTCTGTGTGCGAGTCACCATATGGGGTAGTTATGAGATGACTACTTGGTCTGACATTGGCTAATATTTTTATTGGATACTATGAAAAAAAGCTATTTTGTAAAAGACGAAAACCTTGTCAACTTTAGAAATGTTGATGGCACTTTTGCCACCTTCATTCACAAAGCTGAAGCATATGAATTTTTGACCACACTCATAATTTTTTTTGTACCTCTGTTAAATTCACTTTTAAGAAAGAGAAGTGTCTGTCGAAAGAACAGCTATTGGCATTGAAACTAATGGATATGGGAAGCACACGTTCACTGGCCAGTATTTTTGTCAAAAATCTTTCAGTACTCATAAATGCAAAAGAAGTCTATTATGTACATTGGTGCATTGAGCTTTAATGATTTGCACTATATGCAACTCAACAAAGGAATACAGTTTATTGGATTAGGATAGATTGAACGCCAGTGGTGGAAGTGAAGCAGCAGTGACTGCTAGAATGAGAATTGGTTGGATAAAATGTGGAGAATGTGAAGAGTTACTTTATGGGAGAATTTTTTTGTTGAAAATAAAAGGAAGAATTTATCAGAGTTGCATAAGATTAGCAGTGCTGTATTGGAGCGAGACATTGTGTCTGTGAGAGAATGAGATGGCGATTTTGAGAAGAACTGTAAAAGCAATGATGAGAGCAATGTGTGGAGAGTGAAGAGCCAGGGTGAGTGGAGTACAATGGTATGGGGATATTTTGAATAGGGACATAATGGTGACATTTTGAGAAGAGCATTGTAGTTTGAATGACAGGAAGAAGAGGGCATGGGTGAGCAAATCTGAAGTTGAAAAGACAAGTGAAGGAATCTATTGATCAGGTTGGACTGAAAAAGGAAGATGCCATTGACCAAACAGAGTGATGTGATGGTGTTTGCAAACTTCAAGAAACATGAGGTAAATCTGGCCACCTGTGTTAATGCAGACAAAGCCAGATTTTAAAGAGGGGATCTCTCTCTCTCTCTCTTTGTAGCAAATTATTACTGGACAATGGCTACCCTAAAAACATTGCAAACACTCTGATCACCAAGAAAATTGCTCAGATCTTCACCCCTCAGCGATTTCGCCCAGAGTACTTGAAAGTTCTGTGAATAAGCAAGCCTCCCACTAACCCAAATCAGTCATTGAAATTTGCTATGGTTTCATCATCACTTGCTTTGTTTTCTTGTCAAAGCAGATGCTCAAAAATGTAGCTGGCAAGGATGTTCTATCTACCACTGATAAAAGCAGTCATATTTTAATATAAATGCCACTGTGATAGTTGATACATATGGTAAACATTGCAGTGATCATATAAAGAAGTGTGTTCCTATCTGGTTTAGACAGTAATTAGCTTGTACAGGACAATCTCAACCTAGCAGATCATGCAAATGAAATGACCCTAAACTGGACTGACTTTGTAATTGGTCAGCATCTTTTTAAAAAACAGACAATGGTTATTAAGCTACAATAAGAACAACTTTTGATTCTTGTTATAACATGCAATTTTTATTTTTTTAATCTATTTGAGAATGTTTATATCAAGACTCAGTGCCTCATGTGTAATGTCGTTTATTTTGATTAATGTTACTGTTGCTGGTTTCTAACTGTTTCAGGAAAGGTAAAACAGATGGGAAAACAAACATGTTTGCATTGTCATTTGCAATGTAATTTAAAGATTAGAGTTGATTTTTAAAGTCACATAAATCATTTTATGTATTGGATATTAATTCCACCCATGTGTTGGAATTTTAAAATTTTGTTGGCTCATGAGCTAAAAAAGTTTGTACAACCCTGCTTTAGAGAAACAGTTGTCCTAATAATGTTTTTTTAGGTTTGGCCTGAAGATTTTTATTCATACGTTCATGGTCAAAAAATATATTTGACTTGGCCAGTGCCTAATTGTGCTGAGGGGTGTGCTCCATCATGGATCACTGATGGTTATTGTGATGCAGCATGCAATGTCTCAGACTGCAATTGGGATGGTGGAGATTGTACTGGTAAGGAGATAATTAAAAATTGTTTTGCATACGTTCATGGTCAAAAAATATATTTGACTTGGCCAGTGCCTAATTGTGCTGAGGGGTGTGCTCCGTCATGGATCACTGATGGTTATTGTGATGCAGCATGCATTGTCTCAGACTGCAATTGGGATGGTGGAGATTGTACTGGTAAGGAGATATTCAAAAATTGTTTTGTATATGTTTGGATCAGGCAAAAAAACATTTGTACTAACTGTAGAAAATGTCAAGGCCTGCTTGGCATAGTAGTTGAGAGTACTTTTGTTTTTTTGATTTTGTTGAGCTTTGCTTACATAAATTAGGTATCTAGAACTCCTGCAAGAAAAAAATTGCTGCACAGTTGTTTTTGAATGTGATTGAAAGGGCAATTTTTAGTGACCTAAAAAATTAAAATAAATTGACTTGAAGATACAAAAAAATTGACTTTATTGGCCTAACAAAATTATGACTCAACAAATTAATGTTTCTTATTAAACTTTATTTAAAATGTTAAAACAAGCATTTATGTAACAAAACAACAAAAATTCCCAACAAAACTTGCAATATGCACGCCTTACTCATGCTTCACCAGGTTAGAATTGTGAAGCTATTCACCCAGCATGTCGTGAGAGGTGACTCTTGGGTACCCACCAGTGGCAGTCTGCCTTGTTGGTGGTGGGGCTACCAGTCAGTAATATGCTTTAATGACTGGTTCAAAATAAGCTGCCACTTCCCCTAGCCTAATTTAATTAGGTTGGCGGAGTGAATATGAATTGCTGTTCATGCTGTACCTCCATCCCAAGGAAGAGGAAGGGTAAACCAGGAAGATATGCATGGCTTGTGTAAACAACCAACTCTGCAATCATCTGGTGCAAGAATTGAAATGTAAATCATATACTGCTTTATATTTATTTTCAACCTTAAGTTTCTCTTCTTGGCTAACAGTTTTTGCAGTATGAAAAAACTTTTTTCTACAGAAGCAGTTGTGGGCTGTAAACAGCCAGGAAAATATCTGGTCTTTCCATGTTCATTATTTTAGAAATGTCATTTTCGTGCATTCTTTTTTGGATGTAATGGTTAATGCTGGAAGTATCTTCTCTGAAGTCAAAAGTAGGATTGTTAGCACTGCTTCTTTGACGGATTACTTGGTACTTTTCATCATTTCTATAAGCTTAACGAAACATTCGTTTTGGTCTTTGATTTTGAGAAGTTAAACAGCTAAATCAGTTGTTTTCAAGCTAACTTTTGCTTTGGTTACTTAAATGCCTGACCCTTCAAAACTTTCCACACTTGCTTTTACTTTAGGGAAATTCTTTGCATAATATAACACAGCATTTAACAAGCTTCCCCATGTTGATCAACAGGCTGAGGCGAGCAACCAATAGCAGCGATTTTGGCTTGTCTGGCTTTAAGTGTTGCTTATTTGACTTTTGCAATTAGCTGATCAACATTTTCAAAATGAAATTTGTGTTTTATGGCACAGTTATGTAATAAACGCTCTACACATGTCACATGAAACTGCTCAAGATACAGAGATTTTAGTATTGCACTTGCAGCCACCATATATTTTGTAGCATCAGACATTAAAAAACAGTATAAATATCTGTTGATTCCAAGAGATATAACATTATTGTCAACTGCTTGAGCAATGCTGTTGCTATTTGGTGCACATAATAGAGATTGACAGTCATACAAATAATTGATGTGAAGTGTTTCTAGACTTCTAATTAGAATATATTGACTTCTAACTAGATCAAATGGTAGTTTAAATATGGTATGTCAGATAGAGAGCTTTCTTTCTCAATATAGCTCTTCTGGTGTAATGAAAGTTAAAATGATCTTTATTGAGATTTAAAATCTACATAAAATTCATAAAGACTCAACGTTTCGAAAAACTAAAATCAGTTTTTCTTTGTCAGGAGTGACTACAGTTCAAACACAGACAACGGCTACATAGTAATCAACAGAACAAAAAGGAGAAAAAGAAAATTATGGCAATAAACAAGTGTAGCAGCGACAACTGGTGGTCAAAAATTTATAAATTTGTACAATCAGGGATAAAAGCTGTTAATTTTATCGTTAAAAGAAAAATCAGTTTTGTGTATATAAAATGATTCTAAAAACCGTCTTTTCTTGTAGTCACTTTCAATAGCTAAAATTGCAGAGCTTTCCTAATCAATCCAGTGTCCATTTAAGCAAACGTGTTTCACCAGAACAGATTTCTTTTTTAATTCCTCATTTGCTAGTTGGGCAATTATATCAGGTTTGATGTCCCTTCGATGTTCTTTGCATCGTGTTTTAAATGATCGACCAGTCTCACCAATATGTCTCATGGATAGAAAGTTGCTAAGCACAAAGGACATTAATTTTATAATCACAGTTGCATCAGAAAAAGTATGTTACCTAGAAGTTTACAATTTAAATCTATAAATACAGTAACAGGAAAGAAATTGGCAAAGAAGTTTGGTTTTAAATATTTAAAGTTACGCATCAAGGAATCGCATTATTGGATTAGAATTTATGAAGCCAGAATATCCAGCATACGGCATCAGTTTTGTGCTTTCATGCCAGAAGAATTTTTAAATGTGATAAAATTACGGATTGCATCAATGAAACAAAAGATCTATGCAGACTTGTCTTATTATGAAAAAAGCTTGAAAAACAAGTAGGTACTAAGTCTACCGTTGTCACACCAAAGAACAAATGGGTGATTAATTTATCAAAACACAAATTGCTTGAAGAAAAGAATGACCTGTTAGCACGTGGTTTGAATTTTGCAATCATCACTAACTACATACCAAAACAACAAATTTTGGCTGAGGTAGAAACTGGAATACAAAGACTATCTGAAAACAAAGCAAATTTGATTCAAAACCAAGCTATTAATATCCTAAATCAAAAACAAAAATTGCAATCAAACCTAATCTCATCTGAAATCAAAACGTTAAACAACTTAACGAAAAATGTAGAAATTAGAATTTGTAAAACAAACAAAGGAAATAGCACCATGATTTTTGACAAAACTGATTGTGACCAAAAAATGTTGAGTTTATGGAATGATGAATCTACCTACAGAATTCTAAACTGAGATTCAATAAAATGCATTGAAAGACGTTATAACAGCTTTATTTACAATTTATTTAAGTCACAATTCATTACACAAATGCAATACTATCAGTTACAGAGCATGGACACCACAGCACCCCAGTTATACGGTTTACCCAAAATTCATAAAAAAGATATTCCCATGCGACCCATTATGTTGTTTATAAATTTTCCATTGTACGATTTGTCCAATTTTTTATGCAAATTATTATCTCCACTAGTTGGCAATACTGAATTTACAGTGAAGAATTCATACGAGTTTGTTCAATTTTAAGTTCCATTGTATTAAAAAAGAATGAATGCATGGTTTTTTGATGTCGTTTCACTCTTTACTAATATTCCAGTAGAATTGGCAAAAAAACGTTACCTTTGATTTGTTAAATGAAGATGATATATTATGCAATTGTACCGATTTGACAAAGGATGATATTGAAATTGCTTTAAATTTTTGCTTGAATAACACTTATTTCACATTCAAAGGAAAACATTATCAGCAGATATTTGGCGTACCTATGGGGTCTCTCATTTCTGTGGTAATTGCAAACTTGCTAATGGAATATGTCGAACAGAAAGCAATCTCTTCTTTTAGTTCATCTCCTAAATTATGGAAACATTTGTTGATGACACATTTGTGATTATGCAAACCAATGAAGTGAATAGATTTTTTGATCATTTGAATAATGTGGACCTGAACATAAATTTTGCAATTGAACTAGAGCAAGATGACAAATTAGCATTTTTAGATGTCCTAGTCATGCGAATGCAGGATGGAAAAGTGGCTACTAAAGTACACTGAAAAACAACCCACACCAATTGATATTGGAATTACTATTCAGCTCACTCCAATGAACAAAAACAAGGTGTTGTGATCAATTTATACAATCAAGCACAATTGCTCGTTACCAAATTAACAGTCTGGAAAAAAGAAAAAAGTTTTCTATCTCATATGCTCACTGAAAATGATTATCCTAAATGGTTCATACAAGAAGCACTGAAAAAAAGAAAGGCTCCAGCTCAAGTTAAGTTACAAGAAGAAGAAAGACGTATTGGATTAGTTATTTTGCTATTTATACCAGGAATAACTGAAAGATTGAAACATCTTTTGAAAAACCATCTAATCAAAGTGGCAACAAAACCATTACGCAATGTGGAAAACATGCTTCCAAGTTCAAAAGATAAAATCAACAAATTTGATCAACTCGGTGTTGTATATAGAATTCCATGTTTAGATTTCACAGGTGTTTATATTGGTGAGACTGGTCGATCATTTAAAACACGATGCAAAGAACATCGAAGGGACATCAAACCTGATATAATTGCCCAACTAGCAAATGAGGAATTAAAAAAGAAATCTGTTCTGGTGAAACACGTTTGCTTAAATGGACACTGGATTGATTAGGAAAGCTCTGCAATTTTAGCTATTGAAAGTGACTACAAGAAAAGACGGTTTTTAGAATCATTTTATATACACAAAACTGATTTTTCTTTTAACGATAAAATTAACAGCTTTTATCCCTGATTGTACAAATTTATAAATTTTTGACCACCAGTTGTCGCTGCTACACTTGTTTATTGCCATAATTTTCTTTTTCTCCTTTTTGTTCTGTTGATTACTATGTAGCCGTTGTCTGTGTTTGAACTGTAGTCACTCCTGACAAAGAAAAACTGATTTTAGTTTTTCGAAACGTTGAGTTTTTATGAATTTTGTGTAGATTTTAAATCTCAATAAAGATCATTTTAACTTTCATTACACCAGAAGAGCTATACTGAGAAGTTAAAAGATGGCTGGTTACAAAAGCAAAATATAGAGTGCTTTCATCAACAACCAGAAAAATTATTTGTATGTACAGCATTTCTTATCTGCTTTAACTCATCTATGCTTAATTGCAGCACTGCTTCTCTATCAGATGGCAAAACGTGACCAATGTTGTGAAATAGGTTTTTGATATGCATTTTGTTTAGCTTTTACTGAAGAGTATTAGCAGACAAAAATTTTATTGGTTCCATTTTCTGCAAAATCTGTATTACTGCTCCTCAAAAATGTTTGTGAATTGTGTGGGATTAATAGTTTAGATTCGCTGCCTAGCGCTTTTAGGTGTTTGGATGTATTTTGATGACTTTCAACAAGAAAGCGTCTGTTGCAAGAAACCGTACAAATGCACAAATTGCAAAATAATTTGTTGTTGTGACTTTTCATAAATTCTGTGGGGAAGTCTTGAAGTACAGACTGAATTTGAGGTGTTTTGGTAGCTTTAATTTTTGGCATCAGTTAAAAACCTGGATTAGAAACCAAAACAAAATAACTTTAACTTTTGGCATCAGTTAAAAACCTAAATTACAAACCAAAACGAAATCTTCATAAGTATGTCATGACACCCTTTTCAAAATTAATTCCACTGCAGAATAGTAAAATATCATCTGTTGGTAAGCATGCACACTATATTTGTACAAATAAACTATTCACTTTTTCTTGATTCATTTTAAATAATAAAAAGATAGTCTAAATTAGGATTGTAGATGCCTCTTCGCTATACTGCAAAGGTTTTACCAAACAAATTTACAGTGTTTCCCCTCCTTATTGTCGCATCTATTCAATTGCAACACAATTGCTCATAATTTCACCTGACTTTGATTATTGCACCACAATCATTTAATTATGACAGAGGTAGCAGCCTATACCACTGTACAAAAAATTGTCAAACATTGCAAGTTAAACCAAAAGGCAAGTTTTATCACACCCATCATAGTGATCAGTTTTTTCACCAATAGAAAAAAAAACATTTTGACAAACAGTGTTATTTATAAAAAATTGATTTTATTACCCCCTCCCCCCAAAAAATTGTCTTTTTGTTCACCTATCAAATTAAGAATATGAAACTATCTCTTTGTATCCAGAACTCTTCACAAAAAATCAACCTGCTTAAGCTTAATACCAAAATTGACTTAATTGAAAAAACTTGCCCTAGTGATTAAACATAGTCCAAACAGAACCAAAATCTCTTGACATGTTTACAGTTGTTTTGGAAAAATTGCTGCTGCATTATTTAGCAATATGAAGTTTCAAAATTGTTGTGAGGTAAAATAGAAAATTTTGCTCAAAAATGTTTATCAGTATTATACATTACCATACAGCAATCAAATACATCATGCCAGTAACCCATATCTGGTTTTGGCTTTGTTGGATCTCATCAGGCAGGTGTAGAAAAACACTCAATAATAAAAATGCCAAATAAAAATAAATTTGCCATTGGGTGCAAAAAAAAAAAAAAGATGCAACACAAAATAATATGATACAGCAATGCCTATATCATGTGGGTTTTATTTAAGGACACACACACATGACATGGACAACAAGTCACATCGGAAAGCCCTAATAGGGGTGCAGGTAATCATTTTTTTAGGTTGGTGATCATTTTTGAGCAAAATTTTTTATTTTACTGTAGTGTGATTCTGGAGGCAGATCCCTCCTAATAGGAGATTGCCTGAAAACTGCTATCTAGCTACTAGCAACCTCTCTATTTTGTAAAATTGCTTTAAATAATGACAAAGTCATTGCACTTCTGTAAAAATATGAAATGGTAAATTTTTTGTTTAGCTCTTACCAGAAGTTGTTCTCTGGATTATAGCAGAAAAGCAAACGTGGTGACATTTATAGTGGCTAAATTTTTTTGAGTAGTCAAAATTTGCAATGCATCATGAGCTTCCCAAAATGCAGTAAGAATAAGCCAATTAGTGGAATAATTTTAACACTAGAACAGCCAAGGCTCTCGATTGTTGCAAACAGCCAACATGAATTATTTTGACCATAAGTCCTCTAGGGTTTAATTTTTGATGAAAGAGGTCAAACTGCATGATTTATTGACTCAAGTTTACATGTGACACTTCGTTGGCAATAACTATTCCCTAAGAAAATTTGTTTTAATTACATTTAGTTGAAAACTTACTCTCGATTTGCCAATTTATTTCTTTTGCTCATGTATTTATAGCACATGAATTTGACCATATCATAGGATGTGCACTTGCCACACACCATGTTGTTGCATTTATGACAGTGTTTCAAAGTTTTGTTTACAGTTCATAGCGACTTGACATAGGAAAGATGGAGAAGAGGACAGAGTGGTGAAGACAGAACGAGAGTCAGGTAGGAGATCAAAATGGTGGTGTTGTTGTTGCTGTTGTTGGTTACCCGACCCCTTCCAAGGGATGGGGGCATGGTGGAAGACCATGAAGCCCCAGAAGCTGGGCCAACTCCCCAGGGTCTGTACCAGAGGTTGTGAGAAGACAGAGAGTCGCCAAAGAGTGAGTGGCACAAAGAGTTCGTAGGTGGACAGTGCAGAATGAGATGAGAGATGTCCTCGGACAAGTGTCCACAGGTGCTGCAGGAAAAGATTCTCGATTCTACCAATCCTAGTGAGATAAGAACCTAAAAGAAGGCTGTGTCCATTGCAGTGTAGATGAGAGAGGACACAGCGAGCATGACGAGGGAGCACAAGTTCCTCTGTGGAAATCGAGGGAACCTGTGTGTCAAAATACTTTGATGAGACAGTACACCTCCAGTCCAAGAAAAGACAAAAGTGGATATGAGAGATAAGAGGAGAGAGACTGCAAGGGATTGCAGAGGGCGCAAATAGCGCTCCCCGTCTGGCCAGCTCATCAGCCATGTCATTCCACAGGAGAAATAAGTGTCCGGGGACCCATTGTAGTCTGATAGAGCAGGAGGAGAGAGAAGAGAGTTCCTGCCAGATCTGCCACAGAGTTTGAGATAAGAGGAAAGATGGAGGAGAGGACAGGGTGGCGAGGACAGAACGAGAGTCAGACAAGAGGAGAAGAGAAAAGAAATGGCAGACTTGTTGGTGCTGCCGAGACCAGCAAAAAGTGTGCAGAATGGCACGGGCTTCAGTGAAAAAACTTGAACTTACTGGGCCTGCTGAAAAGAAAAGAGTGGCCTCAGTGCCACAGAGAGAGCAGTTGGCAAGTATGCCAGAGCCGCCCTTACCATAAGAAAAAGGAACAGAGCCGTTTGTTCAAAGTACCAGATCATGAGGGGGTAGAGAGTCAAGGTGGGCGAGAGCTGCACCTTGGCAAGAAAGGGAGGGATCAGAGCAAAAACATAGAGAGGAAAGGGAGGGAAAGCAAGAAGAGCCTCCCTAGAAGAAGTAGAAGGAATTATAAGCGGGTGAGTGGATGCAAAAGCTCTCCAGGATGATCTGCAGAGTCTTAGCCTCACTCCAAGTCTGGCCAAACCTGAAATAGGAAAGGAGATTGGGAGACAAAGGGCCCGCTCATAAGATAAAAGAGTAAAATGAGTCAGAGTGACTTATAGGGGAGGTAAAGAAGTCTCGGTGAATAGTAAAGGGATAGAGGAGGACGAGAGGCAGCTGGTGATGGTGTGACTGGTCGCTCGGTGGAGGCATTCCAATTTGGTGAGATTGGTAGCACTTTGGAAAGGAAACCATCCAGGTGAAGCATAAGTGAGAAGGGGTTGAAGAAAAGCTTTATACAGAAGAGAGAGGGACTCCTTAAAGGGGTCCCATGAGGAAGCAGAGATACAGCGTAAGGCCTTGAGACAAGGGAAAAACTTGGCCTTCAGCGAAGATACATGCTTAGAAAAGGAAAGAGTGCAGTTGAAGGTGACCCCAAGAAAGGTTGAAGTGGGATTGAAATTTAGGCGGGAGCTGAGTAGGAGGAGGTTGGTTTGGATGTTAGCTTGGTGGGGATCCACTGAGAAGAAGGATGCTTCACATTTGCTTGGATTGAGAGGAAGACACCAGCACTCAGACCAGCACTCCAATCGAAACAGAGCTCCTTGTGTGGTCTCCACCGCTGTGGGGACCAAGGGGGATCAAATGGCCAGATCGTCAGTGTAAAGAGAGCAGCTGATGGAAGAAGGCAGAGAAGCCGGAAGATCATTAATGAAGACAGAGAAAAGTAGAGGTCATGAACGGAACCTTCCAGAACACCTCAACAGACTTGGAAGGAGGGGTTTTTGTGATTTTGATACATCACGCAAGTGCGCCTGTCAGAAAGGAAAGATTGAGTCCAATGAGCAAAGCAAGGACGGAGGCCAGCCGAAATGAGTTTGTGGAAAAGGGCGGGATGCCAGACAGAGTCAAAAGCTTTAGAGAAATTGATAGTAGACAGGATCGTTCGAGAACCTGGCCTGGGTTTGTTAAACCCATTTGAAATGGACTGAGAAAGGTACATAATTTGATCAAGTGTAGACTGTCCAGGGCGGAAACTGGCCTGGTGGGGAGAGAGAATGGAATTAGACTTCAGAAAGAAGAGTAGACGGAATAGAATGATGCATTCAACAAGCTTTGATGCGCAGGAGGTGAGAGAGATAGGCCGGAAGCAAGAGAGTCAAGAGGCTTTCCCATCTTGTGGATGGAAATAATAGAAGATGTCTTCCATACAGAAAGAAAGGAATGCAAAGACCAGGAAAGATTGAAGATGTGAAGAAGAAAATCCATGCCACGGCGAGGAAGGTGCTTTAGCATGGGATAGGCAACTTTGTCTGGGCCTGTGGCGGTGGACAAGAGGAGGTTGGAAATCGCTGCATGAAATTCCGCGGGAGAGAAAGGAGAGCAAAAAGACCAGTGAGACTCCTCAGAGCACATGGCTCGGCAGAGCTCAGAGAGGTAGTCTCTGGCTCTGCTATGCAGGGCTTTTGGCTGAGAAACGGAAAAGTGGGATCTCAGGTAAGGAGCATAGACTGACGCAGATTCCCTGGGAGAAGAACAGTTAGGAAAGTTAGGAGAGGAGGAAGACCAGGAAGGAGAGCCAGCGATAGAGTGAAGAAGAGAGTGCACAGATTTAGGGTTAGATTTAGGTGAAAGAGAAGAGCAAGTTGTCTGCCATGCCTCCGCCTTGGCCTTGGCGATGACTGACGAGGCATGTCGAGAAGCGGAGATGTAAGCCTGGCGATCTTCATCACTTCTGTGAGCGGCAGCAAAAGCCTTGCATTTTTCACTACCCGCTTCTTCCACCTCAGCAGATCGCCAGGCTTTTGGAGGGCGTTTGATGGGGCTGAAAGGAATGGAAGATTTGGCTGCATTTAGTGCCAGAGAGTTAAAGAGAGCAGCAGCAGAGGAAAGAGACGAGTATTTCTCTGCAGAGGGACAGTGCGAGTCAAATTAAAGGCAAACCCATCCCAGCGAGCTTTCTGAAAATTGAAGGAAGAGGGACGTTTGTTGGGGCAAAATACTAAAGAGAGAGGGTCGGATAGTAGAATTGGTAGGTGGTCAGAACCCAGGTCCTGAAGCACCTCCCAGGAGCAAGAAAGGGCAAGAGAAGAGGGAGCAAAGGAGATGTCAGGAGAGGAGCGACTTCCAGAGAAGCGATATAGAAGGGTGGGTGTGTCAGGGTCATTAAGGGAGAGGAGGTCAGAGGAGATGACCCAGTCAAATATTTCCTCTTCACGGGGGTTGGAAGTATCTTTTGAGTCCCAGCCGGGGTGATGGCAATTGAAGTCCCCCAGGATGAAGAGATTTCTGGAGGAGGGAAGAATGGAGGGAGAAAAGGAATTGGTTCTGCCATTCGTTGGGGAGGAGCAAATAGGGGGGCATACACATTAAGAAATGACACCGAGGAGGAGTTGTTCAGAGAGATGTTGACCCCTACATAATCAGAATAGGGATCGAGCGAAGAAAGAGAGGAGGTAGAGAGTTCACAGAGAGATAGGCTCTGCCTGATGAAAGTGACAATGTCGCCGCTAGCGTGTATGGCATCAGGAGAGAGAGTGCCAGACTGGGAGTGGGTGCGATCAGAACGCAGAGCAGAGAATCCAGGAATCTGGAAAGAGGAAGATGAGTTAAGATTGGATTCCTGGATGCAGATAAAGTTGACAAGATGGGACGAGAGAAAGTGAAGTAGTTCAGTGCTCCTGGCTCAAAGACCTCCGGCATTCCATTGAAGAACCCTGAGAGAGTCAGGGAGAGGAGAGGAGGCAGGAGGTGTAGAAGGACGGCCAGGAGCAAGGGACGGAAGTGACGGGGCAGAGGAAGGAGATATATAATAGGCGGATGGGGGATAAGAGGTTTGGAAACAAGGGTGAGGCGAGAGTGCAGCATCAGTAGAGGGAGGCCAGATTGTACAGTGGAGGTATACATGTTGGAGGAGTCTGAGGAGGGAGTCACAGTGTTACAGCAGGGGGGACAGTTTCAAGAGTGAGAGCTGCTAAGAGCTCTGAATGTGGAGAGGGAAAGTTGTGAGCACCTTAGATGGACCCATTTGGAGCAGGTGCAGCATTGCACTGACTTGCCCTGCCAGGTCACACTTCCAGCGCACACAGAGCAGGAAAAGGTGGGGCCAGGGTTGGGATGAACGTTACCGCTCATCAAGAGAAGA
The DNA here is from genome assembly GCA_963675345.1 of Trididemnum clinides. Classification (NCBI taxonomy): domain Eukaryota; kingdom Metazoa; phylum Chordata; class Ascidiacea; order Aplousobranchia; family Didemnidae; genus Trididemnum; species Trididemnum clinides. Next base: position 2,018,272 of record OY776290.1, on the reverse strand, counting down.
AGAATGAGGAGACAAAGAAGGGCAGGGGAAAAGAAAAAGTGAAAACAGGTGACCAAAGCTGTGTGCTGTCCTTCTGCGATCGTTCAGGGGGCAGCAGAGCAAAAAAATGAAGGGGAGTGCCTGGGGTACCTGGGACTCTTGGGAAGGCCAACAGCCATTTCGACCCAACCCAAACGGGGTCTGGGACTGCACCACCACGTTGAGGCAGCTGTTGATTGGTCGTTTTCATGATTGTGAAAGTAAACTATTAACATTGGTTTATTGTATGAATTGGTGCAATCCTTTTGGAAATTTTTTGTGGCATCAATTTTCTTGGTCTCACTTATTTGCTGTCAACCTAACGTAGCAAGAAAAGAGTTCATGCTTCTCAAATATCTTGAATTCATTCCTAGTAGACCTGTAAAAATATTTTTTGTAAGTGCAGTTTTTTACATTGATAGACCTATTTTTTGATTCCTATTTTTCCTCAAGTTTAAGATTGCATGTAATCACACCTCTAATATTGTCCTCCCTACTTTTAAGTCAAAACTGGTCTAAATAGCCTATTACCTATTCCTTTGCATAAAAAGAAAGGGGAAAACTAATTCAAAGTTGTGGATGTGACCAATGTGCCTTTATACCTAACCTCCGTACACTTGGAACTAAAAAGTGGTCTTAGTCACAAAAAGTGCATTCTCTTTTACAGATAATTTTTTCAAAGTAGGAGGAAAAAAATGAAAGATCTGCAAAGTTGTGATGGACATCAAAGTAGTTAATACGTTTTCAGAAATAAGTTATTTTCTGGTAGGCTTACTTTTGGCTCTTTTGTAATTATGCCTTGTACAACAAGTTCCTGGCTATGCATGTTATTTCTTTTTTTGGCCGAGGTGCAGTCTGGGGAGTGTACAAGGGGCCATGCCCCCCAATTAGTAAGTTGAAGAAGTCTAACTTGAAGTCAAGCGCCTGCAGTTGAGTTAGATTATCGCTAAGATGAACAAACTGCTGACCAAATTTTTGTGAAAAGGAGCAAATATTTTTGTTCTGAAAAACTGGAGGAGATCGCATTGTTGCCACATTGGCTTTAATGATAAAATCTGTGCAGTTATCACTTATTAATAAGTAACATGTTCTATCTTTTAAATGACATAGTGGCATGATTGAAGATAAGTTGCTGAAAAACCATTGTTTCAATAATCATGATATACCTTATTGAGGAAATTTGCAGGTGCTGTCATGACAGAAATGGCTAATTGCCAACTTAGTGAACTTTTTTGAAATCGAGTTGAGTCAAATGTGTGACCAAGTGCAAGATTGGTTTTTAGCATCAACAAAGTATTGGCTGTCTACAAGATTTTCATGTGCCCCTACTTTCTACATTTAAATGTTTTCTGGTAATGGCTTTGTAGAACCACAATTACTCTTATTAAGTGATATCTGGTGCTAGTTACGTCACTTATTGGGTTGCGCTATTTAATACACTAGTCATTACCCGTGCAGTGTGCTAGTTGTCAGAATCGGTAGCTATGCTTGGAATGAAATATGCAAAGTGGTTGACCTCTTGACAACTGTACATTATATAAGCTGTGGTGCAGCCATTCGGGACCCACTGAAATCAGTTCAGCGCTTTTTTAACATAATGCGTACATTGTAGTCTTTAACGTCAATGTTATCATGCAACACATCTGTGGAATTCGAGCCCGTATCTTTGGAACCAGTCTCCTCATGTGCCGAGACTTGCTGACATGCACTACATGCTGCCAGCTACGCCTTATGCCTAAGCACAGCATTTAGTTTATAACCTTTGGAAGGCCTTCCTATGCCTAATCATTTCTTGTGTGATCAGCTTTACATAAGGATATCAGTTTTAGTTCATACTTAAGCGACTAGCAGTAACATCAAAACAAACCTTATTTAAAAGTAAATTGCATGCAAGTCTTGTGCTTTGGGATAGATTGTTTTATAAAAGTCAACGTTAATGCAATTGGGGGATTTCTTAGCCCTTGGCAAGCTCTGCTGATGGGTCCAAAAGGATGAAACGCATCGTGGGATGGCTTTGTAAATTTGTAAATATTCTCAATAGCATTTCTTCCTTCAGAAGCCGCATGCCTTCAGCACTAGCTTTGTTGTTTTGCCTATCACTTATAAGACACTCTCTATCGATCATAACCACTAGGAGGTATCAATTGATATATAAAGCAGAGTTCTGTCTGTACATAGGTACATACATACATATGTACCCTTGAACTCCTCTGAAATTATTGAGTGTGAAAACATCATTTTGGCATGATTGATTACCTCCCCAGGGTGAGTGTCTTAAGGGGGTTTGTGACATCGTGATGATGTCACAATCAAATAATTGCATTTTTTGACAGTGGACAACCTTTCTTTGATCAGACAAAAGCCAGTACCCAACTTGAAAATTTTATTCTATTTGGGTCTAAGATGATGTCACAGCTAGCACTTGATTGCACAATTTGTTTTTTGTATTATCTCAATAAGTACTGATTGTAGAAATGTGATTAAGAGCTTTTGCTGGAAATATTTACAAGATGTTTTTGATAGAAAAAAAAACACACAATGATTTAAGCTGAATTGACCATGCAACAAGTGATAATTTTTAAAGCATTTTGAGCATTCTAAAGATTGCTTTTCCTATTTTTCTTGAAGGTTTTAAGGAACCAAACAAAAATCCAAAATAATGCTTTATTAAACATAATCAAATTAACATAACAATAATTAACATAAACAAATCCACCGAAGCTTTTCGTCCCCTCACGGGGACTTCATCAGGGCTAAATAAAAGAAAAGAGAACAAACTTTTACTCTTAAATTAAATTTAATATGGTATTAAGATACTAGTCATTGATAATTCAGTTAGTAACGTTTTAGCACTGTACCGCTCAATGGAACACCTGTAAGAGCGTCTTGGCTCCTTGTGAATAACCGAGTTTTATGTTAATGATGGCTTAAGGCGTTTGATTAGGAACGCTTCCATTAGTTTGGTTTCAGTGCTGAAACGGCACTTTTTCAGTAATGTGAAGTTTTGCTCTGCTGGTATTGTTTCTCTGCAGGCTTTGCACTGATCGCTCTATCAAATTTAGTAAACGCCTTGCTGCATTGTTTCGTGACAGACTGAGCACTGATATAAAAGTAGCTTATCAAACTTTTAAAATAATCTCTTATTTTAACCTTAAATTTCCTTTACCTGCTCTTTTCTGTTCGAATGTCGTCTATAAATATACTTGTTCTTGGGATAAGAACACGTCATACATCGGTATGACGACTAGACAACTATTCGTCAGAATTGAAAACCATCTTTCCAATAACTTAAGCTCATCTAACTCCGCTATCAAATCCCATCGCGATCAGTGCAAAGCCTGCAGAGAAACAATACCAGCAGAGCAAAACTTTACATTACTGAAAAAGTGCCGTTTCAGCACTGAAACCAAACTAATGGAAGCGTTCCTAATCAAACGCCTTAAGCCATCCCTTAACATAAAACTCGGTTATTCACAAGGAGCCAAGTCGCTCTTACAGGTGTTCCATTGAGCGGTACAGTGCTAAAACGTTACTAACTGAATTATCAATGACTAGTATCTTAATACCATATTAAATTTAATTTAAGAGTAAAAGTTTGTTCTCTTTTCTTTTGTTTAGCCCTGATGAAGTCCCCGTGAGGGGACGAAAAGCTTCGGTGGATTTGTTTATGTTAATTATTGTTATGTTAATTTGATTATGTTTAATAAAGCATTATTTTGGATTTTTGTTTGGTTCCTTAAAACCTGGAAGAAAAGTTCCCCCCTATCCGAAATTTATTTTTCTTGAATGCTTTAAACTTGCTCTATGATGTCATAATCTGTTTGGTACAATAAAAGTAAATAAAAAGTAAAAAAAGGCAGCAGGTAAAAGCTGCATGTAATGTTTTTATTCATTGTTCTTTCAAAAGCAAACAATTTACATGCCATTTGTTAATGAGGAATATTTTATTAGAATATCAGCATAGAGGTATGTCTAAAAACCTGATTTTTTAGCATTGCAATGGCGAGTTACTATACTTTTGTACAGTTGTGTCACAAGCTTGATTGATCTTAGCCTCTAATACATAATAAATCAAATCAAAGTCAAACAAACTGATGGTTTTTTTATGTTTTGTGTTACAAGAATCACATTGATTAGTAGCATCTTTACCACAATCACCTGGCCAATTGATATTATACACTTTAACCATAACCTGACTTATTATAATTCAATTTACTTTACCTGATTTAATCAACTGATCGTAGTTAACCAATAACATGTCTTGGCTAACACCAGCTCCTGTAAATCCAATTATAATGTAAAAAAAACACTGGCTTGGCTGGGAATAAAGAGCATATATGGCAATCAGCTTGCAATAGTGAGCATGCATAATATAAGCTTAAAATTAGCAGCATCAGTTGATAGGACCGATAGTGGAGTGGAATAAACCGCATGAAGCAATTCATGTGATTGTTAGTTCAATACCTGACTACCTGAAGAGTTTTAATAGTAACGAAACTGGTCATGGAAGTGGTATTTTAATTAACTGATTGTAGTTAGCCTATAACATGCCTTAATATCTATTAATTAATTTAATATCTAGATAGGCTAACACCTGCTCCTGTAAATTCAATTATAATGTAATAAAGGCTCTGGCTTGGCTGGGAATAAAGAGCATATATCACAATTGCCTTGCAATAGCAAGCATACATAATGTCAGCTTAAAATTAACAGCATCATTTGAGAGGACCAATGGCAGAGTGAAATAAACTACACGGAGGAATTCATGTAATCATTGGTTCAATACCTGAGTCCACCTGAAGAGTTGTAAAAGAAACAAAACTGATCATGGAAGTGGTATTTTAATTAACTGATTGTAGTTAGCCTATAACATGCCTTCATATCTATTAACCTGTTAAGCGTCTCCGTCCAGATATCTAGTCCTTTAAAAACATCCTGCAAGCGTCAGCGACTCAATATCTAGTCTGCGCAAAACTTATAGGAAGCATCATCGACACAATATCTAGTCCACACCAGTTTGGTTTTTATTCTATTTGTCACCGACTTGATATTTTTTTCAAAAAGTTTGCTAAAAAAATGATTTGTGACTTTATTTCTCATCCGATTTTTATAAAATTTTCAAAAGATCATGCTTAATTCCTCACGCATCGGAAGATGTATAATTTGTGCCTTAATTCTTGGATTTTCATACCAAAAAAGGGTTAAAAGGACCCAGAACCCAGTCGCAGACAACAAAAATTGCAAAATTTTCAGCAGACACGTGTAAGAGCCAACTACCTTGAATTCAAATCAAGATACCTGATTTACCACATAACCAAACCTTTTATCCATGACACAGTCTGAAAACTACTCTTTTGGGGCATCATTTGACAAAATTTCAAGCAATAATGATAAAATTTACCTATTGAAATTTTCAAATTTTTTAGGGGTCTCAAAACCCCCCCAAACAAATTTGTAGGGTAAGTAAAAAAAGTTGATTTAGTGCGCAAAAGATATGATATGTTGCTTAATACCAGTCTCATTTAAAAGCTTAGGAAATTTGCTTTTCAGCAATATATAACTTTGAATAGTTTAGGCTAAGCGATATATGATATTTACTGATCAAAAGTGGATACTGTACATCATGTCAATTTAAAACCCCCAAAAATTTTTTGACTTACCTTTACTAAATTATAATTTTTAGAAAAACTACACCCTTTAAAAACATAAAATAAATTGCAAATACTTCACCACTAAAGTCGTCATTTTGCATCAAGTTTCTAAGGAAACAAAAACTGAAATACAAGTTTAACAGCTAGCAAAAGTTTGGCTTCTCTAAATAAAAAGTTTGCTGTATCCCCCTTGTTTCTCAACATATGGGAGGGGTGTGAATAAGTTGCTGTTTCATTGTTAGTGACAGCATATTCTATTTAAACTTGATATTTTCTGAATCTTCAAGAAATTTCCTGTTCAAAAATACTTAATGTTACATGGTTTAGGCTAACCTGTAGCAGACAATAACTGATCTTATTTTAGATACTACATTTGACTAACAAAATTTGGTACCGGTCAGTAGTAGTAGTAGTTAGTCAGTTTTAATCCGGTGTTTTCCCTTTAGCAAAGATGGCCAGATTTACCCCATTCCTTCTGCAATCTCTTGCACTCCGTCCCTCCACTTATCTCGTCTCAGAGCATCCTCCTTCTTCAAACCAATCTTCTCAGTCTCCTCTTCCACTTGCTTCTTCCAGGTCTTCTTCGGTCGTCCTCGCTTTCTCTTGCCAGTCACTTCAAGATTCAGAGCAACCCTCAAAACACTATCGTCATCCCTCCTCAGTACATGTCCATACCATCTAACTCCATTTGCTGTTGCTAACCGGTCTATCGTTTCCTTCAACCCTAACATATCCATCTGTTCTTCAGTCGTCTTTCTGTCTACAATTTTCTGACCGCACATGGCTCTCACCATAGCTCTCTCTGTTCTCCTTAAAATTGCTTTTTCATTTTCTTTTAGACACCATGTCTCACTTCCATACAGTATTGCTGATCTTACACAACAATAACCACATTCTACTGACCGGTTAACAAAAATTTAACAACAGTACTGGTTAACAAAAAGGTCATGGGTCTCAGAAAGTAGCAAACTGTAGAAAACCTAGGCTTTTAGGTAAGTTTTGATTGATGTACCTTGAAGGCTTATGTCCTTAGCATCATCTAGCGACCATTTCTAAAGAAATTGGTAGAAAAATGAAATCTGTAGTGATCTTTGAGGTAAGGGTACTTTAACTTTGAAGACAACTCAGCACCTGTTGGGGAGGGGCTAATTTGCATAAAATTTGCATATTCAAAAAAAAATTTTTTTTTTGTTTTTATTATATTTGAAATCCTCAAGAAATAGAGATTTCAACGATATATCACACTTGATGTAGAAGTAAACAGATGAGTAATGATTTACAAACAAACTTGGGTATTTTATGATGATTAATTATGATTAATTATGACAGATATGATTGATTATGACACTAGGAATAAACTCATTGAAAAAGAATGTGACAATGCATTAAAGCACGAATGGCAAAAAAGAGACGCTTAACAGGTTAACTAACTTATTACAACAACTTATGTCTTTGGCTATGGGGTAGTGTACACTTCTAGCTGCAATTATGCCATTCAGTATTTGAATGTATTTCTTTCAGTATTTGAAACAAAGGTCCTGCAGATTCACAAGCAATTGCTTCCCTTGCTTGTGAGCCTTTTCACAATTTTCCATCACTATTGCAAATTTTTTTTTGCCTGGGCACAGATACAAATATTCTTTAAATTCATACAATGTCACTATTTGTTCTTAACATCTTGAGACAATGTTCTACCATCCCTTTTCAGATATGCATCAGCCAAAATACCCTTCACCCTTTTCAGCTGTTGAGATCATCGCACCATGTCATCAGTTAACCAAATGTTTCCGCAGTTCTTTTGCATGTCTTTTTAACCAAATGCTTTCGACTTTCTGGGGCCAGGGTCAGAAGATTTTTCTTCTCATACATTGTTGATGTTTTGAGTTTTTCCCCCATGACAAGCATGAGCCGGTTAAGAACTTCAGCAGGAGATGGAGTATCCTCTTTATCCTCATTTGAATCAAACTCAGTTACTGTGATGTCAAAGGTATTTGCAAACTTGGTCTTGATCTTGCATTTAATCTGTTTAACCTTTCACTTACCATGGGATACTGCATCTCTCCTGGAAACCAATGACCTACAGTAAGTGGTGTGCATGAACCAATGACCTATAGTAAGTGGTGTGCATGCCAACAATTGGGCAATTTAGTCCAGAGGCTTACATTCACTTTCTGGCAAATGGAACTCACTGCCATCTGATGAGTTATCAGTATTATGGTACAGATCGCCATATTGGTTGTAACAGTTGGAACATAGCTATTGTCCTGGTTTCAGTTTGGACATGAGGCTGTTTCTTTGTTAACAATTTTCAAAAATTCTGAAAATAAAGAGTGTCACTATTAGGATGTTTCATATTGGGCTATCATATCCATTTAAACCATCGTTGTGATCAAACAGTTACATCGGATGGTTTTGCCAGGGGGAAGGAGGGAATTTTATAAATACAAGAGAACATTAGTTGCAGTAAACTTCATTAACTGTACTTTGTTTATTTAGTTGGTATACACTTCCTATGCTATACAATTGGATTAGCACAAACTCTCTGCAGACTTTCAAATCATGACATATGCAGTTTTTCATGATGGACAAACCTGTATCTGGTTATCTTCACTGAACAAAACGCCACATCACCAAGACAAAAAATTGCTAATCAGCTGATGTATGACACTGATTGCAATTTATTCTGTCTGCAGTATGTATTTCTATCACAATCTTTTTCAAGAAAATTTCAACTTTGAACTTGTTAAAAGCCATGCTACTACTTAACTACAGAAAAAGAAATGCAATTACGAAAAAATCTGGTTCATTACATAATCACTTTGCACAGCATTTCTATGCAATTGACAGTATTAGGCATTTATCAAAAATTAGTGAATTAGCATTTGTACTTCTTTGTCTAGACAGAAAAATGTGTTTATGTTCACCTCCTCAAACTGTAATTCTTGCCAAATTACACCGAGCGCATGTAGCACTTCTCTATTTTTTGGCATAGTTACAATGATTTGTTTTTGAAATTCATGACATCTACAACTGCAATACATGTATTTTGAACTGTTTAGCAACTGCACTTTGAAAGGTTTTCTTCTCAGTTCTTCAATAATATGGAATTTGTCTGAGAACTATGAATCTTTCCACTTTAGTTGTTTGATTGATTCTGACGTAGTCATTTCAAAATCAAAAAAAATTGACAGTGTTTTGCAAACATTGTGAAGATTAAATGAAAACACTTGACTGCACAAACAGGCAATTGGGAGTTCCCTTTTAAGAACACACAGCACATACATAATGTGTTCTCACATTGTACGTGAAAAGAATGATCAATTTCCATAGATGTCAATTTTTTTTTTGGACCAGGCAAATTCCAGGGTATGAGAGTTTCTCACTGAGTTTTTATTTAAGCTACTTTGGAAATCGAGTTTGCAAAATTGTATCTTTATATCTAACTTGTCAATTGTTATGTCCAAGTATTTAAAGTTGGTCTTCTTAAAACCAGTTAGCCTGTCACAAATATAGCAAAATTTTAATTTATGCACCATCTACTTTGTACTTAGGCCCAAGTGCAGCATGTTGAGAGTCTAGAATGATCTAACACCCTCGAAGACACCTAGTAAGCTTGCATATGCTCACTGTGACACAGCACTCAATTTAACGCAGTACAAAAATCATGCACTGTTTTGCATGTTAACTGTTCATGATTAAAGTTGTCAGTCATTCAAGCAACAATGTCATAACAAAATGAATTGCATATGTGAGTCAAAACGAAGCTAATTACATTTGGTTACTCATACTGACATTATGAGATACTAAAACAGATTAAGCACAATGATTTATAAAATTTAGACTTCACTTCTGTCACTTGATAATGATAAATATATATCTTAAGCAATGAATAATTTACTGTTGCAGTTCAACAGTAAAGGAAAATGGTATTATGAATCATTCCAAACTTGTTACGATGGGTTAAAGTTCATGAGACAAAATCATTTACAGCTTTGGTGAGGTCAAGAGCTTCAGCGTAAGTGTGATCTGTGTTTAAAATAGCTAGATCATTGAAGTGCTGCTGTGTTTGGGTAGAGCACAAGTATGTTTTCAATCTGCACAGGGTAGAAGACGACTTTTCTGCTTTGCATGCAAGGCTGAGAGATTTAGAAATCAAGTTAGGTGCCATGTCTGCTTAAGCATGATTTTGCCTCATTTCTTCACTGATTTTTGCAGTAAAGATAAGATGATCCAGTCTTCTTAACCAAGTAAATAACAGCTGATGTTCACACACAATTTCTGAAGAATTACAATTGTCATGAAAATCCCTCTCAGCTTCTATGTCATCACGTGACATGGCTTCATCTTTCAAACGGCAACACAAAAAATTTCACATTTGCAAAGAACATGATTGAGAACATCATAATAGAGAATTTTCTGCTGTTTCAAAGACTTTTTTGAGCAAATTGAGACAGATTTTTTCTACTTCTTCATCAGTAAATGCACAACAAACCATAGGGACAGCTGGTAATTTAATTTTCATTCTCAGTCCTTAAACTTTGCTTTCAGCAAATAATTCCTTGCCAAATGTGTAGAGATCCAATGTGAGAGTGTTTGCAAGTATTTGCATCTACTTAATCAAATCTTCTGTGGTAGCTCGACTTGGCTTGTACCAGATGGGCAGCTGCAGTTTCACTTCCATTGGCAGCATTGCCTAAAGTTGAAACTTGCCACAGATCATTGCTATTGCAACTAGAATCTTCTACAACATCTCCTTCTCTCACCCTTTTTGGTACTGAGAATAAACTGATAGCCAATGGCACTCCATATTGTTTTTATTGAAATAAGAAAATAAAGTTAATTCCAAGGTTGTTCCTTAACCTGTTAAGCGTCACGCTTCGGAAACCACGCTGCTTTCGTATTGTCACCTTTTTCTTTCAGTTAACATTCATCGCGCAGACGCTCGTTTTGCGCTTACAATAACAATTGTTTATTTCACAAATAACTAATAACGTTAGAATATTAGTAAATGAAAGTAAGTGCATAGTACATTACTGTATCGAAATTTTTTGCGAAAAATCAAGCATTGAAACAAATGATGCAAAAGTTTATTGATACACAGAATTAATTCTTTTGTGTGCCAATCTCTGAAACAGGGTGCAACACATAAACCAACTTCACAGTCTTTACACCAGTATGAGCTCTCCTTATTTTGTTTTTCCGGCACTGAGCTCAAGCCTTGAGTGGCCTTTCTTTTTTTCTGTGGGTAGACAATAGCTACTCAGGAAAGTGCTTACCAATTAGCCGCAATGGCTTCACTGAGAGTCGGGGGGGTCTATGTGTAGTAGCAGGCCTTAGCTGGTATATACTGGACCCACGACAAATTTCCCTTTCACCCTAACAAAGGTTCATCGATAGAAATATTCTGATTTGGAATGTAATTTTTCGCGGACTTTTTCACAATGAGATCAACGAATAGTTTTATCTTTGCCAACTTTGTTCCTGGCCCATTCGTTATGGTATCGATATCAACCAAATGTAGGCACTTATGCAGCAAGCCAAATCTACGCCCACTCATTATCTTGGAAAAAAATAAAAAGCAATACTTTCACGAGAAGAGAAACACATTGAGTTTTCCACCTTAGAATCAATGCCCTGCAGAATAAATAACCCAATGAACACTTTTATTTCATTTGCATTTGTGTCATACCATTTACGTACTCGTGATCATGGTGACAGAGCTTCTCCATTCTCGTTTTGGAACTGGTGTGAAAATCTGTTTGTTTTAGTCACGAGGTAAGCAATGATTTCTTCATCAAAATAATTTTCAAAGTATTCAACTGGGTTTTCTCTATCTTCAACAGTAAATTTCACACAATGGTCAGAACGAGAAATGAAGAGATTTCTTTCTCTTCCACTTGTCTACTAGTTAGTTGGCAAAACAATGTCATCGTCACTATCAGATGATGAATATGCTCTTTCATCGCAATCGCTGAAGCATTTGATGCTTGAGCTCTCAAGATCCACTGTGTCAATATCAGTGCTCTCTTCTAATAATTCTGCATTTCATTAGAAGAGAGGCGGGTTCTCTTGCTTGAACTCATGGAATGAAATGAAATACAAATGCAAAGAGAAAAATAAAGCCTGTATAAAGTAAATAATTGTCAATACATCAACTTGTAGACAAGTCTGTCTGAAAAAGTCACTTCAGAAAAGTAAGCCTCTTCTCTTGCCATGGAAACGAAGTTTTTTCCTGCAAAGTTTACCATGAAATTTCCAGACAGTTTTTCTTTTTTCCTTTCTCTCTCTCTATGCGAGAAATGGGTTACCTCGTGGCTGACAGCTTTATGTAAAACCCTATCTCTGAAAACAGCATATGCCGTTGGTGACAGTTCTAAGCAGAAAACTGACAACGGCATATGCCGTCGGTGACGCTTAACAGGTTAATTATAGTTGTTTTGTATGCTTGTGAAAAAGCTACTTAAAAATTATTAGTTGCTTAATTTTTTAGATTGCTTTTGAAGTGGTTTGATTTTACCTTCAAATCCTTCATTAATGCTACCTTTATTAATGCGGTCTAATCTTGCCATATTTTGCAAGACTCCTGCTGAGTGCAAATTTAGAAATAGAAATCGCTGAAATGTTTTGACAGGAAATTTTGGTTTTTATAGAATCCTCTTTGAACTATGATAAGTTTTAGGAAAATAAAACGAGCAAAATTTTTAAAAGCACTTAATTTTTTAAAAATTGGTTGGTGTCATTTGATCGTGCCTCATTTTGTAGACTTTCACACACACCAGATGTTTTTATTCTCAGTCTAACATCTCAGAAAATGCTGGTTATGAGTTTCCTTTTAAACTGAAAACTTTCCAAAGAAATTTCCCAATCTACCACGCACAGTAGATTGTTTTAGTCATTGATTATATGTTCCAGGTATTTATCTAATGCACTTACTTTGATAACATGAAGCAGTCTCATGTTAACAAATATTGTTGTGACACAACAAATAAACTACAAAAGCTATTCAATTCAATTGGAATTGAAGAAGTTTTTGCCAATGCTGTTTTCATCAAATTCTTTAATTGTTTTTTATCAAATTATTCAAGCATTCTACAAACTTTCTATTGTCTCATATTTTTTTTGCACTTGCCATGGTATTTATGTTCACCAATACTGGTGCAGTTTTATATAAAATTGCAAGTCTTAACAATTTCAATTTGCCTAGTTATGCACTAGCCATTACTGTTTTCTAACAAATCCTGATGTAAAGAGAAATCTAGGCAACTTCACACTAGGATTGTAAGTGTAAAAGAAAGCTGCTGATGTTCTCTGTCATTTTGCTGCAGTAGTAATTGCCTTTCTTGGAACTTGCCCAAGAAATATATTTTACAGTGCAAAATTGTTGTTTTCTGATAAAATTTATCTCAATTATTCACACACTTGCATTTAGCATAACACTTCACAAAAAAAACGAGGGGCTCAGACATATTTTGTCCTCCTCAGTGTCAGGCATGGAAGATTGCCAGCACTGTTGGTTTCTGTCACTTGAATCTAGCAATTAAGATTTCAGTTAATTGAATAAATATCTTTCGTTTCTGTTTAGTTAGTGAGATCATGCATTAAACCAATCTATTTTTTAGCAAATGATTAGCAATGGTTTGGGACTTAAATCCTTATGCGATAAAATGAATAATGCAACATCCTGTGTGCAAGCAACCGCATTTGTCTGTAAAGAGGTGTGTCAGGCAAAAGAATTTTTCAACAACAAAATTTTGAAATTAAGGCAAAGTATTGTGTTGCTCAAAACATAAGTCTGATGGTAACTTTATTGATACCTTAGGTATTCAGTACCAATTATCTAATTCTCCAACTGCAGATCAACAACACTTTTTATTCAAAATAACAAGAAATGTATTCACAGACTTTTCAAAATAACAAAAAATGTATTCACAGATAAGTTTATCTCAACTGCACTACCAACTACAATTATCAGTTCCACTTGGCCTTCATGACTTTCAAAAACAACATCACTATTCACCAAAAGCACCAATGCGGACACACACTAACACAATCTATCTATTTCTTCTCTGTCCATCTTAGAATTTTTGATCACAAATAGAACACTCCTCAGTGTTTTCAAAAATTCCAGTAAAAAAAATGGCACTAAAATGAGGTCACAAGTATGAATCTGCAACGTATCCCTTCTAATCAGTGTTACATCACAATTACCATCAGAATATCATAAACATGTTGGGCTAAATATAGATTCAAAAATAAACAAGATGAGATGAATATCATAAACAAGTTAGGTTAATTAGAGATATAAGTAACATAATTAAATATTAGTTTTTTTTTATAGCTACAACTAATTATTATTTAGAGCAGGTGTTTTTGCCTAAAAACATGTACATTTCACCTGATTATTTAACAGTGAAAAAAATGAGAAAGCAAGCAGAAACTTTGACCAATTGCAGCCAAGATATGTGCACTCAAATAGAAAAAGTTTCATTATCATGATAAACTTGTCAACCAAAAACTAGCAAAAATGTCATTTTTTCAGCCTGAACTTTTCAGGGACCCCTAACTCCATTGTTACAACTTGGTTAGTCCATCTTTTTTTACGCACAGATCTGTTCTCAAATAAGAGGATATTAACACAATTAACTAACAGTATGTGATTCTGTACTTACTGGGAGTTGAAAAATGATTTTTCTACTTCCACCTGTAAAAAGATATAATGAGGGGCCAACAACTTATAAAAAAGATATATCAACTCCAACAGCAGATTGTGAAAGCCTGGGCCAAAATTGTCTAGAGTAACCATTATCAGCTCTTAACTCTGACTTTTAAATGAGGCCTAGACCTTCAAAAACTGTGACATTAACGTTTGTAATTTACAATAGAAAAAGAAGAGCAAGAAATGCAATTGTGGACTGGTCGTATTTAAAAAACCCTTTGTATTAGAAATCTAAAATTTTGCATGTATTCATTACTCATACAGAAGTATATCCAAAATAAATTTGAGCCGAATCAGAAATGGAACTTGAAAAGATTTTTCAGCTGTGGAGAAGTCTAGTTTCTAAGTACATTTATGCTGGAAACATAGCAAGCAAGATGTAGCCTGAAACTCAAGAAACTTTGGGAGAAATTTAGTGGCAATGCCTATCCTTTTGTTATGTTATTCTTATTTGAAACACTGCATAATTTGGGGGATATTTATGTAAACCAGGTGTTATAGAAACTGCAAGAAATGTTGTTCTTCCGTTTCAAAATAATCTATGAAACAAGCAAAAAAATGCTCTTTAATTAACATTTTGCTTGGCCAATATACCAATTTTGATCAGGAAAAAAAGTGCTCAAAATGGTATTCTAATCCTGAACACGAGCAGCAAAATCCAGGCAAATAACACTGTGATTTTTTGAAGTGAAAGAATTTAAAATGCCAAAAGTTGACATACATGAGTTAAATACAAAAAAAGGTGGTCAGTGTGGTGGCTGAATGAAAACATGATACATTACGACTAATGACGTGGTTATATGCAAAAGATGATAAATTAGTAAGCTTCTAGTGATATATTTAAAAGGTTAGACAATACTGTAGCTCTAACGAAGACAAGAAGTAAATTTGCACAGCTAAAGGTTGATGAAAATGGGGTAGACTGTCACCATTTGACCTATTTATAACATTGGGATATGAGTTAATAAACGATGCTTTAAGCAGTAAGATATCAAAAGTAGTTGGTCTCAACTTTCAAAATGCAGAAGTTAGTTCAATAAATGAAATGATCTAATTGCATAGCATGTTCACATAAGCCAGATTGCTCTGGTCTTTGACATCTGATAGCTCGTTTGTGGTCAGCCAAACAAGATTTAGGATCGTTTGTTTTGCTGATTGAAAACATATTCACAGAACAAGGAATGAAATAAATTAAACAAGTCTTTTCTTCATCTTTGCATGGGTCGCTGGGGGAGGGTAAAACTTGACCAGTAGTACAAATAGGCCTGACTCCTGCCTTGTTTGAAAGTTGTCTAATCATTTCTGATATGCCTGCAATAAAAGGTATGGAAGTAGAATGAGTAAGCTGTGTTGCATTGGTTTGCTTTGGCGAGAAGAGAAATAAGTAGCTTTAGCTGGAAATTTGTTAAGACATAAAGTAGAGCATACATTGAGTAATTCACTGTGTTAATGATTTTTGTTAAAAACGATAGTTATAGTTCTATGGATTAATGCTTTTTCAGCAGTTAGTTTTTTATGTTTGGGGTGATGGGACATGCAGAAAAGATATCTGTCGGTATGGGTGGGTTTTTTGCAGATGCCAGTAGATAGCATGGTGCTAGTGGTGTCATTCTGTTTACATACTTTTTGGGTATCCGAAATATCGAGAAAGGAAATTGAAGAATTTTGCTCCCCTTTCTGCTCTCTGCCCTTGGCCTGCCAGGTACCTGGACCTCGTTGTCTGTGATTTTTTCTTTGGAAGTATGTTTAAGACAAAGTTTATGTTCCACTGTTTGCAACAAATTCTGGTGACATGTAAGATCAAATAACAGCTGCCATCAGCATGGTTGACTGAGACATGCTGAGGTGCATTTGGGAGAAATTCTTATATTGGCTTGATTGTGTTCATTCTGATGGTGGTGGCCACATGGAACACATGTAAAACATAAAATACAACTTGAATGTAAATGATATCATTTTAAAGTTCAAAAAATTGTCTTGTAACATGCAGCCAAATTAAAGTTGCATGATAACAAAAAGTTAATATGATATAAACTACCATCATTCACTTCATTTCCCAGAAGTTGACATGTACTGTATACTTAAAGAATTGCATTAGAGCAAGTGAGTGTGTTTGGTTATCTTTCAAAAAAAAGATTGCCATCATCTGTTCTTTTGATTGAATGGAAATGGCTATAAAACAATTTTAACTTTTTAAAACACCAGGACTAGATGGTTTTCACACAGTATTGCCACAAAGCATTTTTCTTTTTCTGGACTTTTAGCAGTCACGTGAAAAGACTGGGAAGAAAAGTACTGGCATAGGTGGTATATTTCTTTAAAAATTCAGAAAAAACCACTATGAAGTAAAATATGTGTTGATAATCATCATAAATTTATTTTGAATTGAAATCATAGGAACGATTGGTTCTATTTCATTCAAGTAAAAGTGCAATGTTATAGACGAAGTTCTGTTCTATTTAGTATGGTTTTCAGGCAAGTGCTTGGCAAAAATGTCATGTACTTTATACGCTGCAGCTAACAGGTATAGTCTTTTTCCAATGAGTCATCACATCTAAAGGGTATTATCCTTGAAACTTGGATGCTCTGCTTAATTATATAAGCAATACGCTGAAGCTTGGGATTTAGCTGCAGATCTTTGGGCTTTGGTACTGTACTGGGATTCTGAGGTTTATTTAAAATAGGTTAAAATCTTTGATTTCTATTGCAGTGTTAAAATTTTAAACATTTTATTGTGGTAAGACTGTTTGCATATCTGCTTCTTGCACTCATAATGTTTTGAATTTATCCTAAAATATATGCTGTTTGCTTAAAAAAGCAAGAACTAAAAAAAGTCTGTCAGTTTTATGTCATTTTTCCCGCATTTGGCTGGCCCAGACGTGCTGATTCAATGTATGTTTACCACTGCACACTCGCTTTCGAACCATACTTTGTACTGGAGCAACGTAGCACTTTAAATTTTGGATATCCTTCCTGATGAATACCAGTGGTGTTTTTATAGAGCTTTGAACTCCAGAGCTTATGCTCTGAAGCCTGCAACAATACCACTACACAAACGCAAGAACTAAATTTTTAATGATTGTTAACAAGCACATTTTAAAATAATGATCATCTTAATTTTAAGTAAGTTTTTGGTAATAGTTTAGCTTTTTGTTAGGTATGCACAAACACAATAATATATTTTCCTGGTAATCTTAAATCTTCTATTGCATGGTACTATCTCAAATGTGAAAAAATGCAAAAACATAGGCATAAACTTTTTTATGACTGTGTGGGAAGATCAAACTTAACCACATATATTTTTACGTGTCCCTGAGTTGAACTGTTTTGGGGCTTTGCTGCTATATCCCTCTTCACTAAAGGCATAAAAACTTCATATAAATTGTTTTCCTTTTCCAAGCGCAAATGAATGAAAATATTTGCCTTAAAATTCCTTTATTGATGTGTATGAGTTCATGCAAATTTGTCGTGGTTATTTTTAGTTAGAGTGAAACACTATAATGAGTATCTGTTTCAACCTCCTACTTGTTTGCCACATCAAAACGGGAAAATCCCCCAAAAAATCATAAATATACAAAATGCAATTTTGTCTGTGTGTCTGTCTGCCTTAGCTCCTTCAAAACTTCCAGGGATCACATCCTCAAAGTGAGTGTCATAAGGGTTTATAACATCATAATGATATGATAATTAAAGATGATGATTTGAGGAATTGCATTTTTTTGACCAAGAAAAGTAGTGTTTAGCTGAAACAAAAGCCAGTATGTGACTGTTGCAGCCACTGCAACTTCGATGCATACATGCGCAGCTATCACGACAATGAGATCTAGCTACTAAGAGTCGTATGAGCACGAAGATGTTACAAACCACAAACCGAAAGTTACCAACAACAATGTTAATATATAAACCAAACCCAATCTACTATAGTAGCTATCATGATAGAAGTGACTAGTCGCCATATGGAGTGCACTCTTTTGACATCTAACTACAGCCAGATGCCTGCCGTTGTTTCTACAAATTTTGTGTCTTTAGGATGTCACATGGCGTCATAATTAACAGTTACATGCAAAATTTGTTTTCTCCATTTTCTCAAAGCATACTGATCGTAGAAACGTGATTAAAAGCTTTTTTGCAAGATATTGGCTAGGTGCTTTTGATAAAAAAAATCTCTGTAACAACTAAACCTCAATTGATAATGCAACACTTGATTATTTAAACTTTTTAAGCCTTTTAACCCTTTAAATATCATTGATAAAATTTGAAACAATTCCATAATTGTTGGTAACAAGGGGAAAATAATAGATTTTAGAAAAGTGGTTATTACATCATAATGGCATAACAATTAACAATCATGGGACATATATGTCCCAGTATCTGTCAAAGGGTTAAGCATGTTTTTTGCTTTTTGCTGCATGCTTTAACTTGCTCTGTGATGTCATGATGCTGCTTGGTATGCTCAAAACAATCTTTCCCGACTAGAGATCATATAGGATTTTTTCAAAAATTTCTACATTTTTACAACTCAGTTCACTAAAAACTGATTTGTGACCTCATTTCTCAACCGATTTCCAAACTTTTAACAAATTGAAGGGCATTCAAACCAATTTTGATAATGCAGGAAGTTCAAAATTTATTGTTACAATTGGTTTTACCAACATTATTAAATAAATTGAAATATGCAAACCAAAGCAAACATGCTGTTTGCCTATTATTCTTTCCAAATTATCTATAATTTATTCAATATATCTTCTGTCTGCATTGATAACTTGCACCAAACGCTTGCAAAATGCTTTGCAAGAGTCACAAATGATTACTTGGGGAATTTTTGCTCATTTCTTCAAGAGTGTTACCTTTAAAGCCTCCACATTTTTGTGATGGGAAGCTGAGACCTTGCTCTCCAATATGGGCCAAATGCTAAAATTAAAGGTTCTAGTTGTACCAGGGCAACCTTACTCTGGTTTAGTAGCAATCTTTTCAGTTTCTTTGTATTGCTTAAGTCTTTGCCAAACCAACATTCTGTTTACATCTAATAATTCGGCAATGTCTCTTGGTGACTTTTCTGACTTATATAACTCTACAATTGCTATTCCCTAGCCATTATCTGGAAAAGGGTAAAAGTAAATGCTTAGCATCCAATTAGACTTATAAAACATCTAACTTTGTGAATATTACGTAAACATATACATGAATAAAGAGGCTATAAAAATTATGGGACACCCTGTACATGACATGCACATTTGGTATTAGTTTTTATACTAAAGAAACTGAATTTATGACCTGTATTGTACTTTTTATTCCCCCAAAATACAGTAAGCTGAGTAAAAACAGTCGAGTTTAACATATAAAGGTTATGACAAAGAGCAAACAGTTAGTGTCGTTTTAAAGCTGAGGAAATTTGCTTTTTAGCAATATGCAATTCTAATTAGTTAGCACTGAGGATTATTTTATAATGACTGATCAAAATTGGTTGCCATACATCATGTCATACAGGGTGGGGAAAATGTTCCTGGAATTGTTTTTACAATTTATATTTTTGCATTTTACTTAAAGCTAATGTCCCAAAATTGATCATATTCTACTAACTATATCATTGTAATTTATTCCAGGTTAGCTAGATTTAATAAATTCATTATAATTAGCTGGCAATATGATTAAACATGAGACCATAATTGAACTCCACCGCATGGGAATGCCCATTTTGAAGATAATAAAGCAGCTGTAAGTTCCAAAATTAACAGTTTATGATGTGGTAAGAAGATACAAAGAACTTGGCAACACCAAAGATCATCCCAAAAGCGGATGCCCTCGCTCATGTGGTATGAAAAACAACATCAAAGTGATTTGAAAGAGGGTGAGGAAGAACCCCAAGCGGTCCATGAGAAAAATGGCTTGCGATATAAAAATGGATCCAAAATCATTGAGGACAATTGTCAAAACTGATCTTAAGCTTTTTCCCTTGAAACTAAAGAAGTATCAGCAACTCACTGTCCTTCAAAAAAGAAAGAGAGCTGAGAGAACTCAACTTGTGAATTTGATGAAATCTGGCACACTGACAGGTAAAATCTTTTCAGACAAAACAATGTTTGTTGTGGAGGCTCAATTCAATCCCCAAAATGACAGAGTGCTGGCCAGACACTCAGAGGACATTCCTGAAAAAGCCAGCATTCGTCATGGTTTGGGCTGCAGTGTCAAAAACTTGGAAATCCCCTCTGATTTTTGTGAAAGAGGGTGCCAAAATGAACACAAATGCCTACACTGATGACATTTTGATCCTTACCTTGCGTGAGATGAAAAAGCACTTCAAAAATAAGGAATTCACCTTTCAACGGGATGGTGCTCCCTCTCACACCACCAACAGAACCTAAGAATGGTGCCAAGACAATTTTCCTCAGTTTTGGAGCAAGGAATTTTAGCCTCGCTTATCACCCGATCTCAACCCAATGGACTTCAGTGTGTGGTCCATGTTGGAGACTGAGGCCTTATGCTCCCCACACAAAACTGGAGGCTTTGAAAGTGTTTCTGGTTCAAGCTTGGGCCAAAATACTGCAGAAGTTATGTGCTGCAGTGGCGAGTTTTAGAGGATGACTTGAGCGAGTAATTGATGTTGAAGGAGGACATATCAAAAATTAAATCATGATAATGTTTTGGGATGCTTTGAAATATTAGGTTGTTCGGAAAATAATGGCCGATTTTAGACCAAAACTTTTAATAATGAAATGTGACAATTTGATGTTCAAATCAGTCAAAGTATGAACCTTGAACAGCCATACATCTTTGCCATCTATCAAGAAGACCATTTATGTTCATTGATCTATCAAGAGGACCCATTTTTGGAGCTTTATGGACTTTCTGATTTGCTTCAGATGGTCAGACGCAGTTGAAATGCTGACACCAAGTTGTGTTAACATTTCCCTCACACTCTGTCGTGGGTTTTGCTTGGCAATCGCTCTGAAATCTTCATTCTGAAAAATAGGTGGCCGTTTCATACCGTCTTCATCTTTGAGGTTCTCGTCGCCACCACGAAACTTTTGAAACCATCTTCATACTGTTCTTTCACCTGTTGTGCTTTCTCCCAATGCTTTATTGATGTTTGCAGTAGTTTGAGCAGCATTATTGCCGAGTTTGAACTCATGCAAGAAAACTGATCGCAAGTCTTCTTTTTTCATATTAAAAGTGCATTGTTTTATTGCTTATGAAATGAGCTATTAAAGGATTTATGACTTCATGAACTAATAAGGCTCATTCTTGATCAGAAATACACAAGACATTCATTAGAGAACCAATTTAAAAACATATCATCTAAAATCGGCCATTATTTTCCGTACAACCTAATAGAAAGCTTGCAACTTTCATTTCCTTTGGCCTAGTTTAAAAATAATATTTTATATATTCTGGGAACATTTTAATAAATTACAATGATATAGTTAATAGATTATGATCAATTTTGGGACATTAACCTTAAATAAAATACAAAAATATAAATTGTAAAAACAATTCTGATAACATTTTCCACACCGTGTATTTTAGTTGAGCAATTATCCTACTTGACCTAAAAAACCTTTAAGTTTTACACAAAGTTAATTCTTTCGTACATTTTGTTTATTTTTCTAGCAAGCATGATTCTTTGGCATTATCTGTCCAAATTAAATATAAGATTTATTAAAAAATGAAGATTTTAAAAATTGTGAAAGGTAGCCTACCAGTTAAAAACACTGAAAGTTTGGTAGGTGGAGTTCACAAAATTGCTAGTTATAGAAAAACTAAGTGACCATTTATTTAACTGATGATGCTTTTAGGGTAAAAGTGAAACGTTTTAATGAAATGTTTACCAGCATTTTGGCTTTATTCTTTTTATTAAAAAAAACTAAGTTCTTTGGTACATTTTCACTATTCTTCCTCAAAAGCATGGATCTTTAGCGTTATCTATCAAAATTTTCTAAAAGATTCATCTAAAAATGAAGTCTCCAAACAGTTAAAAAGTAGCTTGATCTAAGTGGATAAATTGGTAATCCCTTTGCAAAAACATGAGGCCAAAGGTGGTCCTGTTTTTTTTGCAACGAAATATTAGTATCAAGCTACATATCATCTAAATGTTAAAGCCAATGTGCCCAGCTGATTTGATATTTTTAATCTAAGCATTACTAATGGCTGCTATTGCAATAATTTAACTGTAGGTGCATAACTTCAGGTTGGTTTGCTCTTTTCCCGGTTGCATTTATGCCAGTACCAAATAACACACATGCAGCCAGAGACTAGGTCATAGAAATAAGCACTCAACTACAAAAAGTCATAAATAGTGGCCCTAATATTCAATGAGCTATTCCTGAAAATATATCAATTTCTTTGGTGCCTCTCTTACTCCCACAACTTTGAAATTATGCTTTCATGCACTGCATGAAAAAACCGACTATAACTTTTTGAAATCATTGGTCATTTAAATCGCAAGCAAGTCCAGCTTCTATGTACCAAACAAGGCAAGCAAGATGTAGCTAGGAGCTCAAGCAACTTTTGGAAAAAATGGCCACAACGCACAATCTCCCCCAGTTATGTTTTATTAAGGCTTGTCAATTTCCTTTAAAAAAAATGGTGCTTTTGGTTTTGGAACAACAGTTGGCTTTGTCAACAACACATTTAACTTTTTTTTTCTGCTCTCACAAATATTAGTCTGGCGAAGTTAGCTAAACCAATATTGTTTAACTCTACTGATGGGGATGCTGCTATTGTAATAACTTAACTGCGAATGTTTGATTTTGGGTTAGATTGCTGTTTGGTTGGCTGCATTTATGCCAGGACCAAGTAACATGTATACAGCCAGAGGCATTTGCTCATAGAAATACCAAAGTTACAAAAAAAGTTATAAATAGTGGGCATAACACAGGGGTGGCCATAAGTCACTTTACCCAGTTCAAATAATAATAATTGAATTGGGTAAAGTGACTTATGGCCACCCCTGTATTTAGTAGCTTAATCCCCAATATATATGAATTACTTTGATGACCTTCCAAAACTTTTATATGCTTTCAAGTCAGGCACTTGCATATTTAGCAATTAAAAGTTTGTTAAGTTTATGGACGTCTGTGGTAAAAATATGGCAAATAAGATTTTGTTAGGGACTTGAAATTTGGAGACGTTTAGTGGTTATTTGCAACCCTTCACTAATGTTTTTTTTTAATCAATTTTATTTCAAAAAATGTTGGTTTTGTTTTGGAATGAGATTTTGCTGTGTGAAAACACATAAACTTTTTATTACTGTTTTTACAACTATTCATTGGGTAAAGCTGAACCAATATTGTTAACCTCGATACTACAGATAGGTAGCCCTGCCAGACAATGCTGTCTAAGCCAGCTTTTATCATAATATACGAATATTTTTCTCAAGAACATTCAGGTAAACTTGCCAGATTTATATCCACCATCTTTTTCAGACTGCACTCCATAGAGGAAAGCAGTAAATATCAATTTCAAAGCCTTCAATTTTACTGAAAAGATTGTTCTAATAATGTACTGAGTAGATTTTTTGCTGTTCTATGTGTTTATTAAATATGTTTAATTGGTATTTAACTATAATTACTGTGTACTTTATTGGCTCAATCGTGATGGTACAGTCCACGTTGCAACCCTGATTTTGTTAAAAAAACACACTTTTTTTTCAATGGCCTTGTGTTTTTCTCCTGGTTCATCTTTTTGTACTTTGTTTTTTAGGTCCAAATATTAAACCAGGAGTTGGGTTCAGCAACAGCATTAATAGAAGCATGTGGCAGAGCTCATTTTTGCATTATTGTAAACCTGGTTGTTCAGATTCTTGGCTTGCTGACAGATTTTGTGATCAGGTAATCTTGATTTGTATGGATTACTATCTGTGAATTTGATCTGCTTAGTGTCAAATTGAAAGAAAGTGTAACAATATCAAGAAATAGTGAGAAAGTCTGTTATATACCAATTGTGTAAGCAAAGAAGAGAAGAAAAAACAAAGAGTGATGCATTTTTTATTGTCACCGAAGATTTTTAAAAATTATATACGTAATGATTTGTATTCATACCCACTTGAATCACTTATGATGTACCAAATTTGCCACATGAAATTCAAACAAGTAAAACTGTTGTAAAGTAATACATGAACAATAAGGAACACATGAACCATAAGGAAGCACCAGACTAGTTTTGCCATTATTGGAGCTTTTCAGTGGTGCGTATTCAACCACAAGGAATCGAACCTTCAAGATGTACCCTTCTATCCATGGTAAGTACCACTTGACCACCTGGCTGAACGCCTTTGGTGATGTTATAGCTGCTTTTGTAAGTGAGTGACCATGAGTGTTGTAAAATTTTTTTTCTAGGAATGTGGCAATGTAGTAATCGTTAACTTTAAACTTGTTATTCAACCATTGCTACATCCCTTCACATTATTGTCTTGTTGATGACAGCAATGAAGCTCTAATCTTGTTATTGGGAGTTTGACAGTTTAATAATTATTGTAATGAGATGCCCTTAAAAATGACTGAGGTCGATTTTTAA
The DNA here is from genome assembly GCA_963675345.1 of Trididemnum clinides. Classification (NCBI taxonomy): domain Eukaryota; kingdom Metazoa; phylum Chordata; class Ascidiacea; order Aplousobranchia; family Didemnidae; genus Trididemnum; species Trididemnum clinides. Next base: position 1,993,375 of record OY776290.1, on the reverse strand, counting down.
TTTTGGTGTTCATGATGCTTGAAATTAGCTATGTCAGCACTAATGGCTGACCTCAAGTCCTGAATATAGCAGTAAATACTATTGCAATTATTGTATTTTTAGAGGATGCAAAATACATTGACAAACTACTTGTTTTGATGGCCTTTAATTAAATGTATGTATCTTTCTCACTTGGTTGTGGTACAAGATTTTTTTGGAGCAATACATTCATTGTTATGTAGACATTTTCAAATTCAAATTTATCTGCAGTTTTTACTATTATTTCTGTATTGTGATTTTCATTGCTTTCAAATTCATTACATTTTTTGCATTAGTTATTAAAGCCAACAAAGAAGTAGCTAGGCATGTAGGCAATGCTCCAGCCATTTGTTGCAAACAGTCTTTGTGTTTATTCACATATGGTAAGACATAGATTGAGATCCAAATTTTTTAAATCTGATGTTGTTGCGTTGACAGTGGTGGCTTCATTCATCTCATGTTCCTCAATAATTTATAAACAGCATTGTGAACACTTTGTTTTGTCAATGGCATATTTCCTTTTTAATCCAGTCTGTTCTTCATCTTGCCTTTGCCATGCCATCTTCGATTGTCTCTACCCTCTTTTTTTCCACTACTTCAAACTCTAATGCTCTTCTCACTACATCAGTATCGTTATCCCTGCTCAAAACATGCTCATGCCATTGTACTCCACTTGCTCTGGCCAGTCCATTCAAAGCTTTTTTCAAACCCAGTAAATTTATAAGTTCTTGTTCTATTTAAGTCCTTCTTTTTTGAATCGATTTTACTCCACTTATTGCTCTTATAGCTTTTTCATTCTCACAAGTGCCATTTCAATCTCCCTCAGACACCATGTCTTGCTCTCATACACAACTCTGATAAATCTTTCCTTTCATCTTAACAAAAGCTTTCTTTTATGAAGCAACTTCCCACATTGTCTAAATGTATTCATCCAAGTTTCATTTTTGCTGTCATTTTTTTACTGAAAGTATTTAACCTGTCCCCCAAGTAATAAAAGCTTTTCACACATTCAACCTGGTCAAAAAAGGAAAATTCTTTATCTTGTTTTACAATTCCTTTTATGGTCTAAATACATTGTTTACAAGCAAAACCTTTGGCCCACATTGTTCACAAGCAAAAGTTGAAGTCACTCTCTCAATTTTTGTGCATCTACCATGCACTCATATATCATATTTATGCACTGCACTGAATTTGCCATAATCCTTTTGTCCAACTTGGCACATGGAACAATTTTGCTCTTGAGTATTTTATCTTTTGAACGACTCTCCATCACTCTGGTTTTCTTGAGGTTTGTCTTCAACCCCTTGCTTTCGAATGATTCCTTTCGTTTCAAAAACTTACTCTCTCAAGATCTCCATACTCATTAACACTAGAATTACCAAGCGCGTCAATTAACGTTTTTTCATTTTTAAAGCTTTGTTACTTGAAGCATACACCATATTTTTTATTGAAACTTTTTTACTTTTATTTTTTTGTAGATGCACACAATCTGTTAAAGTTTTTGTCATCTGTCACCGAAATAAACTCACACCTACCTACAATTACTAAGCACATCAATTGATGCTGCATGCTATCTAATGCTGAGAAGTGTAAATGACACTGCTGTTGTGAGATTATTTTGATGGATTACCCTAGATAGCTTTTTGTTTTGTTTGACAAGGCTTTCACGGTCTTATTGTGAAATAATGGCATCATGTAAATTACATTCACAAACTGTAGCTCTTTGTCAGTGTACAGAAGCTATGTACTGTAAATTTACACTGCATCTACGGTACTGCAGAAGCAGCGATGTAGTTGGTTCAAACAGAAGTAGATTTAGGTTTTGTTGAATTTTAGTTGATCATCATAGCTTTTCAATTGCATTTGTGAGAAAATTGTTTGATGGCTTGTATTACTTTGTTTTTCAAGGAAAAAATGTTGCGTAGACTTGCCGCTACTCAAGCTTTAGAATTGCTGCAAGATATTTTGTCAGATTGTTCAGACGGGAAACAATCTGATGATGATATGAATGATGTAGAAGGTAGTACAAGTAACCTTATCAGATGAAGAATCCTCTGATTCAGATAATGACGATGAATTAGATTTGAGAGCCGCTGTTTCTCCAAATAACGTGAACACTGAAGCTAAGGAAGAAGATGACTAGCAGATTTTTTGGGGTAAAGACGGATCATGTTGGCTGGCTTTAGCACCAAATCAAGCTGTTAGTGGGCGCTTGCAGCAGCAAAATATAATGAGAATTTGACCAGGTCCTACTACGTATGCTACCTCTCGCATCATTTTTGATAGTCCTCTCTCATTGTTCCAAATTCTTTTTCAACAAGCCAATGCTGAGAAACATCCAAAGATGTACTATTACTGAAGCTCAGCAAGTTATGGGTGATCCTAACTATAGGATATCTTTAGATTAGTAGGAGAAGTTTCTTGGTCTTATCATTGCCCCAGGAGTTATTGGTGGTTGAACATTACTCATTCTCAGTGTGTGGAATAGATTGTGGGGATGTGCCTTGTTTAGCAAAACTATGCCTTGTCACAGATTTCTTGAGATTATGAACTACCTGTGATTCGACTTGAAGTCTGAAAGAAGATGAAATCTAGAAAAGGATAAATTTGTTTAGCTTCATCTTTGTGGAACCCTTTCATTGAAAATTGTCAGAAGGCATTCAGGCCTAATGCTAATATTACCGTTGATGAGCAGCTACTCCCTTGTAAGGCACGGTGCAAGTTTATACAATACATGGCCAACAGACCAGATAAATTTGAAATAAAATTCTGGATGGCAGTTGATGTTGAAACAAAATATTTTTTCAACGATTTCCAATATGTAGGAAAAGATGAGAGCAGGAGTGGTGATGTGAGCATGCCTACTGACGTAGTAATAAAACTTATGATGCCCTTGTTCAAGAAGGGCCACAATGTAACCCATGACAATTGACAGTGACTTTACATCCTTGGATCTTTGTTTGTGGCTGGAAAAACAAGGCTGTAGTCATGTCGGTACGATCTGATTGAACTGAAGAGAAATACCAAACAATCTGCAAGAAGCTTGCAGCCTACATGACACCACCAGTGTCAAGTTAGCAGATGCTGCTGTTGCTACAGTTACTATAACCAAGTATCAGTGCAAGAAGTCAAAATCTGTAAACATACTAAGTTCATTGCACCTAAATGTTGCCATTCCGTTGGAGAATAACCCAAAACAGTACTTTTTTACAATAAAACTAAGATGAGAAGTGGATGTTCTTGACCAAATATCAAGATGCTACTCTGTGAAAGCTGGAAGCAGACGTTGGCCAATCCATGTGTTTTATAACGTAATAGATGTGGCACTCATAAATAGCTGGATTATTTACAAGTATGTTTGCAATTTCAGCATAAGCCGCAGAATGTTTATTCAGAGAGTTAGCAAAAAACTGACGGGGGGCACTCCAAACAAAAGGCTACAAACTGAAAGCAATGCAGCTGTTGCAGGGTGTGCTCCAACACCTAAAAAATGCAAAACTTGTTGTGGCAAAGACTGCAGAAACAGAATTTTGCAGCAGATATTTGCGAAATTTGCAAAAAAACTGTATGTGATAAATGTCAGATTAAACAATGTAAAACTTGCACCTCATAAAAACGTGTATTTCCCGCTTGTTTGCTTGTCTTTTAACTCTTGTCTTTTTTTTGTTTTGCTTGGTTCTTCAACAATATAACACAGTTTGTGATTTTTAATCTCGATTAAAAAGCTGAGTTTAGTGTTTTACTCACAAAACAATGCGTGCATCAATTGACATGCTTGGTAATTCTAGGTAGTTGCAAATCCTGGTAATGCTAGTGTTAAAGCCAAGTGGTCTGTGTATGAATTTTTATTCATCAAGTTTTCTCTTCCATTCTCCATGATTACATTCACTGCAATTGCGAAAAGCAGCAGCGATGACACAGATCCTTGATGTACACCAACATACACCAAAAATCATTCAGATTACTCTGATTATATTTCAACTTTTTTTCATGGCCCCACAATAAAGACTCATTAAATGCTCTTACAATTACTCCTGGAAAATTATTCTTTCTCATTGCCAACCCTGTTGTCAAATGTCTTTAAAAAGATAAAACTTGTTTAGCCTTTCAGGGTATCTGGCTTCCTAGATAGAACCAATAGCAGTGTCAGAAGATCCAATATGGTGATGATATCTGCTTTGAATAAAGTTGGCTTTTCAACTTCAATGATGGTGTTGTCTTCTGACATAGAATATTAGCATAAAAAACAACAAATGAAGACGACAAGTATAAATGAAAGTAGTTTGCTTCAAATAAATGTGTAGTTGAGTGGAACAGCAAGCTAATAAATGCAGAAAATGACAGTTTGGTTCTGATAGATTGTTTGCCAGTGTTAGTAAGCTCCTAAGAACAAGGATTTGTAAAACTGTTTGCTGTTTGGGGTGCCAATGCCAACATTGGAAACTGGCACACTGTAAAGCCAGCACCTCGCATAAACAAATTCAGACTGTTTAGCAAGTCAGATATATTGGCAAGGCAAGCAACTTTTACTTTGAAATCTTCTACACGAAATTTTTCTGCTGATGAAATAAGATTCTGTTGTCTAAGAAAGACAGTGATTTCTTCTCACAGAACACGACCACATGACAACCATCACACTTCCATGTGCAGCAACAATGTTTTAAGATCAGCACCCATGTCGGTGCATAGAGATGAAAATACTTGCTGATTTAGTAGCCTTGCTTTAATCAAGTTCTCATATTTTGCAATAAAACTTAGTATTTTGTGCAGTTCTTCTAGCAATTTTTTGGCAGCAAGGACCTCTGTGGAGAAAACTTTGTTTAGCATTTGGTGCTTTGGTTTGGACTCATTTTCCACTCCTGACTTAATACTAGTACATGCTGCTGCACCATCAGTACAAATGCAAGCATATTTATCCCAAGAAATGGAGTACTCTGTAAAAAATATATTTTCACCTTTTGTATGCAAATTCAACACTTTGCAAAATAACAAATCTTCTAATACTGCTGCATTGTTGATGAAGCAAATAAACACAGACAGCTCAGGCAGGCTTGCAATATTTGTAGATTCATCCAATTGAATCAAATAAAATTGGGACTCTCACCTGGCATAGAATCTGTTTAAGGACATCCTTAGACATGTCTGCTATACATCTTTTCAGAGTGTTGTTTGACAAGAAAACTGCACCCAATTTTTTTTTACTTTCTCCCCACTCATTACTTTCACAACTTTTTTCATGACTGGCATTATAAAATTCTCACCAATTGAATGAGCTATTTCTGCTTAGCTATCTGGTAGGAATCAACGTATGAGGAGTAGATAGCTAAGTTATTTTCTGCTGTGAAGGTCGTCACAGCACTTTACTGTCCTTGAATTGATTTTAAGTTGCGTTCAAAAAATTCAACAGGCTTGTTGACACAATTCACGTGATTTGTCTCTACATGGCATTAAAGTTTGTTTTTCTTCATTGATTCTTAGAGAATTTTTGAGCATATGAATTTTGCTTTACCATCCAAGTCTGTAAAATCATGTTTTCAAAAAGCTTCATTATAAGATCTCTGCCAATTTTAAGATAATTGCAATTTGTATTTCAAAGTTTTTGCTGTATGTTGCTGTCTTATTCTAATTATTACAAAATTTCTCAAAACTTTTTACTGCAGAAAGTAGAGTATTCATTCTTGAAGCTTTTCATCTGACACTTTTCAAGAGAACCCGTCAGAAATAGAGTGAAAAGGTGAAGTGAGTCACTTATATAGAGACACAGTTGACAAAAAAAAAAAAAAAAGGGACAAACGCTCTATCATGATTGGTAAAAGAAGCGATCAATAGAAGGAGCGGAAACTAATGTGTGATTTTTAGACCATAAATGAATTCCTTTTGTTTGCATAAATTTGGTTTGGATGTTTTAATGTACGTGGCTTCAAGGATGGAAAGGTGAAAAGAAGTACGGCCACGGGCAAGAATAGAAAATTTGTTGTCATTATATTCGTGTGCGCATGTAGGGTTTTGTAAAAGATGTTGTCCTATGGCAGAAAAGGAAGTTCAGTTTTAAAGCTTCTGATTGGCTTGCAAGAGCGGGCCAATGTGCTTCGGTCCAGAGAAATATGCTTCTGGAGAATGGTTTTTGGAACATGCTGCTTAATCCTCTGTTGTAGCCTTTGAGACGTACGACCCACGTACCGACTATCGCAGTGGCACAGAAATTGGTAAACAATGTTGCTTTGATGAAAAGCGGGTAGTACATCCTTTTTGGCTGCAGGCAGAAGTTGTCTGGTGGTGTAGACAATGCATGGTTCAACTGCAAAGTAACAGCATTTGACGGCTGTTTTAATTTGCATTTTGTACCTCAGTGAAACATTGCCCAGCCATGGCAGGTGGAGATAGGCTGGGCATTTCTTCGGACCGAATTGCGTTGGTCTGCAAAATTGATTCATTTTCTTGGTCATAACAGTGTTGATTATAGCTTCAGGGTAACCGTTGTTGATAAGGATTGATCAAACGTTGGAAAGTTCATTTTCAAGAGTACATTTCAAACAGATGACTAGAGCTCTGTGGACTAGAGTTAAAATCAAATTAGTTTTCTGCTTCATGGGACAAAAAGAGTTCCAGCGAATGTATTGGCCAGTGAAAGTCGGCTTCCTGTAGATAGATGTAACAAATTTGTGATCATTCTTTTCCACCAGGACATCAAGAAAGGGCAAAGTCCGATTGCATTCCTTTTCAAAAGTGAAACAAAGCAATGGATGGAAGGAATTTAGATGGGAGAAAAACTCATTGCATTCGTCTTCGTCCTTAAAAACTGCAAAAGTATCATTGACGTATCGATAATACATAAGAGGTTTGTTGACTCTTTTGAAAAGCAAAGCTTCGTGATATTCGACAAAAATGTTGGCAAGAGATGGGCCAAGAGGTGAACCCATAGCAACACCATCAATCTGTTTGTGCATTATATTGTTGAAACTGAATTCAACAGAGGAAGTAGTCGTTTGCATCCGCTCAACAAAAACTACACGAGGAAAAGGAGGTAGAGTAAGCTTGCTATCATACAGAGCATTAGCTTAGATTTCAATAGTTTTTGCGGGTGGAACATTATTAAAAAGGCTACAGACATCATAGGAGCAAAGAAAGACAGATGGAGGAAAGTTAAAAGTTTTGACTTTGTCAGCAAAAGTAAAGGAATTGGAAATACAGTAGGTAGAATAAAGTGAAAGAACAGGATCAATAACTGACGTAAGCCATTGCGCTAATTGATGCTGTGCTGAGCCGGTCATTGACAATATAAGACGTAAGGGTACATCTTGTTTGTGAATTTTTGGCAAGCCATACATTTGCGGCCGTTGTGAACCAGTTGGTCGAATCCTGCTGTAAATCTTGGATGGAAGAAGGCCTTCTTTCTTGAGTTGAAGCAACCGTCTTTGAATATGAGCTTCAATCTTCGCAATGTTGTCAAATTCGGAAGAAGGGTCAAGACTTTCAAATTTAGAGTGGTTTTGCAAAGTAAAATCCATTTTTTAAATGTAATCACTCTTATTCATTATGACAATCCCAGAACCCTTGTCAGGTTTAGTGACATGGATACTTTCATTGCATCTGAGGGATCGGGTTGCCTGGATGCACTCTTATAAAATAAGAAAGTCGCCAACGTCAATTGGATTACTGCAGTAAGCATGGGCGAGGTTGCTCAATCTGGCTTTCAGAACTGAAAGTTGCTCGGAGGAATGAGGGACATGATGAAGCAATTGACCAATGAGCACCTCGAATTCGGCAAAGATCTCTTCTCGTTGAACACTGTGAGGTGGTAAAAAATTCAGTCCATTGGAGAGAACAAATTTTTCCGTTTGGGAGAGTTTGTAATTAGAGAGATTGATAATAGTGTCCTTGTTTGATTTCCCCATGTTGCCAAATCGTTGTTAGAAAAGAAATTTGAGTTTCCGTTCATTCTTGATTGAAAGTTCTCGTTCTTTCCATTCGTCAATGGTGGCTATGTATCTGCAGAATCGAATAAAATCGAACAAAGACAGGAATTGTCTGACTTCTTGCCACAGTGCATGCAATTTGCCTTTCAAGAATGTTATCAGTGATTTACTCTTTTCAATTTCATCGCACATAAATGCACGTTCTATATTTGGTGTCTGACGCACTGATGACTTTTCTATTCGAAACTTCATGAACTTAGGGAGCGTTCATTGACCAACAGAAGCCTTGAGAAAGGCTGTTTGTGAGATAGCACTTCTAATCTTTCCACAAGTTTTGACCAGCTTGTTGAGGATCTTCAGTTGCTGGTCGCTGTACCATCTTCATTCTCGAAGCCTTTTGTCTGACACTTTTCAAGAGAACCCGTCAGAAATAGAGTGAAAAGGTGAAGTGAGTCACTTATATAGAGACACAGTTGACAAAAAAGAAAAAAAGGGACAAATGCTCTATCATGATTGGTAAAAAAAGCGATCAATAGAAGGAGCGGAAACTAATGTGTGATTTTTAGACCATAAATGAATTCCTTTTGTTTGCATAAATTTGGTTTGGATGTTTTAATGTACGTGGCTTCAAGGATGGAAAGGTGAAAAGAAGTACGGCCACGGGCAAGAATAGAAAATTTGTTGTCATTATATTCGTGTGCGCATGTAGGGTTTTGTAAAAGATGTTGTCCTATGGCAGAAAAGGAAGTTCAGTTTTAAAGCTTCTGATTGGCTTGCAAGAGCGGGCCAATGTGCTTCGGTCCTTCCATCGCTTTGTTTCACTTTTGAAAAGGAATGCAATCGGACTTTGCCCTTTCTTGATGTCCTGGTGGAAAAGAATGATCATGAATTTGTTACATCTATCTACAGGAAGCCGACTTTCACTGGCCAATACATTCGCTGGAACTCTTTTTGCCCCATGAAGCAGAAAACTAATTTGATTTTAACTCTAGTCCACAGAGCTCTAGTCATCTGTTTGAAATGTACTCTTGAAAATGAACTTTCCAATGTTTGATCAATCCTTATCAACAACGGTTACCCTGAAGCTATAATCAACACTGTTATGACCAAGAAAATGAATCAATTTTGCAGACCAACGCAATTCGGTCCGAAGAAATGCCCAGTCTATCTCCACCTGCCATGGCTGGGCAATGTTTCACTGAGGTACAAAATGCAAATTAAAACAGCCGTCAAATGCTGTTACTTTGCAGTTGAACCATGCATTGTCTACACCACCAGACAACTTCTGCCTGCAGCCAAAAAGGATGTACTACCCGCTTTTCATCAAAGCAACATTGTTTACCAATTTCTGTGCCACTGCGATAGTCGGTACGTGGGTCGTACGTCTCAAAGGCTACAACAGAGGATTAAGCAGCATGTTCCAAAAACCATTCTCCAGAAGCATATTTCTCTGGACCGAAGCACATTGGCCCGCTCTTGCAAGCCAATCAGAAGCTTTAAAACTGAACTTCCTTTTCTGCCATAGGACAACATCTTTTACAAAACCCTACATGCGCACACGAATATAATGACAACAAATTTTCTATTCTTGCCCGTGGCCGTACTTCTTTTCACCTTTCCATCCTTGAAGCCACGTACATTAAAACATCCAAACCAAATTTATGCAAACAAAAGGAATTCATTTATGGTCTAAAAATCACACATTAGTTTCCGCTCCTTCTATTGGTCACTTCTTTTACCAATCATGATAGAGCGTTTGTCCCTTTTTTTTTTTTTTTTGTCAACTGTGTCTCTATATAAGTGACTCACTTCACCTTTTCACTCTATTTCTGACGGGTTCTCTTGAAAAGTGTCAGATGAAAAGCTTCAAGAATGAATACTCTACTTTCTGCAATTTTCAAATACTGTACCACAAATCAACTGTTCAAACTTTTTACTGCAGGAGCTCATTATTGAATAAAATGCAATTGTGAAAATCTAGCATGATTGTTGATGTAAAATGCTTTGCACCTTCATTTTTACAATCATTTCAAACTATTTTTTAAATTAAATTTGATTCTTGAATTGTTTTTAGATTTTAGAAAAGAAGTCTTGCAAGATCTTGGTCTCAAGACCAATTAGACAGTCAGGACATTAAAACACTGTTTCTCAATCTTTTTCCTGACATGGACCAGATAACATATTTTAAAAATTGTGTGGCCCATTATGGCAGTAGCATTGGCTACAATTTTTTTTTGGTTTTGCAGTAGTTTTACATTATGGTTAGATACCAGTACATAACACTTGCCTGTGCTTAACACGCAGTCATAATTTTGCAATTGCATTCGTTTGAATTAGAATGACTCTACATTCAACAGTTAATACGACCCAAAACTTTAACCAGCACTACCTCAGTCAAGCACTATGTTTATTGCTTGCAGTAGGTCGTTTGTTTAGAGCTCCATTACTTGTTGGTTGTTACTGCATTATGACTTATAAATACCTACTTTGTACATGGTCTTATAATAAAACAAGTGGCTGAGATAACGTTGCAGGCAGTCCAAGTTTGGGTCATGACCCACACGTTGAGAAATGTGGCACTATAGAATCAGCTCTGATAGATGTTTCTGATGAGTTGAATTATGTCATGATAACTGTTTAACAATTTCATTTAAGAGGATTACCTGGCGTGGCTACATTTGGGAAGATTGCAGTTGGATTTGGCATTCAGGTATTGTACATTTATGGTTTACCGCCCAGCTTACTGTGATCCAATTTGTGATGTTCTGCAGAGAGGAGAATTTAACAATATTCAGATGATCTTCCAACGGAAACTGAACTTCAGTGGAAGCAGAGGCATTTGTGGTAATAAGCTTTGGGGATGACCACTGTTGTCATGTTGTCGAATCTTGCAAACAGTGAGTATGGAAATTTGTTCATAAACACAACATCAGAGCATCATTCTCACTTGATGAAAAAGCTGCTGGAAATTCTTTTCATGTTGTTGTTGTTGTTGTTGTTACCCGACCCCTTTCCAGGGATGGGGGCATGCTGGAAGACGATGGAGCCCCAGAAGTCTCACAACTCCTCAAGCCTAGTCCAGAGGTCATACAGAGACAGAGAGTCACCAAGGAGTGAGCGGTGCAAAGAGTCTGAACCTGGACAGTGCAGAATGAGATAAGAGTTGTCCTGGACGAGTGCAGTAAGGATTCTCGATTCTACCAATCCTACAGAGATAAGAGCTTAACAGAAGGCTGCATCCATTGCAGGGTATGCTAGAGAGAACACAGTGAGTGTGACGAGGGAGCACATGTTTCTCAGTGAAAATTGGGGGAACCTGTGTGTCTAAGAATTAGATTGAGACAGTATGCCTCCAGTCCGAGAAAAGAGAAGAGTGAATTTGAGAGATAAGAAGATAGAGACTATGAGGGATTACAGAGGATGCAAGTAGCACTCCCCATCTGGCCAGCTCATCAGCTGCTTAGTTTCCCAGGAAAAACTAGTGTCTGGGGACTCATTGTAGCTTGATAGAACAGGAGGAGGGAGAAGACAGTTCCTGCCAGATCTGCCAGAGAGTTTGAAGTAAAAGGAGAGATGGAGGAGAGGATAGGGTGGCGAGGACAGAACAAGAGTCAGATAGTAGGAGAAGAGAAGAGAAATGGTAAACTTGATGATGCTGCCAAGACCATCAAAGAGCGTGCAGAATGGTGCAGGCTTTAGCAGAGAAACTTGAACATACTGGGCCTGCTGAAAAGGAAAGAGTAACCTCAGTGCCACAGAAAGAGGAGTTGGCAAGTATGCCAGAGCCACCTTTGCCAAAAGAAAAAGGAATAGAGTCGTTTTTGTCCAAAGTACGAGATCATGAGGTGGGAGAGAGTCAAGGTGAGTGAGAGCCGCACATTGGCCAGTGAGAGGGAGATAAGAGCAAAGGAGGACTCCAGAGTGAAGGAAGGCAGGTTCCAAGGAGGCGAGAAAGGGCAAGCAAAAAGAACCTTTCTAGGGGAAGTAGAAGGAAGCATGAGCAGGTGAGTGGACGCAAAAGCTCTTTAGAAAGATTTGCAGAGTTTTGGTTTCACTCCAGTCTGGCCAAACCTGAAATAGGAAAAGAGATTGGGAGATGACAAGCTCGCTCATAAGATGAAAAAGTGAAATGAGTCAGGGTGACTCATAGTGTAGGTAAAGAAGCCTCAAAGAGGAAAAGTGGGATAGGGGAGGACGAGAGGCAGCTGGTGATGGTGCAACTAGGCACTTGGTGGAGGCATTCCATTTTGGTGAAATTGGTATTGCTTAAGAAAGGAAACCATCTGGGAGAGGCATATGTGAGAAGGGTCCAAAGAAAGGCTTCATACAAAAGAGAGAGTGACTCCATAGAGGGACCCTTGAGGAAGCAGAGATACAGCATAAGGTCTTGAGGCAAAGGAAAAACTTGGCCTTCAGCAAAGATACATGTTTAGAAAAGGAAAGAATGTGATCGAAGGTGACCCCAAGAAAAGTTGGGGTGGGATTGAAACAAAGGCGGGAGCCGAGTAGGAGAAGATTGGGCTGGAGATTAGCTCAGTGGGGATTGACTGAAAAGAAGGATGCTTCACATTTGTTCGGATTGAGAGGAAGACACCAGTACTTAGACGAGCCCTCTAATCAAAACAGAGCTCCTTGTGTGACCTCAACTGCAGAGGGGACCAAGCAGGAAGAGGACCAAATGGCCAGATCGTCAGCATAAAGAGAGCAGCTGATGGAAGAAGGCAGAGAAGTAGGAAGATGATTGATGAAAAGAGAAAAAAGTACAGGGCCAAGAACAGATTCTTGCAGAACATCTCGATGGACTCTAAAGGAATGACTTTTGTGATTTTGATAAACCATGTAAGCATGCCTATCAAAAAAGAAAGATCGAGTCCAACAAGCAAAGCAAGGAGGGAGGCCAGCTGAAATGAGTGTATGAAAAATGGCGGGATGCTCGACAGAGTCAAAAGCTTTTGAGAAATCAATAGTAGAGAGGATCGTTCAAGAGCCCGGCTTGGGTTTGTTAAACCCATCTGAAATGTACTGAGAAAGGTACATAGTTTGATCTAGAGTAGATCGTCTAGGGTGGAAACCGGCCTGGTGAGGAGAGAGAATGGAATTAGACTCCAGAAAGAAAGCTAGACAGGATAGAATGATGCATTCAAAGAGCTTTGATATGCAGGAGGTGAGAGATAGGCCGGAAGGAAGCAGGAGAGTCGAGAGGCTTTCCTGTCTTGCAGATGGGAATAATAGAAGATGTCTTCCAGATGGAAGGAAAGGAATGCAAAGTCCAAAAGAGATTAAAGATTTGAAGAAGAAAATCCATGCCAGAGCAAGGAAGGTGCTTTAGCATGGGATAGGAAACTTTGTCTGAGGCAGTGGATGAGGAAAGGCTGGAGGGAGCTGCAAGAAATTTAGCAGGAGAGAAAGGAGAGCAAAAGGACAAGTGAGACTCCTCAGAGCATGTGGCACAGCAGAGCTCAGAAAGGTAGCCTCTGGCTCAGCTACACAGGGTGTTTGGTTGAGAAACCAAAAAGTGAGATCTCAGGTAATCGGCAAAGACTGAAGCTGACTCCCTGGGGGAGGGATAATTGAGAAAGTTGAGAGATGAGGAAGAAGAGCCAGTGACAGAGTGAAGGAGAGAGGGTACGGATTTAGGGTTAGATTTTGGTGAGAGAGAAGAACAAGTCGTCTACCATGCCTCAGCCTTGGCAATGACAGATGATGCATGTTGGGAGGCAGAGGTGTAAGCCTGACAATCTTCATTACTTTGGTAAGCGGCAGAAAAAGGCTTGCGTCTTTCACTAATTGCTTCTTCCACTTCAGCAGACTGCCAGGCTTTAGGATGGCATTTGATGTTGCAAAAAGGAATGGAAGATTTGGCCGCATTCAGTGCCAGAGAGTTAAAGAGAGCAGCAGCAGAGAAAAGAGAAAGAGACGAGTATTCCTCTGCAAAAGGACAGTGAAAGTCAAGGTAGGAGGCAAAGTCATCCCAGCAAGCTTTCTGAAAGCTAAAGGAAGAGGGATGCTTGTTGGGGCAAAAGACCAGAGAGAGAGGGACAGATAGAAGAATTGGTAGGTGATCATAACCCAGGTCCTGAAGCACCTCTCAGGAAAGGGTAAAAGAGGAGGATGCAAAAGAAATGTCAGGGGAGGATCAATGAAGAAGAGTAGGTATATCTGGGTCATTGAGGAAACGAAGGTCAGAAGAGATGACTCAGTTGAATACTTCCTTCCCATGGGAGTTGGAAGTACCTTTTGAGTCTCATAGGGGGTGATGGCACTTGAAATCCCCCAGAATGAATAGATTTCTGGAGTAGGTAAGAATAAAGGGAGAAAAGGAATCGGTTCTGCCATCTGTTGGAGAAGAGCAAATAGGGGGAGCATACACATTAAGAAAAGATAGAGAGGAACAGTTGTTCAGAGAGATGTTAATGCCTAAGAATGAGAGTAGGGATCAAGTGAAGAAAGAGGAGCAAAGTTCAGAAAATGATAAGCCTTGCCTGACAAAAGTGATGATGCCACAGCTAGCATACATGGCATCAGGAGAGAGGATGCCAGAGTGAGTGCTATCAAAACGCAGAGCATGGAAACCAGGAATCCAAAAAGAGTAAGATGAGTTAAGATTGGATTCCTGGATACAGATAATAGTTTTCTTTCTTTGCTACTGTAGGCATCTGTGAAAGTATTTTATCAGTGCCTGTACTTTTCTTGTCTAAGAAGCTGCCAGAAATTCTGAGAATGTCTAAAAGCTGCTTGAAGTTCTTGTCATCATCTTCTTTCTTTGCTACAGTAGGCATCAACTACTCACCGCACTGCAGTGAAGCTTGTTTCAAACATTTCTGGTGTGATGATTGTGCTGAGAAAGGCGTTGCCCTCAACAAAGATTTCGATCCAGAAAATGATGAAATCCAAAAGCAGTGCCAGTAGCAAAAAACTGTAAAACATAGAAATATAGGTCACCACGAGTTTGTCAAACTGTAGATTAAAAACGAAAAAAGTTTGCATATGCTTGTAACATGATAAAAGATTTTAGCTATAGCAATTTGCTTGCTTGAATTACCTATTTTACTATTGCTCTTTATTTTCTTTCTTTTCACATGAAAATATGCTTCATATCTAGGTGACTACTCATTTTCAGCCACATAAAGTTTTGTTTTTAAAGAAAGACGTATCATAAGGTGTTGAACATAAGCTTGAATCAAGAATATACCACCTAAAACAATACAGGTAGGTAACCTCTAATCCAGATTCGTAAGGATCAGACCTGTCTTGGATTTCTGATCTTTCCGGTTTTCTGGTTCAGTTTTTTATTTTGCCTTGTTTGGGCATTAACCCTAATCAGCTCAACGTTGGTCTGCAGCAAACCAACAAATTTTCAATCGTTAAATAATATACGATATTCTTTTCAAAATAATTTGAAATTTCCTGACTTTTCCTACTTTTTATTATACTTTAATATGAACCCAAAATCATTATTTTACCCTCAGCACATTTTGAATAAGAAAGCATTTTTTGTCATATACTCATAAATTTTTCCCAAGAAACAGCAATGACGCAAGTTAATCCGATTACGTGTGACGTCGCGCTGTTTGTTTTACTGCCAGTTCTCTATTTAGAAGGTGTGCGTCTCTTCCTTACGTAGTGGCGAGACCAAAATCAGATCGTAGTAAGTAAACAAACCTTAATTACTAACTTCTTAATTCTTCCTTTGTGTTCACTAATGTATGCAAACAAAATAATTTTTATTACATCAAACATCAAACATAATGATTTTTGTACAAATTAAGTCTTCCAACAATGGTTTCTTTCTTTTTATAGATTTTTTCAGAACTTCCATTTTTTTTAGCAAAGTTTTCTTTATGAAGCTAGTTCAGTAACATTGATTGCAGAATCAAAATTTTTCAATAAAAAGAAGCAAAATTTGAGATATGAACTAGTAATTTTATAAACTTGTGAACTGTAGGCCCTACTACTAACTAATGAAATAAAGCAGACAGAAACGATCTGGCCTAAAAAAAGGGCTACACCAGATATTGAAGTAACTGAAAGATTGTTTATGATAACTCTTGACTGAAGAAAAAGCAATAAAACACCATTTAATTGACTTATTATCAATAATTTTCAACTGGAATAAGCTGTTACAGGTTGTGTGTGGGCGAACACCTGCTGTGGAGATTTTTGTTTTTTCAAGAAAAACAAGTTATTTGTTCGAGTAATCCATAGCAAATTTTTACCTATTCAAATAGTAACCAAACAAATATGTATTTGGCCGCAGCTCGACATTGGTGCATGGTACAACATAAAAAATGTTTACATCTGGAGGGAAAATAGCCGGTCAGATATTACGACTTCGGGGTGGTTTTTGCTCAATAAAAAGTTGATCTGCAAAAAATATTTTGGCCTCCAGCGCTCTTAACGCCACTGTTGTTGGTTCTCTAAAGCATGGGTCTTGGATTCGTAATACTACAATGACCGCTCTCGGTGACCTGGTTCTCGCTTCATTGCAAATTAACGTAGACATGAAATTTTAATCACCAATACGCTAAAATAAATTCAAGTGATTTTCTGCAGAAAAATGTTTTAATATGCGTTAATATTTGTTCGTCAATAAAATTAGTTATGTATCGACCACACTATACAATCAAGGAAGTTTTAGAAGAATTAACTGCAGAATTTGACTCTCACGATGGAGTAGAGCCTGGAGTAAAAGCTCAATTTTTCGGGGAAGATAATATTTTGGAATCAAGTTCATCAGAAAGTGAGAGCGATCAAGAGCTTGATCTGCATGAACAACCGCAGCTTTCTCAAAGGCGGATTTTTGCCACAAAATTGCAGTGGTTGGTTTGTTCTCTAACTTCAGTGCTAAACCCCAAAAATTATGAAAATATACCACCAGTCAAAACAACAACACAGTACACAAGCTTTTAGAAAACCCATCATCGAGTGCAACAACTATTTCCTGGATCAATACTAAAAGAGTTGCTGTTGGTAGACAACCCAGAGCATCAGTTATACTGGGAAATCCAGGACCAACTAGCGAAGCTTCATCAGCAATGGATTGCTAACAATCGTGGAAACTTTTTTTCTCAAAGCATGATAGATTGATTGTGTTGTACAATGTATGAATAAACCAATTGAAATGGCATGCCGAGCATTTCAAAAGGTATCAGCTTCTCTTTTGTCATTCACAAGAGATACTGACGACATCAAAATTCGTGCATTTATAGGATTGATACACATATGTGGCTTCGCTATGATGTTGCTCGTTTGTATGATCCGACATGAGACCTCCACCTTTTGGAGCTACAATGAGTAAAACAGGTTTCAGTTTTTGTACACCTGCATATCATTTGATGATTTCAATACAAGAGAAGAGCAGTGGAAACATGATCGTTTCGCAGCTATGCAAGGATTGTTTGAATGCTTCAATAAAAATTGTTCAACTAAGGTTGTTCCTGAAGAGTATCTGTGCATTGACGAAACCTTGTATCCCACAAGAAATAAAATTAGTTTCAAACAGTATAATCTGAGTAAGCCTACAAAATATGGTTTACTTTTCAAGTCTATAAATGCAGTCACTTATGCTTACACGCATCACATAATTCCATATTGTGGAAAACCTAACGAAGAAGCAACTGCATATTACATCAAAGGAGTGGAAGAGACAGTAAAGTATCTTGTTCAAAACTTTCAGAACTACGTTGATTTGCAAGGACACAATATTTCCTTTGACCGCTTGTACACTAGTGTATCTCTGGCACAATGGCTTCTTTCTCAAAACATAACATGTGTGGGTACTCTTCAATCAAACAGAAGAGGTATACCTAATGAAATCAAAAACGTTGCAGAAAGAGAGCAGTTTTCTTATTAATGCTTTTGGGAGTCATCGGAAAATAAGCTAGTGCTACATTCTTATGTGGTTCCTATAAAGAGCTCTGGCAAGCGCAACGTTTTGCTGCTCTCCACAGTACAACCTATCCTTGGAGTAACCAAAGATGATGGTAAAAAGAAACCTGCTATATATAAACTACATGATTTTACGAAAAGCGGAACGAATGTCATGGACCACCGAATCGGTGCCTATACTTGCAAAGCCAAGTCAAACCATTGGACTTTGACAGCATTTTCTTATATATTGGATGTGTGCCGCATCAATGCCAGCACTGTTCTTGCTTTCAACAAAAAGATTGACCCATGCAAGCAAGATTCTTATGATTTTGGTATGAACTTGGCTTTTTCATTGATTTGTCCACAAATCCAACGACGACCTTTGGCTGGCCTTCAAGTAAACGTAAAAAAGAAAATGTCCTTGCTTCTCGGGGAAGAAGTCGAAGCAAATCGATATCAACAAACCATGGCTTCTGAAACAGAAAGGTCTACAGAAGAACTGCACCCAAAAAAATGTGCTAAATTATCAAGATGCAAGCAATGTGTGAACCAAATTGCTAAAACGGGAAATCGTAAAAAAGTGCAAGATATGTCCAAAAGTAAAAACCAATGTCAAATCTATTTACTAGCTACGTGTTCAGATCATACTGTGCAGATGTGTATGCAATGTTATAAGTCATCACAGCTAAGAAATTTACAACAGTAATTTTATTTTTCACTCTACTGTTGTTTACTATATGAAATTTATTGGCTACGGTTTTACTAATCAATTTTTATTGTAGTAACTCATCAGCAAGCACCAGATGATGGCTAATTGCAGTAAATATTATAGATGGCAAAAGATGTCGGAAATCGTAGGAAAATCGATACCATTTTGAAGCCGACTTTCAAAGTCTTTTTTAATTTTACTCTGACTCCCAACACGTAAAGATTTCGACTCTGACTCCACAAAGTCAAACATTAAATATAAGCCTTTTTATTAATTGACTATTAAATCATTGAAAATAGCTTTTATCACCTGGGTGGTTGTCTGTTTCTACTAAAAATACAAAAATCTTTTTATGTTTTAGTGTTACTTATTTTTGCTTTGCTGCCTGTTGAAATAGTAATCTTTACAAATACGAATTTCCAGCTAACAAAAAAGAAAAAATTTGAGTACATCAACCAGCCTCAAATTCAAACTTGTAGGTTCATCTAGTAAAAAGTGTTGTTTGATAAAATTAATTGCTTGCAAACATTTTGTGTTAATGAACATGCAAATTTGAAGTTGCATTGAATTGAAAAATAACTCCATCAAGAAAAATATATAATTGCATTCGCGCTTGAATTTGTTTGTGATATTTCAGCGAGATTTGTTGCGGAAAATTGTTCAGTGACTAACTTTGCCTCTGGAATCTTGAAATACATGCAAAGTGCCAATTTTTTCGTATGATTCAGCTACTCCACCGCGTATACATATCTAACAATCCAACATGGCGTATGCTGTTGCAGATCTCGTTGCAGTTTGTTTGGTCAGGATAGGCCACACAGCCGGATATAATTTGCTTACCCCGAAGTTAGAGAAACCTGCTAACCAGGAAAATGGACACTAAGTCTTTTGTAAGCCCAACTCGAGTATCATACTGAGAGCCAGAAAACTCTCAGTTACTCAAGCAACACCCTAACCAACTGAGCTGGAACTACAGATACGCCACGGCCCTAAAACAGAACTGGGAGGAAGTGTTAAATTTTATGAACATAATTGCTTGATTTTATCACCTTTACATCGCATTCATCGTAAAAGCGCAGTTTACACGCTTATTTTTTGAGGATGGTGAAGTGGTAAAATGTAGATCTCCAAACTTAGATTGCGGGTGCGATTCTCTCAGCCCTGCAAAATTCCCTATAATTTCTAGTTATGAGCTAAGGATTCATCTTTATTCTCATTCAGACACTTTTAACCCCTCCGCGTCACTTATCATCATATGATGATGGCAAAGAGAACGCCGCTCATCCTCATATGATGATTTGCCAGCTACGGCGAAATGCGTGTATTTAAAGCTCACTTAAAAAGGAAAGGAAGATCTCTCCCAAGCGAGCTTTAAATACACGCATTTCACTGTAGTCGGCAAATCATCATATGAGGATGAGCGGCGTTCTCTTTGCCATCATCATATGATGATAAGCGATGCGGAGGGGTTAAAAAGAACTGCCCTTTTTTCGGTAAACATGATCGTTTGTAGCTCTAGATTTTACAGATCGCTTTAAATGCAAAAAAATTGATTAAAACTCATGAGATAAAGGAACCATACAATGCACTTTATTTTGATAAATTTCATGTTATTTAACTGAGAGAAGATGCCACTCTTTCTAATATATTATTGAAAAGCAATTTATCATCAGCAAAAATTGTTGAAATTTTGTTAATAAGCAAATAAAATATAACCGTCATGCTCAATTTTTATAACTTAAAGGCTATATCTTGATTCTGGATAAACCACTTTGTGCATGGATTATCATTATTTCCTTGTGGCTGGGAAGTCTAGTTTCTTTCTAAACTCGGCAAAATCGAAGGCAGTGCTGCCAGAGCTTTGACACTGCAGCAATGTTTTCTGCATAAATTGTTTTTTGATTGAGGCTCAGTTGTCGTAATGAGCTTGAATGAAGCTATTTCTTACATACTTTGGTGAAGTGCAAGCGAATCCAACAGTGCCGGCACCAAGAAGGGTTGCAAAAATGGGCAATGCCACTGCTTTTGTGACTTTGCTTCACCAATTTTGTGATGATTCTGCTGCAATTCATTAGAATTAAAGTAGATTTACAGTTGCACTACGAAAGACGAGTAGTTCACTTGAGTGAGTTAATATGACCAAAAAGTGCATAGGTTATATGCACCAGGAAATAAATATAATCACTTTGGCAAGAGCAAAGCATATTCTTACTTATAATAATTATTTTAATCAATAAAATTGCAATGTTTTTTTCAGGGGCTCTTGCTGTAACCTCATCCACAAAAATTTTTTCAGGCAAAGTTTTCTCAAAAATGTCTCTAGACATACATTGGCTTTATATAAATGTTTTGCCCCTGCAAACAAATGTTTTTGAATCTCCTCCCTGAAACATTTTTCTGGCTGCGACTCTAGAATGACAAAGTCGCTATATTATTTTTAATGAAGGTTTTACTTTAGGTTACGTTAGATGTCTGTTTTTGTTTTGCTTTCGTAAGCTGGCACTGTTCATTGAAATGATACCATATATCATGGCATTAAGCTTTGTCGAAAATCAGATTAGTTACAAACTCGGGCTTTCAGTAATCAGAAAACATCTATAGATCGTAGGCTACGACACAACCATAACGTCCCATGATAAGAAAGACTATCCTAAACTTTTTTTACTCATTTTTTATTCTTGAACGCGCTGTCAAACAATCAAGCAATATATCCAGGACACTGCATTGGTTTATGATTTTCAAAAAATGCCCATTATTCTTTTAACTCTATCAAAGATAGAACAATAAAATTTATTATAGATAAACTGTTTGATTCAGGGTATTGGTTATAGCTCAGGTTGATTTGGATACATTCTGTTTATAAAGCTAATGCATCATAAAATAGCTGCTTTGTAGAAGTTATACAGTACACACACATAAAGAAAAGAGTTTTTCTGCAAACATTAAAAAATCATTCTTGCAATATCAGTAAGCAATTTGCAAACAAACCATTTTGTGCAAAGAATTTTTAGCCAAAGCATATTTTAAAATACGTTGGTAATAAAAACATATTAATGTCCAAAACATGTGCATACATGATGTAGTAGTCTAGCATTTATACAAATAATTGAAAATTAATTATCAGTAAACAAATTTTGCTCTGATGCAAGCGTTTTGCAATTTTCGGGTAAAATAAGTTATAAATTATAAAAACAATATTTTTTGTGAAATGCAGAGCATCCAAATTTTGTTGGCCTGTGCAGCTGCAATAAATCAACATTGAACGTTTACTGTTTGCCAAAGTCCTTACGTTACAGTTTGCGTCATGGTTTCAGCAGTTGCCACATGACCTATTATCTGATAATTGCCAGTTAGCGATGCAAGACAAATAGAAAACATAAAATTTCGTATACCTTCACCAAAAATTTAATTTTTCAAGTTCAATGAAATTTGTATTGCGCAGCAAAGAAGTTTTACAGGTTAAGATATAAATTTCAAATACAGTGGTGAAAAAAATTTTGTGAAATTTTTAGTGGTATGCGAGATATAAGCATTCAAAGTTTGTTGTACTGCTGCAGACCAACGTTGAGTAGACTAACCGAAAAAATACCTTGAGCTTTTTAGGGTTAAAAGGAGAAGAGCACGGTAGCCGGTACATGCAAGTGTCTGTTTGCATTGTCAATCGCACAGGTTTTTGCCAATCAAAACTTCTGTTCTATCATGGCGTTGCTTGCATTTAGAGCTTTCACGTGTAATAAAACATTGTTACACACATTGTCGTATGAATGATTACTCAGTGGTTTTTAAGGTTTGGCTTGAGAAATTGGTAAGCAATTTTGAAAGACTGCTAATTTTTTACTCAATTTTGTAAATGAAATTGCTGTTAACAACTGTCTCAGCAAAAATTTATTGTTTGAAAGGTTTAACTTTGATAAGAGTTGCAAAGCAGGCGAAGAAAAACTTCCCGGAGTTGCATTGTGGAAAAGTAGTCAGTAAACACATAGCACAAAATGAAACCAAACAAGACAAACTAAATGGAATGCAGAAGCGATTTTTTCCATATCTTTGTGTCAGAAGAGAATATGTTATATCTTTTAAAATAAATCTGTGATTTTTAATTCTTTACTAGCAGATAGTTTATTTTCAACAAGCTTTTGTTGAATTTTGTATAAACCCATGATGTCTTGTTTGGATACATACTCTCGGCTTTTCAGCGCTACTAATAACTCATTACATTTAGCTATGCACTTGTCATTTGTTATTCCTTTGATTTTATTGCTTACAATTTCCACTTTCTCATCGGTTTCTTCATCAGATCCATCTGTGTTATTCAACACCGTCTGAGCTATGTCATCATCTCTGTAGCTATTTATCACAGGCACATCTTCATTGGTTTCTAACATCTAACATATGTTCCCACAAATAAGTGTGGCAGCAGGAGGATGGGCGGAACAATTGTCAAGCATTAAAATTATGATGCAATCACTTGGCAGTCCCACAGATTCGCAATGTTTTCTTGCTTGTGGCCTAAACACTTTATCGTACCAATCTACAAAAAGTGGTTGGTTCACCCATGCCAATTTGTTTGCACAGTAACTTACAAGTAAATTTTTTTGTTTTTTAGACTTCTCGACTTTTTGCTCTTGCCTATGAGAGAGCCAATTTTAATCTGTGTGAACCCACTACGTTTACACAGCCCAATAAAGTTACACACTGTTTATTGTCTTTGAACCCACTGACTCTGGTTTCACAAGCAGTCACCACTGTTTTTCCGGACTCGTACTTCTGATAAAGAGCAGTTTTGTAAATTTGCTCTGCAGTGAGATTTTGATTTTTAATGAACTTGGTGAAAACTTCAACAAAGTTTTCAGTGGCATTGCTGTCAGCTGATTTTTTATCACTACAGATATTTAATTGTTTTAAACCACAGCAAGTTTTTAATTCAATGCAGCCATTCTCTAGTGTAATTGCAAGGAGTTTTAATCTTTAGTTGTTGGTGAAATAGTTTTGCTTGCTGCATTATCAAGTCTCCGTTCAGCAGCACGCCTTCACTACATCTTTGGTAAATCCACTCCATCATGACTTTATCAATGTTTTTTACCTTCGCTTTATGTAAAATTGTTCTTTTAAACATTTTTAATGTCACTTTCTTGTTGAAAGTGCAAGATTTTTTTCCTTTGCTGTTTTGAGTCATAAATTGTTGATTGGCCTATGCTGTAATCCAAGCACAATTTTTGACTGGCTTGCCTTGGTTGAATTTCTCCAGAACTTCAACTTTTGTTGCAATTGAAAGTGAATTATGCTTGTTTTGACATTTTCGTATTTACATGTCACAAGGTATTCTGTACACTTTTAGATGCTTATTTCTTCTGTGCTTTTTGTGTAATGAGACATATAGGAAGCTGACTGAACAGAAGATTCTTGTTGTCCCTATTCACAGTTTGAATTTATGATCTCATAATGGGAGTTAAATACCATATTGTTTGCAATTGCGTTTCAGTGTGTAAATTAATAGTGCAAAAATGTGACTCGCCAAGCCGTAATGTAGAACATCTTTGAAATTAGGATCACCTACTGTGTACCAAAGAGAAAAATTTATCACATTTTCGAGTTGAACGGATGTAGTCCTATTTAATTAAAGATTAGATGAAGCACCAAAGATAACAAACAAGATGCAAACAGCATTGATTAGCTAAAGGTCAGTTAATAGTTTCACAATTGTAGAAAGTTTTTTGTTAAAAATGTGTCCTGGATTTCTGGTCACTCTGATTTTCTGGTTTCCAGATTAGAGGTCACCTACCTGTACTACATAGCAACACTAAACCACTTTCATTTTTGATAATTTACAAACATATTTACGCACACCCTAAGCTGAATGTTTTTGGCTGACAGCAAGCCTTGTCAAAGCATCTATAATATCTAGTATTACAATCTTAATTATGATATGGAACTAAAACTTCAAAATGTTAGTAAAGCCTTAGGCCTTGCGCTACCTCAGCAAGTCAGAATATAAAGAGAAATTAAATTTGAGGTCACAGCAACACATACTGGTAATCAAATACTATGGATTGTGACAAATAAGGTAAACGATGACTAAATGATGACAAATGCCTTTTTTAAATAGTAGCAAATAAAATAGATAGTAAGTGAATAAGACAAGGAACATTCATTAGCATATAGCTGTTTATTAAGGAGTGGTTTGTTTTGTTCAATTAACAAAGCTTTTTAAATGTTTGCATTATATTCAGATGAAAATTTCTTTAAAACCGTAAATAATAAGTACAAATTAATTTCGGTTTTAGAACAAGTTTTCCTCTGCCATTAGCTCTGATGGAGTTGCCTGCCACATACTGAAGCATCTCCCTTGCTATGGCTGGTCTTTGCATTTCTTTCCTTCCATCTAGAAGTCCTTATCTATTTTTCTCACCCAGAAAATTAGAAAACCGTTTAACTCACATTCTTTTCACCTTTCTTTCATCTTCTGTGTCTCAAAGTTGTTGGATCGCGTCTTTCTGAAGCGCTTGCTCTTTTCTTAGGCCTGGCTGGCCACTATTGATTAATTTCTTTATTTTCTTAGTCCATTTCAGGTGAGTTTAACAAACCCTAACAGGGCTTTCAACCCGACCCGGCCATCTGGTCCTCCTCCTCCTTAGTATTTGTGGCTATGAAGGCCTCAGAAGGAGTCTTGATTGGATTGAAGTGCTGGTCTGCACACTAGTGTCTTGCTATCAATCTGAATGTGAAGCCTTCTTTTTGATTGATTCTCACTAAGCTAATCTTTGGCCCCACCTTTCTCTACTCAACTCCCTTTTTTCACTTCAATTGAACTCCCGCTATTGCTGGGCTGATCTTTGACTCCACTCTTGATTTCTACTAGTAATGGGATGAGTACTCGAAATTGAGAATTGGAAATATTGGAACTTTTTCTGGTATTGGAATTGGAGGATTTTAATCGAATTTCTGACTCTAAAAACGATTCTTTAAAATTCGTATGTTTGCAACTTAAGTTTTTATTACCAGTAATAATAAAAAGTAAATATTTCTTTGATACTTTCAAAGAATCAGTATAATTGGTAGATCTTAATATCTGAAGTATCATTATTTCTAAAGAAGAAGTTAAGAACAATTACAAAAGAAAGAAATTGTAATGCTAAATGGTTGTGTGAAGAATGAATAAGAACAGGACGAGTTTGGTACTTGACTAACAGACTTTAGTCTTAGGTAGAGTTGCCAACTTGGCTGTTGTCCCACTGAATTTTTTGTTTTTATAATTCCTTAGCTACTAAATCTTTGTAATTTTAATGTGATGCACGAAGATTAGTCTATAAGAACTATAACATGAAAAAGTATCTATTCAGCATTTACCACCTTCACCAAAAATAAATATTCCAACTCTTATGAATGCGACCATTAACAGCTCTTTCCTCATCTCATATAAACTGGCAACCCCTCTCAGTAGCAAGTGACAAGTTTTCTTCCGTGCAAACTCTATGACTGACGGGTGTTTGTTACAGTTGTTATTGCTAACACGTAAGCTTTAGCACTTTTTACATTTTGCAATACCAGAAACCAATCGCTAGTGCAAATATAGGATACATATCTCAGCCAAACAGTTTTTATCAGAAAAGTATGGCACTTGTTTGTAATCAGAAATTATATTGCTCTTATTTGTAATCATACGATTATGATTTTGAGCCTACAACATTTTAGTGGATTACTGAAGACAGGCTTGTTCCTATTGCTAGATATTTAGAATAATGTAGTTCTTTGGTTTTAGTTCTATTTTTACTGCTTCTACACATGCCATATATACATACCTGTATGAATTTTTAAATCAAACTAATGGATGCATAAGCTTATATATATATGTATATATATTCATATATGCATAAATCTGTAAATACTGTTACATTAATATTTACATTACCATTTACATTATAATATTTTATACATGTGTCTAAGAATCCATGTGTGAATTACATTCATTATTATTCATACAAGTGCCATACTTTTCTGATGAAAACTGTTTGGCTGAGATATGTATCCTATATTTGCACTAGCAATTGGTTTCTGGTATTGCAAAATGTAATAAGTGCTAAAGCTTACGTGTTAGCAATAACAACTGTAACAAACACCTGTCAGTCATAGAGTTTGCATGGAAGAACACTTGTCACTTGGTAATGAGAGGGGTTGCCAGTTTAGATGAGATGAGGAAAGAGCCACCAATGGTCGCATTTATAAGAGTTGGCACATTTATTTTTGGTGAAGGATGCGGTAAATGTTATACATAGATTCTTAGGCCCATGTGTAAAATTTGCTAAAATGTATATAGAGTAAATACATGTACATAAAATTTTGATAAACAAAAATTTTTGGAGGGTATGGCAAAACTTTTCTGGGATATTGTACATGTGTGCAAACACATGCATTACGTTGCAATCTAAGAACATTGGGACTTGAATGTGAATAAACACCTTCAAGGAATTAACAACATATTGTTTTTCTGAACATTTACCCTTTTCATTTGATTTTATATAAGAAACTTTTTTTTGCCATAACAAAACCATTTATGTTTCTTCTGAATGCATAATTAATAAAAGCACTTTGTCCAAAAAGTATTTGTTTCTTAAACCAGCCTCAGGGTCTAAAAATAATCATGAATTCATTCCATGTATCGAAATCGGGACTCGTATCAGAATTGGAATTTTAATGAGGCATCGAGACTCGTATCCAAATTGTTATAAAATTTGGTATCATCCCATCACTAACTTCTACACATGTATCTTCACTTAAGGCCGAGTTCTTCCCTCATCTCATGACATTACACTGTATCTCTACTTGCTCATTGGGCTCTCACAAGCAGTCCTTATCTCTTTCTTACAAAGTTTTTTTGGGCTTGTTCTCTTTTTTGCTTCACCTGGATGGTTTCCCTTTCTCAGTGATACAAAGTTGGAATGCTATCACCAAACAGGTAATTACACCATCATTGGCTGCCTTTTTTGTCCTCCTATCCCTCTTTTTCCTGAGATGTTCCTACCCCTCGATGTGAATCACTCTTGCTTATTCTGCTTTGTCATCTTATAAGCAGGCCCTTCGTCTTCCAATCTTTTCTTTTTCAGACTTGGCTTAACTGAGTGTGAAACCAAGGCTGTCCAGATTCTCCTGGAGAGATTTTGTGTTCATTCACCCACTCATGGTTACTCCTTCCTTCAGAAAGACTCTATGTGCTTGCTCTCTGTCTTCTTGAAACGTGCCTTCCTTCACTGTGGAACTGGCTTTTTCTACTCAGCTCCCACCCCCGACCCTCCTCCTTCTTACCAAAATGCAGCTCTTATGACTATCTCTTCTGATCTTGTGACTTGGACTGATGGCTGTGTCTGTTTTTCTTTTCACAAAGTACGCTCCAGTGACTTTGCCAACCGCTTGTTTGGTGGTCCTTAGGTAGTCCTTTTCTGTTGAACAGGCGTAATTTGTTCAAGATTTCCTGTTGAAACCCACACCCATTCTGTAAGCACTCTGCTGGTCCTTGCAAGCCTGCAATTTCTCTTCCCTTCTTTCCTTATAGAGTCTTGCTCTGTTCTTGCTACACTTTTCTCTCCTTTGTTTTTCTACCTCATGCTCTCACTGGCCCATCTAGCAGGAACTACTCTTCTACTTCTTTCTTATCATGCTTCAATGGGTCCCTGGTCACTCATTTGTTCTCGGTGACAACAAGACTGATGAGTTGGGTGAGATGAGGCACACTGCTTCAGCCATCTAATTCCCATACAGTCTTTCCCCTAGCCTCTCGTATCTACTTTCCTTTTGGACAAGAGGCGTACTTTCTCATCTGAACTTTATGGTGCACAGGTCCCCTCTTGATCCATTGAGAAACTTGTATTGTCTTATCATGCTTGCTATGTACCCTCTCGTTTTTGCTTCAAAGGATACACTCTTCTGTTGAACACTTATTTCTCCAGAAAAAGCAGACTTGAAATTTCTTAATGTAGCGCATGTAACTTTCCTACCCAGACATTCCTCACCTTATTTTGTACAATCCAGCTATGGACTCTATGCACTGCTTGTTCTTTGGTACTCCTTTTTCCATTACAACTTCTGATCCAGTTTTTTAGGAGTTGCCTGGCTTTTGGTGCTCTATAGTCTGCTGCCACACCTCAATCCCCTGCAATGGTTGGGTAACAACATCAACAAGTGCTCATTGCAACCTCCTTACAATAACATAAAAAGTGTAAGAAATCATGATGATAAAAAATGTTAGCACAGTATATGAAGTCTTAAATTTATAGATTAAGTAACTTCAAAAAATAACTTAATTGCTCTATTATTAAAGGAAGTGTTACATTTGTACTACTGTTGATTTTACTCTAAAAATGTGTTCTGTGATATCTAAGTGTCCATATGTGTCCAGTTTTTATTTGCGTCTATAGTAGTTCACTTTGCCATGCAGTATTCAATCTTGGCTTATTGTACTCTCCTTATGAGCTTTAACTTAACAAAAATTGTGGTGTTTTAGCCAGCATTTTTTGTCAAGGTGGTCTAAGCATTACATGTGCAAAAAATCACTCTGCTAGTAGTGGCTAGCAAGTATTCTTTTTCCAATTATGGTAAATGTGGTTATTTTATTTTTTGTTATTTTTGAATTGATATCCAAGGACTGGTGAGTTTGTTAGTTTTTGAAGTGCATGCCTGGTGTCTTAAAGGCAACCAAATTAAGTAGTGAGTAACATAATTTGTCTGAATATATAAAAAGGCTGAATATACTGGAAATGCCCTGATAAATAATATTTGTTATATTTATTATTTTGTTTGTTTAGGCATGCAATGTGATTGAGTGTGGTTTTGATTTTGGTGATTGTGGGCTGGGCAATTATGATCAGTTGCATCTGATTGCATCCAATCTTCTGAATCATTCAACATATTATTTTCCTATTAGTAGAAGTGCTGGCTACATTCAATTTACTGAGGTAAGTTGTTTTTATATACTTTGAATATATAATTACACTAGTTAATTTTAGTATAGTTTGAAAAAAGCTGTAGTGATAGTCTTTTTGCGATATTGCAATCAGGTGGTGGTATTGCTGTATTGACTTTGAACCAAGTTTTTAAGTTGCAGTATTTTATTATTATTATTGTCTTTGATCACATTATTTTTTCCCTGCCTATTAAATGATGTCGGTTAATTTCTTTGTGCAGATTAGTCAATTAGGGCACATTATTAGTTTTTGATTTGTTTTAAGCCTTTTGCTGATTAATTAAATTGGTTGACTTTGCTTTGACTGCATTCAGTTGAAATTTGTATGTTTAGTTAGGTCAATCGTATTCAGTTGATTCAGTTTGTTTAGTTTACTAAGTTTACTGTCATTTTCTTTGGTTGGTAAATAAATTGATTTATTCTTTGTCTGAATATTTTTCAAGTTGTCTGTATAAAGCAACATCAACCAAGTTGATGATCATCATCTCAGTGTACAGTTGCTAGTTTCCAAACAGGGAATTGCTACAACTGGTGTCCATGCAAGGAAGTTATGTCAACTCGACATAGCTAAAGAAGAATCGCACTTTCACTGTTGCTTGATATTAATTTTTTGTGGTGCTAGGTATCACTAAATTGTTGATTTTAGACATTTTGTTAAATCTGTGCAATGTCTGCAGATGCAATTCACATCCGAGAAACACTGGAGTCAGGATCTTTTTTGACAGTAAATCTTGTGTGCTCTCCATGTTTATTTCTTTAATGTACGTTTAGCTCACAGTTTGATTATTAACTTGTTTATTTAAGTGACTTTCTTTCTACTGTAAATACTTTTTAAGGAAACCTGCCATTTTTTCAGTTGTACCTGTATTTTTGTGTTTTTACCTTTTCATGATTATATGCTTTATGCTACTTCCATTTAGGCATCAGGAATATTTTTCTTGCGTTGGTCTGTAATTTGTGTGTGATGCTGGCCATGTTGCATAAATTTTATAAGGAGTTTGCAAATTAATTTTCAATTTAATTTCACTATGCCCACTACCAGTTGCTTTTTTTGGTTTGTTATATCACATTGCATGTCTTCATATTTGGATAACTCTAGGTACTCATTTTTGCTTATCAAATTATGAAGCTTTGCTGTTTACCGGCTCTGTCTACTTCTTGTTTAGTTTGTTTTAATGAGGCTTGTAAAAATTGCAACCATGCACTTCAACATTCTTTGTTTTGCTTTAAGTGTCTTATAGTCTATATTTACCTAACTTTTTTGCGCTACACTATAGAGGCTGGATTCATTTGTATCTCAACCTCTAGGGGCTATATAGCAGTTTCAAATTTGGTTTTATGTTCAGTGTTTTTCAATCACTGATATCTTTGATCATCTTATCTTTTCACTGCCTTTTATGCAACTTTAGTTGATTTCTTGGTTTAAGCAAATTAGTTAATTGGGGCACATTTTAATCCTGTAATGCATAGATTTGCCTGACGTACCCAAAAAAAACAAATTTTTGTATACTTACTGCTTGCTAGGTGAAGTAGTGAGGAAAATATTACAAAAAGACTGAATTTTGATTTTTAGCAAAAAAATAAAGTAATGTAAAGAATTCTTTTCATTGGTTCATGAGAGCAAAATTATGAAGCAGATTTTCAGTAAACTAAACAAACTGAATTACCTAAACAATGTAGAACAAGTTATTGAAATCTTTTTTTTTTTGATGAGAATAGCCACATTGGCCCATGGAAATATTACACAAGGAGATACTCTCATGAAAAAGTTTCTTGTTGGAGTTGGGGGCCAGTTAGTCCAATTGCATCAGTCTATTTAGTATGGAAGGTTTTAAAACAAGTTCTGCTTTTTGATAGGTAGCGGTTCACCACACATTTGCATCAGTAAAACACTGTCACATTGCAATCTGGATTTTTGCACCGTTTCACTTGTCTTTTACTTCACAAAGATGATGCATACCAACAATGCAGAAATTGGGTTTGAATATTTCTAGTATATTTCTATCACTATACTGCTACTTTGCTCAAGCTCCCTTTCAACCAACCTTGACCACCACATTCAAATTCCATTAAATGATAAAGGTTTCAAGCTTTTAAACTTGGCACAGAGACGAATGCAAAGTTTTCTTGAGATTTGAAACTGACTGCATAAATAAATCATCATTTGAGCATAGTAAATAATGTTGTTTACCACTATGAGAAAAAATCAAAACTTTTAAATGACAAATCAACCTAAAACCTGTGGTGAGACACAACAGAAACTCATTTACTGCAAGCTCACAAAGTCAGCTGC
This sequence comes from Trididemnum clinides, assembly GCA_963675345.1. Taxonomy (NCBI): domain Eukaryota; kingdom Metazoa; phylum Chordata; class Ascidiacea; order Aplousobranchia; family Didemnidae; genus Trididemnum; species Trididemnum clinides. Next base: position 1,961,618 of record OY776290.1, on the reverse strand, counting down.
GCTAATTGAAGAAAAAATGACTCAGCATTTTAAATAGTAAACAAGAACCTGGATGTAAAAGTTTCATTGTGAAGTAAAATGTTGAGAATTCCTTGTGCTTGGTTAGATTGCAAAAGTGTATGATTTATTGTGCATATACGACGGTAGCTGAAAAGTTTGTAGCCTCACTATAAAAGAGTTGCAACAGATCAGTGAAACTTGCCATGCATTAAATTCATGCTTTCTTGATACAGACTGCGATATTTTTTTTAGGTAACCTTATGCTGGATAAGTAATTTTGCACTTTAAAAAGTTGTACTAGAGAGATTTTGTAATATCAGAATTTTGCATTTTGGTTTTTTGATGATCTTGTGAATATGGATAAGATTTGGCACCATGGTGTGATCAGATATTTGCAGAAAAAAGGATTAACAACCAAGGAAATTCATGCTGATATGGTTTCCACTTTGGGGGATGATGCTCCGGCTTTATCAACTGTGAAGAAGTGGGCAGCAGATTTCAAGAGGGGGAGGGAGAGCCTTGAAGATGATCCAAGATCAGGACATCCTTCCACAGCTACCACCCAAGAAAACATTGATCGCATTCATCAAATGGTAATGAATGACAGATGATTAACCATTAGTCACTTGGCCAATGTTATCAGCATTTCTCGAGAACGAGTGGAGAACATTCTCCACAACGAACTTGGCATGTCAAAAGTTTTGGTTCGATGGGTGCCCCGGCTTTTGACACCTGATCAAAAGCTCACCAGACTCGTCATGTCAGAAGCGAACTTGGCAAGATTTGAGGCAGACCCAGATCGTTTTGTTGAGCATTTTCTCACCCAAGATGAATGTTGGATCCATCACTTTAAACCAGAGACCAAAAGGCAATCCATGCAGTGGAAGCACTCAACTTCTCCAAAGAAGGCCAAGGTGGTGTCATTCGCAGGAAAAGTGATGGCCTCCGTATTTTGGGATGCAAAAGGCGTTGTGCTCATCGACTACCTTCAGAAAGGTAAAACTATCAATGGAGAATATTATGCCAAATTGCTAAGAGAGTTACGACAAGCAATCAAGTCAAAGTGGCCTGGAAAGTTGACAAAAGGTGTCCTGCTTCATCAGGACAATGCTGCTGCTCACAAGTCTCTGGTTGCAATGTCTGCTGTGCATGATTGTGGCTTTGAACTGATTGATCACCCTCCATATTCTCCTGATTTGGCACCATCGGATTATTTTCTGTTCCCAAACTTGAAAAAACATCTTGCTGGAAAACAGTACGAGAGTGATGATGATGTCATTTCCGCTGTAGAGGACTTTTTTAAGGGTCAGGAGGAGAACTTCTATGCCACCGGGATTCGAGCACTGCAGCACAGATGGAAGAAATCTGTGGACCACAGAGGAGATTATGTTGAAAAATAAACCTACTTTGGTCAAATTTAAATACTTTGTGTTAGTCAGGCTATGAACTTTTCAGCCTACCCTTGTACAGTAAATTGAATAAACCGAAAGAATTTTTTACGCTAGGTGTTATAGAGTTAAGTTTTGTTGTTTATCAGTTATATTAGCTGACTTTGTTTTAACTGCATTTAGTTAAAATTGTTTACACAGTTGGTTCAATTGTATTCAGTTGGCTCAATTTATTTAGTCTATTATATTCAATGTAATTCTATTTAGTTTGTTGACACATTACATGAGATGAGAAGAGCTAGAGTGAACATTTGTATATATCTTGAAAATTAATGCAAAAGCAAAGCACTTTTTTTGGTATTCTCAATTTGCAGGGCTAGCTGTTCTTTTTTTTTGAAAATGAGGACTAAGGCTTTTAATCTGGCTTCTGTCACTGGTGTTTGCAGCCCTAACCCTTATGCTAAGTCTTGATTGCTTGTCCTCTTTGTAGCTTTTGAGATAGATCGATGTGCATGCATGACCAAAAAAGGTCATCTTTCATTTACTGTTCCTTGTAATTTTAGCCCAGTTTTTAATTCTTTCAGTATACTAGTATCTGTGCATTTTTTGCTCAGCTGATCCTTGGCAGACTTGTTTCTATGCTCCATCTCTATTGTATTGAATTGATTTTAGGTGGTAGTATTAATTGCCCAGTATGTTATAGCACAAACTAGGCAGTAGTGCCCACGACATATAACTTCAATTATTTTCTTGTCTTTTCAGATATTGAACATATTAAGTGTATGCTTGTTTGTCATCATAATTGTTATCCAAAAGTCATTTGGGCTGTCCTCATTTCATGTTTTTGTGGATTCAAATTACTGAAATGTTTTATTTGCTCTATCCATTTGCTGCTGATGTTTTGCTTCCAGTGTTTATGTCTATCATTTGCTTGGTGTTCCTGGCATTTTACTCTAAGCATTTGTTGGGCTTAAAGGCTTTTTTGAGCCATCAACAAATAACGGCATATAATCTTGCATATCTAATAATGTGATTTTTCAATGTATTGCTGTCTGGTGATTTTCTAGATGTGCTTGCGAGATCACTTACTTTTTGTAGAGTGTAAATAACTTGCTATTTGATGCTGCCTATTTAAACACCTTGTTGATGGTAAAAGAATCAGACGTTCATCATTTCATCTCATAATATTGTAAGCTCAATGTAAGGCCTCTGTAAGAGTAGAACAAGGTGTTGTTGAAGACTTGTGTTTGCTGTGATGTCAAACAATTGTTTCAAAGACTTTTGTGATGTCCATAATGTAGTGCAAGCTTTTTAGTTGATTGCTTCTCAACAAGCACTTTGACATGACCAGATCAATTCAGCCTTTTCTTTTCCTCTATATTTTTTGCTCTTCCTGTACACTTTCTTGCTAGTTTGCTCAACATATGATTGAATATAATCACTAGCAGAATCTGCTGTAGTAGCTTTTCTGTGCAGTGGTTTGTTAATGAAAGTAAAAGCCATGTACATGTTTTCCATATTGTATCGATCAGATGGTGCATGATCTTAACCTAGATTTTTTTATTTTTTAGCTGCCTAATAGTTGCAGCTACAGCATCTTTGATAGTGCTTGGATTGTTCTGTGAGTAGAGGTTTTGCCAAGGGTGCCTCAATAAATGACTTGTCATACAGTTTTGAAAAATATTGTTTCCATTAGCCAAAAGCATGTGATCATGACGACATATTTGCTTAGTTGGATTCAAACTTCTTGGAATAGATTGTGCTCAAATTAATTAGAGAAAGGCTTCACCTTCCTATCTGTTGATTTTTTGGGTAGTGTAAGCACTTAGGTGAGAGTATTCATTTTTATCCTGCTTTAGATCATGCTGGACTTCTCTTGGAAGCGGGTGATACTCACTGTTATTGTTGTTGTTTTTTTGCTTTGAAATAGGTGTTGTATAGCTGATAAAATTTACTTATAATTTGATGTTCTTATGCTTTTTCCAACCTTTTGGCTCACTGCCTTTTAGAAATTTTTTATGCTTTTGTGTGGTTGCGTTCAGCAGGTTGTTGAGCTTGTAATGTGCTTTTACTGTATATGCTGTCACAATTTCCAATTTTATAGCACTACAAGATTAAACCTTTGCACATGCGTTTTTTTGAGCTTTAAAAGCATATTTTAGTATGGTGGTTGTTGCTTGTGTACCAGAATTTTGCAAGGATGTATAAGCATGTGGGGGTGTACCAGTGTTTAAAGAGAAGACCTTTTTTGAAGATAAATCTTAAAAGAACAATGTTTTTAAAGTGAAGAATTTTTCTTGAGACAAACTTTAAAAGGACATGATTTTTAAAGTGAAAAACTATTTAAAGATTAACTCATATGGAACAGCAATCATTGCATGAAGTGCCATTCAAATTTTATTTTATGTGTTACTTTATTGTAAACATAGTTAGGGTGTACAGATTTTTTGGTCACCAAAATAGGGTGTACCTCTACCATAAAAATTGACAAACACTGTTCTAATCTTTACCAGTACCAAAAAGTAATGCGTTGCAGTTAGCTTTCGGTCTACTTTTTGCATCCAAGATATATTTGCAGAATCTTTGCAATGTGGCAATGTTGACTATATGATTACAAGTATCACTATCAGTGAAACCCAAGTGTATTTTGCTGATGGTGTTTCATGTGAGGAAAAGCCTAAGTGTGGTGGAAAATCCAATTTTTTACCGTAGATACTAAAAAAGATGTGTCGATTTATTGAGTTATAAAGGCAATCTACACGCTTTATATGCATGTTCACACGAATGACATGGTTATTTCACAGAGTAATAGTATTGCAAATAATAAAAGCCTCCCTCCCATAATTTGACGAGACCATCCCTGGACGCATTTCATCCTTTTGGACTCATCAGCAGGGCCTGTCTCGTCATTACCAAAAGCCAAAACCCCATATTTGCAATAATATGAAAATGTAGTATCATTCTACTACAAATTGCTTGGCACGCATCACGTGCGTGATGCGTGCGGTCATCGTATCATATATCAATTTATTGAGTTATAAGGGCAATCTACACACTTTGTATGCATGTTCACACAAATGACATGGTTATTTCACAGAGTAATAGTATTGCAAATAATAAAGCCTATGGATGGGATCTCCGTACCAAAGTGATAGCATGCACCACGCGTGTGATGTGTCCAAGGAATTTGTAATAAAATGATACTACATTTTCATTGTATTGCAAATATCGGGTTTTGACTTTTGGTAATGACGAGACAGGCTCTGCTGATGAACCCAAAAGGATGAAATGCGTCCAGGGATGGTCTCGTCAAATTATGGGAGGGAGGCTTTTATTATTTGCAATACTATTACTCTGTGAAATAACCATGTCATTCATGTGAACATACATATAAAGCACGTAGATTACCTTTATAACTCAATAAATCGATGTATAATATGGTTATGGTGATCACGTGCTATGTTCATAGAGGTAAGGGTTTTAAATAGATCTCATTTACTAAAAACTTTCTGAGTGGTACACTGCATATAAAAGATATGTTAATTAAAATTAGGTCATTAGCTTTGCAGAATTTTGCTAGTTTGTTTCTTGGTGACTTATGCTCACTAATTTTAAAATTAATGTATGAAAGCAAAATTATTCAGTAGAAACATGTTTATTTGGGCCTGAGGCCATTCCCAACACTCAAAAAAATTTTGCTTGATTCTTTAGTAGCTGTTTATCGCTGCTTATATTTAGATTACTGTCAATGGAATTGGCAGAATGTTTAAACAACACTTGATTATTCTTTTAGAAGCAGTATAGAAGCTGATCAAGCTTTTTTAGCATGTCTATAGGAATAATGTCAAGCCATTCTTGATCTGCCCTGCCTCTTGTGCATACCTACTGTGTAAAAATAATCAGTGTCATTCTACCTCATGTCACTCAGATCAATGATATCAAAAGAAGGTGTTTTTTCTGGTCAGTACTGCCAGTTTTTTTCCATTGTCCACTTGTTTCAAGTTCTTACCTGCATTTTTTCTTCAGAATGACACCTCATTTTTTCTGTCAATGACAAGCTACAACGATGGTTTAGCACGTAGTTTCTTTTTAGTATTAGTTTAATTTGATATACTAAATATTTGCAGATATTTTCAAAAGTTATTCTGGCGCAATATAAGAAGAATGACTGTTTAAGAGCTGCAGCAGTATCAAACAAGTTCAAAGTTCTTACAATGCTGTTCAGTGATGCTTGCAATCAAACAGAAGTATGTTAATTACGGTAAAAATTACCAATTATTATATTAAAAGTTTATAGAAGCGTTTTTGTAAAAAGAGCAATAGCCAAAATGTTATTAGTTGAATTTTAACTCTGTAGCACATACTACAGCATTTAAAAAATCGTGCTGATAAGCTTTGTGTTGATAGTAGAATAAATAACCAATTATTGCAGGATTTTTGCATTTGTTTTTCTCATTTAATTCGTGTATTATTTACTTTTTTTGTCCACTGCTGCCAATTTTTATTTTCTTTTATGCTGATTTGGGCAAAAATAGAATGATTGTTTGATTGATTGCACAGACACAGAATATGGGTTGTTGCATGCTAGATTATTTTTCCTGATAGAAAGCTTTCTTTCAAAAAGCAGTGATTATTAATATCAGGGGCTTCCTCAGATGTGTGAAGTTTAGACTAGATTAGATTACCGCACATACTCATTGATTGGTTGCACCTTTTTTACCAAAATTTTCTTGAAAAAATAGGGATGCAACCTATGTACTCGCATACCTGTAAAATTGGCATAAGTGATGATGAGCTGAATGACTATTATGACATGGCCACTGATGACATTACAATATTTGATGAACAGCTGAGAAAAATGTTTGACAGTGGTGATGATGTTATAATTGTCTAGTTGAGAGTTACAGCAAAAGTGTTTCAATATTTGCAAGCAAGTTTTTGAAATAAAGGTAAATATTTTATAATATTTAATTTTATCAATGGCAGTTTGATTGGCCAGATTTTATTGCGATATATCTGCGATTCAAACCCAAAACCCAAATTCAAGAGACTGGAAAAAATTACACAAACTAGCTGCCAGATCAGCAGTGTGCTCTAAGAAAAAGTTTACACCAAAGTATATTTGCAATAAAATAACAATATAAGAACTCCATTTTGAAATGTTGGCAAGCTTGCAACAAAACTCTCTGAAGTCTAAAACTTCAGAGAATTTTATTAAATGAGAAAATGCATGGCTAGAAGTACAAAACATAATGTCTGATCAGCATCAAAGAAAACTTGCAATGCTGCTTTAAAAGCTGAGAAATTTGTATATGTTCTTTTTTGCAAGAAAGTTTTGGGGAGGATTGTTACCGTAGAAAGACCAGCTACTCACATATACCTAGAATGGCCAAGGTGTAGTTTTTGACATCAGTAATCTAATAGCAGGTACTTCTGTGATACCACTTGATGTTTTGCAATATTTTTCATGTATTTACACTAATAACACACTCTTTCAACAGCAATCAAGTCTAATTCAAAAAATCGTCTTGATATCTGGTGGATGTATTCAGTAAATGTGTGAACTGACGAAAGCATAAAAACTATTCCATCTTTGTGTCCTATGGTATGTTTTGATCACGAACTGCAGCTTGAGCAAGCAACATAAACCACCTTGCTTTTCTCTTTTGCACATTTACTGCAGGTTGGTTTGCCACAGACCTTACATGTGGCTACAATAGCATTGGTGTACATCTTGGCATGACACTTTTTCCGCTTGTTGATGAATGATTGTTGGTTGTTTTTGAAAACTGTTGGTAGTGGTGTGTGCATTGGATTTTGAGCTTGTGTGTGCTGCGATCTCAATTCCTCTACCAGCTCGAGTATAAACTGTTTTTAACTTGTTTTCTCTCTGGTTAATTTTTTACAAATTATCCAACTATTTTGAGCTGTCTAGTCCAAAACATTACAACACATGCCAACCAAACCAATGTCTTCTCACACACCTTGTTGAATACATTCTAACCATCTAGTTAACAACGTCAACTGCAACCTTGTTTTGGTTATATAATTGAACAACATCCGGTTTCTTCTTTTCTCCATTTGAAAGAGAAGGAGATGCATGCATGGTTGATAGAAGGCATACAGACTTCTTGTCTTTACATTGATAATTTACAAACATACATTCACAATGTTCTTCATAGTAAAATATGCTGCCATATTTTCCACCTTTTACAAGTGAAGGAAAATTGTTTTTCTTGGGCTCCCAAATATGGTATGATATTTACGACGTATTTCGAATCAACTTCAGCTAGCATCCAGAACTTTATACCAAACTTCTCTGGCTTGTTTGGCATGTACACAATAAAAGGACAGCAACTCTTTATGGGCAAAAACTGTACACTTTTTCTGCAGTTCATCGCAAATCTGTCAAAAATGTCTTGGATATGGGTGAACCTGTCATTCTGAATGCAACTAAAGTGTTTGCTCTTGATATCGAATTGCAAAAACTTTCTAATTTCTTTATATATCTAGACATTGTGTCTTCAAAAATGGATGGGCCATAGATTTTACTCCAAAGAAAGTCAGTGCTGTATTCTTTACTATGTATGCCCCGAGCATATTCTAAAGCCAAGTATGCTTCCAGCATTTCTATGGTGATGGACTAACCTGTTTTGTGGGTTTGGCCTTCAGTAATGATGCAGTTTGGAATTTTTTAAGCTGGCGCTCACCTGTAAACATCTGCCAAGCTGCATATGGAGAATTTGAAGCCCTGTTTCTCACAGCATTGGTAAGACCTTCAGCGCTTTGAAAACAGCAGCCTGTGGTGAAGGCCCCACTCTTGTGCATGTGAGCAGTTTCCAGGTTACACCAGGTCTTGTAACAACATCTAAAAATTTTAGAAGACAAATTAGTTGAATTGAAATTTTGCAGTACCATACATCACTAGCAATACATATAATTTAGTAATAAATATTATGAACAATCAACATGCCTGCATTTGATGGCCCTTTGCTTTCTTCTGCTCTAGAACTCAAAGAATCAGTTGCATCAGATTCGGGTATCACTGCAGGAGTGAAATCATCATCTTCACTTTCACTGCTCATATCATCCCCAGAATATTCTACACGATTCAAAGCTGCAGCAACACTGTACAAATTTTGCCTTGTTGACATCATATTCCCACTTATTCAAGACTGGCTGAGTAATGATAATGCTTTAGAGACAACAACTACTCTTTGGTTACTAGCAACTGGTCAGCAGTCAAAGCTTTTCTGACATAAGCAGCCCTGCTGGAGATGATCAAACTTACGCAACACAATAGACTTTATTTGAACAAAATTGCAGATTTAGTTGGTCCACATTTGTGATATCTTCAGTTGAGACTGAAGAATTCAATTCTATAATACTGAAAAAATGTAACCTGTTGAAAACAAGATGTTGTTTTCGACACAGTGGCCATTCGAGGATACCCATGCAAAAACAAAGAAAAGAAACAAATTTTCACAATTTAGATGTTTGCTTTTAAGTATCCAAAAATAATAATTGTTTAGAAATTACCGCAATTTATCTTAAGAACATGCCAATGAAACTACAATTTGAAATTCTTTGGTGCTGTATTCAACATCACAACCTTTTTAGTGTTAAATAGTGTTAATGAAGTTAAGGAATTTGTCAAAAAACACTTAGGAGAACACGGCTTAAAAACAGTTCTGCAAAATGAAATTGCTATCAATGACATACTTCACCAAGAAGTATTATGCTTCTCCACACTTTTATAGACTTGATCGAATTTCCTCATTAGAGCTCAAGTTAAACCTTGTATTGATTTTGACTACAGACCCAGAGGACTTGGAAAGAACACCAGATATGCCAACTAAAGAAACTGATATAAATACTCAATCTACCGACTACCAGTATCAATTTTGAAGTAGCCATCAAAAATTGCCATTGCTAGTGGCAGAAAGTGTGCTCGATTTTGAAGTAGCTGTCAACAACCAATGCGTTGTTATATGGGATTCTAGCTATCATCGTAAGTGGTATGTTGGCATTTGCATTGCTGACAATAGTGTTGCAACATATATCATTGACCATTTGAAATGTTGTTAACAGAAACGTCTGGTCTGATGTCCCACCTAACAATGTCTTTGAGAATCATGTGTACCTCTATAAATTCAAATTGACCAGGTTACAAAGTTAACAGCTAGGTTGAATGATGTAGACTATTATATGGGGTGCAATATGGTACAGTGCAGTATGGTTTTCTGTCAAATAATTAAGATACACACATCAATTTCCTGAAACACTTACCTACTATAGTTTGACTTGGAAATCAGGCCCAAAAACCGATCAAACAGTGTTCATAAGCCTTTGAGAAACAGTACCTTACTACATCAGACCTAAAAAATGATCAAACAGTATTCATAAGCCTTTGAAAAACAGTGCCTTACAATTAAGTTAAATAATAATTCATTCAAATCCTAAAATGATCAGTTGTATTGGTGAGGTAACAATGATTGAGGAACAAAAGTTGCCAGGGATAAAGCTGGATCAAAAAAGGCTACCACATTATCTAGAAATCAATTAATCACAAGTTTTATGAAAAACAATGCCAAACAAGGAATATTGGACAAAGAAAACATTGAAGATAGGCTATAGATAGAGAAACCATGTTTGAAACTCATGACACTGGAAATGTAATACTTATTGTGACAGTTTTGTTGTGACAGTAGGAGACAGTAGTTCTTACAGGTGATGGAAATATCTTACACATCCATACCTAAAAAAATATGAGCAGTGTGCCATGCATGCTAAGCGATGTTGCTAACTCTTGGTATCACAGCAGACACATCAATGATTTTGTTCTTGAAAATTACACAATTGAAGTGTTTTTTGAATTGTTTTCGTCATGTGGGAGTAAAAGCATGACAACTGGACTTGGAAAAATTGATGCAAACAAACTATCCACAAATGGCAAAGCAAATAAATCTATTTCTAAAGGTCTGTAGAATAAAAAGTTTTTTGCTGAAAATATAATAAGAATTAGGAATTATTGAAATCAATAAAAAAATTGGTCTTAATTCAACAGTTAAGTGCATGCTCATGATTTTTAGAAGTTGGTACTGACATAGGACCAGTTGTCCTAATTAAGTTGTTATTTACTTGCACATTTAGCTGAAGTGTGGTATGAGATTCAACAGTCTAAGTAATTAACTAGTAATAGTAATATAACAGTCTATGCTAGTATCTAGCTGCGTGAAAGAGTTTTATTAATGCATTGTTTTTATTGCAAGTGCTGGTTTGAGTATTCAATTAGTGTACATGCCAAAGAAGATTGTTTTTAAAATGTTGATATTGGTTTACAGTTTTTGTCTCTATGCAAATAATATTTTTAGGAAAAATTTTGCACAAAATACAATAAAATTTTGGAGAACTGCAAAACAATTTAATACATTTGATTATAAAACAAAAACTGTGATTGAATATTCTGGCTCAAAAAACATATAAATCTACTTTCTGTAGCATTCAAATCACATGATGCTTCATGCCTGCCCCAAATATGTGCTATCTTTTTGACATCAAACAAAATATGTTTTTGGCTGCACCAACTCATTTCTTGACTAAATTTGATAAAAAAAATGTATCAAAATGATAAACTGACTCAACTATGCCAAATAAGCTTCTTCCCAAAGAGATATGAAAGATCACTAGTTTTTAATCAGTGCATAGCCCTTTTTTACCACAAAAGCAAATTTTGTCATTGTACTAATCTGATAGACAAAATTGAACAAATACTACTTTTAGCTCATTGGATAAACTTAAAAGACTGGTAAAGCAGACTGGTTCATACAACAGCAGGTCTTGGTTGCTAATTGGCCATACAAATTAAAACTGGAGGAAAAATAACCACTTTTTGAAAATCTACTTTCTCCAAAACTGCTGAACCAAGTTTGTAATCATTGGCATCATTTTTTTGTTAACATAAACTTTTCTCATTTATAGAATAAAAATTGTGCAATGCAGTTGCTCATTTAATCTATGCAAGTAATCTGTCTGTTACCACTTTGAGTGACACATGTAAATTGCATACATATACTTGCTAGTGCCAGGCTATTCTTTGGTTTTCACTGTTGGGTATATTTCATTTGCATAACACATTATTTTCATTCTGACATTCACAAGCACTAATTTGTCATGGTAAACCACACAAAATCTGTATAGGCTTATTGCTTTTTTCAAAAAAAAGATTTACACACATAAAACATGCAATTGCTTTTATTTAAAGTTTTAACCTCTCAAAATGATTTGCCAGTGGTAAATGGAGAAGCATGTCATTGGGCAAAGTGGGACTTTACCCTTCTTGCAAAAAACTCTTGCGGCCTTTTTAATGCCACTTTTTTGACAAACTCTGCTGCGCCTTTGTGGAAATTTCCTATCAGTTGCTGAGGATAATGCTTGTTTATGGCATTGAAATCCACCCTTCAGTCTTTCACTTGAGTCATTTCTTGGAACTCTTGTAGGTGGTTCCTCGTCATCACTAGAGCTTGAAGAGTCATCAGAAATTTAACAAAGTTTTTTAATCACTTCCAAATGGAAGAAGTGTAAATTCTTGCATTGTTCTATGCCCACGAGGACGTTGAGCACCCAGTGATGTACTCAGGACATCTAGGTCACTACTCTCTTTATCAGAGTTGTCTATTCCTTGTGAGGCATCATCACTTCTATTTCCCACATCAATGTTTGATGAAAATAAATTATCCTCACCATTGCTTTCATTTTCTATCACACTTTCAGTTGTGCGATGAAGTGGAGACAGTGAATGGATTTTGTTATTTGGGAGACAGACTAAATGCTAGTGGTGGTTGTGAAGCGGCAGTCACAGCAAGAGTAAGAATCGGTTGGGTAAGATTCAGGAAATGTGGAGAGTTGTTGCTTGGAAATAGACTTCCTCTGAAGATGAAAGGTAAAGTTTATTGTTGTTGCGTAAGATCAGCAATACTGTATGGAAGTGAGACATGGTGTCTAAAAGAAAATGAAAAAGCAATTTTAAGGAGAACGGAGAGAGCTATGGTGAGAGCCATGTGCGGTCAGAAAATTGTAGACAGAAAGACGACTGAAGAACAGATGGATATGTTAGGGTTGAAGGAAACGATAGACCGGTTAGCAACAGCAAATGGAGTTAGATGGTATGGACATGTACTGAGGAGGGATGACGATAGTGTTTTGAGGGTTGCTCTGAATCTTGAAGTGACTGGCAAGAGAAAGCGAGGACGACCGAAGAAGACCTGGAAGAAGCAAGTGGAAGAGGAGACAGAGAAGATTGGTTTGAAGAAGGAGGATGCTCTGAGACGAGACAAGTGGAGGGATGGAGTGCGAGAAATTGCAGAAGGAATGGGGTAAATCTGGCCATCTCTGCTAAAGGGAAACACCGGATAAAAACTGAATAACTACTACTGTCATCAGAATTTGACAGTAAAGCCAGATCTGCAGCTTTGTACTCCTAGAAATTTGTCCACCATTTTGTTTCAAAGCTTAACCCTTTGAGGGCCTTTGGTACACATATGTACCATGATTGTTGATTGTTATATCATTATGACGTGATAACCAATTATCTGAAATCCATTATATTTTCATTGTTACGAAACAATTGCGGCATTGTTTCAAATTTTACGAATTAAATTCTTATGGTCCTTAAAGGGTTAAAAGGAATAAAAAATTGTCTAAACACATAAAATCACTTACCAAAAAAAAGCCAGACATTTGTAGTGGCTCATGCACACACACATGCAGACATGCTCAGACATTTGTGGAAAAACTGTCAGCAATCATAAATGACGTAAATCTACATCAAATCCAGCAATTTAACAATTGACATGATGTTACGCCATAAAGCACTCAACGTATTAAGATAGTCCATAAAAGTTTGAAAACCAATTTTAAATAAAGTTGAAATGTTAAGAGTAAAAGACGTTGATCAGTGCATGATCTAAGCAAGCAATACTGTGCGTTTCCAATGTTTTAGATGGCAATCAGTGCATCTCTAATCATAATTGTTCATGATTTTGTCATAATAGTTGGTTGTAACCTTTTAGGTAAAAGTGGGTTTAAATGTTTAGATGTGGGTTTGAATCTCACTCCTGGAATTGTTTTTGACATGCTGAGAATTATTATACCTAAAAGTGAATCCAACAATTAATTCTCTTGATACATTAATATGTGGTACAGATTAATTGTAATCACTTTTTAAAAACTAGGCATTTCACTGGACCACCTGATTTTTTAGACATCTCACTGTGCCTTTAATTAACCTGGCGTACAGTAGAATGTAAATTATTCAGAGTAATGCAAGTGAATGTCCTTCTGGATAACCAAAGTTCTTGTATAATCGCACAAATGCTCAAATTAATGCCGAGAGCAAAAAAAATAAATGTGAATTTTGATATTTTGTACTGCGTGAACATAAATATAAGTTAGGTGAGGATGTATACAGAAATGCCGGTTAGTGCAATGTACCAATTTGTCTTTTTCTTTAAAGAAGTCAGTCATTTTATCTGGACACGAGAGAATTTTCTTGGTCTACAACCAGTCTACCATTCCCTAACTATTATTGTTGTTGTGATTGCCCCTCTCCTTCCTTGGGATGGAGGTACAGCACAAATGGCAATTCAGGTTCATGTCATCAACCTAATTGAAGTTAGGTTAGGGGAAAGATGTCAGCCCATTTCAAACCAGTCATGAAGGACTGGTAGCCTCACCACTAACAAAGTGGACTGCCATTGGTGGGTACTCAAGAGTCGCCTTTTATGATATGCTGGGTGAGCAACTTCACAACTGTAGCCCAGTGAAGTATGGGTATGTCACCTGTCTGCCATATAAAGTTAAAGGTATCCCATTAAGTGCCTTGCCCAAGGACACAACAAGCAAGCTTGCCAGCTTGTGCTCTGCAATATCCCTTATTTATGCTCAGCGCCAAACAGGGAAGCTGTGAATGCCATTTTTTAAAGTCTTTTAGTATGACTTGCCTTAAGAAATGAACCCCAGGTCTACCAACTGCGAAGCGAATGCTTTAACCACCACACCATCGCTTCGGTATAATTAACCCCTAATTGTACACACAACTTCAGAGCATTTTTTTTTATGACAAATAATTCAACAAAAGTCTTGTGAAGAAATTGAAAAATTTTAGAGAATGTATTTCACAAAATTTTTTATAACTATTTCATGCTTTCTAGAAGGTTTTTATGTCACTTTTCAATTTTTGTCATCATTTTGTCATTTCCAGATTCTGAAAGCATCCAGTTTATCAACATTCAGATCATCAAGATTTTAATAAACTGGTATCTCTTTCATAACAGCATAATATGTCATAAATGCTACATATCAATCAAAATGGTAACGCCCAGTTAATTTAGATAGTAAAATTAGTTACTGCAGCTACTGTGGTGGGTGACTGCCTATGGGTAGGTCATACTCTACTACTATAATAAATCACCTTTGCTTGACTGGTTGGTGTATATCTCAATTTGAATCTCATTTCCATTCATGTTTTTAACATGCTAAGAGTTACAAGATCTGTAGGCAGATGTAATTATTATTTTTTTTTTGTACATTAGTATGTGACATGAATTAATTGTCATCACTTCTAATAGACTAGGCATATCGCTAGATAGGCTGATTCAGTTGCTGCTTGTAATTTAGGCTTGTGCAAAAAGTTGTTAATCACCATTTTGTCAAAATTGATTCAAAACTGAAGAAATTCACATCAGTAGCAGACGAATTGCATTTCAGTTGAACTCAATGGCTTCACCAGATGTAAACTGGCATTCTCTATTTCTCTATTTTTTCTGCCTATTTATTTTCGTTAAATAAATGTATGGAATGCCTTAAAACAAAGTAGATGCTAAACTTGATAAAACCAATTACTCAATTCAAACTAAGAAATTTTGTCAATACACAAAATTGAATTTCTTAAAATCAACAGTTTAGAGCTTAATGACTCTATAAATTAAAATTTAATTTCAGTAGTCATCTATGTTAAATGCTTGGATATTTTTATGGTCAAGGCATTAAATCTAGTCACATAAAACTGTGTAAATGCAGTAGAATAGTAAGTTAGCTTTGTAGTTATGTTAATTAGAATGTAATTCCAATGTTATATCTAAGTCTAGAAAACTTTTAGTGCAATCAAAACCATTTGATGGACATTAGGTAAAACAACGTAATAAGAAGTATGACATGAACAAACCTATTTTGTTACATTATGGAACTGTCCCAGAGTTTAGATCTAAAGATACATGATATTTATAATCCTGCTTTCGGAAAGCTGATGCAAAAAGTTGTTCAAAAATGAAGTTCCATTAAATGAAACGAAATTTGTGCTACCATATGCAATGTTCATTCAAATAGTAAAAGTCAAAATAAAAAAATTGATCTTTGTTCAACTATCTGTCTCAAAATTGATTGGCGTATCGAAGCTCAAAATTATGGTGTATGATTGATAGAGTCTGAAACAATTGATTTTATTTTTCTTCAAAGGCTAGTTAGAAAAAGGTTGTTGGAAAATTGTTAACATTATTGTTATTATTTTTTCTTTCGTTGTGTGATTTCTTGCTCTGTCAACTAGGTCATTGTTTGCTGTGATTCTTTTTCATTTTTACTTTTGTGTCATTTCTGCTTTTGAGCTGACTTCAGAAAGCAGTTCGAGAGGAAAACCACTTATTTTTTTTGACTGCTTCTTGATCCATTTTGCTTACATCTGTGATGTTATTGGTACTGCATTGCACGTTTGTGTGTTATGAACAAAAATTTGTGTGCAAATCGTTTTGATGATGCTGACACAAATAAGAAGTTTATGCTATAAAACTACATGTTAAGAAAAAAAGTTAAATTAGGATCCTTTTCCCATGTCTTGCAGGCTTTGATGTGCAGATTCAGTGAATGTTTGCCACTATCCACTTGCTTTCAAAACAGACTTTATGCTGGAGCAATGTAGCACTTTAAATTCCAGATGCTATTTCCGTTGAATGCTAATGGTACCTTTGTAGAGTATTAAACTCCAGCTCTTTCATTCTGAAGTTTGAAATGATTATCACCAAAGCACTGCATCTAAGGTATGAATGAATACCTTACCTTAAATGTAGTGTTTTGGTGATAGTAGTGATTCAGTTTCCATCCGGTGTTGTCCCTTTAGCAGAGATGGCCGGATTTACCCCATGCATGGGGATTTGTTGGAGCAAAATTTTTCTACAGGGAGCATGCCCTTGCTTACCCCCAACCTCAGTTTTCTGACATGAGTGGTCCAAACAAGCAATTAAGCTGGCAACCCCACCATTAACAGTCAGACCGCAATTGGTAGGTACCCAATAGTCGCCTCTTATGACATGCTGGGTAAACAGCTTCACTATTCTTTAACTGGTGAAGCACGGCTGATAATCATATGAAAAATGACAAAAAACACAAAAAGTGGAAGAGCAATAAATAGCAAAGGAAATAAAAATTACAAAAGAAAGCTCACAAAAAAATCAAGTCACAGCATAATAATTCAGAAAGGGACATGGAGAAAATGGAACAGCAATATAAAGAAAATTAAAAAAGACGATTACTGTTTTTTTGATGTAATGTGATAAAAGAAAGTAAGCTTTTTACTAAATTAAAAAAAACAATTACTGTATTTTCCACCTAATAAGCCGAATTTCAGGACCTTAATTTTGGACCTGATTTTTTGGGGTCGGCTTATTGATCAATAAGCAAAATAATAATAAATAATAAGCAAAAAACTGTCATTTTCAGAGCTAAAAATTGGCCTCGGCTTATTTGGCAATTCATCTTATTAACCGGAAAATATGGTACTGTTTTTTTGATGTAATGTGATAAAAGAAAGTAAAATTTTTGAGTCCTTTACCTTAAAAAATTTTTTTGATTTGTCAGTACCTTTGGCTGAGTTCCTTTCATTTGTAGCACTTTAGTTGTAGATTGCACTGATCACAAATACAATTACTTATTTCTAGCTATATCAAATATGCATGGTTCAAATCTGAATATCAGGAAAGTTTTATGATTTTTGTTTATTAATATTGGCAATAGCGTCATTATTAAGCAATAAATACATCTGTTACTGTGCAATAGAATGTTTTTTTGTATTGAGCAAACCTCTGTGATGCCATGGGCTGATTATTAGTTTACTACTGCCGTAAGATGATATCTTTTCAGCACATGTTTTGAGCATATGGGTGATTGTTGCACTTTTCTACAATATGAATGAGCTAGCTATGAATATGGGCTTTCATGTAGTCACTAAACGTTTTGTGTAACTGCAGTGCTCTTGTGTGTAGATTTTGTTAAATGCAAAATTTACTGTATCAATGCCCTACTTACAATCTAGCCAGAAAAGATGAGCTATTGGTATTGGATAATAATACCATCGATTGGCTGCTCAATGTGTGCATGGATATTTGATTTCATGCAGATGACCAAACAACAACACCTCAAATGAAAGAAGGGTGCAAAACTTGATTAGAATAGTTCAACTGTATCAGTTTAGTGCTTCATCAGATGTAGACACAATAGTGTTTTATCAGACGTAGATGTAGATGCAAAAGCATTACAGTTTACTTCAAGGGTTATTACGTACATAATAGTTTTTTTGTATCTAAATATTCGGCATTATACAGGAGATGTAGCAACATTTAATTATTACAAGTGAGCTATTCTCTTGCTTAATACAAAAATTGTGTTGACTGGTATAATTCATAGAATGTGTAGGATATGTTGAGCAACAGGCTTATTTTTGTATTGGCAGATATTGCAGTTGTACCCACTGATCTGTTAGATGCTGTTGCCAATTGCTCTAACATACACAGCTTTAATACAAAGTAAACAAGAGAGGGTGTAAGCAACATTAGCTCAAATACGAGGGGTGATTGAAAATTCGTGGCCTAATATACAAGTGCACAAGATACAGGCTTAAAGAGTTTTTTTAGTGCCAAATTTAATATTTATGATTGTTTAAGAATTTTTAAGCTTCTGACGCAATAATTTTTGTTTTGTAGATAATTGATTTTAGTAACAATAGGCTATTATGAAGAACATGGAGAAAAGTGTTCATTGAGCAGTCATTCAGTACCTTTACATCAAGGGCTTGACTCCAAAGAAAATTTATAAGAACATGATGGCTATTCTATGAGACAATGTTCTATCATACAGTATGGTTGAAAAATTGGCAGCTGATTTCAAACCAGGTAGGGACAACCTAGAAGATGGCCCTCATCAAGGAAGACCTGCCACTGTTACCACTCAAGAAATCATCGATGAAGTCTTTGACATGTTGCTCACAAATTAGCATTTAACTAAACAATATGTTGTGCAGAGTTGGGATCTCCCAGGAGCATGTTCATACAATTATTTGCAATTATTTTGAAATCACAAAGATCTCAGCTCAGTGGGTCCCAAAACTTCTAGAGCTGAGCAGAAGCAGTTGTGATACAACATGTGAAAAAACAACCTTGTTATTTTTGATGCTAATCCAAAAAGATTTATTTAGCAATTTGTGACCATGAATAAAACTAGTCCACCACTTCCAGCTGGAGTTAAAAAGAACAATCAAAACAATGAAAGCATCATTGACGCCCAGCTCCAAAAACGACCAAGTAAGTGATCTCTGCAGGATGGGTGATGACTTACATTTTTTGGGATTCTCAAGGGATGGTACTGGTTGATATTATCTGACAAAAATCCTCTTTGCTACTGGACAATACTATGCCAATCTTTTAAGGCAGCTACAAGAGAAAATTAAGAAAAATTGGTGCTTTTCCTTCAGGACAATGCTCTAGCACACAAATTCGTCATGGCTCTTGCCACTATTCATGATTGCATCTTCCAACTTGTTAAACATCTGCTCTATTTACTTGATTTGACTCCCTCAGATTACTATCTATTGCCCAAGATAAAAAAAAAGATCTCAGCAATCAGCATCAATGTTTTGCCATGGATAATGAAATTATTGATGCTGTGGAGGTGTATTTGGAAGACCAAGACTCAAGCTCCTATGACCAAAGCTGTTTTAGCCATAATCTTTTTTCACAGCTATCTTAAAATTCTGTACCACCAGCAAGATTTTTGTCTTCCATGAAGAGGGGATCTGTAAGCTCCCATAACCATTGGAATAGGTGTGTAAACTTGCAGTGAGATTATGTTGAAAAATAAGTGTATCAATTAGACATGAAATTTTATTTTGCATTTTAGGTCATGAATTTTTCAATCACCCTTTCTACAAACAATTTTTTGATGGTGAATATTTAGATTCTGTGATAATGTCGTTGGTAGTGATATGTGGGTAATAGGGGTGTGACTTTAGACTTTTTTATAAAAACAGCATGTCCATGGTTCTAGAACCTGAGACTTATTGTGGAAACACTAACTTACACCTCTGTTTGGTCATACGTTTCAATAACCTCTCCCAGTAACTGATTTTAAATTTTCATAATATGGCTATACACATCATTGTCATATGCATAAATTTATAAACAATTTTTATTTCAAACTTCAGTAAATAATAATTGAATTATACAAAACATACTAATTCGCACACTTAATTTCTAGCTTTTGAGGCTGGCTGATTGTGACAAAAATGGAGCTTTTGGTTATAATTGTACTATTATGTTTTTATATTATGATGTTCATAATCTTCATTCCCAATCTATTGCTATTATGAGATTATGTAAAGTAGAAAGGTCAAGAATATTCTACAGTTTTTATTCTATGACAAAAATAATAGTAAGTTTATTCATGAACTAATTAAATATGGTGTCTCATACTATTGTATGTTATGTCTCAATAGGGTTTACATGTGATTACCTATTGTAGTAATTCTGGAAGTTTCACATATTCCATGCATTGCATACTTGCATTAGTGTATATACGGTTGCATATTTGTTGTTAGTGATAATTCTGTAAGAGTAGGGGGAGTTCTAATGTGGTTTATCATTACTGATTTTGGAAGACTAGGCAGACAGTTTGGTAGAGTTTACTGTGTTTGTGATTTATTGTGAGTTATTTAGTTAAGCCAGGAAAGCCTAGCGTGATTTAAGAGTAAAGGTTTATACTTTCAATTTATATTACATTCGTTTCTTGTAAACGTTTGTAAGTTTGCTTCTTCTGTTTCAAGGCAGCTGAAGACCAACACCTACAAGGTGCCATCTTTGTATATTGATCAGAAGAAACATTTCGTTTACTGTATTTTGCACCCAACGGCTGGATCTCAATAATCATGACAATTAAATCTGTGTGAAAATATTCTATTTGATATGAAATTTAATGGTAGAAATTAGAACTTCTTGTTGTATGCAGAAACATAAAAAAATTAATTCTTAAGCAACAATAAATAGCCACTTAGCCGGTTATAACACATGCAATTTGCTTAGAGTCTTTTTGCAGCGCTTTAAGAGCAAATAAGTATTAGGTCATTAGTGAATATTTGTCTAACACAATATCATTGATAATGTTGCAGGGTTGGTTACTTATACTTTTATAATATAATTTTGTAGTATAGCTTATTTTAGTATTTAGTTTTATCCTTTGAGCTAAGTAAAGATTCTGTCTTGAAAAATGGAAAAAAAATTAGTTCCTTTTAAGAAATCAAAAACAAAGAGAAGTTGTTTTTTGCCGTTAGTGAAGACCTCTCTGAACTATCAAAACTATCAAGTATTATAGGAAGGTTTCATTGGTTAGCTAACTTGGAGAAGAATAGGAATACAAAAATTGCAATTATATCTAATCAACTATTTATGCTATGAAACAAATTCAACTTCCCAACAATAAATTGAAGTCGGATAACAGAAAAGTTAAATCTCTCTTTCTAAATCTCTATAAATTTTTGAAATTTTTAACGCAGAAGTTATGTGCAGAGTTTACTAATGTGTTTGACATACAAATGAGTAAGGAACTTTGCTTTCTAGTGAAGACAAAAAGTTTTATAACTTTCAAATTTTATCTGAAGGTAAGTTGGTTTTTGTATCAACAAAGAGGTTGATATCCATCCTTTCAAAAAAGGAAAACTGACTGAACCAAGCACTAGCTCTGCTGTCAAAAAGCAAGAAGTATCTAGTAATATTTTTGAATCTTCACAAACTGACTCTTCAGCACCGAAATTTGAATATAGACCATCCTACAGATTTAGAAAAAGAAAAAAGTGTGCTTCAACAAAATTTAGTACAAGGTGTTAATTTGAGCATTAACAAAACTGCCAAAGTTTGTCAACAATTGTCTGAAGAGTCGTTAAAAATTGCAACACCAAGCCAATCTGGTTTCTACAAAGCTGCAGTGTTTTAATATAGTTTTGAAAAAAGCTGTTTGAGCCATAAGCTTTTCATGATGCTCTCATCAGTGGCGGTATTGCGTCAAAAGGGAAGATCTAGAGTGAATAAGTGTGTTATATGTGAATAATTTCGATGTTAGGCAATCAAGACAAGCCAATGACAGCGCTAGTATTGCAAAGCGCATCAAAGAAAGATTTTGCAATTGCAAAAGTTAGAGAAGGCGTAGCAGGAGGCCAAATGCCATGATTATCGAAAGAGTTTGAGAGTGTAAACAAACTCTTTCTGTCTGCATAACACCAGGCGTCGGGTCTTGATATAAGTAGCCTCTAAAACATTAAGATGGAAAGAGCTGCGTGCTGTGGCGAGGATTGAAAACCGCTTATCATCATAGTTTAATGTGCATCAATCATTATCTAAAAGATGCTGACCAATGGCGGAGTCACAATCCAGTTTGGTGTCGGTTCATTTGCACAATCTGTGTGGTTGAGATCGGCATGGACAAGTCAATTGCTGTCTTAATCATTGTGGAACATGTTGCTTGATGCTATCCTGTAGTCGTTGAGATGTTCGCTTTATGTACTGAATGTCACAGTGGCACTTGTATTCATATATGACAAAACTTTTCTGAATGGTTGGTGGAACATCCTTGCAGGATACAGGCAGCATGCACTTAGACGTAAAGACCAAGCAGGTGCTGACGGAACCATAGCAGCTTTCCACGGCGGTTTTGACTTCTTTTTCCAAGTTTGTGGATGGCTTACCTATCCAAGGGACCCTCAAGTACACAGGACACTTTTCAGGGCCAAATCGCTTAAGGGTGGAGAACTGAGCGATTTTCTTGGTGATCTGAGTGTTGATGATGTTTTTAGGATAGCCATTGTCCAGTAATATCTTCTTGATCCATTGTATTTCTTCATTGAGTCTATGCTTGGTGCAAATCATTAGAGCTCGATGCACCAATGTAGATATTAGACTTATTTTATGTTTGAGAGGACTAAAGGACTCCCAATGCAAATACTGGCCAGTGAAAGTGGGTTTCCAGTATACACTGGTCTCCAAGCCAACATCTGTTCTTTCGATGTAGACATCAAGAAACGGTAGACATTTCCCTTTCTCTTTTTCAAAGGTGAACTTGAGGGATGGATAAAGGCAGTTAAGTTTGGTCAGAAATTCATCTGCTTCAGCTTCGTGATTGTCTTCAATCATGATTATCTTCAATCATGAAGCTGAAGCAGATGAATTTCTGACCAAACTTAACTGCCTTCATCCATCCCTCAAGTTCACCTTTGAAAAAGAGAAAGGGAAATGTCTACCGTTTCTTGATGGTCACCTACAAATTTCTTAGCCGTTTCTCAAACAGAATTGAGTTCATCCATGCTTTGGTATTGTAATCATTCGAAACTGGATGCTTTTTAACCCCTTTGAAACATTTAGGATTGGCATATTTTCCTATAACAAACAAAGGCAGTTTCTCCCTTGTTATGCTAGCATTGAGCAGCACAGTGACTCTCTCTCTCTCTTTGGACATCTTCCCACCTACGCACTTCTCTGCTTTGAACACATGTTTTTTTTTCAGGAAGGTAAAAAATAGCTCGGTCTCATCAGTGTTAAAAATATTTTCTGCTTTGTGTCCTTTCAGAAGCAAGGGCAATTTGTTTCTTTGCCAGTCATCAGTTTTTTGCTGATCCACTGAATCTGCTTCCCCATAAAGCTTCTTGCACATAACCTTTTTTCTCACCTTAAATGAATTGCTTAGTTATTGTTGGGCCATCAATTACCAGGAGACAAGAAGAGTGAATCGATGAAATTCTAAAGCGTCATGCTAACAAGGCAATGCTGATTGACATGCCAACCCGTTGGGGGAATACTTTCCTCATGCTTCAACAATTAGCAGATATGAAATGTTTTGTTCAGGATCTTGGCTCACATGAATCATACCTTACTGAAAGTGAATGGGCTGAGGTCAAGATGATGGTCAAAGTACTACAAGAACCTCACGCAGCAACAATTTGTTTTCAAAAACAAGTTCTCACTCCAGGAGAATGCCTGCTTCATTGGAGAAAAGTAATGTTTAAATTGAAGAAGCTGGATAACAATTTGGCTTCTGCTTTTGTCACCACTCTGCAATCACGCCAAGAGTTTTTATTGCAGAAAAAGGCTTTCTTGGCAGCTGTTTGGGTAAGTAGTGTTTGTTGACTTAGTTGTTTTGATGATCTACCAATATTTTTTGTTAATATTATATTCAACTCAATACTGGTAAGTGTTTGTGCACTTGATTTTATTTGAGTCGAGAATAATGACTAATGTATTAGTTATATTAGGATTGACTGACTCATATAACCATGATATTATCATTTTATTTTCTTTCTTGATAGGTGGATGCTTGATCAAGAATCTTCTTGAGCAACCAGGAGCAACTACGTGCAAAGAGCGCTCTTCAGTCAATTTTCTTGTGCATTCAAAGCACTCCAAGCGAAAGAGCAAGTGCTGATTCAGAAACTGACTCAAGCAGAAGTGAAGCAGCATCAGAATCTACAGCATCAGTATCTGACTTTGATGCATATTTGAACTCCTTACATTCAACAGTGGCTGCTAAGGTATCAGCTACGGCATCTTCAAAATCTGATCTTACTGCATTTGCTGAGGCGCTTGTTGATGTAGAGCAGCTTGAAAGATTGAAACTGGCAAATGTTTGGGACATATTTATAAATACCCCCTTATTGTACAACCAGTATCACGAGTCATTAGCTGTTTACTCTGCACACGGGAATTCGTTCAACAAATGTTCTCCCACTTAAAGCTCGTACTTTATGAAAACAAAGTCCAAATGGGCAATGAATTAATGCCATTGTGTTTATGCAGACAAATAAATATGTGTAAAGTTGAAATTATTTTATCTTTGCTGTCTTTTTGATTGTTTGCATTTATTTTTCCTTTAGTCTTTTTTGCCACTTTCGTATCTTTGGTTACATTTTTTGATTGTAGTAAATGACAAATTTTGTACTGCCAAGGTCAACAGTCGTTTTCTATTTTTGGTCAGTGGAGGCGGAAGCAATAGATCCAGAAGTGGTTGAAATATCACTGCTTCCACATCCCTGATTGAAATTTTGTACCACTTTTTGTCTTTTTAAAATTGAGTTGATTTCTATGCAATAGCAATGGTGTGAGACAAGTACAGTTTATCTGATCATGCAGGTGCTGCTCTAAAAGCGTATTGAACTGTATGAGATCAAGTATGGAAAATGCGGTTTAAGTAAACTAAGATGTGAGAGGAGAAATAAAGAGAAGTACTAAGAAAAAAAAATTAGTTTGAATTTGTTCAAGATAGTTTTATAGATGGAAAAATAATTGAAACTGTTGTGTAGTTGTTGGTGAACCTGGGGAGTATTATCTTTTTCATGTCATACCACAAGATGGGACAGGAAAGAGTATTGCTGAAAAAATGTTTGAAATTATCAAAGACACTCAATTAGAAGAGAAACTAAAGGTTTTCGGAGTCAAATGGAACAGTAGTGATAAGAGGCAGTAAAAAAGGGTGTATAACAACATTTAAACAACCAATATGTTGCCTGCTTTACCTCAACAAGCTAGCCTTGTGGCATGTTTTTTAGATGTTAGATGGTTATACAAGTAGACCCGATATGTTTACCAGATGCATTGGTAAATAGTTTAATGAGTTTCTAGTCTTGCTGCATGTTTTTTTGATGTTAACTCACAACACTCTAGCATTCATGCTGATCAGGCCATCAAAGTGGCATAAAACATTAGAGCCACAGCTTAACCACATTAAACCAAAAATTTACTTTATGCAGTAAATTGTGACTAAGACACCATTTTGAAATACATTATTATTGCAAACTACTTAGCTTTGTGTACCGGTATATAAAGCTGTATATTCCATTCTATTTATAATTACAAAAAAATTGACTCATTTTGCTGGGGGAGAGTTTTGAAAAAAAAAATTAAATACTGTATTGTTTTTAACATATATGACTGTAGCACATGAGGTTGTAAAAATATCTTACCTTAGTGGGCAAAGTAGGTGTTTGGAAGACTTGCAGAAAAATTTACTGTGGTTGGGGGAGTTTGTGGAAGCAGGAATACTCTGTTAATTTAGGTGGTTATAGGTATACCATTCACGGAAAACAGAAAAAAAGTTATTAAGGGCCATTGTTTAGTATGGGTTGCATGGGTTTGCATTGTGGGTTACAGATTTTATGTGCAGGTGATAAATAAGGATTATGGGTGCTTGCTGGTTTACTAGCTAGGCTTCATGTTGATGTAACACATTTCTGGAAATTAGCTAAGTTTTGTTGCTCTATTTGTTTGCAGATTCAGTGTTGTAGCTTTATTCCTGAAAGCTGTATTTCAGTTGACAATATTGTTGATCATTATCGACCAGATTTCAATGTGGTGTAATGCTTTACCAAATATAATAGAGCTAAAGCTGTGGGTGAGATTAGAATTGTATTAACATGGTTAATTGCATTGTTTTGAATTCAGTTTTTTGTGTGTTTGCCTGGCAAGGTCAACATTTGTTCATGGAACCTTGCATTAATAAAAACATGTGTACTATAAAGTGTTAATTTTAGTTTAAGTGTCAATTTCATGTTTTTGTTGCTGTAATTAGAAGTGTTTTGTAATATTGATTGTCTTGTAATTTTTATGCTTTGCAGTTTACCTGTTAATTCAGTTCTACATCTTACCATGCTTTGATGATGCTTTCTAAATACCGAGGGAACCAAACTTCAGATTTAGTAAAATTATTTGTTAAATGAAAATCTGGAATTGTTGATTAAATTTATATGCATGCCAAACCGACAATGTCTGCTGTGGTTGATATACTAAAAATAAGTTTTAAGTGTATGCTTGGAAAAATTTGATGCGTTTTTTAAGTAAGATGAGGTTATCTCTACCTTATAGGTAGCTAGACTGATTATGGATATAGAATGAGTTTGCTGGTGTATTGGTATCTTTTGAACAAGCAAACTGAGATAGCTAGCACATAAAGCAGTTAGCCAGAAGTTTCTGCTTTTTGATATATGATGGAGGAAACATGAAGCCAGATACACAGTCTAAATTTAACCATTATAAAATGTTGATTTTGCAATGCGTGTGCATTGTAAGACATTGTTTGGGTTGATTACATATGGCATGAAGATTATGTCTCCAAATATCACAGTGACGTGATTTAGGGGCAAAAACCAATTGCAGAGAAACAATGTATAGAAGTTATGCATTCACATCAAAGTTTTGAGGTGCATGTTATCAAAACGTCTTTTTTTTGTCCAAATTCATACAGTAGATTCCGTTTAATTGGGCCGCTGGTTAATCGGGTCAGCCGTTTAATTGGGTCAAATTGTTAAGAACAAAATACAATCAAAGATAATGCACTACGTTAAATCTGCATAATCGAGCCACTATTCTGCTTAATTGGGCCACAACTGTAGTCAGACATACAGTGGTTTAATTGCAAAACCGCCTTTGTAATGTAATAGAACTCAATATCACAAAGCCAACTATATTATGTAACAATTGAAAAATACAGGCACAAATTATTTTGTCATTTCATACCCTTGGACATGGTAATTGTTGTGTTTTGTTGCAAATTTTGTGAAATCCCAAGCAGAGATGCCACAAAAAGAATTAACTATGCTGAAAGGGTTGTTGTCCTAAGAAAAATTAGAGAGCAACCTCCAAACATTATTCATCACCAGCTAGCTGAGATAACTGGTGTACCAAGGACAACCCTGGCACAGATACTGCAAGACTTTGGATAATCGGGCCAAATGGTGCTTATGCCGATGTGACCTGATTAAGCGGAATCTACTGTATTTATAATTACTTTTTAAGATATCTTGCAGAAGACAATAATAAAAGAAACAGTCTTAGGGTAATTTTTATATTACCTTGTCTAATAATAATTCTTTAAATTATGCTATGTCGCATGCATGTACTTAATTTGCAGCTTTTATTCTAGAAAATTAAACAGGCTGAAAATAACCAAAGGTAGTTGGGTTCCTGAATTATCTATATATTTTTAGGTTCATTTCAATGTTAGTGGGATTTCTTCAAATGGTTACAATCAAAGTGAAGTCGTGGTCCAGTTTATCATACATGCTTTTCCAAATATACGTTTTGTGAATTCTTCTACAATTTTTCATAAGCATTCTGATGAAAATAGAAGTGGTGGTGCTTCAACTCTGAGTAAGATGCAAACAGAAATACCTGCATTGGTTACAGTGGATGTTCCTGAAGATATGAGAAAGCCATCTTCACCCAGAAAACGATCAAGCATCTTAACTAATGTTTCATTTGATATTACAAACGAAACTATTATGCCTATGTTGGTGAAAGCAAAATTGGACATGTTTAATAATGATTTTGATCAAATGTTTTTAACGAACGTTGGACACAAGTACAAAGTTTTCAGTTTATTAAACCAACAAAAAGTTTTTCTAAAGTTAAGCACTTCAAATGAAGAAAAGAAAATGAATTTTACCAATAAAGATCTAGGAGAAAATTTGAAAGTAGAAAAGAATATGAAGATTGGCTATGAAAGCCTAGAAGAGAAAAGCCATTCTCATAGAAAAGGAGATCCAGGAAAAATCAATAGGAATGACGATAGAAATATGTCATTCTTCAGGTAATTGAAGCAATGTCATTTTACTCTACTTCTCTTGGGTTATAAAAGCTATTGTTAACTGAACTGGGCATTTTCTTGTAATTCAAAGAACTGCAGCACAACAAGCCACAAAATCTTTAAGCAGTTAAGGACAGTGCAACTTTAACCGACGCGATGGCGTAGTGGTTAGAGCATCCGCTTCGCAGTCGGTAGACCTGGGTTCATTCCCCTTGTCGAGACATACCAGAAGACTTTAAAAAATGGCATCTGCAGCTTCCCTGCTTGGCGCTCGGCATTTAGGGGAGGTTGTGGAGAACAAGCCGGCAAGTTCGCTTGTTGTGTCCTTGGGCAAGGCACTTAACGGGACGCCCCACCTTTATGTGGAAGACAGGTGGCCCATAAACCTCGAAAAAGGCAACTCCCAAGCGAGTGTGGACTTCCCGTCCAAAGTATAGCGATACAATTCGCTTTCTCGTGAATGGAGGATAAATATGGCAAATAAAACAAAACAATAAAAGCAAATTATTTAAGTAGTTGAAATGCAATGCAATATGTGCAATTGCGTTCTTTTTGATAGATCATAGAGCAACATTCACAGTGTGTAGTATGTGTAAGAATTTAACAATGTTATAAGTTTCCTTATCACCTGCATTTTTTTGAAACAAAAATTCAAAACTTTTGAATGGTTGCAACTGATGAAGGCATCGCATCAAAACATTATTTTTATTGCAACACTGCAGTAACAGAAATTTTATTATTAGTCAGAAATACCTTCTGCTCAATTACAAGTAATGATTTATTTTGACACTTACTGTCATCAAATACAAAGCACTCAAAATGTTCTGAGGTCATCAAAATTGACTTTTGGTTTTTAAATGTCTGGCCCAATCAAGAACTGCTGATTCATTGTAGTTGAATTTGAATTGCTAGTGTTATGGTTATCTTAACCTTTGCTTGACAATGACATTATGGAATTCATTTTGTTCAAACTTGCTGGTCTCATTTTATTTTGTTGGTTCTCTAATTTGCAATCAATTTAGGAATGTCTAAGTTTTTATTTTGAATTTATAAGAAAATGAATTCGTAAGTTACTTCCAAATTACACTTTTTGACGTTAAATCATTTTAAAGCAAAATTCAAATAAGTCAAAGTGGCATTTTTTGTAGTGTGTATTGCAGTGAAGTCCTGGAGCAAATTACTTTTTTGTTGTTCAAAGCAACTTCTGCAAAGAAATAATTTAAACATGTGCAATGCAAAGTGCATAACCTCCCAATTTGCACAACTTGTACTTGTTGTTGTTGCCCAACCCCTTCTGAGGAATGGGGGCATGGCAGAAGCCTATGGAGCCCCATAAGTTTGACATATCCTCAAGGCTCCAACTAGAGGTCATAGAGAGGCAAAGAGTGTGCAGTGCAAAGAGTCCGTAGCTGGATAGTGCAGGATCATGAAGGATTCTCAATTCTGCCAATTATAGAGCGATAAAAGTTTAACAGAAGGCTGTGTCGATTGCATCAAAGTTGAGAGAGGACACAGTGAGCATGACAATGAAGCAGAAGGTCTTCAGAGAACACTGAGGGGATCGGTGTGTTAAAGAATTTAGATGAGACAGTTTGCCTCCAATACAAGAAAGGAAAAGAGTGGATACAAATGGTAAGAGGAGATTAACTACAATGGACTGCAGAAGGCAGGAGTATGACACCCCACTTGACCAACTCAACTGCCATGTCATTTCCCAGAAGAAACGAGTGTTTAAGTACCCATTGTAGCCTGATGGTCAAGGATGAGCAAAAAGACCGTTTTTGCCAGAGAGTTTGTGGTAGAAGGAAAGATGGAGGACAGAGCGAGAGTCTGAAGGGGAAGGGAAGAAAAGAGAAAAGCCAAACTTGTGCTGTCAAGACCAGCAGAGAGCTTGCAGAATGGTGCAGGCTGCAGCAGAAAAACTTGAGCAAACTGGGCCTGCTAAAAAGGAAAGGGTGGCTTCATTGCCACCAAGTGAGCAGTTGGCAAAGATGCCAGAACCGCCTTTGCCAAAAGAAAAAGAAATAGAGCCATCAGTCCAGGTCATAAGGTGGGAGAAAGTTAATGTGAGTGAGAGCCGCACCTTGGCAAGAAAGAGAGAATTCAGAGCAGGACCCTGAAGAGGAAAGAGCATTTCCACAGTCAAGAAAGGAGGGTTCCAGGAAGGGAAGAGAAAGCAAACAAAGAGAACCTCCCTAGGAAAAGTAAAAGGAAGCAGGTGAGTGGACCCAAAAGTTCTCCAGAAAGATGTGGAGAATCTTAGTTTCACTCCGAGTGTGGCCAAACCTAAAGTAGGAAAGGAGATTAGGAGATAAAGTGCCCACTCATAAGAAGACCAGGGTGAAGCGAATCACAGTGATTCATAGAGGAGGTAGAAACGCCTCAGAGAGGAGAAGTTGTATAGAGGAGGATGAAGGGCAGCCAATGTTGGCACAACTAGTTGCTCAGTGAAGGTGCTCCAACTTGATAGCATCAGAAACGATAAGGCAGGGAAACCATTTGAATTAAGCGTAAGTGATAAGGGGATAAAGAAAACCTTTGTACAAAATAGAGAGGGACTTCCTAGAGAGGCCCCATTAGGAAGCTGAGATACAATGTAAGGCCTTGAGACATAGAAAAAACTTGGCCATCAGTGTAGATACGTGTTTAGAAAAGGAAAGAGTGCAATGGAAGGTAATCCCAACAAAAGTTGTAGTGGGATTGAAATGGAGGGGAGTTGACTGAAAAGAGGTGGAGTTGGAAGTTAGCTTGGTGGGGATCCATCAAAAACAAGGAGGTCTCATATTTGCTTAGGTTGAGAGGAAGACATCAGTGCTCAGACCAGCGCTCTAGTTGAATGAGGGCTCTTTGTATAGCCTCCACAGCACCAGGGACCAAGAAAAAAGGAGTACCCAATGACCAGTTCATCAGCCTAAAGAGAGCAGCTGATGGAGGAAGGTAGAAATGCTGCAAGATCATTAATGAAATGAGAGAACAGAACAGGGTCAAGAAAGGGATTCTTGCAGAACACTTGACAGACTCGAAAGGAGTGATTTCTGTGATTTTGAAAAACCATGCTAGTGCACCTGTCAGAAAGGAAAGGTTGAGTCCAACAAGCAAAGCTAAGTGGCAGGCCAGCCAAAATAGATTTTGCCATACATATTTAAAAGCCTTGGTAAAGTTGACCATAGGAAAAAGTAGTTGGTGAGCCCAAACGAAACGGGCTGAGAAATAAACAGAATTTGATTGAGGGCACTCCGGCCAGGGTAGAAATGGGCCTAGCAGGGCAAGAGAAGGGAGTTAGACTTCAGAAAGAAGAGTAGACAAGATGGAACGATGTGTTTGAAAAACTTTGAGATGTAGGGGGTGAGAGAGATAGGCTGGAAGGAAGCAAAAGAGTTGAGAGGCTTTCCCTTCTTATGGATAGGAATAACAGAATATGCCTTCCAAATGGCAGAAAAAAAATGTAAACACCAGGAAAGAAATAAAAATGTGAGGAAGAAAACTCATGCTAGAGCAAGGAAGCTGCCCTAGCATGAAATAGGCAGCATTTTCTGGGCCAGATGCAGTGGAAAAGGAGAGATTTGTGGCAGCCATGAGAAATTCAATGAAGAAAATGCAAGAGCGGAAATAGGAATGAGACTCTTCAGGGAGGTTGGTCCATCAGAGCTTGAACAGGTAGCTTTCTGGCTATGTTATGCAAGATCTTTGGCTGGAAAACGGAAAAGTGGCATTTCAAACAGTCAACGTAAACTGATACCAACTACCTTGAAGAAGAACAGTCGGAAAAGTTAAGGAAGGAAAAAGAGATAGTGATAGAGCAGATGAGAGAATACACTGATTTAGGGTCAGATTTGGGGGAGAGAGACAAGCATGTTGCCTGCCATGCCTCAGCCTTGGCTTTAGCAATCACAAACAAGACATGTTGGGAGGCAGAGATGTGAGCCTGACAATCTTTATTGCTTCTATGAGGGGCAGCAAAAGCGTTACAAAGAGTCAGAAAAGAGTCTTTTGCTTACGGCTTCTTCCACTGCAAGAGACCACCAGGCTTGGGTATGGCATTTGACAGGGCCAAAAGGAATCAAATATTTGGCTGCATTTAGAGAAGTAAAAAGAGTTGCAGCAGAGGAAAGAGAAAGACAGCAGTATTCCACTCCAGAAGAACAGTGAGAGTTCAAGTAAAAGGCAAAGTCATCCCAACAAGCTTTCTAAAAGTTGAAGAAAAGGGGCAATTTGTTGGGGCAAAATAGCAGGGGAAGGGCAACAGTTAGAAGAATTGGGAGATGATCAGAACCCCAGTCGTGAAATACCTCCCAGGTGCAAGAGAGAAAGAAGCAAAGGAGTTGTCAGGAGAGGAGCAACTGCCAGAGGATTGATGGAGAAGGGTAGGGGTGTCAGAGTCATTGAGGGGAAGGAGGTTCGATGAGATGACTCAATCAAATACTTCCCACAGGGTTCAGAAGTACCTTTTTAGTTCCAGAAGGGGTGATGGTAATTGAAATCTCCCAGAATGAAGAGACTCTTGGAGTCAGTTCAGCTAGTCTGTCAAAGAAGAGCAAATAGGAGGAGAAAAGATGTTCAAAAAGAAAGCAAGGAAGAGTTATTTAGTGAGGTGTTGATACTACATAGTCAGAGTAGGGGTCAAGCAAAGAGAGATAGGAGGTAGCAAGTTCTGAAAAGAATTATCCCTGCCAGACAACTAGATGATGTCACCCCTAAAATGCAGGTCTTCGGGAGAAAAGTTGCCAGATTGGGGATGAGTGCAATGAGATCACTGATCAGAATATTCAGGGATCCGGAAAGAGGAATATGAGTTGAGGTTGGATTTTTGGATGCAGATAAGGTCTACAGGATGAAGCAAGATAAAGTGGAGAAGATTAGAGATTCTGGCTCGAAGATCTCCAGCATTCCATTAAAGAACCCTTAGTGAGTCATGTGAAGAAGAAGGTGTGGAGAGAGGAGTTTCAAAGTAGGCAGAAGGAAGATAGGATGTTTTTGCAATTTATTTTTCCATACATGTCTAAACTGTTAAATGTGTAGTTGCTTTCACCAATTTTTTATCAAGCCTTTTGGCCAACTGTAAGTCTTTGATTCAATTGACTTACCATAGCAGAAACAAGAAACCACATCCAATTCTTTGTTCAAGGTTATCACATAAGTTTGATCAATTGTTTGCATCAAACGTTTGGCATGCAAAAGCAAAACAAGGCACTACTCTTGAGTTCCTGTTCACTGTGGACCAGGAAAGCAGCAGCATCAGCAAAAAACAGTTGCTGGATAAACAAAGGTCAAATTTTGGTCTTGAATAAAACCTTGAAGTGCTGACTGGCCTATGAGATTTTATCATGGCTTCTATGGTATGAAAACTACATCAGGTACAATAGCTTAGGTACAATACAATTAATTACTCGTTGGAGAAGACTACAAATATAGGCTATTTTATGGCCTTAAAAACATTTTTTATTTGTGGTACAGGGTGATCCAAAAAATAAACAGGACCCACTAATCAAAATTTTTAATTATTCCTCGTTTTCAGGTTGCAGTAGTAAAGTTAGTGCATGAAATGTAGCAACAGTAGTTTTTCGGGTCATGCTTTGGTCAACCAAAGAGAAGGCATTTTGCCTGGAGGCTTATTTCACTAACAATTTATACAAAGTAATGCAAGCAAGTTTTTGAAAAAAGTTTTGATGTCATCATGCTCCATCAAAAAGCAGAATTTTTGAATAGATTCAAAAGTTTGGAGAATATGGCACTGTACAAATCTTAATTTGAAAGGTCTGAGGGATACTTATTCTTGTCAGGTGGTGAGTGCTAAGATGCAAAGAAACATTGATGCTATATGGGATTTGATCAGCTAGAGCCCTAAAAAGTCTCTTAGAGGATGCAGTAAATTGCTGGAAATCTCTAGAGAGTCATGGAGGCGTGTTCTAAAAGAATACCTTCATTTGTATTCTTACCAAATTTAAATAAAACAAAAACTTATGGAGATGGACATGGAAAATCATGTAGCCATGTGTGAATGGATTTTGCAACACTATCGAAGCTGATTTCTTGAACCATCTTTGGTCCTCTGACAAAGTGCATTTTCTGCTCTCAGGGCGTGTAAACAGTAAAAATAATATTTGTTGGGGTACAGCTGTGCTGGAGGATGTAATGTGGAGACTGTTACACTCCACAAAGTGCACAGCATGAGCAGCAATCTCTAAAAATGGCATTATCGGCTCATATTGGTTTGAGTACAAAAATGAGAGAGCACAAATGGTAAATATGGAGCATTGTGTGAAAGAATTAATAAAGTTTTGGGCATCATTGGGACAGTAAAGGGATAAATCAAGAAGAACAGTGGTTCCAGCAAGACGGGGCCACCCTCCATCCACACATCAAATAACTCCCTAGCCTGGCTTAGAAAGTCGATTTCAGGAGAGACTGATCAGCAACAAGTGTGAAGATGAGTGGGCACTGTGGTCTTGTGACATCATCTTATACCCTGGAGTGGTAAAATTTTTGCAAGTTGATAAGTTGAAAAATGGCTTTCATATTAGCAAACAACTATTTTTCTCTGTCATGACATAAAAATTAAAAAAAAACTTTGATTACGATGTCATCAGCTTTTACAACACTCTCACCTTGCAGTGGAGATCAATTGTCCCGAGTTTCATGTTAGTATGTCTAGTAGTTTCAGAGAAGTATGAACTTGGATGCAGAGAAAACTCTGCTTTATAGTATAGACTTAATGTTTATGTCAAGGTGTTGAGCAATCATGCTTAGTTTGATGTTTGTAAACCCAGTAGTTTTGGGGGAGTAAACTGACAGAAAAAAGAAAAACCCTTGCTTTATAGTACACTAGTTATTTTCAATTTTGATGTCACCATAGGCATCGATTTTTTTTGTTGCTACAAGCAAATTCTGGGGGCAAAAAATTTTTTTTAAATCAAAGAATTTCATGAAGCTATAGTCTTTCAAAATGTGAGCTATATTTACACTAAAAGTAATATTTTCAATTAAGTTTGTTGG
Source organism: Trididemnum clinides (assembly GCA_963675345.1). Taxonomy (NCBI): domain Eukaryota; kingdom Metazoa; phylum Chordata; class Ascidiacea; order Aplousobranchia; family Didemnidae; genus Trididemnum; species Trididemnum clinides. The sequence goes on along the minus strand of OY776290.1, from coordinate 1,926,303 downwards.
TTTTTAACCAGGAATAGGGGAAATAATGTGTAGCAAACCACAGTCAATTGCACTCTTTCATCTTGCTCTTGTGTATATAGACCTACTATATTTCAAATTCAAAACTGATCAACACATGGCATATTAGATGCCGGACGTTTCTTTATTTGTGTATTGTAGTTTGGTGTACTAAGTAATTGAGTGTAGCTGCTAAACTTCAATAAGAAAACAAAGCTATAACGAGTTTCTATGTTGAGTATTTGTAGATAAACCTTTACCCTTTAAATATTGCAATTTTAGTCACTTTTCGTCAGTTTTCAAACTCCTCTATTATATACCTTAGACTGAATGCTTTACAGCAAAAATTAAACAATTAATATTATGACATTAAAAAATAGTGTGGGCAGTTGACAAACTTAAACCTAATACAAAAGAAATGGTCACTGAGCTATGCACGCTATCAGCTTCTTCACCTACACAGCAAACAGAAAAATTTGATGAGTATGAGTTTACAGTTTTTGTTACTGTAATTCAATTGCATATCAGTGAATAAAATAAGCAATCAATGCAAAAAAACAAATATTGCTGATTAAAAAATAACTTAAGCTTTTTTTTCATCAACCATTAGAAATAAACACACAGAACAAACCAGCAAACAGCAAGTACAAGTTAAGATAAAAGTGTGCTTAAACTATTGAACTTGCACTCAAAACTTGTTCCGGCAGATTTGAGACCCAGAAACAAATTCTGTTATGACCTCGTTTAAATCTAGTGCTTCCATTTTATCATGATGTGTGGTTAAAATAGTTAAATCGTTTAAATGTTGTTGAGTAATTGTTGAGTGTAAATAAGTTTTTAATCTTTGTAAAGTAAAAAAAAGATCACTCAGCCTCGCAGTTGGAACTTGGGAGGACAATGTACATTTTTAAGTGAATTAAACGCTTGTGAAATTGGGTGCCATGTCAAGTATTGCCCAATTTTCTAACTGCTTACAAATTTCAGCAATTGAAATGGGGCACTGCATTCTTTTTTACCATGCAAATAATAATGGATGCTTGCATGTGATGTCAGAAGAATCCCAGTCATCATAGAACACGCTTACCCCTTCCATATCGTCATGTGACATGGTTTCATCTTCAACAAGATGGCGTAATAAATTTGACATTTGCAGTGATTGCAATTGATAACCGTGTAACAATGAACGTGCTGCTTTTTCAAAAACTTGTTTGAACCCAAATGTGTAAAAACTTTATACTTCTTTGTCAGTAATAGCCTGACAAAGTTGAGGAATTACAGGAAAATTTATTTTTAAAGAAAAGAGCTTGTTGTTTGCTTTCAACAAAAAGTTCCTTCCCAAAGTCATTGAGTTCAAGAGATAGAGCATTTGCATGTTCTTGAATCCACATGTTCAATTCGTGTGTTGTAGTGTGGCGTGATTGGCATTTCACATGAATTGGATAGATGATACAAAACAATCATTGCAGCAAATGAAAAACAAAATACATCTCAAATTTCTCAAGATTGAGCAAGTGAGCAAATGCTGCTGACCTTACAGTTCCTGAGACTTCAAGGTCTCCACTCATTTCTTCAATAAAGTTCATAAAATTGCTGTAATTGATCAAAAATGCATCTATGCAGTCTTTTTGCAGAATCCATCTTGTGTTGCACAAAGGTCAAAGATTAAACGTTGCAGATTCTCCGGAAGCAGCTTGAATGGCTACAAACTATGAACGGTGCTTTGGCAACTCTTTCATAAATGTCACAGTTTTATTGGCAATTGTTATAACATGCAACACCGAACAAACTTCAGTGCAAGCATCTTGGCAAACCAGGTTTAGTTGATGGTTCACACAATGAAAGTACAGTGTCTTTGGATTTTCTTGAATCATTTTTTGTTGTAATCCATTTATCTTTCCTGCCATGTTTCTGCCACCATCATACCCCTGCCCACAAAGACAAGAAATATCCTAACCAAGTCTTAGCAATGCATCCTTGACCAAGTATTTGAATGATGTATTTGAATCTGTTCTATGAGTTTCAAAAAATCTGAGAAAAACTATATTGCTTTCTAAGGAACTTGTGCAATGACGAATATAAATGCTTACTTGCTCCCGATTAGAAATATCGAACATCTCATCAGCTATTGGGGAAAAAAAGGAGCTGTTAGTGAAGGTATTTTCTGAAGAGAGTGAACTTAAAATATTTGAGATTCGTCTTTTATAGCAGCAATTGACTTTTGTAAAATTGTCTGCAATAATATCTTCAACATTTCGTTTTGAATGTCCACAGACATAAACTTGGTTTTTGATTCAGAATTCAAATAACTATTTACGTCAGTATTGAAACGGCCTATCAACCACAGTAAATTCCAAAGGTTTCCTGTTTTTTTCATCTTCATGACCTCGTAATGCAATTCCTTGCTTTCCACTGAGACGCACACAATCAAATACAGCTGTGAACGCTAAGCGATTTTTAGCTTGCTTTTCAGTGATTCTTTTTCTGAGTATTACTTGGATGTTGGAATCATCAAAAGCAATGTGTAAAACCAGTAATAGTTGCAATGAAATTATTTGCCATGTGGTGATGTGAATTTTGTATTGAGGCTAATAAGTAAAAGCCAAACTTAGTATCTTTTTAGTCGCATTAAACATGCTTAAGCATATAAGACGAGTAGTATTTCCTCAAGAAATAAACTGGACATTATTAAAAGTGCTATTGAAAATGTAAATAAAACTTAATGTCATGAAGAAAAATATGCTTGCAGATAAATAGTTGCAACTTGCTTTAAAAACTATTATTTCCCCACTCTTTGGTAACTGTTCAACATAAACGTTCAACATTTATGAGTGAAAGATAAATTACCAACTGGACAAAAACTAATGTAACCATAGTGTTGCAATGCAAAATAAAAAGGACGTTTATTGCTGTTGAAATTAAATTTTAAAAAAGACACAAATAAACTTAGCAATATTGTTTTGCACGTCAAAAAAGAAATAGAGATAAATTAAGTTAAAAGTAGAAATAAATAGAAAGAAAAACTATTTTATGTACTTGCAATGCATTACTTGCTGCTAGATGGCACAAAGAACAACTGTGAATTTGAAGCGCACTTTTTCCTATGCAGTAATCTTGCCAACCACATACTACTTGAACCAATTTACTGTTTGAATTCCTTCTTTATATTTTCTTGAAGTCGATTGCTTTTAATAGCCCAGACACAACTTGAACAATGAGATGTTCCATCATCATTGCAATGCAAGCATGCAAAATCTGTAAATCATTCTCTTTGTAAGCTGCAACCTTCATGAGTTGAAAGTTCGTTTGGCATAGGAAGAGTGGGAATGTTGTTATCACTTTCTTCACTGATCTGATCTGTTAATGCTATTAGATTTCTTGCAACTTCCTCATTTCTTGAAGTTGAAGCTTGATCTAAAGTGCTACTATCAATTGATGATCCACTTCTCACATCTGACTTGTATTTAGTTTCTGAGTCCCTAATTCTCTTATCAGCTGCTCTAAAAAATGCACTAATAGCTGATTGACGTTTCGTTTTGCATCATTTTTACCTAGAATGAATTTCATCTCAAAAACTTTCCTATTTGTACTACAGTTGCTCTTTTAAAATTATTGAAAAAACGTTTTTCACTTTAAATGCAAGGTCTTTGAAGTTACTTTTTATGTTGAAATGTTTTAAAAAAAACAACAATAATTTGTCATAAAATCAAACTAGTTAATACTTAGAATAATTGACATTGATAGGATCTTGCTGTTTTACGAATTGATTTGATGTAAACTTATCTATACTGCAGTGATGGCTAAACTCGAAAGAAGTCTTCCAGTTTTTATAAGTTTCAATTCTGCAATAATTCTATCCAAAGCTGATGTAGTTCGACATTTGCAACATTTTGACTGGAGCACGTTATAAAACATGGTGAAAAGTAAACAGCGTAAGAATGCCACCAATTTGTTACCAATGATTTGCCAAAGATGTGGGCTTCATTTTTATTTCCAACTATCAGCTATGAAAGCATTTGTTTGAAAGTGGACCACCTTATGCAGAGTGCATCAAAATCTAACAAAATACCATCAAACAAGAAAACTGGCAAAAGCTTTCTAAAATCTCTTGGCACATATGAAGAAATGTTTGATATATGTAGCTGCAGTTGTTATGAAAATGGTATTGCAAGATTAGAGTGCAGGTGTGACAAGCGCATTCTTGTTCTGAAATGGGACGTATTTGTGGATAAAAAATTGCAAAAGAGCCAACTTGGTAGAATAGACGTACAAACAACACTGGCACAAAAGGAAACTGCTCAGAGAAAAATAGATGATATTAAATTAAATGAAAAACGTTGCAAGAACCTTCACCATTACAAACTGCTGAATGTTGCTCTGAAGCTGCAAGCACTGATAGTTGTGGAAGTATATGCACTGAATTTGAGGTGTCAAAAGAACTGAAGAGCAAATGTTAAAATTGTTACTCATATGATCAACTTGCAATTGTATTTAATTGTTATCATGTTAGCAGCCGAGCAACTGCAGCAATTGTCAACGCTGCATTTCAAGACATGGGGCTTTTGACTGATGAAAATATGCTGGATAGAAAGAAAGTGATAAGGGAAAAGCTTCTGGTCTTTAAAAAAAATATCTTATCTGGGAAGAAGGAAAATGTTGGTATATTTTGCATAGGGTTTGATGACAGAAAGGATCAAACAAAAACAAGTGAAGGTACAGTTCTTGAAGAACACTACACAATTATAAAAGAACCAGGTGCCCAATACATAGATCATGTTACCCCAGATGATGGTTCAGCCTGTTCTACCACAGGAGAAAGAGTCTATTGTATTGTTGCGACAAATAGTGTCGACAAATTACATGGTTTTATTTGTGATGGTACTGCTGTTAACACCGGATGGGTAGGTGGAGTTATAAAGCAACTTGAACTTTTTTTGGAAAAACCACTTCAACAGATAGTTTTCTTGCTCCACCTAAACAAACTTCCCTTTTGGCATCTGATTGATGTTAGGGATGGAAGAACAATTGAGCCCACAACGTTTATGAGTATAATTGGAAAACAGATCAAGAAAAATATTCTCCAATTACTGCCAGTCACTTTTCAGCCGATTTCTGGTGATGTACCACAAATTTCATTAGAAATAGTAAAGGATTTAAGTACTGACCAATGTTTATCTGTATGAGATGTGTCAAGCTGTCAGCATGTGAGTGGTGATAAAAAACTGAGCATGCACTTTCCGGGAACTTTACATTCTCCTCACAGGCTTAAGCAAATAGGATACTGTGTTTGTACATTAGCATATCAAATCCATCTAGAAACCTAAAAGATTTGGTGAAAATTATGATGCTGCTTTATGCATCAGGATAGTTTCACATAAAATCTCATCCAAATGTAAGTGATGGGGGTGCATGGATTTTCTGATACATTTTGTCATTATCTAGAAGGCTGAAAGGTGAATATTAAAAGATCGTGTGTGCCTGTATGAACAAAAATGCTTTTATTGCTTATTCAGACAACCTGTTGGTAGCCATGCTGGCAGATAAACATCGAAAGGTGTGGCGGAGAACACTTAGCTTGATCTCTTGCTCAAGTGGGCCAGAAAAGAAACAAAACTTTGTGCTTTCACAAGTAAACCTTAATGCACAAGACTGCATGGAACTGATTAATCTGGAAAACGAACTTGCAACACCACCTCTGTTAAAAGGCACAGCCAACTTAGCAGACATAGACCAAGTACCACTTTAGTTTGATGATATTCCTTGCCACAGTCAAGCTGTTGAACGAATGATTGCTGTAGTTACTCAAGCTGATCAAAGCAGGCATCAAACAATTTTTAATTGCATACAATCGAGAAAAACATTACCAACTTTTGAAAGCAAAAGAGACTGGGCTTAGAATAACTTATGAACATATTTTGAGTTGTTGTTGCTAAAAAGATTCGGACACGCTAAAAATATTGGACGTTTATTGTTGCTAAAGATATTTGAACACTGTATCATTTGATAGAGATAACTTTTGCTACAAATGAACATTTTTCTGGAGAAAGAGAATGCCCTCAATCGAGCAAAGTGCAGAGTTGGAATGCGAGCAATTTCAGAAAAAATGGGATGAATCTGGCCATCTCTGCTAAGGGGACAATGCTGCCAGATAAAAACTGATTAACTAACTGCTACTGCTTAAAGCCAAATAAAACCAACAAAAGATTACATGTCAACATTTGCCTGCATTTTACATAATAGAACTCATTCAAACACAAAATAATTTTTTTGGTAGTTTTGCATTTGAATCCCCCTTTTCCTTACATAAATGATGATATTCTAATATTTTTAAACCTTATCTCCTATTTGACACTTTAACATTTGATTTACCTCCTTTTAAATTGTGAGCAAATTTGGTTCAAGAAGAGCTTAATAATTTCAAAAAGCTCAATTGAAGGTCTGTATATTTAGCCCAAGGTCACTATAAGAATTTGGAATTTTAGCAAAAACACTGTTAACATCTTTTTAGTTGTTATGTTTGAACATTTGGCATTGGTCAGAAATGTCATATGACATTTTGCTAGTGCCCTCTTCAGACTTGCATATGAAGGTTTTCTGACGATTTATACAAACCTCCTCCTTCAACTCAGAAACGCCATATATGATATTTAGCCATTCTTTTACTTAATACAATCATAAAGTTAACTTCTCAGTTTTATGTAACTCACTTGATTATTTCTAAGTGTATCTTTCAATTATATATGTAAAGATGCAATTTTTTTTATTTGAAATTGACACACAAATTTCAAAGTTTCCTCCAGACCATATGAAGTCAAAAATTGTTACATATCAATGATTTGACACTGCAAAAATTAACAAAAAATAGTAGGCAAAGAAGCAAAAAAAGTGAAATTTTGGTTGAAATGTGCAAGATGCAGACAACTCATGCAAACTTAGTTTTTACATTTTTTAAGCAAGTACATGGTGGTAAACTTCGTGCATAGTGTAGAATTTGAAAACAAAAATTTGACCCATAGTAATGTGCATGTATCTGTAAGCATACAGTTAAATTGCTGTTTCTATATCACATAAAATGGAAAGATTGATTTCTTACTAACAAGACATTTGTAAAAGTAAGAGCTAGACTTGGGGCAAATTACTCACTTTTGAAAACTTAATCTCCAAAAAAAGGTTGCACCTTTGTTCAAAGCCTAAAGCAGGAAAAAAGGCGCTCCAAATAAAGGTCTTCAAATTTGTCTTGAAACAAAAATTCTTCAGCTTCTCTCCCTACCACTAATGCAAAAAACAAAGTGTTATGCCTTTCACTATCAATAAAATTAATTGTTCTACTTCAGTAACAACCATTATTAATACATGTGTATTATGAGACATAGCCATTAGTACTTGCAATGACAACCATCATGAATACATGTGTGTTGCTAGTGCAAAGCTGATAAAAGCTTTACTGATAACCAAGCAATCTTCTTTTCCTTTGTTTGGGCAAGATGTTCAGAAGGCAGTCCACTAGTTGACCAGACATGTGTCTGTCCACCAAGGCACCAAGCTCTTGTCAACATCATAAAGAGCATGAGCTCCATTTGGATAGTGGTAGATGGGGCAGGATGTTATCACGTGCTCAACCATTTGCTCCTTTGCACCACACTCACAAACTGCAGTAGGAGTCATACTCAATTGTGTTTTGTGTAGAAAATCCCAATGCCAGCTTGAAGGCAATTAAGCTTGGCCCATGCATTTCTAGATAAAAACATTTTTGATGGTGCTCTACTGACATTTGCAATGAAAAAATGGAGTGGGAAAAAGTTTTCTTGCCACTTCATGTTCCATTTGTAATCTGTCCATTGTTCTGTGATGGTGCATGGCTGAGTGAGATTGTTCAGCAGTTTCAATGCTGCAGGTACAAATGCATGTTTTGATTTGAGTTGCTGCAGATGGAGGTACAAGCCTTTCATGGAGCTGATGTTCTGCCTTCTGCACATGGCAAGCTAGAGACAGTATGGCTTTTTGGTGGTAAAGCTCAGTTGGTGGAATCCCATCAAAAACAAAGAGGTTGTTTGTTGGAGTGGGATGCAGAAATCCAGTCACTATGCCCAAGGCATCATTAATTGGCTTGTCAATGACGAGAGTGTGAGCACTGTGTCATCGAACAGGTGTGCAATACTCAGCAGTAGAGTGGATCAAAACAAGAGTGTCTGTCTGCAATATTGTGGCACTTGCACCCCCATTTGATCTTGCTAGTCACCTCAAAAGCCCAATTTGAGTTGTTAACTTCATGCACAGTAATTCCAAATGTTGACAAAACGTGAGTGCCCTATCCATCTTTATGCTGAGGTAGGTTGGTTTGGCTCAAAAAAGGTAGGGTCTGCCCTTCGATTGGAATTTTAAGCTTACGTTGCAACTCCTTGTGGTAAAGGTGGAAGGTTGCCAACATTGTTTTTGTTGTGCTGAGCTTGAGCTTACAGTTCTGAATCTAAGTAGATATGGTTGCCATCTCTTGAGTAAAGAGTCCCCTCTAATGCTTTCCAGTTGCTTGCAGAGTGTAAGGTCGCCAGATTGTCAGCATATGCAAACTTTTTAGCAGTTGTTGCTGGAAGGTTGTGTCTGTAGATATTAAACAAGGAGTCAGAACTGATCCCTATGGGATGCCATTCCTAAGGCATCGCATCCTGCTTAGCTTTCCAGAACCAGTGTTAAGGATGAAACTGCAGTTATGGACAAGCTCTATGATCATTGAGATTATGTGCCTGTCTGGCAGAAGCTTGCAAGTGAGGTCACAATGCCATACAGCATTCTAGGCTGCTGTGAGATCGACAAAAACAGCACCAGGCTTCTTTTTAGCTAAAAAGCTATCCTCAGTTTCTTGAGTTAGGAGGGTGACTTGATCTATGATCAACTTTCCACATCAAAACCCAACTTGCTCTCAGGTTAGCAACAGATTTATAATTGGTTCAACACTGGCATAAATAGGTCATCAAGATCTTATCATCAAAAACCTGGTATAAGTGCTCACACTTCTCATTCCAGCATGGCACATAGTTATTCCTACAACTGCATGGTATTGAGATTTTTGCTGCTGCCAAGATGGTATTGAGATTTTTGCTGCTGCCAAGATGGTATTGCTGAAGTCCTGTTATGCCTCATCGACACAGCTTTAGTCAAGAGGTGGTAGTTCCTGAGAAAGATTGTTTATGATAAGGCTGTTTAGTTTGCAGTTGGCTTTACTAAAGTTTCAATGCTTATGAGGATAACTTGGGGCTGGGACCTGGTTTTTTGAGGCCATAATCAGCAATGGTCAGTGTTGGGAACTAGGCAACTTCTCTCAAGTACGTTTGTCCAATTGCAAGATGTCAAGGCCAGCACTTACAAAAGCTAGGTCTGGATTAGTTCCAGTGTTCCAATGACAAGAGAAAAAGCTAGGGGCATCATTAACCCCTTATCTCCTGCAATTTTTTTTTAATCGATTTCTTTGATTTTAATATATAATAACCATATATATTATACATTTGAAAATTGAACTTTATTTTTTTGTCACACTTATAATTTACCAGAAATGAGGTGGGTCCAAATAGCCCCACTAGATGAAAAAATGAACATTTTTGATCAAATTGACATTTATTCACATTTTTTGCCAAAAATAACAAATACTTTGGTAAATTTTCTTTTTACAATACAAATAGCATATTTCAATGAGAAAAAATAATTTTTCTACTAAATTATTTGAAACAAGTAATAATACTGAATATTTCATCAAAAATTCATTGGGAAAATTATTTTTTATGGTAAGCTTTAAAATATCTGACACAAAGTCCTACATTGCATTTACTGCATTCAGTTTTGCCTTTAGATTTGCATAATTCTCTAGCACATCTTCTTTTAAAATCATTGGCAGTTGCCTGAACATGATGATGCAGACCATCAAACCTAGAATCTGGTACCCCCTGGCAACTTCATTGGTTTTTGACCAGGTTTCTTAGGAAAATTTTGAAATCTTTTCACATAATACATAGCAATTTCTGTTTTGAAATTCAGCTGACCAATATTGTTACCTACTTGACATGATAAGAACAAAGGATTTTGGATGCTAACGTCCACTAACCTGGTAGAAATGCTCTACCACCACTTTTTGCCTCTAATACTGATTCTACTGAGGTATTGATGGTTTGTGCATAGCCTCTCGGCTTTTTGTTAACACTAACTTTGGAAAGCAATGGGGCTTTCTTATCAATTCTATTATCTCTCATAGTTCCAGTTCCATTTTTATTGCTATTCATTAGCTCAAACAAAAGAGGTGTTGACGTGAATAAATTATCCATAAAGATATGGTACAGAAGATGTTTTTTGTCATTGCTATATTGATCTAAGAGATGTAAAACAGTTGATGCACATTTGCCAAATCTAGTTTCCATTTCTTCATTTCCTTTATAAGTTTTACCTTATTATAAGTCAAAAGTTATTAGATACCCTAAAGGAGTATGCTGGCACCACATTTTATATCCAAAGCATATTGGCTTATTTCTAATTGCTTGTTCACATGAATGTTTTCCAAAGTATTCTACCATAGCTTCATCATGGGATATATGATTTGAGGGTACAAAATGGGATTTGAGTTTTTGTTGTAGATGAGCTACCAATGGACGCAGTTTTACAATACTTATCATCTTTGTCCACTTCCTTCAATGGTCTCCAGAAGGTATGCTTATGCCAATGATCTGGCACTGTTATACTTCTCTGATGACTGGAAGGACCTGGAGGGGGTCTTAAGCCAAGACATGACTACAATCTCAACATATCTCCAGACTTGGAGGCTACAGCTCAGCCACACAAAAACGGTGATGACGGCCTTTCACCTGAACAACAGAGAGGCCAAACGTGCGCTTAATGTTTACAACAATGGCAAACGCTTGTCATTCTGTTCTGTCCCTACCTATCTTGGGGTTAAACTGGACAGATCACTTACGTTTCGTCACCATCTTGAGGCATTGTGCAAAAAACTAACAACGCATGTTGCACTGATGAGACGACTTGCATGCTCAGGTTGGGGCGCTGGAGCTAAAACACTGCGTACACCTGCCCTATCTCAGGTATACTCTACTGAAGAGTACTGTGCACCAGTTTGGTGTCGCAGTGCACACACTCGCCTCATTGATAGTGTTCTAAACGACGCATTGCGCATTGTCACTGGATGCCTGCGTCCAACTCCAACAGACTATCCAGCCGGCTGAGCTTCGCCAATTAGGAGCAACGCTCTCCCTGGCATATCGTGGCAGTTTGGACCCTGGCCATATTCTCTATGAATTATTGGCTGGGTCTCCAGACGGCCTCAGCGAGAGACTAAAATCTAGACGTCTCTTTGTGCCTGCTGCACGGAAGTTACTGCAAGATCTAACTGAATTGGATATTTGTGCAGCTCAATGGACAGACTTTAAATGGAGCACGGAATATTCGGAGTGCTCATCTGATCTCTGTGCTTTCATTCCTAGGACAAGCACTAGGCCAATGGGGATGGGCCTGCCCAGATCATGATGGGTCAGGCTCAACCGCTTGCGGGCTGGTGTTGGGTGCTTTCAGTTGTTCATGCACAAATAGGGCCTTGGTCCTACATCGAATTGTGAGTGTGGCGCTGCAGAACAAACTGCAGAACAAATTATTCTGACATGCCCCATACATTGGGCACCTACAGGAATACATGGACTGACGATTTTGGATGTCGACACACGATGCTGGCTGAGTGCCATCACTGCCAGCATCTGATTTCAAAACAGTGGATGATTCAACAATTTAACAACATTGCTGTCTTGCTGTTGTTTTCGACATGGATGTGGATCCCTTCCAAAAGAAGAAGATCTTTGTCCAAATCATAATTAGGATAAAAATGAAGATATTTCATGATGTCATCAAATCTATCTCGTCGGATGGCACTACATATTGCATTATTTCAAAAATTCTTCCCTGTTGCCCAGTAATGAGGTTTGCTCAGTAGTGGATTGTATGCACTAATGATCAAAATAGCAAGAAACATTCTCATTTCCTGTTGACTTACTTGAATGTCTTTCCAATTTTTACTTACACCATATATTCTGCTTTGTCCTATTATATGATCTATAATCGGATCATCAAAAAAAAGTTCAAATAATTCTGCAGGGCTAAAATTCTGTATTTTGAATAATCATCTTCTGGAAAATAAGGTGCTAATCTTGTTGGAGATTCTTCTAATTCCCATTTTGGTTGTAAAGTTTTCTGCCTTTTACAAGGGGGTTGCTGAATTATTTCATCATCAGATGATAAATCAATCTCGGCCTGAGCCAAAAGGTGATTCCGATTTAAATTGTGTTGTCCAATTGGTACATCTCCTTCTTTGTCAGCTGAATCTTCATCTGTGAGTTCATGAACATCAGGTGGACAAATAGTTACTGATGCATCAGGGTTGTCAAGTTCTAGGTAGTCCAGAACTGCATTCAAATTCATGAGCCTAAAATATATATTATTTGTATAATATACATAAATATATATATACATGTATATGTATTTATAAACATAGTTATTATTATATTATATATAAAGTAGTAAATAATTGTATATTGTTAAATTACTCAAATAGTTATTTTATGTATACATAGAAAAGTGTTATAAACTAAAATATGAAAGACTAAAAAATTGTAATCGGATTCTCCTAGTGGGGCAATAGCCCCACTAAGATTTTTTGAAATTCAAAAGATGATTGGGAAGTTAATTAAAGGACAATTAAATTCGTTTTAATATGAAGTGACGAGTAATTACTAATAAATGTTTTGTCATGATAATCATGCATTTTGAAATCTAAATAAAGGAAATAATAGCTTACCTTGTTATTTTGGTCATTGTGAAATCTGATTTGTAATAGAAGGTCACTTCAAAAGCCTCCAAAAATCTTACTATATAGAGTTGGGGATATTTAATGCTGGTAATTTATGTATTTAGGTTTAAGTACAATATATCACAAGATAAAATAAAAAATATCCGAAAAACAATGCATAAAATTGTACTTGAGTTACCTGGGTTCATATGGCCCCACTAGGAGAAAATGAGTTAAGATTGTATAAGACAGTGAGGTTGCCCTTGCCTGCCCAGTCAACAAATCATTCTCCTTCTGGACTGGTAGAATCATTACCCCAGTCTTTGTGATGGCAATTGAAGCCACCAGCATAAAGACAGAAGTGTGGGAACACTGGGATGGCTGTTGGTGTTAGTTGCAAGGTTAGAGGTTTGTAGACATTGACGATCTTGCAACCATCAACATTCACGCACAACCATTTCATTGCTGATCCCTCCAGAGATCAATTGGTCAGAGCCTAGCTTAGCTTCTCATGAACAAACACAGCCAGGCCGTGCTTCTTGCTTAAGACCAAACCAGCCAGTGTAAAATGTGGCATCACTAGCTGGTCTGCATTGGTGCAGTGCATCTCTTGTAAGAAAATCACAAGAGCCTTATATCTGGTGGCCAATTGGCTGATTATGCAGATCATCTTTGTGCTTGGGCCCTTGATGATTAGATACAATATTATGGGCACCTATGGCTCAAATCTACCATTTTTGGACTTGCCAGGTCTCTTTCGCTTCCAAGACCAAGGGTCTATCCTTTTACCACCTTGGAAACATCCTTAATTCATCATCATTCACCTGGTCCTATGCCAGTTTATAGGACTTGCTGCATGGAGTTTTGATATAGGTCCTAAGCAATAATGGCACCCTCAAAAAATGGACTTTAAAGAATCATAGAACATACCAACTTTATGATTAAGAGATATGAACTGTTTAGTACCAAACAGATGATAGTGGTGAAGGTGGAAAGACTAAGATTAATGATGGTTATACTATTAAACAGAAAGCAATGCAACAAGTAAAACAGTGCAAACAACTTGGCAGTACCCAACAGAGAATGAAAAATGTCGAATGAAGTATGAGCAAAGTTGGCTATGATGAAAATGCTATTTGTGAGAGAACTGCTTACCCAAAATAGGGCTCATTGACTTAAAAAGTAAAAATAACAAAAACATTAGTTTAAAGTGTTCTTTGAGCATCATAAACATGGGTACTAAAAAAGGAAAACACCAAGAAATTAGAAGCATGTGAGCAGAGAAGCACTGCTGAGAACAACTGTGCCACAGTACTCTTTTTGTACCAGTACTGTCATTACCCTTTAAAAATTTGTAATGTTTGCTTGTACCACGGTACTTTTTTAGCAATTTAAATCATCTACTCTCTATCAGCTCAAAGTTAAAATCTTTTTGAATCCATCTCGTCTGACTGTGATTTGTTTATGCATGCCTTTTTTCCTATCACAATGCTTAGCTGGACATAAGATGTGGTCAGATGCAGAATTGTAAGCTGCAAGGTAAAAAACATGTATACACTGGAATTCTCTAGCCCATGCTCTTCATGGCTGGGAAAAATTGGGGATCTTAAAATAACAATACTTTTGAGGTATGCTTATGGTTAGTTTCAGTTTTGATTGAATCTGTTCAAGTAATATTTGATTACATATTTCATGGTGCTAATTTTGAACTTGTCATGGCATTACATCTGCTTTTTTGCATACAGATGACCATTTTTTTCCTTTTTACTCCTCAATGCACTCAGAAAAACATCTAAGGCCAATATAATTGGCGTGGTTAAACATTCAATCCCTGAGGAAGATCTAAATCCTACCACCACCAGCATTGACAAAATAGAAAAGGTTGCGCAGCCAGATAATTTATTTGGTTTTCTGTTTGAACAGTCACAAAACTAAAAACAAAGCACAGCTAAGCTGTTGGAGAAATTTTTTGACACAAGTTCTCAAAAATATGCCCATACTCTACGCATAAACCATTGAAGTGAATTTTTGTAAAAATAATCACTGTCATGCCTTTAACTCTTTTGCTCCCGCGTGAATAGTGAAAAAAATGTCCGTAAGGTGGCAGTGCGAAAAACTGTCATAATCAATCATAATTATGTACCTCAAGTTGGTTTGTAAATCATTACTCAGCTGTCTACTTCTACATTAAGTGTGATATATCGTTGAAATCTACATTTCTTAAGGATTTCAAATAGAAAAAAAAAACATTTTTTTTGAATATGCAAATTTTATGCAAATTAACCCCCCCAACTAGGGGGTAGTTGTCTTCAAAATTAAAGAGGTACCCTCACCTCAAAGATCACTACAGATTTAATTTTCTACCAATTTTTTTAGAAATGGTCGCAAAATGATGCTAAGGAAATAAGCTTTCAAGGTACATCACTCAAAACTTACCTAAAAGCCTAGGTTTTCTACAATTTGCAATTTTCTGAGGCACATGACCTTTTTTTTGACCGGTACCGACCGGTACCAAATTTTGGTAGTTAAATTCAGTACCTAAAATATGATCAGTTATTATCTGCTAGAGATTAGTCTAAACCATGTAACATTATGTATTTTTGAACAGAGAATTTCTTCAAGATTCAGAAAATATTAAGTTTAAATAGAATATGCTGTCACTGACAATGAAACAGCCGCTTGTTTACACCCTTCCCATGTGTTGAGAAACAAGGGGGATACAGCAAACTTTGATTTAGAGAAGCCAAATTTCTGCTAGCTGTTAAACTTGTATTTCGCTTCTTGTCTCCTTGGAAACTTGATACAAAATGACGACTTTAGTGGTGAAACATTTGCAATATATTTTATCTTTTTATAGGGTGTAGTTTTTCTAAAAATTATAATTTAGTGAAGGTAAGTCAAAAAATTTTGGGAGTTTTGAACTGACATGATGTACAGTACTCATTTTTGATCAGTAAATATCATATACCACTTAGTCTAAACTATTTAAAGTTATATATTGCTGGAAAGCAAATTTCCTAAGCTTTCAAATGAGACCAGTATTTAGCAACATATCATATTTTTTACGCACTAAATTTACTTTTATCTACTTACCATTCAAATTTGTTTGGGGGGTTTTGAGACCCCTAAAAAATTTGGAAATTCAAAAACGTAAAATTTATTATTATCGCTTGAAATTTTGTCAAATGATGCCCCAAAAAAGTAGTTTTCAGACTGTGTTAATGATAAAGGGTTAGGTTTTGTGGTAAAGATGTAATATCAATTTGATTTTAGTGTAGTTGGCACGTGCTGAGGATTTGGCTGATTTTGTCGTCTGCAACTGGGTTCTTGGTCATTTTAACCCTTTTTGGGTATAAAAATCCAAGAATTAGGGTACAAATCATACATCTTCTGATGCGTGAGGAAATAAGCATGATCTTTTAAAATTTTTATGAAAATCGGATGAAAAATAAGTCACAAATTGATTTTTTATTAAACTAATTTTGTAAGTCAATTTAAAAAAATTTGAGGTAAACACTGAAAACACGAGATCATCAATCGATGATTGCTGGAGCGAAAGAGTTAAATGCAGCTATTGAAAGGGTATTTTCAATTGGAAAAGATACATTCTGAAGTCTCTAAAAGCAAGGTTAACTAATACCCATTTTGAAATGCCTTTATTTTTTAAAGCAAACAAGTGAGATTTTTTTATTTGAAACTTAATGTAATTTTTTATTTAGAACTTCAAATTAGCTTTCCAAAAAAGTATTTTTTTATTTAGAACTTCAAATTCATGAGCAGTCTGTAATTCTTCATTTACAACTTCAAATTTATTTTTTAATAAACTGTATTTTTTTTATATTTGGAGTTTCAAATTGATGGGCTATCAGTAATTTTTGATTTAGAACATCAAATTATCTTTCCAGTAAATTAAGGTGCTAAGCCTTGTGTAATGGCGATTGCAGCTAGGGCCATCACATGGATGTTGATCAAAGTCTCACAGCTTCAACACTGATCTCAAATACTTTGGTTGGGTCGGAAGATGTATTGAAGAGACCATTTTCTACAAATAAACAAACAATAAGCAACTAATTATGAATTAATAAAAACCGCAAACTTACTGGCAATTGTGACACTTTATTTGGTTTAAAGTCAACTGAATTAGCACAAAGTTTGATATACAAATTATAAGATTCTCTGCAACAAAAATACAAGACTTTATTACATGAATCTGACAACACTATAGCCTGTATTTTATATTGGTTTATAAATAAAACTGTTCAACTGTTGGTCAGCAAGGTTAGTGAAATAAAATACACAAAATTTCACACAAATTACACCTAAAATTGAACACGAAATACCAGCAACGTAAATTGAGTAAACAATAATGGTCTGACACAAAAAACTGAGTGCAATACTCAATTGAATTGATTTGTTTAAAACTAAAAACTAAGCTTGCAAGTGCCATCATACGGCAGCAACAGTGAGTTTGCCTTTTCAATAGAGAATTGGTGCTAGTGCTAAAGTGTACTGAGTGGCATTTTAATGAAGAATGAAATGCAACATTTGACCATACTGAGTAGATTTGTAGACAACTTGGTGCCAGACATGAGCAGATTACTGGTTGAGGTGGCCTAATACAAAACTTTACATGTTATTTTTCACTTTGAAATACAATGCTAGCATTGCATGACAAAAAAATATAGAGGGCAGTTGCTGCACTTTGGTGATAATACAAAGTAGAGCTACCACTATATGCAGGGTTACTATCAGCCTAGAACAAAATATAGGCATGCAGTGGTAAAACAATGTGTTTGCTGTATATTCCCTCTAAATTTAAGGTGAGGACTTTTTCCTTTGGTGGCCATTGTTTTGAAATGCAAATTTGATGTGATTTTACCTTTAATGCAGGGCAAACACCTTTTTTCAGCGATCCAGATTTTGACTAATAAACCTCCTAAACAATTTTTGAGACAAAATAAGCACTCAACTTCAAAATATGCATGTTTCTTAGAAATAAGAGCATTTTTATTTTTTAAAACAGTGTTCATGAGAATATCCACAAATATTGAAAATAAGCATGAAATGATAACTCTTAACTAACAGAACAATTGGATCAGACACTGTACAGAGAAAAAAACAATGCATGATAATGATATCAAAACAACAGCAATTTTTATTGTCTTATTAATTTCTTGTACATAGAAGGTAACGTTGTACTGTTGTTTTTGTTCATGACTTAACAAGTTTTTGTTGACAAGCCTGCTTTTTGTAAAAAAGGGGTTTCTACCAAGTCTCTTTCTGTTTTTAAAATTGATTTTCATTCCTATATATTCTGTGATCCAAAGCAACAAAGTATCCACCAAGAACAGATTTCTTTGGTCTTTAAAACTGAACGATCTTTTATATTTGTCTGATTGTAGTTTCAAATCCCATTTTGTGGTCAATGTCAGAAAACAGAACTATGACATGGAATTTGGTATACTGTGTGTAATATTTTTTTTTAAATATCAGTGTCTTTGGGGAAGGAAGAAATTTTGTGTAGTTGTATGAAGTTTTATGGCAACTTTTACTTCAATTTCATTAAGAAGGCATTAAATGTAATCAGAAGTTTCTGGAACACAAATAAACCAGATGAAACATGGGACAAGTTACTTAGCAGAGTTACAAAAACAGTTGCTGGAAATCTGTTTAGCAATAAAATGTTTTGAACCTGTTCGTGAGATTTGTTTATGACAAGGTGTTGAATTGTTTGTAAAGTTTTTGTGATGGCAAATGTTTGGTGTTTCAGGTGATGCAATATGAGGTGAAAGTAACAGTCTATGTGGGTAGGCTTCCTAAAAGCTGTGTTTGTGAGCAAAAAGTTGAGTCCTGTTACGAGTATTTTAAATCCAAGAAAGCCAATGAGTTGTCTTGTTCCAGTTTGAGATGGAAGGTAGTGGTTGGTAAAATGCTGTTTGGGGTTGGTGAAGCTTATTCAGGTTTTTATTTGATGGAAGAAGTTCTCAAGCGTTTAGGCTAGCAAGGAAACATAGTTTATATTTTTAAAACCAAAAATCGCAGGATGTCACCTCAGTCTTTGAGCAAGAAACATTTTTGTTTGCTATTAACTTACAACAAAAAAATTAGCAGGCTGTCTGCAGTAGGTCAAAGCAATGACATTCTTTGACTAGTTAAGCTATAGTTTGCAAAGTACGAGCTAAAGTTTGCCAAGCCATCTTGCAATCAGTAATTTTTTGGACAAAAAGGAAACAAGGGTGATAAACCTCAGCTCTACACAAATTACAAATAATAAACAATGTGGTTTGGAAAAAGGATTAAGTTTCACTTTGATTTCTGAATATGTACAATTTTGTTTATTACTGCTGGAGTAGAAAAAAAATTAAGGTTTTTGAAATTTGAAAGATGTAGATTTGAGTTGCTCCAAGATTGCCCAAATTCACTACAATTCAAAACTTCCTCTATCAAATACTTAAAATCTAAGAATTACTCTTTTATTGCACTATAAAGTTGCTTTGCATTCATCACCTAATGATTGGTTTTGCTGATCCTGATACGGTTTTATATGCTTGCTCTTGCTTATTGATGGAATCTTTTTGTAGTAAGCTCAATAATATGCCTTTACTATCGCTCTTCAAATAAAAGAACATTGAAATTATCTTCACCAGAATTTAGTGCAGTTTATATTGTTGATGGCAAATTTATGTAAAATGAAATAATGACCAGTTTAGATCAAAACACTGCAATCATACTTAATAAAGTTGTTCACTGGGCATTAAATAAAATTGAATTCTAGTATTTGTTCTACTGGTGTACAGTAATAACCACTCAAATTGGTGGTGTCTTTGTTTAGGCTAATATCAGAGCAAATTGTGGCACCTTATATACAACAGCAACATATAACTAAAATTTTCAAAATGAGTGTATGCAAAAGATTTATCAGTTAGGATTGTCAAATAATCGTATAAGATGTAGTAATTAACAACTTAACACTGGGTAAATGCTGACTGTGCTGGATTCATCATAGTATGGCATTACCTTGGAAAAACTTACAAATCCAAAATTACTAGGTGGTGCAATTAATCTAGAAATAATAGCACAGACTTAAATTGAAACAAGCAATAACATGATATGGAATACAAAACACAGCAGGTATTAGTGAACACCACAATAACTATGGCATTGGGGCAGCTGCAAGTTTTATTGTCATATCGACTTCTAGCACACAGACAGTTAAAGGTGAAGATAGTACACACAAGGTAAGGAGTAAAAATTTTATCATCTTTTCTGTTGATAATGTGCAAGTTTTTGTAACAATAATAATGTTGACATTAGTTAAGCCATTATACCATTTCAACATAATTTATTGTTTTTGGTAGTTGATTTCAATATTCTCCCCATAGACAAACTCTTATTTATTTTTTAAGCAATTTTATTGGTTGTTTTTTTTGATAAATTATTTTTGATGTTATGTGTACAAACGTTTTCTGGTTAATTTTATTTTCTAACAATTTTATTGGGTAAACTCTGGAAATGTTCGGGAATCATTTTTTTATTACATCACACACAGAGGATATATATATATACTGGTTGGTTATTGCCAAAAGGGGAAGAGAAGGGTAGGAGAAGAGACAAGTGAGAAGAGTGAAGAGCTAGAAGGTAAAAGCCAGGGCGCATGTAAGGGAGGGAGACTATTTGCTGCTGGGGCTAAGAGTAAGTAGTGCTGGTGATTATCAGTGTGCAACAAACATATGGATCAATTGAGCTAGCGTTGTTAAAGAGTGGCTGGTAGTTAAGCTTCTCGAGTGTAAGCCCTTAGTTTGAAGGATAGAGCATAGAAGGTGGTCATTGAACTCTATTGAGTGAATTTTCCAGTTGGGAAATATTCATCCATCTGTCATTAACCTGTTCAGTGCATAAGACTTAAATGTTTGTCAAATTATGTCTCGCTCTCAGTGCATAAGACAAATATACACCCCTGAATTGTTACAATTTTTGACTGCAAATTTTATTTTGCTCTTGCATTGCGTTTTTGCTCTCACCATTTGAAGCTGCTTATCAGAGACTTTTCCGTGAGACTTTGCTATCATGGAAATGATTGAGACAGAAAAAATGCAAAACATGCGATTAAATATGCACTGTAACTCAAAGAGTGAAAATTGAAATTTGCATTTAACAAGTTAAGGTACCGGATGGGTGATTCACTGTATTTAGTAACAGCCAGCATTCTCCAAAAAGGCCATTTGAATAATCTTTCTGATTGTAGTTTGATTCCAATCTATTCTGTAATCCTTCATAATGAAATGTTCACAAAGAGCAGATTTCCCAAGTTTGTGGAATTTATTGGCTCTCTTGTGTTTGTCTGATTGTGACTTCAAAACCAGTGTTTGTAAGCTTGCATTCATGACATAGAAATTGGTGGCTTTGCCCAATATTTCCCTTTCATTGAGCGAGGTCTTTTAGGAAAGTAAGAAATTTATCAATAGTTAAATTGGGTTTCATGGCTGCCTTTTTTCCTATTTTATTAGGAATATGTTTAATTGCCAGAAGTTCCATGAGCACAAGGCAAGCACAGAAATGATGTAAATGGAGCAATTTGTGAAGAAACAGACTTCTTGGCAAAATTACAAGAACAATTCCATGTAAACTCATTGAGCAATAAAGTGTTTTGAATTTATTTGTGTAAATTAGGTTTATGAGATTTGTTTGTGATATGCATGTCACTTCTGTACAGTTTTTGTGGTTGAGGATGATGTGATGTGAAATGAATGTAGCTCTCTGTGTGGGAGGACTTTTTGTGGTTGAGAGCGAATTGTGACATCTTGTTGCTTTACATCCAAGAATGCCAATAAGTTATCATGTTCGTGTTCAAGAGCGAATGTAATTGATTTGTTCTGGCCAACAAACATCAGCCAAAATAAAGGCACCACCAAAGGAGTTTGTATGATAATTACTACATATCAGTAGAACAAATGCTACATAATCATTTTTGCTGTAAAAGTGGTTTATGTAAATTGCAATGTTTTCTAAATGATCAGCTTAGCCATATTCTAATTATAGACATTTACACCATATGATCAGGTAATATCAGTTTTCTTTATTTTTTGTTTGATTGCTTCTTTTTATCTTTTGGGATGTTTTTTTTTCTTGCAAAAGGAATCACTTCATTGTCTTCCCACCTGCCTGTGACATTGTTACAGGATGCCTGAATTGCAACATTTGAAGTATCTCTACTTGATTAAATGAATTCATTTGTGCTCTTTCAATGAGGAATTTTCTATGCAGCAAACTCTGACGGTTCCAGTAGCAACAATTAATCATTTGCTGTTGCAAAAGTGAAGATAGCCACCACTACATAATTACTACTTTCAGATTCCTGTTAAGTGGGTAAAGTTCCTTTTGCACGAGCAGCAATAGTAGCACCTAACCTTAATTCAATATCTTCATACTCATTCAATTGTGAGTCTTTTTCTGCTTAACACCTTAAGTGCCGCGCGCATCTTGCAACGTCTGCTCGCTGGTGCCGGGCACTTTTCGCTCGTCTGCTCGCTGGTGCCGGGCGCTTTTTGCGTTTACGCGTAATCATTTTTCACAATTGACGTAGATCTACGTCAAAAAGCACTCAATGCAAAATATCCAATGACGTAGATCTACGTCGTAAAGCACTTAAAGTGTTAAGTACAGAACTGTGCGCAGTATCTAATTGGATTGGCCATTACCCACCTTTGGAAACTAAACTTTATCACATTGCCATGAATATACTGTTTTGCACAATGCTTTTTAGAGTGTGGCTTACAATTACAGACTTTAAAAAAGCAGTTTGGTTGCTCATCATATTGCAGAAAATCTTGGGAGTGAGCTCTAGGTCAGTGTTGCTTAATCTCTCCAACCCCAGGGGCCCCTATTTCTAAAAATACTGTCTTAGGAACCCCTTCCTGGCACAACCTAAAAAAGTTGCTTAATAGAAGAGCAAACACTATCATCAGAAGGCAGATAAATTGTTTACTTAAGGAACTCCTTTTAATCAAAAGAAATCTTGATTTGTGAAAGCACACTACAAGTGGTAAGTGAAATATCACAACAAGTGACTTGGAAAACTAATCAATACAAAGTCTAATACTGCTGAGAGCAAAGCTCATGTCATTTGCAACTGTAGAATAATAATGGTACCTATCTTTGAAATTAACTAGAGCACACATGGCAGTTTCAAAGGGAGATGTTGTTGGAAGTGGAAACAATTTTTCAGGAGATCTCTTTGCCAATTGAGGATATTTTTGCAACACACTGCACCAGAATTTCATTAGTGAAAAGGAGCTGATCTAAGCTCAACCTTCCAAGAGCAACATCTAGAATTCCAGCTTAAGAACTCTGCAATTCTAGATGTTGCTCTTGAAGGTTAAGCTGCTTGTTGCTGTTTATCTGAGCAATGAAAGACTTTTGAATTCGTACTGAAGAATGTCCAGATATTGAAAAGTAATTTTCTTCTTGAGGTTGTTCACAAGGTCATCAATTGAACCAGTCAGCAATTTGTTGGTTTTCCCAATTACCAATTTCATTTCCAAGAGTAAAATTCTACTTTCTTACTTTTTTCGATAGGGATAGCTTCTTTTTGAAAGTAAAAACCTTCTCTGCAGCCTCCATCTAAGATTTGTTCTTCGCTTGCAGAGAAGAATTGAATTCATTAAAAAGAATGAAGATGTCTGCCAAATAAAAGTCCTTTAGTTGATACCCATTGTCATCAAACAATGTAGCTAGTTCCACTCATCCGTGCTTATGAAGAAACGCAACAACTTTAGTGACATGTTCTGCAACATTGGATGGCACTGATGCTTCTTTCTAAGGTCATTGCAAAATACTTTAAATAACGAGAAATTCACAGTCCAGCATGTATATAATTCACAGCCTTGAGTACAGAATCAAGAACACTTTTCAATTCAAGTGGTAGTGGCTTACAAACCAACGTCTATTTATGAGTAGTGCAGTGATTTTGATATTACCTTCACAGCATCTTGTTTCATTATCTTAACAAAACCAGATCAATACTCTATCGCAGCAAGAGCATCATCTGTGCTACCCAATTTCACTGCATTCCACAATATTAAATTTTCACAAAAAAATGCATTTACTAGATTGAAGACGTCTTTAGCTGTATTTCTTTCCTTTCTCTCTTGACAGAAAAAAACTTCTCGATTATATTCTCTTTAACAAATCTCACAATTGCCACTAATAGGCTCAATGATTAGATATTCATTGTTTGCTATGTCTGCAATGCCTGTTATTTCCAATGTCATTCAACAAGGAAACTGAGTTTATATTTTGGCCTTGATTCATCCAAGTAATATCTGTACTATTTTTAACATGCTTGGCTTCAAAGCTACAAACTGGATGGATTTTAATTCATGTTTGAGTTTGCTAAAAATAAACTTAAATCTGAGTTCTTCGTTTTCAAATTTAAATTCGGCAAAAAACACTATGTTGTTTCAGTGTAAGTTCACAGCCCTGGTTATCACCAAGACCTCTAAACTCAAGGCCAAGACCTTTAAAAAATGGTCTTCAGACCAAGTTCAGTCTTAAGATCAACATCATTGCAAAATATTATTTACTATTCTCAACAAAAATTCCTCAACTAACTATTAAGTTCAGGAATTTTTGTTGCTTGAGTTTGGCAAAAAAGAAAATTGAGCTTTTTGAGTTAAAGTTTGCACTCCTGCTTCACTGTATGGGTATCTCACCGGTAGTGAAAAAAACTTCATTGGGAGTGCAAAGTTTGGCAGAAGCCTATTACAGGCAGGTTTTCTTTCATGTCATAACAAGCTCTTTTCATTTTAAAGAATTCAACTGAGTTTGTGTTCTCTTTATGGTTCAGTTTCTTATGCCTTTCTACGTTGAAGGTTTCATAAAATTATTACCCAAAATGTTATGGGGCAATGTGCACTAAGCATTGTTAAGTTTATCACGACCAATAATTTTCATAAAACCATACTGAACATAAGAACCATCCTAGAAATGTTTTTGACATTTACATTTTGCAGCCATTATTTAACAAAAGTGATTATTACCTGAAGAAAAGATAATAAAAACTACTTAATAAGTCTGATTATACTGTAGAAGTAGCTAAATGATTCGAATTAATCACATGTAAAAAATAGGTATGATATAGTAACTTTAAAAAAAACAAGTATAGTGATTGTCTTTAATTCATTTCTTAATTATTGAGGTTGTAAAATTTTTACCAGATCTGTTGCAACTAGCTATCTAGTACAAGGAAGCTGCCAGAAAAAATCAGACACTCTGATGTCATTGTCCCCCCAGTATCTAAAGTTCTGTTTCTTCCTTTTGTGCATTAGGCTTGTAGGTAGCAGGTAGAAGAAAATGTACTACCACTACGACTTAAATACTTTAATCCTCAAATGCTTTATTAAACTGTATTTCTCATTGTTAGATGATTGGTTTAATATTTAACTCTTTAATGCAGAAACAACTAGTAGCACAATCATTTTCTTCCTGCACCAATCAACAGCCGCCTCAACGTGGTGGTGCGGTCCCCAACCCCATTTGGGTTGGGTCAAAAATGGCTGTTGGACTTTTCGAGGGTCCAAGTTACCCCAAGCTCTCCCCTTCATTTTTTCTCTATGCTGCCCCCTGAACGACTGCAAAAGGGCAGCACACAGCTTCCGTAAAATCGGTCACCTGTTTTCTCTTTTCTCCTGCCCTTCTTCATCTCATTCTTCTCTTGATGAGCGGTAACATTCATCACAACCCTGGCCCCATCTTTACCTGCTCTGTGTGCACTGGAAATGTGACCTGGTGGGGCAAGTCAGTGCAATGCTGCACCTGCTCCAAAAGGTTCCATCTAAGGTGCTCACAACTCTTCCTCTCCACATTCAGAACTCTTGACAGGTCTCACTCTTGGAGCTGTGTACCCACTTGTAACACTGTGACTCTCTCCTCGGACTCCTCCGACACATATACCTCCGCTGTACAATCTAGCCCTTCGTCTGCTAATGCTACACTCCTGCCACACCCTTGTCTTCAAACTTCTTATCCCCCATCGGCCCATTATATATCTTCTCCCTCTGCCCCCTCACCACTGTGCCTTGCTCCTGGCTGTCCTTCTATGCCTCCTGCCTCTTCTCCCCCCCTAACTCTCTCAGGGTTCTCCAATAGAATGCTGGAGGGCTTTGAGTTAGAAGTACTGAACTACTTCACTTTGTTTTGTCCCATTCTGTCCACCTTATCTGTATCCAGAAATCCAATCTTAACTCATTTTTCTTTTTCCGGATTCCTGGATTCTCTGCTCTGTGTTCTGATCACACCCACTCCCAGTCTGGCATTCTCTCTCCTGATGCCATGCACGCTAGCAGCAGTGTCATCATTTTTGTCAGGCAGGGCCTATCTTTCTCTGAACTCTCTACCTCCTCTCTTTCTTTGCTCAATCCCCACTTTGATTATGTAAGGGTCAACATCTCTCTCAACAACTCCTCCTCGCTCTCATTAATGTGTATGCCCCCTCTTACTCTCATCTCTACGACAGAGGGCAGAACCGACTTCTTTTCTCCCTCCCATTTTTCCCTCCAGAAATCTCTTCATTCTGGGGGACTTCAATTGCCATCACTCCTTCTGGGACTCCAGAAGTACTTCTGACCCCCATGTAGAGGAAGTATTCGACTGGGTCATCTCCTCTAACTTCCTCCCCCTCAATGACCCTGACTCACCCACCCTTCTACATCGCTCTTCTCCTGACATCTCCTTTGCTCCCTCTTCTCTTGCCCTTTGTTGCTCCTGGGAGGTGCTTCAGGACCTGGGTTCTTACCACCTACCAATTCTTCTATCTGTCTCTCTCTCTCCGGTCTTTCACCCCCAACAAGCATCCTCCTTCATCTTCCAGAAAGCTTGCTGGGATGATTTTGTCTCCTACTTTGACTCCCACTTTCCTTCTGCAGAGGAATACTCGTCTCTTTCCTCTGCTGCTGCTCTCTTTACTTTTCAGGCACTTAATGCGGCCAAATCTTCCATTCCTTTCGGTCACATCAAACGCCCTCCTAAAGCCTGGTGGTCTGCTGAGGTAGAAGGTGCGGTTAGTGAAAGACGCAAGGCTTTTGCTGCCACTCACAGAAGTGATGAAGATCGCCAGGCTTACATCTCCGCTTCTCGACGCGCCTCATCAGTCATCGCCAAGGCTGAGGCATGGCAGACGACTTGCTCTTCTCTCTCACCCAAATCAAACCCAAAAACTGTATACTCTCTCCTTCGCTCTATTGCTGACTCTCCTTCCTGGTCTTCCTCCTCTCCAAAGTTCTCCAACTGTTCTTCTCCCAGGGAATTGGCTTTGGTCTATGCCGATTACCTGAGATCCCACTTTTCTGTTTCTCTACCAAAGACTCTGCATAGCAAAGCCAGAGGCTACCTCACTAAGCTCCATTGTGCCACGTGCTTGGAGGAGTCTCATTTGTCCTTTTGCTCTCCTTTCTCCCCCACTGAACTTTTTGTGGCTGCCTCCAACCTCTCCCCCTGCACTGCCACTGGCCCAAACAAAGTTGCCTATCCTATGCTAAAGCACCTTCCTCGCTCTGGCATGGACTTTCTTCTTTACATCTTCAATCTCTCCTGGTCTGCACATTCCTTTCCTTCCATCTGGAAGACATCTTCCATTTTTCCCATCCACAAGATGGGAAAACCTCTCAATTCTTCTGCTTCCTTCTGGCCTATCTCTCTCACCTCCTGCATTACAAAGCTTTTTGAACGCATCATTCTATCGCATCTACTCTTCTTTCTGGAATCTGATTCCATTCTCTCTCCCTGCCAGGCCAGTTTCCACCCTGGACGGTCTGCACTTGATCAAATTCTGTTCCTTTCTCAGTCCATTTTGGATGGGTTTAACAAACTCAGGCTGGGCTTTCAGACAATCCTGTTTATTATTGATTTCTCAAAAGCTTTTGACCCTGTCTGGCATCCCACTCTTTTCCACAAACTGATTTCGGCTGGCCTCCCTCCTTGCTTTGCTCATTGGACTCAATCTTTCCTTTCTAATAAGCATGCTTGCATGGTTTATCAAAATCACAAAAGTCATTCCTTTTGAGTTCGTCGAGGTGTTCTGCAAGGATCCGTTCTTGGCCTTGTTCTTTTCTCTCTCTTCATTAATGATCTTCCTGCTTCTCAACCTTCTTCGGTCAGCTGTTCTGTTTATGCTTATGATCTGGCCATTTGGTCCTTCTCCCCCTCGGTCCCCACTGCAGTGGGGGCCACACAAGGAGCTCTGTTTTGATCGGAGTGCTGGTCTGAGTACTGGTGTCTTCCTCTCAATCCGAGTAAATGTGAGGCCTCCTTCTCAGTGGATTCCCACCAAGCTAACATCCAACCCAACCTCCCTACTCGGCTCCGGCCTCCATTTCAATCCCACTCCAACTTTTCTTGGGGTCACCTTCAACTGCACTCTTTCCTTTTCTAAACATGTATCTTTACTGAAAGCCAGGTTCTTCCCATGTCTCAAGGCCTTATGCTGTATCTCTGCTTCCTCATGGAGTGCTTCTCTCTTCTGTATAAAGCTTTTCTTTGGTCCCTTTTCACTTATGCTTTACCTGGATGGTTTCCTTTCCTAAGCGTTACCAATATCACCAAATTGGAACACTTCCACCGGGCAGCTAGTTGCACCATCACCGGCTGCCTCTTGTCCTCTCCTACCCCTCTTCTTCTTTTCAAGGCTTCTCTACTTCCCCTACGAGTCACTCTGACTCATTTCACTCTTTTGTTTTATGAGCGGGCTCTTTGTCTCCCAGTCTTCTTTCCTATTTCAGGTTTGGCCAGACTAAGAGTGAAACCGAGACTCTACAGATCGTCCTGGAGAGCATTTGCATCCACTCACCCACTCATGCTTCCCTCTACTTCTTCTAGGGAGGCTCTTCTTGCTTGCCCTCCCTTTCCTCCTTGGAATCTGCCTTTGTTCACCGTGGAGTCCACCCTTACCTCTCCATGCTCTTACTCTCATCCCCCACTCTCTTGCCAAGTTGCGACTCTTGCCCACCTTGAGTTTTTCCCCCTCATGATCTGGTACTCTGGACAGACAGCTCTGTTCCTTTTCCTCTTGGCAAGGGCGGCTCTGGCGTACTTGCCAACTAGTCTCTCTATGGCACTGAGGCCACTCTTTTCTTTTCGGCACGCTCAGTATGCTCAAGTTTTTCTGCTGAAGCCTGCACCATTTTGCACACTTTTAGCTGGTCTTGGCAGCATGAAGAAGTCTGCCATTTTTCTTCTCCCATCTGACTCTCGTTCTGTCCTCTCCTCCATCTTTCCTCATATCTCAAACTTTTTTCACTTTTTAAAGATTTTTCACTGGGGATCCCGTTAAGAGCAAGTGCTCTAGATTGACAGATAATGCTTTGTATCATCTTATGTGGATGCTATCAACTGGGGCACCTGGAGGAAGTGTTTTTTCCCATGTCAGCTCAAAATCTGTAGCTAAAATGATGCTTTGTTTGGATAGTTGTTTGTTTGTCACTAGACTACAATTGAACTACTTTTTTAATCCTTATATTGTAAATCTGGCTTTAGTTGGTATTTTACGTTTTCTATGTGATCGATTAAAATGTTTGTCGCAAAATGCTTAATGATGTGCAATTGAAAGCAGGCAATACAGCATGGATGCAAAAGTCATTTTTGTGCTTAAATAGTTATTTTCTTTGTAGATTTGGAAGTGACAAAATGTCCGTGAAGTTGCATAAATGGGCTTTTACTGATCATGAAGATGTGATTCAAAATCGAAGTTTGCTAAATGAAAATAAAAGTGTTGTTGCAAGGTGCTTTTGCTGGTAGTACTGGCATGTATGACATTAATGTGTTCTTTATTTGATCTTTGTTGTGCTCAGAAATGTTCAAAACTTGAATCCAAGCGGACTTCTTTTTTTTGTTTGTTTGAAAATGTTGTGATTGTGAGGTGCAATAGCAAACTGTCAATGAAAGTGGTTCTTTTGAAGTTCTTTATTTTAGAAAAAAACTTTATAATTTGTAGAAAATTTAAAGCTTTTAATTATATTTTTTATGGCTTTGTCAAGACAAATATTAGTTACGTTTATTTCATGAGCATAACTATTTTATTGCAAACATCAATGTTATCTATAAAGATCACTTAATGTTTAAATTTGTGTTTAAGTGTGTCTAAATTCATCCCCCCAAAATAGGATGAATTCAGATAAAGTATATCAATATTTTATACAGTAATGATACATGTTTTAAATAACTTTTATTACTGCATTGAATTCAGGCAGCTTAAAGTATGTAGTTACCAATTTTGCTGAGTGTTACAAATATGAACTGAGGGTCGGAACCACATCATTTTTTAAAAAATCTTTGAAACAAAATTTTAATTCCTGATTTCTGTAATAGTTATTGCTATATTAAATTTTTTTGAGCAGTAATACTCTTAAAAATGTGCTGTAATTTTTTTATAAAAGAAATTATTTATTGATAACTAGTGGCATTATTTCTTGCAACAACAAATTGTAATAATTTTGCCAAATTGAGTCTTGAACTTTGTTCACTCATTGAAAAACGTTGACAAATACATAATTAAACAATTAATATTTCAATAAGTAGAATTTCTTTGAAATGCTTGTGATGAGGTTGCTCTGTCAACAATTCATCCTCACACATGTGAGGTGTCATATTAATCTGAATTTGAAATGCATCAGTATTGTACAAACTTCTGCTGTAGAAACTTAAAAAGAGCAGACTATTTGGCTTTGATTGAAGCATGCCATTTTACTTGTCATGATCTAAATCCAAATGGGAATTATCATCTAATAGTATCAAATTTTTTTAATGACATTTCATCTCTCTTCATCTTTTGCATTCGTTTTTGTTTCTTCTTAGTGGGGTGTTTTTTGTAACAAAAGTTGAAAAGATGAAAAGTGGTACAAAATTTCAATAAAGCTTTAGTTATCGACCATTTTATTGTACTCTTTTACAAAGAATAAGTGAAAATTCTAACGTTTTTGTCTAGCTCTCTTCAGGAGTTATCGCTAGAATGAATCCTGGTGTTGATGGCAAGGTATTTTTAGCGAATGAAGCAGGTGAAAATGTCACAATGTTCTGATTGGTAGACAACCAGACGTTTCATCGAGTCTGAATCAATGACGTAATTTAAATTACTAATTACGTCTTCACTAAATTATGTCATTGATTCAGACTCAACGAAACGTCTGGTTGTCTACCAATCAGAACGTTGTGACATTTTCACCAGCTTCATTCACTATAAATACCTCGCCATCAACACCAGGCTTCATTCTAGCAACAACTCCTGTAGAAAGCTAGACAGAAACGTTAGAGTTTTCACTTATTTTTTGTAAAAGAGTACAATGAAATGGTCAATAACTAAGCTTAACCAAAAGTTGGTTTTGGCTCTGGTCGGGCTTTGTGGTACTTTGTGATTCAGGTCAGGCTTATGGGCCTATTTTAGTCCAAAGTCTATTTTAGTGAAAGAAAATGTGGCATTCAAGCTAGAGCATTAATTAGACTAGGATTGCATTTTGGCCAGGGATTTGGTTCATACTTATGTCAGCTCTAGCAGCTTCCACTCAGTAATAATTTATCTTTATACGTTCATCTGGACATCGTTACAGATTTTTTGACAATATTTTTGCAACACCAAGTTGTAATAATTTTGCAAAATTTCTTGACAGCTTTTCTTAGCTCATTTCACCGATTTTGATACAGTTTTGACAGCTTTTGTGGTCACTTGGGTCTATTTCTCCTTTTTCAAGCACTTTTTTATGTTTTGGCATGTCTGAATTCATTCTCTAATAATATAAAAGCTTTTATTGCTATTGGAAATTCATGTTCATGAAACAGTGATAGTGTTTTAGCAGAAACCAATTTAGCTACATACAAAAAACTTCAATTTTATGTATGATGAACTACATGTAGTACATATAAAGCCATGCACCTCGCTGATAATCTTCACATGTAGGGTATTGTGGTTGTTAAAAATATCTTGCAAATTAAATAGGTCACAAAATCTTTATTCACAGCAGGATAAAAGTATATTTCCATGTATTTTTTAGGAATATAGCTACAAGCAAGCGTAAACAACATCTGTAAAATGAGAATTTATTGGGAAAAAGTTTATTAGAGATTAGGTAATTTTAATTTTACACAGTTCTTGTTTGAATTCACCTCATTTTATGTTACTCTAAAAGGCTTTTTACAGACAACCTATTGAGTTCATTCAAGTGTTTTTTTCACTACACACTAGAATTTTTTTATGTAATAGAGAAAGAGAGTATTGCAATGTTTTTCGATCAGGTTTTGTCTTTGTCAATGAAAGTGTCTGGATTCATCTCATGCTCCTCAAAAGTTTATACACAGCGTTGTGCCGTTTTATTTTGTCCACACCACCTTCATGTTTCATCCCAACCTGTTCTTCCACCTGTCTTCACACTACCGTTGTTGGTCATCCATGCTTTTTTTCCTAATTGCTTCAAAATCTAATGCTCTTCTTACCACTATTTCTTCTCAGAACATGTCCATTTAATGTTAAAGTTTTTTTTTACTAAAGAAGGAAAGGATAAAACTGATAACAAATGATATGTGACGAAGAAAACTAGTGGGAGTTGATCTCTAATACACAGATGCATAGCCAACAGGAGGCAAAAACCAGTAGTCTGTGCTAGCTGAGACAAACACCAAGTATATTAAATTGTAGATGCAAATGGAATATGATTTGAGTTTTTTTGGTTATTCTTTTTTTAACGTCCACTTTGGAATCTTTAGAATTTTGTTTTTATTTTCTGGCTATCCCAAGTCTTTTTTTTCCTTTTTTTTAGTACTATCTTGTACTTTCTTATTTTATGGCCATGGTTCATTATCAGCGGTCCAGTTTTCTATACCATTTAAAAACCTTTTTGCTTTTTTCTTGGACTGCATGCAGTAGTCTTCTTTCAATTTCCGCTATCTGATTTTAGGGAGATTCCCAAAGTTATTTTTCTTTCACTTTTGGTTTCAACCAACAAATGACAATCTGATGCTGGGTTGCTACAGGCTCTCCCAACTTTACTTTACAGTATTTAGTCTCTTACATGTTTCTTCCTGCACAGGACACAGTCTGTCTTTGAGCTCTTTTGACCACTGTAGTATTTCTTTTTGTGCTTTTTTTCATATTGTAGTATTTAAAATAGCTACTTTCATTTTTGCAAAGTCCATGATCATTTCTTTTCGTGATTTCATACCTCTTCATCAGCTCCGTTTTCTTCATTGACATGTTTATTAAGGTTAGCTTCTATTGTCACTTATTTTTCTTCCAAAAGTTGTATCCCACCTGTGCACTAACAATGTTTAGCATTTCTTCTTAAACTTCAAGCTTTATTTTGATGAGTCTTTGTGACGCTCTCTTTACTTCCAGGATGTTCTTGACTAATTGTTCCTTCAGAGTGATGTCAACTCAATTTCTTTCATTTACTTCATGGTAAAAAGTTTTAAAACCACTTCCAATTTCCCATTAGTTTCTGGTACACACAATGGTGTCCATCTTCTTCCCATCTTTTCTGTTAGTCGCAGACCACACATTTATAATAACAAGTTTTTTCTTTCCAGAGTCCTCTTTCTCTTCTAACTCGTTTCTCTTTTCTTTTTTTAGTCGACAATATCACACTTTTCACTTATTTATCCAAGTAGGGTTACTTTAGCAAAATGACAAAAAATTTTATGCACCTTAGTGGCTGAGTTTTTATGCTGTATTGATGTAAAAATTGTGAATGGTACTTAATGCCTATGCACTTATTTACTTAGGTATCATTCAAAGTTTCTTCATCGCAAGCCACTCGATACATTTGGTGATTCATTGAGATATGTTAGCAAGCTGTTCAATGATCGTTTTGGCTTTAGTCAGAGAAAAGTACCTGCTCACATGCCTCACTTTATTAATAAAAAGATTATGGAAGAATTGCAAAGCAAATATCACGAGGAATATGATGCAACTTCATCACATCGTTTTAGACATCCCAAAGTATGATTTTGTTTAAATTTTTATCAATAAGTGTGTTATCTCTTCTGATTTTTGATAGAAATAAATTGCTCGTTTTATGATCCAGCTGATTTTCTTTCCAAATCCATGTGTACTTTAAATGGGGATTAAGTCAGAGATGCTTGGGGGGCTCAGCCCTTGTGCTTTCATTTCAATTTTTCTTTTGCTTTCAGTAAGTGCAGAGGGGTGTGATACAAATTCAAAGTGGCTGGTGAACATAGCCATTGTTTTTTTCTGTTACTGAAATAGCCTATTAGACAAATTTGGATTTATATTTGTAATGTCAATTATCTGGTTTTACCTATGTACTCTGCTTACGGCATAGCCATAGTCAGGGGAAAAAATTTAGATTCCAGTAGGCATGCTCCTCCGTTTTTTAGCTAAAGCAAAACAGCAAAAACTTTTCTTCTGTGGAAATTTTTTTTTTAATTTCTCCTCGAACTTTTGATTTTCCAAGAATGAAATTATTTATTGTACACTAGACAATGTTTGGTTTACTGTTGAAAACCTAGTTAGGCTAACCTGAGCAACGACTTAGCAACTAAGGATACAGTGATCTTTTTATTTGCTAGTCTCTATGGAGTTTTGTACAACCAGCTTCTTCATAGCTAATACTTAAGCCCATTTGAGTGGGCCTTATTTGTGAAGGTTCAAAATGTTATTTTTGAATCTCTGAACCATATTCAAAAACTGAAATATATTTCAAGCAACGTTTCAAAGCATTTCATTAGAGTTTAGAGGTGGCTTCTTCAGAACAAAAACTTAGTCAACCCCATATAAGTAGGCCCTATTTTTGAAGGTTCAAAATGTCATGCTAAACCTCTGAAACAGATTTAAAAACTGAAAAATATTTTAAACAGTTTTAAAGCATTTTGTTAAAGTTTATAGGTAGTCCATGCATGTTCTAGATCAGGGGTGGGCAAACTACTGCCTGCCAGAGCATTTTGTGTGGCCTGCCAACACTTGTAGAAACTTCCACATATCTAATTTAATATGACAGGGGTGGCTACACTTGCCATACTGAAGAGCTAGAAACGTTAGAGGCCATCATTTAAAGAGCTGCTATGCAATTCTTAGTTTGAATTAATGCATTTTCTATCCAAATAGAGGGCGATGATCTTTTTTTTCAGACACCATTATTTCCAAAGCCCTGTAATACGACATTACAAGAAGTTATTGCAAGATTTTGAGCACTGTCCCTTGGCCACTCTTGAAATGGTCAATGCAGCCCTCCGCCAACTCTTGAATGGTCAGTGCAGCCCTTCAACTTATAAGTTTGTCCACTCCTGTTCTGGATAAAGGTCTATTGTCCTTATTGCCATGCTAGTTATCAGTAAGTTATTGTGTGAGAAAGCTGCGGTATTGTTGTTGATGTAATCTTTCATTCTTCTGTTTTTTTGTAAGTTACTTAATTGTCTCTGGTGGAGTGACTAAACTTCTTGTTTAGTGGAGCGCTTTTTGGACCTAGAAAAAGTGATTATCTAAATTGTTTTAATCTGTACCATGCTAATGCACTAAACATTACAGTTCTTTTAAAAAACAAACATTTAAAGCAGGGCTTTTAAGCCATAGTGTGTACCAATCTTGGGGTTTGTGGGAATTCACATGGAGAATGCAAGGCCACAGCATCCCATGCCCCTATCTTTGGTCCCTGTTGCTCAAAAATTTCTCAAAATCAGTGCTTTTAAGAAATTTATATACAAAAAAGGATGTTATTTTGGGAATCAAAAGTAGAAAAATGACCATTTTGAAACAACCACCTCTTAAAATAGTTGTCATGAATTAAAAGGGGCACAGATTTTTGTGGATATTGTCAAGGGAAAGCACCTCAAAAAGTGTAAAAATCCTTAAAGATTTTCATCTTCTTCAACAAGAGAAAGGTTGGCATTGTTGTATGGGATCTGTGTATGAAGCCATGCCACAATCCATGACTGCATCTTTAAATAGTATTCTTGGGGCTGTGACCAACCAAGGTATGGACAGCATCAACATTTCCCGAACTCTGACACTCGAGTGCTGCCCAGTTGTAAGCTTTTCATTTCTTGCACTCAGTTTCAGTACAGTTCCCTTGCTCTTGAACTTCTTAACCCAGCTGTAAATCATGGATTTGTTTGCAAAATGATTGAAACAAATCGCTTACAAAATTATTCCTGCACAGTTTTTATAGTCTTTGTTTCATTATAAGTTTTAATCAGGGATGTGGAAGCGGAAGCGGTAAAAGCGGTACTTTTTCTGTGGAAGCGGAAGCGCAAAAAATCCACCGCTTCCACATAGGAGGGAAGAATGGACAGAGAAAAGAAATTGGTTCTGCTATCTTTCGTAGAAGAACGAATGGAGGGAGCATAAACATTAAGAAATAAGAGTGAGGAGGAGCCGTTTAGAGAGATGTTGACCTCTACATAATCAGAGTAGGGGCCAAGCCAAGAAAGAGAGGAGGTAGAAAGCTCAGAGAAAAAATGAGCACTGCTTGACAAAAATATGATGCCACCTCTAGCGTCTGCGACATCAGTAGAAAAAATACCAGATCGGGAGTGGGTGCCATGGGATTGCAGAGCAGAAAATCTAGGGATCCGGAAAGAGGAAGATAAATTGAGGTTAGATTCCTGGATATAAATAAGGTCAACGGGATGAGACGAAATAAAGTGTAGTAGTTTAGTTCTCCTGGCTCGGAGATCCCCAGCATTCCATTGAAGAACCCTAATAGAGTTAGGGAGGGAAAGAGAAAGCAGGAGGTAAAGAGAAACAGCCAGGAGCATGAAGCGGTGGTGAGGGTGCAGAAGGAGAAGATACAAAGTGGGCGGAATGAGGATAAGAAGTTTGAAAGTGAGGGTGGGGTGTGAGTGCTGCATTAGCAGAAGAGGGCCAGATTGAGCAGTGAAGGTATACCAGCTGGAGGAGTCCGACGAGGAAGTCACAGTGCTAGTAGGGGTAGAATCTCCAAAAAAGCATTGAGGGCAGCTCCAGAAATGAGAGCTGCCAAGAGTTCTGAATCTAGAAAAGGAGAGTAGTGAGCACTTTAAATGAACTTAATTAGAGCATGTGCAGCATTGCACTGACCTACCCCGCCAGGTCACATTTCCAGCGAACAATAAACAAGGAAAGACAGGACAAGGGCTTGGATGAACGTTGCCACTCATCAGGAGAAGGAGAAGAATGAGAAGACATTCAAGAGAAAGGCAGGAGAAGACAGGCCAATTTTAAAGAGGCTGCATGCTACCCTTCTGCAGTCGTTCAGGGGCTGCACGGCAAAAAAATGGTTTGTGTGAGGGGAGTGCCTGGGGTAACTGGAACCCTTGGGAAGGCCAACAGCAATTTTGACCCAACCCAAACGAGTCTGGGATGGCACCACCACGTTGAGGCGGCTGTTGATTGGTGCAGTTCAATTTTGCTCGCTTTACATGTACATACTATATATACGACAGAAATTTCGCACTTCACTATCCAAAAAGATCGGAGGCAATACATGTTTTGAGGACGAACAGAAGGTAGTGATGATTAGAGTTAAAGTTAACTCAAAGTCAGAGTTACATGTAGTTGAGAATAGAGAGGGAAAATCAATGCTATACGGTGTAATTTGTTGTTGTGACGACAGGTTATTGTCGAGAGCTGTGATATGTGGTCATACGATTTAGATCTGAGAAGCATTAGGTTAACTGTTGTAAAAGTAGTTGTAAGTAGTGAAGGAACTTGTAATAACTGTCTATTTGTTGAAGTGTTTAATTATTTTTTTGAATTGTAGTAACGAAATATTTGATTTTCTTGCAAGCAATTCTTGATTTCTAAATTTTGGTTAGTGGGAGTTCCGTGACAAACACGAAAGTACATTAGGGGCTCCGCGATGACAAAAAGATTGAAAAGCACTGTTCTACATTTAACGCGAGTTCTGATATCTAAGAAAAATAAACACAGAGTAGTTTGAAATAATAAGCTCAAGCGAAGTAGGTAAAGTAATAGCAATAAATGAAGGTTTTTGTCTTCTCAAAATGATAAAGGGTAGGAGAAGGCAGGCTGCAGATCCACAAAAGTTTAAAAAAATTGTCAACGGTCGTCTTTTGGTTTTTTGTTGGTGGAAGCGGCAGCGGTGGAAGCAGAAGCGATAGGTGTGGAAGCGGTAGCAGAAGCATTTGAAAAATAACCGCTTCCACATCCCTGGTTTTAATGCAAATCGTCTTTTGCTCAGTCATCTGAGACATTTTTCATAAACTTCTTTAGTTAAATTTTTTTATTAACTCCTACTTAAGTTGATGAATCTTCAGATGCATTTTTGTCATTATGCTGCCATGTCATGTTGAATTACTTGAGTAAGAAAATATCATTTATCAATGAAAAGTCAGTTGCAGTTGCTGCAGCAGTCAGCTCCATGCTGTAAAGATAGTACTTGTCAAAAAGTGTCCCACTTTTTTTGAAACACTCTATACATATATTATTGTTACTATTTTTTCCAATTCATAAGATTTTTTA
The DNA here is from genome assembly GCA_963675345.1 of Trididemnum clinides. Taxonomy (NCBI): domain Eukaryota; kingdom Metazoa; phylum Chordata; class Ascidiacea; order Aplousobranchia; family Didemnidae; genus Trididemnum; species Trididemnum clinides. The sequence goes on along the minus strand of OY776290.1, from coordinate 1,888,027 downwards.
AATATTATAAATTGAAAACTGCAGGGTCAGATGTACAGACTGTAGAGTTAGAAATGATATGAGAAGACACTTCACAGTGATTCTTATATTTTATGAAAGTAGTTTTAAGTAGTAAAATATACGAAAGTCAGCTTAATCATGGGGGACATAGGTTTTGAATTTTGTTGAGGGGCTGAAGACAATACATTAAGAAGTAGATACGACCATCAAAATTTCAACCAAACAAGCACTCTATGTTTATAGCAATTTTGCTTGCAGGGTTGGTAATATTGTGAAGTGAAGCCCATGAAATTAGTCATTATTTTGAAGCCCATGAAACATATCTGAGCAGTTTTAAGTGAGGTGGGACTGATATTATTAGTGTACTATTATGTTTTTTTGTTGATATTAAATGAACCAACACAATGGTGTAGCAGTTAGAGCATCTGCTTCGCAGTCGGTAGACCTGGGGTTCATTCCCCTAGTCGAGTCATACCAAAAAACTTTAAAAAATTATATTCACAGCTTCCCTGCTTGGCACTCGGCATTTATGGGAGGTTGTGGAGAACAAGCCAGCAAGTTTGCTTGTTGCGTCCTTGGACAAGGCACTTAACAGAACGCCTCCACCTTTATGTGGAAGACAGGTGGCCCAGTTTTTCCTCCGAATAGAGGGTTGGTGGCAGGAAGGGCATCTGATCGTAAAACCAATGCCATGTTATGAAAATGCAGATATCTGCTGTGGCGACCCCTAATCAGGAATAAGCCAAAAGACAAAGAAGAAAAAGTTGATATTAACAAATGTGCAGAACTTTTGTTGCTGTACATTTTTTAAATTTTTCAAATCAGTTCTAAGCATTTTTACACACTGTTCAACACATTATTGGAGATGCTATTTTTTTAGATACTCCAAAAACTAAAAAGAAAATAAAGTTAAAACCCTTAAACTTGCATAGCTCTGTTTTGCGTTCTTCATCTCATATTTAGGAAGTTGTGTGTATGGCCAATATCTGTGCTTTGAGATGTTACCTTTAAAATTTATTTTTGAGCTCCTCCTTATGTCATTTACGCAAGGTAATGTTTAATAATGATATGATGATATCTATGACTGCTATGAAAGATTGTGATAACATCACATTATTGGACTTAGCGATATGTGTTAAAATAATTGCTCGGTTTGAAATGTGTTGGTTTCATAGCATGGTTTATGATCATTTACTTTTATAGATCCCAATAATAACTCATGTTCATAATTAAAACCAGAAGCAATAGTAGTTATTCAGTTTTTATCCAGTGTTGTCCATTTAGCAGAAATGGCCGGATTTACCCCATTCCTTCTGCAATTGCTCACACTCCGTCCCTCCACTTGTCTCAGGGCATCCTCCTTCTTCAAACCAATCTTCTCTGTTTCCTCTGCCACTTGCCTCTTCCAGGTCTTCTTTGGTCGTCCTTGCTTTCTCTTGCCACTCACTTCAAGATTCAGAGCAACCCTCAAAACACTATTGTCATCCCTTCTCAGCACATGTCCATACCATCTAACTCCTTCGCTGTTGCTAACCAGTCTATAGTTTCCTTCAACCCCAACATGTCCATCTGTTCTTCAGTCGTCTTCCTGTCAACCACTTTCTGACCGCACATGGCTCTCACCATAGCTCTCTCCGTTCTCCTCAAAATTGCTTTTTCATATTCTTTTAGACACCATGTCTCACTTCCATACAGTATTGCTGATCTTACACAACAACAGTAGACTTTACCTTTCATCTTCAGAGGAAGTCTATTTCCAAGCAACAACTCTCCACATTCCCTGAATCTTACCCAATCGATTCTTACTCTTGCTGTAACTGCTGCTTCACAACCACCACTAGCATTTAGTCTGTCTCCCAAATAACAAAATCCATTCACTGTCTCTGCTTCATTGCACAACTTCTCGATCGAATCCATCGTCCCTTCCATTACTCCTTTACATTTCGAGCAAACAAAATGTATTGCCAACCAAGCAGTAACTCTTTATTTTTGCACATTTGCCATGAACCGAGTTTCTACATTTTGTGCACAACACTGAATTGGCCATGGCTCTCCTCCCACAAACTCCACATGGATCTATCTTGCTTTTGAATAGTTCATCTTCTAACCCGCTTACCATTACTTTTGTTTTTCTGGTGTTGACCTTTAAACCTTTACTTTCCGGTGCATCCTTCCAATTCCAAAATCTTTTCTTCAAGTCTTCCATGTCTTCACTCATGATAACAAGGTCATCTGCATATAGTAATTCATTAACCACACTCCTTCTTGCATTTTCTGTAATAGCGTCCACCACTATTGCAAACAATAGTGGCGACAGCACAGATCCTTGATGTACATCAACTATTACTTGAAATTTCTCTGAATATGCAGATCCCACCCTCACTCTTGTCTTTGCACCATCATACAGACTCATAACTGCCCGAACTATTACTTCTGATAAACCCTTCTTTCTCATGGCCCACTCCATCAGTTTTGTTGGCACTCTATCAAAAGCTTTTTCCATGTCAACAAAGCACATATACAACTTCCTGTTATTCTTTTGATATTTCTCCTACATTCTTCTCACAATGAATATAGCATCCACTGTTCCTTTTCCTGGCATAAATCCAAACTGCATGTCATTCAAATTGACTAGTGTTCGTATTTGCCTCTCTGGTACCCTTTCAACAATTTTCATGGCATGTTCTAGTAGCCTCACTCCTTTGTATGATCCACAGCTCATCACATCACCCTTTCCTTTGAAGATAGGTACAATCACACTTGTTTTCCACTCATCAGACATTCCTCTACCATCCAATACATGCTGGCACGGTTCCATCATTACTTTAACCCAGATTTCACCACTTGCAACTATCACCTCCACACTTACTTCAGATGGTCCAGTTGCCTTTCCTGATTTCATACTTTGAATTGCTTCCACAATTTCATTCCAAGCTACTTTTTCCACTGGTCCTTCAACTAAATTAGTTTCCACCATGTGGTCCTATTCGTTCTTTTCATTAATGATCTATTCCATGTGTTCCTTCCAAATTTTTGCCCTATCTTCTTCAATAAAACTCAATCGTCTGTCTCCTCCTCTTAAGCACCTTCCTCCTTTTTTATTCTTCTAAGAAAGTAGAAAACACTATTAGAATTCTGCTATAAACCATTCAATTCCTGATTAGCTTCCATTCTCATAGCTCTAGCCACAATTTTTCTCGTTTGATTTTTTATACGTTTGTATTGAGTTTTATTTTGTTCTGATGGGAATCTGCACAGCTCCATAAATGCCGCCTTCTTTCTTGTTATGGTATCCTTAACCTCTTCATTCCACCACATGCCTTTAGAACACCATCCCTAAAAGTTTTCCACAAATCAGGCGCATCTGTGCTCACTAGTTCTTTTACTCTTTTTTCAAATCTCACTCCTGTTTGGTTTTCATTCAACTTCCAAATCTTTCTTATGATGTGTTGCTTTCTCACAACCCTTTTTTAGAACCTTTTCATCTAGATCTACGACCACCATTCTGTGCTGAAGTTCCCATGGAATCACTTTTACGACCCTTATATACTTTCTACATTTTTCCCCACAAGCACAAAATCAATTTCTGTTCCACATCCACCGGCACTACAAGTAATTTTCCTTTTGTCTGTCGTTTTAAACCAAGTATTTTCCATGCACAGCTCTCTTTCATCACAAAACTCCAGCAGTCTTCTTCCTTCTGCATTTCTTTTCCCAACACCATTCCTCCCGTGTACACCTTCAAAACCCTCAGCATATTTCCCCACATGTCCATTAAAATCTCCTAAAGAAACAATGATTTCACTAGAACTTTCCAAGTCCCACTCACTTCCCATTTCATCATAAAAATGAACTTTTTCTGCATCTGGTCTTTCACTTTGTGGCCCATATGCACATATTATGCGCATCACTTCTCTGCCTAAAGTTAGCACAATCGCCATTACTGTATCGATTTTTCTTCTAACTTCCACAACGTTTCCAGATATTTTCTCTTTTACCAAAATTCCAACCCCTCTAAATCCTGCATCCTTTCCTGACCACCACAGTTTATACCTTCATCCCAAAGTACCCACAAAACAAGCTCCTTAGCCTTTCCATCTTGCTTTCTGGATGCAGCACACATCAACTTTTCCTTTTCTCAGTTCTTCACACACTTCCGTTTTCTTCCACAAAGACTGCCCACATTTATAATACCAAATCTTATCCCATGACATTCAGGTTTAAACCCGGAGATTCTTTGCATCCCCTGCCCGTTTAAGAACTGCTGGGGACCACTTGTATATTTTTTCTCGTCATGGGGATTTGTTGGAGCAAGGTTCTTCTAGAGGGAGCATGCCCTTGCTTGCCCCCAACCTCAGTTTTCTTACATGAGTAGTCCAACCAAGCAATTAAGCTGGCAACCCCACCATTAACAGTCAAACTGCAATTGGTAGGTACCCAAAAGTTGCTTTTTACGACATGCTGGGTAAACAGCTTCACTATTCTTTAAACCAGTAAAATACGGTCAAATAGTTGTTGCTTATTTAATTTTTGTTTGGTATTTTTTAAGATTTACTATCTTTTACTATATGCGAAATGATTCCTTCCACACAGTCATGGAAAAGCATGAAAAATCCTTGAAAAATTTTTTTGTGGAAAATTACGTAAATTTACTAAATAATCAAAGTTTTAAAAATTTTAAAGTGAAAAAGTCAGCTAGTCTGCAATAGTAGCTCATGTGGTCAAGCACTGGACTGGTGCTTGAAACGTCACTAATTTTGCATCTGTTCAAAAAGCTTGTTTGTTGTTCTGCACTGGAAAATGCTTTTTACGCCAATTTTTTCTGCTTGGTTATCACAAGTTTTGCAAAAAACTTTTGGTATAGCAAATATTGGAATTGCTGGTTTTAAAAGTCTTATGAAAAGTAAGCTACGTTACAACATTTTTAAGCCAAACTAGACTACATTCAAGAAATCCATTGTCAAATTTATGGTCAAAAAAAGTAGAGCTGTTTCTTTTTGTATAGAGTCTAAGGAATGTTGTCTACTATTATTGTCACACATACCAGTGACACCAGTGCATCTCCAAGCTCATCTCTTGTATTATCAATGATGTGTAACAAGCCAAGTTTCTTTGGTTTTTAAAAGTTATAATCAACCATATGTCATTCAGTTCGTTTAAAGACTTCAGCGAGATATATTTTCCAAGATATTTTCAAATAGTCAAATTGCATCATCATTTTAATGCAGAACTACAAAATGTGCATACTTGGCATGTCTTGGAATTTAGCTACAATTTCAAGAGCTTTTTGTGGAGAAAATTTGTAGAATCAGAAAAAACAGATGCAAATGCTAGTTTGATTTTGACTCAGTGAAGTGGTTGAGTTCTTGAGACATGTTACTACAGAATATATGCTTGTTCATTTTAAAAACTGAATAGCTGCACTCGATTTTGGCTGTTTGGTACAAGTTTCTATGGATGGTTCCAATGTGAACTGTAAAGTTTTATCAAAATCTTTTTCAAGAATGCAAAGAGGAACTACTGGATTTGCTAGATTTAGAAAGTTGTGGCTTGCACAATGTTCACCGACGTTTTCAAAGGGATGCCAAAGAATTTGGCTGGAGTCTCTATATTACTTGCTTTGTGACAGCTTGTTCATGATTTTCTTCCTAAAAGAAAAGATTGTGATCAAGTAACAGGCACTGACTAGTTTGCTATGCAGTTTTGTCAACATAAAATGGATAGAAGGTATCAAAATTGCTGAACAAACTTTGACCTCATATTGACCTATCCCATCAAGACTGTCACAAACTTACGAAAGGCTCCAATCTTGGTTTGTTTATGTGGTGTCTGTTTTGCCTATGATGGTGCTTTATTTCAATTCAAATTGGAATTTTTTGTTTTTTTGGCAAAGTTATCAAAAGAATTTGTAACTAAATTTTGAAGTGCAGCTCTATTGGCACCATATTTAATTTTAAAAGATATTTTAGATTATTTTGAAGGAGCTGTTGTCTGCTCTCATGGGTCATATTTTGAATAAAAAAGTATTGAAAAGTTTCCATGCATTTGAAAAATTTTCCAGTACCCACCCAAAAAATAAAAATAACCAAAAGAAAGGTGTAATATTTTTGTAAATATGATTACAAAAAGGTGCAGTGTTTTCTGTTTTACTTTGTTGAATTGCTTTTTGAATATATTTGTTGAGGTCATGAATAGCCTGGCTTGCAATCTAGGAAATGTACTTTTTGTGGTTATACTGCCATGATGTGGCAAAATCTAATTACTGCAAAAATCATGTTTTTGATGATGTTGATTTGTCATTATTATTGTTCAACTGGGGAACAACTTTTTTTTTACCTTTGCTTTGAACCTATTTACTCTGCACACAACGATTGTATGCTCACGTTTGCATATCGATAGCTTTGCATAAGCTGATATTTTTATCTTCAATTAGGTTACTTTGCTGGAAACTCTAGTTTTGGGTATGTGGAGAAACCATTTTTAACAATTAATCATTTCATTTTAACCAAGTTATCTTTGAAGTTGCCTGTTATAAAATTAGTCCTTGAAAAACATCTTTGTAAACAACTACTTGCGTCTACATAATTTTATTTGTGACTGAGGTGTCTGACGTTTTTTTTATATACATTATGATACAGGGTGTTTCAAAAAATTTGACATTATTTGACATGTAAATATCACAGAAAGTACATAGTCAAATCAAATAAAACTAAACAAGCTTAATGTTTACCAAAATAAGGTTTATTCCTGTAAATTTGAATAAGAAGTTTAAAGGCATCGTGAATTCTATGAAAGATTTCACAAATGTTCAATGTGCACATCGCCTGTTATGTGGCACACATTAAGTCGTAGTCTAGCTCCTACCAAACATGCTGCAGCAGATCTTGCATAACAGTTTCCAGTGCAGTAGTGATTCTTTGTTTGAGCTTGTTTACATTTGCAGGAAGAGGGGAGACATAAACCAAGCTCTTCACATATCCCAAGAAAAAAAAAATCACAGGGGATCAGGTCAGGTGAACATGGAGGTCGTTTCAACATCACATTATCTTCACCTCCAGCATGCCCAATTGATCTCCCTGGCAGATTGTCATGGAGATATTCCCACACAGTGAGCTTCCACTGAGGTAGAGCACTGTCCTGTTAATGAATGAAATATATGTTCATTTGCAATAAGCTCATCCATAAGCCACTTCTGAAGCATCTGCCGGTAAACACCGCCAGTCACATTTCCCTTAAAAAAAACAGACCTTGAACATGATTCTTGGAGATGGCACAAAACCTATTCACTTTTGGTGAGTCCCACTCTAGCTCAGTGGTGGCATGCGGATTTTCTTTGCCTCAAGTGCAAACATTATGTCTTGACTTTGCCATTTATATGAACCTCATCACTGAACACAAGACATTTGTAGAACTCTTTTTTGAGTTTCTCTTGCATATCAACACGGAATTGTTTGTACTTTTGCTTGTTTTCTGCTGTTATGGCCTGAACAAGCTGTAGTTACCAAGCGTTTCCTTACTATCTGCCAAACTGTTGTGAGAGGAATCAGGGTTTGCAGACTTTTTCTTCTTAAGGACTTTTTTGGGACTTTGCAAGAGTGTTTGATGAACCCACTCCTCCTTTCCTTCTAATGTTGCTGGTTATTCAGATCCTTTTGTTCTGTACAAACTGCATTTGTCTTTGAATTTTTTTTTTGCCAGCTCCAAATTTGCTTTTCTGTTGGTAATTTTTTAGAGAACTTTCTCACAAATGCACGCAGCACAATCTTGTTCCAGTTTGTTTGAGCATACTCCAACACACAAAATGTCTTTTCTCTTTTAGTGAATACCATTCAAACACAGGTTTGAACACAGCAGGAATAATTTATTGCTCAAAAATTTCTACAACTGAAAAGATAAACATATCAAACATTGAACTCAAAATTTCTCCTGTTTCTACACAAGCTGTGCAAATTTAAAATCATTTGAACAGGAATTGGCAAAGTTATTAGATTGCAAAATGATGTCAATTTTTTTTGAAACACTCTGTATTTTGCTTTTGCATTTTACAATTTTGTTGATATTTTTGCCATCATATAACAATCTAGCCATTATGACATCAAAATTTGAAATGTTTCAATTGCAATTGCCATCAAAACTGTGTTCCAATCTCTTCCACGAATTTGTTGATGCTTGTAGAAGTTATTTACTCAATTTAAGATTGCAATACTGTTAAATATATCCATAATTGCATTTATCAGTAACGCAGAGTAAAATGATTATTGGCAAAGACTACACATAAAGGAAACATTATATATTCAAAAACTGCAGCCACAATTAAGCCCAGATTGAGCTTTGCATCCACTTTAACTTTTTAATATGTATCTTTTTCTTTATTATTTTTCAATTATTGCTTTACTAATTTGACACTTACTAACATTGACCTCTAATTATCTAATAGTTATTGTTTGCTTCTCAAATAATTAAATTACTACATCATGCTGTAGATGTTATTTATACTTGGTCTTGGCATGTAAAATTTTAAAGTAATCAGTTGCACTATTTTAGTCGACAATGATAACAGTGTTTAGTGAAACATTCTAATAAAATATGTGTAGCAATGTACTGGCTCTGTTTTTTTGCTAAGAATCCTCAGAAGATCCCAATCTTTTGCTCCTACGTTTGTTAGGAGCTATTGTGAGAAGATAGCCAAATGAATCTCTATCAGTTTGAGGTAGCTTCAAAGAAAGCAGCTTAAAAATTGGCCAGATCTTGAGTTCCTTCAAACTGGTGCAAGATACATCCTCTATCCAAAATTTGTTTATTTAGAAGTGCAAAAAAAGAACAGACACAATGAAAAAAAAGGAAAAAGCTTAGGATAAACCGTAATCATCATAGAAATATGGCAAAAGGAAAAAGATTTTAAAAAAGAACTAAGGAGCAAATACATTAAAAAAATTGCTTTTAATGCATTAGGCTTGCTTTCCAGGGTATATGTGAGGAAATTTCTGCAACATCAAGCAAAAAGCTGACCTTGGTAAAATTTATTCATAAACGTAAACTTGAATACCTTGGCTTAAGCGTGATTCAACCTTCTACACAATTGAGCATTGCAAGAAATTTTTCTAGGTGCTCTTTAACAGAAATTGAATACAAAGGTCTTAGCAATGGATCAAAATTTGGAATGTTTTCTCCATTCTTCAACCAATAAAAGTACACCAGTTAGACCACTCTTGGATAACTAATAGATTTTAAATTAAGATTGATAACTCTTTGCTGTAGGTACAAATCTTTTTTCAATAAATAATCTCACCGATATTGAAACATGTCTAATGCAGAAAGAGTAGCCCTTGAAAATCCAAGTAGAGACAAAGCAATAATCACTTATAAACCAGAGAAAGGTAATGGAATTGCAGTGATGAATAGAGATGAGTATATTGCAAAATGAACAAAACGTAGCAAGATCCAATCAAATTTTAAAAAGTTCTAATTGACGACATAGAAAATTTAGCAAAGTTTCAATCTTTTCTTTATAATTTAAAGAGAAAAAACATTTGGATGATGAAATAGATCACAGAGCAAGACCAGTAGCGGCCCATAATATACAGCTTACCCATAATACTTAAACCTGAAACTTCATGTTGTCCTTTGGCTTCATGAGGTAGTTACACATATGAATGTGCATAGCAGTTAAACAAGTTATGGACACCTTGTAGACCCCATCAATCAACAAAGACCTCCTTGTTATTGTTGAAAAACCAAATAGAGTTCACCCTATTTTATCAAATGTACAAGTTTTATTTGATTTTAAGAGTTTATTCACAAATTTTCTAATCAACTTCACTATAATTTACTTGTAGATCTGGCATGTAATGGGAAAAACAAACATAGCAAATTTTATGGGATGAAAAACAACAATTAAACAAAATGTTAGAATATACAGTACAACAAAGAAAATAGTAATACAGTTCAATGGCAAAGGCTATCAACAAACAAATGGAAACTGCTACTGCTCTTTTAAAATTAAGTATTCACACCTCAGGTTTTTCCATTATGTAGACAATTGTCTAGCGGTATTGGATATTAATTTTTCAAGAAATCAACATTCACATTGGCATCAAATTGACTTATGAAGTAGAAGAAAACGAAAAAATGGTGTTCTTGGATGTTCTTATAAGAAAAAGCAGCCAATCATTTATTTCTATCATATATAGAAAGCAAATAAACATTGGACTATACATTAATTGGACATGTTTTATTCCTATCAAACATAAACTAATATCATTAAATGCTCAATGACAAGTTAACATGTAACAACTATCAAAAAGTACACAAAGAATTTTGAAAGTAACCACACTATTATTAAGTAATAGTTATTTACGAGCTATTATTATGAATCATATTAAAGCACACCTTAATGCTAAAACATTAATATCAAAGCTATCTTTTATAGATGAAACATCATATTAAAATGAAAAAAGTTATTTTTTTTAGGAAGTAAGTTTAATCTTTGGGTGAATCACAGCACATGAACAATTTAAAGCCCATTCAGAAATAAGGGCAAACATGTTCCTCTATGACTCACTGGGGCAGTCTGTAAACTTCAATGTTAAGGCGGAAAAACCTATATGGGACAAACTAAACAAAATTTGAAAGCAAGGTTGGAAGAGCATGATCCTCTTAGGTGTGAAAAGACTGCGGCAACAGATCGTTCAAGAGAAAATCCAGACCACACAATTAACTTTAACAATCCACTACTACTGGCTCAAGAAAATAATTGGCAAAAAGTATGAATTAAGGAAACGCTATTATATTTAAGAACTGCTGCCACAACTAAACACAAGTGAAGCTTTTCGTTCAATTTGCCTTTTTTAATGTCTAACTTTTGCTGTATTTTTGTTCTCAGTTATTGCTTTACTAATTTAATACAAACAGGCATTGACTTCAAAGTATCTAAAAGTTACAGTTTACTTCTGGATAATAATTAATTTCTCACGTCATAAATGTTAAACTTGGTCTAGGTGTATAAAATTGCATTGTAGGCAGTCACACTATTTCCGTTGACAATGCCTGCAGGGAGGCAAAATGTATGACAGATGATGACAGGCATGTTTCATCTACAGAGCTATTTTAGTCGGCTAGGCAGGGCAAGTTTTATTCACTAGTGTAGCAAAACGTTCTAATAAAATATGTACGGCAGTATACAGTTTTTTTTTGATGAACTAATGTTTCATGGTATGAGCTCAAAAGTTTGCCACTCTAATTCTCAGGAATAATTCCTATTTATTTTATCAGGATATGCAGTTTGCATTTGCATACTTCTACTTTGTCATCAGTGAAGAAAAAATGGTAAACAGTTCAGAAGTTTTTCATCAGTTCGATGTTGATCATTCAGGCGTTCTTTCAGATCGGGAGTTGAGGTTAGCCCTACATATGCTATTTCCATTTTTTGGACTAATATGCTGTTTGCATTTTAAGACCACAAACTCATTTATTTTCAATCACTGGAAAATCAAAAGTGGTTAATAATCATGATAAACACTGTGTGGCACCACACACCACATATCGTGACTACTGCTAATTACAAGTATTGGCAAAAGATAAGGATCACCTCTAGGACCTCATGCATGTCATTCAGCAGCATAGAAAAATATTTTCCAACAACAAAAACAATTATTTAGAATAAATAATGCCTGAAAGCATTGGGCCTTTTCCTGTAGACCCTATGCTATTATAGCTAAGACCCCTATTGATTTTCAGGTACAGGACATACTTTTAAATTTGTTTTAATTGCTTTTGATATAACACCTTTATAATATCAGCAACATAAGTAAGATCGATGGTAAATAAGTGCGTGGTCTTCAATTGCAGTTCTGGTTATAGCACATCAAATGAAAAAGTGTCCGCTTTTAAATAACCCTTTGAAGATTCTGAGTTATTAGAGAAGTGGATAAAGTTTGTTAACCACCGTAATTAGAAGCCAACTAAAACTTGAACAATCCAAGGTTTGCTTCAATGCAAAAATTTTACCATTGGCTGCTGTGATGGTACATTGAAGCAAACCTTGGATTGTTCAAACTATGGCATATACGTGGCTACATGCTGTTTATGTCACAAACAATATGTTGGTCAAACCATAAACAAATTTTCAAAACGCTGCTGCCACCACAGGTTTATTTAGAATCAATTTAAATATGACAATATTGACGATAAAGCAGCATTATTACATCATTACCACACCTTCCATCGACTCACATTACAGACAAAACCAGATATTGCCAATTGTTTTTTTTTGTAACGTTTGTAGATCAACCGCCCAAACATCTTTTAGCTATTTACGAAAACATATGGCTAGACAAATTAAATGCCACTATTAACGTAAATAAAATGCTCTTGCCCTCAATTAAGTGACTTTGTAACTATTTTTTTGTTTTTGAAATACTATTTTAGTTTTATTTCCTCTCACATCTCAGTGTGTTATCTATCACTTACGTCACTGTTTCTATAGGTTATAATCCTTCACTCATTACTATGATATACTGCTCTTTGTTTATTTAGTAATTAGACGTGTCTTTTATCTCACATCTATTTCTATATAACTTAACCTATTATATTAGTTTGAATGTATTTTGAAAGGGGTCGGAGCTAGTTTTATGGCCTGTAGTTTTGATAGCTGTTTATTGTTATTGTAGACCCTGTGCAGATAAATATGTTGCTTCTTGTTAAGTTTTGAAGATTTTATTATCTTAGTACAGCCTTTTCTCTGGTTTAGCATTAGTTTGTTTGAAAATATTCAAAAAATTTTTTGTGCGATTTTTATTATTATTTTTTTGCAGAAACTGAAGATGCGTTAGCAAAATTAATTTTTCTTATGGCAAATAAATGTCTAAGCTGACTTTATTACTGTTTGTTAATAGCAGACCCTTTTTCAACATTTATTGAAATGGAGTAAAGTTGCTTGGATAGGCTATCGTGCTAGGGTTTGATTACTGTTTTCCAATTTTAGTTGTTATTGGTCGCATTTGAGGTTAGTATATGATGAAGACTCCAAACTATTAGCTAATTTGTGAAAAGCCCTCAAACTTACATTTAAATCATTGCATCCATTCAATAACAAGCAAAATGTTAGCCTTACTCTGATCATATTTGACCAATAACATTTGCAGGCAACAATAGCCGCCTGCAAATGTTATTGTCCTCAGCAAAAGGATATGCAAAGCTTTTTAATTGTGATTAATAAGTGATGGACTATTGTTAATTGCAAAACAAGATTTTCTGCTAATCCGCTGGCCAGTGCAATTGTAAAAGATAATGGAAAAGTAGAGTTTTCGCAATCGCTTGCTGACTGGTTTTCCAGCTGGAGCAAAACCAGAAGTGGACTGTGCTTATCACAGCAAACGTTTCCTGGTGTTGACCCTGGAAGCACAAGCACACTTAGTGACAGACTTGCTTCAAAAAGGTTACGAGTTCGTTATTCCAGCTAAATTTCAAAGTGACTCATTTTAGCAAAGATTTTTGCAATATTGCCAAATGAGCGGCAGAAATTTTTTGGTAAGCCTAAGGGAGGTATTGAACAGTGAAAAACTCTTTTATGCAAATCACTGTTAAAAGAAGGGAATAGCATATTAGAAGAGATTTTGGAAGATACCCACAATCCTTCTGAAATGAAGAAATTTCATGAATCTTTTTTGAAGATATTTGATGACTGTCACAGACAACATTGCTTTATGTAAGGGTAGTGAAGAAATTGCAGTAGCAATTTCTGGTTACATAGCAAAAAAAACTGTAAAATAGACTCAAGTGTGAATTATGCATATCATTTATGGTGGAAAATTCCTCTACCATTTCGTATTATAACCATCTTTTTATAGGGAATCTGACTGCTCCATCCTCTTCCTTGGCTGATTTTGGATGTTCTGCTTTTGCTTTGTTGGATTATTTTGATGACTTTATGACTCAACAGGACAATGTAAACATATGCAATACTGGTTCCAGCATGTTGTTAAAATACCTTTTTCAGCACAATTTTTCCTGCGAGGTTCATCAGGAAGTAGCCTTAAAACTGGCTATTAGAATGATTGTAAATCTTTATTACAACAACAAACAAAAACGTAAAAATGATTCCATTGAAAAAGATGCCATTACTGGCTTCAAAAAAAGACAAAAGTCTAAATCAGGGGTTCAGCCCAGATTAGGATAAGTATACTCACGCTATGTGTATAGCAATCACAATGTTCTCTACTTAACACTAAAATGACCAAGCGCGTCAGTTGACGCACACAGCTGAAAGATTCACAGTGAGTGCGATTACAGTCTTCAGAATCATTACAATGTAAAAACATTTAGCAAGTATTAATCAGCATGGTTTTAGTCTGAGATGTAATTGAGCATTGTGAGATTACAGTAGGATTGGGATAATTTCTCTCCAGCATCCTAATTCTGTAGATTGAGACTAGCATGTGCTTGCGAGCAGTTAGACATTTAGATGGAAAGGTAGAGACTGCTGTTTTACACTGACTCAACTGTTATCTGCAATAAAAGCGTTATTTCCATGAATATACAGGGTGTCTCAAAAGAAGTATACACTTTCAGTTTTGATTTGCTTTTCAGGTACTCATCATAGGGCATTCATTTCTTCAGAGAACATAGTGTGGATAAGTAATAAAATTTAGGTATTGTTTGCATTTTTCATCAACCCACAGAATGACAAGGAAATTAACCCAAGAAATAAGGTGCAAAATTGCTGTTTGGCAGGAAGCATATGGATCAGTAAGGCAAACTCAGCGCCTCTTTAACCGGGAATTTGGAATTAATTCGGCTCCTACACGATAAACAATTTATGCAATTCATTGTAAATTTATGGAAACTGGATCTTTAGTTGATGCATAAAGATCAGGAAGACCAAGGAGCAGATGTTGAATATGGGAGTCATGAAATCCCTTATGGGGTCGTAGAAAAAAAAAGAGACAATGCCAAACTTAAATTTTGGTGTGGTTTATGCACAACCAGATTATTGAATCGTTCATTTTTGCTGAATTTACCATTACAGTAGACATTTATCTGGATATGCTGAAACATTAGGTTGTTCCTCAATTAGAAAATTAGAACATCATGTGGACTAGTTACACAAGATTTATTGCAAAGTGTAGGGCAAGAATGCGTCAAAAGGTGGCTCAAATGTATCAAAATTGTGGTTCCCACGTTGAGGTCTAACATCCTGTCAATAAATAAGTTCAACAAGATATTAGGACGGTAGTCTGTTTCTAGTAGTTTATAGAATATTTTTGTAAACCTTTGACAAATTTGAATAAGCCATTAGATTGTTATTCAAATTTTAAGTGTATACTTACTTTTGAGACAGCCTGTATAAGAGTTTCCCTAATACATTTCAGGCATTGAATTATATACCTCTGTGTTCTTAGCTTTAGAAACTTGTTCTACTAGTCACAGTGCATGCTCAAATATGGTAAGACGTGTCACTGCACAGCAGGCTTTGTTGCGGTTACAAGACGTTTCAGCAGACTGCTCAATTATATTATTTAGTTTTTGACATTATTTCGTAGGGTTAGGGTTAGTTTTAATTTCATTTAAATTTAATTTAGTAGACAATCTTTTTTATAGTATTTTAGTCTCTTCATTTTAACTATGTCAAAGAAAATAAGGAAGTGGTCAGGTGAATATGTACATTATGGATTTACGTATATCACAGAACCTGATGGAAGTCAGCCTCCTCAGTGCACTATTTGCAATGCCAAGTTGAGCAACTCTAGCTTAGCACTGGCAAAACTACAGGAACACTTTTAAGGATGCATGGCGATGGAAAAAACAAGAACACAATGCTCTCTGAATTTAAAATAAAAAGAGCCAGATATCATGAAAAGGTTATTCTGCCTGTTTTTGGCTTTGTTCTCATCAACAAACCGATCTTCACAGCATCGTACAAAGTTGCATACCTGATTGCCAAACAGGGTAAACCACACACCATTGGGGAAACACTCGTGAAACCAGCTTCGTTGAGGATGCAAATATCATGCTTGGAAAAGCAGCCGAAAATAAATTACCGGTATTTCAAATTCCTGTTTTGAATGACACCATCAGCAACAGAATTGATAAGAAGAGTGATGGCATTTTGGCTCAAATAGTTTCAGACTTGATTTTGAGCCTGGCAAATTTTAGTCTCCCACTTGACAAGACCACTGACGATGCCAGTCTAAGCTAGTTTGCTGTATTTGGGCGCTATGTGAAAGAAGACATGATAAAGGAACATTTTTTATTTTGTCTGCCTCTAACAACATCAACTAAGGCTATTGACGTTAAGAAACTTGTGAATAATTTCCTCAGAGACAACGATCTTTTGTGGAATATGGTTTGTGCAATTTGTTTGGACAGAGCCGGAGCCATGTCATGGTGAAAATTTGGTTTTGGTGCACTAGTAAAAGCCGATGCCCCACACATAACTGTAACACATTGTGTTCTGCACAGGCATGCGTTAGCAACAAAAACCTTCCCTCCAAAATTGGCAGAAGTATAAACAATTGTGATGAAATGTGTGAACTATGTGCGAAATAGTGCTTTGAAGCACTGCATATTCAAGGAGCTGTGCCATGAAATGGGCTCTGAATTCGAGGTACTTCTGTACTATTGTAATGTTCGGTTCAGTGAAAAGTGCTGAACTGTGTTTTCATCTTGCATGTGGAATTTGCTGTGTTTTTGCAAGAGCACCAACACTGTCATGCAAATTGTTTTGAAAATTCTGAGTTCATTCTCGTTTTGGCATACATGGTCGATATCTTTGGGACTCTCAACCAACAGATGCAGGGTGGTGGAGTCAATATTATTGAAGCAGAAGAATATCTGAAGGCTTTTGAAAAAAAAATCAAACTATGGAAATAACAAACAGAGAATGATAACTTCGCTAATTTTCCTCTGTTGGAAGACTGTATAAGTGAGATCGAAGATGTGTCCAGAAATGGGAACATTTCCATACCCACAGAACTGAAACAAGCAATTTCCTTGCACTTAGATGAGCTCACAAAGTCTTTCGACAGATACTTCTCAAACAAAGAGTCATATCCAGCGTGGGTAAGACAGCCGTTTGCATTAAGTGTTGATAAAGCAGATGTCAATGATAAATACGTTGATGAAATCATCGAACTTCAGCAGAAACAGGTTCAACAGCAACTCTTCAGAACAACAACGCTCTCAATGTTTTGGTGTCACCAAATCTTAGCTTACCCCCTTTTTCCTAAGAAAGCCCTTGAGAAAGTTATACCGTTTGTTACAACGTATCTTTGCAAGAAGTTCTTTTCTATGATGGTAGACATAGAAACGAAAAAAAGGAACAGACTTTGTTACGAAAAAGACATGAGAGTGCACTTTCCAAGGTCAAGCCATGCATTTCTAGAATTGCTTCTGAAATGCAACAGCATAAAATGCATTGATTTGTAGTAAATATTTATTGAGTTGTGTTTTGTTTTCTTCGTTGAATAATAAGATCTTATGTGCAACAGATGCATAGTTCACTCTAGACTTAAGTTTGTTAGCAGATATATTTTGAATTTCAACAAAGGGTTTGGTGAATGCCAGCATAAAGCTTGCGGGGTTCAGTACCTCCAACAAGTTTAAGAACCACTGGTCTAAATAGTTTTTGTGCTTTGCGAATGCTAATTGTAAAAGAGAGACAAGATACTAATGCAGTATTTTTAAACTTTTAATTTCTTTACTGCCTTTGCATATTAGTAATTGTTAACATATTGTCAAATGAATACCCTTGCATGCTTGTTTAATGTTTATGAAATTTGTATTTTTTTAAGATCGCATGAAACCTGTGGAAACATTTGTGCAGACAAGTTTTAGGGTTACAAAATTTTTTAACGTGGCCACTATTCTTTTGGTGTAACCTCTCGGGAATAGAACCCAAGTGTACCAATTATCAGTCAAAATTTCTAAAATCGACAATAGTTTAGTGTTTTTTACTTTGATGACAAGCTGCTGATTAAATTCTCTGTTATCTCGTTTATTTTCTTGCTATTACTTTTCACGTTTGTAGGCCTGGTAATTTTAGCCATCAAAAGGTGACATATACGGCCGTATTTATAGTAGGCTGTGGTTCACCAAATTTTTAGTTGGGTTGGTAACGTTATGTTACATATGGGATCCGAATCTTGGTTAGCTTACGTTACATATAGGGTTCAACCATTGGTAAACTTGCATTACACATAGGGTTGGGCCATTGATAATCTTGCTGATAGCCCCACATTACATATAGGGTCTGACTATTGGTAACCTCTCATTACATATATGGACTGACCATTGGTAACCTTACATTACATGTAGGTTCCAAACATTGGTAACCATACATTGCATAAAGGGTCCGACCATTGGTAACCTTGCATTACATATGGAGTCCCACCACTGGTAACACAATGCATTTAGGTTCCAACCATTCTTCTTCTTCTTTCGGCTTCTCCCTATTTGGGGTCACCACATCGCAAAAGTATTTTCCACTTCTCCTGGTCAACTTCGTCTCCTTCCTTAGCTCCAACCCTTTTCATGTCTTCTGTTGCCAAATCCATCCACCTTCTCCTTGGGCTACCTCTTTTCCTTCTACCCAGCACCGCCATCTCCATCATCGTTTTTCCCACGTAGCCTACTTCTCTCCTTTTCACGTGGCCAAACCAGCATAGCCACTGCATTTCAAAGTTTGTCTCCTAGCTTTGCAATTTTCGCAGTCCCTCTCACGTATTCGTTTCTTATCTTGTCCTTTCTTGTCACTCCCAGTGCCCATCTCACCATTTTCAACTCTGCAACTTCCATTTTTCCCACTTGTCTTTCCGTCACTGCCACTGTTTCCATTCCATAAAGCATGGCTGGGCTGACAACACTCTTGTACATTTTACCCTTAACCCTTGCTGATAACTTCTGTCGCACAGAACTCCAGACACCTTCTTCCAACTCATCCAGCCTGCTTGGATCCTTCTTCTCACTTCTTCCTCACATCTTCCATTGCTACTAACTGTCAAATGCAGATATTTGAAATTTTTTACTCTTTTTAGCTTTTTTCCTTGCAGCTTCAACTCTTCTCTATCATCCACATCCCCAGCCTTCAAATACTCGGTCTTGCTGTGGCTCACTTTCAGGCCTCCTCTCCAGTGCATTTCTCCACATCTCCAGATCATCCTCTAGCTCCCTGCAATTTTGCCTAGACAGCACTATGTCACCTGCAAACAGCATATCCTGTGGTGCGTCCTTCCTGATGTCCTCCATCAGCTTGTCCATGATGATGGCAAAAAGGAATGGGCTGAGTGCTGAGCCTTGGTGAAGTCCAATACCTACCTCGAATTCCTTGGTCAACCCTGCTGCACTTCTCACAGTTGTTGTCGCTCCGTCATACATGTCCTTAATAATCGTTATATAGCACTTTGATGTTTCAGCTAACTGCAAGCATTCCCACAGTTCCTTTCTGGGCACCCTGTCGTATGTCTTCTCCAAGTCAACAAAGGCACAGTGCACTGCCTTCTGCCCTTCCATCCACTTTTCCAACAGCATCCTCAAACAGAAGATTGCGTCGGTGGTACTCTTTCCTGGCATGAACCCAAATTGTTGCTCACCAATCGTCATGTCCTTCCTTATCCTTGCTTTTATTACCCTCTCCCACAGTTTCATAGAGTGACTCATCAACTTGATTCCTCGGTAATTTCCACATTCTTTGATGTCTCCCTTGCCTTTGTACAAAGGACGCTCCTCCTCCATTCATCTGGCATCTTCTCCCACTGTAGGAGTCTATTAAAAAAGTTCACTAGAAACTCCGCACCTTTATTTCCTAGAGCAATCCATACTTCCACTGGTAGGTCATCAGGTCCTTGCGCCTCTCCCTTCTTCATCTTCTTCAACCCTGTCCTGACTTCTTTTACAAAGATATCTTCCACTTCCCTTTTTGTCTCTTCTCTTATTTCTCTTAGGGTCCTACCATCGGTGACCTAAAATTACATGTAGGGTCCAACTGCAGGTAATTTCACATGACATATAGGGTCCAACCACAGGTAACCTCACATTACATATTGGTCCAACCGTAGGTAACCTCACATTACCTGTAGGGTTCAACTATTGGTAACCTCACATTACATATAAGGTCCCACTATTAGTAATTTTATAATATGTTATGGAATTACATTTCAACAGAAAGAATGTTTGGTTGTAGATGTCATTGGCTAATGGCCAGGATCTTCTTTGCACTGTTGCTTAATTGAACCAAATAAAAGACAAAGCAGTTAATTCCAAGAAGGATATATTTTGAGCAATATCTTAAAATTCTCAAATAGGTTGGAACAGGAAGTTGGTTTAGCTTATCTTTCAAGTAAATTTTTACAGCAAAACAAAATCAAAAAAAGCAGTAAAACCTATTTATTTTATATATAACTGCTGAAACGATTAACTCTTTTGCTCCCGCGTGAAAAGCGAAAAAAAAATGTCCGTAAGGTGGCAGCGCGAAAAACTGTCATAATCAATCATAATTAATCATAATTATGTACCTCAAGTTTGTTTGTAAATCATTACTCAGCTGTCTACTTCTACATTAAGTGTGATATATCATTGAAATCTACATTTCTTGAAGATTTCAAATAGAAAAAAAAAACATTTTTTTTGAATATGCAAATTTTATGCAAATTAACCCCCAACTGGGGGGTAGTTGTCTTCAAAATTAAAGAGGTACCCTCACCTCAAAGATCACTACAGATTTAATTTTCTACCAATTTTTTTAGAAATGGTCGCAAAATGATGCTATGGAAATAAGCTTTCAAGGTACATCACTCAAAACTTACCTAAAAGCCTAGGTTTTCTACAATTTGCAACTTTCTGAGACAAATGACCTTTTTTTTGACCGGTACCAAATTTTGGTAGTTAAATTCAGTACCTAAAATATGATCAGTTATTATCTGCTAGAGGTTAGCCTAAACCATGTAACATTATGTATTTTTGAACAGGGAATTTCTTCAAGATTCAGAAAATATTAAGTTTAAATAGAATATGCTGTCACTGACAATGAAACAGCCGCTTGTTTACACCCTTCCCATGTGTTGAGAAATAAGGGGGATACAGCAAACTTTGATTTACGAAAGCCAAACTTCTGTTAGCTTTTAAACTTGTATTTCGCTTCTTGTCTCCTTGGAAACTTGATACAAAATGACAACTTTATTGGTGAAACATTTGCAATTTATTTTATCTTTTTATAGGGTGTAGTTTTTCTAAAAATTATAATTTAGTGAAGGTAAGTCAAAAAATTTTGGGAGTTTTGAACTAACATGATGTACAGTACTCATTTTTGATCAGTAAATATCATATACCACTTAGTCTAAACTATTTAAAGTTATATATTGCTGGAAAGCAGATTTCCTAAGCTTTCAAATGAGACCAGTATTTAGCAGCATATCATATTTTTTATGCACTAAATTTACTTTTATCTACTTACCATTCAAATTTGTTTGGGGGGTTTTGAGACCCCTAAAAAATTTGGAAATTTAAAAAAGTAAAATTTATTATTATCGCTTGAAATTTTGTCAAATGATGCCCCAAAAAAGTAGTTTTCAGACTGTGTCAATGATAAAGGGTTAGGTTTTGTGGTAAAGATGTAATATCAATTTGATTTTAGTGTAGTTGGCACGTGCTGAGAATTTGGCGGATTTTGTCGTCTGCAACTGGGATCTTGGTCATTTTAACCCTTTTTGGGTATAAAAATCCAAGAATTAGGGCACAAATTATACATTTTCTGATGCGTGAGGAAATAGGCGTGATCTTTCGAAAATGTTATGAAAATCGGATGAAAAATAAAGTCACAAATCGATTTTTTATTAAACTAATTTTGTAAGTCAATTTAAAAAAATTTGAGGTAAACACTGAAAACACGAGATCATCAATCAATGATCGCGTGAGCGAAAGAGTTAAGCAAAGTGTTTTGCACGTCTTTTTCAGACTTTTTCCCATGGAAAACAGGTCAGCAGTTCAACTTTCAGCAAACTTTGTCAAGAGTACTAGTTATAGGTGTGTTGGTGGTTGAAACAAGTGGCCCTTTTGGAACAAGAATACACTGTGAGGTTTTAAGGAAAGCATTCACATGCACAGCGCCAAGGATCAAAAATGATACCTTTTAGTTAAATGATATTTGAAGGAACAGGGAGGCAGTCAAGTCTGTTAAGCTCTTTTCATGGTAAACCACCATCATTTTCAATCGTCATAAAAGATGAAGGTCTTGGTCTCCCAATGTTGCTGGTTTTGCCTTGTACTGTACAGCAACAGAGCATCAAGCACATGCATCTGGCAAAGCTCAGCTAGCAATATAGAGGCATTTTTATGTTGATTACCTACTGATTTCTGTGGAGGACAGCACTCAAATTAGGTGAGCTGAGTGGCCTTTTGGCTAGTGAGGTTTCCAATTGGGTAAGTATGCTAGCAACCACTGTGAAGTTGTTGTTGTTACCCTTCCTCTTCCTAGGGATGGAGGTACTGCACAAATAGCAGTCCAGGTTTGTGCCATCAACCTAATAGAATTAGGCTAGGGGAAAGGTGGCAGCCCATTTTGAACCAGTCATGAGTGACTGGTAACCCCTCCACCAACAAGGCGAACTGCCATTGGTGGGTACCCAAGAGTTTCCTCTTACAACGTGCTGGGTGAGAAGCTTCACAATTGCAACCCAATGAAGTATGGGTATGCCACCTGTCTGCCACATAAAGATGGAGGCATTCTATTTAGTGCCTTGCCCAAGGACACAACAAGCAAGCTTGCCGGCTTGTTCTCCACGCTATCCCTTATTGATACTGAGTGCTTAGCAGGAAAGCTTTGAATACCATTTTTTAAAGTCTTTTGGTGTGACTTGACTTAGGGAGTGAACTCCAGGTCTACCAATTGCAAAGCGGACGCTCAAACAACTACACCATCATGTCAATGAAGTCATGATGAGTGCTACCTTGAAGTTGTGAAGCAATTCTCACTGAGCTTCTCTCTTCATAATTGCATGAAGTCAGTTTAAACAACAAAGAACTTGCTTTGCTCAAAACGTTTAGCCTGGCTTGAGATCCTGACATCAACCAGATTTAAATCAAAACAGCTGTTGGCAGCCATCCATTGACTTGTAGAGGTTTGTTGTCGGTTTTGGCCAGTGTTTTGACCCCTTGGAAATGGATGAACCTTACATGTTGCCAACAAAGTACCAAAAGTTAACCCATCAAGAGTTGGATTAGGACACTGTTATTTCTGATGCTGATAATGTTACATGAGAAAAATAGTCAAAGGTTTATCTTGCTTAAATTGTCTCTCATTGCCAAGAGTTATGAAAAATTTTGATTTTCAACATTCATGGAACTGCATAGCTTTGCCAATGCTAGCAGAATGGATAGGATACTGTTTGCTACTTTAGTGCCTTTGACAGAAATGTGTATGTTGGTTCATTTACTATTGGTAAGTTCAGAGTCGCACTAGTAAAGTGACTCTCAATGCCTTGCATGGATCTCTGCACTGCTGCAGTTCCCATTCAGCTGTCAAGAGCAGTTAGGTGAAAGCACGCTATTTCTTTGTGCTGCATTTTATATTGGCTGGACTCTACCACTGTGTTAAGCTATCTGAAGAATTCATGCATGGGATGACCTCCCTTTGAAACAAACCATATAAATCAAATTAAATTTTTGCAAATGATCAGTGTAACTGGATGGTTACAGGCAACAATCCTGCTGACTCATGAGGTGTTTTCCTAAGGCAGGTCAGTATATTCCAAAGGTGGCTCTAGGCCCCACTGTTTTTTTTTTAAGGAAGAGGCAGTCTGGCCTCAAGTTGCACATTCCACTGTTGAAAGAGAAAGAATTAAAGAGTCAGCTACCACTATTGGTTTTTCATCTGGCTCAGCTAAAGTTGAAATGAAAAATGCAATCAGCATGCCGATTGTTCACTGTATAATGCAATTTTTCATCTCTGTTTTGCTGTAATATTTTTGAGTTACCTCTTTTTATTCTCCTGTTTCAGGCTTTTTTGTGACATAGCCTACAGTTATTGGCCATTGTCAGAATATTGTTACTTTGTGTGGCACTTTTTTGTAATGCAGTATTGTCAGTTGTCATGTATACTTTTACAAGTTTTAATAAAATGAAATGTAGTTATAACATTTTTTCTGTAAAAGAATACAAGGTCTGCCCAAAAAGTAATGAGACTTTTTTTTGTAAGCACTTTTATTCATGATTAAATTATACATCAAGTTTATCTTCTTCAAAGTAATTTTCTTGGGAAGCCACACAACGTTGAAAACGTTTCTCCCACTCTTTGTAACAGTGCTTGAACTCTGAAGCTGGAATTCTCTTTAGGAGGTTGGTTACAGTTTTCTGCATGTTGTTCAATGTGCCAAAATGACAACCTTTTTAGCATTTCTTCAACCTTGGAAAGAGAAAGAAGTCACAGGAACTAAGATGCGGTGAGTATGGAGGCTGTGAGACTATAGGAATGGACTTTGCCAAAAGTTCTGTGATTGACAAGGTGCATTGTTGTGGTGCAGCATCCATTTGTTTTTGATGTCTGGTCTCACACGAGCAACACATTTTTTGAGCCTTTCAAGAACTTCATGGTAAAAATGTTGATTTACTGTTTGCCATGGAGGAACGAATTCTTTGTGAATGATTCCTGTAATGTCCATAAAGCAAACAAGCATGCACTTCATTTTTGATTTGCTCATTCTTGCTTTTTTCGGCCTTGGCAAATTTGCTATGTGCCACTTCAATCTTCGCCTTTTTGTTTCTGGATGGTATTCAAAAATCCAAGATTCATCACCAGTGATAAATTTTTCAGACAATCTGTGTCATGTTCAATGTGTTCAATGATGCACACATCTTTTCTGTTGTCTTTTTGTTAAACGGTTAAATTTTTTTGGGACCAGCTCCACAGAAATCTTTCTCATTTCCAATTTGTTTTCCCAAACATGGTGAAGAGTGGATTTGTTCAAGTTCAGTTGTTTTGCTATCAGTCTGTTAGTTAACCAGCAGTCAAAGTGGACAAGACTTTTGACTCATAAAGACGGAGGAGAGGATAGGGTAGTGAGGACAGAGCGAGAGTCAGATAGGACAAGAAGAGAAGAGGCTGACTTGTTAGTGCTGCCAAGACCAGCAAAAGGCATGCAGAATGGTGCAGGCTTCAGCAGAAAAACTTGAACATACTGGGCCTGCTGAAAAGGAAAGTGTGGCCTCAGTGCCACAGAAAGAGCAGTTGGCAAGAATGCCAGAGCCACCTTTGCCAAAAGGAAAAGGAACAGAGTACCAGATCATGAGGGAGGAGAGAGTCAAGGTGAATGAGAGCTGCACCTCGGTGAGTGAGAGGGAGATCAGAGCAAGAGCATGGAGAGGAAAAGGAGCACTCCAGAGTGAAGAAAGACAGGTTCCTAGGAGGAAAGGGAGGGCAAGCAAAAAGAGCCTCCCCAGGAAGATCTGCAGAGTGTTGGTTTTACTTCAAGTCTGGCCAAACCTGAAATGGGAAAGGAGGTTGGGAGACGAAGAGCCCACTCATAAGATGAAAAAGTGAAATGAGTCAGGGTGATCGTAGTGTAGGTAGAGAAGCCTCGGAGAGAAGAAGTGGGATAGGGGAAGACGATAGACAGTTGGTGATGGCGCGACTAACCACTTGGTGTAAGCATTCCAATTTGGTGATATTGGTATCGCTTAAGAAAGGAAACTATCCAAGTGAAGCATATGTGAGAAGGGGCCAAAGAAAAGCTTATACAGAAGAGAAAGGGGGACTCCTTAGAGGGGCTCCATGAGGAAGCAGAGATACAGCATAAGGCCTTGAGACAAGAGAAAAACTTGGCCTTCAGTGAAGATACATGTTTAGAAAAGGAAAAAGTGTAGTTGAAGGTGACCCCAAGAAAAGTTGGAGTGGGATTAAAACAGAGGCTGGAGTTGAGCAAGAGGAGATTGGGCTGGAGGTTAGGTTGGTGGAGATTGACTGAAAAGAAGGAGGCCTCATATTTTCTCAGATTGAGAGGAAGACACCAGTACTTAGACCAGCGCTGCAATCAAAACAGAGCTCCTTGTGTGGCCACCACAGAGAGGACCAAGGAGGAGGAGGACCAAATGGCCAGATCGTAAGCATAAAGAGAGCAGCTGACGGAAGAAGCAGGAAGATCATTGATTAAAAGAGACTGCACCAATCAACAGCTGGCTTAATGGGGTGGAGTGTCCTCGGCTCTGTTTGGGTTTGGTCGAAATGACTGTTGGCCTTCCCAAGGGTTCCTCTTACCTTGGGCACTCTTGGTCCCATGGCCCCACACTGGTTGATTATGTTTTCATAATCTAAGTTGATAAGAGTCAAATTATTGTACCACAGAAACTATGAGATGAGAGGATACAGAGAGGAGAAGTGGGAAGCCAAGCTTAGAAATTTAAAGGAACTCGGATCTTTGTATTTTGGCAGAAAAAAAAAACATGATTAGAGTTCTTGTGAAAAACTGTAAAACAGGAAGGTGGAATCCAACAATGAAAGTAGATGATCACTGTCGAGTTGACTAAACCTGGCAATGACTGTTTAACTCATGTAACCCCCAAAACTGGGCATGTGAAGGAGGTAGTCTCAGCCATCTATGATTTTCTGGTTAAGTGTGAGTTGAAAAATCAGCCTTTTGCTTTGCTTTATTTTGCTTTATTTGCCATATTTATCCTCCATTCACGAGAAAGCGAATTGTATTGCTATACTTTGGACGGGAAGCTCGCACTCGCTTGGGAGTTGCCTTTTTCAAGGTTTATGGGCCACCTGTCTTCCACATAAAGGTGGGGCGTCCCGTTAAGTGCCTTGCCCAAGGACACAACAAGCGAACTTGCCGGCTTGTTCTCCACAACCTCCCCTAAATGCCGAGCGCCAAGCAGGGAAGCTGCGGATGCCATTTTTTAAAGTCTTTTGGTATGACTCGACAAGGGGAATGAACCCCAGGTCTACCGACTGTGAAGCGGGCGCTCTAACCACTACACCACTGTATGTTGCTAGTTGTAACAGTTGCCTTGTCGGTACTACACCAAATGGAGATGTTATTTGTTACGTGGAGATGGTACTCACTCAGCATCTGCATTACAGCAACTGTCAGCTCCACAGTAATGAGCTATCATTTCAGGTAATATTTTACTGTAGTATCGGCAAGCCCAGTGGTTCAGAGAACTGGTGAGGAGTGGTTGTTAAGCAGACAAAAGAGCCAGTGTCAGATCTTCCTGTCATTGACTTCCAGCCAATCACTTCTTCTGATTATCTGGTTCTATCAGAGGAAGAGGGAAATTATTATTGTTTGATTTACAAGCATTATCGTGGACTTTGCTGAGTTTCAGCATGATTACTTAGGCAAGCTATTTATCATTTGTGTTTGTTTTTTGTATGTAATAGTTTTATTCTGGGACAAAAATATCTGTACGGAGTGTAGATTGTGATTACAGTAGGGAAAGTGTATGATGATTTTGCAGCCATTGAACCTGGCCCTCCCTGTGTGTCTAGGTGGAACACTCTCTGGAGCAGAGTATTGAGGATATGTGTTGCCACTGCTCAACCAAGTAACCAACTTCAGAGGATCACTGACATGTGAAGTTCTTTGTGCCAATGTGGCTCCAGATCAAAAGGTCCTGACAGATGGTTTACGCAACACTTTTGCGTGCTTGCAGTTGCTGAACCATCTGCACAACACGGAAGTAAACATTGTGAAGAAGGTGGAATAAAGAAATGCCTTTTTTGCTTATCCAGATTAACTTCTGCCTGATATGTAAAAAGATAAAAGATGAAGTAGTCAGAAGAGAAGCTGCAAATAAAATCAGGAGGCCAAGGGATCAGTGCATACTGAACACTGAAGATGAAACATTTCCTGAAGTTGAAGAGAATGGTGAGAGGCCCCACATTGATCAATATCTTCTTGTACCAACAAACAATTGGAGGAAAATACAGGGGTGCTAGAAAAGACACATGACATGCCTTCCAAGAACGTAAGGAAAGTAATCCTTCCAAAGCTGAAGTTTCATGCAGGAAATTATCATCATATGATTGACTGGGACACTAAACGGAAAATTGAGCCTCCATTTTTGACACCTCTTCATGATGAGAAAGATTGAGGTATTCTTCAAAAACCTCTGAGCATTCCAAAGTGGCCAAATTACAGTCAGTTAGTGGAGAAAGGAATTCGGGTCATGACTGAAGCTTGCACAGAGGTGACAGGTTACAAGGCAAGAGATAGTTACATCAGGCAGCAGCTTAGCAGCAGATGAATTATGCATACATTTAAAAGGGGGTAGCTTTTCAGCCTCAATTATTGATTGCAAAACAATGAAAATTATTAATGCTTAGACATTGCAGTGTTTTAAATGAAATTTTTTTACACCTAAAAGTTGGTTAATGTTTATATTTATCAACACTTTGTTCTAGACAAGGTGGATAAATAGGCAAAATTAGCCAAAAATTTACATGAAAAGTCAGTGAGGAAGATGAGCTTATTTTAACGCAAAATTTGGTTGAAGCGTTTATCTTACCCATAGCAACAATGCACCAAGGGACCATAGTAAAATTTAATAATTTGTATTTTTGCGCTTGTCACGAATAAGTAAATTTGTGTTGAAAGAATAGTTTTTATATATGTATAGTTGTTGTAATCTGTCGTTTTGTTTTGCCATGATTATTTTATTTGTAAATCTGAATTGTCTTAATCCCTAAACTTGCTTTTTATATCTCGGCTGTTTTCAAAAAAGATCTTTTTTCGTTTGCATTTAGATTTGTAACTCACACGCCTTTTCTTATGTCTCAATGGTCGACTATGTGACTAAATTCCAGGGTATTTGAGTGAATCTTGTTTCTTCTCGATTGTTTTTAGTTGCCAATTACATAATTTATTAACAGAGTTTTTTTTCTGTGTCACATGATGTTGTTCTGGCTTTTTCTGGAATGCCGCTCATTTAAATATAAGGCAGCGATATTTTTATGTATTCAGTAGAGCAGAGAGTGCTAGAGGAGAAGAGAGAATAATAAGCGTATAGAGACTGAAAAGAAAGATTGTGTTGTTCTGTGGTGATTGTTGTGACAAGAATCAAGCGATTATTTGGTGGATTTAGTTTTGGTTGGTCTCTGATATACAGGGGTTGGACAAAATAAAAGAACCACCTAACATTTTGGCATCAATCTTTGAACGTGTTTTAAACAATTAAAACTTGACATATTTTAATGCTTTTTGTTTATTATTTATGTCATTTGATATGTTTATTTAAAATAACTTTTTTACAGATATTTAAAAAAGGTGGACCTACACCATATTAAATTAAATTATGTTGATTTTTCAAGGTGTTTTATTTTGTCCAACCCCTTTATTTATTAAAGTGTTTTAGTTTCTGTGTTCAACGAGTGAAGGAATTTGAAGTTTTAAAGTGGTTTGTGAATATATTTTTTCTATTTGTGATCGAGAAGCATGTGATTCAAAGTATCTTAGTAGAAGCCAATCTTCATCTAGCTGTTAAGTTGCTGCCAGACTTAATTATTTGAGCAATACTCTAAGTTGCCTCAATTTTAAGAAAAAAACTTAAAGTTGAGATAGAAGAGAAAATTCTATTGAACGCGACATTTTGGGGCTTGTCCAGGAACACTTTTATCAGTTGAATTTGAAATGGCTGTGGAAGAACTTATTATGGAGTAGTTGGATGACTTAAAAGAGACCAGTAGAATCGTTGGGCTTGGATGAGAAACAGAGCAGCAAGCTTATAACAGAAGAATCACACCAAATGAGAAAGGCTGAAGCTGAAGAACGAAGGTTACCAGCCCAGGCTGAAGAACAGAGAATAGCAGCTGAAGCTGAAGAATAAAGGTTAGCAGCCCAGGTTGAGGAACGGAGAATAGCACCTGAAGAAAGGAAGGCTGAGCTCAAAGTTGAAAAGCTAAGGTTGGAATTGGAAGCGAGGAGGCTCTTCCAATCTCAGAGTGGTGAGCAATTGAATCAAGGATCGACTGAAAATATTGTGAGGACACCATCATTACCATCTTTCATGGACAGGAATAATTTGGACGAATATCTTCTGAGATTTAAAAGATATGCTAATGTAGCTAAATCGAATAGAAGTACTTGGGCAACCCAGTTAAGCTCACTGTTAACAGGCAAGGCAGTAGTAGTATATAGTAGACTGTTGTCAGAAGAAGCAATGGATTATGATTGTCAGTAGTATGGGATGATCCATTTGGCAATGTTTTAGGAGGTGCAATAACGTCACGAATTTTTGGCGAAGTTGGGGAATTTTTGGTCACAAGTTGGGGAATTTTCGATGAAGTATGTTAGGGGTAGGATGTGATACGATGGTGGGGGAAGATTGAGACCCTACAAAGCAGTAAAGTGCTTTATGTCACTAGAGGTCAATAAGGAGTCAGTTATCAAAAGTTTTTAGGATATGAGTTGTAAAGATTACGTTACATAGTGTTTTTGAGGAGATGATTCCTTATTTCAATGACTAAAGTTTTTAACTTGACCGTGGAAATGTAGTTGCATGCCTATTGCACATTTCATGACATATTCTACTTTTAGCCAGATTGCATCCCTATTGTGCTATCCATGACGTAATCTATTTTTAGCCATGATGCAATCTTTGTTTTTGTGTTGACTGATCCGGACTTGTCCATGGAAAGTTTTTAGAATATAATGTATAATAATTACATTTTATTCAGCTGTTTGTTGGGTTATATTGTCTCTGGCTTGCCCAAGCTTGAATCTTTTTCTCTGCACTGTACTTACATGATGAGCTAGGCATAGTTCTAAGGAAGCTAACCCTAGATTTTATTTGAAGGAGATCGGAGGGAGCTAACCATAGGACACTAATTTATTTGAAGGAGGTTGGAGGGCGCTAACCATAGGACACTAATTTTATGTGGGGGAGATCTGAGGGAGTTAACACCAATTTGCAGAAGCTAGTTCTAACACGGTGGAGATATCATATAGAATATTTCAAAAAGTTTGGTGCAAAACTTATGATTTGTTATTACATAATGGTTTTCAGGGTGTGATTCCTTATTTCAATGCTTCATGACGTAAGTTTTTAACTAAACCACGGGAATGCGGTTGCATCCTAGATCTGAAGGAGCTAATGCTATGTGAGAGAGTTAATTCTGTTCTAAACCTAACATAGGGTGGATGTCTTGTAGAATATTTCTTATGGTACTTATCCTATGTATTACACAATTACATAGCGATTTTCAGGGTGTGACTCCTTATTTCAATGACGTAAGTTTTTAACTAAACCATGGGAATGTAGTTGCATCCCTATTGCACATTCCATGACGTATTCTATTTTTAACCATGATGCAATCATTGCTTTTGTGTTGTGTAGACTGGTCCGGACTTGTCCGTCAAAAGTTTTTGGAATATGAGTTATATAATGTATAAAGATTATGTTTTATTTAGCTGTTTAATATGATGCAATCTTTGTCTCCGGCTTGTCCAGACTTGCCCAAGCTCGAATCTTTTTTCCGTACTGTGCTTACATGATGAGCTAACCATAGTTCCAAAGAAGCTAACCATAGATCTAAGGACACTAATTTTGTTTGAAAGAAATTGTAGGGAGCTAACACTAGATCTGAGAGAGTCAACCCTAACATGGTGTGGATGTCATGTAGAATATTTCAAGAAGTTTGGTGCAAAACTTACCGCCTTATGGTACTTGATCTAACTATTACACATTTACATAGTGGTTTTCAGGGTGTGATTCTGTATTTCAATGACAGAGTCGGTTTTCAGCTAGATCGTGGGAATGTAGTTGCATGCCTATTGCACAAGCCATCATGACGTAATCTATTTTTATCCAGACTGTGATTGCATGTCTATTGCACATTCCATGACGTAATCGGTTTTAGCCAGACTGCAATTGCATTTGTATTACACAATCCATCATGGTAAATAGTTATAATATACCACTGTGTGAATCAGTGTGCCCAAAAAACCGCTATCGTTTAAAAATCCATGTATTATCCACCATTTATTTAGCAAAGAATTTGATCACGTCACTCTTAGAACTATCCAAAGCATACAGTTTTGAGGCAACTACTAGCTGTTTTTTAACATTTTACGATTAAGATTGGTCAAAGTCTGTTGCATATTTGTTTCCAAAAAAAAGTTCACACGCTTTTATGACAAAAATATTTATCAATTTAGTTAGCTATCCATGCCCTTTCTGTATTATGTAATTACAATGTCAGCGTTTCAGGCAGACAGACTAGGTTAGGTTGTTCAATTCAGGAAGTTTATTTAGCAATCAAAACTAAAAAATGTGCATAAACACGGAAAAAGGTAATTTCGGCACCTGGCAATGAGACGATAAAAAGACCCTGAGGTCATCAAAATCTTCTGCGCCTATCAACAAAATATACAAACTTTAGCAATAACAAACCGAAAAACACAGTAAAAGATACAATTTTTAAGTAGAAACACATTTTTCTTCATTCACATCCAAACATTGTCTTATTATGAGTTGATCTGCACCATGCTTAAATACGATTTCAGACCAAGAAACAACTTTGAAGTCAAAAGTTTTATTTAAACAGTCTCGATTCTATATGACAGCGTTTTTACTCAAAAGACTCTTGTAAGCATGTTGTTGTATAGACTTATCATGCAAGAGCTTGTACGATTAAGCTGTAAACTTGTTATTCAAGGTTAAAAATCTTTGGTATCGGTTCAGAGTCAAAGTCAATCTACTAAGAAAGACACATCATTTACCAACATGTCACAAATTAACGCAAAATTATTCCTCTAGACTAGTATAATTTAACTGTTTTATAGTAAAAATTTTGTAGGTTAGCAGAAACACAACCAGCCAATAAAATTTGTTCTATTTTAAGCAAAACGGGTGGAGATTAAAGTTTACCTTTTGCCTGGGAGACTTTGCTTGAAATAATTCAGAGAGCATTGAATTTGCAATAAGTTTTATACAGCATTACAAAACTATCATTGTTTTTGAATGTTTAAATTTTACTTGTTCTTTTGACACATTACAAATAATCTCTAATAAACATTCAAGACCCAGGTTTCTTACACTTCTCTTCATTTTTGTACTTTCAATTTCGTCCAACAGCATAGTTTCACTTGTTGAACGTCTTCTCTCAAACACTGTTCTTAACACACGTCTTAAAATGAGTATAAGCCATCTTCTTTTCGTTATATCTGTTAATAGTTTTGGTTTCTGTAAACCTTGCAAATAATTGGCAAAGCAACTTGCTTTGCCAATTATTTGCAAGTTTTACAATTTCCTTCTTCGCTTATAATTTTCAAATCTATAGTTTTGGTTTCACAAAATTTAGGACTTTCTACATTTTTCAACTTTACTCGCTCAACCGCTAAATCTGTGACCTTAGAGAAATTCTTATAGTCTTTGGAAATTTTGTTTTATTAAGTGCACGTTATATGGTAATAATTTCAAAACTCAGTGTTTGATGCAAGCTTTAGGTGTGAATGTAACAGAAGTTTTTCATGATAGCAAGTTTGTAGTTTTTGTGTTAAAGCTGGGTGCGTTTGGTTTTTGGTGAAGATGAAAATTTTAATGCATGACTTAATCATAAGTTTGGCTTTATTTGTGTTTAAAAGTTATTAAAACGTAATTACATGAAAATTTTTAACTAATGAATGTAAGCAGGTTGTAAACTTATAAAATTTTGTTTTGAAATCAACTGTGTTGATGTTAAGCGTTGCAAGTTTAATGGATATAATAAGGAAATTTAAATTATTTGCTGTCGGTAAGTCTTAAGTTTAGATTTTTTGTCGTATAATAAGATATTTTATAAACGATGTCGTTTTGATGCCTGGTGAGGAACATAAACATTTTTAGCTTTGCTGATAAACTTTGTATATTGATTGCAAGTTTGAAGTTTAAATGTGATGGTGGGTAAAATTCTGAAACTATTTAATACTTTGATTAAAGTTGTGCTCAGTGATAGGAGCGTTTACAAAGATTTCTACATGTAATGAAATTTGAATGATGTTACAAATAGCAGTTTTAATTGAAAAGAATGAATTTGCTGTACAGAAGTTTAAAGAATTATCCTAAACGAGTCATTTTTATCAGATATTTGTGAGTGGCAAAGCAGATAATTGTCTAATAACAATGATTAGCTTGAGTTTTTAAATGTTTCTTGAGTGAAAAACGCACATACAAAAAGGTTTTGTTGCAGCAAAATGACAAAAGTTGTGAGTTCAATTTTTGGTAAAGGCGAACAGATAAAAGCTTTTAAAGTGTTTGATAGAATTTGCAATAATTTTGTTACGTAAAGGCTTATCAAGATGTACAAATTGTAAGTTTATTACCTGCTAAAACATAAGAGAACTAATAGAACTATAATTATTAGTTCTATAATAGAACTATAATTTGACATAATTGACTTTATTAGTTGAAAAAAATCAGAACTGTTTGTGTTTAAAGTTAAATATGGCCGTGTTAGAAATCACAAATTTAGTGTTTGTGAGAATGCTTAGACAAAATTTTAAATATTTGATGTATATAAAAAGTAAGATTTGTTCTATAAATATGTAAGCAGCCATATAACCAGAAGTATGATGTTTATTTAGCAAAAGATATGAAAACTTTTTTGAAAATAAGAGGTGGTGAGTTCGAATTTTGTTTATGGGTGGCATTTGCGAGTCAATAGTTGGTAAAGAAATTAAGGTAAAGTTCGGAAAATATCTCAAATGTTTATATTATTAGGTATTGAACTAGGTCTAGAGGCAATAGGAAATTTGATTGCACAGCAAAAAAATGTTATTTTTCAAATAATTGACAGTTTTTGTTTTAAAATCAACTAAGATGAAATGCTAAAAGTGCAACGTCTAATAAAGAATTAGGTACGATTTGACAAAAATAAGAAAGCTTTTACAAAATTTTTCTATTTATGCAGATCATATCGATAGTTAATATCCTAGTTTGCTGAAAGTATTGCCGGATGCTAAGGTACATCAGACTTGATTTGCTACAGAGTTAAAGCTTGTGGCTGCTGCACTTAGAAACAGTTAAGAGAACGCATAAAAATAAGTTCATAGATCTTTTTGTTTGATTAACTTTTGATTTGTAGTTGCCAATACACAAATATTGAAGTTGTCTTAATGAATAATGAAAACATTGTTAGTTAAAACTTTTATTGATCAATTGAATTGCAAATTCTTGATTAATAACGTGTATACGAGGTCTTGTGAGCTTTCAGTTGTAGGCTTATACAATAAAATTAAAGGTAAATTTGTGTAAATTATCAACTAAGTTAAAGTTCTTTTTGTTTCGTGAATGTATGTAAGCGGTAGTGTGAGGGTTTAAATTAGTGTACAGAGAAATTTTGCTTTGTAAACACATACAAGTTTTGTAAAGTTTTGCAAGTGTTGGTAAGTTTTTTCTATCTGTGGTGGTTTAGGTCAACATTAAACAAGAGTTAAAAATTGGATGTTTACTTGAAATTGAAATAAAGTTGATGAGTATGACACATTCTATTTGATAGCAAACGCTCTGAAAAAAGCTGTGAGTGTGGTTGTTAGCTCTTGAAAATTTGATAAAATATTTGATAACTTGTGTTTTTTCACTAATAAAAATGATAACAGCTGTAAATTTTGTAAAGACATGAGAGTTGAAACTGTAAGTTCACCTTAATGTACATAGACAAACAGACTAAAACTGTTAAAAGTGGCAACTTAATATTTTTGTATACAATAGTTGTCGTGTTTTTGAAAATTTTGAGTAAACAATTTCTAACAATCTGGATCTAATGAGTTTTCCCAAAATGTTATATCTGTGTGTTAATGCACAAGAACGACAATAAAATATCATGACATCAAATTTATAAAAGCAGATGAAATTTGGAATCAATTATTTCAGAAAATGATAATTGTGGAAAGAAGATTTATGCAGGATGGAGAAAAAATTACTGCAAAATGCAATGATATTGGCTAAAACAAACAGTCAAGTTTTCAAATCCGTGGTTTCAAATGTTTGGAGCAGCGTAGTGTGAGGGTTTAAATAATTGTGTGATGGAAGTCAATCAAGATCAATATGTTAGGATTTTTATTAAAAGTAGCTAAAAGGATAAGTTGAATAATGAAGAAAAACTGGTGTTAAAGGGGGATTCTTTTTCAGTTATGTCGGCTCTGATGTATAATATTAAGTTTTATGAGCTTAAAAATAATGTTTGATTTGTCAGCTCAAGCATTTAAACGTTTAGGATTAACACGTTGTGTTGTGTTAAAGTTAAATTATTAAATCTAGTTGTTGTAACAATATTTAAAAATAGGATTCCAAATGTTTAAAGTTATTTCAACTAAATAAGAGGTTAAATATACTTTTTCTTCAAAACATCTTTTTGGGGTCTTGGAAATTTACGGTAATTGTTTTGTGTATATACAACCGTGAGAGCACCAGTATGTGTTGTGTTTCCCTCACCGGCTCACTGTGTGCATTGATCAAATTGGTAATAAAATGATTTACTGTGTGCTTATCAGTCACGTGTGTCTTAAACATTTTAATTCATGACATCTCAGCTTCAAACAGTTTATCCTTTGAAAAACTACTCCCTTATAGCGTCAGTCGATGTAACTATTCTCCACAATTCTTGGTATTTAAACGATCTATTCCCGTCTTCTTATCTATCACGTGGTTAGCCATTGCATTTTTAAGCATAATTTGTGACGTTTCATCTTTGTAAGAAAAATAAAGTTTTGTATCTGACGATGACCAAAGACTATAAGAATTTCTCTAAGGTCACAGATTTAGCGGTTGAGCGAGTAAAGTTGAAAAATGTAGAAAGTCCTAAATTTTGTGAAACCAAAACTATTAACAGATATAACGAAAAGAAGATGGCTTATACTCATTTTAAGACGTGTGTTAAGAACAGTGTTTGAGAGAAGACGTTCAACAAGTGAAACTATGCTGTTGGACGAAATTGAAAGTACAAAAATGAAGAGAAGTGTAAGAAACCTGGGTCTTGAATGTTTATTAGAGATTATTTGTAATGTGTCAAAAGAACAAGTAAAATTTAAACATTCAAAAACAATGATAGTTTTGTAATGCTGTATAAAACTTATTGCAAATTCAATGCTCTCTGAATTATTTCAAGCAAAGTCTCCCAGGCAAAAGGTAAACTTTAATCTCCACCCGTTTTGCTTAAAATAGAACAAATTTTATTGGCTGGTTGTGTTTCTGCTAACCTACAAAATTTTTACTATAAAACAGTTAAATTATACTAGTCTAGAGGAATAATTTTGCGTTAATTTGTGACATGTTGGTAAATGATGTGTCTTTCTTAGTAGATTGACTTTGACTCTGAACCGATACCAAAGATTTTTAACCTTGAATAACAAGTTTACAGCTTAATCGTACAAGCTCTTGCATGATAAGTCTATACAACAACATGCTTACAAGAGTCTTTTGAGTAAAAACGCTGTCATATAGAATCGAGACTGTTTAAATAAAACTTTTGACTTCAAAGTTGTTTCTTGGTCTGAAATCGTATTTAAGCATGGTGCAGATCAACTCATAATAAGACAATGTTTGGATGTGAATGAAGAAAAATGTGTTTCTACTTAAAAATTGTATCTTTTACTGTGTTTTTCGGTTTGTTATTGCTAAAGTTTGTATATTTTGTTGATAGGCGCAGAAGATTTTGATGACCTCAGGGTCTTTTTATCGTCTCATTGCCAGGTGCCGAAATTACCTTTTTCCGTGTTTATGCACATTTTTTAGTTTTGATTGCTAAATAAACTTCCTGAATTGAACAACCTAACCTAGTCTGTCTGCCTGAAACGCTGACATTGTAATTACATAATACAGAAAGGGCATGGATAGCTAACTAAATTGATAAATATTTTTGTCATAAAAGCGTGTGAACTTTTTTTTGGAAACAAATATGCAACAGACTTTGACCAATCTTAATCGTAAAATGTTAAAAAACAGCTAGTAGTTGCCTCAAAACTGTATGCTTTGGATAGTTCTAAGAGTGACGTGATCAAATTCTTTGCTAAATAAATGGTGGATAATACATGGATTTTTAAACGATAGCGGTTTTTTGGGCACACTGATTCACACAGTGGTATATTATAACTATTTACCATGATGGATTGTGTAATACAAATGCAATTGCAGTCTGGCTAAAACCGATTACGTCATGGAATGTGCAATAGACATGCAATCACAGTCTGGATAAAAATAGATTACGTCATGATGGCTTGTGCAATAGGCATGCAACTACATTCCCACGATCTAGCTGAAAACCGACTCTGTCATTGAAATACAGAATCACACCCTGAAAACCACTATGTAAATGTGTAATAGTTAGATCAAGTACCATAAGGCGGTAAGTTTTGCACCAAACTTCTTGAAATATTCTACATGACATCCACACCATGTTAGGGTTGACTCTCTCAGATCTAGTGTTAGCTCCCTACAATTTCTTTCAAACAAAATTAGTGTCCTTAGATCTATGGTTAGCTTCTTTGGAACTATGGTTAGCTCATCATGTAAGCACAGTACGGAAAAAAGATTCGAGCTTGGGCAAGTCTGGACAAGCCGGAGACAAAGATTGCATCATATTAAACAGCTGAATAAAACATAATCTTTATACATTATATAACTCATATTCCAAAAACTTTTGACGGACAAGTCCGGACCAGTCTACACAACACAAAAGCAATGATTGCATCATGGTTAAAAATAGAATACGTCATGGAATGTGCAATAGGGATGCAACTACATTCCCATGGTTTAGTTAAAAACTTACGTCATTGAAATAAGGAGTCACACCCTGAAAATCGCTATGTAATTGTGTAATACATAGGATAAGTACCATAAGAAATATTCTACAAGACATCCACCCTATGTTAGGTTTAGAACAGAATTAACTCTCTCACATAGCATTAGCTCCTTCAGATCTAGGATGCAACCGCATTCCCGTGGTTTAGTTAAAAACTTACGTCATGAAGCATTGAAATAAGGAATCACACCCTGAAAACCATTATGTAATAACAAATCATAAGTTTTGCACCAAACTTTTTGAAATATTCTACATGATGTCCACCCCGAGTTAGGTTTAGAACAGAATTAACTCTCTCGCATGGCATGAGTTCCTTCAGATCTAGGATGCAATCGCATTCCCATGGTTTGATTAAAAACTCACGTCATTGAAATAAGGGAGCACAACTTGAAAACTGTTATGTAATAACAAATCATAAGTTTTGCATCAAACTTTTTGAAACATTCTATATGACATCTCAATCGTGTTAGAATTAGCTTCCTCAGATTGCTGTTAACTCTCTCAAACCTCCTCCACATAAAATTAGTGTCTTATGGTTAGCTCCCTCCGATCTCCTTCAAATAAAGTTAGTGTCCTTAGACCTATGGTTAGTTTCCTTAGAACTTTTCATCATGTAAACACAGTACAGAGAAAAAGATTTGTGCTTGAGCAAGTCTGGACAAGCCAGAAGCAAAGATTGCATCACAACAAACAGCTGAATAAAACGTAATCTTTCTTCATTATATTCTAAAAACTTTTGACAGTTGACTCCTTAGCGACCTCTAGTGATGCAAAACACTTTACCAAGTTGTAGGACCCCAATCTCCCCCACCATTGTATCACAAACTACCCCTTCCATACTTCACTAAAAAAATCCCCTCACTCGTGACCAAACATTCCCTAAGTCATGATGTCATTGCTCCTAACTGTTCCTCCTAAAACCATGCGAAATGACACATCCTATACTACTAACATTCTAAAGTTGCTTTATTGAAAGATATGATTTTACTGAGTGTGGATGCCATGCAAAATTTCGAGAAGCTAGACCAGAAGGACACAAAAGCCCAAGTCAATTTATATTCAGGTTAAAAAACTATTTCACTAAGTGGATAGAGTTGGCCAAAGTTGAGCAAACCTTTATGGGCGTGGTTGATTTGATTGTACACAAGCAGTTTACCAGCTCTTGCCCTAAAGATCTATCAATATGGCTGAAGCAGAGCAACTCAAAACTTTTAGATGAATAGTCATGGTTGGCTGATCAATATTTGGCAGTGTGCAATCAGAAGCTGTCCAGTAAGGAAGTGATCAAATGTGAGAGCGCAAGAGCCGGTGTGAAGGACAATCATAGTAGATTTCCTCCTATGAGTACTCCGAAACGTTTCCTATCTAATCACATTGGTCACTGGGTGATTGACTGTCATGTGAAACCAGAAGGAGGACGCAACAGGTATAACAGACCAGCTAGACACACAGTTACGTGCTACCAATGTGGTGAAATTGGGCATGAGAAGAGGTTTTGTCGGAATGCACCCTGCCCTCAAGCTGTTCCTCAGGGTGGAGGCAACACCCCTAGACCTACGTCACAACTGTACTGAGTTGAATGCACTGCACAAGTTGGAAGATTATTGGATGGTGCTAAAGTGAAAAATGAAGAATATTTGGAGCACAAATTTAGAGAAAAAATTTAAGTAATACATAATGGTGCCTGCCGGAGTAATGAAAATAGGAAGTGTATGCCTCTTGTGACCCGAAAGGTGTATGAGAATGAAGTTGAGGTCCTTCATGATACAGGCTGCAGTGGCGTTATTGTCAAGAAAGAGTTGTTGAAGGGAGATGATTTTACTGGTAGCATGGGTTACGTGATGGCTATCAACTGGACATTGAAGGAGGCACCCATTGTTGAGATTAACCCTTTAAGGATCATAAGATTCTAATTGATAAAATTTGAAACAATTCCATAATTGTTGGTCACAATGAGAAAATAATGGATTTTACAAAAGTGGTTATTACATCATAATGCCGTAACAATTAACAATCGTGGGTCATATATAACCCAGTATCCGTCAAAGGGTTAACATGCCCTATTATACAGGAGTAACTCAAGCCATTTGTTTGCTAGACCCTTTGTTTGACGTGGTCATTGGAAACATTCCTAGGGCATGGAATCTGGATGATCCTGTTCCCAGTGTGGAGACAAGTGCAGCTGCAGTCATGAGGGCTCAAGCTCGGAAGGATGCCATGATCAAATGTTTAATTGCAAAAGGCGTGACACTTGAGACTTCCATTACAAAGGATGAATTGGCAAAACTGTAACAGGAAGACACTACTCTGGAATATGTGGACCTGAAGGACGCTGTTGGTAAAGATGACTACAAAATAAAGTAAAAAGCATAGGGGTATCCTATGCAGGATTCCGAACCGAGTTGATGGATTAGGTGAATACTCAAAGCAGTTTATGGTACCAAAAATGTTGAGAAGGAAGGTTTTGGAAGTCGCCCACAACTCTATTTTCAGAGGATATCTTGAGATCAAGAAGACTAAAGACCACATTCAAACAAATTTCTACTGACTTGGCATGCAAGGTGGTGTTACTAGTTTCTGCAGATCATGTGATGTATGTCAGAAAACAACTACTAAAGGATCCATTCCCCATGTGCCACTAGGAGATATGCCCTTGATTGATATGCCATTTAGGAGAGTTGCTGTGGATTTAGTTGGACCAATTTCGCCTGCCAGCAAGAATGGATATCAACATATTCTGACCTTAATAGATTATGTGACCAGATACCCTGAAGTCGTTTTACTCAAGAATATTGAAACAGAGACAGTAGCAGAAGTGTTACTGGATATACACAGTCGTCTAGGAATACCAGAGGAAGTCCTGATTGATCTTGGCATGCCATTTGTGTCGAAGTGCATGGAGGAAGTATCAAGATTGCTGTCCACAAAACGACCAACAACTATGCCATATCCTATTTGCAATGAATTGGTTAAACATTTTAATGGTA
Organism: Trididemnum clinides; assembly: GCA_963675345.1. Taxonomy (NCBI): domain Eukaryota; kingdom Metazoa; phylum Chordata; class Ascidiacea; order Aplousobranchia; family Didemnidae; genus Trididemnum; species Trididemnum clinides. The sequence continues at coordinate 1,846,279 of OY776290.1, read as the reverse complement.
CACTCAAGAAAATACTAAGACGTTTGTGTAACAATCAGCCCCACCAGTGGTGTCATTTTGATTATTTCTTTGATCGTTAACCCCTTACTATTTGCATACAGAGAAGCACCACAGGAGGCCACAATATTTTCACCGTTTGAATTATTGTACAAAAGGACAGTACACGGACCAGTACAAATCTTGAAGGAGCTATGGACAGGAGAGACATGGTACAGAAATCAAGACGAGCTACCAGTATGTTTTTGAATTGCAAGAACATTTAGACAACACCATTATGATCGTCCAGGAAGAGTTGCTAAAGAGCCAAAAAAAGAACAAAATGCTGTATGACAGAAGAGCTAAAAGAAGATAATTTTAAAAAGGCAATAAGATATTACTGCTACCTCCGACAGACACAAATAAACTCTTGATGCAATGGAGAGGGCCTTATGAAATAATGAGCAGCTGTGGAAAAGGTAATGATTATCGGATAGAAGTGAATAAAAAGATGAAAACCTTTCATGCAAACATGCTGAAGAAATACATCAAAAGGGCTGACCAGGATAAGGAACCGCAACAAAATTTGGACAATAACCAGATGTCTTGTGATGTTTGTACCAGGATTATAGGAAGAAATGAAGATCTGAGTGTGAATGACAAGATGATGAAATTGGCTAATTGTCCTTAGAAGGAAACGGTACAGGACGTCAAGTTGGGGGTCAAACTGACTAAAACACAGCAAGAAGAGATAATAAACACCTTGTCAAGACACGAAGAAGTTTTTTCAGATATTCCAGCTAAAACTAGCATGATTGAACATAAGATAAGCTTACTAATGATAATCCAGTCTGGTCTCAGCCTTATCCTTTGCCGTACACCATGAAGGAGAATCTTAAAAAGCAAGTAAAAGACATGCTTAGCCTTGGAATCATTTGAGAATCGAACTCACTCTCCACTTCCCAATTGTAATCGTGAATAGGAAAGATGGATCAGACTGTATCTGCATTGATTATCGGAAATTAAACAAGCTCACAGTAGCAGACTTGGAGCCTTTGACCACAGCAGAAGATTTATTCCAATAGTTGGGGAAAAGCAAGCATTATTCCAAGATTGATCTCAGCAAAGGATACTGAAAATTCCAGTCATGGAAGAAGACATCAAAAAGACAGCATTTATAACACCTGACGGTACGTACAATTTTTTGAGGTTGCCTTTTGGAATGAAAAATTCGGGGGCAACATTGGTTTGCAGAATTTTGCTGAAATGAACACTGTTAATAGCTACATTACAACCTCATAATACATACAAATGAATGGCAAGTGCATCTAAAAGTGTTGGAGGAATTGCTTCAACGTTTACAGAAAGCAGTACTTACAGCAAAACTATTTAAATGTGTATTTGGGGCCAAATTTGTTAAATTCCACAAAGATTATATCAGTCCACAAAAATCTTGTTGGTGGTACAAAATTTTAATATAGCTTTGAAAAAAGCTGTTTTAGCCATAAGCTTTTCGTGACGCTCTCATCAGTGGCGGTATCGCGTCAAAAGGGAAGATCTAGAGTGAATGAGTCTTTTATGTGAATAATTTGGATGTTACGTAATCAAGACAGGCCAATGATTGCGTTTGTATTGCAAAGCGCGCGAAAGAAAGATTTCGCAAGTGCGAAAGTTAAAGAAGGCGCGGCAGGAGGCCAAATGCTACGATTATCGAAAGAGTTTGAGAGTGTAAACAAACTCTTTCTGTCTGCATAACACCGGGCGTCGGGTCTTGATATAAGTAGCCTCTAAAAGATTGAGATGGAAAGAGCTGCGCGCTGCGGCAAGGATTGAAAACCGCTTATCATCATAGTTTAATGCGCATCGATCATTATCTAAAAGATGCTGACCAATGGCGGAGTCACAAACCGGTTTGGTATCGGTTCGTTTGCACGATCTGTGTGGTTGAGATCGGCGTGGACGAGTCAATTGCTGTCTTAACCATTGCGGAACATGTTGCTTGATGCGATCCTGTAGTCGTTGAGATGTTCGCCCTACGTACCGACTATCACAGTGGCACTTGTATTCATATATGACAAAGCTTTTCTGAATGGCAGGTAGAACATCCTTGCGGGCCACAGGCAGCATGCGCTTAGACGTAAAGACCAGGCGGGTGCTGACGGAACCATAGCAGCTTTCCACGGCGGTTTTGACTTGTTTTTCTAAGTTTGTAGATGGCTTACCTATCCAAGGGACCCTCAAGTACACAGGACACTTTTCAGGGCCAAATCGCTTAAGGGTGGAGAACTGAGCGATTTTCTTGGTGATCTGAGTGTTGATGATGTTTTTAGGATAGCCATTGTCCAGTAATATCTTCTTAATCCGTTCTATTTCTTCATTGAGTCTACGCTTGGTGCAAATCATTAGAGCTCGATGCACCAATGTAGATTTGCACCAAGCGTAGACTCAATGAAGAAATAGAACGGATTAAGAAGATATTACTGGACAATGGCTATCCTAAAAACATCATCAACACTCAGATCACCAAGAAAATCGCTCAGTTCTCCACCCTTAAGCGATTTGGCCCTGAAAAGTGTCCTGTGTACTTGAGGGTCCCTTGGATAGGTAAGCCATCTACAAACTTAGAAAAACAAGTCAAAACCGCCGTGGAAAGCTGCTATGGTTCCGTCAGCACCCGCCTGGTCTTTACGTCTAAGCGCATGCTGCCTGTGGCCCGCAAGGATGTTCTACCTGCCATTCAGAAAAGCTTTGTCATATATGAATACAAGTGCCACTGTGATAGTCGGTACGTAGGGCGAACATCTCAACGACTACAGGATCGCATCAAGCAACATGTTCCGCAATGGTTAAGACAGCAATTGACTCGTCCACGCCGATCTCAACCACACAGATCGTGCAAACGAACCGATACCAAACCGGTTTGTGACTCCGCCATTGGTCAGCATCTTTTAGATAATGATCGATGCGCATTAAACTATGATGATAAGCGGTTTTCAATCCTTGCCGCAGCGCGCAGCTCTTTCCATCTCAATCTTTTAGAGGCTACTTATATCAAGACCCGACGCCCGGTGTTATGCAGACAGAAAGAGTTTGTTTACACTCTCAAACTCTTTCGATAATCGTAGCATTTGGCCTCCTGCCGCGCCTTCTTTAACTTTCGCACTTGCGAAATCTTTCTTTCGCGCGCTTTGCAATACAAACGCAATCATTGGCCTGTCTTGATTACGTAACATCCAAATTATTCACATAAAAGACTCATTCACTCTAGATCTTCCCTTTTGACGCGATACCGCCACTGATGAGAGCGTCACGAAAAGCTTATGGCTAAAACAGCTTTTTTCAAAGCTATATTAAAATTTTGTACCACCAACAAGATTTTTGTGTACTTTCGCCTTCGGTACACCAAACAGCAAATAGCTGTTTTGAACAATGTGGTAAGAACTAGAGGAAAAGTCAGAACTCTTAAGTTCATTGCAGCCTTTCTCAAGGCTTGCATTTCTAAAAGAGTTGCCCCTAAGTACATCGTTGCTCGCATTGAACGATCACGAGCCAGGCACAGCCCAGAGATGGAACGCGCTTTTCTAAGAGATGATGTTGAAAAGCTAACAGAGCAATCAAGAAAACTTCAAACAATTAACCAATCACATTGGCGGGCGGCCTGCGAATTTCTAACATTCTTCGACACAATCAGATTCTGCAGATACCTGGCACTACTTGATGAAAGAACGAAATCAAAATGGAAGAACAAAAACGAGCGATTGCTTGCTTTACTCAGACGTGACCGTTTCGGCAATGCTCTCGGTGATACTACTAGGCATGTTCTGAATCTTTCAGATTATGTCTTGTCTGACACTGAAAGTTTCGTGCTGTCGCATGGTCTTAACTTTGGGTTGCCACCCAGGTATCTGTGCAAAGAAGAAATCTTCGCCGAATTTGAGTCACTGTGGGCACAGCTTTTACATCACAGTGCCAGTTCTGTTGAACAACGCACTGCTTTGAAATCCCGACTCGCCGACTTTGCTCATTTGTACAGTGACAGCACGATAGACTCACGTGACTTCACAATGCACAAAGAGTGCTTTGGTGCAATCAACCGGTTACGAAAGAATGATGATATCATTGTCACCAAACCCGACAAAGGCTCCGGCGTTGTCCTTTTAAACAAAAGCGACTACGTCGATAAAATGAACAAGATACTTGATGATCAATCAAAATTTAGAAGACTTGGTCCGGTCTCCAGCAATGACAACACAGCCATCGTTGAATCGCGCCTTCAGAAGCGGTTGCTTGACTTAGTCAAAGCCGATCACATGCCGAAGTGGATATATGACGCAATACGACCAACTGGATCACAAAGACCTCGAATGTATGGTTTGCCGAAAACACACAAAGAAGGCACTCCACTTCGCCCAATACTGTCTATGACAGGTTCGTCCCATCATGAACTTGGCAAGTGGTTGGCTAGCCTATTACAACCTGTGTTGGAGCGGTTTTCGTCACACTGCATATCAGATTCGTTTACGTTTGCTAAGACCGTGCAAAATCTTGACATCGACCCTAATGTCTTCATGTGTTCTTTTGATGTATCCAGCTTGTTCACCAACGTTCCCCTTGATGAAACCATCAAAATCTGTTCGGTAGCCCTCTACGACCAGTCTAATTCCCGACCAGTCATTCCAAAGGACGTGTTTGTTGAATTGATGAAGAGCGCTACATCCTCAGTTGAGTTCAGCTTCAATAACACCATGTACAAGCAAACAGACGGAGTAGCTATGGGATCACCACTTGGTCCGGCTTTGGCCAACATCTTCGTTGGATATTATGAAGAAAAGTTATTTTCTCAAACGCAAAAGCCTTCAACATACTTCAGATATGTTGACGACACGTTTGCCATCTTCGATCACGAAGCTGAAGCAGATGAATTTCTGACCAAACTTAACTGCCTTCATCCATCCCTCAAGTTCACCTTTGAAAAAGAGAAAGGGAAATGTCTACCGTTTCTTGACGTCTACGTCGAAAGAACAGATGTTGGCTTGGAGACCAGTGTATACCGTAAACCCACTTTCACTGGCCAGTATTTGCGTTGGGAGTCCTTTAGTCCTCTCAAACGCAAAATAAGTCTAATATCTACATTGGTGCATCGAGCTCTAATGATTTGCACCAAGCGTAGACTCAATGAAGAAATAGAACGGATTAAGAAGATATTACTGGACAATGGCTATCCTAAAAACATCATCAACACTCAGATCACCAAGAAAATCGCTCAGTTCTCCACCCTTAAGCGATTTGGCCCTGAAAAGTGTCCTGTGTACTTGAGGGTCCCTTGGATAGGTAAGCCATCTACAAACTTAGAAAAACAAGTCAAAACCGCCGTGGAAAGCTGCTATGGTTCCGTCAGCACCCGCCTGGTCTTTACGTCTAAGCGCATGCTGCCTGTGGCCCGCAAGGATGTTCTACCTGCCATTCAGAAAAGCTTTGTCATATATGAATACAAGTGCCACTGTGATAGTCGGTACGTAGGGCGAACATCTCAACGACTACAGGATCGCATCAAGCAACATGTTCCGCAATGGTTAAGACAGCAATTGACTCGTCCACGCCGATCTCAACCACACAGATCGTGCAAACGAACCGATACCAAACCGGTTTGTGACTCCGCCATTGGTCAGCATCTTTTAGATAATGATCGATGCGCATTAAACTATGATGATAAGCGGTTTTCAATCCTTGCCGCAGCGCGCAGCTCTTTCCATCTCAATCTTTTAGAGGCTACTTATATCAAGACCCGACGCCCGGTGTTATGCAGACAGAAAGAGTTTGTTTACACTCTCAAACTCTTTCGATAATCGTAGCATTTGGCCTCCTGCCGCGCCTTCTTTAACTTTCGCACTTGCGAAATCTTTCTTTCGCGCGCTTTGCAATACAAACGCAATCATTGGCCTGTCTTGATTACGTAACATCCAAATTATTCACATAAAAGACTCATTCACTCTAGATCTTCCCTTTTGACGCGATACCGCCACTGATGAGAGCGTCACGAAAAGCTTATGGCTAAAACAGCTTTTTTCAAAGCTATATTATTATATCAGTCGTGACTGGATCACAATTAATGAGGACAATTTAGAGAAGATATGCACAGCACGAAGACTGACTAAAAAGAAAGAAGTAAGATCGTTTTGGGGGATAGCAAACTATTACCACACCCACATTCCCACATTTGCAGAAGTTGCAGTGCCATTGACTGATCTAATGTGCAAGATTTGATGGGGGCAAGCTCAAGAGAAGTCCTTCAGCAGCTTGCAAGACTGTTTATTGAAGCGACCAATTTTATAGGTGCCAGAGCACAATAAGCCGCTCATACTACAAACTGATGCATCAAACTGCAGGCTGGGTCCTGCCCTCATGCAACAGCATGACAAGAGACTATATCCAGTGCCGTATGCCAGCAAGAAACCCGTGCCAGCCGAAACCAATTATTCAACTTTAGAAAAAGATAGTTTAAGTTGTGTGTGCAGGGTTCCCGCAGTCATGGAAAAACCTGGAAAAACATTCCTGGAAAGTCATGAAAAATTTGTTAAATATTGGAAGTCATGAAATTTTGCTGAGAGCTGAAAGAAAAAATTTTTTTAAGTTCTTAGTAATACCAGAAGCAGTGACTTAGCAAATACAATCGGTTTTAATACCTTACTTAATTGATTTTTTGAATTTTAGTAGGATAATGTATGATATTTATTTGTGTGACAAGTGAAATGGGGTGGCAGTGTGATGCGCAAAGTCCAGTGGGAAGATTATAAAAGTCCAGTACACTGAGTCATACTCTATTCAACACTTATATTTTCAAAGTTATAGTTATAAACCTACTTTGTGGTATCAAGGTCTGTCGCTTACCTATCTTCTAAAAATCAATTATATTTGCATTCTGCAATGCATTGTATAATTCTATTAAAGGTAATTATCTTTGTGATATGCACCTTTATCTTGCTTTTCGGATACAATGTAACTACTGCAGGCAAAAAAATTTTTTTTTGATCTCATGATTTAAGAGTACATCATGCAACAACAGCAGTGTGTTGTTGATGCAATTGCGTGTTTTTATTGGCTGAAAATTCAAAAGATAACCAGTAACCAAAGCCTAATCTAAAACTTTACTACTAACTAAAACCAAAACCAATCTTGCTTCTGAAAAGTGCGCAATTTTGTAACTGTACAAGAAGGACAACTGACAAATCTTTTTCTCTTATATACAAAAATCTGCAAAATAACTTAATGGATCAAAACTTTTGTTTTACAGGCAAGTTATAGAAAATAGTTACAGACAAGTGTTAGTAAGTAATAAGATTGTAAGTTAGTAATTTGTTTGTAATTAGTGTTTGGTAATGGCATCCAATCGATGTCACTTTTGTGAAATTTGGTTGCAAGAACCAGAGTTTGCTGCTTGGCTGCAGCAGACAAAAGATGACAATAATGGGTACTGCAAGTTGTACAAAAAATTGTTTGGTATATCAAACATGGGGATCGATGCTGTTAAAAGCCACATGAAAAGCAAACAACACAATCAAGTTATGAAGCACAAGCAAAGTCCTTTAGACTTAATTAATCACTGACTTCTTTGGCAGGACAAATAAGCCTGCACCTACCACCAACAAATCTGGTAAACAAGTTTCATCCTCTGTGGCTATTCCTGATCAAACCAGTGATGTGTCAACAGTGCCAGTATCATCACCAAGCACACCTTTGATCATATCAGAGGAAATGGTGCATGCAGAAGTTCTTTGAGTTATTAAAGTAATAACCAGTCACTACTCATTTAGTTCTTGCAAAGATATTAGCTGTCTATTTTCTAAAATGCTTTCAGATAGTCAGATTGCACATCATTTTCATGTGAAGCTACAAAGTGTACTTATTAAGCATGTTTTGGCATTTTTCCGTATTTTCATGAGCTGCTTACAGAGAAAATTTGTGCAGTCAAGTACTATACTTAACGGTTTGATGAAAATTTGAATCAAATTAACCAGAAAAAGCAAATGGACATGATAGTTAGATTTGTGACAGCAAAAGCAATAAAGTACAGAAAGATGCTTTAATTCAGAGTTTATGGGTTATGCTAGAGCAGCAGATATGTTGACTCATTTTAAACGTGGAATGGCTTTACTTATCCCAGCAGTTTGGTGCAAATATCTATGGATGGTTGCAATGTAAACTGGAAGTTCTATCACAATCTTTTTCATGAACGCAAAGGTGAAGAACTACTAGACTTGATAAATATATTTTGCAAGTTCTTCCAATATATATTGAATGTAGTTTGTACGCTGTCCATGGAAGATTTAAAAAGGGAGCAAAAGAATCTGGATTGAATCTCGGCAATACTCTGCGTTCTCTGTGGCAAATTTTTCATGATACTCCAGCCAGAAGGGAAAAATTTATTCAAATTACAGGCAGTGATTTGTTTCCTTTTTAGTTTTGTCAGCATAGATGGGTAGAAGATATCAAGGTTGCTGATCAAGTTTTGAAAATTTGGCCTCATGTCAACCAATAGGCCTATGTCAAAACTGTGAAGAGTGAAAGAAAAGTTCCAGCTTTTGTTTTTATCACATCTGCATGCGATGATACTTTAATTGAAGCTAAGCCAGAATTTTTTGTTGCTGTGGCAAAATTACTCCAAGAATTTTTGTTGAAGTTTTAAACCGAAGGTCCAATGACTCCTTTCTTGGCTTTGTCTTTGAAAGATTTGATGTTGGCTATCGTGGGTCGTTATTAAAAAAAGAAAAAACTGATACTTTCAAGAAGCTATCTACTATTGACCCTGCTGACAAAAAGAAACAAAAAACCCAAATTATGTTGACATTTAGCTTTGCTGCTCAAGGTACTTTTAAAAAAGTAACCAAAAAAAAGCTGCTGGTGAACTATGCATTTTATCTTTCAAAAATGATTGCATTACGTTTTTGTCTGCTATTGTAATCAAACTGTTGGAAAGATGTCCTTTAAAGTATTCTTTGGTTTAGAGTTTGGTGATTGTCATACCACAGAAGTTGATATCTGCTTCTGCAGAAGCACAGGTTAAGTTTGAGCAACTTTTGCCGATTTTGCTCAATGGAAAGTGGTGTTTGACAGAAGCTTGCAACGAAATTCGTACTTCCTTCAAAGGCTTTATATTGGAAATGAAAAAACAAAAACATCTTGCTGAGTTTTTGAGTTTCATCATGAATACAGATTGATTGGATGAATTCTATTGAAATTACATAAAAGGTGTGGGGAATTTTTAGAATTATTTTCATGCTTTCACATGATCAAGCTGCAGTCGAAAGAGGGTTTTCAGTCAACAGCAAATTTTTGGTTGAAAACTTGCAAGAGAAAACCTTAGTTTCGAGTTGCTTTATGTGCAGTAGTATCAAGAGTGATCCTAATCATTTGAGTGAGTTTTCTTTTGCCCCCAGACTGAAACGAAATGTTTGGGCAGCAAGAATGTGATATCAATTGTATTTGGAAGAGCAAAGGAAACTTCATGCTAAAAGTGATAAAGCTAAAAAGAGGAAAGCTATTGAAGATGAAATTCGTAAAGTCGAATGTAAAAGAAAGTTATTGAATAAAAGCATCCAAACTATGAGCCTAGAAGCAGACATATTAGCTACAGAGGTGGAAGTGAAGCACAATTTTACTTTGCTTGCAAAGTAAAGACTGACACAATTTTTGAAAAATTAACTAGTAGCTGATTTGACTGCAAACCAACTTGTAAAATTATAGACACAAAACTTCCTGGAAAGTTAGCCATGTTTTAGTGTTGTGCAGCAATGACAAGGATTTGTGTTTACTGTGTAGTGTTTAATATAGTGTTACAATTCTAAAGCTGCATAATGCTTATTGCAAAAGTTATGATTCAACTGCATATAACAGAAAAATTTTAGAAAAAATGCCTTAATTCAGAACTGCTGTCTATCAAAATAGAAACAACCAAAATTTAAAAAAAGCATTTGCACATTTGGCTGTGCTTGACTGTTCATGTTTCTCTAAGCATATTGCATAGTTTCTTCATGTTCTAACAGTTTGCAAATATGATTTCGGTGTAATTTATTGTCACTTTTTATATTTTCTGCTAACAGTAGTAGCATGAGGCTAAAGGTTACAAGCCGTTGGTCACTTACATGCATTTAGCCATGCACCGTTTTTGTTAGGCCAAACATACAAGATATGTCAATGTTTTATAGCTAGCAATTTTTTTTAATTTTCCATTTTTTTCATTTTTCTTTCAAAAATGCTGCCATTTTTTACTGATGGCTTGGTGGACAGCCTGCACAGCAAAAAATATTAAAATGTCCATTCCTCCTTAGAAACTCGCTCCTGATCATGTATGTTTTCCTTTTTTGTTGGTGGCATTCTAACTGAAGATCAAAGCAGAAAAAATTCAAAGTAATGCTGGTTCTGCTGATGGGAAAATTAATGTGCTTATTGTCTCTTGACTATACATGTCTAGTAAAATACTGAAAGACCAAGACTAATTAGCAGCTAAGCACTTCTTAGCAGTATTACCTCTGTATGTCATGGCAAAAAGCCCCCTATTTTAAAAATAGTGCTGCTTGCAGTTAGCTGATGCTGCAGCAAACCAGTCGAAAACTTCATACTTGAAAAAAGTGTGAAAAATGTTTGGCAGGCTGGATTAAACTGGTCAGTGGGCCAGATGTGGTTTGTGGGCTGTCGTTTGGCCACCCTTGAATTATCCTATGCTGCAAAGATGTATGCAAACTCAACACAAGGGCAGGCAGCATGGATCCATCAAGAAGACAATAGCTCCACATTTGTGCTGTGTAGCACTCAATGGTAAAGACTGGCATTGTACAAGTTGGAGAGGCTTAATGGGAAAAAAGTGACAATTGCTTTAGCCATGTCATTGGCTCTGCTGATGTTCAACTTTTTTAGATAAAGAAACTTTAGCTCTTGCAATTTGAAGCAATATTGCCATTGACAAGAAATTAGAATTGTCCCTAAAAGCTTCTTGTCAAATGAACTTTTTTAACCTATATAGTTTTGTACCATCTGCAAATTATTTTCAAAATAATGTTTATTTAAAACACCTCTACTGAGCGTTACTGTTAATGATAAGTAATCTTTCTTTAGTTTTATGGCTTACAGCAAAGGTAATTAGAAACACTTATGAAATCATCATGAATGTCAAAACCACATCTATAAGATTAGTCAATAGCATTTGTTACCTTGAAGTAGCCAGGGTGCAAAGAAGAAGTCTTAGCTATTTGCATTTGTTTAGGTTATTAGCAACTACATTGTTTGACCTACCCCTCACATTGAACGATCTAACAGCTCTCGAAAGTGAACTGAAATCTTGTGCAGTAGCCTTGTATGGATTAAAACAGGTTTGTTTAATATGCTTGTAATGCTTTGTTTTTTGTTAGCATATGTTGCAAATTTAAGCCTTTATCTTATTGAAGTTTAGTTGATTTTGATCACAGATATTCTGCCTATCCAACTCTGACATATCCGAGCGATTCCGTTTCTGTTGCTAAGAACTCAAAAGATGTGACTGGAAAAACTAAATCAGCTCGAAACTTTATTTATACATTAATACGCTAAGACAAATGCATTTCGCTATAAAGCATCATCAGTGCTGTAAAAGAACAATAAAAGCAACTAAATTTAAGGTTCCAAGCAATAGCTCTACTGATAAATCTGCACTCATCACATAAGTAATTATATATCCAGCGTATCAAAACAAATAGTTTCATATTATAGTATAGCAGTATTACCCACAAGGCAGCAGACCATTATGACGAAAAAAATACGATTAAAACGCAGGCTGATAGTAGACTAAATTTAAAGTAGTAAAATATTAAAGCACAGTGAGAAATAATACTAGGTTATATGCGAGGTAAAATCATTTTATTAATATTTATTTTTGCATTAAGTATGCGATACCATTTGGCTTCATAAAAGTTTAAATTTTCAAATTCATGTTTTATAATAAATATAACAAAAAAACATTGCGTTATACCAGGTTTACTGGTAAATATTTCATTATGATGTTTATCATAATGTCTAAGTAGGGCCGAATTATCATTATTTTCAGAGTAGTGAAATTTGTTCCATAGTACTCGATGTTTTGTCCAACGTTGTGAAAAAGATGTCATTGTTTGACCAACATAGTAATTGTCACAGTTTTTGCAACATGCCGCGTAAATACCATAATCTTTGCAGTTTAGTTTTTGGGTCAAAGGACGTACTCCATTAGGTGTTCATATATGTTTCATCAGTGGGACCATAGAATTATGTGAGCCATGATTGCCACATAGTGCACATTTACCACAGGGCCCAGATATGCCCCCATCCTTACCCTCAAGAGGACCAAATGCAAGCTTTTTATAGTGAGCGACAAAATTGCCTAGTGTCTGTGGGCGCTTGTATGCAAGCATTACGTTTGATTGCAGATGCTTTTCCATCTGGCTAGACTGCAGTAGTTTAGGAAACTGGGTAACCCATACGATTTTTTTCTGCTTATTTCTCTTTATTTTGCTGTTGTTAATAGGATGAAATCTATCCACCCAAGACTTGGCCTGCTCAATTATCTTGGATGTGAGAGTTTTAGGAAATTTGGATTTAAAACATTTGTTTTTTAGATATTCCAGACTAGTATCATAGTCAGTTTTGTCTTCGCATATATGCCGCATGCGCATTGCTTCAGATACTACAATAGATTGAAATACCCATAAGGAGTGATACGAAGCACCATTTATGAAAGTCCTGTCAAGGGCAGTTTTTTTGACATAATTACTCGTGACAAATTTAAATGGTGAGTCTGATGAGTGCTTGTGGAGAACGTCTAAAAATTCGACTTGTTGGTCTGAGCATTTAGTATTAAACAATTTAGTGGTTATTTGAAGTCCAACTTTTCCAAGACTATTTTCTATTGCTTTGATTATATTTTGCGTTGAGTTTTCCCCAATAGCAATAAAAATAATGTCGTAGATAAATCTTTTATAAATAACCGCTTTTTTTAGAATAGGGAATGCTGGAGTTGTAGCAAAATGCATAGCTATGTTTGCAAGCGAGACTGAATGGTTGTCACCAGTAATTATGCCATTAGATTGTTTATAAAAGTGCTGTCCATGTTGTATAATAACCGATTCTAGGGTAAGCATAATTAATTCAACAAAATACCTTTTGCCCAGTGCGCAAAATTGCGATTAAAAATTGAGGGCTGTTGTGAGGGCATCTCTAAGCGTATTTCTGTTGATGTTGGGGTAGAGTGCAATAACATCTGCCGCCACAATAAACAGATCTTTGTTAATGAGCTTGTTTTGAATATTCAGGTTGTTTGATTTCCATTGATCTAATTCGAGTAGATAATGGGTGCTATCTCTGCAATATTCATTGATCCCATCCAGACAATATTTCACTGCAATAGGATGCAAGATGTATTCAATCATTGCAGTAAATCTTGATGTAGGAATGTGTCCTGCCGATTGCAATAATCTAACTGGTATGTCAGTAATTCGAGCATTCAATAGGTGATCGGGTTGGAGCTTGTGAGTCTTGAAAAGGGGGTATGCATATGCTGGGCTAGAGCAAGCAAAATATTTAGCCAACTCTCCAGTTACCTTTTGATAACAATTTTCTTTAATTCTGTATTCAGTGCTATGATAAAGCAAATCTTTTGATATGACTCCTTTTTCAACAAAGATCTGTTTATTGTGGCGGCAGATGTTATTGCACTCTACCCCAACATCAACAGAAATACGCTTAGAGATGCCCTCACAACAGCCCTCAATTTTTAATCGCAATTTTGCGCACTGGGCAAAAGGTATTTTGTTGAATTAATTATGCTTACCCTAGAATCGGTTATTATACAACATGGACAGCACTTTTATAAACAATCTAATGGCATAATTACTGGTGACAACCATTCAGTCTCGCTTGCAAACATAGCTATGCATTTTGCTACAACTCCAGCATTCCCTATTCTAAAAAAAGCAGTTATTTATAAAAGATTTATCTACGACATTATTTTTATTGCTATTGGGGAAAACTCAACGCAAAATATAATCAAAGCAATAGAAAATAGTCTTGGAAAAGTTGGACTTCAAATAACCACTAAATTGTTTAATACTAAATGCTCAGACCAACAAGTCGAATTTTTAGACGTTCTCCACAAGCACTCATCAGACTCACCATTTAAATTTGTCACGAGTAATTATGTCAAAAAAACTGCCCTTGACAGGACTTTCATAAATGGTGCTTCGTATCACTCCTTATGGGTATTTCAATCTATTGTAGTATCTGAAGCAATGTGCATGCGGCATATATGCGAAGACAAAACTGACTATGATACTAGTCTGGAATATCTAAAAAACAAATGTTTTAAATCCAAATTTCCTAAAACTCTCACATCCAAGATAATTGAGCAGGCCAAGTCTTGGGTGGATAGATTTCATCCTATTAACAACAGCAAAATAAAGAGAAATAAGCAGAAAAAAATCGTATGGGTTACCCAGTTTCCTAAACTACTGCAGTCTAGCCAGATGGAAAAGCATCTGCAATCAAACGTAATGCTTGCATACAAGCGCCCACAGACACTAGGCAATTTTGTCGCTCACTATAAAAAGCTTGCATTTGGTCCTCTTGAGGGTAAGGATGGGGGCATATCTGGGCCCTGTGGTAAATGTGCACTATGTGGCAATCATGGCTCACATAATTCTATGGTCCCACTGATGAAACATATATGAACACCTAATGGAGTACGTCCTTTGACCCAAAAACTAAACTGCAAAGATTATGGTATTTACGCGGCATGTTGCAAAAACTGTGACAATTACTATGTTGGTCAAACAATGACATCTTTTTCACAACGTTGGACAAAACATCGAGTACTATGGAACAAATTTCACTACTCTGAAAATAATGATAATTCGGCCCTACTTAGACATTATGATAAACATCATAATGAAATATTTACCAGTAAACCTGGTATAACGCAATGTTTTTTTGTTATATTTATTATAAAACATGAATTTGAAAATTTAAACTTTTATGAAGCCAAATGGTATCGCATACTTAATGCAAAAATAAATATTAATAAAATGATTTTACCTCGCATATAACCTAGTATTATTTCTCACTGTGCTTTAATATTTTACTACTTTAAATTTAGTCTACTATCAGCCTGCGTTTTAATCGTATTTTTTTCGTCATAATGGTCTGCTGCCTTGTGGGTAATACTGCTATACTATAATATGAAACTATTTGTTTTGATACGCTGGATATATAATTACTTATGTGATGAGTGCAGATTTATCAGTAGAGCTATTGCTTGGAACCTTAAATTTAGTTGCTTTTATTGTTCTTTTACAGCACTGATGATGCTTTATAGCGAAATGCATTTGTCTTAGCGTATTAATGTATAAATAAAGTTTCGAGCTGATTTAGTTTTTCCAGTCACATTCATCTTATTGATGACTTCATTATATTTAACTATTTTGTATCTTTAAACCAGTGCTTAAAGCATGTTCCATAAAAGATTTGCAGATGTGCCTCCGTTTTTTCTTAAAATATTCAAATTGTAGAAGTTTTCAGAATGCAACCGGTGCAGCATGTTCATAGCCATTATATAGTCCTGCCTACTTGTTTTATCGTCTGTTGCAACAGTGTCTCTGCTCATAACAACCAGTAATAATGCACTGGCACGATGGTGTAGTGGTGAGAGCGTCTGCATCACAGTCAGTAGACCTGGGGTTTATTCCCCAAGTCGAGTCATACCGAAATACTTTAAAAGATGGTATTCACAGCTTCCCTGCTTGGCACTCAGCATAAAAAAGAGATAGTGTGGAGAACAAGATGGCAAACTTGCTTGTTGTGTCCTTGGACAAGGCACTTAACGCGATGCCTCCACCTTTATGTGGTCGACACGTCACCCACTCGCACTTCACCGGATTATGATTGTGACGTTGCTAACCCAGCATGTCAGACGACTCTTGAGTACCCACCAGTGGCAGTCCGCCTTGTTGGTGAAACTACCAGTCAATCATGCCTGGTTCGAAATGGGCTGCCATCTTTCCCCTAGCCTAATTTCAATTAGGTTAACAGCATAAATCTGAATTGTCGTTTGTGCCGTACCTCCATCCCAAGGAAGAGGAGGGGTAGCCACAAACAACAACCAGTAATAGTAGCACACACTCTCCCATACTCTCTGTCCTGGTGGTGCAAAATCAGAACGCTACATTTTGACTGCAAGAAGTATCAGCTATTTAGGTTCTGGAATTTTCCGTGATGAATAATTACTAAAATTTAGGCTGCCCTGGCAGACGCACTACAGTCCTGGATTCGTTAATGATAATAGTAATTGATGTGTGTGATTCAGTTTTTATCCAGTGTTGTCTCTTTAACAGAGATGGCCGAATTTACCCCATTCCTTCTGCAATCGTTCGCACTTTGTCCCTCCACTTGTCTCAGGGCATCTTCCTTCTTCAACCAATCTCTGTCACCTCTTCCACTTGCTTCTTCCAAGTTTTCTTCGGTCGTCCTTGCTTTCTCTTGCCACTCACTTCAAGATTTAGAGCAACCCTCAAAACACTATCGTCGTCCCTTCTCAGCACATGTTCATACCATCTAACTCCATTCACTGTTGCTAACTGGTCTATAGTTTCCTTTAACCCCAACATATCCATCTGTTCTTCAGTCGTTTTCCTGTCAACCACTTTCTGACCACACATGGCTCTCACCATAGCTCTCTCCGTTCTCCTCAAAATTGCTTTTTCATATTCTTTTAGACACCATGTCTCACTTCCATACAGTATTGCTGATCTTACACAACAACAATAGACTTTACCTTTCATCTTCAGAGGAAGTCTATTTCCAAGCAACAACTCTCCACATTCCCTGAATCTTACCCAATCGATTCTTACTCTTGCTGTAACTGCTGCTTCACAACCACCACTAGCATTTAGTCTGTCTCCCAAATAACAAAATCCATTCACTGTCTCTGCTTCATTGCACAACTTCTCGATCGAATCCATCGTCCCTTCCATTACTCCTTTACATTTCGAGCAAACAAAATGTATTGCCAACCAAGCAGTAACTCTTTATTTTTGCACATTTGCCATGAACCGAGTTTCTACATTTTGTGCACAACACTGAATCGGCCATGGCTCTTCTCCCACAAACTCCACATAGATCTATCTTGCTTTTGAATAGTTCATCTTCTAACCCGCTTACCATTACTTTTGTTTTTCTGGTGTTGACCTTTAAACCTTTACTTTCCGGTGCATCCTTCCAATTCCAAAATCTTTTCTTCAAGTCTTCCATGTCTTCACTCATGATAACAAGGTCATCTGCATATAGTAATTCATTAACCACACTCCTTCTTGCATTTTCTGTAATAGCGTCCACCACTATTGCAAACAATAGTGGCGACAGCACAGATCCTTGATGTACATCAACTATTACTTGAAATTTCTCTGAATATGCAGATCCCACCCTCACTCTTGTCTTTGCACCATCATACAGACTCACAACTGCCCGAACTATTACTTCTGATAAACCCTTCTTTCTCATGGCCCACTCCATCAGTTTTGTTGGCACTCTATCAAAAGCTTTTTCCATGTCAACAAAGCACATATACAACTTCCTGTTATTCTTTTGATATTTCTCCTACATTCTTCTCACAATGAATATCGCATCCACTGTTCCTTTTCCTGGCATAAATCCAAACTGCATGTCATTCAAATTGACTAGTGTTCGTATTTGCCTCTCTGGTACCCTTTCAACAATTTTCATGGCATGTTCTAGTAGCTTCACTCCTTTGTATGATGTACAGCTCATCACATCACCCTTTCCTTTGAAGATAGGTACAATCACACTTGTTTTCCACTCATCAGACATTCCTCTATCGTCCAATACACGCTGGCACGGTTCCATCATTACTTTAACCCAGATTTCACCACTTGCAACTATCACCTCCACACTTACTTCAGATGGTCCAGTTGCCTTTCCTGATTTCATACTTTGAATTGCTTCCACAATTTCATTCCAAGCTACTTTTTCCACTGGTCCTTCAACTAAATTAGTTTCCACCACGTGGTCCCATTCGTTCTTTTCATTAATGATCTATTCCATGTGTTCCTTCCAAATTTTTGCCCTATCTTCTTCAATAAAACTCAATCGTCTGTCTCCTCCTCTTAAGCACCTTCCTCCTTTTTTATTCTTCTAAGAAAGTAGAAAACACTATTAGAATTCTGCTATAAACCATTCAATTCCTGATTAGCTTCCATTCTCATAGCTCTAGCCACAATTTTTCTCGTTTGATTTTTTATACGTTTGTATTGAGTTTTATTTTGTTCTGATGGGAATCTGCACAGCTCCATAAATGCCGCCTTCTTTCTTGTTATGGTATCCTTAACCTCTTTATTCCACCACCACATGTCTCCTTGATCTCTCCTAGACTTCTTCTTCCCACACAGCTCGTCACATGCCTTTAGAACACCATCCCTAAAAGTTTTCCACAAATCAAGCGCATCTGTGCTCACTAGTTCTCACTTTTACTCTTTTTTCAAATCTCACTCCTGTTTGGTTTTCATTCAACTTCCAAATCTTTCTTCTTATGATGTGTTGCTTTCTCACAACCCTTTTTTAGAACCTTTTCATCTAGATCTACGACCACCATTCTGTGCTGAAATTCCCATGGAATCACTTTTACATCCCTGATATACTTTCTGTATTTTTCCCCCACAAGTACAAAATCAATTTCTGTTCCACATCCACCGGCACTACAAGTGATTTTCCTTTTGTCTGTCGTTTTAAACCAAGTATTTTCCATGCACAGCTCTCTTTCATCACAAAACTTCAGCAGACTTTTTCTGCATTTCTTTTCCCAACACCATTCCTCCCGTGTACACCTTCAAAACCCTCAGCATATTTCCCCACATGTCCATTAAAATCTCCTAAAGAAACAATGATTTCACTAGAACTTTCCAAGTCCCACTCACTTCCCATTTCATCATAAAAATGAACTTTTTCTGCATCTGGTCTTTCACTTTGTGGCTCATACGCACATATTATGTGCATCACTTCTCTGCCTAAAGTTAGCACAATCGCCATTACTCTGTCCATTTTTCTTCTAACTTTCACAATGTTCCCAGATATTTCCTCTTTTACCAAAATTCCAACCCCTCCAAATCCTGCATGTTCTTTTAGAGGGAGCATGCCCTTGCTTACCCCCAACTTCAGTTTTCTTACATGAGTAGTCCAACCAAGCAATTAAGCTGGCAACCCCACCATTAACAGTCAAACTGCAATTGGTAGGTACCCAAAAGTTGCTTTTTACAACATGCTGGGTAAACAGCTTCACTATTCTTTAACCGGTGAAGCACAGAACTATTCTTTAACCGGTGATGTGTTTCATTTAAATTTTTATGTTGTATGTAGCACATTCAACAACTTCTTTCTTAGGTTATCTGAACAATAATATTTATATTACATTGTGTGCTTATCTTTTATAATCTGCAATTATCAATAAGCAATATTTATTGCTACCCATGGAAAAGTATGTTAGCAAGTGTGACACTGTGAAAGCCTTGAATGAAAGGCAAAAACCAAATGAAGATACAAAGAAGATTACATCAGGTATGATTTCATATCTTCAGGATCTAAAGAAGATCCATTCTGTTTGATCTGCAATTCAGCTCTGTCAAATGAAGCACTTGTTCCAAGCAAATTAAAAAGAGACACTTGGAAACGAAACATCAAGCTGTAAAATAGCAACTAAAGGAATACTTTGAAAACATTGGGGCTCAACAAAATAAACAAGTTAAGAAGTTTATAAACTACCTAAGGCTGCCAGAAAATGGATTGATTGCAATTATAAGGTTGCTCAGTTGCTAGCAAAACACAAAAAAGCTCATACAAAGGCTGAATCAATAATTGCACCATTTTTATCCATACTTGTTGAGACTATCCTTAGACAAAATGTCCCCAAAAAAAGTTATGAGAGTTTCTTTGTCAAACAATACTATCTTGTGCAATTACCAGATTTAAAAGATTAAATCTGCAAACCCTTGGAAGCACCTGACAATGAAGTGTCACTGTTTTTGTTTCTTCTAGTTGGTGAATCTACTGACATTAGTGGCAAAGTTCAGCTGCTGGCTTTTATTCAGTTCATAAAAGATGAAAAATGTGTCAGTGAGTACTTGTATTACAAAGATTTACAAACTACAACCAAAGGCAAAGATATATTCAATGTGGTGAACAAAAACGTTTTGCTCTTCAAACTACGTGGAAAAATTGTGTCAGTGTTTGCACGAATGACTGTCCTTTCATGCAGGAAAGTAGAAAGAAATTTGTCGCTTTTGTGCTTCAAGAAAATCTAAATGTGTTAGTTGTTCACTGCATGATTTATAGATAAGCTCACACCATCAGATCTTTGCCAAAAGATTTGATGTTTGTTCTGGATCAAGTTATTATAATTGTAAACTTCATCAAATCTCTATTGCTTGCATCCCGACTTTTTTCTCAGTTCTGTGAAGTGATGCATCTAGGCTACAAATGCCTCCTGTATCACACCAAAGTTCATTGGCTCTCAAGAGGAAAAAGTGTTAAAGCATATTGTCCAATGCAAGGCTGAACTGATTTTGTTCTTGGAGGCTGAAAAAAGAACTTTAGATTTTCTATTCATGACGAGATCTGATGGAGTAAGATGACATTCCCTATGATTTATTTGACAAATTAAATTCACCCAATTTAAGTCGTCAAGGACCATCGGTAAACGTCATGACAGTATCCTCAAAACTGAAGTCATTTGGTGAAAACTTGTTGCCGTGGCAGAGTAAGATCTCAAAAAGAGACTGTAACTACTTTCCTACTTACGACAAATGTGCTTCAAATAAAGAAATCACCCCTGAAATTCTGTACACATTGACACACATGCAGTCAGCACTGCAGCATTACTTCCCAAAAGATACAAATAATGAATATGGATGGGTCAACTATCCATTTAACAACTACAAAGCTACATTTCTTCAGTCAAGATTTGCAAGAAAAGCCTGGATGAGTTTTGGATCTCAATGAACAAGTCATATCCTGCAATCAGTTTTAAAAGCAATCAAAATAATTCTTCCATTTACATCATGCATGGGCAACCTATGGCCCGCGGGCCAAATCCGGCCCGCCAAGGCTTCTCATCCGGCCTGCCAATAAATTTTCTAGGGCTGTAGGCCTATGTAATATATTGATATTCATTTATTTATATCAATATAGGTATACATTTTTTATGGATATCCCTGTGCAAACAAAATTGAAAACACATTGCATGTAAAATAGCATTACATGAATACAATCCAAACCCCACAAAAATATGTACCTAGATTACACTTAAAATCACAATTACGGCTCCGGCCCTCAGTCAAGTTTCAAATGCACATTTTGGCCCCCAGTGACAAAAGGTTGCCCATGCATGATTTACATCGTCATGTTTTGTGAGTTTGTATTTTCAGCACTGACTGAAATCAAGTCAAAGAAGAGAGAGAGACTTCTTACAATTGATGCTGAAATGCAAGCTTGTTTGTCAACTTTAAAGTCTTAATTAAATCACATTTGCTCTCAAAAACATGCACATACTTCACATTGAATGTAATACTTAAAAACAAGGTATATAATTTTTCATGTTACAATAAAACATAACTGTTGTGCTGCAAAATTTTTTTAGTTTTTTTTATTGCACCAACAGACAAAAAAGTTGGAGAAACACTGCTTTATAGAAACATGTTATTTCAAGTATAGTGAAGCTTAGCAATAACTTTCATGAACCTAAAACTTAGTTAATTTAGTTACCGTGCTCAACAAAAAAGTTTTCTGATGTCAGAGGTGCTTGAGTGAATTTAGGATATTCTTAAGCACTTCTTCTGGCTTTATTCCCACTTATGTAGGGCTGTCAGTGCAGATTCTTCTTTTCCATAGTAGCATCATCCTCTTTTAATCCCACTTCTTTTAGGCAGTCTTTCCATTTTGTTGATGTCCTCATCACATGTTCAATTTTGAATAATGTTTTTTATGGGTGGTGTCCTTCCTGCCATTAACTCTCTTTGGAGAGAGACTGGATCACCACAATGGTAGGCAGCTTGGCCCTACCACCTGTTTGTTTTTTAAATGTGGAGACATCTCGTTAAGCACCTTTCTAAGGACATAACAAGTGAACTTGTAACCTTGTTTTCTACACTATCTCTTTTCATGCTGAGCGCCATGGATACAATTTTTTAAGGTGTTTTGGTATCATTTGACAATGGAAATGAACCCCAAAGCTACCGACTGCTAAGCAGATACTCAAACCACTATACCATTGTTCGAGCACATTCTTCAGTACTAAATACAAAAAATGGCCGCTGTTAGGAGTAAAATGAATTGATAGTCATGTGATAGAGTGATATAAAACTTTGGCAAAGTGTTTTTTTGTGTACTACAATCATACGATTGCTAGAAGTACCACTTTGTTTGTCTACTATAAATGGGAATTTTGAAGCATAACAAACTAAGTGGTGTTTCTAGCAATCATGTGGTTATGATACATATCTACTGGAGAAGGAGGATAAACCTCACATCCTCATACCGATAAGGAAAACCACACGTTTTCTTCATGTTACTTAGCAAACTTACATACTTTATGGGTATCAAAGAAGTTATGATGACACAGACATTTTCCAGATTAATTTCTCTAGCATAATAATCCAAACGAAGGTTTAAAACCTTGTGCTTAGTCAAGACAGTTTAAGAATTTTCATCTATAATAGTGTAGAATCTTTATGGAGACTTAGACTATTACAATATTCTTTAAATTAGTTAGTTTCTTGTGTTTTTAATTTTGGTTGCTATTTATAATTAATACTGTTTCCATTATTAAGGCATCATCTAGGTACCATATTGTGGCATCATCAAGTATCTGATCTCCCAGTATTCCCCCATACCTTTCTCTATGCTGGTGACTTTAATTGCCAGCATGTTGATTGGGGTTATCATGCCAGCAGTGCAGATGGAGAATTCCTGGTTCACTGGGCAAATACCAACAATGTTGCCCTACTCCATAAACCAAAAAATGCCGCCAGCTTCCACTCTGGCCACTGGAATACAAGTACCAATCTGGATCTTGCATTGATCAGTATTGATTCTGACAGATATGTCTTGGAAAAGTTCCCAAGGTCTCAACATCGACCCTCGCATATTACTCCACCCAGGTTTGCCTGTCCTGTACCAAGCAAGCCTGTAAAGCCATGGAACTTCCGCAAGGCCAAGTGGAGCCACTATATTACTCTCACAAACAAACTTGCCAGGGCTTCGCCACCACCAGATTCAGCTGATATGGATCAAGCGTATCAGTGTTTGAGCAATGTCATCAGCACTGCAGTGAAAAAGTGTATCCCACATGGCAGATGAAATAATTGTATACCATGTTGGAATGCCGAATGTAAAAACCTCTACCAAGCATTCTTGCAAAACCCTGAAGGGCATGAATCTAGCAGAGCTGCTACAGCTTTGCTTGCCAGGCTTGACAGGAAACAGAGGGATCAATCGTCTTAGGCTATCCAGAACATCGAGTTTTCACACTCTAGCTGGGTAGCATGGAGTATGTTAAACAATCTTACTGGTAGGTCATGACAATCCCCCTCGTCAAGTCCCGTTTCAGCAAATGCTATTGCTAGCCAGCTGGTAAAAAACGGGAAATACAAAGGTGCAAATCCAGAGATTTCTCGATTTGTTATGCAGGAATTGTCTGACTTTTGGAGGGTTACTGCTCCAAATGCAGTGAATATCTTTGGAGATTTTTCTCCAAGAGAATTTGCTGCTGCCTTTCACCAGGTAAAGCTCCAGGCCCTGACTCTATTTGTCCAGAGCTTTTAATCCATGCTGGTCCTGGCTTGAAGTTCTGGCTATGTGGCTTTATTTCTTCCTGCTTGCGTCAACTCAAAATTCCAAAAGTTTGGAGAAGGGTGCTGATAGTTGCGATCCCTAAGCTCTCAAAACCTATAGTCCATCTCTCTGCTCTGTGTTCCTTACAAGATCCTCAAATGACTGATCTACAATTTTGTTGAACCAATAGTCGACCCCTTGCTTCCAAAGGAACAGGCTGGATTTCGACACGGAAACTCCAGCATAGATCAGGTCGTTTTGCTTACGCAAAAGATTGAGAATTCTTTTGAGGCAAAAAAGAAGGGTGGTGTCATGTTTGTTGATCTGACACTGTCTAGCACCATGGCCTCACCTGCAAGCTTCTGCCAGACAAGCACATGATCTAGATGATCACAGAAATTGTTCGGAACAGAAGCTTCACCCTGACCACTGGTGACAGCAAGCCAAGCATGCTCCAACCCCTAAAAATGATCTCCCACAGGTATCAGTCTTGGCTTCTCTTCTTTTCAACATACACATATACGATCTGCCTTCCGTAACCTCCAAGAAGTGTGCCTACATTGATGACTTGGGGATACTTCATTTATCTGGAGATTGGAAAGTGTTGAAAAAAACTTTGAGCAAAGGCATAACTACATTTTCGGAATATCTCCAGACTTGGTGGCTAAAGCTCAGTCATGCTAAAACAGTGATGCCAGCCTTTCATCTCTACAATCGAGAGGCTAAATGTGAGCTAAAAGTTAAGAACAATGGTAAAATCTTACCATTTTGCTCAGTGCCGGCCTATCTTGATGTGAAACTGGACAGAGCGCTCACATACCGTCATCACCTTAAGGCATTGCACAAAAAACTATCCACGTGCATTTCATTGCTAAGGCAACTTGCGAATTCAGGATGGGGCATGGTGCCAAGACATTGCACACAGCTGCCTTGTCCCTGATCTACTCGACTGCTGAGTGCTGTGCACCAGGTTGGTGCCACAGCACGCATACTCATCTCATTGACAGTG
Organism: Trididemnum clinides; assembly: GCA_963675345.1. Classification (NCBI taxonomy): domain Eukaryota; kingdom Metazoa; phylum Chordata; class Ascidiacea; order Aplousobranchia; family Didemnidae; genus Trididemnum; species Trididemnum clinides. Next base: position 1,821,408 of record OY776290.1, on the reverse strand, counting down.
TTCTTAATGATGCTTTGCACATTGTCACTAAATGCCTACATGCCACTTTAACGGACAACCTTCCAGTTCTCTCAGGCGTCCATCCAACTGAGCTTTGCCGCCAATGAGCAACACTCTCCTTGGCTAATTGCAGTTCTTTGGACCCTGGCCACATTCTGCACGGCCAGCTGACTGAGCCACAGGCTACTAGCAAGGAGGGACCAAAATCTTGGACTCCCGTTTGTTCATGTCGCATGGAAATTATTACACAACTTATCTGAGTTTGGCATCCATGCTGCCCAATGGTCGAACTTGACATGGGACACAATGTACTCCAAGAGTATGTCAGCACCCAGTGTCTACATTCCTAGGGTCAGCACAAGACCTATTGGAATGAGTTTGACCAGAACAGCTTGGGTTAAACTCAATCGCCTGCATACTGGCGTTGGGTGTTTCAGTTCATTCGTGCACAAATGGGGTCTCGCTTCTTTAGCAAAATGCAAGTGTGGTGCTAGTGAACAAACTGCAGACCACATTATTTTAACATGTCCCATACATCAGGCACCTCAAGGAATAATGGGTTTGAGAGTTTTGGATGATGAAACAAGGTGCTGGCTCAATTCCGTCACTGCCAGCATCTGATCTAGTTAACACAGCAGGTTGGGGTGGTAAAAGAATAAACCCTTGGTCCCCATCCTTAGATCATAGATACCCTGCCATACAACGATCTTGGTACCAATGTAGCAACAATTCTGTCTTGAAATGTTACATCTATAGTGAATATACAATGCAAAAGAAAAAAAAAACGTCACTAAGTTTATGAAACGTGTTTCTTATTGCTTTGGAGTACTGTTTGGTGACCAAGATATCCAATCTTGTGGTCCTCACAAGGTATGTGAAACCTATGGTTAGACATCAAGGGGTTGACAAAAAAAGTTTGAACCTTGGCATACCTATGATGTGAAAGAAACTCCAAAATCTCCATGATGGCTGTTATTTTTGCATGGTAAATTAACAGGTTTCTATTACTACCAAAAGAAAAGGTGGAAGCATTCAGTCTTGGCATCAGCAAAGGGGCTAGTGTTGCACTCTTACCAACACAAAAATTGAGATTGTCATTCGACCACATATGAAATACGAAATGAAAGGCCTTTTTATTGACTGAAGATTCATAGAAATCAAGATTTAAAACATCTTTAATTAATTTTTTGGCAAGCATGTGGACAAAAAGTAATTGTAATATTGTGCAAACAAGGTTTGATTGCTAACAACAAAGACAATTGTTACAATTTTTAGGTTGTGGGTAATAAAATGGTTAAAGAAGTAGTAGTTTGACAGTGCAGTAGCAATTAAAACGAAGTACATGCAAACATGTTTTTACACTAGTTTTTAGCTTTTTTTGACAAAAACGTCCTTATCATAGTTTGTCATTCAAACTGCCTCGTGATGGCATTGGTTTTGCAATCTATTTCCTTAAAATTGAATTCAGTGCATAAAATAGAAGTGCATTTAAGAACCATCCTTCATTTTATTTTTGTTAATTTGATTTTGATAAAGTTGTTTTGATATTATACTTTGCTTTGCGAGTATATCATACATTCATGGACTGACTATGTTGCGGCAGTTCGTCACCAAGCAAAGGTAACATTGTTGAATATTTTTCTGTAACATTTTTCAAGGGCTTAAACAGATCAGGATCAGGGATGGATTACTGGCAGCTTAAAAGTCACTTTTTAATATCTAGTAATTTTGTCTCTCAGACTTTTCACTTTCATAAAAGTTTTAAATTTGAGAATAGACTAAAATTTCAAAAAAATTGGCTTACATCGCAAGCTTGAAAAAAACAATTGCAATCTTGGATTTCAAATAGACCCAGAAACGCCATCACATAAAAAGTTTACACCATAAGCTTTTAATTTCAAAAAGTTTATTTCAAAAAAAAGGTCTTCATTGAAACAGACAAAAATATTGTTTGTAGCATTATGATTATGCCCTCTGAAAACCAAAATCAGTTTTCGTTGCACTCATCATTAAAGTTACCCATCTCTGCATAATGTGGACACATAATTCAAAGAATGAAATAGTTTGTTCATTATGAAGTTTACCAAGGGAATAGGTTACGTCATAGTCATATGTTCAAAATTTCAGTGAACGTGGGTTATTTTGATGTGACAGGACGGGCCATGCTGATAAGTCCAAAAGGACAAAATGTGTCAAGGGATGGTCTTGTCAAATTGGTTGTGGCTGTATGTTTGCTCAAATTCGCCTGTTATTTTGCAACCTATTATGTGCTAGGTTTATGATATTTGTTCATTATTTAGTTGTAGAAAATGTCATGTAGACCAAGTAATTGAATCTAGACTTCCAATTTGCTTTAAAAAGTATGAGCAGAAATATTTCCTGTTGTAGGAAATTAGATGTGTATTTGTTGCCTCTTTGCTCAAATGTAGATTCATGTTGGACTTAAAAGTTGCAAAATAGATAATAGATGTGCTTTACTTCAATTACCTGTGGCTTTTACCACATCTAATTGGTGCTGCACAGCAGAAGGAAAATGTAAAGTTTTATGGTTTGATGAAAGCAAACACCAAGCAATATGGAATATTACAATTGCTGCATGTGTTGCTATGATTCAATATTGCCGACCACATACAACTCTGATAAATTTGTCCTTTCATTTTCAATAAAATCTCTCTTCTATGAAGCTATTCTCCACATTCTCTAGTTTGTGGAGAATGGCTTCACAAAGCCATTGCTGTTTTGCTTCCACTTTAGGCATTCAACCTATCCTCCATGTAACAAAAACTCTTCACTAGCTCCACCTGGTTATAATATGATAACTCTTCCTCAGGTTCCACTATTCATTTCAGTGCCTCAACACCTTTCTCACAAACAAAACCTTTTGCCAGAGCTAAAGTTGCTTTTTTCATTTCTGTACATTTACCATGCCGTCATTTACCACATTTTGTGCACAGCACCAAATTTGCTTTTACCCTCTTCCCATATGTGGCACATGGATAGACCCATTTTTCAAAACACAAATTTTAAAGACAAACACAATTTTGCGTGTACATGAAAGTGCAGTGAAAACAAAACTGATTTTCAGAATGTTAATTTTATTCTAAATTATTTGAGACAAAACATGCATTAATTTAAATTTTGAATGACTTTCACGACCCACTGAAACTCTGTCTGTGACTCAGCAGTTGGTTGTGACCCATACTTGGAAACTGCTGTTCTATACTTTTACTCATCAAGTCTTTTGCAAACAAGATTTTGTTCATCAATCCTGTTCTTATATACTCTGTTATTGCACCTACCATCATTGCAAATGTTTTCGGTAGTGACACAGATCCTACTTCACCCAAAATTTGTTTGGTAAATGTGACTCTACTCCAACTTTTGTCTTTTTTCCTTAAAGAGATTTATCATCACTCTTACATTTACTTCTGGTAAACCTTTCTTCATTACCCACTCCATCATCTTTCTTGGAACTCTATCAAATGTCTTCTCAATATCCACAAAACAGATGCACAACTTTTTCTTTTTATTTCAATATTGCTCTTGCATTCTTTTCTCAACAATGTGTCTGTTGTTTTTCTACCAGGCATAAGACCGAATGGCATTGCATTGGCATTCACTAGTTCTTGAATCCCAGAGCCAGTGATAAATCTTTTAAGCCCTAGCCGCTTAAACCTATAGCCCAGTTCAGATGAGCACTGCTCTGTGCAATGTGCTTATTTTATTGTGAAGATGCTATAGACAAAGTTATGCAACTTTGCATATAGTTGACCACATTCACTCATCTTCTTCGTACTGCATTGCATAGGGAATTGCTTTTGGAGTAATGCATTGCAGCATGCAAATTCGCATGTAAGACAAAGCCAAACATGCAAATTAGTACCGAGTGACACAAAAAAAATGTCATCACCAAAAATTAAATAACTTTCAAAATTTTATTTGAATTGACACAAAACTTCACCTTTATTAGGTCAAGCCTGTGTAGCAGCATCTTCAAAGTTTCAAGTTCGTACTACAAAAACTCTTTGTTTCACTGGCCCTCAAAAAATGTCCTCCAAATAAGCTCCCCAGCTCTGCAAGCACATTTGGATCCGGCAGGCAAAGTTCATGATGACCCTCTCGCATTCCTCCCTTGGGATTGCTCTTGTTGCTGCTGTGATTGCTCTCTTCAGGTCAGGGATAGCCTGGGAGTTGTTGCCATACACCCTGTCCTTAAGGTATCCCCACAGATAAAAATCTGGGGGTTCAAGTTTGGTGAATGCGGTGACCACTGTGGATCACACCTGCGGCTGATCAGTCGGTCAGGGAAACACTTCTGTAGCTATGCTAATAATTTGTATGGGATGTGGGGGGTTGCACTATGCTATTGAAACCACTGGAAGACCCTGACAACCCCTCTCCATTGACCAAGTACTGTCCAGAATTTGCCAAGCACCTAGATATATTGCTCGGTGTTGATTATCAGAGATCGCTTGTTGTTGTCCTCAAACCAGAATGGTCCAATGATGCCATGTTTGGAGAGGGCAACCCGGGTAGTGCACATCGCAGAGTGTAATGGTTTTTGCAGACAGTGCTAAGGGGTTGTGCTACCCCAGAAGATGTTGTTGTTAGAGTTCACGTTACCTGACAACAGAAAATGTGTCTTGTCCAAAAACCAGACATTGTCAAGGAAGTCTGGCACAGCATCAATCTTGTCGCAAAACCACTGGCACATAATCACTCACTTCCTCATGTTGTCATGTGTGAGCTTTGGTTTAATCTGTATCCTGTAAGGATACATGTGGAGATCTGCAATCAAATTTCTTCGCATGCACTCTCATTTGATTCCAAGCTCCTGATTTCGCCTACGCACAGACTTGCTTGGGCTGCAGACAACAGAGTCTCTGACAGCAGCAACATTGTGTGATGTTCTTGATGATTTTGGTCGTCCAGAGTGTGATTGTTGATGTCTTTACGATTGAGGTTATGCACAGTCCCATGGGTTCTGAACTTGTTGACTCATCTGTAGATCATTGAGTGGACAGGAAATTCACCACATCCAAATCGTTCTTTGAATTGCAATTGATAGACTTGGATGCGTGGATAGACTTCTGCCGAAAATATGCCACAACTATAGATATCTTTTGCTCTGTAGTCTATGGCATCTCGAATGTCAAATTTCAAAGACTCTTAGAACATTAATTCTTCTTGGTAAATCAGAAAAATAAAAAAAGTGATTGATTATTTCAAAAGTTACTAAAGTTTAGGTGATGACTGTTTTTTTGTGTCACCCAGCATGTAATATCCTTATATAAAACATTAGCCAGTGTGTTTAGCTGGCCAAGCCAGCTTCACCCATCATCCACTTGTGTGAACAAAAACAAAAAAATTATGTTTTTTATGCACATCCATAACTATAACTTTTGTACATGTATTGGTGATTATCTTAGTTTCTTAACTCTTTCGCTCTTGTGATCATCACTTCATGATCTCGTATTTTCAGTGTTTTCCTCAAATTTTTTATGCCAAAGTTACCAAATCAGTTTACTAAAAAATATATTTGTGACTTTATTTCTTATTCGGTTTTCATAAAATTTTCAAACGATCACCCTTAATTCCTCATGCATTGGAAGATGTAAAATTTGTGCTCTAGTTCTTGGATTTTTATATTCAAAAAGGGTTAAAAAGATCAAGAACCCAGTTGCAGACGACAAAACCTGCCAAAGGTTCAGCAAGAGCCAACTACGAAGTGCATTCAATAAGTTTCCAGACTTTTTTGGTATGGACACTTTTATTAACCGTACACACAAAAAACTCTAGTCCCCTTCAAAGTATTCTCCTCCGACATCAATGCACTTGTTGTACCGTTCCAACAACTTCTGGAAAGCCCCCTGGAAGTCTTCTTGTGTGAGCGTGTTTAGGACCCTCGTCACAGCCTCTTTCATGTTCTCAATTGTGGAATAACGATTGCCTCTGAGGTTTTCCTTGAGCTTTGGGAATAGCCAAAAGTCGCAGGGAGCAAGGTCCGGGCTGTAGGGAGGATGGGGAACCGTCTTGATGCCCATCTGGGTCAAATAGTCTGTGACGAGGATGGAGTTGTGGACTGGGGCATTGTCCTGATGGAAATGCCACTGACCTGATTCGAAGAGTTCTGGCCTCTTCCGACGGAATCTCTTCCTGAACTCCCTTAAAACTTCAATATAGTACTCCTTGTTGACTGTGATTCCAGTGGGAACCCAGTGAATGTAGATTATGCCCATGCTGTCAAAAAAAGGGATCATCATGAGTTTCTGGGTGGACTTGCTCTGTCTGGCCTTCTTGGGTCTGGGAGATCCAGCATGCTTCCACTGGGAACTCTGTCTCTTGGTCTCTGGGTCATAACAATAAATCCAGCTTTCATCGCAGGTTACCAGGGCATCAAGAACTTGGGGATCTGAATTAATGAGCTCGACCATCTCCTTGCTGTCATTGCAACGTCTTTCTCTCTGATCTTCCCGGAGCACTCTTGGGACGAACTTTGCGCAAATCTTCCGCATCTTCAGTTCCTCACGAATGATTATGTGTACAGCTCCCACACTGACATTAAACTGTGCGCTTAGTGTCTCTATAGAAACACGACGGTCCCTATTCATGAAATCGTTTATTTGGCCAATCATCTCTGATGTTCTGACTTCCCTACTCCTCCCACATCTCTCATCATCCCTCAAGGACTCCCTGCCTTCCTTGAATCTCTTGTGCCACTGAAAAACTGATGATCGATTTATGCAAGATGGTCCATAAGCAGTCTGAAGCATACCATACGTTTCCGTGGCAGTTTTTTCAAGTTTAAAACAGAACTTGATCGCATATCGTTCTTCTAATGTGTCCTCACGTCCAGATTGCATTTTTGAAATTCACCAGCTGTGACAATCAGGATTTAGTAAGGTGTACTCTAATTCCTACTGTAGCTATAAATTTGCACCTAAACAAAAAAAAATTGGTCAATCATCTCATAAGGAGTATAGTAACAATATACTGAAATATCTCGAGTTTACGGCAATTATAAATGCCTGTACAAAAAAAGTCTGGAAACTTATTGAATGCACCTCGTATCTTAAAATCAAATTAAGATTACATGTTTTCCAGGAAATCAAACTCTTTATTATTAACATAGTCTGAAAACCACTCTTTTGAGGCATCATTTGACAAAATTTCAAGCAATAATATAAAAATTTACTTAATAAAATTTTCAAATTTTTTAGGGGTCTCAAAACCCTCCGAAAAAAATTTGTGTGGTAGATAAAAAAAAGTAAATTTGGTGCATAAAAAATATGATGTGTTACTAAGTACCAGTCTCATTTGAAAGCTTAGGAAATTTGCTTTCCAGCAACATATAACTTTAAATAATCTAGGCTACGTTGTGTATAATATTTACTAATCAAAAATGAATACCATACATCATATTTGTTCAAAACCCCCCAAAAATTTTTGACTTACCTTCACTAAATTATAATTTTTAGTAAAACTACATTCTTTGAAAAGATAAAACAAATTGCAAATATTTCACCATTAAAGTCATAGTTTTCTGACAAGTTTCCAAGGAGATACAGGGTCCGCCAAAAAGACCTGACACATTTGAAAATTTAATAGAAATCAAACGCGTTGACGAAAATAATTGATGTTTACATTTTTGGAAAGCATATAGCATGCCATTTTGTGCGGTGTCCAAAAAACAATTTACAATGCATTTGTGACGTCATAATGGTTGATTTTTAAAATAATGTAATTTTTTTAATTGTGCTATATTTGCTAAAATGAAGTGGTTGGGCTCACACCGTTCTTTCGTTATGGAAACTTTTTTTACAAACAGTGGATCAATAACTGCAACTCAAAGATTATTTCGTACGCACTTCAAGCTTGGAAGACACGATCCAGTGCTATTGATGCACTGTTCGTAAAAAAAGTTTCCATAACGAAAGAACGGTGTGAGCCCAACCACTTCATTTTAGCAAATATAGCACAATTTAAAAAATTACATTATTTTAAAAATCAACCATTATGACGTCACAAATGCATTGTAGACTGTTTTTTGGACACCGCACAAAATGGCATGCTATACGCTTTCCAAAAATGTAAACATCAATTATTTTCGTCAACGCGTTTGATTTCTATAAAATTTTCAAATGTGTCAGGTCTTTTTGGCAGACCCTGTAGAAGCTAAAATACAAGTTTTGAAGCTGGCAGAAGTTTGGCTTCACTAAATCAAAGTTTGCTGTATCCCCCTTGTTTCTCAAGAACTGGGAGGGGTCTAAAAAAGCTTCTGTTTCATTGTCAGTGACAGCATATTCTATTTAAACTTGATATTTTCTGAATCTTGAAGAAATTTCCTGTTCAAAAACACTTAATGTTAGATGGTTTAGGCTAACCTCTAGCAGATAATGATTGATCATATTTTAGGTACTAAATTTAACTACCAAAATTTAGTACCAGTCAGTACTGGTCAAAAAAAAAGGTCATGGGCCTCAGAAAGTTGCAAATTGTAGAAAACCTAGGCTTGTAGGTGAGATTTGAGTGACATGCCTTGAAAGCTTATTTTCTTAGCATCATCTAGCTACCATTTCTAAAGAAATTGGTAGAAAATAAATCTGTAGTGATCTTTGAGGTAAGGGTACTACTTTAATTTCGAAGACAACTCAGCACCAGCTGGGGGGGGGGGGGGGCTAATTTGCATATTCAAAAAATTTTTTTTGTTTTTATTATATTTGAAGTCCTCAAGAAATGGAGATTTCAACGATATGTAACTCTTGATGTAGAAGTAAACAGATAAGTAATGATTTACAAACAAACTTGGTGTGTTTTATGATTGATTATGACAAATTATAACAGTTTTTTGCACTGTCACCATTTGGACATTTTTTTTCGCTTTTCACGTGGGAGCAATAAAGTTAATCAAGACTGGTAATGCTCACAAAGAAAGAATTTTGCCACAAACTACCATTTATACTTGCAAAAAGTATGAGGGGGTTGGGATTGAAACACAGTCAAAATTGATGATGGCAGCCAAATAGTGAGTTTTTCACTAGTATGCAAAGAAACTAGTTAATGGTAAGCCTATTTTCTGATTTGGAACAGCCTCGTTTTTATATATATTTGCGATGTTGAGTTCTTTGGGTGTGCTGTTTGCGTTATTTTCCATGTAGTGATAAAAGTGACTATGCCTTCCCCAAACTCATTCACCATATTATAGTAGGAGGTCATTATACCAAGTTATTTTCAAACGAAATATTTCCTTTAATTTTTCCAAATTGTTAGTGTTATGATTTTATTTTGATTTTTTTCTTAAACCTGAAATTTTTTTACAATGCTTTATAGTATGGATATGGTTAACTTAACAGTTAGCACATCAGCCAAACAAAAAATCTTTGCTATGTAGCAATGTTGGCATTGCTCGCAGGGCATCCATCAGTAACATCAGGATTTAGAATGTTGGTTCAGCCAGCCAGGCCAGCTTTACTCATCAATCACTTGAGTGAGCAGTATCAAAAAAGTTTATGCTTTTTCTGTAGATAAGATTTTCACAAGTTGGTGCACTCTTTTTGTGATAGAATTTCTGATTTTAATGTCCAGGCTATGCCTTAGATCTATTTGCTCTGTTCATTGCTGATGTAATCCCAAGAGGCTTTTGAGTTTTCCTTAGTTTGGAAGTAGGAAACGCATTTCTGATATTAAGCTATTTAAAAGCAAAATAGCAAAAATGTTTTATCATGAGCGATTTGACACAGTGACGTTGTTATGATTTCTCAAACTTTCTCAAGTCCTCACTGGCTACGCATTATGTTGCATGTTCTTTTCTCTCTGCTTGGTGTACTCAGGGGAGTTAAAAGAGTCCTTGCTTTTCCCAAATGTTTAGGTTTGATCCCAGTGGCTCTATAAAGCTGTTATGGAGCAAAATGTCAATAATAAGTTTTATTTGGTGCAATTTGACACAGGGCGTTGTTTTGTTTTGATTTCCCTTCCAACCTTTTCAAATCCTTGCTGGCTATGCATTATGTTGCATGTTCGTTTTTCCTTGCTTTGGTGTGCTCACAGAAGTTGAAAGGGTCCTGCTTTTCCCACAAATTTTTAGCTTTGATCTTGGTAGTCCTATAAAGGTATTATCAAGCAAAATAGTAAAAATATTTTCCCTAAGTATGGTGCGATTTTACTCCATCAGTTCATGCCATCACTTGTACCAACTTAAAAGGTATTAATTAAGGCAGCTGCGCTGGCTTTACCATACAAACATTTGTAGCAAAAAGTTGTAGAATATATAGGTCATGGCTTGTGTACACGTAATGGTGATCATCTTGGTCTGTGAACCCAGAGTAGTAGTACTGAAAATGAAAGAATGATGTCACAAACTATTGTTCATACTTTTTGAAGCTGTAGAGAGGAGGTAAAACATAATCAAAAATGATGAAGGCACTTGTGTGGTGGTCGTTTTGACAGTTAAAGAAATAAAGCTGTTTAGTGATAGGCCCATTGACGATTTAGTGAGCCCCCTTTCGTAATTATATTTGTGATATAAGTTCTTTGGCTGTGCTGTTAGCTTTAATTCAGCCATAGCATGAAAAGGGGCTCTTGCTTTTTCCAAAGTTATATAACCTATTCCAATAGGTGTCTATTACGCTATTTTCAAGCAGTAACGTTTCATTAATTTCAATTTTTTGAATTGATGCCATTATGGTTTTATTTTGATCTTATCTTAAACTTGAGATTTTTTTATACAGTAGATTCCGCTTAATCAGGTCACATCGGCATAAGCACTATTTGGCCTGATTAAGTGGCTGACCCGATTATCCGAAGTCTTGCAGTATCTGTGCCAGGGTTGTCCTTGGTACACCAGTTATCTCAGCTAGCTGGCGATGACTAGTGTTTGGAGGTTTCTCTCTAATTTTTCTTAGGACAACAACCCTTTCAGCAATTGTTAATTCTTTTTGTGGCATCTCTGCTTGGGACTTCACAAAATTTGCAACAAAACACAACAATTACCATGTCCAAGGGCATGAAATGACAAAATAATTTGCGCCTGTATTTTTCAATTGTGACATAATATAGTTGGCTTTGTGATATTGAGTTCTATTACATTACAAAGGCGGTTTTGCAATTAAACCAATGTATGTCTGACTACAGTTGTGGCCCGATTAAGTGGAATAGTGGCTCGATTATGCAGATTTAACATAGTGCATTATCTTTGATTGTATTTTGTTCTTAACAATTTGGCCCAATTAAACGGCTGACCCGATTAATCGGCAGCCCAATTAAACAGAATCTACTGTATTTGACTTTGTCTCTAATCCATACCTCCCTACTTTTAAATGAAAATCAGTGTTTTGTACCAATACAAAGAGCATATTAATTACAAATATCGGTAATGGGCTTTACTATTTATATTTGCTATCAAAATGATAGTGGATAACTTTGCCGCCTGCTGCAACATTGTTATGATTTCTCAAACTTTCATTACACAGCAGCAAGCACTGTGATATCATTTAAGATTATGACAGAACAGTGATTTATAAAAGGATTCACGACAAAACAAAAAGGCATGCTTAAAAAACACCTAAATAAATAATCGCTTGTTGCACCTTGATACAGCATAAGATTTTGTAGAATTACTTTTAGCAAAAATTAACGCTTGTGTAAATGGAATCAATTAAAAAACATGCATGGGTGTGCATAGCTACTACATGTCTCCCCAAGTTTATCACATCCTGGTGACGTCTTATTTGCCCTGTTTTCCCCATGGACATTCTTACACCAAACAAACTTTTATCCATTAAATTTAGCAAGTGCTTGAAAGCATACCAAAGCTGTGGAAGGGCGCCATGGTATTTGATATGCATTTTAAGGATTTGAGTCATTAAATGTTAGCATTGCTGCATTTTTTGTAACTGTAGGTGCATTTGCTTGAGCTAATGACTTCTAAATGCATGCATGTTGCTTGATTTTAGCATAAATGTAGCCATGCAAAGAGCACACTAACCCAAAATGAATTTCTTGTAGTTAAGTTACTACAATAGCTGAGTCTCCATTATTAATGTCAAGGTTAAGAATATCAAATCAGCTGGTTGCACCAGTCTCGTCCAATTACAAGGAAAATTGCTTCCACATTTAGATGATACATACTATAGCTTGACAGCAATATTGGGTTGCAAAAGATTGAACAGAACCATCATCATTCCCCCTCCTCTTTTTCTTTGGGGGTTTTCAAGTGTTTCTTGGAGTTGGCTACACATTAAAGCAGTGGTTTTCAACCTCGGGGTTGTGACCCCCATGGAGGTCATCAGGCATTTTTCTAGGGGTCACGAGAGCTTTTGGGGTTTTAACTATGTATCAGCATTGCTGTTTTGATTACGTGTCTGGTTTTATTATGCAATAATGCTCATTGTATATGCTCAGCAGTAGCAATCTAGCAGTAATCTTTCTTACCAAGCAGGGTATTTTTGTAAAGCTGAAGAATATTAAGCAAAAATAATCATAATAATAATGCTACAAACAACTGCTGTGCTGGAGAGTGTGCCCAAGTGTTTTTTAGGTTCATAGTTAGTTGTACGACACTAAATGTTTTGTGATGAGTCGTTTTTTGCAAAGGAAATTGCAAGAAGTTGTTGGCAATGAGGGAAATTATATAAATGAATGATTTTTTACTTTTATACAAATTAAAATATATACTTCTTTTCATCTTAAAAATATGACATTACTTAGTTATAGACCTAATAAATCAAGCTGAGCCCGAGTTCCGGAGTCGCCTTTGCTTATTAGCAATTTTGAGCAAAACTTGAACAATGTTATTTGATTCAATGTTATCATTTTAGGTTACTCATATAAAAAATTTAGCAAGTGAGGTTTTCTTTAAGATGTTATGGCAAAAAAGCGCAGCTACTCAAATTCATTTCTCAAGGATGGATTTGTCAGTATCGTCGATCAAGGCATTGAAAAACCACAGTATGTACTGTGCATGAAAGTTCTTTTGCCTGAATCCATGAAACCATCAAAACTCAAAAGGCATTTAGAAACGAAACCCACTGACTGCAAAGACAAAGACTTATTGTTTTTTGAGCGAAGGGCAAATTATGTAAAGCGGTCTCAAATGGATAGCTCTGAAGTTTTTCAGCAACAAAATCGAGCTGCTGTTGAAGCAACCTTTGTAGTATCATTGCAAATTGCTAAGGCCAAGAAGCCACATACAATTGCTGTGCAGTTGATACTGCCATGCACGAAAGATATTAATCGCATATTAATTGGAAAGGAAGCAGAGAGCAAGCTGAATGTACTATCTCTCTTGGATAAAACAGTGCAACGTAGGATTTCTCTGTCTGAGGACATCCAGAATCAAGTCATTGATCAAATGAAGTCAGCTGGCTCGTTTGCTCTGCAGTTGGATGACTCCACAGATATTTCATCCTGTGCACAATTTATTGCATTCGTACATTACGTTCACAATGGAGGGTTCAACGATGAGTTTCTGTGCATTTTAGATCTGCCTTCCAGAACATGTGGAGAAGATATTTTTAAGACTGTTGATACTTTTTTCAAGGCAAATGATATTAAATGGGATCTTCTGTGTGGACTTTGTATGGATGGTGCTCCAGCCATGTTAGGTCATAGCTCAGGGTTTTATGCACATGTTAAGAAAGTATCTCCAGTCCATACTTTCATGCATTGTATGATACATCGTGAGGCCCTGGCTTCAAAGACGTTGGGACCAGATTTGACAGAAGTGCTTAGGCAAGTAATAAAACTCGTTAACACAGTAAAATCTAGTGCACTCAATACTTGCTTATTTTGATGCTTTTGTGAACAGATGGATGCAGATCACAATAATCTTCTCTACCACACAGAGGTACGATGGTTGTCAAAAGGCAACGTGCTCAAGCGGGTCTTTACTTTGCGGAACGAATTAAGGGACTTTTTTGTGCAGCAAAAGAAAGAAGACCTTGTTAAATTTTTGCATGAAGATGTGGTATCACTGGCCTACCTTGTTGACATTTTTAGCAGACTAAACGAATTAAATCTTTCCTTGCAAGGACAAGACAAAACAATCATCAATTTTATCAATGCACTTTCAGCATTTCAGGCGAAACTTGGACTCTGGGAAAGAAAGATGACAATGGGCCAAATGGGAATGCTTCTTACCTTGAATGAATTTATTGAAGATGCCGAGGAATGCGGCTTGATGATGATGTCAAATTGCAGATTATCAACAATCTTCTATCTCTTCACTCTGAATTTGCAAAATATTTTCCAGACACAACAAGAGATGATTTGGTATTTGTTAGAAACCCATACCTTGTCTCAGACTCAGACATTGTCAACATGTTCAGCAGAAATCATGCAACTCAAGAGGAATTTATGGCCCTAAAAAATAACTCGACTGCGCAGGATGCGTTCAAGCAGAAGTCTTTGCCTGCATATTGGTCAGCTATGCTAACTTCGTATCTTAGAGTGGCAAGCACAGCGATTCGACTTTTGATACCTTTTCCATAGACCTGGCTGTGTGAGGCAGGCTTCTCAGCATTACTGGGAATAAAGAACAAGGCCAGAATAAACTAATAGTAGAGCCAGATCTGAGATGTGCTCTGTCCACAACTGAGCCATGCATTGACAAGCTTGTCACCAAAATGCAACACCAGCCATCTCATTAGTGCAGCTGCCATGATGTGTATAAATTTATTGAGTCTTTCTTTAACAGGTGATATTACAATACTCACGTTCGTCATTTTTATTGCTGCTATGCATGCGCAACTGCATTACATGTGTTTAATAATTCATAATTTTGGAAGGGGGTTGTTTGGTTATGTCGGATTGCAAAATGGGTTGCTGAATAAAAAAGGTTGAAAAACACTGCATTAAAGTTTTTAGAGACTTGATTTTTAAATAAACCTTTTTGAATATTGTGATGGATGCCAATACTTCATTCTATCAAGAAAGACTAGTCAAATTGTGCCAAAGTATTTAGTTTTTCTATAAATTGCAAGTTTGTAAAATGCAGACTCCAAAGTTTTGTGTGTTTTTAACCAGTAGGCCAATTTTTATAAACGTTTAAAGCCTTCGTTTTTAGATAAATATGTTTAAAAATGCAGACAACCATTTTTGTGAGGAAGAGTAGTCAAAATGTACCAAAGAACAAACTTTTTCTAACAATTGCAAGTTTGTTAGGTCAAGTAGATTAATTGTTCAACTAAAAATAGAGCATAATGTCTGGCAACCGATTTTTGATTAGCCATTATAAACTAGTCCATAACCCTAACTAATTAGAGTCACATATTACTAAAAAGCAAATCTCCTATCCTAAGCTTTGAAAAGACAGTAACTGCTAGAACCTTATAACTTTTATATATTAAACTTATATGTTTTTACTTAGCTTACTACTTTTTGAGAAGAATAAAAAGTTACACTACCTGTAATAAAGTTTAGTTTTTTTTTAGTGTAAAATGTAATACTAAAGATGCAATAGTACGAGTACCCTTATGACATCTATTTCAAAATGGTAATTAATTGTGCCAAGTTTGATGTTTGTAGCCCAGTAGTTTCAGATGAGTTAAGCATATGTACGTTTGTACACATGTACTGATCAAATTGCACGTAATATGTATAGATGCAATGACTCAGAGCTAAACTATGTTCATCGCAGCTCGTATTAATGTAAAGCATGATATTTGTATTGTTCAACATTTTTCTCATAAAGCTGCTCAGCCATGTCCATGCAGGACTCTATGTGGTAGGGCATAGTTCAATAAATTTTCTATTTTAATGGAGTTTTCAGAGATGTTTTATAAAGAAAAAAAACAAAAAATTGTAGTTTACTTCCATGGGCATGTAATGCTACTATATTTCTAACTTTACTCCAGTTTTCAAAAAAAAAATGGCTGGTCACTTGTAACTTAAAACGTTAATCATTGTTGGTTTCCAAATTTTGAATACCGTATATACTCATGTATAAATCAAATTTCTGGGAGACAATTTTAAGGTAAAATTTTTGGGGTTGACTTATACAATGGTAATGTTTGTGGACATGTTGCTGCCGAGTCATATAGAATGTGAATATGAAAAGAAAACTCCGTTATTATACATGCAATATACACACGGCCGTATGAAGCCTTAACAAACACTGATAATATGGTGCTTCACCTTATAAATGTTAATGTTACAAAATTATCAAATATCAGTGAAATTTATTGTAGAGCTGTTTAAATTAGCTTAAAATATATGTTATATATTATCAGTAAACAAGGTTACGACGGCACACTCAATCATAACATGGGAGCCATCATTGTTGTGCTGTATTGCCATCTGTCGGTTATTGAGTTTAACAGATTAATATATTTGGGAAACTATTAAACAAAATTTTATTACTGTAAATTTTGAATAAAGTCTAATGCACGTATTTTTAAATAGACCTTGATCTATATATACTGTTAATTATTCAAACATACAAACATTTTAGATTCATTAAACAGTCAACATTTACATAATAGTGGTCTAATAAAAAGTTTATTACAATCCTTCAAAGCAATTCTCAGCATCGGTATTGCTATCCCCAAACATTTCAGTCCATTCTCAATACTGCCAGTCCATAAAAACATGTTGTAATGTGGAGTCGACGTATACACTAGTAATACTTAAAATGATGTAATTTTTTGTCTTAAAATACACATCGACCTATACATGAGATCGACGTATACATGAGTAGATACAGTAAGTTTTCTGAATGATCTTGGTAAAATTACAGATATTACAACTTTGTGAATTTATTAAGGTGAATGTGAAAATGATAAACACATCCAGAAAATTCAAACATATGTCAACCCTACTTAAATATCTGCTATTTGTTTCAGGCCTGACTAAATCCTGCATTAAATCCCCACTCAACAACAGTAGCTAGGTTGCTTTGTTGTGTATCTTCTTTATTATTCAATAATTTATGCAATTCATTTCTGAATTCTGAGGTGTTATTGTTGTTGTTGTTGTAGCAGCTTACAGTTACAGCAATTATGCATAGGCTCATTCCTGCATTTTATTTCTGATCATTGTCCCAACTGGCCCCTTGACTGAGACTGATTGCCCAATTAAAAAGAAAAGAAAATGCTTGTTTTGAACACTTCACCTGACAGGTTGCATTATGACGCAACAGGTCTATAAGACCATGCACAGACATTCTATTGTATCAAGAAAAAACTTTTTATAGATATGAAGCTTATGTTGTGTCAAACTGAGGTGTGAGACCCATGTAAGCTCTCAGCAAATTTTGGTGCAGTTGTTGTTTTATGCATTATAGTAACTGGGACCAAAGGGTTGGGCCATGACACCAGTACCTTTCCTTGGATGATCTCCTGCAACAATTTATCAGTTCACTGCATGATAGAGCTAATGTTTATAATAGCACGAATTATTATCTAACTTTTAATTTTTCAGCAGGTTACTTGCTCAAGTAACAGCTCAATTAATGCTTAGTAGTTTTTTTGAATTTTTCTTTAGAATTGTTTTAAATTTTGTCCCATAGTTGGAATCCCTTGATAAAAAATGTGATTTAGGTTGAGCATTTTATTTATGTGTGGAATTAAAAAAAAGTTTCACATTTTTTTATATCATGGCTATATACTGTATTTGTAAAATATCTGGTTTTTCTTCAAGAAAAAGTAGCAGTAAGGTGTTGCTTAAGCAATTGATACGTAAATTTTGGTAATTTCAATTTATAGACTTTTTCCAATCTAAAAATTTATACTTTTTTATACAGCACAGCTGCATTAGTAAGTATACTATAATAGGTTGTGATTCACATGATGTTTTTTACTTCTACAGTATTTTGCTCTAACTGGTTTGCTTTAGGCTTGAAATTGAACCCTTTGGCCATGTAACAATACTTTACATATACAGATCTTTGCTTTTTCTCTAAAGAAGTTGCTAAAATAGCAGCCTTGGAAATTGCATATAAACCTCGCAATCACCCTTTAGTTCCACTAGTAGGCATTTTGTCAAGATTTGTCTACAAAATTACCTTATTATTACAATATTAATAGAATCAGCATGAGTTCAAATCTCATTATGATTGTGCTGCTGTGCCTTAGAAAGACACATTACAATGATTTTTTCTGCATGTTGGATTCCATAATCCAGTAACTTAATTGAAAGCAATATCCAGTTATTAGTGGAACAGTAAAACTTGAAATCTTTTATTAAGTTTGGACTATTTATTATCTTGTGCTTAGCATTGCCGTTCTGTGGTCTGGAAGATAAATATAACAAAGCAGTTGACAAACAAGAGATAGTGAATGCGTTATATGTGGTCAGTGGGCACTACTATTGTTTTGATGGGGAACTGAGGGTGTGTCTGGATTTGTATTGTAATGGCATTTATTTGCCATAAGAAAAATTAATTTCGCTAACGCATCTTCAGTTTCTGCAAAAAAATAATAAAAATCGCACAAAAAAATGTTTGAATATTTTCGAACAAACTAATGCTAAACCAGAGAAAAGGCTGTACTAAGATAATAAAATCTTCAAAACTTAACAAGAAGCAACATATTTATCTGCACAGGGTCTACAATAACAATAAACAGCTATCAAAACTACAGGCCATAAAACTAGCTCCGACCCCTTTCAAAATACATTCAAACTAATATGATAGGTTAAGTTATATAGAAATAGATGTGAAATGAAAGAGACGTCTAATTACTAAATAAACAAAGGGCAGTATATCATAGTAATGAGTGAAGGGTCATAACCTATAGAAGCAGCGACGTAAGTGATAGATAACACACTGAGATGTAAGAGGAAATAAAACTAAAAACAGTATTTCAAAAACAAAAAATAGTTCAAAGTCACTTAATTGAGGGCAAGAGCATTTTATTTACGTTAATAGTGGCATTTAATTTGTCTAGCCATATGTTTTCGTAAATAGCTAAAAGATGTTTGGGCGGTTGATCTACAAACGTTACAAAAAAAAACAATTGGCAATATCTGGTTTTGTCTGTAATGTGAGTCGATGGAAGGTGTGGTAATGATGTAATAATGCTGCTTTATCGTCAATATTGTCATATTTAAATTGATTCTAAATAAATCTGTGGTGGCACCAGCGTTTTGAAAATTTGTTTCAAATTAGTTTGAATGTATTTTGAAAGGGGTTGGAGCTAGTTTTATGGCCTGTAGTTTTGATAGCTGTTTATTGTTATTGTAGACCCTGTGCAGATAAATATGTTGCTTCTTGTTAAGTTTTGCAGATTTTATTATCTTAGTACAGCCTTTTCTCTGGTTTAGCATTAGTTTGTTTGAAAATATTCAAACATTTTTTTGTGCGATTTTTATTATTTTTTTGCAGAAACTGAAGATGCGTTAGTGAAATTAATTTTTCTTATGGCAAATAAATGTCTAAGCTGACTTTATTACTGTTTGTTAATAGCAGACCCTTTTTCAACATTTACCGATATGGATTAAAGTCGCTTGGATAGACTATTCTGCTAGGGTTTGATTACTGTTTTCCAATTTTAATTGTTATTGTAATGACCAATCATTTGTGGTAATTTGTTTAGAATTCAAGTGAGGCATCAAATGAAACAATGTTGGTGTACACTCAACCAATGTATGGTTTAAAGCTTGGGGCTGCGACTGAAAATTACTTTGACAAAGAAATGCCTCTAGTTACCAAACATTTAGTTCTCAATTGCCCTTATATGATAGATTTCTTCAACAAAGTTTTTTCCCGGCAAAAGAAGTACAAATATCAGGTTATTGTTAATTTATTTTGTTCTTTTACTTTTTTGTTTCACAAAGACTTAGGCAGTTTTGTATGACGTGCCAATTGAGTTATCCTTGTAAGAGCAATGCGATGAATTAATGGTGAAGAGAGTCTGCTTTACAGTGTGTAAATTTAAATTTAATTCCTCTGTAGAGTCACACCCAAAACTTTTAAACTAGTATTCACAGCTTTCCTGCTCGGCTTTCAACATGACGAAAAGAGTGTAGAGAAAAGCCACAATATTTTGTTGATGTGCCCTTGGAAAATGCTTTTAATGATCTGTGTTCATCTCTATGTGGCAAACATGTGGTGTGGCCAAGCAGTGTGCCTGTTGCAGTGGCCCATTCTCACTGAAGACTTGCAGACAGCATCAGCACAGTACTAACTGGCTTGACAGCATTTATAGTTAGTACAGAGAGTGCACAAATACTCGATTTTTCAGAATTTGTCCATTTGTATAAGTACAGGGTGGCCCATAAGTCACTTTACATTTTAGAAATTAAATAATTTTTTTTCTATTAATATATTTCTATTTTTCTTTTCAGAATTTAAAAATATAATCCTTGTAAATTTTTGGTATGGAAAAGTTTACAACAGAACAACGAGTAAAGATAATTGAATTTTACTTTGAAAATGGACGCTCAATTATTAATTAAATATAGTCATTTAAGAAAAAATTATTTAATTTCTAAAATGTAAAGTGACTTATGGGCCACCCTGTATAAAGAGTAATTCTTGATTGTTCATAAAATCTGGTGAGTGATGAAAACTTTTCAAGTTTTTTGCAGGAAGTTGATCAAAGTGAAATTGCTTTTAAAATGATTCATGATAATGTATCAACTGTTGTTGGGCAATTGGATGATATTAGGAGGAATCCAAAGAAGTTTATTTGCATCAATGACAACATTAATCATGAGTTGGAGTGAGTGTCGATTAAAACTGCTTAGTATGTAGCAGCCTTAAGTAATTTTGGCACTTTCTTGTGGAAGGATTTTTCAATCAAAGCTTGTTCTCCCCTGCAACTTCATTAAATCAAAATTTTTGGCCAGTGCAATTGGGAAAATGCAAAATCAGCGTCAGGAATCAATTTTTCCCTCTTTTGTTGCTCATTAGCATCTATGGAAAACAGTAAAGTAACGTTTTTGACTAGGTGGCTGCAATTTAAGTAGTTTGTATGTCATAAATTAACATAGCACTTTCATCACATATTGCACCTAGCAAGCCTTTTAATAATTTATTGTTGGCCTAAGGCATGATCTATATACACATGGTATAAATGTATGCAAACAGTATAGACTAAAAGTGTTCTTAAAATTTAAATATTAATCAGCTGATGTGAAAGTAGTTCATCAAGAACTGAGAGCAAAACCTTAATCACAATCTTATATTTACAGAAAATCAGTTAATTGGTCAACACCATTAGTCAGTATCAGTAAAAACTGACTTCAGCTGCAATTCGAATCCATAATCCACACTAGCTTTCTTGGGGTGCAAACCCAGACTTATGGTAATGGGATATTTTAATCGGGAAGTCTGTTCAAATTCCAGTACATGAATCCCAAGGCAGTGTGCTTGTTTATCTATGGATTTGAGATCAAATGTTGTGCCATTTCTCAGTGACAATTTGCTGGATCGGCCAATGAGACTGTCGTGCAAGAGCAGGGGATATAGCTACACTATTAAAAATATATTCGTTTTTGGGTTGATGGAAGGGTAATCCATTGAAAACTGAGATCATACCCTTGATTAAGATCTTAGCCTCTTGGAAATTAGTGAATATATCACCATCATAAAGCAGCATTTGTGTACCAAAATTCATGCGGCTAATCAGTGTGCCTTGGTGCCCAAGTAGTCAGAACAGTGTTCCTGGTAAGAACATTCCATTACCAAAAGTCTGGGCTCACTTCCCTTGGTAACTGTTGCAGATTGTGGTTTTGAATCCCACCAAAAGTCAGTTTTTAGTGATGCTTCCTTATAGTGATAACTGATAATATATTGACTAATTTTCTATGATGCTAACGTTTTCGTTGAGAGTTTCATCATAGTTATAAATGGATTACTCTTTTATCAACTCACTAATAATTATAATTATTATGATAGTATGCTCAGTTGTCCTACTCTTGCATGATGGTCTCACTGGCTGATCTAACTAATTTAGACACTGATCGAAGTTTTCGCACTTTTACAATTGTCACCTTTTACATTTGTCACTTATCATACTGGTGACCACTGTAAGTGAGAACTTGAAAAAGAAATTTGGTGGTTTTTAATTAAAAACCTTTCTACAAAATTTCGCTTGATTTTGGTGCATGACACTCACAATATTGGCAAATGCTTTGAATTTAATGATCGTCAAGCTCTATTGCACAATGCTGTAGCTGTGTATAAACTGAATTGCTTGTGTGGACAATCTTACATTGGCCAAACTCATCGTAATCTAGTCACACGAATTCAAGAATCAAATGTTGCAAAGCACCTTTTGCTCAATCCTAATCAAAAGATTAATTTTGATTTTCCTGAAATACTTGGCCACAGCAATAACTGCAGAAAACTATAAATCAAAGAAACCTTACTTATTCAAAAAATTCAACCACAATTAACCTTGATGGAGCATCACAACCAATTTATTTGTTTAATATGTAATAGTTATAGAAAGTATACCTCTACAGTGTGCATCATAACTTTAGCCTTGCAATCGCTAGCTATATTAAATGCAGTTATTTTATTTTATCATTTTGTGATGTCATAGTTCTAATAACCTTACTTTGTTTAGTTGAACAGCGGTTAGCTTTCAATACAGCATCTGTTTTAGCCTAGCCTTAGATAACTATTTATTTAACTAATGATGCTTTTAGTGTAAAAGCAAAACATTTTAATAACATGTTTACCAGCATCTTGGTTTTATTCTTTTTACTAAGTATAGCACTTTTGTGTTAGTGATGTTGACCTTCAAACCCTTACTTTAAAGTGCTTCCTCAGATTCCAAAGTCTTTTTTTAAAATCTTCTTGGGTTTTGCTCAAGAACAAAGTTATCTGTGTGTATTACTTTGTTAATTACACCCCATTTTGTATTTTCTGTGGTAACATTCCCAACTTTTGCAAAAAATTGTGGTGAACACACAGATATTTGATTTACACCAACTTTCAACTCCTATGAAAATGCAGATCCCACTCTCATTATGACACAAGCTTGTAATTGCTCAAATCATTACCTGTAGTAAACCCTTCTAATGGCCCTCTCAATCACCTTTTCTAAAAATTTATCAAATTATTTTCCATGTCAACAAAACGCATATACAACTTCTTTTGATCTTCTTTCTGCATCTTCTCAATGAATAGTGCATCCACTATTTCTTTTTGTGGTATATATTCAAACTTTCCATTAATATCAGTTAGTGTTCATAGGAGGGGCATACCAAAAGTTCTACATGCACCGTTATATTTTTAAAACAAAGGAACATAGAATAATCAAACAAAGTTTATTTTTCAACATAATCTCCCTGCAAGTCAATGCACTTTCGCCAACGCTCTGCAACCTTCTTCATTCCTTCTTCAAACCAGTCTTTTGACATGGTCTTAACCACCTCATTCACGGCTGACTTCAGCTCACTTTCACCACCAAATCTTCTGCCATGGAGAGGATCTTTGAGTGGCCCAAATAGGTGGAAGTCGCTAGGAGCGAGATCTGGGCTATAAGCTGGATGAGGAAGCAATTGCCACTTTAGCTCACGTAATTTTGCCATGGAAGCTTTTGCTGTATGGACATGTGCATTGTCCTGCAAAAAAGGGGGGCGCTTATGAATCTTTCCAGGCCTAACTCTTGGCAGTTTGGAGTGGATTGTTTGAAGCAAACTTGAATAGTAGGCAGCATTGATTGTCTGCTTTGGAGGGCAGTAGTCCATGTGGATTATGCCATCACAGTCCCAGAATACAGTCAGCTGAAACTTCCCAACTGATGGGGCTGACTTGGCATGGACAGGCGTGCTCTCCCCTGGGGCTACCCACTGTATGCACTGGCGTTTGGTCTCGGGCATGAAGTGAGGAAGAGGAGTCTCATCAGCTGTGATGATTCGATGCCAGAAGTTGTCTCCAAGCTCCTCAAGCATGTTCAAATTCATCACACAAAGATCATGGCAACTTTGGCATTCTTCTGTCAGCAGTCGAGGCACCCATCGTGCACAAACCTTTTTCATTTTCAGCTTCTCACAAATTATCCTTTGCAATGTCCCACGACTTAAGCCTGATTGTTCCTCCAACTCATCATATGTTGCCCGTCTATCTCCATCAAGTATGCCTTTCACCAGATCAATATTTGTGGGAGTCTTTGACGTTGTTGGGGCACCACTGCATGGGTCATCTTCCAGGGACTGTCTCCCAGATGTGAACCGACTCATCCAACGACTAACCGTCGATCTGTCAGGAGCAAAATATTCGTAATGCAATTTGAGCTTCTTAGCTGCCTCAGTTGGTGATAAACCCTCTTTTTGCAGGAAATCAATATTGGCATGCCACTCATTTTTCTTAAAATTTGACATTGCTAAAATTATACGGTCTGAAAAAATAAAATAATCAATGAAAATCAAAAGATATAAACAAGTAATTTTATAGGTGTTTAGTGCGATGACTATTGTCTATAATAGCGGTGACAGATGGCATGCAAAGCAAATAATGGAAAATTTAATAGCCAGTGTGCAGAACTTTTGGTATGACCCTCGTATATACCTCTCAGCACTCTCGCAACAATTGCCTTGGCGTGGTAGCAGTTTTACTCCTCTATGTGATTTACAGCTCATCACGTCACTGTTTCCTTTAGAAATAGGCAGTCGCACTAATTTTCCAAATAAACAAACACTGATACACCTAAACACTCTCCATGTATTTCTCTCTGAAGATTTTTAGTCATATATTACATACACTAAGCAAAGACCATTTCAGTCATTCAAGAAGATTCTAGTACAAAACAACAATGGTATTGCTATGATGTTACGAATTTGTGCATTTGCTTACTGGACGAATGTCACAATATCACAATCAAAATGCTGTGAAGAAGTTTGGTTAGATCAAAATGTTGTAAATAAGTTTGGCTAAATAATTGTTAGCATAACATCAAAGTAATGGCTTTAAAACTGTAGCGAGTTATTTTTCATGACAATACTTTGTGAGGCTAAGGGAGTAAATCCTCACGGAACATCAGGAGTCTGAATCCCACAGGCAGCATAGTACCAACTATTGTCAGTACACTGGTATCTCCAGTGACACAGAAAAACCAGCAAGTAATAGCTCTGTCATTTCTTTCTTCTGTGTTGAGAGGAAAGCATGCTGAGTAAGCTATAACTTGTTTTTCAAAAACTTTACCCTGGGCAGCATTCATTTTTTCTTGTTCTACTGGAGAGGATACTCTAGCTTTGAACTACACTTGGAAAACAGCAGTTATTGATTATAAACCAATGTTTAATTGACATTGAATGTGGTGCCAGGAGCTGCTTCTAATAGAGGTAGAAGTTATTTAACCTCATTGGACAACTGCATTCTGCTATTTCTACTGGGCTCAAGACTAATGACCAGATGGCTGATGCATTCCTGTGAATCTCGCAATAACTATATAATAAAAACGACTCTTAAATGAAGCTGCTGAAACGTTAGGAACATCAATGTTGGCACAACTGCTGGCACAACTCGATGTCGACAACACGGTGGACTTGGGAAAGACTGCTGCCATCAACAATGAATTAAACAGGCTAATATAGACAGAGCTGCTTTGTAAAAGACACGGCTGCTATACACAGGCGCCTCAAATCAGTAAGATGGTACTCTTTTGTGGCAGGGTAAAGCTTCTAGTGGGACATGAGAGCTTGGTGTTGGGTTTGCAGTAAAGGACCACCTTATGATTCAGCTTGGCAGCAAAAATGTTGCTTGGCTTTTTACCTGTTAGCTAACTACCACCACAGCACTTGTCTCTCTTTTAGTGTGGATGCGCCCACATTCAGGCATTCTTGAAGTGAAAGACAAGTTTTGAAACAGTCTAAAATTACTTGTCAGAGATATCACAGGCAGTTGCCAACTTTTTAGTTTTGAGAATTTTAACACTCGCATTGCATCTGAGAATGTGCAGTGGCCTCTGTTTAACGTCTGCTTGAATTATGTTCCTGCAACAACCATGCTTTGCAAACATCTATTTTATGACCTTACTTACCAGACTGCTGAAATTGAGCAAGTGTATTTGGAATCACAATGTGGCTTTTGTGGTGAATGCTCTTCCATCGACATGGGTATAGTAATAACTGTTGATGGCATTTATAGATTTAACTATGGCTTTTCTACTGATCAGTAGGGATGTGCTCTTTGACCACTTGACAGCAGATGACGTATGTATACGCAAATTTATATATGCAACGCACGATCTATTTTTATCATTATATTGTATAGTTTTATTTATATTTTTTAGTTGTTCTTTTTTAAGAATTTTCAATTTTATGCAGTTTTTCTAAACAAAAAACTGCTAGTAGGACACAGAAATGCTTTTAAAAATCTGCTGTCAAGTGGTTAAACGGTGGTATAAAATTAACTGCCCCCAATAGTTTTGAGCCTCCCTTGGCCTTTCATAATGATATAAAGCGGACTATCCAGTTTGATGGACCTATGTCAGCACATTTTCGTGTCTACAATGGTCTGAAACATACTTTGGTATATTCTTCTTTCTAACATTGATGTTCAGGACCATTGCTAAAGCCTCTGGCTGCGCAGAAATTGCTTGATCCTGGCATAAACGCAGCCAGGTAAAGAGCAAACTAACCCAAAATAGAGCCCTTTCAATTAAGTTATTACAATAGCAGGGCCTCTATCAGTAATTTTAAGGTTTAGAATATTAGTTCAGTTGGCTGTGCCGACTTTACCCAATGGGCAGTTGTGACAACAGTGATGAAAAGTTTTTTTTTTGCATAGCCAATTCTCGTTTTAAAATCAAAAGTACCTTGTTGTAAATGAGAGTCCAGTAGAGAAACGTTAGGGGGAGTTGTGCAATGCGCATAGCCACTATATTTCTTCCAAATTTTTTGCCCGATTTTTAGCATGTACTTAGAAAGTGGACTTGTTCACAGTTGAAATAGGCAATCATTTCACAAACTTTACCCGTTTATTTCACCACTTGCATAGAAGCATAAATGTAAAATTATGGGGGAAGGAGCACCAAAGTGATTGTTGTGTAATTTCTGAAATTAGCTATTAAATGTTAGGCATAATACTAACAACTTTTGTATTGTATGACCGAACATCTCTGGCTGCACATGTATTGCTAGGTCCAGGTGTAATCGCAACTAGGGGAAGTGCAATCAACCCAAAGTTAAGCACTTACAGTCATGTTATTACAATAGGTTAGGTTATGGTTGAAGAGTCTGTTCACTGACCAGGTTATTGTGCCAAAGATGCTAATAATTTTTATGATTCCAGTATGATATCACATGAAAAATCAACAATTTGTTCAAGTTTGCTCTATTTGATTAGTATGTGTTACAGGTTAAGATCAGTAAGGCTTGCCACATCATTGCACAAGGGTGTTATTACTTGCCATTGCATTACTAAAACACAGTTTTTTTTTGGTCAAGCGCTGCGTTAATACTGCTATGTGTTATTCTCTTCTCACTGGCAGCATTTCAGTTGTTTTTTAAAACGACTGTGAGTAAAAGTTTCATGCATAGCTGCTGCCTGCTGCTTTTTTTACTATAATGGTAGCCTACCAGATACATTATGACATCATAGAGTGAGTTTGAAACGTTCAAGGAAAAGAAGCAAGCTTTAGAATGCTTAAAAAAGAATCTGTTGTTGCACTGTCAATTCAGGTTATATCGTTGTAGAGTTTTTTACTGAATGTACCTTGCTAATATCGCTAAAATAAGTTTTTGATCACATTTCTATGGTCACTACTTCTTGAGAAAATAAAGAGAACTATTGTGCAATCAAGCGTAACTAGCTAATTTAAAACAATTGTCTTGATAATGACTCACTATGACGTCACGATCCTCTTGTGACATCTGCTAATGTTGTTCTTTACCAACCCCTTCCAAGGGATGGCATTGTGAAAGACCATGCAGTCCCATTAGTTGGGCAACTCCACAGGCCTGTACTTCTGGTCGTAGAGAGAGAAAGATTTGCCAAAAACGAGCAGTGCAAAGAGTTTGTAACTGGACAGTGTGAAATGAGATAAAAGATGTCCTGGATCAGATGACCAAAGGCGCTGCATTAAGGATTCTTGATTTTGCTAATTTTAGAGAAATAAGAGTTTAACAGATGTTGGTTGCTGCAAAAACTAGAGAGGATGCAGTGAGCCTGACGAGGATACAGAAGTTCCACAGTGGACACTAATGTCAAAGTGAGTTCGCCTCCAGTACAAGAAAAGAGAGGAGTGGATACGAGATGTAAGAGGAGATAAAATACAAGGGACTGCAGAAAGCATGAGTATCACACTCCACTTGGCCAACTCATTTGCCATGTTGTCTGATAGTAAAGGGCGAGAGAGAAGACGGTTCCTGCCAGGTGTGCCAGAGAATTTGTGGTAAAAGGAAAAGATGAAGGAGAGGATAGTATGTTGAGAACAGAGCAAGAGTTTTGAGAGGAAGAGTATGGAAACAAATAAGAAGTTGTATGGTTGGGGGCATCAAAGTAATTGTTGTGTAATTCTGAAATTAGCTATTAAATATTTTTGCATACTAGGCTACTTTTGATTTTTCATAATGTATGCCTTTTTTTATAATCTAACTTTTCTCGCTGCACGTGTATTGCTTGGTCCTGGCATAATCGCAGCTAGGCAAAGTGTATATTAACCCAAAGTCAAGTATTTACAGTTAAGTCATTACAATCGGTTAGGTTATCGTTGAAGAGGTTAGGTTATGGTTCATGGACCAGGTTATTGTGTATAGATGCAGATAATTGATGTGATTCCTGTGAGATCAAATGTAAAAAATCATCAATTTGTTAAACTTCAATCTATTTGATTAATATGTGTTTGAGATTAAGATCAGTGAGCCTTGCCACATGACTGCACAAAAGTATTATAACTTATCATTGCATTGTTGAGCAACAGCTTTTTTGGCCAAGCACTATGTTTATAGTGTAATGTATTGCTCTCCTCTCATAGCATGCATACTAGTTGTTTTTCCTTTGAAATGGCAGTGAATAAAAGCTTTATGTGTAGCTGCTGCCTTTTTCCACTGTAATCGTATCATTCAGCATTGCAACATCTTAGAGCGAGTTTAAAACGTTTAAGAAAAAAGCATGCTTAAAAAGCTTGAAAAAAGAATCTGTTATTGCATCTCCATTCCGGTTAAATCGTTGTAGAGTCTGTTTTAATCAAAAGCACCTTGTTGATATCTCCTGCCAGAGTTTTAAATTGTGTTTCTACAATCAGTAGTTTTTGAGGAAATACAAAGAACAAATTCTGCAATCAAGTGTTGATAGTGACTTGATTGCACAATTTCTTTTTATTTCCTCAAAATTATCACCTTAAATCTCAAAGAGATAAAAATTCTTAAAGTTGGTAGTTGGGGGCTGGCTTTTGTTTGAGCAAAAAATTGTTGGTCTTTGATGAGAAATGGAAATTAAAAAGGTTGTTGATTATGATATCATCATAACGTCACGAAACTTTTATGACTCACCTCGAGGAGGTGATCAATTGTGGCAAGTTTAATGATTGTATGTGCATTAATTTCGGAGGAGTCAAAGATAATGTTCTTACATATACAGTAGACCTGCAAAATTTTGAAGTTGTTCTTGTTGATTTTCCCATGCCATTGGGCCTAAAAATACGATTAAAAAAATTCTGTTTAAACTGATCACCCTATTGCCCACCCTAGATACCTAAAATTTTATTAAGGCTATTGCTTATAATTGGGGGATTACCAAATGTTAATTTTTTTTCAATATTGGGTGAACATTTTTTGAAGTAATGAAATAATTTTACTATGTTATCAATGTATGATAGCATTGCTATGAAGAACATGAGCAAGCAATTACCCCTGTTTACTCTAAGGGGATTTACCAGAACTGCACATAATGCAAGACCATGTCTTTTGTGCTTGGTTGCTGTTTTATATAACGGCTTTACACCGGAGATGTTTAATTCACATTGTTGTAGATTGATAACAAATTAATTGGTTGGCAGAAATTAATAAAACACTGATTTTTGTTATAGCATATTAGTAGTTTGTTTCCCCCAGCTCTATCAAAAAATTTTAATACATTTGAGGCAAACAAAAGAATAATAGATATTAGAAAGAACCAGCTTACATTTCTAAAAATGTTGCAATTCTGGGCAAGAATGGTAAACCATTAACCATTACGAAGCAGGTGCACCGTGTGTTTTTGTTGGTCCCTTACCAATGTGCAACTGTGACATATAGATTGTATTTCTTCAAACCAATTACAATAATTACGATTTAGCCTTTGTTTGTAATTACGCAGTATGAAAGGATTGATTATGAGTTACTGATGACAACTATAATCTGATAGTCTGCCTTTATGGTACATATAACAACACGTTTTATAGTTAGGCTTCTACAGGGAAGTTCAAATCAACGCGTATTTTCTGGCTTCGATAAACAAAAAATTCCAATATCAGTTATTCAAGATATACTGGTATTGTAAACAAAGGAGTTGATAAGGAGAACAAATGAAAAGTGATGGCGAGAGAAACCGTTTTCTGCAATAACAAAAATATAATCACCAAATGCACGACACGGTAGCAGCGCTTATTGAGTAAGTTATTTAAATTCGTTAAACGGGGATAATAGAATTATCAAACTGTACAGGGTGTATCAAAAATAGATGTGAAATTATTTATTATCTTTTATATATTTTAGAATTAATGCTGCAATGCTCTTCACATTACTTAATAAGTAACACGAACATGAATCATTTCTTAAAGTAGAAGTCGACTTAAATCTGTATTTTTATTTTTGCTAGCTATTGTAACTTACTTCATGTTTTAATTTTTCCGCCCAAACCTAACATACCGACTGTATACCTACTTATGGGACACCCTGTAGATTTGAACACGGAAATAATGTAATAATGCTTCATACAGTATGAACTAAGATCTCAGAGCAATAAACATATTCCACTTACTAAACAAGGATCAGATGGTGATACAAATTTACAACTTTGTAACGGGACATAATCTCCACTTGGAGCTACAACTTCAAACAGCATGAAGCACCAATAACTTAATGGCAAGCAACTTGCCCTGTCAAAAGCGCATGTTTCCAAAAATGGATCATTAAATTGAACCAACAAGCTTATTTACCAGCTTCAACTAACCCGAGGTTAACTTTACAAGATAACGCTAAATTTGGTGTTAGGAGTTCGATTCGATTCGTAACATCGTGCCACTAAAATAGAAAATATTTGATTCATGCTAATAAAATAAGAAAGCCTTATAAATAAAATAACGTGAAAAATATTCCGAGTGTAATTTCTTCTCCACTAGCAATTTAAAATGTTGTTTTGTGTTTCTACAGCTGAATAAACATTGACTTAAACCAGTATTATTAAATTGGATTTATTATTTGGTACAAATGGCAACTCCACCTAAGCATAGAAAGACCACATCATCTACTGAAAGGCCCATGACAAGATCAACCTCTCAATATTTTCTTATTGGTAAATCTTGTGCATCAATTTTAGGTTCAAAACTTCCCACCACCAGACATGTTCAGCAGTAGATTTTATTCCTCCAAGAAATGTCTGCATCAAACTGCCCAACTCATATTTTGATAAAGCAAGTAGTCAAAGAAGTACTACCATTTTGCCACTGGGCTGGTATAAAAACAATCCTTCAACACAATGCAAAAAAGCTTAAAAGTATTTGGAAATTATGGATGGTCTTGCAAAACACAAAGATTGATAACCTGACCCAACTGGAAACAAACAAAAATTTACACATCTTCTATATCAGCTGCAAAATATTCTGGTGTGTAATGCAGTTGTAGCAGTTCACTATCTTTTGACTCCGTGCTTTAGATAGAAAAACCACGAAATAGTTAAAACAATTTATTTTTGAAACTCTTTTGCCAACTCATTAACTTGAAAACTCGAATGTCCAATTTTCACTGACGAAAATCTTGAATTAATTTTAAAAATGCAAAACTAAATGTACATTACCTACCAATTTGCCAAAGGGTGCGCAAGAAACTACAAGGTGATTAAAAACTGCGAAATAATCAAAGTAAATTAAAATGTTTATGTTACGCAACTTAAAGGTAAAGTTCAAAATTAATGCACGAATAAATTTATACAAAACATCCAATAAATTAACAACAAATAATTCTAAAAAATCTAAAGGAGTAGTTCCGACATAAGCTTCCCCCAAGATGGCTATTGGAGATCGACATCGACATGGTCAACTCATTGGCGGAGAAAATAATAATTTGAAACTTTAAAACCGACGCGATGGCGTAGTGGTTAGAGCGCCCGCTTTGCAGTCGGTAGACTTGGGGTTCATTCCCCTTGTCGAGTCATACCAAAAGACTTTAAAAAATGGCATCCGCAGCTTCCCTGCTTGGCGCTCGGCATTTAGGGAAGGTTGTGGAGAACAAGCCGGCAAGTTCGCTTGTTGTGTCCTTGGGCAAGGCACTTAACGGGACGGCCCACCTTTATGTGGAAGACAGGTGGCCCATAAACCTCGAAAAAGGCAACTCCCAAGCGAGTGCGGGCTTCCCGTCCAAAGTATAGCGATACAATTCGCTTTCTCGTGAATGGAGGATAAATATGGCAAATAAAACAAAAAAAAATCCTGTCCGTGGGTAAGGTACTCAACGGGACGCCTCCACCTTTATGTGGCAGACAGGTGGCCTACCCGTACTTCACCAGGTTACAATTGTGAAGTTGCTAACCCAGCATGTCATGAAGGCGACTCTTGGGTGCCCACCACTGGCAGTCCACCTTGTTGGTGGTGGGCTACCAGTCACTTACGACGAGTTTGAAATGGACTGCCATCTTTTCTCCAGCCTAATTCAGTTAGGTTGACGGCATGAACCTGAATAGCCGTTTGTGCCGTACCTCCATCCCAAGGAAGAGAAGGGGTAATCACAACAACAACAATGACTTAGGCAGTTTAATAAGTTGTCTCGCCAACAATCAAAAGAGCAATCGAGGCATTATAGCCACGACACCACCACTAGCACCATGGAATTGTGGGCCACGACCCAGAAGACCTGTAATACAAAATACACGAGTAAGCAACGAGCCAATAGAATGATCTTGTTATACAAATGAAATAAACATCAGCAAGGAAGGGGCGGGTGCAATGTGACGTCAGTAAAGCTCACTTACCATCACTAAGGATTCAATAAGATTGCAAAGGTATATAGGTCACAATATTCCATTGGAAGGAGCTAGCAAGAGCGAAATAAAAATAAAACGAACAAAAGAAACAGCAAGTAAGGCCTCTGAAATTGATTACCTAATATGAATGAACTAGGTGGGTCTTGCTTGACCAAAGCTTCGCTTAATATAAATTATAAATCAAGAACAGCAGAAGGTCTGATGACACGCCCCACTCGACTGCTTCTGAAAACGGGATCCAAGTCAGGAAGTTGAGATGATTGCGAAGAAGATGAGTCATCAGAAGATAGAACATTTTCTGTAGATTCCGTAGCCTCGCATGTTGAAGATTGCAAGGATTCATCTGTGTGAAAAGGAGGCAAGTGTGTATTTTTTAGACAGTTGAGAGAAACGTTATTAAGTACTCCATTCTGTAACAAAGTAAAGTACTTATCAACTTTAAAGATTACCTTAAATGGTCCAAAATACGTTTTTCCAAGGGAGATCGCGATGTATTTTTTTGCACAAAAACATAGGCTGCATGCATTATGTAGTTGCTGGTCAATGAAGAATGCATTTGAATCGATTAACCGAGGAGCAATTGCACGAAGTGAATAAATAAATTTGTTCAGTCAATGAAAATAGTCAAAATGGTAATCAAATTGATATTTACCAAACTCAAAATATTGACCAGGGAGACGTAGAACCAAGGACTAACTGTGCAGATGAACACCCCAGATCTTTTAATGAAGATCGAATTCCCAACAGAACCCAGGGAAGATGAGAAGTTTAGTCATCGTTGGCATGGGTTTTCAGAGAATTTTTTACTGTTTGTTCAACCTCTCACACATGCCATTAGCTACAGGATGGTATGCACATGTGTGAGAAAGTTTGCATCCCAAGAACTCACAAAGCGCATACCAAAGATTAGACGTGAATTGCCTTCCACGATCGCAGGTTATGATTGAAGGGCAACCAAAACTAGCAACTCAGTGCAAAAGAAATGTATTAACGATGGTTTCGGTTTTAATGTTACAAAGAGGAATAGCTTCGCACCAACAAGTGAATCTATCAACAATAGCTAAGGCATAATAATAACCATGGGATTCAATTAGAGGACCAATTAAATCAATGTGAATATGGTTAAATCTATCGTCTGGAACAAGAAAAGTTTTTATTGGAGCTTTTTTGTGACGTTTTACTTCGGCAGTTTGACAGGGAACGCAAATTGTAACCCAATCTTTAATTTCAGAATTTATCCGGGGCCACACAAAGTGCTCTTTAATCAGAGATCGAGTAGCCCTTACTCCAGGATAAGAAAGGAAATGAAAAACATCAAATACCTGTATACGCATGGTTTCGGGAACAATCGGCCGAAAAGATCCAGTGGAAATATCACCAATGATGTTACTGTCAGATAGCTTCGTGTCTCAAGAGAAAGGGTGTTGGTGTTGGAATTCATTAAGTTTGAAACGCTTGCATCGGCTTGTTGTGTAACCGCCATCTCATGCAAAGATACCTGAGGAAGTTCCTCAACCAAAGCATTGCACTGAGTCCGGGACAAGCAATCTGCAACAACATTATTTGAACCTGAAATATAAATGACGTCAGTAGAATACTACGCAATAAAACCAATATATCTACTTTGACGTGGCGAAAGGATAGTAGAAAGTGCTAAGATATCACAGGTGATTCTTTTCTGGTCGGTGACAATCTTAAACTAACGTCCTTCAAGGAAATACTTGAAATGTTTCACAGTCATATACATTGCAGTCAGCTCTATCAAAAACGCTATATTTAAGCTGCGCTTTGTTGAACGCTTGGCTGAAAAATGCTAGCGGTCGTAGCTCGCCATCGATCTTTTGATGTAACACAACTCCAGCAGTGACATTTGAGGCATCAGTAACAAAGTATGTTGGAGCGTTCTCAACTGGAAAAGTCAAAGTGACTGGAGAGCAAAGTTTTTTCATTACTTCTCAGAAAGAATTATCCGCGTCTTTAGTCCATTCAATTACCTTCTTTGAATATTTATGAGGGGATAGCAACGCAAAAACAGGTCTAGTAATTTCTGAACAATTGTGAATAAACTTCTTGTAAAATGCAATCATACCAATTAAACGTCGTAACTGTTGCATATTAGAAGGTTTAGGAAAATTCACAATAGCCTAAACCTTGTCAGCAATAAGTTTTATTTTAGTGGCGTCAATGTGATGATCTAAATAATTCAAGGACGAAACACCGAATTTGCATTTATCCAAGTTGGTGATTAGTGAGTACTTAGAAAATTTTTCTAGTAACCTTCGCAAATGAATTACGTGTGTGTCGTGATCTGGGCTGAAAATAAGAACATTGTGTGAGTAAATGAAGACGAAGTCAAAATCCGATGCATCTTGATTGATAAATCTTTGGAAACACTGTGCCGAATTTCGAAGTCCGAAAGGCAAACAATCCCAAACAAAATGACCAAAAGAAGTGATAGTACAAGTTTTATTCATAGAGTCCGGGTGCATCGGAATCTGATGGAAGGCACTTTTAAATTCAATAAAGGAAAATACTTTGCAGCCATGTAGAGAATTGACGAAATTGTTTAATATCAGCAATGGATGGGAGTCATGCTCTGTAACAGCATTGAGAGCACAAAAGTTCACAGTTTAACGATATTTACCTGGTTGCTTCTTTTTGACCATGTGTATGGGTGATCCCAACGGGCTGGTTCCGGGTCGAATAATCTTCGCATCTAGTAATTTTTCGATTTCTTCTTTTGTTATGTTAGTCATCTAAGGTCTTAACCTGCGAACTTTACTGCGGATGGGTTGACCGTTAGTTTTGATGACATGACAAACATTACTTTCGATATTAGTGGGTGGTTGAAAAAGCAATAAGGACGGAAAATCGTTGATGACCATTTGTATGTAAACTTCAATATCAAAATATTGCTCTTTAGCAATTAATACTTTACAAGGGCTCTTATGTGACACTTCAGATTTAGGCTCGGCAAGTTTAAGCACGTTAGATTTTTCAGTTTCTATTATACGTTTAGCACCAACGTCAATACCAAGCTGTAATAGGATAAAAAGTCTACACCAATTATAGCAGTGGCAGTGTTCGCGACAATAAAGTTCCATTCTATTTCTCTTTGACCAAGGCCTATATCAATCATTAAATTGCGCTTACCGTAAGTCTTCACTTCTATCAGATTTTGGGCAAACAGGTTGCAAGAAGTAGCAGGATCTTTGTTATCTGCATAAGGCAAGAGAACGATACTTAGAGTAGAGCCGGAGTCGATTAAAAATTCCATGTCCGATAAAGAATCCTTCACATAAACCAAGATAGGAGATGGCTTACGACTCGTAACGGTCGCAAGCCAGCTTACACGTTTTTTGATTCCTTTAATCATGGGACATAGGACAAGGTTTTCATTGGCATTTCCTAGCTTTGACCGTACCATATTTCTAGTGGTACCAGCAGAACTCAGGCAAGTCGTTGGGATTAAAAAGGACTACAATCACTATTACGTAAATAACAACTGTCAGGGCGTCTCTGATAATTAGGGCCCGCTAAAGTCAATAAAGTCAAAATTTTTTCTGGACCTTGTTACATGATCTAACGTTCGTTTCAGGTGTTCAGGAGTCTGTTTTGGTAGATTTTATAAGTCAAAATTTTGCGTAAAGTCAAAACTTGTCAAAACTTTCTTCATCAAAAATTTTCTTACAAAAACGAACAAATTTATGTTTTTTTTTATATTTTTTTGAATTTTTGAGTTGCTATTAAAATTTTATTCGCAGTTTTAATTGATTTTAAACTTCTGAAATAATTGCAATGGTAAAAATGCGTGCGGTAATTGAGAAGGAAATAGCACTTATTATGCATGAAATCGTCATTGTTGATGCATAAACACATAATTGTTAGACAATTAATCTATTCCTATAAAATCTTTGTGCTCTTTACATGTGGTCTTTTTAAGTCGTAGCTTGCAAAGCAAAGAATGCCTAAACAAGCCAAATCTTCTACAGCGGAAGTTAGGCAAATTTGCCAGGAATATCCGGATGAGTTTTTGGCAACTCCTGCCCGTGACTTGCGATGCAATCTTTGCGACGTGTTAGTCAAATGCGACAAAACGTTTTTTGTGGAAAGCCACCGAAAAAGTAAGCAACACCAAAGAAAATTGGAGACGAGCAAATTCCAAAGTAAGCAAACCTTTTTACAACTCGATCAAGTAAACTTCAAGGAATAGGTTGTCTTTTCATTCTTAGCTGCAGATATCCCACTTCATAAACTGAACCATCCTTCTTTAAAGTCTCTGTTTGCTACAATGGGAAAAGTATTGCCTTCGGAGACTGCAGCCCGGGCATGTGTTGCTAAATTAGCATCCCAAAAAGAAGAACAAATTCAAGAATTACTTCGTGACAAACAAATTTTTTTTAATTGTGGATGAAGCAGAGATTGCTAAACAAAAGTATATTAGTGTGCTTGTGGGCAGCTTAGATGCCCCAAATCAGACATTCCTCGTTGATTGCCATCCACTTGACAGCAGTAGCGATGTTAATAGCAGTATTATTCTGCACACTGTGGATGACATATTGTGACAACTTGAAATAAAACGCGAGAAATTTTCATTGTTTTTGACTGATGGTGCTCGGTACATGTCTTTGGCTGGAAAGACATTAACGGAATTGTACTCTTCTTTGATGCATATCACCTGCATTGCGCACTTACTACATAACTTCGTTATGCGTGTGCGTGCTCAGTTTAAAAATATTGATGAAATAATAGCAACGATCAAGGCAGCAACAATCAAAAACAAAGATTGCAAGAAAGATTTTCATGATGCTGGTTTGCCATCTCCTTCTGACCCTGTAATTACAAGATGGGCAACTTGGCTTAGAGCTGCCTTATATTACAGTGAGAACCTTCCAGCTGCTCGTGCCATTGACAACAATTGGACAAGTGCAGGCCACTTAGTCAGCAGAGCAATAGACGCTATCAATGTGGAAGATTTGGTGCCGGACTTGGTTAAAGTAAATCAATACTGGACTCTAGCAGCCAGCGTAGAGTTCTTAAAAGGAAGTGCCTGCACGATAACCAAAGCATACGGACTGCTGAAGAATATGCTATTCGATGATGATCCGTGTGCAATTAAAAATTACATTAAAAGACGACTATCCAACTCTGATTTAGAAACAACAATAAACTGTATCAACTTGACAATTGACCCAACAAGCTATGCACTATTGCAAAAAGCCCAGCCAACCTCTGCTGCTGTTGAGAGGTCGTTTTCTATGCTCAGTAAATTACTGAAAAAAGACAGAAATTTTGATGTTAAGAACGTAAAAAAATATATGATGCTGTATTACAATAAAAAGTCCTGGTAATTATACTGTGTGGCTTTCGTTAAAAACATCATAAACAGACTGTTAATGTACAGTACAGTTGCGATAACAACGCATTTTTTGTATTACACACTAAGGGCCTTATTCACCAAGTCGAATCAAATTGATTCGTTGATCAAAATCAAAGTAAAATCAACTGATCTTACTTTGATCGAAACTTGGGTTTCGTATTCACCAACTAAAATCAAACTAAAATCAGTTGATTCTCGGTTTGATTTTGATCGCCGAATCAAACAGTAGCCAAGATGCAAATTTGCTCAGTGATGCATGAAAACCAACTATTTTTAAAAAATCGCGCAGGGAGTTTTATTTGAAAAGTTGTGGTTGAAATATAGTCCAGTCGGACATGTGTTTTATAAACGCATACAAGGTGTTTTCGCAGGTATTGGTTTGGTGAATAGATTTTCATTCCTGCAAAAGCTGTGGTGGCGTTAAATTACTAGAGTAGGCAAGGCGAGCAGCGAAAGCAAGGTAAGCGGTGTAGAAAAGGTGGGCAAGGCAGGCTGTGTGGGCAGTGTAGGGTAAGTAGGCAGTGTGGGATAGGTAGGCAGCGAAAGCAAGATGCACTGCCAACATTGCTTACAGTAGTAATTTAGATACAGCCGAAATCAGTAGGGTAAATAAATTCAGCAGCTTTGAAAATTTTTTGAAAGAGATGATTGTGGCAAATGGTAAGTAGGGGAAAGCGGGGCACCGAGGGACACGGGACAGACAGTTTAAGTTGTGTTAGTACAGTATTAATAGATGTTTTACGACATAGTGGGCTATTGAAAGCAATATTAGTTGTTTGTAAAAATCTTTAAAACCAGTTTTCATTCATCGAACAGTGTTTTTTGAGGGCATCATACTGATTACAGATGTTAGGCTTAGTTAAAGTTATTGATTTTACTTGGCCTACCCAAAAAAATTGTAGTTTAATCAAATTTTGAGCTCCCAAGAAGTCGCTCATTGACTCCTCATAGAGCGATCACACTCCTTGTCGCATATTTACTGTTGACATCAGTAACGTTTTTTACATCTAATAAATCATGCGCTAACGCACTTGCTTTTGTTTATGCTCTAGCTCTTATTGTAGGTAGTATTAAACATTAAATTATTGGAGAATGTTGCCGAATATTTGCTACTGTAGCAACCTCAATGACTACAAACCACAAACAGAAAGTCAACCACAGCAGTCTTAACTTATAAACCAAACGGAATCACTACCAGTAGCAATCGTGATAGAAGTGAGTAGTCGCCATATGAAGTGCACTCATTTTATCTTAAAATACAGTCGGATGCCTGCCGTTGCGCTACACTACAATAAAATAATCACCAATTATCTTAAGTGAAAGTTTTGTTTTGGCAGTTTGATAGGACATCGGCATCATTATCTACAACTTTGTAAAAAAATGACGTGTAACATTCATAGTTGAAACTTTCCCCTAAGCCCCTGAAATAAATTTTTTGTTGAAAAAATTGATGTTAACAGAGTTGAACTTTTTACATCACAAACAGTTGCTTGATGCACTAAAACCACGTGCATTAACAATTTCATTGGATGGTATTAACATATATCAACATCTCTTTAACAATTTTATGTGATGCATAGTAATAATATTATTGCAGCAACAACAAAAAAGCCAGCAACTCAAAACCTTTTTTCTAAAATAAAAAATTGTTTTCACATAATTCAATCAATCAATTTTATTTTATTTTTGTCGAAATCAGCATACATAGACATAAATTTGACAGCAGTGGACAAAAAAAGGAGAAGATGGCAAAACGATATACGTTAATACATGCACATGAAAAGAATTTAGATTGAATGTGAAGATAATGGCATGGTCATCGCACCTGAAAGATACCAAGCAAATAAAAAACACACACGAAGAAAAGCATACACAAAGTGTCGCTAGATACAATAAAAATAAAAAACTGTCATGTTGTAACCCTAACAGGGGAGGCTATCAGGTGCTACACCTTGCCCAAGGGTGACCTGGGAGCAACGACGTCTAAGAGACAGCTCCTTTACGTCTCAAGGCACATAAACCTTGTCACCGATTGTAGTTTTAAGTCATACACCTAGGACTAGATTAAAAGAAGTTACTGTGAGTTAGTAGTACCGTGAGCTGCATTGTTTGCGTAAAATTTAATCAACTCAATTAATAATCAATTTGATGCAGAGTGACCTTAACAGACGAAAATAACTTATCGTTCCAATGTGATATGCAATGATGAAGTTTCAGTAGTTTAATGGTCTTTATGAATTGATCGTTCATGGTTGACTGTTCTCACTTCACTGTCACAACCTTCAGAGGATCCATCTGAAAACAGAAAAAAGAACACAGAAACCATAGCACTATAAAAGACTATATCATAAGCAGTCACATTTCCTAGATGTGAATTTTAAGTGGATTAAATATTCATGAAGTGATAAAGAACTGCCTTGATTGGTTGATAAAAGATTTCAAAGATTTTATTTCTCTTAATGCTGGAGGAAGCTTATTCCATTGCACAAGACCTTTGTATTTGAATGACTGCTGGGTTAGTTTAATTCTGCAAAATTTAGGAAATATCTTAGCTTTCAACTGTGACCTACCAGCATTGCAGTTTCGATAGTTGTGCTGAAAGAAGTCATTAAATGCATGTGGTAGCATGTTATTAAAATATTTGTGCATACATTTAACTATCTCTAATTGAGCAGTTTGT
Source organism: Trididemnum clinides (assembly GCA_963675345.1). Classification (NCBI taxonomy): domain Eukaryota; kingdom Metazoa; phylum Chordata; class Ascidiacea; order Aplousobranchia; family Didemnidae; genus Trididemnum; species Trididemnum clinides. The sequence continues at coordinate 1,780,281 of OY776290.1, read as the reverse complement.
TCTATTCTCATAATGTTATGCTTTTTCATAACTGCTCTTATGTCATCTTCTTTTTTGGCAATAAATGCTAATTGAATGACTTTATTTGTTGTGTTTTGGACCAAACAACAAAAAAGTTATGACACCAGCCACCAGCATATATATATTATCATATAATGCATTAATCTGCATCAATCTGTCTAAAAAGTGTATATATAAGAATATTGCTTGATTTAACATGATTGTCAATCCTTAATAAGCCACAAATGATATTGAAGTGTCGCATAAGGACTGGGTGAAAAAGCTGCTTAAAGTTTCTTACAAAAAGTAATAGTAATTCAAACACACCTTGCCAATAATCTTGGAAAAAGTTGTAAGCAGTATGACAGCAATTAACGTAAGCAGATGTAGACAAGTAAGTAGATAAATCTTAAAATATTTTGTGAACTGTTTTTCATGCCAAACGTACATGTTTCAGTGTTACCACTAGTTTGTTATTAATTTGTTTTACATATTTCTTTGTAAAAGCACCTGTTGTGTATCTTTTGCAGAGTGATGCTTTGCACACACATGGTGAAATGCATTTACCTGCAAACTTGTTCTTTTGTCATTAATTTAAAAATAAAACAAAGTCTTTTACCTTGATTGGGAAAGATGCCATTTCTTTAGCACTTAAAAATGTAGGCCTACAACATTATACAAATGTAGAAAGTATTGTTAAGCCATCCACAGTTTCTCTCTATATATACAGACTGTGAGCCATCTTACAAAATTGACAACAACCTGAAATAAACAAATTTAAAGAATTTTTCAAAACATAATATCATTGTTGTTGAAATACATTAGTAACATTTAAGTTGCTAAAGCAGCTATATGTAAGTTGCTAAAGCAGCACTATATAGCCAGTATAGTAGTACTTGTGACATTAATTAAGTGGGTTAAAACAAAAATGAAGTGTATGATAGTGCCAAGTGCAGTCTTTTACTCACATCCAACAGTCAATGTGAAGTGCTCAAAATTGTTTGAGATTGAAATCACATTGTAGACAAACAAAAGTACCTTTGTTAGGTGTCACATGGGCAGACTGTTCTCTCCCTAGTATCACTGTCAACAGCAGTAAAAATCACTGAGCTCAGACTTTTTTTTGCATTTATTTTTTTGTTGTTGTGTTTAGCCTTAGGCTTAATTTCTTAGCCTGCTGGTAGCTAGTTAATCTTAATAAAACTACTACTTAAAAGGCTACGTAAACTATACATTAATATCTAACGCTGTCTAGCCTAATCCTAAACAATTAATATTGTATAAAACTGTATAAAAAGTAAACTGTTTGTCTTTATGTATAAGAAATTGGTTTATATTTATTCAACACAATTTTAGCTTTAAATGAATTTTGAAGGATTAGGTGATAAACATTGGTAGTACCTTTTGTTAATTTACTAACAATTAGTAAAAGCAATCAATTTAGTAAAGCTCTATTTACACATATCCAAATCTACACATTACCCTACTTTAGCTGGAAAGCCTGAAGTACCGCTAGCACAAGCTAGAATGCGAACGCTTGAAGAAAGTAATCCTATATTGCTAGGATAAGAAGCCAAAATAGCAAAAAAATTAAAATTCTAAAATTTCCTACTAACCAAGGCCACCTAGAACATATTTTCTAGGTGGCCTTGTACTAACCCATAGCTGTTAGCTGTTTGATTCTGGTTTGATTTGCCTACAACAGCAAATCAAATTTTCGGCTAAAATCGGTTGATTTGATTTTTGTTTGATTTCGAATCAGCCTCGATCGTGCTTGGTGAATATGAACGATTGGTTGATTTGAGTTTGATTCTCGATTTGATTTGATTTTACTTTGATTCGACCTGGTGAATAAGGCCCTAATTGATACCGGTACACACAATGGCTCGTTATCCTAGGTTTTGACGTCATGCGTCGCTTTGTTGCATTAGCTTCAAGACTGAGTAAGTGAGAAAATGTTTAAAGTAGGCTACCTTCTTCTTTAGAACCTTATGTAAATTGCGGATTATAAAACATTTTTAATCAAAAAAGTGCAACAAGACATAAATAATAGGCAAAAGCAGTTAGGTCAAAATATATTTTTTTAGGTCAAAAAAATGGCCCTGCTGATAATGAATATTTTTTGAATGATAAGTGCTGTTGTTTGGTTTTCTCTCATTCCCATAATTTACTGCGAAATGACCCACCTTGAAAGAATACATGTTCGATTCCTGACTAGATACAGTTTTGTAAAACTGTTAATTAAGTGATTTACTATTAGATGCACAGGACAATTGGGTATTATCTGCACCAATCAACAGCCGCCTCAACGTGGTGGTGTGGTCCCCAACCTCATTTGGGTTGTGTCAAAATGGCTGTTGGCCTTCCCAAGAGTCCCAGTTACCCCAGGCACTCTCTTTCATTTTTTCGCTGGTGCTGCTCCCTGAACGACTGCAGAAGGGCAGCACACAGCTTCTTTAAAATTGGTCACCTGTCTCCTCTCTTCTCCTGCCCTTCCCTTGCTAGTCTTCATCTCCTCATTCTTCTACTTCTCTTGATAGGCGGTAGCATTCATCTCGACCCTGGTCCCATCTATCTCTGTTGAGTGTGCGCTGGAAGTGTGACCTGGCGGAACAAGTCAGTGCAATGCTGCACCTGCTCCAAGTGGGTACATCTATGGTGCTCACTTCTCTTCCTCTCCAAATTCAGCACCCTTGGCAGCTCTCACTTCTGGAGCTGCACCTCTGCTGCATCCCGACTTAACCTGTTAATGGGTATTGACATCATATGATGTCAGCACGTGTTACATTCTATCGGCGACTGACATCATATGATGTCTAGGCGTGACTGTACCACAGCGGCACCGACATCATATGATGACACACTGATTTTTAGTTTAATTAGCATTGCCCATGACATTATATGATACTTAGTAGTAAAATATATGTCTGGCAGCCATCTTAAGCAGTTGCTAAGACAAAGTGCATTATTTAGTGCCTTTTTGCTTTCATGTAGCGTAGTTGTGTATGTGCTTATTTTCTGACACAGTCTAAACTGGTGACACTGTGAATGGCGCGGCTCGAGTGAGCGGAGACCTATAACAGGTTAACACTGTGGCTTCCTCCTCAGACTCTTCTGATCTTTATACCTCCACTGTACAATCTGGTTTCCCTCTGCTAATGCTGCACTCCCGCCACACCCTCGTCTTCAAGCCTCTTATCCCCCTCTGCCCCCCACCACCGCTCCTTGCTTCTGGCTGTCCTTCTACGCCCCCTGCTTCCTCTCCCCCTAACTCCCCAGGGTTCTTCAATGGGATGCTGGTGGTCTTCAAGCCAGGAGCACTGGAGTGCTTCACTTTTATTTGTTCCATCCCATTGACCTTATCTGTATCCAGGAATCCAATCTTAACCCATCTTCCTCTTTCTGGATCCCTGGATTCTCTGCTCTGCGTTCTGATCACACCCACTCCCAGTCTGGCACTCTCTCTTGTGATGCCACGCATGCTAGCGATGGCATCATCATTTTTGTCAGGCAGGGCTTATATTTCTCTGTTTTTTCTACCTCCTCTCTTTCTTCGCATGATGACTGCTCTGATTATGTAGGGGTCTACATCTCTGTAAGCAACTCCTCCTCTCATTTTTTAATGTTTATGCTCCCCTTATTCACTCTTCTCTGATGGATGGCTTAACTGACTGTTTTTCTCCCTCCATTTTTCCCTCCAGAAATCTCTTCGTTCTGGGGTACTTCAATCGCCATCACCCCTCTGGGACTCATGAGGTACTTCCGACTCTTGTGGGGAGGAAGTATTTAACTGGGTCATTTCTCCTGACTTTCTTCCCCTTTATGACCCTGATGTACCTACCCTTCTCCATTGCTCCTCCTCTGACATTTTCTTTACTCACTTTTCTCTCGCGCTTTCCTGCTCCTAGGAGGTTCTTCAGGACTAGGGTTCTGATCACTTACCAATTCTCTCTCTCTCTCTGGTTTTTTGCCCCAACGAGCATCCCCCTTCCCTCAATTTTTTGAAAGCTCGCTGGAATGACTTTGCTTGTTACTTTGACTCTCACTGTTGTTCTGCAGAGAAATACTCGTCTGTTTCTTTTTTCTCTGCTGTCGCTCTCTTTACCTCTCTGGCACTGATTGCGGCCAAATTTTCCATTCCTTTCGGCCGCATGAAATGCCATCCTAAAACCTGGTGATCTGCTGAAGTGGAAGAAGCAGTTAGTGAAAGATCCTAGGTTTTCACTGCCGCTCACAGAAGTGATGAAGATTGCCAGACTTACATCTTCGCTTCCCGATGTGCTTCATCTGTCATCGCCAAGGCTGAGGCATGGCAGACGACTTGCTCTTCTCTCTCACCCAAATCTAACCCTAAATCTGTATACTCTCTCCTTCGCTCAGTTGTTGGCTCTTCTTTCTCATTTTCTTCCTCCTCTTTTACCTTCCCTAACTGTTCCTCCCCTAGGGAGTCGGCTTCAGTCTATGTCACTTACCTGAGATTCCACTTTTCTGTTTCTCAGCCAAACGCCCAGCATAGCAGAGCCAGAGGCTACTTCTCTGAGCTCCGCTGAGTCATGTGCCCTGAGGAGTCTCACTCGTCCTTTTGCTCTCTTTTCTCTGTTGCTGAATTTCTTGCACCTGCCTTCAACCTTTCCTCGTCCACTGCCATTGGCCCAGACAAAGTTGCCTATCCCATGCTTAAGTATCTTCCTTGCTCTGACATGGATTTTGTTTTTCACATCTTCAATCTGTCGTAGACTTTGCATATTCTATTATTCCCATCCACAAGATGAAAAAGCCTCTCGACTCTTCTACTTCCTTTTGGCCTATTTCTTTCACCTCCTGCGTCTCAAAGGTGTTTAAACGCAACATACTATCTCGTCTATCCTTTATTTTGAAGTCTAATTTCATTCTTTCTCCTCGCCAGGCCAGTTTTCGCCCTGGACAGTGTACTCTAGATCAAATTCTTTATTATTTTCTGTTCATCTCGGATGAGTGTAACAAACTCAGGTCGACTCTCAGACAATTTTTTCTACCATTGATTTCTTGAAAGCTTTTGACTCTGTCTGGCATCCCACTCTTTTCCATAAACTCGTTTCAGCCGGCCCTTATTCCTTGCTTTGCTCGTTGGACTCAATCTTTCCTTTTTGATAGGCGTGCTTGCATGGTTTTTCAAAATCACAAAAATCGTTGCTTTCAAGTCTGTTGAGGTGTTCTGCAAGGATCCGTTCTTGGCCCTGTACTTCCCTCTCTTTTGATCAATAATCTCCATGCTTCTCTGCCTTTTGTCAGCTGCTCTCTTTACGCTGGCAATCTGGCTGTTTGATCCCCCTGCCCCTCGGTCCCCAGTGTGGTGGAGACCACACAAGGAGCTCTGTTTTGATTGGAGTGCTCGTGTGAGTAATGGTGTCTTGCTCTCAATTCGAGCCAATGTGAGGCCTCCTTTTCAGTTGACCTCCACCAAGCTAACCTCCAGCCCAGCCTCCTCTTGTTCAACTCCCGCCTCCATTTCAATCCTACTCCAACTTTTCTTGGGGTCACCTTCAACCACATTCTTTCCTTTTCTAAACATGTATCTTCACTGAAGGCCAAGTTCTTCCCACATCTCAAGGCCTTGCGCTGTATCTCTGCTTCCTCATGGGGCCCCTGTATAAAGTCCCTCTCTCTTTTGTATAAAGCTTTTCTTCTTCCTATTCTCACATATGCTTCACTCAGATGGTTTCCTTTCTGAAGCATTACCAATATCACCAAATTGGAACACCTCCACCAAGTGGCCAGTTGCACCATCGCAGGCTGCTTTTCGTCCTTCCCTATCCCACTTTTCCTCTCTGAGGCTTCTTAATTTCCCCTATGAGTCACCCTGAGTCGTTTCACTCTTTTATCTTATGAGCGGGCTTGTTGTCTCCCAACCTCTTTTTCCATTTCAGGTTTGGCCAGTCTTGGAGTTAAACCAAGACTTCAGATCGTCCTGGAGAGCTTTTTCATCCACTCATCTACTGATGCTTCCTTCTACATCCCCTAGGGAGGTTCTTCTTGCTTGCCCACTCTCTCCTCTTCATGCTCTTGCTCTGATCCCCCTCTCGCTCACCTTGACTTTCTCCCACCTCAAGATCTGGTACTTTGAACAAAGACGGCTCTGTTCCTTTTCCTTTTGACAAAGGCGGCTCTGGCATACTGGCAAAAACTGTCTTCTCTCTCCTTCTGTTCCATCAGGCTGCAATAGGTCTCCGGACACTCATTTCTCCCAGGAAACAATGCAGCTGATGAGCTGGCCAGACGGGTAGCACTATTTGTGCCATCTGCAATCCCTTGTAGTCTCTCTCCTTTTATCTCTCATATCCACTCTTCTCATTTCGTGGACTGGAGACGTACTGTCTCATCGCAATTCTTCGACACACAGGTTCCTTTGATTTTCACCGAGGAACTTGTGCTCCCTCGTCATGCTCACTGTGTTCTCTCTCGTCTACGCTGCAATGAACACAGCCTTCTGTTAAGTTTTTATGTTTGTAGGATTGGCAGAATCAAAAATCTTTCCTGCAGCACCTGCGGACACTCGCCCTAGCAACACCTCTCATCTCATTCTGCACTATTCAGCTACAGACTCTTTGGTGACTCTCTGTCTCTTTATGACCTTTGGTCCAGGCCCTCGGAGTTGCTTAGCTTCTGGGGCTCCATGGTCTTCTGCCATGCCCCTATCCCTCGGAAGGGGTCGGGTAACAACAACAACATCGGGTATTATATTTTAATTCTGCAAAGTTTGCATCAGCTTTTTGTGGAATATCTAAGGGAATGTCATCACCAATTAGTTATAACCTTATTTCAGATGGTAAAGCTTGCAAAAACAGGCTACATATAAGTTCGACAAGAATGCCATCTAATGGTTTCCCGTAAAATGAAGACTTCATCTTCCATAACAGTACATTATTACCAAGTTCTATTTTAGTCACAGCAATGTATTGTTCTTGATCAGAGGCACCAAAATTTTGAATCAAGAGTTTCTTCATCTTGGTATATGGCTGTGAATGGTTTAATGTAAATGCTCTGCAACAACTTCAAGATGTGAAGGTTTTAGTTTAATTAAAGTACATCTAAAGCGGGTTAGTTCACTGAAAATTTTTTGTTCTTCAAAAAGAAGCTTCTAAAACCACAGCTCAAGAGTCTCTTGAGAAAACATAGGAGCAGCATTTAGTAGTATACTAGAGTTAGCAAAACCTCGAAAAGACGTTAAACCTCCAGAAGGATCTAGATTAGTCTTTGAAATTTCTAAATTATTCTTACAATATATAGGTGCTGGTGCTAGCCTGTTAAGATATTAATTTAATTAATTGATATTAAGGCATATAATCTGACTACAATCAGTTGAATAAAATACTACTTCCACGACAGGTTTTGTCCCTATTAGAACTCTTCACGTGGACTCAGGTATTGAACCGATAACCGCATGAATTGCTTCATGCGGTTTATACTACTCGGCCATCGGTCCTTTCAACTGATACTGTTAATTTCAAGCTTATATATTGTGCACACTTAATTAACAGCATCAGTTGAAAGGACCAATGGCGGAGTGGTATAAACCGCATGAAGCAATTCATGTGGTCATCGGTTCAATACCTGAGTCCACGTGAAGAGTTCTAATAGGAACGAAAGTGGTTATGGAAGTGGTATTTTATTCAACTGATTGCAGTCAGATTATATGCCTTAATATCAATTAATTAAATTATTCTTATTTATTATAAGATGGGAACGACAAGGATGGGAATTAGTTGGACAAGTTACGCTCTGTGGCTGTTCATACCTGTGAATGTAGCTGTTTGAAAGTGGAGTGAAAAGGTAGACACATGGGCATGACGGTATGGAATCTTTCAATTTCACATACCGTTTGTTCGATGTATTTGTAGTTAAGGTAGAACAAGAATAAGTACTCCTATTATTAGTGCTGGACAAAAAAGGCAATGATGGATATTGGATCGGTGTCAGTTGTCGAGCCCTGTCCAATAGCAATTCGGAGGAACTTACAATTTGGTTTGATCGTTGATGGGAAAGTTTATCAAGCCTACTTAAATCACCACACTTAAAAAACGACATAATACACAATAGAATACTATTATTGTAGACGTTAATGCTAATAAGGCTATAGTAGAATAATTACAACAGCCCGTTGATTCAGATCCAGGTCCAATTGAGCGATCAATTGAACGCATGTGGTCAAATGATTAAGCAAATTAAAAAGTTCCATAATTTGTGAATGGCAGATCTTCACAATCAATTGTGTTTGAATCCCAAACGTAGATGTCTTAGTACAAAAAGTTTACGAGATGGGCATGGCCAGGAAACACGTGGTTGTCCAACAATTCGATTAACTTCTGTAGAATTAATTTGTGTTCTTCAGCGTTAAATTAATTACTTCTGACTTCCAAGTTCTCAATTGCAACTTCAATTTTCAAACTTTAATTTTCTACTCACGTTGGGGTCACCAAATATATGTAGCAGTTTACTGTCTTTTGACTCCGTGCTTTAGATTGAAAAACCACGAAATGGTTAAAACAATTTATTTTTAAAACTCTTTTGCCAACTCATAAACTTGAAAATTCAAATGTCCAATCTTCACTGACGAAAATCTTGAATTAATTTTAAAAATGCAAAACTAAATGTACATTATCTACTAATTTGCCAAAGGATGCGCAAGAAACTACAAGATGATTAAAAACTGCGAAATAATCAACAAAGTAAATTAAACTGAGATGATGTTATGCAACTTAAAGGTAAAGTTCAAAATTAACGCACGAATAAATTTAAACAAAACATCCAATAACTTAACAACAAATAATTCTAAAAAAATTCGAATAAAGTAGTTCTGACACAATATACACCATTTAAACTAACTGATTTTTATGTGAAGCAAAAAAACAAGAGGATATTAGTTTTATGAATACCAGAAAGAACTTAGAATTCCTACCATGATGAGAAGAGAAAGTTCTTGACGATGAAATAAAACGAAAAATGATTCAAAGAGTTGGTTGGTTAAGTACTTACATGGTGATTCTTATTGCTGCATTAGTGAATCAATATTATCAGGATTTTAAAGTAATACAAGAAGCCAGCGATGCACTTTGAGCAAACTGCAGACAGTGACACCGTTTCAACCTATCAGGTCTCTTCAGTGCAGTTGGTGACTGACAAGTAGCTAGAAGCTTTAAATAAAGCATAGCTTAGAGCCTTAGACCATCACACTTGTAGGACCTATGCTAGGTCCACTGTAATGGATGGTTTGTCAGTACTCTGTAAAGCCGTATCACTTGTGAATGAGTGGCGGTTGTCACAGATTGCCTTGGCAACAAGTATGAGGCTTTAGCATGGTATCTGCTGCTCATATTTTAGAAGGCAAATTGCTGGGAGCCCTAAAACTTGCAAATGCAAGTGCAAAAGAGCAAGCTGAAGCATCCTTTGAAATGCTTCAACAATGGAAACATACTGAAGAGACAACAGCCATGGTTTTTACATTACATCAAGTAACAGTGGATGCCTCCGCGGGGCTGCACGATTGCTTGAAAGTTTCTATTGAAAAAAATATTTTATTGTGCTTGCCAGCACCATATTTACGAGCTTGTTGTCAAAGCTGTTTGGAAATCCATGTTAGGGTTAAAAAACGGTACCTCTGAAAATCCTCTTTCTAATCAGGTGAAGAGCAAATGGCCTTGGATCGGCAAAAGCAAATAGTTTGACGTAATTATGCCACCAGATTAACTCATAAATGCAAGCAAACAAGCATTTAAAAAATCTTACCGTACATACTCATAGATTGGTCGTACCAGTAGATAGGTCGCACCCTTAGTTTGAGGCAAGTAAAGTGAATATTTGGGTTTGACCTGCAGATAGATCGCACTAAAATCTGTGGAATCAAACTCCATTGATAAAATCAAATATTATAAAATATTTACCTTCATTTTAAAAAGTTGCTTACAAATATTGAAACATTGTTGCTCTAACTCTAAACTAGACAATTATAACATCATTATCACTATCAAACATTCTTTCCAGTTGTTCGTTAGATTTGTATTGTCATCAGTGGCCATGTCATAATAGTCATTCGGCTCATCATCACTCATGTCAGTTATGATACACCAATTTTACAGGTATGTCAATTAGATAGGTCGCACCCCTTATTTTTTGAAGAAAATTTTGGTAAAAAAGGTGCGACCAATCTAAGAGTATGTACAGTAAACATGGGGTAAACAAAAAACTCACATTTCAGAGCAGACTACTGGCAATATGCTAAAAATATTTTGGCATTGCTTGGCAAATATCAGTTAGACCAATTTACCCATTACAAATCAGGAGCAACTCACAGTGCTTGCTGGATGAGTACGGTGTTGTACTGCCACAACATGTACACATGGGCCAATCAAATGAAGTATGATGTAGACTTGATAAATAAATGAGAAAGAATAAACATCTTGGCACTTTTCTTTGTTCTTGCTTGGTTGCAATGCAGTAATGGCAGCGATGCTACAGTCAATTACCTACAATTCAACTATCAAATGTTAGACTACAAAGCTATTGATGCTCCGGTTGCTGAAGCTGTCACAAAAAGGTTGCAAAAGCACTATTGTTATTTAAAGGAACAAACTGTTGTATGTGCACTCTGTAGTGACAATTTGCTAATGACTAAATGGAAAGCTGTTTTATCAAGGAAGTTGCTGACAATACCGCATCCTTTAACATTTAGACGAGGGGTTCCTATTAAGGAAAAACTGTTTCTAGAGATATTGCTTTAGTCAATTTTGTTGGCCCCAATTTGTGGTCTCTTTTTTATCTATTTGGTACTGACGGCAACTGGTTGAAAGATAAAACAGGTTTATGGAACACTCTCTAGGCATGCCAGCAAATTAAAAACTATGTTCTTAAAGTCAAAGTGGTCAATGATGCAGCTGAGAAGGGAGTATAGCTCAATACAGACTATGCAACCATTATTGCAGACAATGATGAATAACGTAGCAGTTTATTGCGAGCTGTTAAAAAAGCACCGGAATGACTTTCCTGATTTGAACAAAAGCACTTTAAGCTGTTGAGTCAGAACTATAGTTACTGCATTTTTACATTATGTTGTGATTCCCTATTTTGTACTTTTTGAAAGTGGTATTGTTTTTGAATGCACCATGATGTACCTGTATAGAAACAGTAAAATTAAAAGGAATATAGAAATTGTTCAAGGGATATCATGATATTATAATGAGGAGAAGCAAAATATGTCAATGCGAGTCTTGTTCAAATTGACATGTCAAGTTAACAATATATCAGTTTTTTGTTTTTCTGTGTTGCTCAAATTTGTTTTGTTGAAAGTTCTTGACAAAAACACCAAGGAAATTAGTTTTCATCAAAAAATGAATTCGTGATAACAGGAATACCAATTTTAAATGATGTACTTTAGCCAAACTTTTGAACATTGAAAGAGAGCAAACCAATTACTGTTCATGTTGTCTAAAAAACTATTTTTGCTAATTGTGTCAAGATAAAAACAGAGTAAGAGTATCAATGATTGCCAACAATGACAAACATCAATGATTGCCAGGATTAGAGATCAGTCTATAAATTGCATTCAATTGTAGGAAATCCTCTTGAGGTTAACGGGTTGTTTCTTGCTCGTGTTGCTGAAAGCATTTTTATCTTACATTTATGCCATAGCAAAATTATTTGATTGCTTCAAAAAGCAAATATTTACCCAATATCAAGAAAATAAACATTGGAGAACACCCTGATTGTAAGCAATTGCCGTAACAAAATTTTTGGCATCTTGAGGCGAGCAAAAATAAGATCAGACCTAACAATTTTTTGCAATCTTATTTTTTAGGCCTATAGTACGGGAAAATCAACAGTAGCAATAACTTTCAAACACCTCCGAAATTTGGTAGGGTCTAAAGTACAGACAGAATTATTCTTTATCTATTTGATTATTATTGCACAGGATGCCAAAACTCGTGGTCAACTTTACCGAAAAAGGCTTACTACAAAGTAGCACAGGATGAGCATAGAGTGTTGACCTCAATGTAAACTGTAATTCCACTTAGGGTAAACAAGGTAGAACAATAGTCAATGCTATACTAGCAGTACCTTACAACAAGTTTTTAACACACAATTTTTGGTATTCAGGAAGTGATATAAACTTACTATAAATGTGCTTTGTATAAGATTATGATATCAATAAAAGAAAAAAGGCTGTGTTATGTATTCCCATAAAACAAAATCAGCAGTTAACAGTTCAACACAATTTTAGAATCTAATGTTAGCAACCCTCCCCCCACCCACAAGTGTTAAATGCATGAAAAACTGGTATGACAAATGTAAAGACACTGAAATATTTTGCAACAAGTGTTGTTTTATTGCTCACACAACACCCTTTGCAAAATCTGTCTTGTGCAAATAAATGTACTAAAGACAAATTCTCAATCCACACCCATGGATGCGTTGCCTTTTGTCTATCCACTTTTGAAGCCACTTATATAAAAGCATCTAAACCAAATCTGGGCAAACAAAAAAAATTCGTCTACAACCTGAAACTTTTACGCTAGTTGCTCGTTCTCTATTAGGCACTTTTCTGACCAATCACTTGTGAGCACCTTGCCTTTTTTCGTTTTCTGTGTTTTGCTCTAAAAGCCCTTGCTCTTCCTTTTCCCTTCTTGCTGATGTGTTGCCTTGAAAAGAGTCAGACCAAAAGCTTTAGAAATGAGTATACCACTTGACATTACAAATTGACTTTACAAACTACAAATTGACATTAGTGTTATATGTTATTTGAGCTGCATTTGATATAATGATTTGTTTCAGGAGTGCTTCCACTGTTCGGGCTGTTCTTCATGACTTTTATGAAACTCTCTTTCCAAAGCAATCTCGTTTTGAACTGCCCAATGAATATCGAAACCGCTTTGCATATATTTCTGAGTTGCGCAGTTGGAAAGCTGCACATCAGCGCACATTACGGTTAATGCAAGTGGTACTTTGTGGTTTATTGATTTGTGTTGTTCTATCGTTTTATTGGGACAAAGTTGGTCGAATATGGAGACGATATAAATATGTTTTTAAACGACGTAGTGTATTGAAATGCTTACGAACTAACAACCCGGTATGAGTGGTTATTGTTAGGCCTATTTATCAACCATACTGAGTTTAATAGGATAGATGTTGATCAAAATTATGCTACTGAGATACAATACCCAAAGATCATCAGCTATGTCCAGACAAATTGTGATTTGATTGAAATTGATTTTAAAACACGTGTTGGCCAATTTTTAGACAACTACGTTTACTCTTCTTATTGTGACCAAGTTGACTACAAAGTTTTTATTGGAACCACCTTCAAAAAATTGTTCAGGTTTACCCCTAATCGATATCTGAGGAGTTGTTCCCTTGGAAAAAAGCTTTTTAGGCTGTGATAATTCCCTCTATTTAGCATAATTTAACCAGCTGCATACTTGTCAGAAGTAATGCCAAGCAAGTCATGTACAATGTTAAAACTTTGAAACTATGAAACTTGTCTGAACAACATGTAAAGATTCGTCACCACTGTTGACATTTGAGTTTAGGAGAAAAAAAGTTTGACAAGTTTGTTTTTACCATTGCTTTTTGTAATTTGCTTTGTTTGTTCAACCTGCGTTATTGAATAATGTTAATGTATGTAGACCTGCAGTGTACCGTAATTGCATTTTTGTAAAATGGCTCTGTATTTTCAGCTCTAGCAATCAGTCGTACGTACAGTCAATTTTCTGAACAATAATTCGGAGAAACTGAGATAAGTTAGGTCACTTTTTTCTTAAATGCAAATTTTAAAAAGAAAATACAAATTTTGAGAAAACTAGAAAATAGACCCGCAAAACATGTGAAATATTATCTTAGAGCATTCTTCTTTTCAGCTGTTCTTCTGTTGTTGGATGCAGCCTTTCCCTCTTTTTGTAGGGGAAGAGATAGGTCATACTTTACGCACTAGTCCAGTTACATAGTGGTGGAGGAGCTCTTATTTGCTGTCACTTTGTTAAAGTACCAATTGATAAATGGAGATACACCTATTACCCAGGATGCAACAAGCAAACTTGTTTGATTTTTTCGCACTGTTCTTTAGTGCCAAGCATTAACGAGGGAAACTATGAATATCATTTTTTTAAGTCTTTTGGGGTAATTTAGTTAAAGAATTGAACCCACATGTACCAATTTCAAAGCAGACGTTCTAATCTTGGAATTTATATGACTAATAAACAAAGTCATTATTGTTTAAAAAAACAACTAGGTTAACTTGAACCCAGGTCTACTGACTGCAAAATGGATGCTTAAAACATCAACACCTTTAAAGCGAACACTGTAATCTTACAACATTACTGCTTATTTTTTTGTGAATTGTGGAGTTTGTGGTATCAGCGTAATAAAGGCACTATTGTTTCGAAAAATAAGTATGTTTAGCACAAATTTAGGGTGTAAACCAGACGTGCCATATGGTGGGGTAGGTTGCTCACTATAAGGTTCTAAAGCACACATTAAGACCAACTAAAACCACACATCAATAGCATTACTTGTATTTAAAAAAAATATTCAGTATGTGTTCAGTGTAAGAAAAAAATCAAAAGTACATGTTTTCTAACAAAATGTTTTAACAAACCGTTATTGTTGAAAAAAAGCTTCTTGGAGGTTTTTGTGTTGTAGCAAAAGCTAGTTTGTATATCTAGCAATTGTACTTAAAAAAAAATATAATTCCTTGCGCCCGCCTTTTCTAGTTGACCAAAATATAAGCAAACGAATGGATCCATTTATTAACGAACTCAGATAAACAGAAAACAAGTGAACTGAATTTACTGACTTTAACTGAATTGTATTGCATTGAATTGAATTGAACAACTACAGTAAAAACAAACTCAAATGATTTAACACAATTCCAAAACATGCTTAAAGCAAAACTAGAAACTTAAAATGTGCCCTAATTAACTAAACTGCGCGAACAAATAAATTAACTAAAAGGTGATACCAGACAACTTAAGTCAAAAACACTGTTAACATAAAAACCGGGTTCGAAACCGCTACAGTACTACTCTATTACCTTTTGCTAAGAATGCATGCTAAGGCAAAAATTTTGTCTCTTCTAGTAGTGCCTGCAAGCTTCAATAGAATGGAGGCTTTTTACGATGTCATTGGGGGAAAGTGAGTAGTAGTCAATTCTTGTTAGAGTAGAATGTAGGAAAACTTTCTGACTTTTTAGCCCATTTTTCTTTTTTGCATAAATTTTTCTGAGCATTTGTGGTTTTTGATTTTTTTAATGCACCTGATGTGAAAATGCGGTGCAGTTTTCCTTTGACAAACAATTACAAAATTAAATGTTCCCACCACGTTTTCATCAATTAAAAGCATTTGAGTTGGCAATGTCATCTTCACTAAATGATTCAGAAGTTTATTGTATTCAAATGGTTTCAAAACTTGATTCATGTATTAACTCATGCCGAGGTTTTACTGTTTTCAATTTGGTTGCTTTATGTTTTTGCAAAAGCCTTCGTTTTTTCGTTTGCATATGCTACAACTTGTTATATTCTGGAGTGTCAGTTAAAACTCTGGTATGCCAAGCTCTCTATTGTTTTTGTTGCTTTTTTCAAAAGTCGTGAAAATTGCTCAATATCTCTTGAAAAAGTGTAGGAACACTCGACAATAGTGAGTTTAGCGGCTTAGGCGTGAACAGCAATGCTATCCAAAGAAAACATTAAATGAGAACTTACAGAAGCGATGGGTTTTTAACTGACCAGTGATGAATGACAAATCATTTGCTGGGACTTGCATTGGTCCAACTTCTTAATCTTTAAACAGTCAACTTCGGATATAAGAGATCCGCCGGGACCAGCTTAATCAGTCTCTTATAACCGAATTCTCTTATAACCGACTGCCGCAAAGTTCGATCCGATCATTTGGGACCTTTTGCGTAGTCCCTTATAAGCGAAAATCCCTTATATCTGAATCTCTTATATCCGAAGTTGACTGTACTCCCGGATTTTTCGAGTCACGTTACTTCCCATCCAGGTCATTTTGACCCGCATATTATTTTCGGTATATTACGCCTGAGGAAGTTTGTACAGGAGAAAAATTTTTGTGTTCTGAGAAAAGGGGATAATCAAGCTAATGATTCTCATAAATGCAAATGCTTTTTGTATGCATCATTACAAAAATTTAACATTTTTGATTGAGCAGATTAGGAAAGGAAGTATTTTTTGTACCAGAACTTGATCCCATGCTGAAAATTATACGTCAAAATTAAAACCCACCCAGAGAAATAAAACTGATCGAA
This sequence comes from Trididemnum clinides, assembly GCA_963675345.1. Classification (NCBI taxonomy): domain Eukaryota; kingdom Metazoa; phylum Chordata; class Ascidiacea; order Aplousobranchia; family Didemnidae; genus Trididemnum; species Trididemnum clinides. The sequence continues at coordinate 1,763,996 of OY776290.1, read as the reverse complement.
AAACTACTGGTACTGTAGACTTGTTTCTTAAGTGACATCAGATTTTTGTTAAAATGCAATTTGTTTCTTGTTTGTCATTCAATTATACCCACATGCAATTGTTATACTGTAAATTATTATGAGCCAAAAGCTAGAGTACGCTTCCATTGAGAACAATATCGAGGGTAATTAGAAACAAACACGAAACAAGTACAGGCGTTACTATTCAACCCAAAGACCGGAGTAAATAGAAACATGTTTTTTTTGCCTCTGAGATTTAGACGCTGTTGTTTGTCGTTTTTAATGTTTTTTGCTCAGGCCATTATTAGCCCATTGCACACTCCTTTTCAGTCATAGCTTAGTAAATTCAGTGTCACACTGTATGATGAAATTATTGCGAAGCATGAAAAATGTATGTGAGCAGCAAAAGCAAAATCACTAGTATACAATGTAGTTTGTCAACAGTTGTTTTGAAGAAGGCACAAAAATTAATTAGTTACAGAACAAAATGACTGTAGCAACTTTTTTTGATAGATTTTTGGATTTTATTTAGTCAAAATTTAGAGAAAATGTTTTAGGTGTGCCAATTGGAGGTAAATAAAGTAACTTTAAGATATACAAATCTCAACCAAAGGTATTCTTATTTTTACTATCACCACAATGCTGTGCAAGTTATTTATCAGCTATATTCAATGTCGACAAAACGAGAGTAACAATAGTTTTTACGTCAAAAAGTATTGTAGTTCAAAAAACTAAGAAACAGACAGATTACAAAATGTGGCCGACTTGTGCTATTAGTCTGCACAATTAACGAGATAGGAAATGCCATTCCCTATTTAACTATTCAATTTTTCTTGTGTAAGGTATTGAAATTGCTTCGTATAAGAGCCCCAAGTGATTTATGCGGTGCCGCTTTACGTTCAGAATGAAACAGTGATAAAAATTTTTGCAATACAGTGATCCCTCGCTATATCGCGCTTCACCTATCGCTGCTTCGCGGAATTTTTTACGGTGAATCCTGATTGGCTCAGGGGCTTTACTGTTGTTTAGAAGTGAAAAAAGTTGATATATACGTTAATATTTCTATTTCTTAAACACATTTTGGGCCTGAAAAGAGGTTTTGTTTCATTCTGCAGTACAGTATTGCATTGTAAAATAACAGTAAAAAATAAAGCTGACTACTTCGCGGATTATTTTTGGAACGTATCCCCCCCGATAAACGAGGGTTCACTGTATATCTTATTTAATCAAGCATTCTCGTTGCTCAAAACGAAAGCAATTTCTATAATGCTTAAAAATCATAAGTAGTATGTGTCACTTAACATTATCCACATCAGCAAAAACAATAGAATTATTTTACAATACCGTAGTGCAAGAAAAACTTGCATCATTCACAAAATCCCGGAAATTCTAAAGATAACATTTTCATCTGCTGTTGCTGTAACTAACATCAATGTTGAATATTCATCTATTAAAATTTTTTTAACAGATGCTTTTCAGTGGCACCTAATTTAACTCTTTTATTATTGATGCTGTTCACCCCGAAAATCCTGCAGAAGAATCTTCTCTGGCACCAGAAATATTACTGGTTTTACTTGATATCACTGGTTGTACGGTCATTTTGACCCGTAGCAAAGTTTAAATGTGCGTTGCTTGCGTTATACTTACTTTTACGCAATGAGATTTTACAAGTCTTTGAAGTAATCTTCAGAAATGTTTTCTTAAGTTTTCGAATGATTTATGATGTAAACGTTCGCTGTAACGTGTAGTAGTTGCGTTACTTCCCAACCGGCTCAAATTGACTCATGCCAAAAAATGCAACTTTTCTCTACAGTTTCACATAAAATTATTTGTATTGAAAGCGTTTTCTAAGGACACGTTTTGCGGTCCAAGTACATCCCTGGGATGCAAAACAAAATTATGTAATACGGTCCAAAGTCATCCCAGGGATGATGTCTGTTTAATACTGCTCAACTAGGTCCAAGTACATTCCTGGGATGCCGGTTTGGTAAAAATGGATTTCTTATCGATTGCAGATAATCATGTATATTTTTAGATGTTAGGAGAATGAACTAAACGTGTTAGATTCGTTTTTGTTCAGTGGTGTGTGTTGCAGCCAAAATCTATCAGAAAATGTCAAAAAAAAAATTTGGACCAGCAGGGCCTAAAATCGTCAAAAAATGTGGAGTGCAAAAGGTTAACTTTTACGTCATGTTTCACAACAGAAAACCTGAGTGGAATAGCTGCTAAACTGCTTTATCAATGTAAGAAATGATGTTCTATCTTTGTAAATTACAAGGCACATCTAATGCCAATTCATGCGGACATAAGGCTACTACAGAATAGGAAAAAACAAGGTGGCAGTGGCAGGATTCTAACCCGCACTCACGAATTACCGGTCCGCAGCTCTACCAATTGAAGTGCACTGGCCCTACTGTTCCTCTGTTCGCAATTGAGCTTGTATCATTCAGATCTAGTTCGATCAAACTACAACTATGACGTAATGCTTATGTAAGAATGTTATTATTTGTAGCTTCCCTTTGTACACAACTAGTAACTGCTTTATCAGTGTTGTAAAGAACCTTTGTTTTACTTTTTCTGGGAAAAGCTGTTAGTTTAGAAAGCAATCCGTTTGATTTTGCAATGAAATCTCAAGCAATTGAAAACTAGCTTATTTGTGGTAATTTTCTCATTAGATAAGCTTTGTCTCTAGGAAGTTGTGAAAGAAGTGTGAGCAGTGTACTGTATCAATAGGTTTCTGTTGCAAGGTATAGCAGTTATAGGTTGCTGGCTGGCTACACGATATGAGAAAAGTGTGACCACTGGATGTTGAACGGAGAACTTCCATTGAAACTAGTCTTTGTATGAAAGCGAAGAGATAAAGGTTTTGAGTTACTGGTGATGACACGACAATAAGCTGTAAGTTTTTGCATACAAAGTATATAGGGGAAGTAAGGGACCATTCGGACAAAATTTACATAACTCTACTTTCCGCCAAACTAGTTGAACGACATTAAATGCTTTCAAGTTTTATTTATATTTTTGTTTATGGGGAACATAAATTGCTACTTAATATAAGATTGGGGTTATTAACAGTAACTTTATTTACATTAGAAAAACGTCCGAATGGTCCCCACTCATAGGGACCTTTCATCCACACGGTGGGGACCTTCCAGACGTTTGAAATGTAACTGCCAGATATCAAATTTTAAGAAATTGAAGAGCAAGAAACATTTTTCTGTGACGCAACAATTAAAGAAGTTACAAAGATTGTTAATAAGTATCAACAAACATCTTTGGATTACAGTCCATAAGAAGCAAGATCAGCGCCAAATTTTAAGACTCCACATAATCGCTTTGTTGCTGCTACTGAAGATGGTTTCGGCAGCATTTTAACTATATTATCCAGACTAGTGGATGCTGCATCGCTTCTTCAGGGAACTGAAAACCGTCTTTAATCTCCTCTGATCGCCTCATAAAATTAATCTCGTGGACACCATCTTCGTCAGGCCCCACACATATTTTTCCAATAAAATTTTTATGTCTTCCTTCCGCTGAAAAACTTTAATGACAGCAAAGTCCCTAATGTTCAGTTGGTGTCCTGTCTGAGCCGGGCTACCAGAAATTTCGCTGATTCCGTCTATAATTGACTCATGGTCACTTACACTGTCATCGGATGCTAAATGTACAGATATATCACTATCGCTGCTGGAAGAAACAGTTCTTTTTGAACGTTTTTTTGGTAGCTTTTTTGCGGCGGGAGAGAATCTTTTCTTTTTCAGGAGTATCTGTGATTATTGTATTCTTAAATCTGTTTTTATTGGGGCGTTTTTTTTGCGAAATTAACTTTGGGATAAGGAGTAATTGCTGCAAGAAGTGCTTCATCGGTCAATTGTTGAGGACTAGCTGTGCTTGTAGCACTTTCAGGCAAAAGACTCGTCGATGGAACGCCGGAAGTATGCTCATCACGTTGAAGGGGAATATCTGTAACCAGAGCTGGAAGAAATACATCATCTGTGAAAATATCTGGATTATAAGGATGGATTCTGCTGGACTTGAAAGCAGAAGTTATATTTTCGATAGTAAATGACCTTTGAAATGCCTAGCCAGACAACTCTGCAACATCATAAATTGAAAGAGGTTTTCCTGGATTTGATGACATCAACAAATCACAAAGGCAAGAGTAATAGCGTTTGAATGGGCCATACACTCCTACCTCAAGTGGTTGCAACTTGTGGCTGCAATGTGGGGGGAAAGTAAGCAAACGTAAGCCATTTTCTTTGGCCATATCAATAGCGTCAATGGACAGGTGACTGATATGATTATCCATTAGTAGAACACCATGATTGCTCTTGCTCACCTTCATGAATTTAATAAAATGGTTTATTGCTTCGGCAAAAAAGATCACTAGTCATCCAACCAGATGGATATGCCAGACCTAAGCTTTCTGAAGGAGCACCGTTTAGCATGTAGCTTTTGAAGTGTAGGCTACTCGAGGAAAAATGTACACGGGCGGAAGTGAATTGCCAATGGCGTTAATACAACAACACATCGTTACTGTTACTCCTCGTTCAACTGAAGAAATTCGCCCTATCTGTTTTACCCCCTTCTCTGGCAAGACTTTTCCTGGTTTAACAACGGTAGATACCCCCGTCTCGTCCAAGTTCCAGATGTTTTGGGGAGATATAGTGCCATCTCTAATAAGAACATCTTTTAAGTTGCAAAAGAACGCATTGACAGCAGGGCGATTAAATCCGATCGATCGAGCCAGGTGTTAATTCCTTTTGGTGCGCCTGCTCACCGCTGGCTTAACATAAGCTTTGTAAACTCGACCGTTGACTTTATTGTAGAGATATTGTCCTTGCCAGTTAATATTGATTTATTCGATTTCATCTGACAGCACACAATTCGATTCAATTAGATTCGTTTCGAGATTCGGTTTACAAAGTTTTCTTCTACAGGCGTTCACAAGCCTCTTTCACCCACATCAAATTTTAGAATGAATTTTTAACCAGAAAGCAACACCAGTATCGTCTCCACGTTTTTGATTGTCTGACAGCTCAAACGAGGGCAGCCGTATGCTGTTCAAAGCAAGTAAATTCATTTGACAGCGTGCCGATACATTTAACAAATAACGAATAACGATCACAGAACTTAGGTTCGACACTACTGTATACACGAATTAAAACCAACAAAATATATTGACACAACGTAACACAGCCCCACGCAAAATGAGAGCAAGGGAGCATTTTTTAGAAAGAAAAAGGTGAAGTTGTCAGTCAATGAGAAAATGAGAAGCAATTTCAAGGTTGCGAGTTCAATTCGTTTGCTTGGCTGATCACACAAAGCTTGTGAACGGGTCGTTTTATTAAACTGCCTTTGACTTAACGAGAACGGTGCGGACCTTTCCTTTCCTGTCTGGATAGGTGTCAATGATCAAGCCCATATGCCATGTGGACCTATGCTGTGTGTCGTCCACCAGTAAGACTACATCATTTTTTTGCATATTAGGCTGAGGTTTGAACCATTTTTGTCTAAGGGCAAGATTGGGAAGAAATTCCTTGATCCATCTGGACCAGAACTGCTGAGCCAAGTACTGAGATTGAGCCCAGCGACGAGTACCGTACGATTCCTTCTGGCCAAAGATACCTGGAGGAAGATTTGGATTACCTCTAAGAAGCAGGAGATGGTTAGGTGTTAGAGGTTCATCAAACTCAGGATCCATAGTCACTGGAACTAAAGGCCTGGAGTTAGTAATTCCTTCAACCTCCGCCATTAAGGTAGTGAGTAATTCATTAGTTAATGTTTGGTCTTTTAATAAGGCTCCAAATATACGTCGAATAGACCGTATCATCTTTTCCCAAGCTCCACCCATGTGACTGGCTGTGGGAGGATGGAAACGCGATTCGATATTTTTTGCAAAAGGAAATCATGGATTTGCTGTTGATTCAACTCTTCTAAAGAGTCTCGTAACACCCGAGCTGCTCCAACAAAGTTGGCACCATTGTCGCTTAAAATGCGCCGAGGTTTTCCACGTCTAGCAATAAACTTGCGCAACACACAAAGAAATGAGTCTGTGGACATAGAGTAAGCAACTTCTATATGTATGGCTCTAACAGTTAAGCATGTAAACACGCACCCGTACCGCTTAACAACACTGCGAGCTTGGCGTACGTTAAAGGGGCCAAAATAATCAATACCCAGGTGACTAAATGGCGGTTGTTCAATTTGAAGCCGATCGGAGGGTAAGTCTGCCATTAGCTGCTTTCCTAAACTGGCGTTTCGTTTTTTACAATAAATGCAGTGGCCAATGGTTCGTTTAACAGCAGCTCCTCCCTTCAATATCCAATATCGCTGTCTTAATATCAACCATGTGTGTCCGTGTCCACAATGTCCCAACTGGCTATGACACTGGCGTATGAGAAGTTCAGTAAAATGAGAATCGTTGGGGAGTATAATTGGATGCTTTTAAATCAAATTCTAAATCGGTGAAATCGAGACGCCCTCCGACTCGAAGAATGCCATTTATGATAATCGGGCATAGTCTTTTAATAGAGCGTGGTAAGCGTTGAAAATCTACCTCGGGTGAAGAGTAAAACGCAATAAAGGAAAAGTGAGTTTTTTTGAACTTGTTTTATAAGTTCAAGTTCTGCGTTTTCAAGTTCAGTTACTGAAAGCAATGTGTTCCTATTAGTAGTCACAGACCCACGAATCAAGCCGAGAACATTTTGTTTGAATCTCAACAACCATGCCACCATTCGTTTCAACTTCAATAAGGAAGAACATTGTTTGATTAATTCGTTAAAGGGATAAAAATCAATAGTTTGGGTAGACAAAGTAGTTGTTGCAAAACTACTGTTTTGTTTTGAAAATCTGACCTTTTGCACGCAAAATTCTGAAGGCATTTCAGGTAAGACTGGCGGCCCCGCTGGCCACAAATCATCAGTTTTCCAAAGAAATGAAGGTCCCTGTAGCCAAGCGTGAGAATGGGAAAATAACTCTGCTGAAATACCTCTTGTGGCGAAGTCCGCAGGATTTAATTTCGATGGAACGTATTTCCAGGAATTAGTTGAAATGTGTTCACATATGATGGCAAGGCGATTGGCCACAAAAACAGGAAATCGCTTGGTATTGTTCTGTATGCATTGGAGGGTAGCTGTAGAGTCCGTCCAAAACACACAATGGCAGTTTGGCAAATCTAGCTCTTTGGTCACGAGTAGGTAAAGCCTAACGGACAAAACTGCTGCTGTTAGTTCAAGTCTTGGTATAGATACAGCTTTCAAAGGCGCAACCCGAGCCTTTCCTATAATGAATAAACAATAATTGTGACCTGCGTTGTCTCCCATTTGCAGGTAACAGCAGCTGCCATAACAACGCAATGAAGCATCAGAGAAGAAATGAAGTTCGTAAGAGTTTACTTTAAATTCGCTAGGTTTGAGGCAACGTTTTATTTGTAGCTTGCTCAGATGTGGCAAAGATCGTAACCATCTTTTCCAGTCGTCCGCTTCATCTTCATTCAGCGGTTCGTCCCAACTGCAACCTTGTTTGTCAAGGTCTTGCAAAAGCAATTTAGGAAAAAGAGTGACGGGAGCAACGAAACCGAGAGGATCAAACAAGCTCGATACAGCAGAGAGTAATCCTCGTCTAGTCAATGGTCTTTGGGGAACTTGGATGTCAAAAACAAATTCGTCGGTTTGATATTTCCATTGAACTCCCAAAACTCTGGTGGCTAAAGGTGATTCAAATTCATGACAACCAAGATTCTTTGCTCTCTCCAATTCAGGAATTGCCTCGAGAACCCCTTTACTGTTGCTTAGCCACTTTCTTAATCGGAACCCTGCTCTACTTAGCATTTTCACCAAATCCTGAACCAGATTTATGGCCTCGGTTTCAGATTCACATGAGAACAGGCAGTCATCAACGTAGAAGTTATGTTTGACAATCTCAGAGGTGAGAGGTTGGTGCATACGACCAAACTCTCGTGCTACTTGGCGCAAACAAAAGGACGCACAAGTTGGAGATGAGGTTGCGCCAAACACGTGCACGTTCATGTTGTATTCCGTTGGCTCTTCATCTATATTACCTTCGGACCACCACAAGAACCTTAATGCGCTAGTGTCCTTCGGATTCACTTGTACCTGGTGGAACATTGACTCAATGTCACCTACAAGAACCACACGATCCTTGCGGAACCGAGTAAGTACACCAATTAAGCTATTTGTTAGGTTGGGTCCTTGCATTAACGCAATATTTAAACACACACCTTTGCATTTTGCCGCACAGTCAAACACTACACGCACCTTAGATGGTTTGTAAGGATGTATGACTGGGTGGTGGGGAAGGTACCACACAAAGACATCGTCGCGTTTGTCTGTGGAAAGATTTACTTTGGATACATGTCCTTTTGACAAATATTCGTCAATAGTGTTGACATATCCTTCCTTTAAAGACGGATTTTTAGTGAAGCGTCCTTTTAGACACACTAGACGATTAAGAGCTACGCTTCGATTGTTAGGCAAACTAGTAACTCCTGATCTCCAAGGTAGAGGTAACTGAAAACGACCATTAACCAATTTTACAGAATCTTGAAGCAACTTGTACATCAAATGGTCTTCACGAGAAAAGAGCATTTCAAGTACAGTGGTGCCTTTTTCAAAATCAGTGGACCAAATAGTTTGAATTTGCTGCTCGACAGTTTTGTCGTGGTGCTTCACGAAGTTGACTATACAGTTTTGAGTGCTTGAAAGCGATAGTGAGGGCCCTAACAAAGACCAACCTAATGGGGTTTTAATAGCTACTGGCTCACCTTGGCGACCTTTGTGGAAAGCTGCGGGACAAAATAATTCAGGAACATCAGCTCCTATCAGTAGAGTTACTGAAGCGCCATCAATCTTTGGGAAGGCCAAATCACATAAATGTGGCATTTCCTTTATTTCGCATTTAGCAGGTATCAAGTTTGGGCGCACAGGCAGTCCCGTAGCACTCCAACTTTGGGCCCCCCCCAAAGTAAGCGCAAGAGCCCCTGCGCACAGGTCATATCACTTTAGAGGTGTAAAATTGAAAAGCTGCATTAAGAAAATACACCACAATTTGTACATAAGTAAACAAACTAATGTCAGAATAAAGCATGCCGATACCGAAGGTGCAAGTCATAAAAAATTTGGCACCGATGCCAGAGTTCAGTAGGACATTTATGCAGACACTGCGAAACGAAAGCAATGACACTGAAAAACATGAAAAAGTTATAAAAACACAGTATCATTTAAATAGTCTGGAGCGAACCTTTTTGTTCGCAAATGCTGTTATGACATTGTCATAATCAAGAGATCGGGCGCAGTCATTTTCGATTGACAACATGGCTAATGAAGATAGTCTACTGTCTGTCATAGACGTTCTATTAAAAGTTTTGATCAGTTTCAATTTGCTGAAGCTTCTTTCAGCGCTGGCAACAGTCACGGGGTAAGTTAGTAAGATTCGAAGTGCGATGTACACATTCGGATACAATTCAAATAAATGAGTCTTTAGAAGATAGTTCAGAAAGTCTTGAGCCGTATTGAGATTGCGTTTTTTTTGTAAAATTAAAACAAACCGCTGTAGCTCAGCGCTCATTTCATCAGAATCAATGTCACCGAACTTTTTTTGGAACTCTTTACAGCAAGTAAGAAGAGCATTTTCTTGTTGCACAAGCAAAAGTTTGTCTCGTGTGTACAAAAACGAAAAGGCGGAAGAAACCTCACGTAACAAATTAAAGCGCTCCTTTATTGACATAATAGCCTGGTCTACTAATGGATAGAAAAAGTTGCTTTTAAATTTCAATTCAGGAGTAGCTCGTTGTTCCTCTTCACCTTGGTAATCAAACAATCTTCTTTTCTTTCCACTTCTTGACGGAGGAAAAGAAGGATCAATATCCAAATCCTGTGCTATTTCAACAGCAGATGTTGCGGCACTGTCATAACCCGTTGTGCGATAGTTTTGCAAAAACTTTTCAGTTGCCTGGATTTCCGTTTCCATTGTATGAAGGGAGACTCCATACGATTGAAGAATCTTGCTTGCTTTATTGACTTGAAATAGGATATCATACCAAATAAACACCGACAAAAGAAAACTCCATTTTGATAAATGAGCTATCAACGATTTTGTTTCTGAGGCAGCTCTTCCATCTTTTCTTTCTATGGAAATGGCTTCCAAGTCTTTCAGTGCCAGCAACACCTCTTTTAAATTGCATCGAAGAGGTTTGATGCATTTAATTCTGCTTTCCCAACGAGTATCAGATTGTGACTTTATGGGCAGCTCCACATGTTTCTTCAAAATTTCCAACGCTGAGCAGAGGAAGAAAACAGCACATACAACCTTGTAAGTACTCCAAAAAATGTCAATGCTTCCGTCGATGAATTAGCACTGTCAACAACAACTAAGTTAAGGGTATGGTTTGCACAGGGCACGTAAACAGCTTTGGGATTGATGTCTAGCATTCTTGCTTGGACCCCAGAATGTTTTCCTTTCATGTTAGCACCATTATCATATGACTGACCTCGACAATCAGACAATTCGAGTTGCAGTTCGGTCGCTTTTTCTAAGAAAGCGTCCAACAAGCCTTTCCCAGTACTGTCACTTATTCTCAAGTAGCCAAAAAATGTTTCTTTAACAACAGCAGCTTCTTCATTACATAGTACATAACGGAGAATGACAGACATTTGTTCATGATGTGACATATCTGGAGTGCAGTCCAAAATTATAGAAAAATATTTTGCCAATTTCAATTGCTGTAAATTTTCTTTTTCAACTTCTGTCGCTAGCAATTCAATTAGTTCATTTTGTATGGTAGGACTCAAATAGTGATCTTTAGTGTTTTTATTCTTGATTCTGTCTTGAAGCTCTTTTAGGATCGGATCTCTTCTTGCCAAAAGCTCAAATATACCCAGAAAATTTCCATTGTGAGGAGATCCTAAGACTTCTTCAGATCCTCTAAAAGCAAGATTCCTTTCCGATAGAAACAAGGCAATGTCGATAAGTCTCTCTAAAACATTTCTCCAAAAACGTCTTTCATTGAAAAAATATTCATCTCGCGTTTGTCGATAGTGGATGAATTTCTTATCCCTTCAGCTAGCAACATCCATTGACTGCAGCATTCTTGGTGGGAAATGCCGTTTTCATGGTCTTTCAGTTTTTTCGAAAAACCCTCCCATGTATTTATACCACTACAAAAGGGGCTTAGTGTTTTTCCAAATAGCTTACAACAAAAGCAAAAAACTTGATCTGATTCCCCACAATAAACTAGCCACGACCGTGAAACACTTTCACCATTAGGTAACACACGTTTATAATAGTTGGAGGAAAAACGTCGCCTTGGAGTTGTGTTATTATATGGAAAATTCATTATTAGTTGATGTGGTCCACGCTTTACTATATCACATCGTTGAGCATCAGAAATACTTTCAGGCCATTTACATGGGTCATCAGGGATAGGGGTAAATTGAGATTCAGTTATTTTTGATATTAAAGGTTGCGTATTGGCAGGTAAATCACAACTTACATTTTCTGGAAATTCACAATCACTTTGATGCTGATCGTCATAGTCTTCTTTTTCTTGTACACTATAGTTTTCTTCATCCCTCTCGGTACTAGTGCCAGGTCTACTCTGCTCAGTAATCTTGAAAAAATCTGTCATCTTGGGCAATTTCGCTACAGCATCTCGAGCAGTGGCTGCTTCTTTTCTCTTTTGAGCACCACTTTTTGAACGTTTCATTCTATACAATGTCAATAAAATACTTTATCTGCACTCTGCAGTGTATGTATATTGTCCCGGCATTTATAGCCAAACAGAATTCCAGACCATTCTATGATTGTTGCGTAACAACGGCATTGTTACGTCAATCGAATATTCAAGATTCTACAAGAAAATCAATTGAAATATTCTAGATTCTGCGAGATAAAATGATGTAGCATTCACTTATGATGTCACAAGCCAATTTCTTCCTACAGTTTAAATCGGTTGTAAACAAGTCTGCTGAACTGAAAATAGTCACGTAGCCAAAAAGCAATTTCAGACTAACTTGGGCCCCCAAAGTTGGCCTGGCCCCCCCCCAATTGGGGGTTTTGGGGGGCGGCTGCTACGTCTCTGCGCACAGGAATATCGTCGATAGAAAATACCTTGGGCAATTCGACAACATAAGAATTATCAAGAGAGAAAACCTTCAAATTTAATGTGTGACCTAAGTGAGTGGCTGCTGCATTCCCTAAGGTGTGCAAGGTTATACTCTATAGATCGTCATCAACCCCAAAGGCGTTCACCAATTTTTTGTCACAAAAGGAGTGAGTCGAACCCTGATCTAAAAATGCATATGTGATAACAGTTTTGTTCTCATGCATTACCTTCACGGGAACTACGCAAAGGTAAACTCCATCTGAAGCCTGACTGCAGGTGACTGCTTTGGTACCACCAGTACCACTATCACTCTCTCCATCCTTTAATTGGATTGTGTTACCCAAAGGTTTGTTGTTATCAGATGCTTGTGAAATGCCACGTGGCGAGTCGTAATTGCGCAGTAAAGTGTGATGAAAGGTGCCTTTACAACCTTTTACTTTACACATATTGGTGCGTTTGCAGTCATTAGTTTTATGTTTTTTACTAAAGCATTTATAGCACATTCGGTTAGTCCTCACAAACTTGGAACGTTCTTTAAATGTGAGTTCCTTAAACTTTGGACAATCATGAACAACATGAGATGTGTCATCACAGTACCAACAGCGTCCCACCACAAAGCCTTTTGTGCTTTCTTCAGTATTAGTGCCGACAGAGAAATTGTACAAAGCCTTTGTAGACCTTGTAGGTTTGTTTGAACTGATCGAGTCCGAATTTACGGAGAAAATTCGGCGACCGAAAAGTGAATTTAATTCTTGGCATTCACGATTCACAAACTTCACGAGGTGGCTAAACTTAGCTACATGACCACTGTGCTCTTCGACCATGACTGATTCTCGAACCCAGCGTCGCCTCATGTCAAAGGACAGCTCATTCACTAGTTTTGTCATCGAATCAAGAGAGTTAAGGCTTCCCATTTCGCACACATTTGTTAAGGTACCGTGCATCCTTTCAAGTAACTCAGAGTAAGATTTTAGAGCTGCAGGGTTATTAGCCTTAACCTGTGGGGCTTGCAATTCAGAGTTTGCTCGCAAATATCAGTAATAATGCATGGTCGCCCGTACTCTTGACCAGAGACGTAGCAGCCGCCCCCCAAAACCCCCAATTGGGGGGGGGCCAGGCCAACTTTGGGGGCCCAAGTTAGTCTGAAATTGCTTTTTGGCTACGTGACTATTTTCAGTTCAGCAGACTTGTTTACAACCGATTTAAACTGTAGGAAGAAATTGGCTTGTGACATCATAAGTGAATGCAACGTCATTTTATCTCGCAGAATCTAAAATATTTCAATTGATTTTCTTGTAGAATCTTGAATATTCGATTGACGTAACAATGCCGTTGTTACGCAACAATCATAGAATGGTCTGGAATTCTGTTTGGCTATAAATGCCGGGACAATATATATACACTGCAGAGTGCAGATAAAGTATTTTATTGACATTGTATAGAATAAAACGTTCAAAAAGTGGTGCTCAAAAGAGAAAAGAAGCAGCCACTGCTCGAGATGCTGTAGCGAAATTGCCCAAGATGACAGATTTTTTCAAGATTACTGAGCAGAGTAGACCTGGCACTAGTACCGAGAGGGATGAAGAAAACTATAGTGTACAAGAAAAAGAAGACTATGACGATCAGCATCAAAGTGATTGTGAATTTCCAGAAAATGTAAGTTGTGATTTACCTGCCAATACGCAACCTTTAATATCAAAAATAACTGAATCTCAATTTACCCCTATCCCTGATGACCCATGTAAATGGCCTGAAAGTATTTCTGATGCTCAACGATGTGATATAGTAAAGCGTGGACCACATCAACTAATAATGAATTTTCCATATAATAACACAACTCCAAGGCGACGTTTTTCCTCCAACCATTATAAACGTGTGTTACCTAATGGTGAAAGTGTTTCACGGTCGTGGCTAGTTTATTGTGGGGAATCAGATCAAGTTTTTTGCTTTTGTTGTAAGCTATTTGGAAAAACACTAAGCCCCTTTTGTAGTGGTATAAATACATGGGAGGGTTTTTCGAAAAAACTGAAAGACCATGAAAACGGCATTTCCCACCAAGAATGCTGCAGTCAATGGATGTTGCTAGCTGAAGGGATAAGAAATTCATCCACTATCGACAAACGCGAGATGAATATTTTTTTCAATGAAAGACGTTTTTGGAGAAATGTTTTAGAGCAGTGGTTCTCAAACTGTGGTACGCGTACCACTAGTGGTACGCGAGAGCTTTTTTAGTGGTACGTGAAGATATTCATCAGTGATTATTATAGTCTGCCTTCACGTGACCATGTTATTTGATGATCATGATGTGACAATAGCAAAACTAAAGACCCGTTTAGACTAGGAATTAGATTAAATTAAAGTACGTTTAGAAGGCGATATGCAGTCCATTCTAGCAGTCTTTTTAGCAGCCTTCTAGCAGTCTTCTAGCAGTTTATCAGCCTTTTAGCAGCAGTCTTCTAGCCCCTCTAGCAGAAGGCGATATGCCTTCCCTTCTAGCAGTCAGGAAGGACGTCCAATATTCGTTAAAATACGTTTGTTTTACGTTATTGCGACACAATTATGAGTGTGACGTTGCAATAAAACAAACGCACTTTAATTTAAATTAAAGTTTAAGATGTGCATTTTGTTTTAGTTAATTGGCAGCAATTAAACATTGATACTATTATGTCGAAATTGCATAAAATTGATATATCAGTAAGTTAGCAAGAAAAGTTTTTGCCGTGTCGAAACGAAAGTACAATCCAGAATACATTAAGTATGGTTTCATTACTATCGAGCATAGAGGAGAATGTTTGCCACAGTGTGTGGTTTCTATGAAAACTTTTTCTGGTGCAGCCATATAGCCCAGCTTGTTAAAATGGCACCTTGAATCAAACCATGCAAAAAAAAAAGGACAAAGATCAAAGTTATTTTGAGCGGCTGGGCGAGAACGCAAAAAGACAGCACCTAGACCGGACAGGCCAGTTTCACCAAACGAAGATAGGAGTAGTGAAAGCATCATATGAAGTCTCTCTTTTTGTAGACCAAAACATGAAATCCCACACAATCGCTGAGTTCCTCGTTTTGCCAGCAGCAAAGACACTAGTCAGGAACCTCATTGGAGACGAGGCAGCAGCTAAATTGGATAATGTGTCCCTTTCCAATGACACTGTAAAACGCCGTATTCAAGAAATGTCGGGTGATATTGCTGATCAAGTAATGGCTGGAGTAAAAGACTCAAAGTTCGGGTTTGCCATTCAACTCGATGAGTCGACAGATGTCGCGAAATGTAGCCAATTGCTCGTTTATGTCCGCTTTATTCAAAATTACACAGTGAAAACAGAGCTGATGTTGAATCAGGAGCTGGCTGTCACAACAAAAGGGAAAGATGTGTTCGATGTTTTGGCGGATTTTTTTAAAGAGAATGAGCTAGATTGGAGTAAGTTAGTTGGATACACGACAGATGGCGCTCCAGCCATGCTTGGGCGAAAATCTGGATTTCAAACATATGTAAAAGATGTTGCAGCAAACACGACCTTCGTCCACTTTTTATTCACAGATTTGCACTTTGTACCAAAGTGCTCCCTGCTGAGTTAATGTCGCGCTTGAACAAAATCATCAAAATTGTGAATTTTATAAAAACCTCAGCTCTGAATTCTCGACTTTTTGCAAGACTCTGTGAAGACGTCAGTTCTGCTCAAAAATGTCTCCTTTTCCACACGGAGGTTCGCTGGCTGTCCTGCGGGAATATGACCCGGAGGGTCTTTGAACTTAGGCATGAATTGTTGACATTTTTCAAAGAGAAAAACCACGAATTTAAAGATTATTTTGAGAACGATGACTTTATCTCACGGATGGCCTACTTGTCTGATATTTTCCAGGCTCTCAACGTTATAAATCTTTCGTTTCACAGATCAAACAGCAATATTGCAGTTTTTATTTCAAAGCTGGAAGCATTCACTCGGAAGCTAGATTTCTGGACCAAAAATGTAGAGAGCAAACAGTTTGGAATGTTCCAACTCCTTACCACACTTTCAGTGGAGCCCAATGATCAATTATCTCAAGAAATTCATGATCATCTCAAGCTGCTCCGAATGGAATTGTTGCATTACTTTCCAGATTTAGTAAGTTGGACCTACGCAGTCAATCCATTCTGTATCGACCCAGCTCTCCTACCCGTGGGAACAGGAAAACAGGAAGAGATCATTGATATTCAAGTTGACGATACAGCAAAATCAAAGCTGAACGAATGCTCTCTCATAGATTTCTGGCTAATCATGGGTTCTACTTACCCAACGTTGGCCCGAAATGCTGCTCGACAGTCACTGATTTTCCCCTCTACATGGGAATGTGAGCAAGGGTTCTCAGCCTTAATGCCCATTAAATCCAAGAGCCGAAATCGTATAACTGAGCCTAAACATGATTTCAGATGCGCTGTGAGTAAGGTTGCGCCTCGAATCGATCAGCTTGTGCAGAAGAAACAGTTGCATCTATCCCATTAAATTGTATCGTTTGTTATTTGTTGGTGTTATGGTAAAATAAATAGTGCTAGATTTGAGCAAAAAAAGGTAATCTTGAGTCATTTGGTACGCGGTGTAGTAAAAAACGAATAGATGGTACGTGAATAGAAAAAGTTTGAGAAACACTGTTTTAGAGAGACTTATCGACATTGCCTTGTTTCTATCGGAAAGGAATCTTGCTTTTAGAGGATCTGAAGAAGTCTTAGGATCTCCTCACAATGGAAATTTTCTGGGTATATTTGAGCTTTTGGCAAGAAGAGATCCGATCCTAAAAGAGCTTCAAGACAGAATCAAGAATAAAAACACTAAAGATCACTATTTGAGTCCTACCATACAAAATGAACTAATTGAATTGCTAGCGACAGAAGTTGAAAAAGAAAATTTACAGCAATTGAAATTGGCAAAATATTTTTCTATAATTTTGGACTGCACTCCAGATATGTCACATCATGAACAAATGTCTGTCATTCTCCGTTATGTACTATGTAATGAAGAAGCTGCTGTTGTTAAAGAAACATTTTTTGGCTACTTGAGAATAAGTGACAGTACTGGGAAAGGCTTGTTGGACGCTTTCTTAGAAAAAGCGACCGAACTGCAACTCGAATTGTCTGATTGTCGAGGTCAGTCATATGATAATGGTGCTAACATGAAAGGAAAACATTCTGGGGTCCAAGCAAGAATGCTAGACATCAATCCCAAAGCTGTTTACGTGCCCTGTGCAAACCATACCCTTAACTTAGTTGTTGTTGACAGTGCTAATTCATCAACGGAAGCATTGACATTTTTTGGAGTACTTACAAGGTTGTATGTGCTGTTTTCTTCCTCTGCTCAGCGTTGGAAATTTTGAAGAAACATGTGGAGCTGCCCATAAAGTCACAATCTGATACTCGTTGGGAAAGCAGAATTAAATGCATCAAACCTCTTCGATACAATTTAAAAGAAGTGTTGCTGGCACTGAAAGACTTGGAAGCCATTTCTATAGAAAGAAAAGATGGAAGAGCTGCCTCAGAAACAAAATCGTTGATAGCTCATTTATCAAAATGGAGTTTTCTTTTGTCGGTGTTTATTTGGTATGATATCCTATTTCAAGTCAATAAAGCAAGCAAGATTCTTCAATCGTATGGAGTCTCCCTTCATACAATGGAAACGGAAATCCAGGCAACTGAAAAGTTTTTGCAAAACTATCGCACAACGGGTTATGACAGTGCCGCAACATCTGCTGTTGAAATAGCACAGGATTTGGATATTGATCCTTCTTTTCCTCCGTCAAGAAGTGGAAAGAAAAGAAGATTGTTTGATTACCAAGGTGAAGAGGAACAACGAGCTACTCCTGAACTGAAATTTAAAAGCAACTTTTTCTATCCATTAGTAGACCAGGCTATTATGTCAATAAAGGAGCGCTTTAATTTGTTACGTGAGGTTTCTTCCGCCTTTTCGTTTTTGTACACACGAGACAAACTTTTGCTTGTGCAACAAGAAAATGCTCTTCTTACTTGCTGTAAAGAGTTCCAAAAAAAGTTCGGTGACATTGATTCTGATGAAATGAGCGCTGAGCTACAGCGGTTTGTTTTAATTTTACAAAAAAAACGCAATCTCAATACGGCTCAAGACTTTCTGAACTATCTTCTAAAGACTCATTTATTTGAATTGTATCCGAATGTGTACATCGCACTTCGAATCTTACTAACTTACCCCGTGACTGTTGCCAGCGCTGAAAGAAGCTTCAGCAAATTGAAACTGATCAAAACT
Organism: Trididemnum clinides; assembly: GCA_963675345.1. Lineage (NCBI taxonomy): Eukaryota > Metazoa > Chordata > Ascidiacea > Aplousobranchia > Didemnidae > Trididemnum > Trididemnum clinides. The sequence goes on along the minus strand of OY776290.1, from coordinate 1,745,624 downwards.
TTTAATAGAACGTCTATGACAGACAGTAGACTATCTTCATTAGCCATGTTGTCAATCGAAAATGACTGCGCCCGATCTCTTGATTATGACAATGTCATAACAGCATTTGCGAACAAAAAGGTTCGCTCCAGACTATTTAAATGATACTGTGTTTTTATAACTTTTTCATGTTTTTCAGTGTCATTGCTTTCGTTTCGCAGTGTCTGCATAAATGTCCTACTGAACTCTGGCATCGGTGCCAAATTTTTTATGACTTGCACCTTCGGTATCGGCATGCTTTATTCTGACATTAGTTTGTTTACTTATGTACAAATTGTGGTGTATTTTCTTAATGCAGCTTTTCAATTTTACACCTCTAAAGTGATATGACCTGTGCGCAGGGGCTCTTGCGCTTACTTTGGGGGGGGCCCAAAGTTGGAGTGCTACGGGACTGCTCTTGACATAGCCTTTCCTTTGCCAAAGTGTATGCCATGGAGCCCATTTCACTGAAATGTTGAATCTTGTCTCTGACATTGCTTTTGAAATGCTGCAGCAACAAACAAAACAGCATTCCTTGGTCATTTAATCGTGGTTCTACATGTGTTTCAAAGTTGGATATAAACGCTCTGTACGCCAGAGGGTTTCCGTTGAAACGCTTAAATTCTGGACGGGGCAAAAATAACTCATCATAAGTTGGGTAATTGGGTGGTGCAAAACCCGGAGGGTAAATATTAGACCTGGAATAATGCTGAGTGCCTAGATAGGGTAAATCTACGCATGGTATTGCCCGAGGCGCAGATTGCGCGAAAACTGAATCAGACCGATAAGGGCCTTGAAATTCAGAAGAAAAGGACTCTTTTAAGTTAGAGTAAACAGGTTCATTTTTTGACTTATTTGAAGCATAAATATTGGAACAGTGAGGCTCTGCTACGTTAGGTGCATTAACAATGTCATTAAATTTTGCACTGTTAGTTACAGGCTTCAAAGCAAAAGTACTGGACGCAACAGAAGGCTTTACGTTATTCATATTTACACTATTACAAATAGTTGACACACAAATATTAGATACGTGCTCACCAGAAGTAACTGTCTTCAGAATCGCCCGGCTTTGTTTAGCTTCGTGAGGCGAAGTCATTAGGAATGTGGGTACAATTTCCAGAGGAGGAAGATGTTGACTCGGTAGCAGAGGTTGAATCGGATGTAGATGTTGACTCGAAGGCAGATGTTGAATTGATGGCAGATTTGAGACTGCCGATTCTTTCCATACACTGAGTTTTACCGAGGCTACTTCCAGTTCTCTTTCCGCTTCGCGGCGAGCGATTTGCAATTTTTGCATAGCGAGGTGAGCTTCTTCTTCCGTTCTTTCAATAGCTTGCTTTGCCTTTAATTGTGCTGCTCGGTACTCAGCTTCAGCAGCAAGCAATTTTACGCTTCGACGAGATGATTTCGACGTAGTTGAAGTAGCATTAGTCGATATTTTGCCGATGCTGCTGCACGATTTGTCATCGTAGTTAGATGTAGCGGGCTGTTTTTGCATAAACTCATTTAGGTAAGCGTCAAACTCAATTTTATTTTTAGACGCTCTCTCCAAAAGGTTGGAAGTTTCATGCGTAGGAGCTTGCTCAATAATTTCAGTTAAATTCTTATACGCTGAATCAATCTTCGCAGATAAGTCTCGCAATTTTGACTCGTCCGGATTTCTAAGAGACATTAGCTTTTCTGCCGCTAAATAATTTGAGTTTAATTGTTGTTGCAGTTGGAGCACTGCATTCTCAACGTCTCCACGAGGGGAAGATGGGTTTGACATCATTTTGATGAAAGAGCTAAGTTTGAAGATATAAACACTTTGTAAACTTTTATGTTAATTCCTTTTGGTGCGCCTGCTCACCGCTGGCTTAACATAAGCTTTGTAAACTCGACCGTTGACTTTATTGTAGAGATATTGTCCTTGCCAGTTAATATTGATTTATTCGATTTCATCTGACAGCACACAATTCGATTCAATTAGATTCGTTTCGAGATTCGGTTTACAAAGTTTTCTTCTACAGGCGTTCACAAGCCTCTTTCACCCACATCAAATTTTAGAATGAATTTTTAACCAGAAAGCAACACCAGTATCGTCTCCACGTTTTTGATTGTCTGACAGCTCAAACGAGGGCAGCCGTAGGCTGTTCAAAGCAAGTAAATTCATTTGACAGCGTGCCGATACATTTAACAAATAACGAATAACGATCACAGAACTTAGGTTCGACACTACTGTATACACGAATTAAAACCAACAAAATATATTGACACAACGTAACACCAGGCTCGTCGACTCTGGATTACGAAGAGATGGATTTTCTGATCTTTTGCGAAATCCACGAAGCCAATCTTTTCCTGCAGCTTCCTTCTCTCTCCAATTGTTAGGCATGGAGATATTTTTGGTCTTGGTAAATCTAAAAGCCAATTGTCGTGTTTGCAGCTTTGTCAGACCATAAAACATTTTTGAAACTTGAAGAATGTAGTGTTCTAAAGCCTTTTCTTCATCCGCGTTGAAAACCTGTAAACAAAGCAATGAACTGAGTCTAAGAGTGATGTAGTCATATCATCTTGAATGTTTAAGTATGAATCTTGAACTGGACTGGGTGATATATTTATTAAACGCATTAGGCTACAGTATGGAAAGGAGTTTGTCAAATACCGTTTGGACTAATATAGCATTGACACGCAATAAATGAATCACACACAACATGTAGGCCATGCAGTAAACCTTGTGTTACCTGCTTTGTTGTCATAGAGAGCTTTGACACGGACTTTGAACCACTCATCTTCAAACGTTTGACATAATCTGATAGGGTTGACTTAGGAACACCAAATTCTATGGCTGCTGCTCTGATGCTTGCTTTGTCTTCGAGCGTGCTTTTTAAGGCCAGCTGAAGTTGAGCTTCGGTAAATAAGCCTTTTTTTCTTTTGATTTTTTAAACGTAAGCATCTCTACAAACTAAATATAGCTCCAATCTATGCCTACATAAAATATCTCATAAAAGTGGGGACCTTTCGGACGCTGTATTAATAGCATGTCCGAAAGGTCCCCTGACCGCCATTTTAAATATAATTGCAAAACTTTCGTATGTTAAAGCATTATTTAGATCTAAACTCTATGCCTTTATTGAGCATGACACATAACAAGCACATTGGTATAAAAACATTCATGAAAGTAATTGTGAGCTATCTAAAAATTCCTAAAGTTTCTATCTGACTTTTATTACTTTGGACCAAGAAAAACACTTTTTTTATCACAACAATTACACTTGGTGCTCAATCCTGATCAAAACATGGCCTCTGGTAAAGAATGAAATTTTAGTCTCAAAACAGAAATACGAGAGAACAACAACCACGTGTTGGCAGAAATACGCAGCCGTCCGATTGGTCCCCATGTCCGATAGGTCCCACATCTCCCCTATGTGTTGTTGTTGCTGTATATCGTAAAACGGGGTGAATAGGAGCATTTTTAACATATTTTTTAGTGGCATTTTTAAGATATTGATAAAATCTATAAAGTTAGTGTTTAACATTTTTCGGAATCCTGATTTGGAGACATGACAAAAAAAAATTTTGTTTTCCTTCTGTACTTTTGAAGTTATTTGCAAAAATGTCATGTTTTTATTCACTCCTAATTTTGGGGTCAATAGGAGCAGCTCTATTTAACCAGTGGTTATTTCTAATCTACCCGATATATAGATAAACAGAAACAAGTTTAAACTACGGCTGATCACCACAGCAATGCTAATAGCATAACAGGCTGGAAAGTAGCAAGCAAAAATTTGTTTGTACAAAACAAAATATTTATTTTTTTAAATAAATGCCAAAGAAGAAAACACCCCAGTAACAAATAAAAGTCAATAAACAGTGTTCAAATCCCAAATAGAAATTTTTTTTATCGCAACTTAAATCTCCACTCGTTATTCGGTTGTGGAACAGAAAAAACTCGTTTCTTTGGCACTGGGGAAGCAATTTTGGTCTTAATATCTGAAAATGGGTAATGCAAGACGTCTTCATGTTGGGGCCACCTCCAATTTAAACCACTTTTTGTCATGGAGTTTATCACACAACCACTTTTATTTGTAGATATTATCTGGCCTGGAAAACACTCACCTTTATACACAAATTTCACAAAGTTTCCAACAAAATATCTGGAATCATCTAATTCATTTTCATGATCTTCTTTGTTGTTGGCTTCGCTTTCTTCTTCAAGGTTCTTATCAGTAGAGGTAGATGGAAAGTCAGTCAATCCAATGCTTTTTCCTGGCTCAACCCTCAGCTTTTTCCGTCTTGAAACTTTTGATTTTGAGGCATCACCGTAACGCATTCCTTGCAAGACTGATATTAAGCTATCATCTATTGCTGATGTAGAACTGAGATTGCTTTCAGGTGTGTTGTCTCCAGCAGCAATCTGAGGAAGCATTGCAATAGGTTTCTCCATATTTAAGGGAAACAAACCACATTTTTCAAAGCCTGCTTTTATGTTGGATGCGGCATTGGAGTACACTTCTTTGTATAAACGTTTTAGGAGGAGAGGAAAAGTGTTTTTCGCAAGATTACAAGGCTTCCCGAGGCAGCTTCTTTTCTTGTTTTCAAGTATTTTGCGCCAAGATCTTTTCAAGGGACGAAAAAAGAGACATCCAGTGGTTGCAAGATGTGAATCGACAATGGCGGCAAAAAGACAAACAAGATGTTGTTCTGCTCACATTTTCTGATAATCTCTACAGATGAATGAGAGCTGAAATTGTCGCCGCTCAAAACTTTTTTCCTTTGAAGTCTCAAGAAATATGGCAATGCAATAGTCTCAAACCAATCTTCGACGGTTTGCAATTCGAACCAACCAGACGCCGAGCGATTGTATCTGGTCCCAGGTGGCCCACCAACTGTCCAAGACTCATATAAATGGGCAGCTTTGTAGCATACATAAGAAGGAAGTAACGTTCCATCTGCGCAACCAGCAAACATCACTGATACTGAAGATTTGCTAAAGTCCATTACTCGTTTTGGGTATTTGATGCCTCGTTTTGATATCACTTTATTTTTCCCCGGATCATCTTGCAAGTTTGTTTCATCATAGTTCATTATGTTTGATGAGAGAACGTCTTGGAAATAAAGTCTTTTACGGTAGATGGTGATAATGATGCCCTTGTTGGTTTCATGTTTTGACATATTCTATGAAAAATTATTTCTTGGTTTCTCCTTACAAAAGAATTGACCCAGTCTTTACTTGGCATATTGCTTTTGAACTTTGACATGACCAAGCCACGTTTATCAAGGTATTCTTTAACCAAATAACGAATATCAGTACTATCTAGTGGAAAGCCCAATGTACCACAACTTGCGACTCTTTTGGCCATAAATTTCTCTGTATCTTTACTTAAAACGGTTTGGCCCCCTTGGAGTTTCATATGTGAATTACTTGCCCTCCTACATAGGATTGCCACTGGAATTCCATGCTTTCAAGAGCATGCCCAAAAAGACATACCACGTCGATGATCCGCCAAAGCACTATTAATGGCCTCTGGAGTGTGTTTTACATATTTCTTTCCTCTGGGATCTGGTTTTTGAGTTCGAGCCATTGCGTTCCATTTCATTCCTAAAAATTCAAAACTTGGTGTGAGGTTCCAATATTTTATGCTCACATCATGCATATTTGAATCCTGTCAAAACAAAACGTAAGAAAGCTACTTACCACACTGGAAGTCTTTAGTAATAAGCCGATGTTCCAAGTCACGTGACTACTTCTGAGAAAGACAAGTTTGTTCCAGTTTGTAAAATTGCCCCCACAAGCTCTTCAAACACCCCAGATTTTAACTATAGCAAAGCAATTACAAATACAATGTTACTACTTGTTAACACCTTACAGTGTACCTAAACAAAATATCGTGTAATTAATGTAAAACAATGCAAAAAAAATATATATTCAAAAATAAATTTTATTCCAAAAATTTGTTCCTATCTACCTACATGTTCCTATTCACCTCGTTTTACGGTAGTTAGTCAGAACAGTAGTGTCTAGATGCTTGGCTAAAATAATATTTTTTAGGTTGCAAAGAAAATATTTCAAGCTTCTGCACATTCTGTAAACAGTTTTCTCTTTCTGTTGTTATTTTGCTTTGATAAAGTCAATATGAGCAAGTGTCTTACTCCGGATAAAGTCTTTAGTCTACTTTTTGTTGACAACAATGAAGATTCAAGCACCAGCGACAGATACGTGGATGATGACGATTGCAGCGATTATGTTCCTTTAGACGATGGCAATGAAGAAGGCATTATTCTTTCCGATCTAGAGTATGATTCCAAAAATAGTAATGATGATAATGATTATGCAGCAGCTAGAGATGCAACTGACAAGAAGTCTCAAGATATGCCTTGAGGACGAGTGGTTCACTTGGAGATTGCTTTTGTTTGTTTTTCAGAAATAATCTTCTTGAAGAAATATGTAAATAGACTAATAAAGAAGGTCGAGGCATATTTTCAGATAAGTGAAAAGATACTACAGTTGTAGAGCTAAAAAAAGTAATCGGAACATTATTACTAGTTGGTGTATTCAAGTCAAGCAATGAAGATCTTTCTCAGTTGTGGCATATGGAACATGGAAGATCAATTTTTCGTAAAATTATCTCGCTTAACCGTTTCTAAGACGTATTACGTGTCCTTTGATTTGATGATGCTGCAGTTCGACGATCTTGCAGGTCATCAGACAAATTTTCACCTATTAGAAATGTACTTGAAATGTGGAATAAATCTTTTGGATGCATTTGTTTCTGGTCCGAATCTGACAGCAAATGAACAACTTGTGATGTTTCGTGGTCATTGCCCATTCAGCCAATACGTGCCATTGAAATTAAGAAAATATGGCATCAAGATCTGTGCAATATGCAACTCAACATCACATTCTTCTTCTTTTGGCTTCTCCCTATTCGGGGTCGCCACAGTGCAAAAGTATTTTCCATTTGTCCTGATCGACTTCGTCTCCCTCCTTAGCTCCAACCTTTTCCACGTCTTCTCTTGCCAAATGCATCCGCCTTCTCCTTGGCCTTCCTCTTTTCCTTCTACCTGGCACCACCATCTCCATCATCCTTTTTCCCACACAGCCTTCTTCTCTTCACTTGTTCATACCAGTGTAGCCTTGCATTTCGAAGTGGACGCTGAAGCGACTCAACATCACATTACGTACTGAAAATGGATGTGTATAAAGGAAGAGAAATTGGTAAGCCGAGGGAAACAAATCTAGGCTCAAAATTAGTGCTAAAGCTCTCAGAACCTTTTTAAAAAAAAGTGGAATAAATATTACCTATGATAACTTCTTCACAAATTTGGAGATGGGAAGAAAACTTCTAATGCAAAATCTCATCATTGAGGGAACAATTCGAAAGAACAGGACAGAGCTCCCTGCAGAATTTGTGTCCACCAAAGACAGAAAAGAATCCACTACTCTCTATGGCTATCAAAAAGAAGCGATGATTGTTTCCTATTGTCCCAAGAAAAGGGAAGGTGATTACTCTTCTGAGTATTATGCATTCGGGTGAGAGTACTAAATCGCCGGCTCCGAAAAAGAAAGCAGAAGTCATTACGTACTACAACGCAATGAAGGGCGGTGTAGATACCATGGACCAAATGGTAAGAGGGTTTACTTCCAAAAGAAAAACTCAAAGATGCCCCATAGTAATATTTTATAATATGCTGGACCAGAGACGTAGCAGCCGCCCCCCAAAACCCCCAATTGGGGGGGGCCCAGGTCAACTTTGGGGGCCCAAGTTAGTCTGAAATTGCTTTTTGGCTACGTGACTATTTTCAGTTCAGCAGACTTGTTTACAACCGATTTAAACTGTAGGAAGAAATTGGCTTGTGACATCATAAGTGAATGCTACATCATTTTATCTCGCAGAATCTAGAATATTTCGATTGATTTTCTTGTAGAATCTTGAATATTCGATTGACGTAACAATGCCGTTGTTACGCAACAATCATAGAATGGTCTGGAATTCTGTTTGGCTATAAATGCCGGGACAATATATATACACTGCAGAGTGCAGATAAAGTATTTTATTGACATTGTATAGAATGAAACGTTCAAAAAGTGGTGCTCAAAAGAGAAAAGAAGCAGCCACTGCTCGAGATGCTGTAGCGAAATTGCCCAAGATGACAGATTTTTTCAAGATTACTGAGCAGAGTAGACCTGGCACTAGTACCGAGAGGGATGAACTATAGTGTACAAGAAAAAGAAGACTATGACGATCAGCATCAAAGTGATTGTGAATTTCCAGAAAATGTAAGTTGTGATTTACCTGCCAATACGCAACCTTTAATATCAAAAATAACTGAATCTCAATTTACCCCTATCCCTGATGACCCATGTAAATGGCCTGAAAGTATTTCTGATGCTCAACGATGTGATATAGTAAAGCGTGGACCACATCAACTAATAATGAATTTTCCATATAATAACACAACTCCAAGGCGACGTTTTTCCTCCAACCATTATAAACGTGTGTTACCTAATGGTGAAAGTGTTTCACGGTCGTGGCTAGTTTATTGTGGGGAATCAGATCAAGTTTTTTGCTTTTGTTGTAAGCTATTTGGAAAAACACTAAGCCCCTTTTGTAGTGGTATAAATACATGGGAGGGTTTTTCGAAAAAACTGAAAGACCATGAAAACGGCATTTCCCACCAAGAATGCTGCAGTCAATGGATGTTGCTAGCTGAAGGGATAAGAAATTCATCCACTATCGACAAACGCGAGATGAATATTTTTTCAATGAAAGACGTTTTTGGAGAAATGTTTTAGAGAGACTTATCGACATTGCCTTGTTTCTATCGGAAAGGAATCTTGCTTTTAGAGGATCTGAAGAAGTCTTAGGATCTCCTCACAATGGAAATTTTCTGGGTATATTTGAGCTTTTGGCAAGAAGAGATTCGATCCTAAAAGAGCTTCAAGACAGAATCAAGAATAAAAACACTAAAGATCACTATTTGAGTCCTACCATACAAAATGAACTAATTGAATTGCTAGCGACAGAAGTTGAAAAAGAAAATTTACAGCAATTGAAATTGGCAAAATATTTTTCTATAATTTTGGACTGCACTCCAGATATGTCACATCATGAACAAATGTCTGTCATTCTCCGTTATGTACTATGTAATGAAGAAGCTGCTGTTGTTAAAGAAACATTTTTTGGCTACTTGAGAATAAGTGACAGTACTGGGAAAGGCTTGTTGGACGCTTTCTTAGAAAAAGCGACCGAACTGCAACTCGAATTGTCTGATTGTCGAGGTCAGTCATATGATAATGGTGCTAACATGAAAGGAAAACATTCTGGGGTCCAAGCAAGAATGCTAGACATCAATCCCAAAGCTGTTTACGTGCCCTGTGCAAACCATACCCTTAACTTAGTTGTTGTTGACAGTGCTAATTCATCAACGGAAGCATTGACATTTTTTGGAGTACTTACAAGGTTGTATGTGCTGTTTTCTTCCTCTGCTCAGCGTTGGAAATTTTGAAGAAACATGTGGAGCTGCCCATAAAGTCACAATCTGATACTCGTTGGGAAAGCAGAATTAAATGCATCAAACCTCTTCGATACAATTTAAAAGAAGTGTTGCTGGCACTGAAAGACTTGGAAGCCATTTCTATAGAAAGAAAAGATGGAAGAGCTGCCTCAGAAACAAAATCGTTGATAGCTCATTTATCAAAATGGAGTTTTCTTTTGTCGGTGTTTATTTGGTATGATATCCTATTTCAAGTCAATAAAGCAAGCAAGATTCTTCAATCGTATGGAGTCTCCCTTCATACAATGGAAACGGAAATCCAGGCAACTGAAAAGTTTTTGCAAAACTATCGCACAACGGGTTATGACAGTGCCGCAACATCTGCTGTTGAAATAGCACAGGATTTGGATATTGATCCTTCTTTTCCTCCGTCAAGAAGTGGAAAGAAAAGAAGATTGTTTGATTACCAAGGTGAAGAGGAACAACGAGCTACTCCTGAACTGAAATTTAAAAGCAACTTTTTCTATCCATTAGTAGACCAGGCTATTATGTCAATAAAGGAGCGCTTTAATTTGTTACGTGAGGTTTCTTCCGCCTTTTCGTTTTTGTACACACGAGACAAACTTTTGCTTGTGCAACAAGAAAATGCTCTTCTTACTTGCTGTAAAGAGTTCCAAAAAAAGTTCGGTGACATTGATTCTGATGAAATGAGCGCTGAGCTACAGCGGTTTGTTTTAATTTTACAAAAAAAACGCAATCTCAATACGGCTCAAGACTTTCTGAACTATCTTCTAAAGACTCATTTATTTGAATTGTATCCGAATGTGTACATCGCACTTCGAATCTTACTAACTTACCCCGTGACTGTTGCCAGCGCTGAAAGAAGCTTCAGCAAATTGAAACTGATCAAAACTTTTAATAGAACGTCTATGACAGACAGTAGACTATCTTCATTAGCCATGTTGTCAATCGAAAATGACTGCGCCCGATCTCTTGATTATGACAATGTCATAACAGCATTTGCGAACAAAAAGGTTCGCTCCAGACTATTTAAATGATACTGTGTTTTTATAACTTTTTCATGTTTTTCAGTGTCATTGCTTTCGTTTCGCAGTGTCTGCATAAATGTCCTACTGAACTCTGGCATCGGTGCCAAATTTTTTATGACTTGCACCTTCGGTATCGGCATGCTTTATTCTGACATTAGTTTGTTTACTTATGTACAAATTGTGGTGTATTTTCTTAATGCAGCTTTTCAATTTTACACCTCTAAAGTGATATGACCTGTGCGCAGGGGCTCTTGCGCTTACTTTGGGGGGGGCCCAAAGTTGGAGTGCTACGGGACTGCTCTTGACATAGCCTTTCCTTTGCCAAAGTGTATGCCATGGAGCCCATTTCACTGAAATGTTGAATCTTGTCTCTGACATTGCTTTTGAAATGCTGCAGCAACAAACAAAACAGCATTCCTTGGTCATTTAATCGTGGTTCTACATGTGTTTCAAAGTTGGATATAAACGCTCTGTACGCCAGAGGGTTTCCGTTGAAACGCTTAAATTCTGGACGGGGCAAAAATAACTCATCATAAGTTGGGTAATTGGGTGGTGCAAAACCCGGAGGGTAAATATTAGACCTGGAATAATGCTGAGTGCCTAGATAGGGTAAATCTACGCATGGTATTGCCCGAGGCGCAGATTGCGCGAAAACTGAATCAGACCGATAAGGGCCTTGAAATTCAGAAGAAAAGGACTCTTTTAAGTTAGAGTAAACAGGTTCATTTTTTGACTTATTTGAAGCATAAATATTGGAACAGTGAGGCTCTGCTACGTTAGGTGCATTAACAATGTCATTAAATTTTGCACTGTTAGTTACAGGCTTCAAAGCAAAAGTACTGGACGCAACAGAAGGCTTTACGTTATTCATATTTACACTATTACAAATAGTTGACACACAAATATTAGATACGTGCTCACCAGAAGTAACTGTCTTCAGAATCGCCCGGCTTTGTTTAGCTTCGTGAGGCGAAGTCATTAGGAATGTGGGTACAATTTCCAGAGGAGGAAGATGTTGACTCGGTAGCAGAGGTTGAATCGGATGTAGATGTTGACTCGAAGGCAGATGTTGAATTGATGGCAGATTTGAGACTGCCGATTCTTTCCATACACTGAGTTTTACCGAGGCTACTTCCAGTTCTCTTTCCGCTTCGCGGCGAGCGATTTGCAATTTTTGCATAGCGAGGTGAGCTTCTTCTTCCGTTCTTTCAATAGCTTGCTTTGCCTTTAATTGTGCTGCTCGGTACTCAGCTTCAGCAGCAAGCAATTTTACGCTTCGACGAGATGATTTCGACGTAGTTGAAGTAGCATTAGTCGATATTTTGCCGATGCTGCTGCACGATTTGTCATCGTAGTTAGATGTAGCGGGCTGTTTTTGCATAAACTCATTTAGGTAAGCGTCAAACTCAATTTTATTTTTAGACGCTCTCTCCAAAAGGTTGGAAGTTTCATGCGTAGGAGCTTGCTCAATAATTTCAGTTAAATTCTTATACGCTGAATCAATCTTCGCAGATAAGTCTCGCAATTTTGACTCGTCCGGATTTCTAAGAGACATTAGCTTTTCTGCCGCTAAATAATTTGAGTTTAATTGTTGTTGCAGTTGGAGCACTGCATTCTCAACGTCTCCACGAGGGGAAGATGGGTTTGACATCATTTTGATGAAAGAGCTAAGTTTGAAGATATAAACACTTTGTAAACTTTTATGTTAATTCCTTTTGGTGCGCCTGCTCACCGCTGGCTTAACATAAGCTTTGTAAACTCGACCGTTGACTTTATTGTAGAGATATTGTCCTTGCCAGTTAATATTGATTTATTCGATTTCATCTGACAGCACACAATTCGATTCAATTAGATTCGTTTCGAGATTCGGTTTACAAAGTTTTCTTCTACAGGCGTTCACAAGCCTCTTTCACCCACATCAAATTTTAGAATGAATTTTTAACCAGAAAGCAACACCAGTATCGTCTCCACGTTTTTGATTGTCTGACAGCTCAAACGAGGGCAGCCGTAGGCTGTTCAAAGCAAGTAAATTCATTTGACAGCGTGCCGATACATTTAACAAATAACGAATAACGATCACAGAACTTAGGTTCGACACTACTGTATACACGAATTAAAACCAACAAAATATATTGACACAACGTAACACCAGGCTCGTCGACTCTGGATTACGAAGAGATGGATTTTCTGATCTTTTGCGAAATCCACGAAGCCAATCTTTTCCTGCAGCTTCCTTCTCTCTCCAATTGTTAGGCATGGAGATATTTTTGGTCTTGGTAAATCTAAAAGCCAATTGTCGTGTTTGCAGCTTTGTCAGACCATAAAACATTTTTGAAACTTGAAGAATGTAGTGTTCTAAAGCCTTTTCTTCATCCGCGTTGAAAACCTGTAAACAAAGCAATGAACTGAGTCTAAGAGTGATGTAGTCATATCATCTTGAATGTTTAAGTATGAATCTTGAACTGGACTGGGTGATATATTTATTAAACGCATTAGGCTACAGTATGGAAAGGAGTTTGTCAAATACCGTTTGGACTAATATAGCATTGACACGCAATAAATGAATCACACACAACATGTAGGCCATGCAGTAAACCTTGTGTTACCTGCTTTGTTGTCATAGAGAGCTTTGACACGGACTTTGAACCACTCATCTTCAAACGTTTGACATAATCTGATAGGGTTGACTTAGGAACACCAAATTCTATGGCTGCTGCTCTGATGCTTGCTTTGTCTTCGAGCGTGCTTTTTAAGGCCAGCTGAAGTTGAGCTTCGGTAAATAAGCCTTTTTTTCTTTTGATTTTTTAAACGTAAGCATCTCTACAAACTAAATATAGCTCCAATCTATGCCTACATAAAATATCTCATAAAAGTGGGGACCTTTCGGACGCTGTATTAATAGCATGTCCGAAAGGTCCCCTGACCGCCATTTTAAATATAATTGCAAAACTTTCGTATGTTAAAGCATTATTTAGATCTAAACTCTATGCCTTTATTGAGCATGACACATAACAAGCACATTGGTATAAAAACATTCATGAAAGTAATTGTGAGCTATCTAAAAATTCCTAAAGTTTCTATCTGACTTTTATTACTTTGGACCAAGAAAAACACTTTTTTTATCACAACAATTACACTTGGTGCTCAATCCTGATCAAAACATGGCCTCTGGTAAAGAATGAAATTTTAGTCTCAAAACAGAAATACGAGAGAACAACAACCACGTGTTGGCAGAAATACGCAGCCGTCCGATTGGTCCCCATGTCCGATAGGTCCCACATCTCCCCTATGTGTTGTTGTTGCTGTATATCGTAAAACGGGGTGAATAGGAGCATTTTTAACATATTTTTTAGTGGCATTTTTAAGATATTGATAAAATCTATAAAGTTAGTGTTTAACATTTTTCGGAATCCTGATTTGGAGACATGACAAAAAAAAATTTTGTTTTCCTTCTGTACTTTTGAAGTTATTTGCAAAAATGTCATGTTTTTATTCACTCCTAATTTTGGGGTCAATAGGAGCAGCTCTATTTAACCAGTGGTTATTTCTAATCTACCCGATATATAGATAAACAGAAACAAGTTTAAACTACGGCTGATCACCACAGCAATGCTAATAGCATAACAGGCTGGAAAGTAGCAAGCAAAAATTTGTTTGTACAAAACAAAATATTTATTTTTTTAAATAAATGCCAAAGAAGAAAACACCCCAGTAACAAATAAAAGTCAATAAACAGTGTTCAAATCCCAAATAGAAATTTTTTTTATCGCAACTTAAATCTCCACTCGTTATTCGGTTGTGGAACAGAAAAAACTCGTTTCTTTGGCACTGGGGAAGCAATTTTGGTCTTAATATCTGAAAATGGGTAATGCAAGACGTCTTCATGTTGGGGCCACCTCCAATTTAAACCACTTTTTGTCATGGAGTTTATCACACAACCACTTTTATTTGTAGATATTATCTGGCCTGGAAAACACTCACCTTTATACACAAATTTCACAAAGTTTCCAACAAAATATCTGGAATCATCTAATTCATTTTCATGATCTTCTTTGTTGTTGGCTTCGCTTTCTTCTTCAAGGTTCTTATCAGTAGAGGTAGATGGAAAGTCAGTCAATCCAATGCTTTTTCCTGGCTCAACCCTCAGCTTTTTCCGTCTTGAAACTTTTGATTTTGAGGCATCACCGTAACGCATTCCTTGCAAGACTGATATTAAGCTATCATCTATTGCTGATGTAGAACTGAGATTGCTTTCAGGTGTGTTGTCTCCAGCAGCAATCTGAGGAAGCATTGCAATAGGTTTCTCCATATTTAAGGGAAACAAACCACATTTTTCAAAGCCTGCTTTTATGTTGGATGCGGCATTGGAGTACACTTCTTTGTATAAACGTTTTAGGAGGAGAGGAAAAGTGTTTTTCGCAAGATTACAAGGCTTCCCGAGGCAGCTTCTTTTCTTGTTTTCAAGTATTTTGCGCCAAGATCTTTTCAAGGGACGAAAAAAGAGACATCCAGTGGTTGCAAGATGTGAATCGACAATGGCGGCAAAAAGACAAACAAGATGTTGTTCTGCTCACATTTTCTGATAATCTCTACAGATGAATGAGAGCTGAAATTGTCGCCGCTCAAAACTTTTTTCCTTTGAAGTCTCAAGAAATATGGCAATGCAATAGTCTCAAACCAATCTTCGACGGTTTGCAATTCGAACCAACCAGACGCCGAGCGATTGTATCTGGTCCCAGGTGGCCCACCAACTGTCCAAGACTCATATAAATGGGCAGCTTTGTAGCATACATAAGAAGGAAGTAACGTTCCATCTGCGCAACCAGCAAACATCACTGATACTGAAGATTTGCTAAAGTCCATTACTCGTTTTGGGTATTTGATGCCTCGTTTTGATATCACTTTATTTTTCCCCGGATCATCTTGCAAGTTTGTTTCATCATAGTTCATTATGTTTGATGAGAGAACGTCTTGGAAATAAAGTCTTTTACGGTAGATGGTGATAATGATGCCCTTGTTGGTTTCATGTTTTGACATATTCTATGAAAAATTATTTCTTGGTTTCTCCTTACAAAAGAATTGACCCAGTCTTTACTTGGCATATTGCTTTTGAACTTTGACATGACCAAGCCACGTTTATCAAGGTATTCTTTAACCAAATAACGAATATCAGTACTATCTAGTGGAAAGCCCAATGTACCACAACTTGCGACTCTTTTGGCCATAAATTTCTCTGTATCTTTACTTAAAACGGTTTGGCCCCCTTGGAGTTTCATATGTGAATTACTTGCCCTCCTACATAGGATTGCCACTGGAATTCCATGCTTTCAAGAGCATGCCCAAAAAGACATACCACGTCGATGATCCGCCAAAGCACTATTAATGGCCTCTGGAGTGTGTTTTACATATTTCTTTCCTCTGGGATCTGGTTTTTGAGTTCGAGCCATTGCGTTCCATTTCATTCCTAAAAATTCAAAACTTGGTGTGAGGTTCCAATATTTTATGCTCACACCATGCATATTTGAATCCTGTCAAAACAAAACGTAAGAAAGCTACTTACCACACTGGAAGTCTTTAGTAATAAGCCGATGTTCCAAGTCACGTGACTACTTCTGAGAAAGACAAGTTTGTTCCAGTTTGTAAAATTGCCCCCACAAGCTCTTCAAACACCCCAGATTTTAACTATAGCAAAGCAATTACAAATACAATGTTACTACTTGTTAACACCTTACAGTGTACCTAAACAAAATATCGTGTAATTAATGTAAAACAATGCAAAAAAAATATATATTCAAAAATAAATTTTATTCCAAAAATTTGTTCCTATCTACCTACATGTTCCTATTCACCTCGTTTTACGGTAGTTAGTCAGAACAGTAGTGTCTAGATGCTTGGCTAAAATAATATTTTTTAGGTTGCAAAGAAAATATTTCAAGCTTCTGCACATTCTGTAAACAGTTTTCTCTTTCTGTTGTTATTTTGCTTTGATAAAGTCAATATGAGCAAGTGTCTTACTCCGGATAAAGTCTTTAGTCTACTTTTTGTTGACAACAATGAAGATTCAAGCACCAGCGACAGATACGTGGATGATGACGATTGCAGCGATTATGTTCCTTTAGACGATGGCAATGAAGAAGGCATTATTCTTTCCGATCTAGAGTATGATTCCAAAAATAGTAATGATGATAATGATTATGCAGCAGCTAGAGATGCAACTGACAAGAAGTCTCAAGATATGCCTTGAGGACGAGTGGTTCACTTGGAGATTGCTTTTGTTTGTTTTTCAGAAATAATCTTCTTGAAGAAATATGTAAATAGACTAATAAAGAAGGTCGAGGCATATTTTCAGATAAGTGAAAAGATACTACAGTTGTAGAGCTAAAAAAAGTAATCGGAACATTATTACTAGTTGGTGTATTCAAGTCAAGCAATGAAGATCTTTCTCAGTTGTGGCATATGGAACATGGAAGATCAATTTTTCGTAAAATTATCTCGCTTAACCGTTTCTAAGACGTATTACGTGTCCTTTGATTTGATGATGCTGCAGTTCGACGATCTTGCAGGTCATCAGACAAATTTTCACCTATTAGAAATGTACTTGAAATGTGGAATAAATCTTTTGGATGCATTTGTTTCTGGTCCGAATCTGACAGCAAATGAACAACTTGTGATGTTTCGTGGTCATTGCCCATTCAGCCAATACGTGCCATTGAAATTAAGAAAATATGGCATCAAGATCTGTGCAATATGCAACTCAACATCACATTCTTCTTCTTTTGGCTTCTCCCTATTCGGGGTCGCCACAGTGCAAAAGTATTTTCCATTTGTCCTGATCGACTTCGTCTCCCTCCTTAGCTCCAACCTTTTCCACGTCTTCTCTTGCCAAATGCATCCGCCTTCTCCTTGGCCTTCCTCTTTTCCTTCTACCTGGCACCACCATCTCCATCATCCTTTTTCCCACACAGCCTTCTTCTCTTCACTTGTTCATACCAGTGTAGCCTTGCATTTCGAAGTGGACGCTGAAGCGACTCAACATCACATTACGTACTGAAAATGGATGTGTATAAAGGAAGAGAAATTGGTAAGCCGAGGGAAACAAATCTAGGCTCAAAATTAGTGCTAAAGCTCTCAGAACCTTTTTAAAAAAAAGTGGAATAAATATTACCTATGATAACTTCTTCACAAATTTGGAGATGGGAAGAAAACTTCTAATGCAAAATCTCATCATTGAGGGAACAATTCGAAAGAACAGGACAGAGCTCCCTGCAGAATTTGTGTCCACCAAAGACAGAAAAGAATCCACTACTCTCTATGGCTATCAAAAAGAAGCGATGATTGTTTCCTATTGTCCCAAGAAAAGGGAAGGTGATTACTCTTCTGAGTATTATGCATTCGGGTGAGAGTACTAAATCGCCGGCTCCGAAAAAGAAAGCAGAAGTCATTACGTACTACAACGCAATGAAGGGCGGTGTAGATACCATGGACCAAATGGTAAGAGGGTTTACTTCCAAAAGAAAAACTCAAAGATGCCCCATAGTAATATTTTATAATATGCTGGACCAGAGACGTAGCAGCCGCCCCCCAAAACCCCCAATTGGGGGGGGCCCAGGTCAACTTTGGGGGCCCAAGTTAGTCTGAAATTGCTTTTTGGCTACGTGACTATTTTCAGTTCAGCAGACTTGTTTACAACCGATTTAAACTGTAGGAAGAAATTGGCTTGTGACATCATAAGTGAATGCTACATCATTTTATCTCGCAGAATCTAGAATATTTCGATTGATTTTCTTGTAGAATCTTGAATATTCGATTGACGTAACAATGCCGTTGTTACGCAACAATCATAGAATGGTCTGGAATTCTGTTTGGCTATAAATGCCGGGACAATATATATACACTGCAGAGTGCAGATAAAGTATTTTATTGACATTGTATAGAATGAAACGTTCAAAAAGTGGTGCTCAAAAGAGAAAAGAAGCAGCCACTGCTCGAGATGCTGTAGCGAAATTGCCCAAGATGACAGATTTTTTCAAGATTACTGAGCAGAGTAGACCTGGCACTAGTACCGAGAGGGATGAACTATAGTGTACAAGAAAAAGAAGACTATGACGATCAGCATCAAAGTGATTGTGAATTTCCAGAAAATGTAAGTTGTGATTTACCTGCCAATACGCAACCTTTAATATCAAAAATAACTGAATCTCAATTTACCCCTATCCCTGATGACCCATGTAAATGGCCTGAAAGTATTTCTGATGCTCAACGATGTGATATAGTAAAGCGTGGACCACATCAACTAATAATGAATTTTCCATATAATAACACAACTCCAAGGCGACGTTTTTCCTCCAACCATTATAAACGTGTGTTACCTAATGGTGAAAGTGTTTCACGGTCGTGGCTAGTTTATTGTGGGGAATCAGATCAAGTTTTTTGCTTTTGTTGTAAGCTATTTGGAAAAACACTAAGCCCCTTTTGTAGTGGTATAAATACATGGGAGGGTTTTTCGAAAAAACTGAAAGACCATGAAAACGGCATTTCCCACCAAGAATGCTGCAGTCAATGGATGTTGCTAGCTGAAGGGATAAGAAATTCATCCACTATCGACAAACGCGAGATGAATATTTTTTCAATGAAAGACGTTTTTGGAGAAATGTTTTAGAGAGACTTATCGACATTGCCTTGTTTCTATCGGAAAGGAATCTTGCTTTTAGAGGATCTGAAGAAGTCTTAGGATCTCCTCACAATGGAAATTTTCTGGGTATATTTGAGCTTTTGGCAAGAAGAGATTCGATCCTAAAAGAGCTTCAAGACAGAATCAAGAATAAAAACACTAAAGATCACTATTTGAGTCCTACCATACAAAATGAACTAATTGAATTGCTAGCGACAGAAGTTGAAAAAGAAAATTTACAGCAATTGAAATTGGCAAAATATTTTTCTATAATTTTGGACTGCACTCCAGATATGTCACATCATGAACAAATGTCTGTCATTCTCCGTTATGTACTATGTAATGAAGAAGCTGCTGTTGTTAAAGAAACATTTTTTGGCTACTTGAGAATAAGTGACAGTACTGGGAAAGGCTTGTTGGACGCTTTCTTAGAAAAAGCGACCGAACTGCAACTCGAATTGTCTGATTGTCGAGGTCAGTCATATGATAATGGTGCTAACATGAAAGGAAAACATTCTGGGGTCCAAGCAAGAATGCTAGACATCAATCCCAAAGCTGTTTACGTGCCCTGTGCAAACCATACCCTTAACTTAGTTGTTGTTGACAGTGCTAATTCATCAACGGAAGCATTGACATTTTTTGGAGTACTTACAAGGTTGTATGTGCTGTTTTCTTCCTCTGCTCAGCGTTGGAAATTTTGAAGAAACATGTGGAGCTGCCCATAAAGTCACAATCTGATACTCGTTGGGAAAGCAGAATTAAATGCATCAAACCTCTTCGATACAATTTAAAAGAGGTGTTGCTGGCACTGAAAGACTTGGAAGCCATTTCCATAGAAAGAAAAGATGGAAGAGCTGCCTCAGAAACAAAATCGTTGATAGCTCATTTATCAAAATGGAGTTTTCTTTTGTCGGTGTTTATTTGGTATGATATCCTATTTCAAGTCAATAAAGCAAGCAAGATTCTTCAATCGTATGGAGTCTCCCTTCATACAATGGAAACGGAAATCCAGGCAACTGAAAAGTTTTTGCAAAACTATCGCACAACGGGTTATGACAGTGCCGCAACATCTGCTGTTGAAATAGCACAGGAATTGGATATTGATCCTTCTTTTCCTCCGTCAAGAAGTGGAAAGAAAAGAAGATTGTTTGATTACCAAGGTGAAGAGGAACAACGAGCTACTCCTAAACTGAAATTTAAAAGCAACTTTTTCTATCCATTAGTAGACCAGGCTATTATGTCAATAAAGGAGCGCTTTAATTTGTTACGTGAGGTTTCTTCCGCCTTTTCGTTTTTGTACACACGAGACAAACTTTTGCTTGTGCAACAAGAAAATGCTCTTCTTACTTGCTGTAAAGAGTTCCAAAAAAAGTTCGGTGACATTGATTCTGATGAAATGAGCGCTGAGCTACAGCGGTTTGTTTTAATTTTACAAAAAAAACGCAATCTCAATACGGCTCAAGACTTTCTGAACTATCTTCTAAAGACTCATTTATTTGAATTGTATCCGAATGTGTACATCGCACTTCGAATCTTACTAACTTACCCCGTGACTGTTGCCAGCGCTGAAAGAAGCTTCAGCAAATTGAAACTGATCAAAACTTTTAATAGAACGTCTATGACAGACAGTAGACTATCTTCATTAGCCATGTTGTCAATCGAAAATGACTGCGCCCGATCTCTTGATTATGACAATGTCATAACAGCATTTGCGAACAAAAAGGTTCGCTCCAGACTATTTAAATGATACTGTGTTTTTATAACTTTTTCATGTTTTTCAGTGTCATTGCTTTCGTTTCGCAGTGTCTGCATAAATGTCCTACTGAACTCTGGCATCGGTGCCAAATTTTTTATGACTTGCACCTTCGGTATCGGCATGCTTTATTCTGACATTAGTTTGTTTACTTATGTACAAATTGTGATGTATTTTCTTAATGCAGCTTTTCAATTTTACACCTCTAAAGTGATATGACCTGTGCGCAGGGGCTCTTGCGCTTACTTTGGGGGGAGCCCGAAGTTGGAGTGCTACGGGACTGGCAGTAACTTAGCAAATAGAATCTGGTGAAAAATTTTATCCTCTGTGGCTATTCCTGAACAAATCAGTGATGCGTCAACAGTGCCGTTGTCATTACCAATCACATTTTTGATCATATCAGAGGAAGTGTTGCATGCAGAAGTTTTTTGGGTTATTAAAGTAATAACCAGTCACTAGTTTAGTTCTTGCCAAGTTATTAGCTGTTTATTTTGGAAAATGTTTTCAAATAGTCAGATTGCACAGTCATTTTCATGTGGAGCTACAAAGTGTGCTTATTTAGCGTGTTTTGGCGTTTTTCCTTACATTCATGAGCTGCTTATAGAGAAAATTTGTGCAGTGAATTACTATACTTTATCGTTTGATAAAAGCTTGAATCAAATCAACCGAAAAAGCAAATGAATATGATAGTTACATTTTGTAACAGCGAAAGCAATAAAGTAGCAGAAAGATACTTTAATTCAGAGTTTAAGGGTCACGCTAGAACAGGAGATAGGCTGACTCATTTTAAAAATGAAATGGCTTTATTTAACCCCAGCAGTTTGGTGCAAATATTTATGGATGATCCCAATGTAATCTTGAAGTTCTATCACTATCTTTTTCAACAACGCAAAGATGAAGAACTCCCAGACTTGTTAGTTATTGGAAGTTGTAGTTTGCATGTTGTCCATGGAAGTTTTAAAAAGAGAGCAAAAGATTCTGGATGGAATCTTGGCAATACTCTGCATTCTCTGAGGCAATTTGTTTGTTTTTTTTATTTTTAATTTGCCAGAAGGGAAGTTTTTATTCAAATTACAGGTAGTGATTTGTTTCCTTTTCAGTTTTGTCAGCATAGATGGGCAAAAGATATCAAGTTTGCTGAACAAGCTTTGAAAATTTGGCATCATGTCAACAAATATGTCAAAACTGTGAAGAGTGAAAGAAGAGCTGCAGCTTCTGCTTCTTTTGTTTTTGTCGCAACTGCATGTGACGATACCCTAATTGAAGCTAAGCTGGAATTTCTTGTTGCTGTGGCAAAACCGCTGCAAGAATTTTTGTTGAAGTTTCAAACCGAAGCTTCAATGACTCCTTTCTTGATTTTGTCTTTGAAAGATTTGTTACTGGCTACCATGGGTTCTTTTTTGAAAAAAGTTTTAGAAAAAGGTGATACTTCAAGAAGTTATCTACTATTGACCCTGCTGACAAAAAGAAACAAAAAAACTCAAAACACGTTGACATTGGCTTTGCTGCTCGAGGTACTTTTAAAAAAGTAACAAAAAAAAGCTGCTAGTGAACTACCTATCTTATCTTTCAAAAATGATTGCATTACGTTTTTGTCTGCTATTGTAATCAAACTGTTGAAAAGATGTCCTTTAAAGTATTCTTTGGTTCAGAGTTTGGTGTGTGTCGTACCACAGAAGTTGGTATCCAGTTCTGCAGAAGCGACTTCTGCAGATTTTGCTCAATAAAAAATGGTGTTTGGCAGAAGCTCGCGATGAAATTCTTACTCAGTTGAAAGGCTTTGTATTGGAAATAAAACAAAACCATCTTAAATATAGCAGGCATTCTTCGTATGTCGAGTGTAACGATATTTCAACCAGATCAATTCGTTCTTTCGACAATTTATTTTTCAAATTTAGCGTTTCGCTCCCCTTAGTTACCGGGGAGCTTCTTCAGAAAACGGCAGATGTTAATAGTGATTTCAATAGTTAATTCACACTATTAACATCTACCGTTTTCTGAAGAAGCTCCTCGGTAACTAAGGGGAGCGAAACGTTAAATTTGAAAAATGAATTGTCGAAAGAACGAATTGATCTGGTTGAAATAACAAAACCATCTTGCTGAGTTTTTGAGTCTCAACATGAATACAGATAGGTTGGATAAATTCTATTGGAATTATATGAAAGATGCAAAGCTGTGGAAAGTTTTTAGAATTATCCACGCTTTTGCATAGTCAAGCTGCAGTCGAAAGAGGGTTTTCAGTCAACAGCAAACTTTTGGTTGTAAGTCGCTTTTTGTACAGAGTGTCAAGAGTGATGCTAATCATTTCAGTGAGCTTTCGTTTACCCCCAGACTGAAACGAAATGTTCGGGCAGCAAGAATGTGATATCAGTTGTATTTAGAAGAGCAAAGGAAACTTCATGCTAAAAGAGATAAAGCTAAAAAGAGGAAAGCTGTAGAAGATGAAATTTGTGAAATCAAATGTAAAAGAAAGTTATTGAATGAAAGCATCCAAGCTATGAGCCTAGAAGCAGACAAATTAGCTGCAGAGGCGGAAGTGAAGCACAATTTTACTTTGCTTGCAAAGTAAAATGCTTTCAGACTGAAGATTCATGAAAGTGAAGAAAATGAGAAAAAGTTTTGTGACCAAGTACGTGTTTTGAAAAAAAGTTGAACTTTATGGAATAGCATTTATCTTTGTATGCTTAAGAAGTATCACATTGGTTCAGTGTTTAAATTGCCTATGCTCTGTCATGACCTTTTGTTGAACTTTGATAGTTGATGTGTTTTTTTTTGTGAAAGAATTGTTGATGAACTATATTTCTTATTATGCTTTCAGCTCAATGCAACTACAGCACCAATTAATTTACATGTTTAGGAAAAAAAAGTTATGTGAACTTTTTATACCAGATTTACTGAGAGATGTTTGGCTGTTAGATGCGGAACCATTTTCTTGAGCTCTAAAATTTTCTGTGTACATGTTCTTGTTAATTGTTAATGTGGCATTTTATTTTGTTATAACTAACTTGTTCATTCATGTTGTACCTAGATTGCATAAAGTCATAGTTGACATCAAAAGTGTTCACTATTTCTTGATCCACTTAAATGAGAATTGTAAAGGGGCTTTTTGTGATCTAGTCTTTCATATCATTGTTGGTTTGGTTATTCTAATAAACAATAATATTCCAGCTTAAAAACAAAGCTATTCTAAGTAAAATACTCAGCTCAGAGATTGCAGGGTTGAAGACCACAAAAGAAGACTTTTTTCTGGCTAGAAGAAATAATTATTGTTGTATTGTTTTCATAGTCTCACTGTAGTTGTTTGTGAATTTAATTGCAATGTCCGGGGTTTTTGCATGTGCTCGTTTGCATTTTATAACAAATAGTAGCATAAACATAATTTAAGAAGACTTGGAAAGTTAGCTGAAATATTAAAAGATTCAAATTTAGTTAAGATGGCTTGAGTTAAATATGCCAGAAATGAGAAATTTAACTAAATGTTTTCTTATCAAGTATTGTGTTTTATCAATGCCTTCTGAGAGTACCATTGTGGTAGTAAGATGGGTTTAAGCAAATATCATATCTTTAGGTGTTAAAATTGAATAATAAAGCAATGCAAGTTAGATAATGTTGACAAGTGAAAACGTTGGCACAAGGGGCAATTAACAAGAATTTGATCTCGTTACCGAAAGTGCTATTGTAATGTGAACTGATAAATGTATTTAAAAATGCATAAAAATGCTTTAATAATGGTCATGGAAAAGTCGTAAAAAAAGTCATGGAATTTAGTTTAGAAAATTGTGTGGGAACCCTGGTAAGCTAAAAAGCCAAGCAAAGTGATGATCGTGTTTGACTGGAGCAGAATGTAATGGCAAGTCACTCAACAAAGCACTTATGCAAGGCCCGGGTCTTACCAACTAGTTGGTTAGAGTGCTTATTAGATATCGAGAAAGTTCCATTGCGCTTACTGCAGATATTTAAGGGATGTACCATCAAGTAAGAGTAAAGCGTGAAGATCGCAATGCCCTCAAGTTCTTATGGTGGCCAAATGGAAGGTTGGATCAAGATCCTCTTGTCTATTGAATGGCAGTTCATTTATTTGGTACATCATCATCACCGAGCTGCACGTCATTTTGTTTGCAGCAGGCATTGAAAAGGCTAGAGGAGAATAAAGAAATGTACGTTTTCCTGAAAACCGTAAGAAACTTTTACGTCGATGATTTTCTTCTATCGGTATCTACAGTGTTGGATGGTACCAATCTCATGCTCAGAATCAAGTATGTGCTGAAAGAAAGTGGGTTTGATTTGATTAAGTGGAAATCAAATAGAATCGAAGTTTTAGAAGCAGTTGGTGAAGACGACCGAGCTGAGACGTGTCTTGTCTTCCAGGCAGTGATCTCGTTGGAGAAAGTGTTCTCGGAGTGATTTGGAATGTGAGCTCTGACTGCTTGAAATTTAATGTTAATGTTCCTGTTAAGCCTTTGACCAGAAGGGAACTTCTTTCGATGCTAAGCTCATTGTATGATCTGCTGTGTTTCATGGTCCCTGTGATAGTTCCTCCTCGATTGTGGCAAAAAGAGTTGAATGAAAGAGACTGGGATGAGCCAATTTCTCAAGAAGAAACCAGTAGATGGAACGCATGGCTTCAAGAATTAATTAAACTGCAAGATCTCGAGATCCTAAGGAGTTTCAAATTCGAAGATCATGACGCAGTGTTTTTTGAATTACATCATTTCGCTAATGCCAGCAGTGTGGCCTATGGCATCGTTTGTTACCTGAGAACAACCGTCAGAAAGGGAAACATCGAGTGCTCTTTTGTCTTTGGAAAAGGTCATCTCGCTCCTAGAGGACTTACCATTCCCAATTTAGAACTATCGGCTGCTGTGCTTGCTGCTAGATTGGATAAGTTGTTGAAAATGGAGCTCAGTCTGAAAATTGATAAATCTGTTTTTTGGTCAGATTCCATGCCAACTTTACGCTGTATTTACAACAGTAAGAGGAAACATCCTGTATGTGTTGCTCACCGCATTGCAGAGATAGACAATTGCTCTGATAAAAACGACTGCACTTATGTTCCAACCGCCGAGAATCCTGTCGATGATGTCACACGAGGACAAAGTGTAAAGCAATTTTTGAAATCTAAAAGATGTCTGACAGGTCCAGAATTCCTGCTTAAAGACAAGGAAGAATGACCTTCTCAAATCAAAAGATCCAAAGATGGTAAAACTACAAGCGAATTACAATAGATCTGATGCCCAATAAACAAGTAGCTGTCACATCTTTGGCTTGTGCAACTTCACGAAGTGACCCAGAGTTGTCACCTGTCGAGCGTTTAGTAGCTTAATATTCCACGTTAAATCGGTTAAAAAAGGGAATTGCGTGAATATTAAAGTTTGGAGAGTACGTGTTCAATAAGATCTGCCGAGTTGCCTGCAATACCAATGTTTCGAACTATTGTTTAACTGTTGACGAGTTAAATGGCATAGAAATGCAGCTGATTAAGTTCGAACAAGCATGTTATTTAAAACAATTGCGTAAGAAACTTGAAGAGAATTTGCCGTTTTCTAAGTCTGTTTGTTCAGCTGCCATACTCAAAGAGACACCCATTTTGCTTGATGATATAATTCGCATGCTAGGTCGATTTCCAAAGCTTCTGTGGCCTTTGACGTTCGTTGTCCATTACTGTTCCCCATTAATTCTCGTTTAAGTCAGTTGATCGTAGACAGCTGCCACCAAAAATGTGGACATAGTGGCCTAAACCACACATTTTCTGTTCTGCAAAGTCAATATTGGTTGCCAAAGGCTAGTGGATTTATAAGGAAGCAGATAAAAAAACTGTGTCACGTGCCAAAAGCTTAAAGCCAAAACCCTGACTCAAGTTAAGGCTGATTTACCCGCTGCTAGATTACAAATTTTTCACATACTGGAGTGGACTATTTTAGTTCCTTTCTAACTGAACGACGAATAAGTCACGTTGAGAGGTATGGCTGTTTATTCACCTGCTTAACAACTCGTGCCGTTCATATTGAAATGGCTGCAGATCTTACTTCTGATTCATTCTTAAATGTTTTGAGAAGATTTGTGGCAAGAAGAAAAGAAGTCGCACACCTCTATTCCGATAATGGTTCCAACTTTGTTGGAGCAGGGAGGGTCCTTAAAGAAGATTAAAAAATTTGTGACCAAAAACGAGTGCAAGAAGAAGCAAGGTTGATCAGCGTCAATTGGTTACCCAATCCTCCTCATGCTTCTCACTTTGGAGGAGCTTGGGAAAAACAAATAAGAACTGCGCGCCAGATCATGAAAAATTTGTCTCCTGGTGCCGTGTATACCGACGATGTACTTCAGACTGTGCTATGTGAAGTATAGAATGTCATCAATTCCAGACCTCTTTCACCTGTGACATTCCTTGAAGTTGAAGAAAAACCATTGACTCCTGCTGATTCTCTATCACCTGACTGCTTGTCTTGTGTTTCCCTGCCACCATCGACTGACAAAGACCTTTATCATGTAGGACGTTATATCCGATCTAAGTTTCTGATTGACAAAGCCTGAGAGCGCTGGATTAAAGAGTTCATGACCAGCATTGCTCCCAGAAGTAAATGGTTGAACCAGAAACGCAATGCCCAAGTCGGCGATCTTTTCTTCATAGTTGATGAAGCGAGTTCAAATCATCTTGGTCAACTGGCTAAGATAATTCAAACGTTTCCTGACTCCAAGGGTTTGGTCCAATCAGTTCAATTGATCGCAAAAAAACGGTGGACTCGTGAGACCTGTTGCAAAAGTGAAATTATTTTTGCCTGTAGAAGAAGGCATAGATGGACATGTTCCATCATGGCTTGCACAATAAGCTGCTAAATACATGCCGAAAGACTTTGGTTGTTTGTAACGGCAGTGTCACAAATTTATGGACTGACAGTTTTGCGCGATGCGTCGACACACAAAACATCAAGACAGTGAAAATTTCTTGTGATTGTGTGAATGTGCATTGAATTGTACAAAGCTGTGTAAAAGCAATTGCATATTGGGGGATGGGGGGTGTTAGATATAGTTTTTAATGGAAACTCTGTTTAGCTTTTTTAGAAACGTTAGAAATAATGTCACATGTTTCTTTGCTGGTAAATAGAGAATAGCCGATAACTTAAACAGCAATAATTAATTGTGTTGTGTTTTGATTTAGAAATTTACTATCTGTTGAGTAAACTAATTTGTTAATCATTGCATGACACTGCTTGGGACAGTGGTACAACTTACCTCAGTTTCCTTTATTGTATGACGTTTTTTTGATTGTTTATTGTGTCTTACTATTGTTGTAATCAAGTGAGCTGTCATTAAAGTTCCGTTATGCTGTAATTAAGTAAGCTGTCATTAAAGTATCGTTATGTTGTAATACTGTAACTGATCGAAAAAGCAAAGGAGCCATATAAGATAGGAGAAAGCAGGAAGGGATGTTGTAGCCCAAGATCTGTCCTAAAATTACATTGTTGGTATAGATGAAGACCGATAGCATACCAATAGCTGAAGCTTTAACATCCCAGTTTTTCTAAGTAAATTTTTCTCGCGGCACTACTCTCAGAGTGACCACAGAAAAGCAGCTCATTTGAGTTCTTGTTCTTTTTTGTTGTCTTTTTGCAGTAAGTGATAACTTTTTCTCTAAATGTAGCCCTATTTTGTTGTACTGGCAGAATAGTCTTCAGGAGAATGCCAATGTAATGTGCTTTCTGGCATGAATGATTGTACTTGTGACGTGTTTTCCTCTGGCAACCTCACCGAGTCGCAGCACTTTTTTGAGTGTTGAGTCGCAGTCTACCTTTTGCTTTCTTTAGGTATTTGAAATTTCTTTTTCTTTCTTGTGGGTAGGACCATAACTACCCCCGGTGCAATACACCGGGACTCCAACATGAGAGGGGCCCCACATTGCTACAGTTTATTGTAAAATGTTTTTGTTAAAAGCTTAAACTTATTATCATTAAATGTCACACTTCATCAATAATTTTAATTTATATTGAACCATCTTATGTATTTGAAATATTTATATATTTAAAATTTCAAATGTGACGCATTCATTTCAATTGTGACATAGACATGACATAATCGGTATGCTACTCCCACTCAAGTCTGTTTAGTAAAATAAGTTTAAGCTATGTAGTTATTCAGTTTTTATCTGGTGTTGTCCCCTTAGCAGAGACGGCCGGATTCACCCCATTTCTTCTGCATTTGCTTGCACTCCGTCTCGCACTTGTTTTGACTTAGGACATCCTCCTTCTTCAAACCAATCTTCTCTGTCTCCTCCACTTGCTTCTTCCAGGTCTTCTTTGGTCATACTCTCTTTCTCTGACCACTCACTTCAAGATTCAGAGCAACACTCAAAACACTATCGTCAGTAGTGTAGGATGCAACATTTGGTGAGGATTACGGGGGTGCTCAGGTGGAGCTATGAGGCAAAGCTAATGGCATGTCTCCCCCCTCATAGTTCTAAGGTGGCTAACCCTAGTTCCAAAAATATTAATTTTATGCCAGGGAGTTAACCCTAGGTTTATGTGAGGGAGCTAATCCAAACCCCAGTTTTATGTAAGTGAGCTAATGCTAGATCTGAAGGAGCTAATCCAAGGTATGAGGGAGCTTATCCTAGTTCTAAGGGAGATACCCCAGACACTAATTTTATTTGAAGGAGATTGGATGGAGCTAACCCTAGGTCTGAGGGTGCTAACTCTAGGTCTATTAATTTTTGTGAGAAAGCTAACCCTAGATCTGAGGGTACTATCTCCACGTCTATTAATTTTTTGTGAGCTAACCATAGCTCTAAGAGAGCTAACCCCAAACACTAATTTTATTTGAAGGAGGTTGGAGGGAGTTAACACTGATCTGAAGGAGCTGGTTCTAACATGGTGTAAATGTCATGTAGAATATTTCAAAGAGTTTGGTGTAATTCTTATGATTTGTTATTGCACAGTAGTTTTCACAGTGTGATTCCTTATTTCACAATCACGGCATAATCGATTTTGTTTTTAATTAGACTATAATTGCATCCCTATTGCACAATATATCATGACATAACCAATTGTTTTTAAGCCAGACTGTGATTGCATTCTATTGCACAATTTAAGACATAATCATATTTATTTTAAGCCAGACTGCAATTGCATCCTTATTGCACAATGCATCATGATCGAAGCAATGCTGTATGAAGCGGGTGAGTGAGAATAGTTATAATACACCATTGTGTGATTCTTTGTCCAAAAAGTCGCTACTGTTCAAAAATCCATGTATTATTTTGCTTTTGTCACCAGGCATCCTTTAACATCTCAATATAGCTCTTCTGGTGTAATCGAAAGTTTAAATGATCTTTATTTAGATTTAAAATCTACACAAAATTCACAAAAACTCAACGTTTCGAAAAACTAAAATCAGTTTTTCTTCGTCAGGAGTGACTAAAGTTAAAACACAGACAACGGTTACATAGTAATCAACAGGACGAATAGGAGAAAAAAATAAAAATTATGGCATAAACAAGTGCAGCAGTGACAACTGGCGGTCAAAAATTTATAAATTTGTACAATCCGGGATAAAAGCTGTTAATTTTATCATTAAAAGAAAAATCAGTTTTGTGTATGTAAAATGATTCTAAAAAGCGTCTTTTTTTATAGTCATTTTCAGTAGCTAAAATTTCAGAGCTTTCCCAATCAATCCGGTGTCCATTTAAGCAAACGTGTTTCACTAGAGCAGATTTCTTTTTTAATTCCTCATTTGTTATTTGGGCAATTATATCAGGTTTGACGTCCCTTTGATGTTCTTTGCGTCGTGTTTTAAATGATCGACCAGTCTCACCAATATATACACCTGTGCTGATTTTTCTTTTAACGATAAAATTAACAGCTTTTATCCCGGATTGTACAAATTTATAAATTTTTGACCGCCAGTTGTCGCTGCTGCACTTTTTTATGCCATAATTTTTATTTTTTTCTCCTATTCGTCCTGTTGATTACTATGTAACCGTTGTCTGTGTTTTAACTTTAGTCACTCCTGACGAAGAAAAACTGATTTTAGTTTTTCGAAACGTTGAGTTTTTGTGAATTTTATGTAGATTTTAAATCTAAATAAAGATCATTTAAACTTTCGATTACACCAGAAGAGCTATATTGAGAAGTTAAATCCATGTATTATTTATCATTTATTTAACAAAGAATGTGATAAAGTCGCTATCATTCAAATTTTCTCAATTTAATGTAGAAATAAATTTCAATGTTATTTCCATTCCGTCTATTGAGACAGTGCTATAAATGTATGCACCGATTTTCTAAATTCATTACCTAAATATCTAACATTTCGATTTTACAGCAACTCCTCATTTCCCATGTACATAATTGATATTTCATACTTCGTAGTTTATTCAGTAAAGATGGCTGATACAAGTGACTACATGGTTGAATATAGAGTTTATATACAGTGTGTCCAAAAAGTCGCTATCGTTCAAAAATCCATGCTTTATATGTTATTTATTTAACAAAGAATGTGATAAAGTCGCTACCATTCAAATTTTCTCAATATTAAAGTCTGGATGTAGAAATAAATTTCAATGTTATTTCCATTCCATTTATTGAGACAGTGCTGTGAATGTATGCACTAATTTTCTAATAGCATTACCTAGATATCTAACATTTCGATTTTACAGCAACTCTTCATTTCCCATGTGCATATTTCATAGTTTATTCAGTAAAGATGGCTGATACAAGCGACTACACAGTTGAATATAGAGTTTATATACAGTGTGTCCAAAAAGTCACTAACATTTAAAAATCTATGTGTTATCCATTATTTATTTAACAACGAATGTGATAAAGTCGCTACTGTTCAAATTTTATCAATTTAATGTAGAAATAAATTTCAACGTTATTTGCATTACCATCTATTGAGACAGTGTTATGAATCTATTCATTGATTTTCTAAATTCATTACCTAGATATATAACATTTCGATTTTACAGCAACTCCTCATTTCCCATGTGCATATTTCATACTTCGTGGTTTATTCAGTACAGATGGTTGATGCAAGTGACTACACGATTGAATGTAGAGTTTATATACAGTGTGCCCAAAAAGTCACTATCGTTCAAAAATCCATGTGTTGTCCATCATTTATTTAACAAAGAATGTGACAAAGTCACTCTTAGGGCTATCCAAAGAATATGGTTTTGAGGCAAATACTAGTTGTTTTTAACATTTTAAGGTTAAGATTGCTTTAAGTCTGTTGCATAGTTGATTCCAAAAATGTTCACAGACTTTTATGACAAAAATATTTATCAATTTAGTTGGCTATTCATGAGGTTTCTAAATTACGTAATTAGAATGCCAGCGTTTCAGATGGACAGACTAGATTGTACTATTATTTAATTCAGGAAGTTTATTTATCAATCGAAACTAAAAATTTGTATAAACGCCAAAAACGTAATTTTGTCACCTGACAATTAGATGGTTAAAAGATCATGAGGTCATTAGAATCAACTGCCGTGCCTATTATGCAAAAACAAAACTTTAACAACAACAAAACGCAAAACACAGTAAAAGATACAATTTTTGCATAGAAACACATTTTTTTATTCACGTTCAAACATCGTCTTATTATGAAACAAAACTAATTAATCTGCACTATGCAATGCTATTAAACATGATTTCAGACCAAGAAGCAGCCGCTACTTTGAAGTCAAAAGTTTTATTTAAATAGTATCGGTTCTATATGACAGCGTTTTTACTCAAAGACTCTAGTAAACAGTGATGTTGTTGTATAGAATTACTATGCAAGGGCTCGTGCGATCAAGTATATTATTACATAGACCTGTTATTCAATGTTACAGATTTTAGGTGTCAGTTAACCCTTTGAACCCTAAAGGCCGGATTTCCGGCCAAACATGGTCGGTTTTTATTCCCGAAAGGCCTGAAAAACGGCCTTTAACACAAAACAATCGTATTGGTGTTAAGTTGTTTAGCGTATATACCCTAAAGGCCCAAAACTTGAATAAAATCGTTTGAATTCCTTCTACTTGAAATAATTTTGCAAAAGTGGTTCCTGTATCTGTTGCTAGAGTTGCAAGTTGGCTTTCCATCCAAGCTTTCCATCCAAGCAATTGGTGTTAGTTAGCAATGGGCCACCACGACGGATAGAGAGCATGGCCCATGTACCACCTGTTTACCGGAGGATGGAGGAATAACGAATGCTGAGCGCCAAGCAGGGAAAGCTGTGAATACCATTTTTAAAGTCTTTGGTATGACCCAACCCCGGGAATCGAACCCAAGGTGTACCGCGTGAAAGGCAGACGCTCTAACCACTACACCAAACCGCGGTGCTGTTGTAGGTGAAAATGTACAATAAGGATCATATCTGCACCTGCAAAGGCTATTTCAATGTTATTACACTGATTTTGAAGTTGGTTTGAGAGCTGCAGGCGATTCATAATCCCAAAACGAAAAAAAAAAGAAAATGATTTTTTTGAAAATTTTTGGCTGGGAATCTTGGGTCGGAGAGCTTTTAAATGTGGGAATGTCGGGTTTAAAGGGTTAAGAGTCAAAAATGTTGCTCAATCTACTTAGAAAGACACATCATTACCAACATGTCACAAATTATGAACTAAAGCAAAATTATTCCTCTAGACTAGTTGTGCAAATATAATTTAACAGTTTTATAGTAAAAATTTTGCAGATTAGCAGAAACACAATTGACCAATAAAATTTGTTCTATTTCAAACTAATGCAGTTAGCAAAACGGGTAAAAATTTGAGTTCACTTTTTGTCAGGGAGACTTTGCTTGAAATAATTTAGAGCATTGAATTTGCAATCCCAAATGAGTTTTATACGGCATAACAAAACTATCATTATTTTTGAATGTTTAAATTTTACTTTTCTCATTCTTTGTGACACATCACAAGTAACCTCTAATAAACATTCAAGACCCAGATTTCTTATCACATAATTCCGACACTTCTCTTTATGTTTTGTACTTTTTTATGTTTAATTTCGTCCACCAGCATAGTTTCACTTGTTGAACGTCTTTCATTCTTCTCTTGAACACTGTTTTTAACACACAATCATGTCTTAAAAGGTGTATAAGCCATCTTCTTTTTGCGATATCGGTTTCACAAAATTTGGGACTTTCTACATTTTTCAACTTAATCGCTCAACTGCTAAATCTGCGACCTTAGAGAAATTCTTATAGTCTTTGGTCATTGTCAGATACAAAACTTTGTTTTTGTTATAGCAAAGATGAAACGTTTTTGTTTTTTGTTTTATTTGCCATATTTATCCTCCATTCACGAGAAAGCGAATTGTATCGCTATACTTTGGACGCGAAGTCCGCACTCGCTTGGGAGTTGCCTTTTTCGAGGTTTATGGGCCACCTGTCTTCCACATAAAGGTGGGGCGTCCCGTTAAGTGCCTTGCCCAAGGACACAACAAGCGAACCTGCCGGCTTGTTCTCCACAACCTCCCCTAAATGCCGAACGCCAAGCAGGGAAGATGCGGATGCCATTTTTAAAGTCTTTTGGTATGACTCGACAAGGGGAATAAACCCCTAGTCTACCGACTGCGAAGCGGACGCTCTAACCACTACGCCATAGCGTCGGTTCACTACGCCATAGCGTCGGTTCAACTACGCCATAGCGTCACAAATTACCGTGCTTAAAACCACATCACACAATCGCTAACCACGTGATAGATAAGGAAACAGGAATGCATCGTTTAATTGAATTACAAAGAATTGTGGAGAATAGCTACATCAAATAATGCTATAAGGAAGTAGTTTTTTAAAGGATAACTTGTTTGAAGCCAAGACGTCATGAATTAAAATGCGTAAGACACACGTGACCGATAAAGCACACAGTAAATCATTTTTATCATAAGCATTCTCACAAACACCAAGTTTATGATTTCTAACATGGCTATACCTAACTTTAAACACATACAGTTTTATTTTTTTTACTAATTAAGTCAATTGCGTCCAATACTAATTCTATTATATTTCACTAGGTAACAAACTTACAATTTGTTCACCTTGATAAGCTTTTACGCAACAAATTTATTTGCAAATTCGTTCAGGATAATTACTTAAAATTTTGTGCAGTTCTGTATAATTCATTCTTTTTAATTAAAGCTGCTATTTGTAACATTGCTCGAATTTGATTACATGTGGAAATCTTTGTAAACGTTCTTACAAGTTCCTATCACTAAGCACAACTTTAATCAAAGTACCAAATATTTTCAGAATTGCACTCACCATCGCGTTTAAATTTTGAACTCGATTATACAAAGTTTATCACCAAAGCTAAAAATTTTTACATTTCTCACCAAACGTCAAAATTACATCTTTTAATTTTTATTATAGTACAAAAAAAGCTAATCTTAAGATTTACCGATGACAAATAATTTTAATTTTCTCCTAATTTCTTTTCTCTATGACCATCAAACTTGCAACGATTAACATCAACACGCTTGATTTCAAAACAAAATTTTATAAACTTACAAGCTGTGTACATCCATTAGTAAAAATTTTTCATGTAATTACTTTTTAATAACTTTTAAATCCAATAAAGCCAAACTTATGATTAAGTCGTGCATTAAAACTTTCGTCTTCTTCACCAAAAATCAAGCTCATACAGTTTTGAGACAAGCTTACATAAACTTACAATCATGAAAAATTCTGTCGCACGCATTCTTAAAGCTTGAATCAAACACCGATTTTGAAACCATTAAAACATAACGCATGTTTAATAAAACAAAATTTAGAGTTTTTTCAATTCTAAAGCATCAATTATCGCATTGTAACCTCGACTATGCTCTTTCTGAGTTGAAAACAAAGCGAGTGACCTAACATTTTTCAACTAGTAAGCATTTTTTACGTTATTTTACCCATTAAGTTATAAATCGATCATATTTGTTGCATGCAATTCAAATTCGATTTTCACGAAAGTTCATTAGTTTTTGATGTTACATAAAAGCCAAGACTTGATAATATTTAGTGGTTTTTTGTGTCTACCCTACCTTTTTGAGGTAACATCACAAAATTTAATTAAGACATCAAATAAAGGCTGCATATGTCACGATTATGTCGGATTCGTAGTGCGAGTATTGCGTGCCAACGACCCAACAAAGTATCAAATGTGTGAAAACCAACTAGAACAAACCGAATTATTAATATCTTACAGGTGTAAAAACTCTATATTGTATAAAATTTTTATAATTAAATACAACATTTAACACTTGGTGAGAAATGTAAAAATTTTTAGCTTTGGTGATAAACTTTGTATAATCGAGTTCAAAATTTAAACGCGATGGTGAGTGCAATTCTGAAAATATTTGGTACTTTGATTAAAGTTGTGCTTAGTGATAGGAACTTGTAAGAACGTTTACAAAGATTTCCACATGTAATCAAATTCGAGCAATGTTACAAATAGCAGCTTTAATTAAAAAGAATGAATTATACAGAACTGCACAAAATTTTAAGTAATTATCCTGAACGAATTTGCAAATAAATTTGTTGCGTAAAAGCTTATCAAGGTGAACAAATTGTAAGTTTGTTACCTAGTGAATTATAATAGAATTAGTATTGGACGCAATTGACTTAATTAGTAAAAAAAATAAAACTGTATGTGTTTAAAGTTAGGTATAGCCATGTTAGAAATCATAAACTTGGTGTTTGTGAGAATGCTTAGATGAAATTTTAAACATTTGATGTACCAATATATAAAAAGTAAGGTTTGTTCTACAAATGTGTAAGTAATAACAGCCATACAAACACAAGTATGATGTTTACTTGACAAAATTTTTGAAAATAAGAGGTGGTAAGTTCAAATTTTATTTATGGGTAACATTTTCCAGTCAATACTTGGCAAAGAAATTGTAACAAAGTTCAGAAATTACCTCGTGGGTTAATATTATTAGATATTAAACTAGGTCTTGAGGTAATAGAAAATTTGATTGCACAGCGATAAATTGCTATTTTTTTATATAATTGATGTTTTTTGTTTTCAAATCAACTAGGATAAAACACTAATAGCGCAACCTTAGATACGTAGAGTTTGACAAAACCAAGTAAGCACATACAAATTTTTTGTATTTATGCAGGTCATATCGGCAATTAATGTCCTAGTTTGTTGATGGTATTGCCTGTTGAATATTGTGTCAAATCTTTTTAATTATTAAATTTTCTGTCCACTATGTGGGGCTAGGGAGGTGTTTGCATTGTAATTTGTAGCGTGGTATTAATTAAGTTTTTTCCCTCGCACCGTAAGTGCGGTAGAATGTTTAAGATGTTAGAAAGCTGTCGAGCCATAATAATAATAATAAGTTAACATATTTAGGAATTTGGTAAAAAACGTTGTTATTGTGTGTGCTTCTCTGTATCTGTGTGTATCTATGCTTTGGTAGCGATTTGCTGGTCGACTAATAAAGCCTATTCAAGATAATACAGGTCTCAGTTATGGAGTCAAATGGAAACTCCCGAATTCCCCAAACAGGTAGAATCACTCAAATATTGACATCATAAAAACGTTTATTTGAGTTTTGTTTGAGATAGGCTGAAGCCTGAACTAAAATTATATACTGAATATTGAATGCTGATAGGCTGAAGTCTGAAATAAAATTGTATACTGAATATTGAATGCTGATAGGCTGAAGTCTGAAATAAAAGACGTATGGTAAGCTGAATTTGTAGCTTAATATTGTGATTACTGGCTTTAAAGAAGGTTGTGAGTTAAAACTTATTTGTTAATGTTGATTACTGGCTTTGAAGAAAGCTGTGAATAGTGAACTGATTTTTTATTGCTAAATAACGAATTTGTAAAACAAACTTTAGCTTTGAATGTGAATTTGATTTGTTAATTAAATGTTGCATCAACAAGACATGACTGAGTCTGATAATGTATCTGCTGTTGAAAATATTTGCAATGTTGTTGGTGACAATCACACAAATCTTGATGGTGATGATTGTAAAGCAGTTGAAATCCCGTCTGAAAAAGACCTAAGAGAACTCAATAGAAGTTACAATAAAATTGTAAATGTATTCTGAAGTATTTCACACGATACAGTTGAATTTGAAAAGTTAACCAAGGTCTTTACTCAATTAACTGAAAACTATCATTGTCTGTACACAGGTTTAGAACTATTTGTTAGCAGAATTAAATCAAATGAAGAGAAAGTTGATGAATATCGAGACAAAATTATCTCAATTGACACTCAATACAAATCAATGAAAAGGACCTTTGAGAATGCTAAGAGGTAGGCTGGCCATTTTTTCGAAATGCAAAATCGGGACGCATATTGCAAACTGCCAACAAGACGCCACTAACGTTCTATATTATTTATCTAGTATAACTGAATCACATTATGTAATGTACCATAGTCTATATATTCTTGGCAAATCACCAGTTGCAGCAGCCTAATGGTACTAAATACAACAAAAAGAACCGAATTAAGTTTATCAACAAATCCATGATATTTATTTGTGCCTAGCATCTTTTTCAGTAGCATAACGTTTGATTTTATGTTCCCATAAAATTCAGTACTTGTCAATTACGTTTGCACATGAGGAAATCTTTGACATTTTGTCCGTGCATATTGCTTCCGTCCTCAGACCACATATTTTTCATAACTGAAAAAATTTTTTCGACCGGTGCTGATGTTTGAGGTAATAAAATACAAACTCGCCAAGTTTTTGAAAGTTTGGAATGGAATATTTTTATCCACGAAAGCTTGAAACAATTGGATCCACTTCTGCTCATAAGATATCAGTGTATTTTGCCATCTTTCTCTCATGTCGCTTGCAGAGTCGTAGTTCTTCACCAGAATGCGCTCATCGAAAAGGCGGTCGATATTAATTATTTGCTTCGCAAACATGCAGTTGATCTTTTCCGCAGATGCACATACAGGTGGCCAGGATAGGTCATCGCTTGAGTTCAGCCAAAGATGAGGTGTCACACCTTTGTGGGAATCTTGATAAACATTCAGGTATGATTCACATTTTTTGTAAAAACATATAGTTCCATTAAGAAAAAACCTTGCATCCACTTCTTCATCTTTCTCAAGCTTTTCCAATACACGCTTTGCTTGTTGAGGAACTAAGTTAAGAACTCTTTTTTCGTGTAGGTTCAACTTCAATTCTGTAAGAATAATCACCATATCTACAGCACTCGTCTTTTGTCTCTCCAAATTCAACATTGTTTCGTTAAAGTACTTCAGCTGTCCATGAACGAAAGAGATTGAGTTCTTGAGTTGGATTCTCAAAACATTGGCAAATGATAGTTGGTCAATGTTCTTGCAAATCAAAGTAGCTCTTCAACGCTTAAAACCTCTCAAGAACCCGCTCCAAAGCATGTAGCAACGACAAAATCGGGCATTACCGTGCTGCAAAAGTTGTTGGTACTCAACATCAGCAAAATTGCAAAACTCTTCAAGTTTGGAAACCTGAACAGTGTAAATGTGAAAGAATTTATAAATCTTTATGACAAGGCTTTCTACGCATACTGTCAAAGTATCCACAGCATGCTGAAAACAGTTGCGTACGATGTGAATTGTACATCTGATGCCTACAAGGTCTTGTTTAACATTATCCTTAATGTTGTTCAAGGATAATCCTAAACAAGACCTTCTTGTTTAGGATTATCCTTATAGAATACATTATTTTGTCCTCCCCTTTTGATATCGCCAAAGTTAGTTTTGCAATTGTCCGCACAAAATCCAATTAAGTTTTGTTTGGTCCAGAACTGAAAGCAGGTATTTGCTTAATATTTCAGCTGTTTCTCTGGGAACTGATTTAAATTGCAAAAGCTTTACCTCAATGCCACTTTCTGGTAAAAAGTAGCGAATCACAATCGGAACAAGTTTCACTTCTTTCGTGTTCGAAGCATCAATTGTCACAGTGACAAAGTTAATTCGATCTAACTCTCGGTGAAGTTTATCAGTACACATCGGGGAAATGACGTTAACAACTATAGCTTCACATTTAGTTTTCCCTAACAAGAGTTTAGGTTCAAACAGTTTTGAGATCAACTTGGAAGTGCAATCAGAACATCTGAAACTTTGCCCGTGAGTAGCAGTGTGGTAAGCAAAAGTTGCTTCTTTGGCAGCTAAAGCTAGAATAGCATCAGAGCCAATATTTTTGAAAAAAAGTCACTTGAGATGAGGATGCAGCTGCTTCAACAGAGACTTCGTGCTTTTTATTTCCTATATTCGGAAAGTAATACATTCATTTTCTCGAAGCTTTTCGTCTGACTCGTCTTCAGGAGAAATACGTCAGAATGAAAAAGATAGAAGTGTTGCTCGCTTATATAGAGGAATACTCGATAGTGATTGGTCGATGGGTCGACCAATGAAAAGAGAGGAAACTAATGTGAAATTTTTAAGCTGTATACGAATTCTTTTTGCTTACACAAATTTGGTTTTGATGTTTTGATATAAGTAGCTTCAAGAGTTAAAAGATGGAAAGCTGTGCGGCTTTCCATCTTTTAACTCTTGAAGCTACTTATATCAAAACATCAAAACCAAATTTGTGTAAGCAAAAAGAATTCGTATACAGCTTAAAAATTTCACATTAGTTTCCTCTCTTTTCATTGGTCGACCCATCGACCAATCACTATCGAGTATTCCTCTATATAAGCGAGCAACACTTCTATCTTTTTCATTCTGACGTATTTCTCCTGAAGACGAGTCAGACGAAAAGCTTCGAGAAAATGAATGTATTACTTTCCGCAATATTCAAGTTTTGTACCACCAATCAACTCTTCAAATATTTCCTATATGGTTATTAACGTCTGCACGTCCACCATCGGCTATTGAAAATACAGAACCACATCGATTGGACAGCACGTTACCATTTCCAGCGTCTTTCAGATA
Organism: Trididemnum clinides; assembly: GCA_963675345.1. NCBI lineage: Eukaryota > Metazoa > Chordata > Ascidiacea > Aplousobranchia > Didemnidae > Trididemnum > Trididemnum clinides. The sequence goes on along the minus strand of OY776290.1, from coordinate 1,704,806 downwards.
AGGAAATTCTCGCTTCAGCTCATCTGTGAACTTACATTTTCTTTTGGGCATTATGTCTAATGGTAATCCTAAAAATTAAAAATTATTCTAGTTACTGTTTCTCTAACACTAACTGAAATTTCTCTTCAAAACATAGGTAACGCGGTTACATCGACCTCTGTCAAGTCAAATATCGTGAATTCTAACGAACAGTAAATGAAAAAAGCAAGACCCAAAAATTAAACTAGAAAATGGAAATATCGACATTTTGTTAGCCACTTAGCATCTGACACTATCTCATAAAAGAAAGTTGACAGAATATATAACAACTTACTATTTATCGGAAGCTGGTTCGGCTACAGTGATTGCAAGGTGGTACCTTCTCGTTAAGTCTACGCTGTTTTTCTCAGTTTCTGCCAAACCTTATATTCCAACCATCGTGCAACTCCGGCGAAGAAATTCTAACCTCTCTGCAGATACTCAATCTGTGATGTCACAAAGCTAGAAATTTGTGCCTTCCAAGTTAATATAACAAATAGCTCGTTTGTTTAGTCGGCATATTAACAAAAGCATACTTTGAAAAGAAAATTCCGGGACAAAGCGGTAAACTGGGCGGGACACCGGGACCAAGGCCTAAAAACGGGACTGTCCCGGCGAAAACGGGACCGGCGCGATGGTGCAGTGGTTAGAGCGTCCACATTGTAGTCGGTAGACCTGGAGTTCATTCCCTAAGTCGAGTCATACCAAAAGACTTTAAAAAATGGTATTCACAGCTTCCCTGCTTGGCGCTCAGCATAAAAAAGGGATAGTGTGGAGAACAAGCCGGCAAGCTTGCTTGTTGTGTCCTTGGGCAAGGCACTTAACAGGACGCCTCCACCTTTATGTGGCAGACAGGTGGCCCCACCCGTACTTCACCGGATTATAATTGTGAAGTTGCTAACCCAGCATGTCAGACGACTCTTGAGTACCCACCAGTGGCAGTCCGCCTTGTTGGTGGTGGGGCTACCAGTCACTCAAGACTGGTTCGAAATGGGCTGCCATCTTCCCCTAGCCTAATATCAATTAGGTTGACGGCATGAACCTGAATTACCGTTCATGCCGTACCTCCATCCCAAGGAAGAGGAGGGGTAAACACACACACACACACAAAACGGGACGTATGGCCACCCTACTAAGAGGGAGCATGATAGAGAGTCACTTAAACTTGTAAGTGATTTGCAAGTGACAGCTAAGAAAAGCATTCGTTCTAAAAAATCATCTAGGTGCAGCAGCAGTATTAGTACCAAGTTAACAAGTAAGAGCTCTATTTTGTCGTATAGAGGCCTATCTCCTAAACAACGAGCAATGGTTGCAGAAAGTAAGCTTCGGATGATCGAAATTGAAAATGAGAGCAGGCTTCTACCTGCCAAAAATGAAAAGAGGGCAAGCTACGATCTGCTGAAATTGAAAATGAGGCCAGGCTTCGAGCTGCTAAAATTGAAGCCAATTTAGCTAAAAAGCTAGCAGAGCCTGACAATTATTCATCGGCTGAAGAGCCTGAAGTTGTTGTTACCCATGGCTGTTCAAACAAGAAACACAGCATGGGGAATCATATTGAATATGACGATGTTGTTATTAACGATGCAAGTGTACCTCATGAAGTGGTGCATGGGGGCAGCTCAAAACATGGTGTAGATGTAGATCATAACACGGAAGGTGTCAATAGCACAGCTGTTGGACAAGGGACTCAACCGTGTAGGCCTACTTCTTATCAGATGAATGATGTTGACTGTTGTCCTAAAAATACAGGATATGGTGTAATTGGTGATAGCTACCTTGCTGGCAAAGTCCTCATAGAAAGTGGGGCAAAGGTACAATTTGATGGTAACCCTAAAAATTTCATCACATTTAGGCAGGGTATGGACAGGGTGCTGTCTATACATGGTTCACAGTATGGACTGGTGTATGATATATTGCAATCACGATGTACAGGAAAGGCTACTGAAGCTATCTGATTCTGTGATCGAATTCAAGATCCAGAACTTGCTGTAAATACAGCACTGGAAAGACTGAAGAAATATTTCGGAGATGAAACTGCTGTAGTAGAAGCTCATGTTGCCAGTGTTACAAAGGGTGAAGTTGTTTAATGGAACGTTGGCTCATTTCAGTCATTTCTTAATGAACTAGAAGACATAAAATTGCTATTATGTGATGATTCTAAGAAATCCATTATGAACTCTCCTGGTGTAATTAAAGGTATAATTGCACGGTTGCCCAAACGCACCCAGGACAAATTGGTAGAAGTCCTATGCAAAAACAATCAACATTTGCCTAAATTTTAATTTTTGCTGAAGTTTGTACAAGAGCAGCTGAAATTAGTTTCTCATCCACTGATGCAAGATGATACATTTGATGCTTACTCTAAAACTGTTAAGAGTAATAGAATGAAGTATGGGACCAAAAGAAGTACTAACAACAGTAACCAAGTTGAAATAAATGCATACACTCAAAAGGTTGATTTATCTACATGTGTAGTGATAGGATGCAGCAAAAAATGTGCTCATCAACTCTGGGCCTGTGACAAGTTTGCTTCCTTGACTCGAAGAGACAAATGGTCGATTGCAAAAAGAGAAAAATGCTGTTACAAATGTTTAGGCAATGACCACAAAAGAACACAATGCAAAAGCAAATACTGCTGCAAGATATGTAAGAGTTGTAATCATCATTACTTACTTTGCCCAGATAATGTTGAGAAAGCTGTAGAAGAGAGTCAAAGCAATCAACAAGCTTTTACTGTGAATTGCTGTACTACTGACGACAAGGGAAATAAGTTGTCTCTAATTAAATCTCATAATGTTGTCTATGACGAAAATATGAAACTGTTACCTGTACTGCCTATAATGGTAAGCAATATTGTGACTGGTAAGAATGTTGTTGTAAATTGCCTTCTAGATACTGGTTGTGATACCACTATGGTGACGACTAGGCTAGCTAACATGTTGAAAATTGAAATTGAATCCACCACTTGTGTGCAAATAGCCACTGCCAATGGCAATACGATGCATAATGCTGCTAAGATTGATATTCATGTTGGTGGAGTGTCTAATGTTGACCGATACTTGTTAAAAGATGTAATTTGCGTTGATAATGTTGCTCCTGACTAAAATCCTGTGAAATGTGATATGATAAAACTCATAGATATTGCTCAGTTAGATGATGTGAATTTATCAGTTGTTGAAAACAAAAATATTGATGTGTTAATTGGCATAGACCATGATGAACTGCTAGATGTTACTGAAATTAGGCGTAGTTCTCATTATAAACTAGCCGCTAAACTGTCAAAATTAGGATGGGTCCTAGTTGGCCATATGCAACCATGTGTTGAGCAGAACATTGAGAATAATCAAAGCATCACTTCAGTTGAATGTGAGTCTATTTATGCTAACTTCTGCTCTATTAGTGCCAGTGATGATATGTTTGATGTGCCTAGTTTGGTATGTAGCGGAGATGCTAACAGTTGTGAATTGCTTCATGCACAAATTAAACACTATTATTATGATGAATTTAATATTAATGCTCATGATGAGGATAATGCCCCATCTGTTGATGATATAAAATGCCTCAATATTTATGAGAACTCTATTACTAAAGAGGAAGGACGATATTATCTAAAGTTACCATTTAAAAATGATGCTGTCAAATTGCCAAACAATAAAACCCAGGCTGAATCAAGGTTACTACAACAGAAAAAATGATGAAAAAAAAAATTTGTTTTGAAGGAATTCTATGTAGAAACCTTTCAGAAGCTGATTACGACTAACAAAGTAGAAGTAGTAAATGTTGAAAACGAACAAGAGTAATCGCATTTTTATATCCCTCATTTTGTCACTAGGCAAGCAAAAAAGAGACTTGTCTATGATGGACCTGCTCAATTTCAAAATGTGTCTTTGAATTCTGTTTTGTATAAAGGGTGTGATAACTTGCAAAGACTATGCGATGTTATTCTGAGATTTCGTCGGTTTAAAGTTGCCTTTAGTTGTGACATAAAAGACATGTTCATGCAATGCGGCATAGTTAAGCGAGATAGAGACTCGTTACGCGTGTTGTGGTTTAAAGATAATGACATCGATAATGATATTGTTGAATATAGATTTAAGCGCCTCCCTTATGGTTTGAACTGTAGCATGTCAATGGCTGACTACTGCTTGAGAAAAACTGCTGATGATAATGTTGTTGGAGTATTGGCTGCGGCCATTGAAGCCGTCAAGTCTAGTTTCTATGTTGACGATGGTTTAATATCTTGTAAAGATGCTGATAAAGGTCGAAAATGTGTTAATGAGATAATTGCTTTGCCGCAGTCAGGTGGGTTTGATTTAAGAAAATTTGTTTCTGAAAATAATGAAATATTATCTGATATTGATGCTAACAGACTGCTAAACTGTAATAAACCAAAGGATGTGTCTAATGACCAACTGCACGAGTGTAAAGTGCTGGGCATGCAATGGAATCATCATGAAAAAACCCTCTCTCCTAAGGTTAATTTGAATATAAAGTCAGAGACTAAACGAGGTTTGTGGGCTACAATTGCGCAAATTTTCGATCCCATTGAAATTTGTGCACCGTATTTGTTACCCGGCAGAAAATTGCTTCAAGAAGTTTGTGCCACAGTTAAAGAGTGGGATAGCTCAATATCTCCTGACCTCCTTAAGCGATGGCATAAGTGGGTTTCAGGATTGCCTTATTTAGAGCATCTTGTGATACCAAGGTGCTATTGGGGTGTTAATGTTGACTGCTATGAATTACACACATTCTGTGATAGTTCGAATAGAGGAATGGGTTGCGTTTCCTATCTGAGAATGACAAAAAACACTGTTGTCAAAGTTGCTTTCATAATGGGAAAGGCAAAGGTTGTTCCGATTGATACTACTTTGAGCATACCTAGACTCGAGTTAATTGCTGCGACCCTCGGTGCGAAGATGCATTGTCACATAAAGAATTCTCTCCAGTTGCCTTTGCGGAACTGCTGTTTGTATACTGACTCCACAGTTGTTATCGACTGGCTGCACAACACTGATAACAGATTGAAAAAGTGGATAGCTCGAAAAATTCCCAAAATTCATCGTTATTGTGGGAATGATAAATGGTTTTATATTCTTACAGCTCACAATGTCGCTGATGTATGCAGTCGGGGTATTAACCCGTGTAAAGCTGACCCAGGTGATGTATATCTTAAAGGGCCTAACTTTTTACAAGAGCCCAATTTACACGTTGCTTTCGCCGAAATTGGCGTTACTGACGCAACGATTCATGATGCTAATACACATATTGTTCTTACTGATTGTGCTTGTGACGCGTCTTCTGTCGGTAATGATAACCTTCATACCAACACTAAAATTGCGCGTCCTATTGATAATGATGAGTTGTTTGTTACTAACGACAATCAAGTTGTTACCGGTGATATCAACATTGATGAGGATAGTAGTTTGCCTAAATCTATCACCATAATTGCTAAATGTAGCTCTAATTATCTCAAATGTCTTAAAACTATTGCATACCGATATCGTTATGTTGTATTTAAATTGCATGCAAAGGGTTTAAAAAATACTGTGCCGCTTGAAAGAGGCAGCATCAAATCATCGGAGTTGAAATGTTCCATGATTGACGTAGTGCGATTAGCGCAAGAAGCTTATTTCCGCAAGAAAAACATTGCCAACATTGCTTTACGCAATTTTGCTTATGCCTTGAAGCATTGCGAGAAAAATATTGCTCTAGATTGAACGAGTTAAAAAATTTACTGCCCTTTTACGATAGTTGTGATAAAGTGTTGAGAGTGGGTGGCAGAATCGTCAAGTCAACACTGCCATTAGAAACAATGCATCAATTAATATTGCCCAAGTCGCATTTTGTTACTGAATTGATTGTAAAATATGAGCATGAACTGTCAAACCATTTTGGTGTTAATTATGTTCTTTCACAAATAATGCGTAAGTTTTGGTTGTGTGGTGGTGTGTCGACTATCCGCAAGTATATATCTGATTGTCTTTATTGCAAGGTTAGACGTGCTAAATGTGAAAATCAGGTTATGGGTGATCTACCTGCATGCCGTGTGACTGTTCCTAAATTTCCCTTTGAACATACTGGTGTCGATTTATTTGGTCCATATTCAATTAAAATTGGTCGTAATGTCGTTAAAAGATGGAGTGTTCTGTTTATTTGTATGGCTATGAGAGCATGTCATATTGAAGTTGTACCTGATTTGTCTACTAGCTCATTTATTCAATGTTTCTGGCGATTTGCCTCACGTAGAGGAATGTACTGTAGATGCCTGTATTCTGACCAGGGTTCGAACTTCAAAGGTTGCAAATCCGAATTAAAAGAGCTAATGAAACGTTGTAAAATGAATGGCTCATTACCTGAAACTGTTACAAGTTTACGAGATCTTGATCGTAATTATATATCACAATGTATGCTGCGCAAAAATGTTGACATTCATTGGAATTTCAATGTACCAAAAAATCCTCATGCTGGAGGAGGCTGGGAATGCGCTATAAAAGGCGTCAAGTATGTTCTAGCCGCAATATTGCATAATGGCTTGGCAGGATTGCCAGCTCTAAAAACCCGTTCTCCCACTGACTATGAGTTTATCACAATTATGTGTGAAGTTGAGGGAGTTCTAAACTGCCGACCGATCACTAAACTTAACAATTGCATTGAAGATTGGGGAGCCTTAACGCCTATATCGTTGCTTACTGGCAACCTATGTCCAGATTCTTCTGTGAGAGAATTCAACAAGAGCGAAATTTATCGCAGTAATTATAAATACGTTGTTGCTGTATCCGAGCAATTTTGGTGTCGATGGATTGCAATGTATGTGCCTTGGTTGCAAATTCGACATCGTTGGCATGAAGTGCAACCAAACATTAATGTTGGAGATTTGGTGCTGCTTTTGGAGTCACAGACTGAAGGTAGACACAATTATCCAAAAGCATTAGTTATTGAAACTTATCCCGACGCGTGGGGTTCTGTCTGCAGCTTGAAAATAAGAATGAGTGATGGACGTACGTTTACACGAAATGTGCGTAGTGTTGTACATTTGGAAGGATTTAAAAATGAAAGTTGATATTCGCCATTGTAACATTGCTTATTAATTGCTTATTGCTATTCATGTAAAGTTGACCCAATATTTGTGATATTACGTAAATTTTCTCCTCGCCAGTGTATGGATTCGTTGTAAATTTAGGGGGCAGTGTTGAATATTGTGTCAAATCTTTTTAATTATTAAATTTTCTGTCCACTATGTGGGGCTAGGGAGGTGTTTGCATTGTAATTTGTAGCGTGGTATTAATTAAGTTTTTTCCCTCGCACCGTAAGTGTGGTAGAATGTTTAAGATGTTAGAAAGCTGTCGAGCCATAATAATAATAATAAGTTAACATATTTAGGAATTTGGTAAAAAACGTTTTTATTGTGTGTGCTTCTCTGTATCTGTATGTATCTATGCTTTGGTAGCGATTTGCTGGTCGACTAATAAAGCCTATTCAAGATAATACAGGTCTCAGTTATGGAGTCAAATGGAAACTCCCGAATTCCCCAAACAGGTAGAATCACTCAAATATTGACAATTGCCAGATGCTAAGTTTTATCAGAATTGGTTTGCTTCAGAGTCAAAACTTGTGGCTGTGGTGCTTACAAACAGTTAAAAGAACGCTTAGAAACAAATTCATAAGCCTTCTTGATTGATTAATTTTTGTAATTCATAGTTGCCAATACACAAATATTGAGGATGTCTCAATGAATGATGAAAACATTGTTAGTTAAAACTTTTATTGATCAATTGAATTGCAAATTTTTGTTTAATAATGTGTATACGAGGTCAAAATGAAGTATTTGAATATGAAGTAGAGTTGATGAGTATGACACATTCTATTTAATAGCAAATGCTCTGAAAATAGCTGTGAGTATGGTTGTTAGTTCTTAAAAAGTTGATAAAATATTTGATAAACTTGTGTTTTTCACTAAATTTTGGACTTACTTTTTGGACACACTGTATATAAACTCTATATTCAACTGTGTAGTCGCTTGTATCAGCCATTTTTACCAAATAAACTATGAAATATGCACATGGGAAATGAAGAGTTGCTGTAAAATCGAAATGTTAGATATCTAGGTAATGCTATTAGAAAATCAGTGCATACATTCACAGCACTGTCTCAATAGACGGAATGGAAATAACATTGAAATTTATTTCTACATCCAGACTTTAATATTGAGAAAATTTGAACAGTAGCAATTTTATCACATTCTTTGTTAAATAAATACAATAAAGTCGCTATCGTTCAAATTTTCTCAATTTTTGAACAGTAGCGACTTTTTGGACAAAGAATCACACAATGGTGTATTATAACTATTCTCACTCACCTGCTTCATACAGCATTGCTTCGATCATGATGCATTGTGCAATAAGGATGCAATTGCAGTCTGGCTTAAAATAAATATGATTATGTCTTAAATTGTGCAATAGAATGCAATCACAGTCTGGCTTAAAAACAATTGGTTATGTCATGATATATTGTGCAATAGGGATGCAATTATAGTCTAATTAAAAACAAAATCGATTATGCCGTGATTGTGAAATAAGGAATCACACTGTGAAAACTACTGTGCAATAACAAATCATAAGAATTACACCAAACTCTTTGAAATATTCTACATGACATTTACACCATGTTAGAACCAGCTCCTTCAGATCAGTGTTAACTCCCTCCAACCTCCTTCAAATAAAATTAGTGTTTGGGGTTAGCTCTCTTAGAGCTATGGTTAGCTCACAAAAAATTAATAGACGTGGAGATAGTACCCTCAGATCTAGGGTTAGCTTTCTCACAAAAATTAATAGACCTAGAGTTAGCACCCTCAGACCTAGGGTTAGCTCCATCCAATCTCCTTCAAATAAAATTAGTGTCTGGGGTATCTCCCTTAGAACTAGGATAAGCTCCCTCATACCTTGGATTAGCTCCTTCAGATCTAGCATTAGCTCACTTACATAAAACTGGGGTTTGGATTAGCTCCCTCACATAAACCTAGGGTTAACTCCCTGGCATAAAATTAATATTTTTGGAACTAGGGTTAGCCACCTTAGAACTATGAGGGGGGAGACATGCCATTAGCTTTGCCTCATAGCTCCACCTGAGCACCCCCGTAATCCTCACCAAATGTTGAATTCTATACTACTATCGTCAATCCTTCTTAGCACATGTCCATACCATTTAACTCCATTCGCTTTGCTAACTGGTCTATAGTTTCCTTCAATCTTAACATGTCCATTTGTTTTTTAGTTGTCTTTCTATGAACAACTTTCTGACTGCACATGGCTCTTACCATAGCTCTCTCTGTTCTCCTTAAAATTATTTTTTCATTCTCTTTTAAACACCATGTCTCACTTCCATACCATATCACTGATCTTATGCAACAACAATAAACTTTACCTTTCATCTTCAGAGGAAATTATTTTCAAGCAATAACTCTCCACATTCCCTGAACCTTACCCAACCGATTCTTACTCTTGCTGTAACTGCTGCTTCACAACCACCACTAGCACTTAGTCTGTTTCCAAAATAACAAAATCCATTTACTGTCTCCATTTCATTGCACAACTTCTCAATTAAATCCACCGTTTCTTCCATTTATCCTTTACATTTCGAGCAAACAAACTGCATTGCCAACCTAGCAGTAACTTTCTTTATTTTTGCACATTTGCCATGAACCGAGTTTCTACATTTTGTGCACAACACTGAATTGGCCATGACTCTCCTCCCACAAACTCCTCAAGACTCTATCTTGCTTTTGAATAGTTCTCTTTCTGACCCACTTACGATTACTTTTGTTTTTCTGGTGTTGACCGCTAAACCTTACTTTCCAGTGCATTCTTTCAATTCCAAAATCTTTCCTTCAAGTCTTCCATGGTTCGGTCATGAGAATAAGGTCATCCACATACAATAATTCACTAACCACACCCCTTCTTGCATTTTCTGTAATAACGTCCACCACTATTGCAAACAATAGTGGCGACAGCACAGATCCTTGATATACACCAACTATTACTTCAAATTCTTCTGAATATCAAATTCCACCCTCACTCTTGTCTTTGCACCATCATACAAGCTCATAACTTCCCAAACCATTACTTCTGATAAACCCTTCTTTCTCATGGCCCACTCCATCAGTTTTGTTGGCACTTTATCAAATGCTTTTTCCATGTCAACAAAGCACATACAACTTCCTGTTATTCTTTTGATATTTCTCCTGCATTCTTCTCATAATGAATATTGCATCCACTGTTCCTTTTCTTGGCATAAATCCAAACTGCATTTTATTCAAATTAACTAGTGTTCGTATTCGCCTCTCTGGTACCCTTTCAACAATTTTCATGGCACGTTCTAGCAGTTTTACTCCTTTGTATGATGTACAGCTCATCACATCACCATTTCCTTTAAAGATAGGCCCAATGACACTTGTTTTCCACTCATCAGGCATTCCTCTATCATCCAATACACGCTGACAATTTCATCATCACTTTAACCCCAATTTCACCACTTGCTACTATCACCTCCACACTTACTTCAGATGGTCCAGTTGCCTTTCCTGATTTCATCTTTTGCATTGATTCCACAGTTTTATTGCGAGCCGTTTTTCCACTAGTCCTTCTACTACATCAGTTTCCATTATGTGGTCCCATTTGTTTTCTTCAAACATGATCTATTCCATGTGTTCCTTCCAAATTTTTGCTCTATCTTCTTCAATAAAACCCTATTGTCCATCTTTTCCTCTTAACACTAGAAAGACGAGCGGTCATTTTTGACCGCTTTTCAATTTTGTTTTTAATCTTACAACGTAGGCAGTTGAAATTTGACTCTGGCCACCATGTGAGTTTTTATATATTTTTTAGAGATGCCCGGTAACAAAGGAATTGATTTCACCAAATCTCTAAAACGGAGTCAATGAAGCAATTTACCTAAAAAGACTAGCGGTCATATTGACCACTGAGTGATTTGCTATAGAAATAGCTACTGTTTCTTTTTACCTAGAAACCAGACGGTTTCAAATGATTTACGATTCGCGAATTTCTGTTCTACTTTTTTGTCTCTTATGGTTGTCGTTATTTTGTCATAATGAGGTCTGCCTAAAACAAACATTTTTTCAATTTTATCAGTGGATTTTATCAGCTTTTCAAACATTTATTTTTTTATCAGCAGCAGCACGGCAATTTGGATTGCCTCACTTATTTGTAAGCAAATAGTTGGTAGCATGAGACTTATTTTCATATGTGGCAGGAAGTAGTAGCTTTTGATTCATGCAATAAATTGTCGTACAGAAATCTTCAGCCACGAAAATTATTTAAAATATCGCTGTTTAAAGGTTTATTGTCCGTTACAAAGCTAGGGCATGATATTTAGATTTATTAGCAGATTGTTATCTTTAGGCTAAAAATTTTTACAGCAAGCAATTTGTTGTCATGGCTGAGGCAGAACACTCTACTGTGTTAGAAGCAATGAGATTGTTTCGGGTAGATGATCCCCATAACTCCCGTGATGAAAATGAAGATGTCGCGGCGCGAGGGGTAATGTAGGCTTCTCCTGAAAATTCTAATTCAGCGAATATCGACAGTGATGATGCTAGTAAAAATTCTGATTCATCGGATAGCGACAGTAATGGCGCTAGTAAAAATTCTGACTTATCGGATAGCGAAAGTAATGATGCTAGTGATCTGCCAATTTTGGAAAATGCTGATGAAGGACAACCTTCGAGCAATTAGTGGGACACTCTTTCAAGCAGAGCAGGCGTCACTTGAAAACAAATCAGCGACACTACGAATAGACGTAGAGCTGCAGCTGAAAACGTTTTTTCAGAAAGACCAGGAGCGACATCATATTTCCAAAGAAGCGTCCAATCGGGTAGTGCACTTCGTTTGTTTGTTGATGAGCCCATGCTTTGCTTTATTCAGAAATTCACAATCAAGCATGGACAAGTCGATAACGAAAACTTTTCAGCGGAGCTTCGCGAGTTGGAAAAATTCATTGGTCTTCAAATAGTACTTGTTGTCTTGGTTGGAAAAATCGCCTCGATTGATCAACTGTGGGGTAAGGAGTGGGGTCACCCAATTTTCGGTAGCACAATCATTAGAGATGGATACAAGGGAGTTGATGAAGCGTTTGAGGTTTGACAATTTTTCCACACGCCTTAAAAGAAGCCAAACCCATAAATTTTGCCTCATTTCAGACACCTGGAACAATTTTGTAAAAAACTACAAAAAGTGTTTTGTACCAAGCTTTGATCTTATCATAGACGAACAACTGTTTCCGTTCAAAAGGCGGTGCTCTTTATACAGTACATGCCGAATAAACCTGATAAAGTCGGTATAAAATTTCGGCTTTTGGTTGACGTCAGTTCAAAACATCTTTGCAATGCTGAGCCTTATCTTGGCAAAGACCCCACAAGGAACCGATAAAACAAACCTACTTGCAGATATCTGCTTGTGGTTGATGCCACCGTTCTTCAAAAAAGGGTACAACGTGATATGGACAACTTTTTTGCAAGTACAAATTTAGCAAACAAACTAAAAGCAGAAAAAACGACACTACTTGATGCAATAAGGAAGCAAAAGAAGGAGGTACGGAAAGTTGAGGCGATAATAAGGACAAGCCATTGCATTCGTCAGAAGTTTTCGTCTCTCCGTCTGATGCCACTTTGACAATATACAAAGCCAAGAAGGCTAAACTGGTACGTCTACTGAGCTCAATGCACAAAACAGTCTCCGTCGACCTAGCACACAAAAAAAATTACCTAAAACTGTCAAGTATTGCAACTTGCCAAAAGTTGGGGTAGATGTTTCGAACCGAATGACACGGTATCATACTTGCAAAAGTGCCACAAGAAGACGACCAATGGCCGTATTTTTTACCATTATAGACCATGCATTCATAAATGCATACATCATATATTGTGAAGTAACGGGCCAGAGCTAGTCAAAAAGGAAATTTTTACTTCAGCTCATAAAAGATATGTGCTGTAACCCTCCAGCAGAAAGCGCTCCTGCTCCTCTTCCTGTGAAGGAGATACAAGTTCCAGCAAGGTTTATTGAAAAAGGAAGCAATGTCAGTTGCAGCTATGCAGAAACAAGTCCAGCCTATCTTGCCACCTATGCCACATAATTTGTTGAGGTAAACACACCTCATGTAAAGTGACTGTTGCCACTTGCTTTTCTTGTGCTATAGGAAGTGCATGACAAACTATGACTATGATCGCATTTGTTCAAATTACCTTCAATCTCAATTAAGCATTGTTGTTGTGCATTGTTAGCAACCGTTAAGTAAGAAAGTTTTTGTCATTAAAAAATGTTTTAAACAGAAATTGACCGCAGGTCATAATTGACCGCAGCCGTCTTTCTAGTGTTAAGCACCTTCCACATCCTTCTCTTGCTTTTTTATTCTTCTAAGGAAGTAGAAAACACTATTAGAATTCTGATAAAACTCATTCAACTCCTGATTAGCTTTTATTCTCATAGCTCTATCAACATTTTTTCTGGTTTGATTTCTTAAACGTTTGTATTCAATCTTATTTTCTTCTGATGGAATCCTGCATAGCTCTTTAAATGCCGCCTTTTTTCTTGCTATGATATAATTGACCTCTTCATTCCATCACCACATGTCTACTTGATTTCTCCTAGACCATATTTTTCCACACACTTCATCACATGTCTTTAGAACACCATCCTTGAAAGTTTTCCACAAATCAGGCGCGTCTGTGTTTACTAGTTCTTTTACTCTTTTTCAAATCTTATCCTTCGGTTTTTATTCAATTTCCAAATCTTTTTCTTATGATCTGTTGCTTTCTCACAACTTTTTTAGAACCCTTTTATTAGTACCAGATCTACGACCACCAGCCTGTGCTAAAGTTCCCATGGAATCACTTTCATATCCCTTATATACTTTCTATATTGCTCTCTCACAAGCACAACATCAATTTCTATTTATCCACCGGCGCTATAAGTGATTTTCCTTTTGTCCACCTCATAAAACCAAGTGTTTGCCACCCACAACTCTCTTTCATCACAGAACTCCAGCAATCTTTTCCTTTTGCAGTTCCTTTTCCCAACACCATTCTCCCCATGTACAACCTCAAAACCCTCAGCACATTTCCCCAGATGTCCATTGAAATGGCCCTAAAGAAACAATGATTTCACTAGAACTTCCAAAGTCCCACTCACTCACCATTTCATCATAAAAACGAACTTTCTCTGCGTCTGGTTTACCGCTTTGTGGCCCATACGCACATACTATTTGCATCACTTTTCTAACTAAAGTTAGCACAATTGTCATTACTTTGTCGCTATAATGATCATATAGCATCATATTTATCCGCTTTATTATCCCTTGTAAATGTTTATAAGTTTTGTTTTATGACATAGTCACGAGTAATGTCACGTGATGATTTCGAGATAATTCTACACTATTCCACCATAGTCCAGTAACTTAATAGCATCACTTGTTACATAACTTGTTTACCAGCTTTTTAACTGGTGCTTTGTGACGTTACAGTAACTGTCTGGCTCGGTTGTATCGTCGTAAAATAATTAATTAGGTAAATGTATCTTCTCAAAGTTTCTAATTTTTCTCTGAAAAATTTTGCCCGTTTTATATAAATAGGTAAATTCGTAATTTTGTGCTGTGGAAGTCAGCGTTTTGTGATGTTACTGTTTTGCATGTGTGACAGGAGTTAGAGTCTTAAGGATTAGTGAGATCTAACGCCTTAGTTTGTGAGAATAGTGATTATTCTAGTTGAATAAGCTACATCGATTTAGTTTAACCATTTGGGTGTTAGACGTCATTGTATTAGTCGGTGATCAGATTTGTGATTTTTGTTAATAAACTTCTTTCGTCAAAAGAACGTTGATGTTACCAAAGTGCAACTTACCTTTTCACGGATCCAGCGAAGAACTTTGGAAGGATAAGGGAAATTTTTTCTCCATCATACAGCTTCTTGCCAAATACGACGCTATTTTGTACAAACTTTTAGAATTATCTAAAGTTCTCCAAAATATTTTAACTCTTTCGCGCCCGTGTGCATTGCGAAAAAATATCGGAGAGGTGGCAGAGCAAAAAACTGTCATAATTAATCATCATAAAACACCACAAGTTTGTTTGTAACTCATTACTCATCTGTTTACTTCTACATCAAGTGTTATATATCGTTGAAATCTCTATTTCTTGAAGATTTCTAATATAATAAAAAACAAAAAAAAATTTTTTTGTTTGAATATGCAAATTTTATGCTAATTAGCGCCAATTGGTGCCGAGTTGTCTTCGAAGTTAAAGTACCCTTACCTCAAACATTACCACAGATTTATTTTCTACCAATTTTTTTATAAATAGTCGCTAGATGATGTTAAGGAAATAAGCTTTCAAGGTATATCAGTCAAAACCTACCTAAAAGCCTAGATTTTTTACAATTTGCAACTTTCTGAGGCCAATGACTAGGGCCTGCTAAAGTCAATAAAGTCAAAATTTTTTCTGGACCTTGTTACATGATCAAACGTGTACTAACGTTCGTTTCAGGTGTTCAGGAGTCTGTTTTGGTAGATTTTATAAGTCAAAATTTTGCATAGAGTCAAAACTTTCTTCATCAAAAATTTTCTTACAAAAACGAACAAATTTATGTTTTTTTATATTTTTTTGAATTTTTGAGTTGCTATTAAAATTTTATGCGCAGTTTTAATTGATTTTAAACTTCTGAAATAGTTGCAATGGCAAAAACGCGTGCGGTAATTGAGAAGGAAATAGCACTTATTATCAGGGCCAATTTTTTTTGACCTAAAAAATATTTTTTAGGTCAAAAAAAAAATGGCCCTGATAATAAGTGCTATTTCCTTCTCAATTACCGCACGCGTTTTTGCCATTGCAACTATTTCAGAAGTTTAAAATCAATTAAAACTGCGCATAAAATTTTAATAGCAACTCAAAAATTCAAAAAAATATAAAAAAACATAAATTTGTTCGTTTTTGTAAGAAAATTTTTGATGAAGAAAGTTTTGACTCTATGCAAAATTTTGACTTATAAAATCTACCAAAACAGACTCCTGAACACCTGAAACGAACGTTAGTACACGTTTGATCATGTAACAAGGTCCAGAAAAAATTTTGACTTTATTGACTTTAGCAGGCCCTAGTCATTGGCCTCAGAAAGTTGCAAATTGTAAAAAATCTAGGCTTTTAGGTAGGTTTTGACTGATATACCTTGAAAGCTTATTTCCTTAACATCATCTAGCGACTATTTATAAAAAAATTGGTAGAAAATAAATCTGTGGTAATGTTTGAGGTAAGGGTACTTTAACTTCGAAGACAACTCGGCACCAATTGGCGCTAATTAGCATAAAATTTGCATATTCAAACAAAAAAATTTTTTTTGTTTTTTATTATATTAGAAATCTTCAAGAAATAGAGATTTCAACGATATATAACACTTGATGTAGAAGTAAACAGATGAGTAATGAGTTACAAACAAACTTGTGGTGTTTTATGATGATTAATTATGACAGTTTTTTGCTCTGCCACCTCTCCGATATTTTTTCGCAATGCACACGGGCGCGAAAGAGTTAAATATTTTGGAGAACTTTAGATAATTCTAAAAGTTTGTACAAAATAGCGTCGTATTTGGCAAGAAGCTGTATGATGGAGAAAAAATTTCCCTTATCCTTCCAAAGTTCTTCGCTGGATCCGTGAAAAGGTAAGTTGCACTTTGGTAACATCAACGTTCTTTTGACGAAAGAAGTTTATTAACAAAAATCACAAATCTGATCACCGACTAATACAATGACGTCTAACACCCAAATGGTTAAACTAAATCGATGTAGCTTATTCAACTAGAATAATCACTATTCTCACAAACTAAGGCGTTAGATCTCACTAATCCTTAAGACTCTAACTCCTGTCACACATGCAAAACAGTAACATCACAAAACGCTGACTTCCACAGCACAAAATTACGAATTTACCTATTTATATAAAACGGGCAAAATTTTTCAGAGAAAAATTAGAAACTTTGAGAAGATACATTTACCTAATTAATTATTTTACGACGATACAACCGAGCCAGACAGTTACTGTAACGTCACAAAGCACCAGTTAAAAAGCTGGTAAACAAGTTATGTAACAAGTGATGCTATTAAGTTACTGGACTATGGTGGAATAGTGTAGAATTATCTCGAAATCATCACGTGACATTACTCGTGACTATGTCATAAAACAAAACTTATAAACATTTACAAGGGATAATAAAGCGGATAAATATGATGCTAAGAAAAGATGGAAGAGCTGCCTCAGAAACAAAATCGTTGATAGCTCATTTATCAAAATGGAGTTTTCTTTTGTCGGTGTTTATTTGGTATGATATCCTATTTCAAGTCAATAAAGCAAGCAAGATTCTTCAATCGTATGGATTCTCCCTTCATACAATGGAAACGGAAATCCAGGCAACTGAAAAGTTTTTGCAAAACTATCGCACAACGGGTTATGACAGTGCCGCAACATCTGCTGTTGAAATAGCACAGGATTTGGATATTGATCCTTCTTTTCCTCCGTCAAGAAGTGGAAAGAAAAGAAGATTGTTTGATTACCAAGGTGAAGAGGAACAACGAGCTACTCCTAAACTGAAATTTAAAAGCAACTTTTTCTATCCATTAGTAGACCAGGCTATTATGTCAATAAAGGAGCGCTTTAATTTGTTACGTGAGGTTTCTTCCGCCTTTTCGTTTTTGTACACACGAGACAAACTTTTGCTTGTGCAACAAGAAAATGCTCTTCTTACTTGCTGTAAAGAGTTCCAAAAAAAGTTCGGTGACATTGATTCTGATGAAATGAGCGCTGAGCTACAGCGGTTTGTTTTAATTTTACAAAAAAAACGCAATCTCAATACGGCTCAAGACTTTCTGAACTATCTTCTAAAGACTCATTTATTTGAATTGTATCCGAATGTGTACATCGCACTTCGAATCTTACTAACTTGCCCCGTGACTGTTGCCAGCGCTGAAAGAAGCTTCAGCAAATTGAAACTGATCAAAACTTTTAATAGAACGTCTATGACAGACAGTAGACTATCTTCATTAGCCATGTTGTCAATCGAAAATGACTGCGCCCGATCTCTTGATTATGACAATGTCATAACAGCATTTGCGAACAAAAAGGTTCGCTCCAGACTATTTAAATGATACTGTGTTTTTATAACTTTTTCATGTTTTTCAGTGTCATTGCTTTCGTTTCGCAGTGTCTGCATAAATGTCCTACTGAACTCTGGCATCGGTGCCGAATTTTTTATGACTTGCACCTTCGGTATCGGCATGCTTTATTCTGACATTAGTTTGTTTACTTATGTACAAATTGTGGTGTATTTTCTTAATGCAGCTTTTCAATTTTACACCTCTAAAGTGATATGACCTGTGCGCAGGGGCTCTTGCGCTTACTTTGGGAGGGGCCCGAAGTTGGAGTACTACGGGACTGCCATTGTGGGTGTGTGTGTGCGCGTCAACGTGCTTGTCGCTACTTTGATAGCGAAGAAGTAAGCATTGGAATGTGTTGTTTTTCGTTTTTGGTGATGCGAAGTCGCATTATTATTAGTAGTGTGGTTTTCTGGGCAGCAGCGTGCGAGTAGAACTGTTTTTTTTTTTTATTTTACTGAAGGATTATTATTATTGCCACAAGCTATCGAGGCGACAATCCCTACAATTTCAAAGAGATGAGTTTGAGAGTTACTGATGTTTTGAATAAATACAGCGGCGATAGTGATGTGATGGTTTGGTTGAAGCAAGCGCACTTGGCTAAGAGCTTGCTTAAATTGAAAGACTTAGCGGTAGTCATTCCGCTTTTTCTTGACGGTCCAGCGTTCGCCGTCTATGACCAATTGAATGACGCTGAGAAGCAAGACGCTAACAAAATAGAGGCAGCGTTGAGAATTGCGTTTGCTGCTGCATTGCATCCTAGCATACGATGAATTTTGGAATAGGTTGTGGAGAAACGGTGAGACAGTAGATGTCTTTTTGGCTGATCTCAAGCGCTTGGCCCATTTGGCAAACCTTAAATTTGAAGACAACAATGAGGAAATCGTCAAACTAGCGTTCGTGATGGGATTGCCAAGTAGAGTTGCTGCCCAGTTGAGAGCAACGCCCAAAATCGAAATACTTGATTTAAACGCAGTGTTGTAAATCTCTCGAGCTCTGATGTCTGAAGCTTCCAGAGGTGAGTCGTTTGAAGTAGGGGCGGTCGCGCGAACCTGTGAGAGCAAGCCCAATTCTGGCTGCTTTGTCTGTGGAGGTCCACACTACCGTAGAAACTGTCCCAAAGTGAAAGACATTATTTGTTATGCTTGCAACAAGCCAGGACATGTAGCACGGAACTGCAAGTCTGCGGGAAATGGAAGGGGGGTATTGTGTGCGCCAACAATGACCCGGAAGGATCGACGGCGCAATCATTCCAAGAGTGAATATTCTTGTGAACGGACAGCCAGCTCGTGCTCTGATTGATAGTGGTTGCACACAAACTTTGGTGGGCCCAGCTATACAAACTGGCAAAGCTTATGGATTGAAGCAAATTATGACTTCTGATGGGAGAATGATAAATTGCGAGGGCGAGATTCCCGTTGTATTGACTTTCGCTGGAAAAACTATTGAAGTTCTGTGCATAGTGACTAAGAAAATGGTTCTTGGTGTTGACATCATAGTTGGAACTGACGTGCTCAAACATTTTAAATTCTCCATGAACTATGGTCGTTTTTCCATCGCAGCCGCTGTCGATTCACCTGAGACGATTCAAGAGAGCCTGACGATTACTAGAAACAACTTTGAAGTAATCTTTGATGGAGAAAAGTGGATTGCAAAGTGGAACTGGAAAAACGAACCATTACTGCGCAGCCGAACAGAATTTTACAAAATGGATAAAGCAGTTTACCCAAGACTTAAATCAGAAGTTGAAAGATGGATCGAGAACGGGTGGTTTGTTAAAACTAACTGTTCTGGCGACGGAGTGATACCATTGAAGGCGGTGGTGCAAGAAAAGAAGGACAAAGTTCGCCTAGTGCTCGATTTCCGAGAACTTAACGAGTTTGTGGAATGCAGTGGGCAGTCCCGTAGCACTCCAACTTCGGCCCCCCCCCCAAAGTAAGCGCAAGAGCCCCTGCGCACAGGTCATATCACTTTAGAGGTGTAAAATTGAAAAGCTGCATTAAGAAAATACACCACAATTTGTACATAAGTAAACAAACTAATGTCAGAATAAAGCATGCCGATACCGAAGGTGCAAGTCATAAAAAATTCGGCACCGATGCCAGAGTTCAGTAGGACATTTATGCAGACACTGCGAAACGAAAGCAATGACACTGAAAAACATGAAAAAGTTATAAAAACACAGTATCATTTAAATAGTCTGGAGCGAACCTTTTTGTTCGCAAATGCTGTTATGACATTGTCATAATCAAGAGATCGGGCGCAGTCATTTTCGATTGACAACATGGCTAATGAAGATAGTCTACTGTCTGTCATAGACGTTCTATTAAAAGTTTTGATCAGTTTCAATTTGCTGAAGCTTCTTTCAGCGCTGGCAACAGTCACGGGGCAAGTTAGTAAGATTCGAAGTGCGATGTACACATTCGGATACAATTCAAATAAATGAGTCTTTAGAAGATAGTTCAGAAAGTCTTGAGCCGTATTGAGATTGCGTTTTTTTTGTAAAATTAAAACAAACCGCTGTAGCTCAGCGCTCATTTCATCAGAATCAATGTCACCGAACTTTTTTGGAACTCTTTACAGCAAGTAAGAAGAGCATTTTCTTGTTGCACAAGCAAAAGTTTGTCTCGTGTGTACAAAAACGAAAAGGCGGAAGAAACCTCACGTAACAAATTAAAGCGCTCCTTTATTGACATAATAGCCTGGTCTACTAATGGATAGAAAAAGTTGCTTTTAAATTTCAGTTCAGGAGTAGCTCGTTGTTCCTCTTCACCTTGGTAATCAAACAATCTTCTTTTCTTTCCACTTCTTGACGGAGGAAAAGAAGGATCAATATCCAAATCCTGTGCTATTTCAACAGCAGATGTTGCGGCACTGTCATAACCCGTTGTGCGATAGTTTTGCAAAAACTTTTCAGTTGCCTGGATTTCCGTTTCCATTGTATGAAGGGAGACTCCATACGATTGAAGAATCTTGCTTGCTTTATTGACTTGAAATAGGATATCATACCAAATAAACACCGACAAAAGAAAACTCCAGTTTGATAAATGAGCTATCAACGATTTTGTTTCTGAGGCAGCTCTTCCATCTTTTCTTTCTATGGAAATGGCTTCCAAGTCTTTCAGTGCCAGCAACACCTCTTTTAAATTGTATCGAAGAGGTTTGATGCATTTAATTCTGCTTTCCCAACGAGTATCAGATTGTGACTTTATGGGCAGCTCCACATGTTTCTTCAAAAATTCCCAACGCTGAGCAGAGGAAGAAAACAGCACATACAACCTTGTAAGTACTCCAAAAAATGTCAATGCTTCCGTCGATGAATTAGCACTGTCAACAACAACTAAGTTAAGGGTATGGTTTGCACAGGGCACGTAAACAGCTTTGGGATTGATGTCTAGCATTCTTGCTTGGACCCCAGAATGTTTTCCTTTCATGTTAGCACCATTATCATATGACTGACCTCGACAATCAGACAATTCGAGTTGCAGTTCGGTCGCTTTTTCTAAGAAAGCGTCCAACAAGCCTTTCCCAGTACTGTCACTTATTCTCAAGTAGCTAAAAAATGTTTCTTTAACAACAGCAGCTTCTTCATTACATAGTACATAACGGAGAATGACAGACATTTGTTCATGATGTGACATATCTGGAGTGCAGTCCAAAATTATAGAAAAATATTTTGCCAATTTCAATTGCTGTAAATTTTCTTTTTCAACTTCTGTCGCTAGCAATTCAATTAGTTCATTTTGTATGGTAGGACTCAAATAGTGATCTTTAGTGTTTTTATTCTTGATTCTGTCTTGAAGCTCTTTTAGGATCGAATCTCTTCTTGCCAAAAGCTCAAATAT
The DNA here is from genome assembly GCA_963675345.1 of Trididemnum clinides. Taxonomy (NCBI): domain Eukaryota; kingdom Metazoa; phylum Chordata; class Ascidiacea; order Aplousobranchia; family Didemnidae; genus Trididemnum; species Trididemnum clinides. Next base: position 1,682,743 of record OY776290.1, on the reverse strand, counting down.
ACCCAGAAAATTTCCATTGTGAGGAGATCCTAAGACTTCTTCAGATCCTCTAAAAGCAAGATTCCTTTCCGATAGAAACAAGGCAATGTCGATAAGTCTCTCTAAAACATTTCTCCAAAAACGTCTTTCATTGAAAAAATATTCATCTCGCGTTTGTCGATAGTGGATGAATTTCTTATCCCTTCAGCTAGCAACATCCATTGACTGCAGCATTCTTGGTGGGAAATGCCGTTTTCATGGTCTTTCAGTTTTTTCGAAAAACCCTCCCATGTATTTATACCACTACAAAAGGGGCTTAGTGTTTTTCCAAATAGCTTACAACAAAAGCAAAAAACTTGATCTGATTCCCCACAATAAACTAGCCACGACCGTTGAAACACTTTCACCATTAGGTAACACACGTTTATAATGGTTGGAGGAAAAACGTCGCCTTGGAGTTGTGTTATTATATGGAAAATTCATTATTAGTTGATGAGGTCCACGCTTTACTATATCACATCGTTGAGCATCAGAAATACTTTCAGGCCATTTACATGGGTCATCAGGGATAGGGGTAAATTGAGGTTCAGTTATTTTTGATATTAAAGGTTGCGTATTGGCAGGTAAATCACAACTTACATTTTCTGGAAATTCACAATCACTTTGATGCTGATCGTCATAGTCTTCTTTTTCTTGTACACTATAGTTTTCTTCATCCCTCTCGGTACTAGTGCCAGGTCTACTCTGCTCAGTAATCTTGAAAAAATCTGTCATCTTGGGCAATTTCGCTACAGCATTTCGAGCAGTGGCTGCTTCTTTTCTCTTTTGAGCACCACTTTTTGAACGTTTCATTCTATACAATGTCAATAAAATACTTTGTCTGCACTCTGCAGTGTATATATATTGTCCCGGCATTTACAGCCAAACAGAATTCCAGACCATTCTATGATTGTTGCGTAACAACGGCATTGTTACGTCAATCGAATATTCAAGATTCTACCAGAAAATCAATCGAAATATTCTAGATTCTGCGAGATAAAATGATGTAGCATTCACTTATGATGTCACAAGCCAATTTCTTCCTACAGTTTAAATCGGTTGTAAACAAGTCTGCTGAACTGAAAATAGTCACGTAGCCAAAAAGCAATTTCAGACTAACTTGGGCCCCCAAAGTTGGCCTGGGCCCCCCCAATTGGGGGGTTTGGGGGGCGGCTGCTACGTCTCTGGCAGTGGGGCAGATGCCGACATTTGTGAAGAAAAATTGAGGTCTTGGAGACAAAAATCGTCGAATTGTGCTTTATTGGGTTTGTGTGATGCTTATATGCAAATAGGTGTAGTTGATGAATGCAGCAAGTATCAAATCGTTAAGTTTGAGGGAGATTATTACATTCTGCGCAGGCTTGAATTTGGTCTAAACTGCGCTCCCGAAATCATGAAGGCAGTCGTATCCAAAGTCTTGTCGTTGAATGAAAACATTTTCAAAGCAACCGATCACTACTATGATGATATTATCATCGACCTCAACATTGTTAGCGTCGAGAAGGTGAAAGAGCATTTGTTGAGGTTTGGACTCGCAACCAAGCCAGCTGAGAGTTTATGCTCTGCAAAAGTGCTTGGTTTACAGACATATGAAAAAAAAGGAGGTGTTCACTGGAGGCGAACTGAGTTGAAGGAAGATGTAGAGCCAATAAATTTGAACTCGATGACAAAGCGTCAAATATTTTCTCTCTGCGGGAAGTTGGTTGGTCATTACCCAGTTGTCGGATGGCTGCGGGTTGCATCAAGTTTTGTGAAAAGAGGCTGCCAGGGAGACGCGTGGGACAGCTTTGCTGATCGTGTGGCTATAGAAAGATTGAAGGAAGTTTTGACCCGGTTGAAGGCTGATGATCCGGTTAAAGGAGTCTGGTCAGTTTCTCCTACTGGGGTTACAAACATATGGTGTGATGCTAGTAAAATTGCTTACGGCGTTGCTTTGGAAAGAGGTGACGAGATTATTGAAGATGGAGCCTGGTTACGAAAAGCTGATGATGGTACTCACATAAATCTGGCAGAGTTGAATGCTGTGATTAAAGGAGTCAACTTATCTATGAAATGAGGCGCAAAGAACGTTGCAATAATGACAGATTCTGCTGCAGTTCATTCGTGGATGTCATCAATGTTAAAAAGGGACAAACGTATTAGGGTGTCAGGCCTTTCCGAAATGTCAGTGAAGAGAAGGCTTTCAATAGTCTTGGAAACGCTGGAGGCATATGATGTACAGTGGAGTGTCTCTCTTGTATCGACAACCAAAAACAAGGCAGATGTGCTCACGCGAGTACCAAGACATTGGCTGAGAAAGTGCACTTCAGACCCTGCTGATACAGTTGCTGTCAGTCAAAGCTGTTTGAAGAGCCATGATATCGTTGAACAATCCCACGGTTTGCATCATTGCGGTGTTGACACTACCCTGTATTTCGCTAGACAGCTCGACCCGAAAGTTGGAAGGAATAAAGTGGATCGTGTTGTGAAGAACTGCCGCGAGTGCCAATCGATTGATCCGAGCTCGACTAGAATTGATGGTGGAGAATTGAACGTACCTGACGACTGGCGGCGAGTAGCGGTGGATATAATGCATTATGGTTTGCAGAAGTATCTAACAATGGTGGATTGCGGCCCCAGTCGATTTGCAATTTGGCGAATAGTTAGAAGTGAAGCGGAGACAGAGGTTGTATCTGTATTGAGACAAGTGTTTTCTCAATTCGGTCCACCTGCTGAGATATTGTGTGATAACGGCAGGTCATTCACTTCCAAACTGATGCGTGACTTTTGTGAGTTTTGGGCCGTGCAGTTGACATTCAGATGTGCGTACAAACCTTCAGGTAATGGGATTGTGGAGCGCAATCATAGAACCATCAAAAGAATGTCTACAAGATCTGGACGCAGCATAGAGTATTCTGTTTTTTACTCCACACTGTGATCAAAGGATAATTCCCTCGCATAAACTAATTTCTTACAAGTGGCGCAATCCATTTTTGGAAAGAAGCAATGGAATGAGAACTGTTGATGATCATGAGCGCACTGGCAGCAAATTTGATGTTGGCGATGAGGTGTGGATTAAACCGCCAGGGGCCCACTGTACTACCCCCTGGAAACCAGGTGTAGTTACAGGGGTCAATTCTAAGTATAATGTCGAGATCGACAGGGTGCCCTGACATGTACGCAATATCAGGAGAAGATTGGCAAACATTTTTGATGAAAGAGAGCAGGGCGTTGTGTCAGAACCCCTGCCATCGAACAATTCTGATTTTCTGACGGAAAGTTTTGAGGCCTCTGAAGGTGGTGCTGGCACAGACGAGAACGCTTTGACCTCGCGTGTTCGACGCGTGGTGAGAAAAAGACAATTACCGGTCCGTTTCAATGACTTTTTATTGTGAACTGTGATTTGAACATCACGGGGGAGTGTAATGGCGAATTGAAATGTTGCGCTCTAAATGCACGTAAGCATGGGCCATTGTGGGTGTGTGTGTGCGCGCCAACGTGCTCGTCGCTACTTTGATAGCGAAGAAGTAAGCATTGGAATGTGTTGTTTTTCGTTTTTGGTGATGCGAAGTCGCATTATTATTAGTAGTGTGGTTTTCTGGGCAGCAGCGTGCGAGTAGAACTGTTTTTTTATTTTTTTTATTTTACTGAAGGATTATTATTATTGCCGCACTTACTTTTTTGGTGGCTTTCCACAAAAAAATTTTTGTCGCATTTGACTAACACGTCGCAAAGATTGCATCGCAAGTCACGGGCAGGAGTTGCCAAAAACTCATCCGGATATTCCTGGCAAATTTGCCTAACTTCCGCTGTAGAAGATTTGGCTTGTTTAGGCATTCTTTGCTTTGCAAGCTACGACTTAAAAAGACCACATGTAAAGAGCACAAAGATTTTATAGGAATAGATTAATTGTCTAACAATTATGTGTTTATGCATCAACAATGACGATTTCATGCATAATAAGTGCTATTTCCTTCTCAATTACCGCACGCATTTTTACCATTGCAACTATTTCAGAAGTTTAAAATCAATTAAAACTGCGCATAAAATTTTAATAGCAACTCAAAAATTCAAAAAAATATAAAAAAACATAAATTTGTTCGTTTTTGTAAGAAAATTTTTGATGAAGAAAGTTTTGACTCTATGCAAAATTTTGACTTATAAAATCTACCAAAACAGACTCCTGAACACCTGAAACGAACGTTAGTACACGTTTGATCATGTAACAAGGTCCAGAAAAAATTTTGACTTTATTGACTTTAGCAAGCCCTAGTTATTGGTCATTGCGCAGCAAAAATTTATGCTCAACATAACTGAATTTCAACTAGCAAAAGTACTGGTTGAGTACAAATAAGCCGAAGCCATGATATGCTCGTAAGAAAAACAAACCCATACACCATTCAATAACACAAGTTTTTAATAAATAATACGAACATAAAGCTATTCTATTTATTTTGACCATATTTGTATCTTTAATTGCGTCAGCAGAAAAAAGGCATAAAATATATGCTAATGTGGTGGTCCATATTTAGACTTTTTATGCACAATCTTGATAATAACTAAAGAAAATTAGCCCACAAAATGAAAAACAAAGCAGTTATTTTTGTTTTTCAATGGTTTTGGGCAAACCAATCCATTTTACCACAGCTGTATGATTAATCATCTGGGACCAGATAAAGTGAATGATTGAATGCATTTATTTCTGAAAGTCATGGAACCATGACAGCACCAGATCTGGTAGACCCTACAAAGTTATATTTATAAGCTTTGCTTTTCATCAATATTTACACTGCACAAACGACAATGCTTCTTAAAGATCTGCAGTTTTCAAAAGTTAACTACTCAGTTACTCAACATGTCACATAAAAAGTTCATAATTAATCAGTTATATGGATACAAAAATGACCTTTAAATCAGAGTAACTGCTTCATAAACGTAACAAACAAAAAGAAAACAAAAACAATTTATACAAAGCAATATTAGTTTAAATATAAATATCCTTTTTGAGACCATTTTAACTAACATAGTAATCACGCCTTTGTGAGACCATAGTTTTGGTATTGCACTTCAGAACAGCAAACGCCTAGTCGGATTTTATATTCAATCAAAAAGACAACATGGTGCAAGGTAGCAACAGTGGTTTATAGCATCAAACTTACACAGCACAGCTGTCCTATTTGGGTACAAATGTGTCATTTAATTCTTTCACAATACTTACCAGTGCATAGAATCTATTTCAATTGAATCCAAGTAATATTGTGTTCCAGAATTTCTTTATGGAAACTACTTAAAACAAACAAAAGGCAATATTTATAAATCTCATTATACACAGATGTCCTCAGAAAGAAAAATTTAGTTGCAACTAAAAATGGGTAATGCCAAACAAAGATTAAGAGTTAGTGATTTATTAGGCACTATTAAAAAATAAATTGTCTACACAAGCTACACGTTACTTATACATCTAAATTACAACTTTCAAATCACAATTATAATGGAACAAATATACTTCGGTAACACACAACGACAGAAAATTAGCTCTGTTGCAAAAATGTTTGTAAAAAAAATATACAATACAGGATATTGATTGTATCTGTGGAGCCAGTACTTGATAAATTTATTTTACCTTGTTGCTTTTTTAGCAAGTATCAACTGGCTCCACAGATACAATCAATATCCTGTATTGTATATTTTTTTTACAAACATATCACCAACAACTTGTGATACCATACAGCAATCTATTACATTATATTACTAACTCGCAGCCAGTTTCCACCTTATTGGGTCTCATTACGCAGGTGTAAAAAACACAGTAACAAAAATTCTAAAAATTGCTACCTAGCAACTAGCAACCTTCATATTTCGTTCACCTTTGTCTTGTATTTTAAGAACCTGTCTTTAAGTATTGCTTTTATTTAAGTAAAAAAAATATACAGTTTAAAGAATAGATTGCATATTTTAATTTAGTTACTTTCAAAGACTCAATTGTCTTCTACTTGTTCTTGATGTTATACTAAGCACAGAATCCAAAAGGAGACATTTTTGTGCTGCAGTTCAAAAAAACATTGTCATTTCTTAACACCAACAGCATTAATAATTCAATCACAAAATCTGAAACAAAAAGTTATGTGTAACTGACTAGAAATATATTTTAAACGTGTAATGAGTTGTGGATAAAGTTTGATTAGTAAGCATAGTTGAGTGGTAAGCTTAAAAGCAACATTGGTTTCTTTACACCATGTCATAAACACTTTGACGTGCTGAGATTACAACTTGAGTATGTTGGGGCATAGCCACAAATTAGGTCATTGGGGCTTTACTTATTTTGCTGACAAATGTAGACTTCATGCCGAGACTTTCTTATTACCCAGATTGGAAAGGTAGCGATGCTTGGTGCTTAATTGTTTTCTAACTGCACGTTTGTGGCTTGCAACAAATTTGCTGCTAAACGAAGCTTATATTAGGATATTAATTAAATTTGGATGATGATTAAAGCAAAGAAAGAAGGGTTAAAGAGAAGTGATTATGTAGCGGTTTCAAACCCGGTTTTTGTGTTTACAGTGTTTTTGATCTAAGTTGTCTTTGTATCACCTTATCTTTTCAGCGCTTTTGATATTCCTGGCAAATTTGCCTAACTTCCGCTGTAGAAGATTTGGCTTGTTTAGGCATTCTTTGCTTTGCAAGCTACGACTTAAAAAGACCACATGTAAAGAGCACAAAGATTTTATAGGAATAGATTAATTGTCTAACAATTATGTGTTTATGCATCAACAATGACGATTTCATGCATAATAAGTGCTATTTCCTTCTCAATTACCGCACGCATTTTTACCATTGCAACTATTTCAGAAGTTTAAAATCAATTAAAACTGCGCATAAAATTTTAATAGCAACTCAAAAATTCAAAAAAATATAAAAAAACATAAATTTGTTCGTTTTTGTAAGAAAATTTTTGATGAAGAAAGTTTTGACTCTATGCAAAATTTTGACTTATAAAATCTACCAAAACAGACTCCTGAACACCTGAAACGAACGTTAGTACACGTTTGATCATGTAACAAGGTCCAGAAAAAATTTTGACTTTATTGACTTTAGCAGGCCCTAGTCATAATCTTAAATGACATCACAATGCTTGCCACTATTTTGTGAAAACAGCAGCTGGCAGCAAAACTATCCACTATCATTTTGATAGCGAACATAAATGGTAAAGTCCATTACTGATATTTGTAATTACAAAGATATCGGTACAAAACACCAATCTTCATTTAAAAGTAAGGAGGTCTAAATTAGGGGCAAAGTTAAATGTAGTAAAATCCCACATTTAACCCATTAATGACCACTACCAGAAATACAAATCATTTTCTTGTAAGTTTTTAGTATTTAGTTACTGCTGATCTAATTAAGAAAAAACCGTAAACAATTTTGTTACCCGCTTTTGGTTGCCTAGGAACATGATGTTCCTCTAGAGCAGTGGTTCTCAGTCGGTGGGCCATTGCCTGTTAGTGGGCCACAGCATGCAGGTCAGATGGACCAGGGACGCCTGTGTACTTTGAAAATGGGTTTGCATGCCAAATGAGGTTGAGAAATACTGGCCCACATGAACAGCGATACGGACCAGCACCTGTGCACTAGAGGCGCAATAACCTTATATTTATCTATTTTTTTGGAGATCAAATTCACTGCCATGATATCTCATGTTTATCCCAGGGACATTGTAATTGTCACATCAAAGTTCTTATTAAAGTGGGCCACAAAAATTTGTTCCCCTTGAAGTGGGCCACGGCACAAAAAAGGTTGAGAACCACTGCTCTTGAGGAACAATAGTCCAATACGGGTGCAAAGCTGCTGCAGATTTAGTGCAGCTGTTGGAGGTTAATAAGGCTGCAGGTGGCTTGCCTGTATTGGGTTACCGTACGAAACTATGAGCAGGACATTTGTGCAGCAATACACAATTCTGTCTAAGAAGATAAAACAAACATTACCCTTTTTGAAAGAAAAGTTACAAAACGCATTTGATATAAAAGCTTCGTCACTGAGCACCGGTGTTTTGTTTCTATCTGAAAACCCTGCGCGAAATTTATCTTTTTCGGAACAGTTTCTACGAATTGATAGTGAATTATTTCTTTGTTAAAGATGACCAGTAACCAGTTACACCGAAGATTCTTTTACTCTGCAGAAAGCAGTTAACGACGTTTTAGGGTCAACAGGAAGTGAAGAGAATGATATTGTTATTTTGCCACTAGCGCAAGGTGATGCTTATGCTACTGATGTAAAGGAAGATGATGTATATGAGTGCCATAAAAATGATTTGCTTCCAAACGATGTTGCCGGAACTTTAGAGATACATAACAACGATGAATGCAAAGTCGCTTCCTACGTATCATCAGTTCAAAGTAAAGAGAACAAATCACCGTCAAAGAAAAAGAGAAAGAATGCAAAAGCAGTGCTCTGGAAGAAGAAAACAGCCTGAAGGAAATGTTATGCACTCAGCTGACAGCCACCCTCACCTTGCCCTGCTTGAGCCAGTTCCACTTTATTGATTATTATTCAATGAGAAAATCTACCTATAATCTAATTGCTTACGAAACGGAGCAATATGCGTCTCAACCGCATGAGATCATTTATCTTACACCGCACGAAATTGAAGCTTTTGTTGGAATTCTTCTGTTGACAGAATACAACAGCCGACCGCGTCAGCGCTTGTACTGAAGCAAAAATGATGATATCAGCTGCCCACTGATATCAAGGTCAATGTCAAGAAAAAGGTTTGAAATCATAAAAAAGTTAATCCATTTTGCTGATTATAATAATCTTCCTGCTGGAGATAAGCATGCTAAAATTCGACCTCTACAGAATAGAGTTAATGCTTCACTTCAGCAGTTTGTAGTGTTTGCAAAAGATCTGACCATTGATGAACAAATGGTACCATACTTTGTTAGGCATTCTGCAAAGATGCTCATTTGTGGCAAGCCAATCAGATTTGGCTACAAAAACTGGGTTTCAACATCAAGTGATGGCTACCCTTACAAATTTAAAACTTATACGCGAGCGTTTGATACTATGGACAGAATTAAGCTTCTTGGACCACAAGTTGTGTCTGCTCTTCTTTCGATAGTTGAAAACCCTGCTTGTCATTGTGTTTAATTAGACAATTTTTTTACATTTTATTATTTACTGCAAGATTTGCACGAAAAGAATTTCAGGGCTCTTTGGACTATACGTGAAGGCCAGAGACGTAGCAGCCGCCCCCCAAACCCCCCAATTGGGGGGGCCCAGGCCAACTTTGGGGGCCCAAGTTAGTCTGAAATTGCTTTTTGGCTACGTGACTATTTTCAGTTCAGCAGACTTGTTTACAACCGATTTAAACTGTAGGAAGAAATTGGCTTGTGACATCATAAGTGAATGCTACATCATTTTATCTCGCAGAATCTAGAATATTTCGATTGATTTTCTTGTAGAATCTTGAATATTCGATTGACGTAACAATGCCGTTGTTACGCAACAATCATAGAATGGTCTGGAATTCTGTTTGGCTATAAATGCCGGGACAATATATATACACTGCAGAGTGCAGATAAAGTATTTTATTGACATTGTATAGAATGAAACGTTCAAAAAGCGGTGCTCAAAAGAGAAAAGAAGCAGCCACTGCTCGAGATGCTGTAGCGAAATTGCCCAAGATGACAGATTTTTTCAAGATTACTGAGCAGAGTAGACCTGGCACTAGTACCGAGAGGGATGAAGAAAACTATAGTGTACAAGAAAAAGAAGACTATGACGATCAGCATCAAAGTGATTGTGAATTTCCAGAAAATGTAAGTTGTGATTTACCTGCCAATACGCAACCTTTAATATCAAAAATAACTGAATCTCAATTTACCCCTATCCCTGATGACCCATGTAAATGGCCTGAAAGTATTTCTGATGCTCAACGATGTGATATAGTAAAGCGTGGACCACATCAACTAATAATGAATTTTCCATATAATAACACGACTCCAAGGCGACGTTTTTCCTCCAACCATTATAAACGTGTGTTACCTAATGGTGAAAGTGTTTCACGGTCGTGGCTAGTTTATTGTGGGGAATCAGATCAAGTTTTTTGCTTTTGTTGTAAGCTATTTGGAAAAACACTAAGCCCCTTTTGTAGTGGTATAAATACATGGGAGGGTTTTTCGAAAAAACTGAAAGACCATGAAAACGGCATTTCCCACCAAGAATGCTGCAGTCAATGGATGTTGCTAGCTGAAGGGATAAGAAATTCATTCACTATCGACAAACGCGAGATGAATATTTTTTCAATGAAAGACGTTTTTGGAGAAATGTTTTAGAGAGACTTATCGACATTGCCTTGTTTCTATCGGAAAGGAATCTTGCTTTTAGAGGATCTGAAGAAGTCTTAGGATCTCCTCACAATGGAAATTTTCTGGGTATATTTGAGCTTTTGGCAAGAAGAGATCCGATCCTAAAAGAGCTTCAAGACAGAATCAAGAATAAAAACACTAAAGATCACCATTTGAGTCCTACCATACAAAATGAACTAATTGAATTGCTAGCGACAGAAGTTGAAAAAGAAAATTTACAGCAATTGAAATTGGCAAAATATTTTTCTATAATTTTGGACTGCACTCCAGATATGTCACATCATGAACAAATGTCTGTCATTCTCCGTTATGTACTATGTAATGAAGAAGCTGCTGTTGTTAAAGAAACATTTTTTGGCTACTTGAGAATAAGTGACAGTACTGGGAAAGGCTTGTTGGACGCTTTCTTAGAAAAAGCGACCGAACTGCAACTCGAATTGTCTGATTGTCGAGGTCAGTCATATGATAATGGTGCTAACATGAAAGGAAAACATTCTGGGGTCCAAGCAAGAATGCTAGACATCAATCCCAAAGCTGTTTACGTGCCCTGTGCAAACCATACCCTTAACTTAGTTGTTGTTGACAGTGCTAATTCATCGACGGAAGCATTGACATTTTTTGGAGTACTTACAAGGTTGTATGTGCTGTTTTCTTCCTCTGCTCAGCGTTGGGAATTTTTGAAGAAACATGTGGAGCTGCCCATAAAGTCACAATCTGATACTCGTTGGGAAAGCAGAATTAAATGCATCAAACCTCTTCGATACAATTTAAAAGAGGTGTTGCTGGCACTGAAAGACTTGGAAGCCATTTCCATAGAAAGAAAAGATGGAAGAGCTGCCTCAGAAACAAAATCGTTGATAGCTCATTTATCAAAATGGAGTTTTCTTTTGTCGGTGTTTATTTGGTATGATATCCTATTCCAAGTCAATAAAGCAAGCAAGATTCTTCAATCGTATGGAGTCTCCCTTCATACAATGGAAACGAAAATCCAGGCAACTGAAAAGTTTTTGCAAAACTATCGCACAACGGGTTATGACAGTGCCGCAACATCTGCTGTTGAAATAGCACAGGAATTGGATATTGATCCTTCTTTTCCTCCGTCAAGAAGTGGAAAGAAAAGAAGATTGTTTGATTACCAAGGTGAAGAGGAACAACGAGCTACTCCTGAACTGAAATTTAAAAGCAACTTTTTCTATCCATTAGTGGACCAGGCTATTATGTCAATAAAGGAGCGCTTTAATTTGTTACGTGAGGTTTCTTCCGCCTTTTCGTTTTTGTACACACGAGACAAACTTTTGCTTGTGCAACAAGAAAATGCTCTTCTTACTTGCTGTAAAGAGTTCCAAAAAAGTTCGGTGACATTGATTCTGATGAAATGAGCGCTGAGCTACAGCGGTTTGTTTTAATTTTACAAAAAAAACGCAATCTCAATACGGCTCAAGACTTTCTGAACTATCTTCTAAAGACTCATTTATTTGAATTGTATCCGAATGTGTACATCGCACTTCGAATCTTACTAACTTGCCCCGTGACTGTTGCCAGCGCTGAAAGAAGCTTCAGCAAATTGAAACTGATCAAAACTTTTAATAGAACGTCTATGACAGACAGTAGACTATCTTCATTAGCCATGTTGTCAATCGAAAATGACTGCGCCCGATCTCTTGATTATGACAATGTCATAATAGCATTTGCGAACAAAAAGGTTCGCTCCAGACTATTTAAATGATACTGTGTTTTTATAACTTTTTCATGTTTTTCAGTGTCATTGCTTTCGTTTCGCAGTGTCTGCATAAATGTCCTACTGAACTCTGGCATCGGTGCCGAATTTTTTATGACTTGCACCTTCGGTATCGGCATGCTTTATTCTGACATTAGTTTGTTTACTTATGTACAAATTGTGGTGTATTTTCTTAATGCAGCTTTTCAATTTTACACCTCTAAAGTGATATGACCTGTGCGCAGGGGCTCTTGCGCTTACTTTGGGGGGGGCCCGAAGTTGGAGTGCTACGGGACTGGTGAAGGCCGTTCAATGAACTGCCTACTGCGACCATCAAAAAGTGTTGAAAAAGAGGAGCGTAGCTTCTTTAACCACCGCTAAGATAATTACATTCTATTTGAATAAGGTTATGTGTTGGTAAGGTGTTTTGTAGTATTTGGTTAAACGGTATAAATCATTATTGATATTTAACACTTGCAATTTCATTTCTATCTGCAAATTTTTTGGGAACTGCCACAATTTCATTTCTATCTGCCAATTTTTTGGGAACTGCTACTTGTAATATTGCATCTAAAATGACATCTCGGGAATTGGCTGTAGTTCTGGAAAAGCTGGCTAAAATTGAACACAAACAAGATGAGTATCAGTCAAATTTTTTAATTCATCAAGTGTAAATGAGAACGCTGATGCTCCTGCCTTTGTTGCAGGTACCAGTGGCAAAGGTGAAAGAGAACTGCTGGAAGAACTGTCGCAATCAATAACTGCAATCAAAGCTATAATAAAGGATTTGGCTAAACAAATTGAAGAAAAAGAAAAAAGAATGGATGATCTTGAAAAGTATGGAAGGAGCAACTGCCTTATTCTACATGGATGTGTTGACCTTCCCAAATAAAATGCAGGTTATGTACCTTTTGAAAATTTTGTGCTAGATACTCTGAATTCTAGACTAAAATTTGCTCATCCTATTCACAATAGCGACATTGATATTTGTCATGTATTGCCTTCTCGAAAAGGAAAAAATCCGATAATCATTAAATTTGTCAGAAGATCTATTAGAAATCAAGTATTTAACAGTAAATCATTATTGAAAGCAACTAAGGAATCAGATCCCAAACTTGCCATAACAGAACCTTTGACAAGGCGCAGATCTAAATTGCTGGAACAATCCAAAAAAGTCTTTGGGTTTCAAAACGTTTGGACACAGAAAATTAATATATTTTGCAGTTTTGAAGGTAAACGACATAGAATCGATGATTTTGCTAACATTGCTAGAATTAGATTTCCTGAAAAATAGTCTCTTACTGCTTTTTTGGTGTACTAACTACTAATTATATGCCGCAAGCCATCACTATTTCTAGCAGCACAATAAACAACACAATACAAAAAGCTTATGTGCTTTTTTTTTCAACTCTGCCAATAGTCTAATTGTAATTCAATTTTTGAGCCAAATTTACATTTGCAACATTACCCTATTATGCCTCTAAATGAAAATAAATGCTATCCAAACCTCTCATGTGATCTAGATATCTCAGCTGACTACATGAATTCCTTATTTGATATTCTTCAAACTCGTAATAACAATGTAGATGACAGTGTATTTGATAGTGACTTGACCGATGCGATGGTGTAGTGGCTAGAGCGTCCGCTTCGCAGCCGGTAGACCAGGGGTTCATTCCCCTTGTCGAGTCATACCAAAAGACTTTAAAAATGGCATCCGCAGCTTCCCTGCTTGGCGCTCGGCATTTAGGGTAGGTTGTGGAGAACAAGCCGGCAAGTTCGCTTGTTGTGTCCTTGGGCAAGGCACTTAACGGGACGCCCCACCTTTATGTGGAAAACAGGTGGCCCATAAACCTCAAAAAAGGCAACTCCCAAGCGAGTGTGGGCTTCCCGTCCAAAGTATAGCGATACAATTCGCTTTCTCGTGAATGGAGGATAAATATGGCAAATAAAACAAAAAAAAAACAAAGATAGCTGTAGCCAGTAAATTAATACTTCAAACATACATGACATTGCAATTAATCACAACTTCACCGACCAATTTCTTGGCATGAGTGTAAACATGAGATCACTTGTAAATACTGCAAACTTCACTACACTTGAAGCATTAATTTTTCCTTACCAAGAAAACCAGATATAAGAGCCATTACTGAAACGTGGGCTACATCACTTAATTCAGGCCCATACAATAATTTTGATAATTATATTCTTGTACAAAATCCAAGAAAAACTTTGAAAGGTGGAGGTGTAGCTTTTTATATAAAAAATAATTTGCAATTTACAGTAATTGATAAACTTTCAATTATGAATGAAAAAGTTTTTGAGTCTATTTTTGTGAAAATTGAATTGAAACATGATACTATTACATGTGGGACCATATATAGATCACCAATGACAGACTACACCTCCAATCAACAATTTGTTTCCAATTTAAGTAGTGTGTTAAGTCATCTCAAACCAAATACCAAATGCTTTATATATGGAGATTTTAATTGTGACCTTTTACAAGCAGAAAACAGATACACTAGTAAATTTATTGAAACAATGTTTGACCACTGTTTTTACTCAATGATAAATAAACCAACACTCATTAACAGTTCCAGTGCAACCGTTTTAGACCATGTCTGGACAAACATATATTCTTATGTCATAACAGCAAAAATTCTTTTTCACCCCATCTCTGACCACCTGCCTCTGTTCACATGTTTTGAAGCATACCAGCATAAAAGTATTCACAATTCAAAGATCAGAATCTTTAATCCAGAAAATATTAACAACTTTCACAATGCATTAGACTCTACTTTTGACATTGACGTAGTTTTAAGGGAATCAGACCCTAATTTAGCATGTAAATTATTCATGAATCATTACTATAAAATTTTTGATGCATGTTTCTCCCTAACCAATCCGAGGCCAAAAACACACTCTAATAACTGGTTTGATAAAGATCTTTAAGCACTTATGTATGAGAAAGAAAAACTTTTTAAAAAGTATGTAAACAAGAAAACACTGACTGCAAAAGTGAAGTATAACAAAGCTAGAAATCTTTACTATCATACAATTCAACAGAAAAAGAAATCGCATTATTCATCTCTTTTTAATAAACAAAAAAATAATTTGAAACAAACCTGGCAAACTCTAAATAAACTACTTGGAAGGAAAAAAAGTAAAGTCACTCAATGCCCCTCTCTGATAACAGATGGTAAATTGTGTATGACTCAAATCTATTAGCTAACTACGTTAATGATTATTTTCCTAGTATGGGTGAAAAATTAGTAAACAAACTAGCAACCCCGCAAAAACAATTCAGCGAATTTTTGGGCTCTCCAATATACAACTCAATGTTCTTGAACCCTACACCGGTAACTGAAATCAAAAGAATTATCTCCAAAATGCAACCCAAAAACAGCACAGGAATTGATAAAATTCCAATATCAGTTGCAAAATCAAGTTTTGATTACATTCTTTTTGGTTTGTGTCATATTTCTAACTTATCTTTATCTCAAGGTCAATTTATCACAAACTTTAAAAAAGCTAAAGTGATTCCTGTACACAAAAAAGGGCAAAAAACAAATGTAAATAATTATTGGCCAATTAGTCTTCTCCCAGTATTGTCTAAGATATTAGAAAAGATTGTATATAATCGACCGTATTCATTTTTGTCACAATCAAACTTTTTCTATGATTTACAATTTGGATTTAGAAAACATCACTCCACTAATCATGCCGCTACTGTAATGGTTGAAAATATCACCAAATCTTTTGAAGATAAAGAATATACTCTTGGTGTATTTTTAGATCTCTCCAAAGTTTTGACACCATTGATCACAATATACTTTTGGCTAAACTAAATCACTTTGGTGTTAGGGGGGTAGCAAACGAATGGTTCAGAAGCTATTTAAACGGTCGCTTGATGCAAACGGAAGTTAATGGAAAAATTTCAAATTCCAAGCCAACCGAGGTAGGGGTACCACAGGGATCAATTCTTGGCCCCCTTCTATTTTAAATTTACATAAATGATTTTCCTAAACGCTTAACGTCATGCAAAGCGATAATGTTTGCGGACGACACCAATTTATTTTTCAACAGCAGTTCTTATAAAGCATTATATGAGGTTACAAATACTCAATTAAAACATGTCGAGGCCTAGCTTTCTGCAAATAAATTAACACTTAATACTGATAAAACCCTATATGTTGCGTTTAGAACTCCAAATAGTCTTCCTCCACCTGCTGCATTGTCAATTCAATTAAAAAACAAGCATCTAAAACGAGTAAACAGTTGCAAGTTTTTTGGGTTTAACCATCAACGAGCATCTGTCATGGAAGCCACATATGCAGTGGTTGCTGCAAAAACTCAGATGTAGCTAGCATGTAATTAACAAAGTAAAACAGTATCGTGATAAAAGTTTATTGCTAACTTTATATCACTCTCTTATTAATAGCTATGTGCAATATTGTGTAATATCCTGGTGCCCTGGCAACGTATCTATGATTCAAAATTTGCAAAAAGTTTCAACCAAAGCAATTAATTTGATTAATACCAAGAAGCAAAAAAACAGTAACCACTTTCAACAACACAATCTGCTAACAATACAACAGTCTAAACAACTTGAAATTGCCAAATTTATGCACAAATATTTTAATAAATCTCTTCCTCCCGTTTTTTCAAACATCTTTGATTCTAACTTTCTTAGCGAGAAAGCCACTCTTCGTACTCGATCCAAGTCCAAATTGTGCTCTCAATATTGCAGAATAAAACTCACACAACAAACACTAAAATTTAGAGGCCCAATGTTATGGAATAAATTACCTGTAGCACTCAAAGATATTAAATCACTTTCCAAGTTCATCAAATGCTTCAAAGAATATATTATAAATCAGTAGATTAATATGCATTATGTTTTAAGACTGGAAACCTACTTCTTTTGATTGCTTAATGATATAATTGTAAAACGAGCTTGCAAAGTAGGATAAAAAGTGAAAGAATAGGTATTTGCTGTTTTTCTTTGTTTTTCAGAATCTGCCAATCACTTTCGAACTATCAATTAAAAAAGAGCGAATGATTATCTTGTACTCCATCTCCAACTTCAGGCGACAACTGCTTCTCGAAATATTTTCTGATAAAGAAGAAGAATAAGGAAAATTCACCTGCGATATAGGTCCATGAAACTTTTCATTAGATTAAATAATTAATTTTTATTTGAGTAAAAAAGACAGGGACACTTCCAATGGTTTACTTAAATTATCCACAATCACGTGATTAAAATCAGGTCATAAATATTCAAACGCAATGTTATAGTGCTACTATTTATCTGCAAAATGCATAGTCCTGGGCAGTAAGACTATAACTGCATCCGGCGACAGGGTCCTGCCTAGAGTGTAATGGAGCTAACTCTTTAACTGTCGTTGCTCCCAGGTCACCCGTGGGCAAGGTGTAGTACCTGCTAGCCCCCCTCGTTAGGGTAACAACAGTCTGGCACTGAGAAGAATGTACTTCTTTTAGCTATTGGGTTTTTTGCATAGGGTAAAATTTTGTTTATTTGGCTGACTGCTTTTTTATTTTCTTTTTTGTTGTGTTTTTTTAATTTTAATTTTTTGCTTGATGTTTTTGTCAGGTGCGGTGACCATGCCCTTTTCTACAATCTTTTTAATGTAACTTTAAAAAATTTGGGTATGTTTAACTTCAATTCGTTTGGTCACCTGCATTCCTTTTTCGTTCGTTGTTTTTATCCTATCGTCGAGTTTTTTGTGTTGAGAAAGAGAAGCGAAATAAATTGCCAACTACTAATATCAATTAGATCTAGAAACGAAAAATTTATTACGTAAACTTGCACAAAAAAATCCTTTTTCTTTTTTCTACGTGTGCATAGTGCAATGGAAGGACAACAAGGTTCTTTACCTTGGTTCAAATTTCAGCAACATAGAGCCAACCAATAGAGCCAACGTTGCAGCCAGCGTGAAAAGAAAAAGATCAGTTGTGTTCAACCGTTCTGCTTCTACCAATACAATCAAAGCATTGGAGGCGTCGATCTGCTCGATATGTTCATAAGCCCATACAGACCAACAATTCAAGCAAAGAAATGATATTGATTGCTGTTTGTTAACTGTATAGAGATACTGACAGTGGCTGCATGGAGGCTTCAGATTATGGCGACCTTACGGGATACAAACTGTGGATCATTGATGTTTTGCTGAAATTATGTGGGTGACTGATAAACGTTCTTATTCTGTTCGTGCGCTCGTTGTTTTACTGTAATCGTTTTTATAAATCATCCGTTGGCCTACAAACAGGTCATAAAAGAATAACCATAGCTGCATATCATGATATAACAATACTGGGTGACTAAGCCGTATGGCCAGGCGTGGTTCCGTCTGACGTGCGGCGGAGTGACCTAGTAAACAAGTATATAAAAAGAAGCATTGCTGTTTTCGATTAAAGAGAGAGAGGTTTTTCGATTAAAAATTCAAAATTCATTGGCAAAAATTCGATTCGATTCAAGCAAAATTCGTGCATTCAACGTTGTGCTGTGATTAAATAAATTCGTTCCTTGGAGTCAGACGTGCTGTGGATACTCGATTCCCATAAGATCACCCTGGGAACTTGCCCGCGTTTGATTTTCCTAAATTTATCCGGTCAGTTGTAGGTGGCTTGTTGAAAACTACTAGTTCTGCGTCCTCAGACCCTAATGGAAGAAAAATAATAAACATCCTGTAAATGTGGAAACTCAAGGACGCTGCTCAAACTGCAAAAAAATGTCAAAAATTTAGCTTTCGCTTGCATCCTATGTGCTTCTCGGATTACATAAGTGATAAAATTGTGTCTTTTTCTGGTATTTTTGTCGTCTTTTTATGTCATTTAGAGTGTTTCCGCAATAGAAAGTGCTTACAAAGAAGACAGAGCAGCGAAATTTTTTTGCTCAATGTTAGCTGGTGATAGCGTTTTGGACCATTGTTCCTGTAGAGGAGCAAGAAAAGTAAAAGTGAAAATGATTACTTCAGAGACAAAATTGCGCAAAAACTGATAAACCATTACCTTTTGAAGGCTTTGTAGTTACATGAATTGCAAGTACCATTTTGTTTACACTTTTGTGCTGAGTCAGCATTTTTAAGCAAATCAAGGTCATTCCGACTTGAGAAAAATAGCTGTTTTCCGATGGGCGTTTGCAACGGGATTTGACAAGTTACAGAAAAACTTTTTTATAATAATGTTTGTAAGGTCATTAAACTAGGTCTCTGTTTAAAAATTACGTCGATACAAAAGAACGGACTGGTTTTTCAAGCTTTGGAATAATTTGTTCCTCTACAGGAACAATAGTCCAAAATGGGTTAAGAAAAGATCAAAATTAAACAATAATAGCATCAATCTGTAACAGTGGATTAAGAAGGTATGTTTTTGTTCGAAAAAACTTAATAGGCGCCTATTGTAATAGGTTATATGACTTAGGGGAAAGACATGGCCCCTTTTCATGCTATGGATGAATTAAAGCAAACAGCACTGGCAAAAATCTTAATGTCACCAATATTAATACAAAAGCGGGAACACCAAATTGTCAAATAGGCTTATCACTAAATAGCTCATTTCTTTAATTGTCAAAGCAACCACCATTTGGGCGACCCTATCAATTTTGACTATGTTTTACCTTCCTCTCTCTTGCACTTTAAAAATTACGAATGGTAGTTTGTGTCATCATTCTTTCTGTTTGAATACTTCTAGTTTTGATTAATAAAGCAACATGATCACCATTACATGTACAGGAACTATGGCTTATATTTACTGAAACATTTCGTTGTTGCTCTCATAAATGTTTGTACGGTGAAGCTGGCGCAGCTGCATTAATTGATACGCTTTAAATCGGTACGGGCGAAAGTATGTTCTGCCGGGGTAAAATCGCACCATACTTAGGAGAAAGATTTTTTCCATTTTGCTTGATAATAGCTTTATAGAGCAACTGGGATCAAACCTGCAAATTTGGGAAAAGCAGTGACTCATTTAACTTCTATGAGCATATCTAAGCAAGGAAAAACGAAAATAAATCATAATGCGTAGCCAGCAGCAACCTGAGAAAGTTTGAGGGGAATTCAAAATTAACAACGTCACTGTGTCAAATCACACCACATGGAAAATGTTATTGGTATTTTGGTTTGTACTAGCTTTATGGAGCCATCAGGGTCAAACCAAACATTTGGGGAAAGTCAAGGACTCTTTTAACTCCCCAGGGCACGTCAAGCAGGGAGAAAAGAACATGCCACATAATGCGTAGCCAGCGAGAACTTAAGAAAGTTTAAAGGGAAATAAAAAAAAAACAGCGTCACTGCAAGAAATCACACCACACGGAAAAACTTTTTGCTATTTTTTGCTTTAGAATAACTAAATAACAGAAATGTGTTTTCTACTTCCAAACTACGGAAAACTCAAGGCTCCCT
Source organism: Trididemnum clinides (assembly GCA_963675345.1). NCBI lineage: Eukaryota > Metazoa > Chordata > Ascidiacea > Aplousobranchia > Didemnidae > Trididemnum > Trididemnum clinides. Next base: position 1,662,245 of record OY776290.1, on the reverse strand, counting down.
TGGGTTTGTGTCAGCAATGAACAGAGCACTTGGACCTACGGCATTGCCACGCTCTTGAAATGAAATATTCTATTAGGAAAAGGAACACAAAAAGTCGTGAACATCTTATGTGCAGAAAACACATGAACTTTTGGCAACTCTTCCACAAGAGCCTGATAGGTGAACCCGGCTGAACCAACACTCTCAATCCCGACGTTACTGACGAAGGATCTTTGAATGACGCTGTAATCTTCGATCCTTCCAGCACCTCAATGAACCGAAGTGATGCTATCTGAATAAGTTCGGATACGAATTTCAACTTCACTTTCTCGTCTCCCGGTGATCGATGTCCCAACAATGATCAAGCAATTCATTTATTCATCCAAGATTTAAAATATAACACACGTTTTGTGGGCCATAAGAACAATTAGAGGGAAGCGTTAAACGCGAGATAGTGATTATGATGTTAAATTCGGAATATCTTACTTCTACAAATACAAAGAATCATATTACTATTTCTATATCTACAAATTCGTACAGACCAGCATTCAGTACTTAATGCTTTATTAAAGCTGATGGATATCGCAGCATGGCTTTGTAACCAATGCTTTCTTTAATCTGCCACAGTAGAACTTGGGGCCGTTATTTATAACGATCTTGAGGTGATTTCTTCGAATTGGAGAAAGTGGTATGAATAATTTGTTTTCTGAGTACGAACCGGTAGTAGTCATAGGAGAAAGCAGTATCCATAACATGGTTTTCAGGCACAATTTGATCTTGGTCATAATAAATAAACTAAACGTGATATCAACCCCCTTCCGTAATGTAAAGTTGTTTTTTATTAGAACTTCGAACTCTCCAAAATGACTCATAACAATACGGCCACATAAACACACGAATGTCAATTAGGCGTTCAAATCTATGTCAGATATAAACGAATTGTACACCGGCCTTATTCGCTTGCTGATAATTTAGGATTTTGTCCTTTCTATGATGTTGTTTGTCAGTTCACGTAACAGTCCCCCCAAAACCTCTTTAAAGAATTGTAGAAGTTTTTAAATCATAGTGAACTGATAGATAGTCAACCTAGGTTTAGGCAACACAAACACACACGCACAAATATATACAAAGAACGATAAATCAATATTGTCCAGTGCTATGAGCACTTCGGTCTGGTTGTCGTCTGAGGATTGAATCAGCTTTAGTGCTTCTGTCTTCAGCACATTATGTGCTCCAACAAAATTTGTTCCATTGTTTGTTCGTATGAATCTTGTTCAAAACCCGGTAGAGCATAGGAACCTTCTAAATGCATTTATAAAGGAAGACGTGCTCAAGTCAGCAGCTATTTTAATTCGCACGGCTGTAGTCACCATGCACACGAATACACAAAGCCAGCGCCTTAGAGTGCTCCTGCCTACCACCACGCTGAAGGGACCAGCCAAGTCGGAAGCAGCATACGTAAACACGTGCGTTCTAGGCTTCAGCCTAGAAGCAGGAAGCGGAGCCACAAGCTGTTTTCCCCTAACTTGTAATCTCAGTTTACACCCCAAACAGTCTTTTAAAAAGTTTAGTGTCATTTGTGTTTGTTCTCTTATATTAACTTGGTTCTTACAAGATGCGATTTCAGATGGGGTTTTGGGGTTTTCGCGCAATACGTTAAAGCATTTACGTAGTTTAATCAACCTATTTTCAGGTTTAGTGCTGGTGCTTGAGTCAGATAAATTTTTCAGTGAGTAATATTTTTCCTTTACTTGTATGTGATTGAGTCTCGCGACAGATCTTTTTATCTCTTTTAGAGCCTCGACATCGTCACTTGCTTTTAAATTATTGGGTCTCATTTCCCAAGATTTAATTGGTTTTAATAGGAATGGCGGGCCTTTTGTCCCTACTAGGCACTTTTTGTCACGTTCTAAAGTCATTTTTCTTGAGCCCTTATCTTCCTGGTAATTGCTGGCCTCCACTCCCCAAAATATAGGTCCTAAGGAGTGATCTCCAATGAGAGGATGGCATCTAGGTTCTTTTTTCCACGTGTACTCCTCAAAGATTTAAAATTTTCTAATTTCCTGGGCTCCAAGAATCATATCCACTCTTGGTTCACCATTTAAGATGGGAAAGTCGTGTTTCCACAAGTCATACTTTGCAATTATTTCCTGATTAGGAATGCCCTCTTTATAGGGAAGAGTTGTTTCAATAAAGGAAATGTTCGGTATATCAACAAATTTACCATCTCCCTGTCTAACCGGCAAAGTTTCACGCATGCAATTGTACTCGTCTGGCTGTTTTTCCAAGAACTGAACGGTAATCTTATGTTCAGGATTCCACTCAAACAAAGATTCTGCTAACTTTTGAGTGCAAATGCTTGTATCTGCTCCTGTGTTAACCAACGCATAAAACTTAACGTCATCCTCAACCTCCTCACTTTCGGGATTTCTTTTTACGGCTGTAAGGGCCATTAGAGGAACCAAAGAAGAACCATCGGGTTCGTCGGTGTATTCCTTTTCTTTCCCTTTTGCGGCATTTATTTTACTGTTTGGTTGTGAATTAATTGTAGAGGACTTGACGCTTTCTTGTTTACTCAGATTATTAGAGCGGGGCGGTGGCCTTTTAGGAGATTCTACAGGTAGGTGCAGTAGTTTGGAGTGCGCTCCTTGGCATACCACACATCTGCTTTTAGTTAAGCAGTCTGCGGAATAGTGCTTACAAAGGCAGTAAAAACATAAGCCGTGTTCCCTGGCAAAGGATCTTCGCTGTTGAACGTCTTTCTCTAAAAACTGCCAACAGTCTACTGTTTGGTGATTACTAGATGGGTGTATGTAACACTTAGGTTCTTTAGGGACTCCTTCAGAGCGGTAAGAAGAAGTTTTCCAGGGTCTTGGTTTCTCATATGTTGCGTTGGCATTTAGATTGTTTGCCCTTGCACGAGTTGTGTTTCTTTCAGGGTAGTGCACTTTGTATCTACCCTTGTCCTCTTTGTCAATCATGGCTGAGATGTGAATCAAGAATGACTTTCTCTGTATTGGAGGTTGGATATCTGTGTGTTGATAAATTGTAGTATAGTGTGGAATCTCCACTCATGGTAGTACCTGAACTCTTGAACAAAAAGTGCATGCAGAGCTGGGTTAAAGCAATCTACTATCCTGAATAAGAGTTTTGGATTAGATAGCTCTGCCTCCATGTTGATGGATTCCGCTATGCTTTTCAGATTTCGAAGCTTTGTTCGATAGATCTGAAGAGATGAGACCTTGTTTGTTAGTGAGCCTTTTTCCCACTTAATCTCACGTATGGCGTTTTTGAACATGCCCAGTGGGTCGCCATATAAGTCTTCTAAAATCTCCCATATATGGCTCAATGCTTCATGTGGGTCTCTCATGACCCAAGCGCTTCTGATATGTTCGTAGACTGAATCTGTTACTGAATTCGCAATTTTTTGCAGCAGTGTATAAGGATCAATATCCCATAACATTCTATAATCTCTCAAAAGTTGTTGCCTAAACACTTGATAGTCTGCTTTCCTTCCGGAAAACTTTCTGCTTATTTCTTTACTCCCCATTTCAAATAGCATAAAATATTTGGCTCGCAGCCTTCCATCAAGCTGACCTTGCTCGTAGTCGTATCTCCCTGGCTGGGTTTCTCTTGGTCCCCCCGAAACGTTCCACGGGTAATTGGGACAATAGTTAGGGCCTTGGCTCTGTCGAGTATTTACGTTTCCTTGATGCGCATAATCACTTTCCCAGTTAGGATGCTTGTAGAAACCCTTGTTTCCAGCAGTGCGCCATGGTACGAACTCAGGTGCGTCATGTTGCAATTCTTGTACTTGGGTTGGCGGCTTATACCTAACCTGCTGACCCTCATGTTCGCTCCTGCTGCATACATCCCTTCCTATCAGTGTGCGTCTGGAAAAAAGAAAGCTGGCTTCGGATTCATGATCCGCTTTCAACCGGTCATTTAGGGATTCATTCGATGGGCATCCTTGATTACCAGAATCCCTAATAGCTTCCTTAGTGGAGCTCATTAGATAAATTTTACTTTCAGCCAGGGGATCATTATCTATGTCGTTGTTGGACGAGAGCGAGTCTATTTGTGGGAACGCCTTTCTCGACCCCACATCTCTGCTAATCCTTGCAGTTTCCGCAAGGCTAGTCTGTCCTTTGAATTTTTCAGTCATTCTCTCTTTTTCGTAATAGTGCTGCATTTCTTGGCGATTCTCTTTGTCTATCTTCTATTTCTACTTTAGTTTTCGCCTTCATTATCATATTGCGTGGGCGAATTACATCATCGTCTGATTCTTGTGCACTTTGCGTGACCTGTGCTGACTCAGCAAATAAATTCGTGAATGTAGTAAGCGCAGGACTCATGACTGCCGCTTCGCTTCTGTCGTCAGGATTCATTTTCGCCTTGTTGTAATAACGTCGTAGCTTATCTTCTACAGAGGGATTATACTGCGCTAAAAGTTTTTGTACACTTGGGAGAGCTGGCACAGAAATATTTTGTTGGGCTTTGGCTTTGGCACCATTTATCCATTCTTGAATTAATTTTAAGTAGGTTTTATGGGCCTTGACTATGTAATTATAAACGGCCGTAAGGACATTTTCATCATTTTTGTTTTCGCTATTTGCGTATACCTCTAATACCAAGTTCATGACATTTAGTTCTGCGTAAAAGCGCGAAAAACTGCGATGATTATTGACGGGCGCGGGACTATCTATCCATGTTTTTCTGATTTCTTGTAGAGCGTTTTCAATTTTTCTGTGAGACATAAAACCTTGATTTTCAAAGTTACTTTCAACTGTGCTATCCTGTGTAGGGTTTTCAAGGCTAGTGGACGATGATTCCATAATTTATTTTTATTTAGCAAAATCTGTATTAAGCCTTTAAAATTTTAGGGACTTACTAATGTCAAGGCGTAAGACACTAATCAAATTACAGTTCTGGGTGTTAAACTTAAATTTTTCCCCCAAATATACAGCAATGGTCTCGCTAACTGCTTGCAGTTTCACGAATACTACCACCGGACAAGCAGACACCAACAAACTAGGTGGCAACAAGAACACCAAAAGCACTGACCTGAGGCTCCGAAGTGCAGATTTCGTAGCCGTGACGACAATGTGGTTGTCGCTTTCCACAAACACAGATTTGCTCCAAGATAATCGATGGAATATTCAGACGACGAATTCGATTCCGAATTTAATGTTAGAGACCGAATTTAATGTAATCTTTGATCCTTCCAGCACCTCAATGAACCGAAGTGATGCTATCTGAATAAGTTCGGATACGAATTTCAACTTCACTTTCTCGTCTCCCGGTGATCGATGTCCCAACAATGATCAAGCAATTCATTTATTCATCCAAGATTTAAAATATAACACACGTTTTGTGGGCCATAAGAACAATTAGAGGGAAGCGTTAAACGCGAGATAGTGATTATGATGTTAAATTCGGAATATCTTACTTCTACAAATACAAAGAATCATATTACTATTTCTATATCTACAAATTCGTACAGACCAGCATTCAGTACTTAATGCTTTATTAAAGCTGATGGATATCGCAGCATGGCTTTGTAACCAATGCTTTCTTTAATCTGCCACAGTAGAACTTGGGGCCGTTATTTATAACGATCTTGAGGTGATTTCTTCGAATTGGAGAAAGTGGTATGAATAATTTGTTTTCTGAGTACGAACCGGTAGTAGTCATAGGAGAAAGCAGTATCCATAACATGGTTTTCAGGCACAATTTGATCTTGGTCATAATAAATAAACTAAACGTGATATCAACCCCCTTCCGTAATGTAAAGTTGTTTTTTATTAGAACTTCGAACTCTCCAAAATGACTCATAACAATACGGCCACATAAACACACGAATGTCAATTAGGCGTTCAAATCTATGTCAGATATAAACGAATTGTACACCGGCCTTATTCGCTTGCTGATAATTTAGGATTTTGTCCTTTCTATGATGTTGTTTGTCAGTTCACGTAACAGACGTCGTCGTATATTCTATAAAGCAAGGATTTTTCTTATGCTGATATGCTGGGTGTTAAAGTATTTATGTTTATACTCTACATCATTGTAATAAAATCTTAAGTTTAAGAAAAGATCAGCATAAAACCATAACCACAACAATTTGTATCTATATATATAAAACTCAAAGTTTGTCTGTCTGTATGTCCGCTATAGAAATAAAACTGGAGACATTTGGATACAAACAAACATTTGAATCTTATATAACTTTTTCCAGGGAAGCCAAGTACGGTATTTTGATTTCGATCAGAATCGTCTATGGGGGGCTACGAGCCTATATTTATTCAACCTATATTAAAATACTAGAGTTGTCTAAAGTTTTTGTTAGGTACCACAAACAGAAAAAAATTTGTGACAAATAAAAATCCAAATTTGATGGTTGTAAACAAGACTACTTTTAGGAATCACGAGAAGATTTACCCGTCGTTGATCGGGTAAGAACAGAGGCAAAGCAGAAGATAAGGTTATGCCCACATGCATGCCATATCCAGGCAGCGGGAATCTGAAGAACAAAAAAAACATTGAGATGCCTCCTAAGAAGAGACTTAAATTTGGAAAATCTGCAGATGCACGAAGAAAACATGTAGCAAGAGCATCCGAAACAGAAGAACAGAGGCAAAGCAGAAGACAAGTTGATGCCCATAGACATGCTATATCCAGGCAGCGGGAATCTCAAGAACAACAACAAACCAGGAGACAGATTGATGTTGAGAGACATGCTATATCTCGACAGCAGGAATCACAAGAAAACCGTCAAATAAGACTTTTGAGAAAAAGGAGCAGGCAACGTGAATTGAGGTTTCAACCATTTACTACAAGGCAATGGAAACAAGGTGCATTTCATTATGATCCAAAACATGATTATGCAGCTGAAGAAGTAATCACTATTGGTTCTATGTCTAAGGTCTGCTATTATTGCAGAGCTAAAAAATGGGATAATGAACCTTCTGGTGTGTGCTGTTGTAACGGTAAAGTTCAATTGGCAACGTTTCAAGAACCACCAAACTTTTCCAAGAATTGTAAAAGTAGATAAAATCATTAACTTTTCGCTATTGCTCACACATGAGCCCGATGGGTGAAGCCGGCGCAGCCGGTTGAAACGAAATACTAAACCCCGACATCACTGATATAGGGCCCCTGCCGGGCGACGCCGGCAAAGCCGGCTAGTACTGAATATAGAGAGAACAATAGTCGCTTTTGTCGCTATGCTGGAAACAAGACCAATAGCGCAGCTAAATTGGAAACTTAATACCACAAATATAAATAGGAAAGGGGCAGCACCACATTGCAAAATAGGCTTACCATTAAGTTGTTTATTTCTGTAATTGTGAAAGTAACCACCACTTCGCCGCTACAATCAGTTTGATTATGTTTCAATCCCTGCTCCCTCACAAGTATTAACAATAATTTGTTGCGAGATTCTTTGTGAGCATTGTCAGTCATGATGAAGAGAATATGATGATCACAATTTCATGTACAAGAAGTGTGAAAGTGCATAAAATTTATTAACTTTTCGTTACTGCTCACGCAAGAGCCCGTTGGGTAAAGCCGGCACAGCCGGTTGAACCAAAATACTAAGCCCCTTAAATATAGCAGACATTTCTCGTTTGTCTAGTGTAAGGATGATACAACCAGATAAAGTCGTTCTTTGGACAAATTTATTTTTCAATCTTGACGTTTCGCTTCCCTTAGTTACCGGGGAGCTTCTTCAGAATACGATAGATGTTACCAGTGTTTCATAAAAACTGTACAACATAAAAATATAAAGACTACCTGTATTACTAAACACTAAAAATTATTTACCAACAGGTCAGGCAATTACATAATAACAAAAACATTGTTACATCACAGATCCAGGAGTGGGCACAAGTAAAAAGTGTTGTAAAATACATAAGACATTATTTATTGGCGATAAACACACTATAAACAGAAGGAAAAATTGCACCATCATTACGATTAATAACATTACATGAACGAGCCTTTTGATTTGTCAAAATGCCTGTACGCATGTGACTCTGACTTCAGTATTTTGACATTATCCCAATCCATTCTATGATCGAAATCCATAACATGTTGACTCAGCGCTGACTTTTTATTGTTAAAAGTCTTGACCGCATCAGCATGTTCCCATTTTCTGGTTCTAACACTACGTCCTGTTTCATCTACATACACAGCATTGCATCCCGGCAAGAAATTTGATATACCAAACCACGCTTTTGTTCAAAATTAATAGCATCTTTAGGTTTACAAAACAACGAAGAAAACGTGTGATTTGGTTTTAAAGCCACTACGATACCAACTTGAGTGAAAATTTGGCTAATAGATTCGGAGACACCTTGCACGCACGGAATCGAAGTAAACCGTTTTAGTCTTTCCATTCTTGTGATACTGCAATTTTGCAAGTGTTTTTTAAACTTCGTTTGTTACTCGGAAATTCGTTATTTTTAAGGTTTTTGTTATTTGTTATAATTTTACCCATACTTTGGGACAAAATGAGTTATTGTATTTCTACTTAAAAATCTATTAGTATGAGAACAAGATGAAAATCAATTTTAATTTTTTTTGCTGTAAGTTAGTCAGGGATGTTTAAATGTAGTTATTCTACTCCAAGAACTAGTTGTTCGATTTATATTCTAAAGGATGTTAACATTAACTTCACAATGTGACTGGTTTTGCCCCAAATTATGTTTGTTCTTACAACTATCAATCAGGTAAAGCCGACGTACCCGCCTGATCCGATATTTTTACCCTTGACATCAATAACGGGGTCCCTGCGATTGCAATAATTTAACTGTGAGTGCTTCACTTCGGTGAAATATTCTCCTTCCAGGGTAGGATTATGCCAACATGAAGCAACATATCCGCAGCCAGAGGCTTTTGCTCACACAAATTCGCCTACAGTTACGAAAAAGTCGTAAGCAGTGAGCCTAATATTTAACAGCTTAATCCTGAAAATACGTATCAATTACCTTGGAGCCCTCTCACAACTTTGGTACACGTACAAGCACTGTGCTGAATTTAACGAATAAAGCTTATATTTAAGAATACCTATGTTGAAGCAGGGCAAATAAGACGTTGCCAGGGACTCGAGCAACTAGGGAGACGTGTAGCGGCTATGCGCAACCCCAATATTGTGTTTTACTTGATTTCTTTTCAAAAAAAGGTTTTGTTTCGAAACGAGATTTGGCTATGTAAAAAATAATCAATTTTTTGCTGCGGTTTTCACAATATTCATTTGACCGATATTCTTATCCTCGACAACACATTGACAAAGGGCCCTGTAGGTGACACCGGCAGAGTCGGCTAGAAGTTGATGATTAAGGTTAACTATACTTGGATTGAGCAATGCAAAAAGCTAAAAACGACACCTGTAGCAATCGAATTCACAGTCTACTAACTATGCCGCTCTCGTACTTTATTATTGGAGCCACAGAAGATCAAGCCTAAATCTTGCTAATTTGTCTTTTTGTTGTCTATGATCCCTTAAGAATTAAGGCTTTATCACGCCATAGTGTCATATAATTATGTGTGCGGTGGCTTACAGAGGTAACCTTTTTCTGAAGATTTATATCCTGCTTTACAGATAAGCTCGTATTATACGTACAGCCTTTCGCCACAGTGAACCACCAGAAGTAGACTGCATGGCTCCGCCACCTGTATGCCACATAGAAACCGAACTGCACCTCTGTATGGGTGGGAAAAAATCATAGGCTACTGCAACGCATTGGCGAAGAAAGAGAGGGAAGGAAAATTTAAAAGTCGCTCTTTACAAGTTGATATATTTTCAAAAGCAAAATGAAAACGAATTGATATATTCCCAAAAAGAAAATACCAACTTTGTTTTGCTTTAAAAGTATGGTATACGAGTCTTGATATATTTTTTCTTGCTATGGTATGCTTGACCTCTTCATTCCACCACCACATGTCTACTTGATTTCTTCTAGACTATATTTTTCCACACACTTCATCACATGTCTTTAGAACACCATCCTTGAAAGTTTCCCACAAATCAGGCGCGTCTGTGCTTACTAGTTCTTTTACTCTTTTTCAAATCTTATCCTTCGGTTTTTATTCAATTTCCAAATCTTTTTCTTATGATCTGTTGCTTTCTCACAATATTTTTTAGAACTTTTTTATTCAGATCTACAACCACCAGCCTGTGCTAAAGTTCCCATGAAATCCCTTTTTCATCACTTACATGCTTTCTATATTGCTCTCTCGCAAGCTCAAAATCAATTTCTGCTTCACATCCACCAGCACTATAAGTGATTTTCCTTTTGTCCACCTCATAAAACCAAGTGTTTGCCACTCACAGCTCTTTTTCATCACAGAACTCCAGCAATCTTTTCCCTTTTGCAGTACTGTTCCTTTTCCAATACCCCCCTCGTGTACACCTCCAAAATCCTCAGCACATTTCCCCACATGTTTATTGAAATCCCCCAAAGAAACGATGATTTCACTAGAACTTCTCAAGTCCCACTCACTCACCATTTCATCATAAAAATGCTCTTTCTCTGTGTCTGGTGTACCACTTTGTGGCCCATACGCACACATAGTTCGCATCACTTTTCTATCTAAAGTTAGCAAAATTGCCATTACTTTGTCGCTTTTTTTTCTAACTTGCACAACGTTTCCAGATTCTCCTCTTTCACCAAAATTCGAATCCTTCCAAATTTTGCATCATTTCATGACCACTACAGTTTATACCTTCGTCCCGAAGTATCCACAAAACGAGCTCCTTGGCCTTTCCATCTTACTTCCTGCAGGAAGCACACAAGAACTCATCTTTTCCTCAGTTCTTCACACACTTCTGTTTTCCTTCCACAAAGACTTCCCACATTTAACGTACCAAATTTTATCCCATGACATTCAGGTTTAAACCCAGAGATTCTTTGCACCCCTTGCCCATTTGAGAGCTGCCGTGAACTGGGGGCAATTTGTTTTTTTTCTTGTCATGGGGATTTGTTGGAGCAAAATTATTCTACGGAAAGCATGCCTTGCTTACCCTTAGCTCAGTTTTCTGACATGAGTGGTCCAACCAAGAAATTAAGTTGGCAACACCACCATTAACAGTCAGACTGCAATTGGTAGGTACCTAATAATCGCCTCTTGCGACACGCTGGGTAAACAGCTTCACTATTCTTTAAAACCGGTGAAGCACGGTAGTTTCGAAATGTAATTTTTCCAGCCATTTAGTTGCCTAAAGATCTACTTTTTATCCCATTGTCTATTTAATTACTTGTGATTCGTTTTTAATCAAGTGATCACTGAAATCCAGAGGTGGGCACTTCCGCAAATCGGTCCGCAAATCCGCAAATTGCGGACTCAAGTTTCTATTTGCAGATTTGCGAACCTAATTTCCTACCGCAAAGCAATAGGCAGTGTTGCCTGATCCGCGGTAAAACCGCTTGGAAAAAGTGGACGCTCTTATTTTCTGGGTTGGAGGTTAACGTCCGGGAGTTGATGACCTTTTTTTTTTGGAGGTCATCGTCTGGTCGATGGCAAAATTTGACCTTCAAAAATAAAAAAAGGTCATCACGAAGACAAAATAACAGTAAATAATGTGGTCTAAGTTTGCGGAAGTGCAATGTGCATTTGCGGTTGCGGAAGTGCGAAAAGTCACCGCAAACCTATCGCAAACTTGTGGATTTGCGGTCGCGGAATAAAGTGTAAATTTGCGGTGCCCAGCTCTGCTGAAATCACTCTCTACTGGTTGCTGAAAATTATACGTGTTGCCATCTTTTGCAGTAACTGTTGATCACTCCATTGTTGGCCAAGTCCGATCTGTAAACTTGAAAAGTATGACCAAGACCTTACTTTTGTCATCTGCATTATGTACTGAAACTTCAAAACATATTAAATGAATTGCATATATTACCAATTGCAAACCCTACTATGGCGCTTATCATGGAAGTATTTATTCAGCTAGCTAAAAACCCTAAAACGTAGACAACAACTCAAACTGCGTATACTTTTTTCTTCAGTTTTCTATCTGTGTGTACATTGCTGATTGCTTTTCTATTAATTATCTTTAACGAATACCAAACAAAACATTGAAAGCGCTTTTTTTCTTAAAATGAATATCTCGGGAGCTCCTTGTGTCCTGTACTAGTAACGGATGATAACGGTGCATGCATTGCTCTGAAAGATGGGAAACGATACTGCTGCGAGATTTGAACGATGTTTTCATCCTGCTGAAAAAAAGTCCATGATGGTCAGCTGGAGCGCTTTGTGATGGCAAGGTCGTTGGGGGGTGATCAGATCAAGGCACCATGACTGGGCATCGCTTCTCGGTTCTCAAGAGCTAAGATCAAGAGTAGCATCTGTTTTTCTCAGTATAGTACCTAGAGCGCCCTGCATTTCGTTGGGGTAAGCCGCGTTTTGACACTCTAAATCAAATCACAAGCAGCAGGGTTTTCTCAAACATAAAGAGGCAGCTCAATGATTGATCGGCATTCTGTTTAAATAAGGTGAGTTAAAGCAATTTTAAAGTGCTTTTTTAATAAAGAACAAGTTGGAAAAACCTGTTCGAGAGCCCTTGGGATCTTTACCAGAAACGAATGATGATGGTGCGTTCATGCATCCGGTATTAAGTGGCTGTTACGTTTTGACCAAACTTCGTCAAGCAATCATAAAATTTTGACCAAATTTATTTGCACTATTTCAATCAGATCAATTTGTCCTTTCGACAATTTATTATTCAAATTTAACGTTTCGCTCCCCTTAGTTGCCGGGGAGCTTCTTCAGAATATGGTAACTGTTAATAATGTAACATACAAACTGTGCAACATAAAAATATACAGGTCTTTATATTTTTATGTTGTACAGTTTGTATGTTACATTATTAACAGCTACCATATTCTGAAGAAGCTCCCCGGTAACTAAGCGGAGCGAAACGTTAAATTTGAATAATAAATTGTCGAAAGAACGAATTGATCTGGTTGAAATATCCTTACACCCGACATACGAGGAATGCCTGCTATATTTATTTGCACTTACAAAAAAAGTAAACCTTTCAGAGTTAAAATTAATTTTTCTGCGTGAAGTATCTGCTTAATTTCATTTTAACTCACGTCAACCAATTAGCTGGTTTCTTTGCACTTGCAAGCAGAACCAATCAAATAAGTTTGTGCACATACTAAAATTAATTTGCTTTGCAAGGTAAAATTTAAACGCAAAAGTGCTTTCAGCGCTTTTGTTTATTTCTCAGTTACAGCGGTGGGCGAGTTATTTTTTGAAATTACACGTCGCAGACACAGTTACTTAGCGTAAAAAATGACTTAGGATTGACAGATGCCAATAGACCTGTTTCGATCTACAGTAATTCCTCGTTACTCGCGGTTAATATGTTCCAGGACCACCCACGAAAGGTAAAAATTCGCGAAATAGCGACAAAATATTTATTTTGTTATTTAATAAAATGAAATTTATTCTAGTTAAAAACACCTCAACAGTCTGTTTCGCCTTTGGCGGCTCATCAGGAGGTAGTTCTTATTCAAATAGAATTCTTTTATTTTATTTTATTTTATTGCTCTGATTCTATCATTGAGCTCTCTACTGCCAAATCGACCGACTACGTATTTTGTTATTTAAGTATAATTTAGACGTTGGTGAACCCTCCCCATACTGATATTAAAAACCAGTCTACTTACAATTAAGCTTTTATCAAAGCATTCGAATTTTCTTTTTCCTCTTGAGGTCACTAAAAGAACCTTTCTTAGAGGCACGGCGCATAGGCGGCATTGTAAGTGCTTAACGAAAAATTAATTTCAAGCACAACACTAAGATACGCGAGACACAGTCAACAGCGTGATGATGCGTAGTCAATCAGCGATATTTTTGAATTTTTACTTTTTGAAAAATCCGTGATGCACTAAAGCTGTGAAACTTAAACCGCGAAGTGGCAAGGGAACACTGCATCAGATCTCTTCAAAGGACTTTTGTCAACGATAATAAGATCAGTGACTTATCAATGATCATTGTCATTACCGAGGTGGTTAAGGTGTAAAGGGATCTAGTCAAAAGCTTTGACCAACCAAAAACTAAGCAATTATAGCTGAAGATCACCATGGCCGTATCTACATCTTTAAGATAATTAAACATAGGCAATCATCCAGCTTTATCTTTTATTCATGGAAAATATATTTCGACTACATTAGTCATCATCACTTCCTTATTCAAATAGCATCTTTTTGAATAAGGTAAAAATCTATTTGAATAAGGAACTGATGATGACCAATAGATAGTCGAAGTACTTTTTCTGTGAATAAAAAATAAAGCTGGATGATTGCCTATGTTTACATAACTTGAAGAAAATGGCTTATGTTTAATTATCTTAATAAAGCAATGTGTTAGATCGCGATATCAGATTTTGTTCTCTTCAAAACATTTTCTATTTGTGGTACCTAAATAAAGTAGCACGAAGAAAACGTTTTCCAATTATTTATGCAGTATGTCACTCAAAGAGTTTATAGCAAGCGAGATCTATTTAAAACCCTTACCTCTATGAACATAGCACGTGATCACCATAACTGTATCATGCATCGATTTATTGAGTTATAAAGACAATCTATGCGCTGTATATGCATGTTCACACGAATGAGGTGGTTATTTCACAGGGTAATAATATTGCAAATAATAAAAAGCCCCCTCCCATAATCTGACGAGACCATCCCTGGACACGTTTTGTCTTTTTGGACTCATCAGCCGAGCCGGTCCTGTCATCACCAAAAACCAAAACCCCATATTTGCAATAATATGAAAAATTTAGTATCATTCTATTACAAATTCCTTCGCACTCATCACGCGCGCGGCGCATGTAATCACTTTGGTGTGGGGATCCCATCCGTATCGAAGATGCAGTATACCACTCAAAGAGCTTATAGTAAACGAGATCTATTTAAAACCCTTACCTCTATGAACGCGTCCAGGGATGGTCTCGTCAAATTATGGGAGGGGGCTTTTTGTTATTTGAAATACTATTACACTGTGAAATAACCACCTCATTCGTGTAAACATGCATATAAAGCGCGTAGATCACCTTTATAACTCAATAAATCGACGCATGACACGGTTATGGCGATCACGTGCTATGTTCATAGAGGTAAGAATTTTAAATAGATCTCGTTTACTATAAGCTCTTTGAGTAGTATACTGCATCTTCGATACGGAT
This sequence comes from Trididemnum clinides, assembly GCA_963675345.1. NCBI lineage: Eukaryota > Metazoa > Chordata > Ascidiacea > Aplousobranchia > Didemnidae > Trididemnum > Trididemnum clinides. The sequence goes on along the minus strand of OY776290.1, from coordinate 1,647,073 downwards.
GGGATCCCCACACCAGAAGTGATAGCATGCGCCGCGCGCGTGATGAGTGCGAAGGAATTTGTAATAGAATGATACTAAATTTTTCATATTATTGCAAATATGGGGTTTTGGTTTTTGGTGATGACGGGGCAGGCCCGGCTGATGAGTCCAAAAAGACAAAACGTGTCCAGGGATGGTCTTGTCAAATTATGGGAGGAGGCTTTTTATTATTTGAAATACTATTACACTGTGAAATAACCACCTCATTCGTGTGACATGCATATACAACGCGTAGATTACCTTTATAACTCAATAAATCGATCCAATTTTTTATGTATTTCCGGCTGATTGCAGGAAGAGCACATGAAAATCTGCTCATGCATACGTGGCTAGGGTAGTTACAATAGTGAATACAACTTGTCCTGCCTAGCTGACTAGTGGTAAGAGACAGAACCTGGCCGTGTAGTCACAGATAGTCACAACGGATATCGACAGAGATGCCTCATACCACAAGTCGGCTAGGTAGGATAAGTTGTATTCACTATTTATAAATAACTTAGTTACTTCAAAGTAACTTGCTTCGATTACTAGTTACAGTTACTTATAATGACCAAAATTTTTAATGCAAAATGCAAGATTGGCTTATTTTTGATGCAAGACGAAACACTCAAATCGCCAATGGAAATTGAAGTTTAATTAGCTTTGAAAGCAAAAATTGTAAAATCCTTGGGCAATACATTCCCATTTCAATACTCAAAACCTACCTGCACGCTTGCCAAAAGGAAGTAGAAGCCAGCAAATTGAAAAAACTTCCAATGGGTACCCCTCTACGACAGCCTTTAACTTTCTTGACGATATTTTTTAGATTTTTGAGTAGACGCGTCTTTCGTCATTTGGCGCGGTTTTAGGCGTTGCTCTGACGTCATGAGCTTGCAGGGTTGAGGGATTTTTGTTGGTTTTGGGTACTGAGTGTATCATCAATGAGGCTGTAATAATTATTAATTCATTCTGACAAAAAAAATTCGTTTACCAACATTGAGTAGATCTTACGTCACGACATTGTAAACTGAAGCAAAATTATTCCTCTATAATAGTTGTATGAACAATCAACTTTTAAAGATTTTTACAGATCAAACAAGTTTGCTACAGCGCCTGGAAACGTCGTTATTAAAGCACAGAGAATTGATTGTACTTTCAAGTAAATATTTTGGTGGAAGTAAGAAAAAAAAGAAAGAGTATTGTTAAATGCTGGCTTGACTTTTTGAATACGCACTCGGCGTGAAGTGGTTTTCTATTAACGTAAAATTAAGTTAATATCGAATATAGACAGTAGGCAAATAAATTGACACAATATCAGTAATAAATATAACAAAGAGCAAACATGCGGTGGTCACAGATGCAAATTTTATCGGCAGAGCCCAACCAACATCAAATAAATTTATCACAATAGCAATCTAAAAATGTGCATTTAAATTAAATAACATATTTTTTTACCAACTGTTGCAAAACTCACAGCTAGCAACATCCAACAGTATATAATCATACATTTAATTAACAAGCTAAAGCAACAGAATTGATCAACTCTTAATCCATCAACAGCTTCAATAGTCTTGAACATTAATACATCAGAGCAATATTATTAACATAATCGTTTTCTAAGAGCAGTTTGATGGCTTGCAGCAAATTTGCTGCTAAACAAAGCTTATATTTGGATTATTAAATTTGGATGATGATTAAAGCAAAGAAAGAATTTTTAAAAACAATTAACCATAATCTTGGATTTGACCCATACAACACATTTATAACAGATGAAGACAACCTACTAATCAACCTTCATTTACTACGGGTACTCATTACATGGTTAAAAATATATTTCTAGCTAGTTACACACAACTTTTTGTTGCAGATTATGTGATTGAATCATTAAAATGCTGTTGGTGTTAAGAAATTGCAATACGTTTTTGATCTGCTGCGCAAATTGTCTGCTTTTGGATCCTATGGTTAGTATAATATCAACAAGAAGTAGAAGATTAAGTAGGCTACTGATTCCACTATTTGAAAGTACCGGCAACTAAATTAAAATATGCAATCTATTCTTTAAAATAAATAATTTTTTTTGTTTAAATACCTAAAGACAGGTTCTTTAAATGCAAGACAAAGGTGCACTCTCGACTGTGGAATTTATTGATTTATTGTGTTTTCTTAACAAAATAGAGAGGTTGCGATTTGTTAGGTAGCAATTTTTAGCATTTTCAGTACTGAGTGTTTTTACACCTGCGTAATAAGACCCAAGAAGGTTGAAACTGGCTGCATGTTATTGACATGATGTAATAGATTGCTGTATCGTACGATAAGAAGTTGGTGATTATTTTTGAGTAAAATTTTTTATTTTACTTGTTTTTTAACTACAAATATCAACTGATTCCTACATACAGCTACATGTAATACTCTCTGTTTCATATTTTTTTACAAACATTTTACAACGGAGCTAATTTTCTGTGGTTGGGTGTCACGTAGGTATATTTTTGCTGTTATATTTGCAACCAGAAAGTTATACTTCAGATGTACAAGTAGTTAGCTTGTGGAGACTAAATCTATTTTTTAATAGTGCCCATGACTTATTCTCTATTTTTTAATGAGTATTTATGTAACCGATTAATTATGAACTTTTTAGATAACATGCTGAGCCACTGAGTAGTTAACTTTTGAAAACTGCAGATTTTTGGAAAGCACTGTCATTTTTGCTATGTAAATTTTGTTAAAAAGCAAAGTTGATAGATGTAACTTTGTAGGGTCTACCAGAACTGGTGTCATCGTGATTTCTTTACTTTCAGGAATGAATGCATTCATTCATTGGCTTTATCTGATCCTAAATGATTAATCATACAGCTGTGGTGTGGAGTAGATTAATTTGCCCAAGACCACTGAAAAACAAAAAATGCTTTGTTTTTCGTTTTTATTAATTAATTTTCTTTATTTATTATCAAAATTGTGCATAAAATGTCTAAATTGGACCACCACATTGGCATACATTTTATGCTTTTTTTCTGCTGCTACATTTAAAAATACAAATATTGTCACAATAAATAGAATAGTTTGACATTCGTATGGTTTTATTAAAAACTTGTGTCATTGAATGGTGTATGGGTTTGTTTTTCTTATGAGCATATCTGGCTTCGGCTTGATCATACTCTACCAGTACTTTTGCTAGTTGAAATTCAGTAATGTTGAGCGTAACTTCTCGCTGCCCAGTGACCGATAACTCAACCTTGAAAGAGCTCACGTGTGATCAACATATTTTGTTTCGTATTGTCTACGTCAATGCTATACGAGGAACGTGGTTTCTTGTACTCCTCCTCCCCTCTTAAATTGTTCTTACTATTTTAACTTTTGCGCGGAATGTCACTGAGGTAGACTTACGGATTAAGCCCAGACCGGTTTTAATGCAAAGACCAAAGATGTAAAGCTCACAATGATAGGATTTATGTTGGTTTTAAACATAGGCTCTTTACTGTCAACAATTTTGGTTGCGGTATGATCTCTGAATTTAATTTGAAGGGCTGGTAAACTTGCTGTGGTAATGGCTTTATATTAAACTTTTTTACTTCAATTATGTTTCACAATTTATCCTTTTTCTTTTCTTCAATTGTGGTTTGTATTCATAAAGTTGATGATAACTTCATATTTATTAATACAATGCTTTTTGTGAGATTTAGAGCATAGAAACCGTAGAATTTGATCGCTAACTGTTACAATACCGAAAACATAGCAAAATGCAACGAGTTACGTATAGAAGCTCCCCATTGAATTACAGATACAAATTTACAGATAATCTAAGAAGCTAGGTTCTCAGACTTGTTACATGAAAATTTGGTTGTGGAGGTCATGCACTTTTCCTACACCTTCCATCTGAATATACCATCAATGTAAAAGAAATAAGTCCACGCTCCCCTCAAATATTTCAGCCCTCCTGTTTTCATAAATTTCCAAACTAGGCAAATAAATCACTTGCGCAAGGTTAATCTCCAAGAAAGGGTATTCACCTTTGATTGTATTAAGCAAAAGAATCGCTCAAAAAAAAGATGATCTTTCAAAATCCTCAATTTTGTTTAGAGATATAAATTCCTTCAACCCACAAGAATTATCAAAAATGGAGAATGTACGTAGAAAAAAATATCTTCATTTTTGTTTGGAGCTAAAAATGGCAAAGAAGTCAATTCCAAATAGTGTAATATCTCGCATAAAAAGGTTTTTAACTTTGTTGTAAAACAAAAATGCCTTCGACCTCCCCATATCAATTTCGCAGAATTTTTGAAAGTATCCGTAAAAAGTAGTCTTCACGCTTATTTGGAGCGGAATATAGCCAAAAAGTCTCACAAATAAACTTAATTTCCAAAAAAGTCCTCAACCTTGTTTTGAGAGAAAAGTGCCTCCCCCATACACAATAAGTGTTACGCCCATAAAATAAGCCAGTTTTTAGTGCTGTTGTGAGGTTGATCCTGTTTCGCGATTTAAATTTTGAGAGAACTGTTCAACCAATTTGTTCCATTATGGGGTAAATCAACGCCTTTTTAGTAAAAATCACTTAAAAGTTTATCGATAACGAACATTTGGGGGATATTAAGTTAAATTCTATTTTCAAAAGTGCCGAAATATTTTTGTAAAAGGAGTAAAGTTGCAGCTGCTACAACTGCTCTGGGTTCTTTACACAATCCCTTGTTTGTCGGTATTGCCTGGACCCTTCTCAACGCACCTGCTAAGTGCGATTGTTGCAAATTTCAAATTAGATAATTGCTAATCCTACTGTCCTGCGTTAGCTTACCAAATACAGTCTAAAAATCTCTTTTTTTTACCACATTCGCTTACAGTTAATGTTCTAATATTTAGCTGCATTATCATTCTTTGCGATTTTGGAAAAAAATTGCAACTTTTAGCGATAAAATGTTAAAAAAATGAACTGATAACAAAAGCCTCCATTGAAATTCTATGCAAACAATGCGCTCTTGGTCCTCCAACAAAACTTTGAAGAGTGCCGCAAGTGATGACGTCACGTGCAATTGATCTATTGAATCATAATATCAAAGATCAACGTCTTGACTAGACTATTGTAAATGTACAACTCAATGATATTGTTGCGAATATATTAACTAAACGAATTTCAATGTCTATCCGAGCTCAGCTTAATTGCATATTTATTTCATTTGGCTTTTTCACGATGTTTGTTACTTTTGCTTGTATGTCGATGTAAATATTTGCCACATTACTACTTCAAAAAGCTTCATAGGCTACTTGTTTTCAGAATCTTGATTGTAGAAGTGCTGGTTGATCCAGGATTTCAGGGGGATTTAACTTCCCAAATTTTCTAAAAGAACTTTTTTTTTAGATTTACCACTATTTTGATGGGCTGAAAGCTTTATTGGACATGTCTGGAAAGAAGAGCCTTTTATTCTCAAAAAAGGGTAGGCGAGACCGCTGCCTCACTTTATAATTTATATCCATCACTGTATACAAATAATCCAAAACAAGTTGAGACTAGTCTGAAGATTCAGTTTGTGCGTACTACCATCATCTATTTTACTCTTTAACATAAAAAAATTTGTGGGAAATATCAGATAACAAATGAACTGTTTCGACAAAACAGAAGATTTTTGCCACAAATTGTAGCAGATAGTCGATTTGCCCACGAAACTGCATGCGTCGTTTGATTTTCAACGTAAAAGCTGTGCATTGCATAAAGTTTATTGTTGTTTATTGGCCATGGCGACGGTTTCATGATAAACGTTTATGGAATGTATAGGGAAATATTTTGGCCATATAATAATGAGATTGGATTTGTGGCACAAACTGTATGATGTTAAAATTTCATTGCCCTGCAGATATCAATGATTTTTTTGAGTTTGATTAATGAGGTACCGGTATTTAAAGTTTATTGTTGTTTAGTTGCCATGATGACTATTTGTGCGTAAATAAATACTAATGTGGCGAAAAGAAAACTGCATAGGTCGTTTTGCAGTGGAAATGGACTAGGGGCACAGGCTGCATGACATTTTTTGTTCCATAGTTCCATCATTCCAGGTGAGTTCCGTCTGTTGTCAAATACTCTGCCATCGCTTGCCAGTTCGACAGTGGTAAAATGAAAATTTGAAACGTGCTGGTGTAAGTGTGAAAAAAATTGTACCGACCCCACCGGTGCGAAAAAAATTGCAGCGACCACACCGGTGCGATGTGCGCAACTGCAAGCGCAGTGGTGTGATGGAAGGCGCATTGTAGCAGAATTGCTGTATGTGGCTTTATAATTGTAAGGCAGTGGCTATTTCGCCATGGACGGCAATTTGCCCTTGGAATCTATTTTGCCATAATCATTCACGTGTGTTTATATAGGCATATTTGCTTCAATTACACCAGTGACACTGTGGTGTAGTGGATAGTGCGCTGGTCTTGAGATACCATGGTTGTGGATTTGGGAACTAACGAAATCGCGGGCTCAAATAGTCCGTGGACAGTCCGCGGACAGTCCGCGGACTGTTTCGAGTCCGCGGAAAAAAGGCCTTAATCAATAGCATAAACAAAATGAAGTTAACCCGATCAAATAAAGTTAAACAAAAGAAAAATTTATTGAAAAAGCAAACAAATGTCCAAATGAAACAACCTACATGTATGACACCTTGCGCAAACTGTTGCTATGACAACAGAGAATGCTAAATCAATACTGTATCAAATATTGCTAAGTTAGACAAAATAATCTGAATTAAAATCATGTGACGGCTTGTGCATCCATAATCAACGTCACATGTCATAGCACAGTCCATGGAGTATCGCAAAACAGCGTTCAAGTATGCGCGCAAGCCGTTGCTATGGCAACAAAACACCCTGATATATCGTTCGTTTGTCGTAGAAATCCCTGTTTGGATGCACACTCCTCCTGATTTCGATCTCTGTGACGGCTTGTGCACGCACAATCAACGTCGCATGCCATAACACATTTATTGGAGTATCGGACAACAGCGTTCAAGTACGTGCACAAGCCGTTGCTATGGCAACAAAACACCCTCATATATCGTTGGTTTGTCTAAGAAATCCCTGTTTGGATGCAGTCCCGTAGCACTCCAACTTCGGGCCCCTCCCAAAGTAAGCGCAAGAGCCCCTGCGCAAAGGTCATATCACTTTAGAGGTGTAAAATTGAAAAGCTGCATTAAGAAAATACACCACAATTTGTACATAAGTAAACAAACTAATGTCAGAATAAAGCATGCCGATACCGAAGGTGCAAGTCATAAAAAATTCGGCACCGATGCCAGAGTTCAGTAGGACATTTATGCAGACACTGCGAAACGAAAGCAATGACACTGAAAAACATGAAAAAGTTATAAAAACACAGTATCATTTAAATAGTCTGGAGCGAACCTTTTTGTTCGCAAATGCTGTTATGACATTGTCATAATCAAGAGATCGGGCGCAGTCATTTTCGATTGACAACATGGCTAATGAAGATAGTCTACTGTCTGTCATAGACGTTCTATTAAAAGTTTTGATCAGTTTCAATTTGCTGAAGCTTCTTTCAGCGCTGGCAACAGTCACGGGGCAAGTTAGTAAGATTCGAAGTGCGATGTACACATTCGGATACAATTCAAATAAATGAGTCTTTAGAAGATAGTTCAGAAAGTCTTGAGCCGTATTGAGATTGCGTTTTTTTTGTAAAATTAAAACAAACCGCTGTAGCTCAGCGCTCATTTCATCAGAATCAATGTCACCGAACTTTTTTTGGAACTCTTTACAGCAAGTAAGAAGAGCATTTTCTTGTTGCACAAGCAAAAGTTTGTCTCGTGTGTACAAAAACGAAAAGGCGGAAGAAACCTCACGTAACAAATTAAAGCGCTCCTTTATTGACATAATAGCCTGGTCTACTAATGGATAGAAAAAGTTGCTTTTAAATTTCAGTTCAGGAGTAGCTCGTTGTTCCTCTTCACCTTGGTAATCAAACAATCTTCTTTTCTTTCCACTTCTTGACGGAGGAAAAGAAGGATCAATATCCAATTCCTGTGCTATTTCAACAGCAGATGTTGCGGCACTGTCATAACCCGTTGTGCGATAGTTTTGCAAAAACTTTTCAGTTGCCTGGATTTTCGTTTCCATTGTATGAAGGGAGACTCCATACGATTGAAGAATCTTGCTTGCTTTATTGACTTGGAATAGGATATCATACCAAATAAACACCGACAAAAGAAAACTCCATTTTGATAAATGAGCTATCAACGATTTTGTTTCTGAGGCAGCTCTTCCATCTTTTCTTTCTATGGAAATGGCTTCCAAGTCTTTCAGTGCCAGCAACACCTCTTTTAAATTGTATCGAAGAGGTTTGATGCATTTAATTCTGCTTTCCCAACGAGTATCAGATTGTGACTTTATGGGCAGCTCCACATGTTTCTTCAAAAATTCCCAACGCTGAGCAGAGGAAGAAAACAGCACATACAACCTTGTAAGTACTCCAAAAAATGTCAATGCTTCCGTCGATGAATTAGCACTGTCAACAACAACTAAGTTAAGGGTATGGTTTGCACAGGGCACGTAAACAGCTTTGGGATTGATGTCTAGCATTCTTGCTTGGACCCCAGAATGTTTTCCTTTCATGTTAGCACCATTATCATATGACTGACCTCGACAATCAGACAATTCGAGTTGCAGTTCGGTCGCTTTTTCTAAGAAAGCGTCCAACAAGCCTTTCCCAGTACTGTCACTTATTCTCAAGTAGCCAAAAAATGTTTCTTTAACAACAGCAGCTTCTTCATTACATAGTACATAACGGAGAATGACAGACATTTGTTCATGATGTGACATATCTGGAGTGCAGTCCAAAATTATAGAAAAATATTTTGCCAATTTCAATTGCTGTAAATTTTCTTTTTCAACTTCTGTCGCTAGCAATTCAATTAGTTCATTTTGTATGGTAGGACTCAAATAGTGATCTTTAGTGTTTTTATTCTTGATTCTGTCTTGAAGCTCTTTTAGGATCGGATCTCTTCTTGCCAAAAGCTCAAATATACCCAGAAAATTTCCATTGTGAGGAGATCCTAAGACTTCTTCAGATCCTCTAAAAGCAAGATTCCTTTCCGATAGAAACAAGGCAATGTCGATAAGTCTCTCTAAAACAGTGTTTCTCAAACTTTTTCTATTCACGTACCATCTATTCGTTTTTTACTACACCGCGTACCAAATGACTCAAGATTACCTTTTTTTGCTCAAATCTAGCACTATTTATTTTACCATAACACCAACAAATAACAAACGATACAATTTAATGGGATAGATGCAACTGTTTCTTCTGCACAAGCTGATCGATTCGAGGCGCAACCTTACTCACAGCGCATCTGAAATCATGTTTAGGCTCAGTTATACGATTTCGGCTCTTGGATTTAATGGGCATTAAGGCTGAGAACCCTTGCTCACATTCCCATGTAGAGGGGAAAATCAGTGACTGTCGAGCAGCATTTCGGGCCAACGTTGGGTAAGTAGAACCCATGATTAGCCAGAAATCTATGAGAGAGCATTCGTTCAGCTTTGATTTTGCTGTATCGTCAACTTGAATATCAATGATCTCTTCCTGTTCTCCTGTTCCCACGGGTAGGAGAGCTGGGTCGATACAGAATGGATTGACTGCGTAGGTCCAACTTACTAAATCTGGAAAGTAATGCAACAATTCCATTCGGAGCAGCTTGAGATGATCATGAATTTCTTGAGATAATTGATCATTGGGCTCCACTGAAAGTGTGGTAAGGAGTTGGAACATTCCAAACTGTTTGCTCTCTACATTTTTGGTCCAGAAATCTAGCTTCCGAGTGAATGCTTCCAGCTTTGAAATAAAAACTGCAATATTGCTGTTTGATCTGTGAAACGAAAGATTTATAACGTTGAGAGCCTGGAAAATATCAGACAAGTAGGCCATCCGTGAGATAAAGTCATCGTTCTCAAAATAATCTTTAAATTCGTGGTTTTTCTCTTTGAAAAATGTCAACAATTCATGCCTAAGTTCAAAGACCCTCCGGGTCATATTCCCGCAGGACAGCCAGCGAACCTCCGTGTGGAAAAGGAGACATTTTTGAGCAGAACTGACGTCTTCACAGAGTCTTGCAAAAAGTCGAGAATTCAGAGCTGAGGTTTTTATAAAATTCACAATTTTGATGATTTTGTTCAAGCGCGACATTAACTCAGCAGGGAGCACTTTGGTACAAAGTGCAAATCTGTGAATAAAAAGTGGACGAAGGTCGTGTTTGCTGCAACATCTTTTACATATGTTTGAAATCCAGATTTTCGCCCAAGCATGGCTGGAGCGCCATCTGTCGTGTATCCAACTAACTTACTCCAATCTAGCTCATTCTCTTTAAAAAAATCCGCCAAAACATCGAACACATCTTTCCCTTTTGTTGTGACAGCCAGCTCCTGATTCAACATCAGCTCTGTTTTCACTGTGTAATTTTGAATAAAGCGGACATAAACGAGCAATTGGCTACATTTCGCGACATCTGTCGACTCATCGAGTTGAATGGCAAACCCGAACTTTGAGTCTTTTACTCCAGCCATTACTTGATCAGCAATATCACCCGACATTTCTTGAATACGGCGTTTTACAGTGTCATTGGAAAGGGACACATTATCCAATTTAGCTGCTGCCTCGTCTCCAATGAGGTTCCTGACTAGTGTCTTTGCTGCTGGCAAAACGAGGAACTCAGCGATTGTGTGGGATTTCATGTTTTGGTCTACAAAAAGAGAGACTTCATATGATGCTTTCACTACTCCTATCTTCGTTTGGTGAAACTGGCCTGTCCGGTCTAGGTGCTGTCTTTTTGCGTTCTCGCCCAGCCGCTCAAAATAACTTTGATCTTTGTCCTTTTTTTTTGCATGGTTTGATTCAAGGTGCCATTTTAACAAGCTGGGCTATATGGCTGCACCAGAAAAAGTTTTCATAGAAACCACACACTGTGGCAAACATTCTCCTCTATGCTCGATAGTAATGAAACCATACTTAATGTATTCTGGATTGCACTTTCGTTTCGACACGGCAAAAACTTTTCTTGCTAACTTACTGATATATCAATTTTATGCAATTTCGACATAATAGTATCAATGTTTAATTGCTGCCAATTAACTAAAACAAAATGCACATCTTAAACTTTAATTTAAATTAAAGTGCGTTTGTTTTATTGCAACGTCACACTCTTAATTGTGTCGCAATAACGTAAAACAAACGTATTTTAACGAATATTGGACGTCCTTCCTGACTGCTAGAAGGGAAGGCATATCGCCTTCTGCTAGAGGGGCTAGAAGACTGCTGCTAAAAGGCTGATAAACTGCTAGAAGACTGCTAGAAGGCTGCTAAAAAGACTGCTAGAATGGACTGCATATCGCCTTCTAAACGTACTTTAATTTAATCTAATTCCTAGTCTAAACGGGTCTTTAGTTTTGCTATTGTCACATCATGATCATCAAATAACATGGTCACGTGAAGGCAGACTATAATAATCACTGATGAATATCTTCACGTACCACTAAAAAAGCTCTCGCGTACCACAGTTTGAAAACCACTGCTCTAAAACATTTCTCCAAAAACGTCTTTCATTGAAAAAAATATTCATCTCGCGTTTGTCGATAGTGGATGAATTTCTTATCCCTTCAGCTAGCAACATCCATTGACTGCAGCATTCTTGGTGGGAAATGCCGTTTTCATGGTCTTTCAGTTTTTTCGAAAAACCCTCCCATGTATTTATACCACTACAAAAGGGGCTTAGTGTTTTTCCAAATAGCTTACAACAAAAGCAAAAAACTTGATCTGATTCCCCACAATAAACTAGCCACGACCGTGAAACACTTTCACCATTAGGTAACACACGTTTATAATGGTTGGAGGAAAAACGTCGCCTTGGAGTTGTGTTATTATATGGAAAATTCATTATTAGTTGATGTGGTCCACGCTTTACTATATCACATCGTTGAGCATCAGAAATACTTTCAGGCCATTTACATGGGTCATCAGGGATAGGGGTAAATTGAGATTCAGTTATTTTTGATATTAAAGGTTGCGTATTGGCAGGTAAATCACAACTTACATTTTCTGGAAATTCACAATCACTTTGATGCTGATCGTCATAGTCTTCTTTTTCTTGTACACTATAGTTTTCTTCATCCCTCTCGGTACTAGTGCCAGGTCTACTCTGCTCAGTAATCTTGAAAAAATCTGTCATCTTGGGCAATTTCGCTACAGCATCTCGAGCAGTGGCTGCTTCTTTTCTCTTTTGAGCACCACTTTTTGAACGTTTCATTCTATACAATGTCAATAAAATTACTTTATCTGCACTCGGCAGTGTATATATATTGTACCGGCATTTATAGCCAAACAGAATTCCAGACCATTCTATGATTGTTGCGTAACAACGGCATTGTTACGTCAATCGAATAGTCAAGATCTACAAGAAAATCAATCGAAATATTCTAGATTCTGCGAGATAAAATGATGTAGCATTCACTTATGATGTCACAAGCCAATTTCTTCCTACAGTTTAAATCGGTTGTAAACAAGTCTGCTGAACTGAAAATAGTCACGTAGCCAAAAAGCAATTTCAGACTAACTTGGGCCCCCAAAGTTGGCCTGGCCCCCCCAATTGGGGGTTTTGGGGGGGCGGCTGCTACGTCTCTGTTTGGATGCACACTCCTTCTGATATCGATCCCTGTGACGGCTTGTGCACGCACAATCAACGTCACATGCCATAGCACGATTATTGGAGTATCGGAAAACAGCGTTCAAGATTGTGCACAAGCCGTTGCTATGGCAACAAAACACCCTGAATTATAGTTTGTTCGTAAAGGAAATCCTGTTTGGATGCATACTCCTCCTGATTTCGATCCCTGTGACGGCTTGTGCACGCACTATCAACATCACATGCTATAGCACAATTATTGGAGTATCGGAAATCAGCGTTCAAGATTGTGCACAAGCCGTTGCTATGGCAACAAAACACCTGAATTATAGTTTGTTCGTAAAGGAAATCTTTATTTGGATGCACACTCCTCCTGATTTCGATCCTTGTGACGGCTTGTGCACGCAAAGTCATTATCACATGTCATAATACAGTCGATGATGTACCGGAAATCAGCGTTCAAGTACGTGCACAAGCCGTGCTATGGCAACAGAACACCCTGAATTATAGTTTGTTTGTAAAGAAAATCTCTATTTGGATGCACACTCCTCCTGATATCGATCCTGTGACGGCTTGTGCACGCACAATCAATGTCACATGTCATAGCACAGTCGATGGTGTACCGGAAAACAGCGTTCAAGATCGTGCACAAGCCGTTGCTATGGCAACAAAACACCCTGAATTATAGTGTGTTCGTAAAGGAAATCCCTGTTTGGATGCACACTCCTCTAATATCGATCCCTGTGACGGCTTGTGCACGCATAATCAACAATGCCACATGTCATAGCACAGTCGATGGGTGTATCGGAAAACAGCGTTCAAGTACGTGCACAAGTCGTTGCTATGGCAACAAAACACCCTGAATTGTAAGTTATTTGTAAAGGAAATCCCTGTATGGATGCACACTCCTCCTGATATCGATCTCTGTGACGGCTTGTGCACGCACAATCAATGCCACATGTCATAGCACACTCGATGGAGTATCGGAAAACAGCGTTCAAGATCGTGCACAAGCCGTTGCTATGGCAACAAAACACCCTGAATTGTAAGTTGTTCGTACAGGAAAACCCTGTTTGGATGCACACTCCTCCTGATTTCGATCTCTGTGACGGCTTGTGCACGCACAATCAACGTTCCATGTGATAGCACAGTCGATGGAATATGGATAACAGCGTTCAAGTACGTGCACAAGCCGTTGCTATGGCAACAAAACACTCTGATATATCGTTAGTTGGTCAAAAAAATCCCTGTTTGGATGCATATTCCTGCTGATTTCGATCCCTGTGCGGCTTGTGCACGCACAACCACCGTTCCATGTGATAGCACAGTCGATGGAGTACCGGAAACAGCGTTCAAGTACGTGCACAAGCCGTTGCTATGGCAACAAAACACTCTGAATTATAAGTTGTTTGTAAAAAAAATCTTTATTTATTAAAATTGTTAATTAAAAACTTCGATAATTAATTATTAAAAAAACACTTCGATAACGTTCTTTCAAGTTATGATGCTCTTACATTGCTCAGAACAGCCAAGGATGAAGACTTTTCTAAAGATTCACCAGTAAAACAACAATCTGGAGAAATATATTTATTTCAATACCCAATTTCACCGGATGATCACCACGAAGATTGGTATTGTGACGGCATTTCATGGCGCTGTACCGGTAGCAAAACATTAAAGCAAAAAAAGATGTGGTGAAAAAGCGATATTACCGACTTGCCAATGGAAATAAGTCTTTCAATAAGAAAGCATTTTTGTTTGCCCGTAAGAAAAGTCTTCTTGTGGTTGTACATCATCGAGGAGATACCTCCACAATACAACATAAACCGCATGGGAATCGCAAGCAATTTCTAGAACGGACTCACGTAAAAACTATGCCGTCAACTTTTAAATTAATAGAAAAATCTTCCGAACAACCCAAGCAACTTAACAAGAGCCTTGTTGCAAATCCTTGTCCATCCGCGGTTAAGCCAGTGCAGCATCCCAAATCAACAAAACAAGTTGCTGATAAGAAACGCTATGAAGGCGAAAAACGTAGCGTAAGCCGTGATGATCTTTACGGAGCGTATGAAATAGCGCATACACTAACCGATTTTGTACTGGATTTTAAACTTTTTCCGAACTTTCACATAATACAGTTTTACTTAATATTTGGCATACCACAACTAATGCATATTATTTGGCATATTTTACATAATATTTGGCATACCACAACTAATGCAGCAGGCAAAAAAGCAAAATAGGAGTTGGATTTATCAACAAAAACCTATGAATCATGATGTAGTAAATGTTGGGACTACAACTATTCGCGTGCCTAATTTGCTAATGCGTAGTTGTTTGTGCCTTCGAGCCTTGCAATCAGTTGCATTATCTGCGTTGTGCAAGCAATTAGCTTGCTGCAGTAACCATGGCTGTAGTGCAGTGTTTCCCAACGTGGGCGGTATCGCCCCCTTGGGGGCGTTGGAGACTTGCAAGGGGGCGCTGTGAGCAATTTCTTATTTGAGGGGGCGCTGAACACACATAAGGGGGGCGTTATAAAAATGCTTATAAAAAATAAAATAATAATATATAAAATACATTACATACTACAATTCTACGTGTTATCACAAGAAACAATTGTACAGAAGAATATATAATCTACTGTATTTTTCCAATTTCTACCTCGTTTTGCTGCGTCTGCTGTATGTAGGCAATAGGCACCAATCAGTTCATTACAGTTCAGTTGCTTACACTCTTAGTTAGACCCCGTGTGTTCGTGACGGTGGCATATGTGTGTAATATTGTCACAAAATATCATATTAATTCGTTAAATTTCTTGTCATTGCTCGCTTTTCTGCTGATGCTTTTGTTTTTGTATATTTTGTATTGTTAAATGCATTGCTAGCAAGATTAGTCTTAGCCTACTACAGCTGCCTTTTTTCTTTGCAAAAACATGTACGCTTTTATGACGTAACAATCCAGCTTGTTCGCTTGTTCGAGTAACCTCTAAATTTTGACGCTATTTATAGTCATTCGCTATAACTAATTTACTAGAGCTTTCTTTTGTTCTAGCATTTTTGCTTTAGTTTTATTTGGAAATCTGGAAGTTTCTTGGGTCATGTGATAATTTTCTATAAATATCGTAGCTGCGCATGAAAAAAAACACATAGAGAGGGATGGGAAGTGAAAAGAGGTGAAAAATGGAAAAGTATTATCGCATTTGTTAATAGCCTATCGTTGTTGAAGAATTTGAAGCGGGTATTTTAAGCAATAGTGCTTGTACATTGAAATCGATACTGAAGTGAAATATTTTTGTTGTGAAAAGTCAAAAACTGTTAAAGCTGTAATATAACATTGTTGAATTTAAAAAGAAGCGTAATTAATCTAACTGGAAGAGACGTTAGATTGTTAAAGAATTACTTAAATTAAAAGAAGCAATAGGGCAAAAGAGTTTGTCCTTAATAAATTGAGAGTTTTAAGTAAAGCTACGCATAGAATTTCGACTTACCTTGAAGCCTACGTGAAGCGTATTTCAGACACAATCCAAGAGTAATATATTTTTAGCCAAAATAAATAAGACGTCACACACGCCCTAACCAGCCCCTGTTAAGGTTTGTGACAAATATGTTGCTCGCGCTTTTATTCACATAGAATTAGTAAATTAGTTTTGGACTTAAATAATATTTACAAACATTATAGAACCTATCGAACATTTGTGAACATTTTCAATATATCATTTTTACATTTAGTTAATGAGAATTTTAACCAAGGAATATACATGAATAAGCAAATTTTAACTGAGCTACGGCATTAGTAAATTTACAAATTTTGGTGCTATTTAACCAAATTTTGTGTATCTTTTTAAAATTAATGCATAAATATTATTAATACTACAAGAATAATTGTTCAAAAATAATAAATAATTTTTCAATTTATTTATTTCGAGGACTTTTCCATTTTTAAAATACTATTCACAGACGTAAATTTAAATTTTAAATTGATCTTGTGATATTCACACAGAATTAATATATTTTCAATATATTAAATACTATTAACTTGTTCAAAAAAGATCTTTTTCATATTTTAAAAATCAAACAGCTATTATTTATAGACAATTTAAATAACATTATTAGTAATAATGTTACTATTGGTTATGTATCTAATTATGTCGCTATCACTACGGTCACGTATTTTATCAATGTTTTGTATAACTGTTAAACTTATTTTCAGTAAATATATTTAACCATAATAATGACAGATAACACGCTCAAAAAAAAGTGCAGACAATATAACGTGGAATATCTTAAGTATGGATTTATCAGTTCTCCTAATAATAAACAACTGCCGATGTGTCTTCTATGTCAAAAAGTGTTCACCAATGAGGCAATGAAGCCATCCAGACTTTCTGAGCACTTTAAAAAGATCCATCCTGGCAATGAGAAAAAACCTTTGTCATACTTTCAAACATTGCGAAATAAATTTGAGAACAGAAATACCATATCTTTTTTTGCGACGAAGCAGTCACAAAAAAATGACGATGGACTTATTTGTTCCTACAATATCTCCAAAATGATTGCTAAGTTTTAGTGTTAAGCGTTTTGAATGGGCATTTTTTTATTTTTGATGGAAATACAATATGGATATTTTATTGACATTCTTTTGTTTCTCCTTAATTCGTGCAATCAACATATTGCTAGCTGCTAGCTTACTAAATATACATTCATAAGATATTAGTGACGACCAGTAAGTAATTTTATTTTCAAAACGTGCGTAGTAATTTGTGCATAACATTTGAAAGTTGGGGGGCGGTATGAATTTTTTTTAAGAACAAGGGGGCGCTATAATAAAAAAGGTTGAGAAACACTGCTGTAGTGCAATGACAGTCAGCTAATTAATTGTATTTACGAATCTTTAGTTTGATAAGCTATATTTTGGTTTCCTTATAACGTTTTGTTTTACAGCTATTTTACACGTTTGTTAACTGTGATAAGTGCTTTATTAGTTGAATAAAGCCAGGTATCAATTTGTCGGCCTTGGTTCACAACACATGACATTTGGATTATACCTTTAAACGTAAACAATTCGCACTGGGTGGTGGCCATTGTTGTTTTAAAACTAAAATTGATTGTATATTTGGATTCTCTCCACGGAATAAACCGCAATCTGTTGAGAACTATTTTTAATTATGTCAAGTCGCAGCACGTTTCCTATTCCACGTCAATGTTTGAGGAAAAAGATTGCGACATCAGTGCACCTACAGACCTGAACCTTCAAAAGAATAGCTATAATTGTGGAGTGTATGTTTGCATGTACAGTTTTATGGTATGCAACGGTTGCTTCTTTGATTGCAACGATTTGGATTCTAAATCAGCAAGAAATTAGATTGCAACCAAAATAATATCTGAACCGGAGGAAAAATTGATACATGAAAACCTTGATTCCAAGCAACGGAGTTCAAGTTTCTTGACGACGAAATGGAGCGAGAATTTTGTGGTAAATCGCAAAAGTCCGATAGGGTTTATATCATATTCCAAACACTTTGTAAAAGCTGTCTCTTCCTCTTTGTTTATTGGAAGATATTCTTTATGTGCACTTCAAAGTAGCTGCAAGAAACCAAGTAATAACGAAATGATTTTTTGCAACGGAGACTGCAGAGACTGGTACCACAAAAAATGTTTGTCTATATCATTATCACATGAAACATCCGATTCATGTACTTCACATAATTGTCCACGTTGCAGTTAATCCTATAAATCTACGTGTATATTTTCTGCTTTTGTGATAACAAATTAGCCAACCGTTTCCGATAACTCGGAACATCACGGAGCCCATAACAAAATATTTAAAAAGTGCTTTCTAGTTTTTGCTACAAGCTACCGAAATTGTAATCCTATAACTTTCAAGAAATATAGGTTAGTAAACAAATTAACATAAAAAAATTTGAACTTGTGTTAAAACCATGGCTACCAATTGTGAATAAAATAGCTCAAAGCAACATTATGTACGTGATTTCTGTCCCCCTGCCATCACTCTTGTAAAAACAAAATCATGTTGACTAGAAAAGTCTTATTAGGACATGTGACATTGATTGTGCGTGCACAAGCCGTCACAGGGATCGAAATCAGAAGGAGTATGCATCCTAATGGGGAGTTTTTCGACCAACAAACGATACAACAGAGTGTTTTGTTGCCATAGCAACGACTTGTGCACGTACTTGAACGCTGTTTTCCGGTACTCCATCAACTGTGCTATGACATTGAATGTTGATTGTGCGTGCACAAGCCGTCACAAATATCGATATCAGGAGGAGTGTACCTCCAAACAGGGATTTCTTCGACCAACTAACGATATATAAGAGTGTTTTGTTGCCATAGCAACGGCTTGTGCACGTACTTGAACGCTGTTTTCCGGTACACCATCGACTGTATTATGACATGCGACATTGATTGTGCGTGCACAAGCCGTCACAGGGATCGAAATCAGGAGGAGTGTGCATCCAAATAGGGATATCTTTGACGAACGAAAAATATATGAGGGTGTTTTGTTGCCATAGCAACGGCTTGTGCACGTACTTGAACGCTGATTTCCGATACTCCATGGACTGTGCTATGACATGTGACATTGATAGTGCGTGCACAAGCCGTCACAGGGATCGAAATCAGAAGGAGTACGCATCCAAACAGGGATTTCTTTGACAAACAAACTATAATTCAGACTGTTTTGTTGCCATAGCAACGGCTTGTGCACGTACTTGAACGCTGTTTTCCGGTACTCCAGTGACTGTTTTATGACATGCGACATTGATTGTGCGTGCACAAGCCGTCACAGAGATCGAAATCAGGAGGAGTGTGCATCCAAACAGGGATTTCCTTTACAAACAAACTATGATTCAGGGTGTTTTGTTGCCATAGCAACGGCTTGTGCACGTACTTGAACGCTGTTTTCCGGTACTCCATCGAGTGTGCTATGACATTGAATGTTGATTGTGCGTGCACAAGCCGTCACAGGGATCGAAATCAGGAGGAGTATGCATCCAAACAGGGATTTCTTCAACAAACTACTTATAATTCAGAGTGTTTTGTTGCCATAGCAACGGCTTGTGCACGTACTTGAACACTGTTTTCCGGTACTCCATCAACTGTGCTACGACATGGAACGTTGATTGTGCGTGCACAAGCCGTCACAGAGATCGAAATCAGAAGGAGTGTGCATCCAAATAGAGATTTCCTTTACAAACATCTTATAATTCAGGGTGTTTTGTTGCCATAGCAACGGCTTGTGCACGATCTTGAACGCTGTTTTTCGATACTCCATCGACTGTGCTATAACATTTCATGTTGATTGTGCGTGCACAAGCCGTCACAGGGATCGAAATCAGGAGGAGTGTGCATCCAAACAGGGATTTCTTTGACCAACTAACGTTGTATCAGAGTGTTTTGTTGCCATAGCGACGGCTTATGCACGTACTTGAACGCTGTTTTCCGATACTCCAGTGACTGTGTTAGACATGTGACATTGATTATGCGTGCACAAGCCGTGACCGGGATCGAAATCAGAAGGAGTGTGCATCCAAACAGGGATTTCCTTTACGAACAAACTATAATTCAGGGTGTTTTGTTGCCATAGCAACAACTTGTGCACGTACTTGAACGCTGTTTTCCGGTACTCCATGAAGTGTGCTATGACATGTGACATTGATTGTGCGTGCACAAGCCGTCACAGGGATCGAAATCAGAAGGAGTATGCATCCTAATGGGGAGTTTTTCGACAAACAAACGATACAACAGAGTGTTTTGTTGCCATAGCAACGACTTGTGCACGTACTTGAACGCTGTTTTCCGGTACTCCATGAAGTGTGCTATGACATGTGACATTGATTATGCGTGCACAAGCCGTCACAGAGATCGAAATCAGGAGGAGTGTTCATCCAAATAGGGATTTCCTTTACCAACAACATATAATTTAGTGTGTTTTGTTGCCATAGCAACGGCTTGTGTACGTACTTGAACGCTGATTTGCGATACTCCATCGACTGTATTATGACATGTGACGTTGATTATGCATGCACAAGCCGTCACATGATTTTAATTCAGATTATTTTGTCTAACTTAGCAATATTTGATACAGTATTGATTTAGCATTCTCTGTTGTCATAACTACAGTTTGCGCAAGGTGTCATACATGTAGGTTGTTTCATTTGGACATTTGTTTGCTTTTTCAATAAATTTTTCTTTTGTTTAACTTTATTTGATCGGGTTAACTTCATTTTGTTTATGCTATTGATTAAGGCCTTTTTTCCGCGGACTCGAAACAGTCCGCGGACTGTCCGCGGACTATTTGAGTCCGCGATTTCGTTAGTTCCGTGGATTTGAATATCAGCTGGCAGGGCATTAAAAGAAAGGCAGTGTACACCGAAGGGGCAGGCACGATATGTAAATGTACAGGGCAGTGTATGCTGGAAGGGAGTGCACAGGGTGGGGGATAGAGACCTGGGGTGCAAAATTTTTTTAATTGGTTTTTAAAATTGACCAATCAGAAACCACCAAAAATCACATGTTTAGTATGTCATTAAGATTGACCAATCACAAATAACTCACGGCCAAATAGTCTCTGAGGGTAAATTGCTGTCGACGGCAAAATAGCCACTGCCATAATTATAATATAATTTAGGTAGTGGCTATTTTGCCGTTGACGGCATTTTACCCTTGGAGACTATTTTGCTGTAATCATTCACGTGTGCTTATATTGCCATATTTGCTACATTTCAGCCAGTGACACTGTGGTGTAGTGGTTAGTGCGCTGGTCTTGAGATACCATGGATGCGGGTTCAAATCTCAGCTGGCAGAGCATTGAAAGAAAGGGCAGTGTACACTGTAGGGCCAGACCCAGTATGTAAATGTACAGGGTAGTGTACAGGGTGGGGGAGTGTACACTGGGGGTGCAAAATTTTTTTAATTTGTTTTTAAAATTGACCAATCAGAGACGACCAAAAGTCACATGTTTAGTACCGTAAACCGGGGTGACTTTGATTTGCGGGGTGACTTTGATAAACAGTTATTTGATCTTTAGCAACCACTTCTTGGATCATTCCTGCCTTTGCATTGGCAATTTTTTAGGATAACTCTATGATCCGTTTTTTTCTTGTGGGTTTTGGCGCAAAATTTTCTAAAGTAGGTAACAACCATAGCAGGGGCAGTTGTCTGTTTCATATCTCTAAATAAAGGGTGTCCCATTAAGACGGATCGAAATTAGCAGTAAATAAAACAGTGTTATCGATGAAAATTTATTGATTTCTCTATTGGATTATGTCGTCTGATTCTTGGCAGTTATGTATGAAATGCAATATCGCCAAAATGTCTGCCAAGGCTTCAGCGACACACCTCCACTTGATAGTCACAATTTTGGTGTCCCAATAACTTGGACAGATTTTTAATGTGAATTATGTCTAAGTGTCAAATGAATTTTTTTTGTTTGTTTCAGATTTAACAATTTCAGTCTTTGGCAATTTCAACCATGCAAAGATTAACAATCGAACAACGTGTTAAAGTTGTTGAAGCCTATTATGTTCAAACAAAAATGCATTTCGCGCACTTTGTGAGTTTTTTGGTCAACATAATTGACCAACCGAGAGTGCGATAGGGAAAATTGTTCGTAAATTCAAATAAACTGGGTCAGTGGCAGATGTGAAAACACCATTGCGTGCTCGCTTATGTCGTTGCTCGCTTAACGATTGATGATTGAAACTGTAAGCATATTAAAATTAAAATAAAACATATTAACGAAACTGTAAGCTTGGTTTTTTCAAGTGTGGCTAACAGATAGTGGTCGTCAGGAAAACAGTTTTATCAAGAAAGATATTCAGTTTTCATGGTATGATCTCAGTATTTATGATGTGATCGGCATCTACAATTGCATTAAATACAAATTTCTAGCTATTTTTTCAATTATCTTTGGTTTGTTGGCAGTGTAGTTAAATGGTATTATGACAGCCTGAATCAAAAATTTTGTTCTAAATCGTAAATTGCTTTGGCTACTAATCAAACATTCTTTTTCAAGATCTAACAGCTCCTGATTAGCGTGCATACCGCATAAACGTAAATATACCCTCCTTTGGTCCCCCAACAACTTTTTAAAAATCATAAAACTAATCCAAGTCACTCTATTTACCGTGTTTCTTTGATCAACTATTTAAAACTCTAAGGTGATCAAAGTCACCCCAAACAAGGGGGTGACTTTGATTACTCATAATTGAGTGATTGGCATGATCACGTGACTACTTACATAACCCCAAGGAATGTGAATGAGAAGATCAGACCTGTAATGTTACAATAAGACTAATACAAACGTCTTCAAACTTGTATATCTGAAGCTGTTAGAGATAACATATCAATTTTAATCAAAGTCACCCCGGTTTATGGTACGTCATTAACATTGACCAATCACAAATAACTAACGGTAAAATAGTCTCTGAGGGTAAAATGCTGTTGACGGCAAAATAGCCACTGCCTTTAATCATAAATAAACAGAAGTTCAAATTTTTTCTACTTTATATACTGATTAAAGTTGGCCTAATACTGTAGAAAATGTTTATATGCATGATGTGGGATGATTCAATTGTGTCTTTGAGTGCAATTTTTCAAAAAGTAAAGAAAAGGCAGTGGCTATTTTGCCGTCGACGGCAATTTACCCTCAGAGACTATTTTGCCGTGAGTTGTTTGTGATTGGTCAATCTTAATGACGTACTAAACATGTGACTTTTGGTCGTCTCTGGTCAATTTTAAAAACCAATTTAAAAAATTTTGCACCCCCAGGTCTCTATCCCCCACCCTGCACACTCCCTTGCAGTGTACACTGCCTCGTACATTTACATACCGGGCCTGCCCCTTCAGTGTACACTGCCTTTCTTTTAAAGCCCTGGCCAGCTAAGATTCGAACCCGATACCTCGGTATCTCAAGACCAGCGCTCTATCCACTACACCACAGAGTCACTGGTGCGATAATAGCAAATTTGGCTATATAAACACACGTGAATGATCACGGCAAAATAGATTCCAAGGGCAAATTGTCGTCGACGGCGAAATAGCCACTGCCTAAAGAAAATGTTACATATGGATAAAGCATTAGATGTAAAAGTGATTAATCATGCAGTAGTACCATAACCTATGCAAAAAGTATTGGCATCCTAAAGCAAAATTTACCAATGAAAACTTGTGTCAGATATGCTTAGACATTGAGTAGACTAATTATTAAAAGCTACAATTTTATTGAAGTACTGATGTTGTTAGATCATTATGAGGGTTTTTGTTTCTTTAGTAGTTAAAGCTTGTTTGTTGACATAAATTTGTGTTATAATAAATCATTTTTATTTTCTTGCATTGCATCAAAACAACATGAATTCTGAACACGAGATAATCAAGTTATCTATTACACAATTGTGCAAACTCATTAAATTAGTTTCAAGTTCTTTAATTGCTCCGGAGCATTTCCGACAAGCCAAACACAATCGATCAGCAGTGGTGAGTTACAAGCAGTACCGTGTCAAAATTTGTTTTTTGTATTTACAGCATATTATTGGCATGTGTTGGGGACTTGGTCTGAAAAGAACTGACTTAATTTTTCAAATTACATTTTTGCTATAAAAATAAAACTATTTTAATTACAATCTCCATAACATAATTTTGCTTAACACGTTGGCTGCCTTGTGCATCACCGGTGATCATTAGGGCTTTTTTCTCTGGTGCCAGTGTATCACCGGTGATACATTTTTCAGGTTTTATTTTTTTGAAACAAACCATATTGGCACTGCGTCAATACTCTTTCTTTTCACTGTGGCACCTGGTGAATAACTATTCTTTTAAAATCTAACTGGGTTTAGTAATTCTACCTTAAGTAAGCTTAAAAATTTAATCAAAAGTAGGAAATTAATATCACAATATTCAGGCATTTTATTAATGAAAAAACAGCCAATTCACAAGCACAAAACTGTAGAAACACTAAAAGAGTTTAACAAGTTCACTAGTTCCGATGAATAATTCAGTTGGGGTGGTGAGTTTGGAAATGTTCCAAGCAAAAATATGCCTTGTTTGCACATTGTGAGCATCTAGTAGACACAAGCTTAGCTTTTTTCCGTGCAATACTTGGGCCTTCTTTTGCTGCAATAGCGGAGTAGCAAGCGGTGCAACGTCCTCTCTTCTTTCTGTTATCACTTGTTCGCTCATCTGTTTCAATTAGCATGTGCTTTGTTCCTTCAGATGGCTCCTCTCCTTGGTTGTCTCTTCTTTTCTGCGTCAAGCTCATGATGATGTTTTCACGAAATTCAGCAACTTGCATTCTTCTTACTGCTTCCTCATTGTAGAGCAAATAGGCATTCACCACTGCAGTATTTAGGAGCAACTCAAAGGCAACTTTGTGAAACCATCGAATTGTTTTCCTAAGAGGGGAAAAGTAGCTAGCCAATTGATCCGAAAGATCAATACCTTGCTTACACCTATTGTACTTCAATATGATATCAGGCTTCACAATATCTTGTCCATTGCGGTTTTTCTTGGAAGTGGAAACAAGTTTCCCGACATCACATGTTGACAAAAAAGTCACTGGTCTTTTATCTTTCCACATCCCAACTACTACTCCATCCTTTTCTTTTGAAATGCACTCTCCTTTCTTTAGGTTCTCTTTCAAAGGAGGCAATCCTTTTCGACCTTTTCTCAGTGTTCCTTGCAGGTGTGTCCTTTTGCCCAAACACTTTTCAGCAAGTTCAACGGAAGTGTAAAAATTGTCCACAGTTAGGGTTCTTCCTTTGTCAAAGTAATCTGCTGCTAAACGCAAGCAGATGCCAGCCGACTTTGATACACCATGAAATGCAAGGTTATTTGACTTTCCTTGATAAATTTCCACATTGTAAGTGTATCCAGAAGGATCCGTCAACTTGAAGAGCTTGACCCCATATTTATGAGCTTTTCCAGGAATGTATTGCTTAAAACTCAATCTTCCACGGTATGGGATCATAGTTTCATCAATTACGATATCTTCACTGGGATCTTGAAAAGTTTTAAAGTTTTGAACCAACATTTGAACCAGCATTTTAACTTTGTGAAGTTTGGGATCTTCACTATCTTAAAGCGATTCATTATCAGCAAAATGAACAAATCTCAACAACAGTTGAAATCTGTTTCTAGACATTACTTTAGAGCAAAAATCACTTGTGTATATTGGCTTTTTGCTCCAGTAACAACTGATGCTTGGATATTTCACAAGTCCCATGAACATAACCAATCCAAGAAACTGCTTTATTTCATCTTTGTTTGTATCTTTCCATTTAGAAAATCTACTCTTTCTGCTCACACGGTGGGATGAAAGAAACTGATGGGCATTTTGATTGGTTTCTTTCATAATTAGCTCAAATATATCCTCACTGACAAACAAGCTAAAATATTCAAATGGGGTCTTGTTTTGAAGTGGTGCAAGGTGGGATGATTTGATTGGAGGATTAGGAAATTGTTTGAAGGTAGTACCATCGGCTGGACATATCCATTGTGTAGATGAAGATGAGGGCTGCTGATCGTTAGAATCATCATCAGAATCGCTTTCATCAGTATCTTTGCTGCTATAATCAGATGTTGATGGCTCATACTCATCACTCTCACTAATGCTGATATCACTGTTAGAATCATCTTCATCATCTATCATTGCCACGGCTGCAGCTGCATTCATCATGTACACGATTATTAATGCAAAATAAGATATAACTGTAAAGTAAACTCTAAAAAAGATTGAATATTATATATTTTGTTAATGATCATCGGTGATACATTGGCACTTGCTTAATATTGCATAACCAGAGTGCCAATGTATCACCGGTGAACACGCTTCTTCTAACTAAAAAAATCATCACACTACTTAGCATATGCATCAATGAAGTAAGCATTGTTGTTTGCACTAGTCGGAACAAAAAAAAAATCTTTGGCACCTGAGAAAAGTCGATTTTTCAAGAAAAAAATGAGCGTGGCAGCCAACGTGTTAAGGCACATTTTATCAGCTTTCCAGGACAAAATGTCAGAATGTATAGTCATTTATTGACGTTTTGTAAAGTTATGAGACACTTGCAGAAAATATCATTTGAAGTGGCTCTGTTGGCATTGATGGAATTTTACCTTTGGTATTTTTTGACGGGTAATGTTTGTGTGTCTTCATGTAAGCTTATTTGCTGAAATGCATAGTGTGTTGTTGTGGCATGTGGGATAGTGTTGCTGCATTGGAATGTGATGGTTACAGGTTTGAGTCTTTGCAGGCAGGGTACTTTGACAGACACTGTGTACACTGGAGGGGGATCTATCATAGAACTTGACCAATCATGAATGGCCAAGAGTCATGTTTTAATATGTCCACAAATCAATCAATCACAAAAATTTAATGGCAAAATAAATTCCAAATTTGAAATGGTAATTGTAGGAAAATAGCCTCTGTTGGTATCATTATCAATACTGTTATATTAATCTTAATTATCTATACAAAAACAAAAAATCATTCAACACTAGCCTAGTCAGCCTAAATCAATAACATTGTTATCTAGAAAATTCAAGTTGCTGTTATAAAATTTCCAATTTACTCTCTCCCCTTACATTGCATTTGTGCTACAAAGGCTGTAATTGCAATAAATTGCAAGGATCTTGCTGCTTTGGTCTGCAAGCTAGTGTTTTAACTAAATTTCCAAATTGCAGAAGCATATTTTGGGGCTTGGGCGTTGTGCCATGACCCACCTTGGCTCTTTACATAACTTAATAAAAGAGTAAGATAGGGCAAATGCAGTGAAACTTTGTGATAATAAGCTTTGATTTAACACAAATTTAAATATAACGCTAGAAACTGATGCTTTCAAAGAAGAAATAAATTGCTGGTCTCTAAATTTGACTAATTTCATTTAATTTTATAATCATGCCTGTAATAAACAAAGCACAATAAATAAATTTTTTGCAAAACAGTGAATGACAATGTATTGTGTAAATCATGCATGCGTGATTTTTTATTTACTGTGATTTTCAAGTGATGCTAACAGGGGTTATGTTTTTCACCCAAATGTAATGCAACCCTGCTCTTTTTATGATAATGTGGTATACACCTCAGTAATCAGGTTATAACAAAGTTTCACTCTACCACCAGTTGATCTTCCAAAAAAGATCATTAACTCAAAAAAAGTAGCAAAAGGACTAGATCACCACTCTTCAGTTTAACTGCAGATTTGCTGTTTATTACCCCTGTATAAACCCTTGGTATGCTATGGCTATCAGTTTCTTTACTTGTTGGCCCTGTTGGTGTCAGTTTCTTTACTAGTTGGCTCTGTCGGTGTCAGTTTCTTTACTACTTGGCTCTGTCAGTGTCAGCATGTTGGGGTTAAGAATGTTTTAGTTCAGCTAGCTGCACTGGCTTCACCTAACAAGTATTTGTGAGAGCAGTAACGAAAAGTTATTGTTTTTTGAGATAGCCAATTGTGGTTCCAAAGAAGAATATTTATGGGAATCTATTTAAGAAAAAGTTCTTGGGTTGCACACAGCAGCTATATTTCTCAAAATTTTTTGGAGTCCCTAAAAATGTTTCCTCTATGATTTTAATATGTGTGTAATCATCAAGCAAGTGCAAAATTGCTGGCAAAGCACTAAAACTGCCAGGGCATTGCTGAACAAGCCATTGCACCAGCTTAAATAACAAATTTGAAGTAGTAGAAAAGGATATTTTTGGTAGCCTACTGCTATTTATGCAGTGTATATGCTAAGCTAATGTCGTTTATCCCAATTCAGATCTCCGGTCATTCAGCCAAAAGTTTTCCAAAGGCAGCTCTAAACATCTCATGTAAACATCACATTACAGTAATACAACAGCAATTTACAGCTATGTGTGTGCAAAGTTTCCACACTTTTATTGTACAGTAGAATTAGTCTTGTGGCTTCATTTATGACGTCAACTTGCCCATAACATAATATTTCCCTCCATCCCTGTGTAATTCCAATATTTTGCATACATTAAAGTTTGGTTTGGTTTGCCATAATGGCACTCTTTGCTTTTCCTCAGACATATTTTGTTCTTTAATTATAGTACTCTTCATTTAGTTCAGTTCTTTTCAACTGTTTTTGGCTTGTGGCCTGGTTATATATTTTTCTCAACTTCACAAGTGACCTCAAAAAAGTTATCAAAGTAAATTACAGACATGCTGTCCAAATAGAATAAAAAGCAAGTCGTCTAGCAAAGCTTTTCAAATTTCACTCAGTGTGAAGAATAAATAAAGTACTAGCTCAGTGAATACTATGGCCCATCAATTGAAAATTGCTGATCTAGGCTATCTTCTCTATCATGAATGATCTTTATTTTTTAATGGGATTAAGATACTAGCTTGCAAATTGTATCTTGTTTACTTTGCTACATTTTCCACAGCTGGAATTTGAGGTAACTGCATGGCAAAGATCTTTAAAGATGACCTAAAAACAAGTCCAAACAACAATTGTATGGGTGTAAGCACCAAGTTTTCAAAATTTTCTGAGGAAGATTGGGCGAAACTGTGACCTTGTGCTTTGGTCATATAATAGATTGTGTGGTTATATCATCCCTAAAAAGTTCACAACCAAGTAGCCTGCTGCTGCTAATTGGCAATGGCAAAAGACCTGGCTATTCCTGTGTAATTGGTTAATTTAAGTTAAATTGGTTACTTAAACTCTGCGACCTTGGCAACAGTAATTTATAAGCATTTCAGAATGTCAGATCAGCAGTGCATGTATATAAAATTAATCCTTTGCTGATGCACAACATGAGCATGAGAAATATGACTTTAACAAAATGATTGGATGTTAGGTAGGCTACCATGACTATGACACAAGAATAAAAATTACTTGCTAACTTCAATTGTTGCTTGATTATATTAAATAATTGAACTAGTTGCATTTCTTTATCATAATCAATTAAACAACAGGGTTTTGCAATTGCTAGTATACTTGATCTAAAATTGAAAAGTTGTGCTAGTTAAAAGGAGAAACTTAAGATCTTTGTGTAATGTAGTAGTTATAATGTGCATGACTTGCGTTAACTCAGAAAGTAGTGTATTAATAAACAAGAACACATTTTTTCAGAGTTTTGTAAACTGCTTTCACAAACTAAGCACGAAAACAAGTACTGTATTTTTCGGACCATAGGGTGCATCGGACTATAAGGTGCAATATCAATAAACGTCTCCTAACGTGTTTATTTTTATACATAAGGCCCTCTACACTATAAAGTGCATTTAATGAAACCAAAACTCAACGCATTTTATCAGTATCATGCTTGTATTTTATGATCAAACAATCAATTGTTGTGTTCGCATTGCATGAGAAAAGGGTACAGCTAGTTGCTAGGAACCATACATGTTGCAATACATGTGCGACACACTTGTGTGCTTATGCACGTAAAGTGAAGAGAAAGATACACTTGTGAAGGGAACAAGAGTAGGTGACAAGAAAAAGCACACTCGTAAAAGGAATGAGAGTAGGTAATTTGATTGCAAGAAAGAAAGAAGTTTGCTCTCAAGAAAGAACGAGTTGAGGGAGGTACTATTATGTTGGTAGTGATTATTATGACATAAAATTTGTTTAGAGCAGGGGCCACCAACTGTGTGCCTGCGGGCTCCATGTCGCCTGTGAAGGCAATATGAGGTGCCTGCCAGCCTGTTTTAAAATATTCTCAAAATTTTTTCAAAAGTCAATGGTGGCGCCAAAGAAAAAAATAGTTAGCTTAGGGTTGCCAGACATCACCCACTGAAGTAATTGCAACAGATATATAATGGCACCACCTGCCAATACATAATAGATCGAACATCAAGTCTGGAATGGTGCAAACTTTAGGATAAGTGCGCCCCCACTTTAATCAATATCCAAAAAGTAGCCCGTGGTGCAAGAAAGGTTGGTGACCCCTGGTTTAGAGCTTGGTGACAAAGTGCGACCTGATCCACACATTAGATGCACTGGAGTATAAGGCACACCTTCCATTTTTGAGAAAATGAAAGGATTATAAGTGCACCATATGGTTTGAAAAATATGGTAAGTTATTTTTTTTGGAGGGTTTGTACCAGTTGTGAAAAACAATAAAACATCATTATTGGGCTAGGCATTGTGGCAAAAATAATGGTAGAGAGTTTGAGACATTTCTGAAGCTTCTTTACAAAACCCTTGTAACATTTAATATTTTTTTGCTCCTAATTAATTTTGATTAGCTATTTGCCGAATACATGACAAGGATGCAAATATTTGATAGGTAAATTTTTATCTTTGCAAAAAGTACATGAAAATTGTCTGAAGTAATGGAAAAATAGAAATTTGTGGACAGGGATATTTGCCAGTTTGGTAAATGCAGCATTTAATTAGTAGTAGCAGTAGTACTTCAGTTTTTATCCAGTATTTTCTCCTTAGTGGAGATGGCCAGATTCACCCCATTAGCTAAGATGGCCAGATTCATTAAGTGTTGTGAAAAAATTGTAACACTAATACTTGTAACTACATCTAATAATTACAGGGTGTCACTTAAAGGCGTTACTGCAAAAAATAGTAAGTTGTTTATTTTAGTTTGAAACCACATTGTTTTACTGCATTTGGGTGGGGCTGCACTCCAAGAAAAAAAATTTTCAGGGGACCTGCTTACTTTACCCAGTGTCACTGTGTACAGATGGATGTGAAAGACTGTGATAGCCACACACACATGCACATGCACACACACACACACACACACACACACGCACACGCACATGCACATGCACATGCACATGCACACGCACATGCACACACACATGCATGCGTGCACACATACACACACACACACACTTTGTGTGTGAATTTTAACAATTTAGTGGATTTTCTTTACACAGGTAAACCTGATTCGATAAAACATTTTTAAATTAAATCAAAAGACAGTTTTCTTATGGTACATAGAGAACGCCAATTGTTTACAACCTCCTAAAGGTGTGGTTATGGGCAAATTTTATTGTATTACAATTACCTTTCAAGCAGTTAGCATAGGGAAAAGCAACATTTTAACACATAATGTTTTTCAAAAGATTGCAACTAGGATCTACATTTTTTCTTTGTGTTTCAAGGCTTATTTCAGTCATGAGTGGTAAGCTATCACTGAATGTATTTGTCAGATACATTTTACTTAAATAAATAATGTTTTTTGAGGGGACTCGAACCTAAAATTGATTAAAAGTAGCAATGGGCATTGGGCAATTCAAAACACCAAATCAGGATTCCAATTCAAAAATGTTTCTGCTCCAATACAGCTTTTTCTTCTAACTACGTCACACAAGCCACAAATTGGCAAAAATGATGTTTTTGCTAATGGCAAAGTAAAACTTTTACCTATAATGTAAATCGGCTTGTTTATTCACTTTGTATGTTATATATACATTATTGCTTTTGCAGTCCTTAGGTGGTCTTGATTAGCTACTGTATTACTAGTCAAAATTAATGGGGGTACCAAAAGTTCAAAATGTTTTTTTGGAGATTAATAAAATAGAGAAAATGTTTTTTATTCTCAAAAATATCTTATAAACTTGGTACTCTTACTGGGTAAAGTGTTATCATTTTGGAATGCTTACAAGAAAAGCTGTTACCAGAGTTTGTGAGTGTCAAGGAAAATATCTTTTTAAAAGCTGTGACTTCTTTCCAAATGGTGTTCTTCCAACCAAACAAGATGTTTTCCAAAGATTGCTTGATGAAAGAAATTGGCAAACAAGAGCTGCAGCTGTCATTGTTGCAAATGAACTATATGAACGTTGGATCCACTGTAATGTTTATTGCATAAGTGGAGATGGCATTGTGTTTAGGATTTTATTCTTGTAAAAAATTTTCGACTGATTGAATCTCAATCAAAAAAAGGGAAAAAAGGATTCAACACCAGCGTGACATTTAATTGTAATATGACAAAATTTTTACGTGATATTGAAGAATTGTTTGATATTTTTTGTAATGACCAGAAACAGCGACGAAAACTTGAAGAAATTAATAAGTTGATAATGAATGAAGATGACTTTACATTTTATGAATATCAAATAGGTCCTAGAAAAAGAAAATGTTTGAATGTTGTTGAACCAACTGATCAGTCTAATTTAAATTTTCTTCAAAAATGTCTCAAAAACAATCCAATTCTAATAATACAGTTTCAACAAGCTCAGCAAATATTGATATTGTAATTGGTTTTTAATCTGATACAAGTACTAGTGAAAATTCAAGAATATCAGTATCGTTTGATTCAGTGTTACCTTGCTCTTCAAAATCTATTTTGCAGCAGAATTGAGTTACATTAAAAGAACTTGCAATGGTTTGTGAGTGATATGAAGTGTCTGATAGAGCTGGTGCAGCTATAGCTTCAGCTACATTAAAAGCTTTTGCAATTGTTACTGAAGAGGATAAAAGATATGTGGTGGATAGAAGCCGGTTGCGATTAGAAAGGCAAAAATACAGAGAAGAAATTAGAAACAAGGAGCAAGAATTATTTGAATTAGTGGATTCCATTTTTGTAGATGGAAGGAAAGATGCAACAATGACAATGGTTAAAGTAAATGGAAATTATCATTGCCAAACAGTCATTGAAGAACATTATGTAATTGTAAAAGAGCCTAATGGTTTTTGCCTCTCACATGTAATGCCAGAAGATGGGACTGGATATAAAATAGCAACATCAGTTTATTTTGCAATCAAAGATACAGCTCTGGAACAAAAATTGAAGATTGTTGGATCTGATGGAACCGCTGTAATGACTGGCAAAAGCAAAAGCTTTATTGCATCATTAGAAACTTTAATAGGAAGAACATTGCAATGGTTATATGCTTGCTCCATTTAAATGAGCTTCCTCTCAGACATGTTTTTCAAAACTTAGATGGTGTCACTTCTGGGCCAGACTCTTTTTCAGGGCCTATTGATAAGGGGTTGAATGGTGCTGTTTCTGAGTGGAAAGTAGTGAAGTTCAAATCTATCCCAAATCCAAAATTTCCTGTTATTCCAAACTCTTTGATGCATGGTTTAAGCAGTGATCAATGTTATGCTTACAGGATTTGCTCTGTCATCATGTTGGGATCAGTTGACGCTAATCTTGAGTTTCTTGAAGAAGGAGGGTTAAACCATTCACGTTGGTTAACACTTGGATGTTGTATTCTTTGATTTTATGTTGCCCAAGAATAGCCGGCATCTAATTTAAGCACTTTGGCAGAATTTTAAATTAAAGTTTACTTTCTTGGTTTCAAATCAAATTCAACAACAAGATTACTGATGGACCAAAGAACTATCTCAATATTCTTACACAAGTAATGGGATTTCCAAACAAAATTATTCAGTATATTGCTGTAGCAGTTTTGCAACAAAATGCTTATTTTGTTCACCATGAAAATATGTTACAGTAGAACGCCGACTATCCAAATGCTTATTATCCGAACATGACTTTAACAAAAGTCATTAGAGCCTGACAGCAATGGGTGAGAAGCATTAGAACGTCAATTGTGTTTTAGAGAAAATAAATGTGTCCAAAAAGCAGAAAGCAATCGACTCGTGCAGTATTTATTTAAGTTTGCAACCAGTTACTATACTGCCAGTGCTAATAATATACAATAAATCACAATGTCTGTGAACTGTATATGATGCATTTTTGTAATATTTGTTGTTGTTCGATTATTCGAACAAATCACTTATCCGAACCACCTCTGGTTTTAATTGGTTCGTCTAATCAGTGTTCTACTGTACTTGCAATGCTGGCTGATAATGATACAATGTCCATCTTCTTGCAGTCAACAAAATGCTTAGCATCAGAGTATCTAAGAAAAATTTGGATAATGTTGGTCGTGATGAAGAAGTAGATGTAAGAAAATTCATAATACCCAAAATCGGTACTAATGCAAAAACTTGTTATTCCTTGTCAAGCTTGAGTTTAAAAGACATGCATGAACCACCTGCATTAAAACACTTATTGAATAAATAAATTGAGGCTTTTCAACAAGTACACTCAACCTGGAACATCTTTGCCACAATCAAGCTGTTGAAAGGCATATAAAACTGGTTTCTAAAGCTTCAGCAGCTGTTGCTGGATTCAAAAATAGAGATGGACTTATCAGACAGAAAATATGATCAAAAAAACTAATGAAAACTTTTAACACCAAAAAGCAATTGAATGCCTAAAAAACTTGAAAATTAGTAAATTGGGCCACATTTTCTTATTCTACATAGTGTGTGACTATTGTTGAGTACATAGTGTTGGTAGCATTTTTGTCAATTTTTCTTGCTTCAAAGACGGCTAGATTAAAATGCTAAGTGAAAATTTCTTTATTTGTGCAAGTACTGTATATCCCGGCATATAAGATGATCCTTAAAGTGCAAAAACCCACCCTTAAAAATTGGGGTCGTCATATACAACCAATATAAAAGTCATATCTCAATTTTCACATGAAGATTTTTTTATTTTATATGAAAAATGCGTTGGTGCATAAAAATAAAGAACGTGCAAGAAAACTATTTTTATTTAACATCATCAATATTGAAAATTAAACATCCTTCATGTTCATATCTAAAAACAATTCGTCATGCACTAATGAAAAGCTCAATAAAAATCGTGTACAATTACGAAAGAGCATTGGCGTGACATCAAAAAAACGAGAGAATGAAAAAACGTGCATTGATGCATAAATTGGAAAAAAGCGAGAGAATAACATCGATATTAGGAAAAAAGTGTGCATTGGTGCATAACAAATGTAACTCTTGTAAGAAAAACATGCAAGAAGAGAAAAAAGTTACACGGCTAAACAAACGTGGTTTCGTGATTTAGCAGTCGTCTTCTACATTACAACCAATATATGATAAATGTACAAAATTTTATTCAAATTTTGTACCTTGTCTTATCTGACGACCGTCTTATACGCCAGGATATACAGTAGCTAAGAAATGACTTTAGTTAAAACATGGATTTCACAACAATTTCTTAATAATAAATAATTTTTTTAACGATTTTCATCAAAAACATCATTTTTGCCAATTTGTGGCTTGTGTGACGTAGTTAAAAAAAAAAGCTGTATTGGAACAGATATAAACTTGGGTCTTCTGAGCATTTTAAGCCCTAAACCAACTTTCTAGCTTAACTAGTTTTTACGTTATGAGATTTTCATAAATTTGGGAGAGTGCAAAATTTTTGGGGGTGTTTAGCCACCTGGGTGTAAGTGGCAGAACCCCATAACAACTAAGGTGTTTGTAGACCTAACCACCAACTTTAATAAACCTAGTTTTTGATTTGAAAAAAAATTTTTTTCACTCCATCCTGATGTCGAGTAGATGGGTCGCACCCTTATTTTTTGAAGAAAATTTTGGTAAAAAGGTGCAACCAATCTACGGATATGTAGGGTAGTTAAAAACACGTATTGACTTTGCATTAGTGTTATTAAGTGTTTGAGGTTCAGTGGTACACATTTGTACCATGGTATGTAATTGTTATGTCATTATTATATAATAATCATTTTTTAAGATCATATTGTATTGCAATTATTACCAAACAATGACAGCATTGTTTTAAATGTTGTGGATCAAATACCATGTGGAGGTGCTTACTGTGGAAATTAATAGGTCCAGTCTTCATTTAAAACTACATAGTTTTAATGTGTTTGTGAGGGGGCTCCTCTTTACAGCAAAAATTTTGGGAGTACTTTTCCAACCTTACTTGGTGCCACTGTGTAAAGGGGAGGTGTAAAAGAATGCAGTAGCTACATGCACACGATTTTGCTTTTTTGTTGCATAGTGCACGTTCTCTGAGTTTTGACAATTTAATTGTTTTTCTTTGCACTGTTTAATGAAAAGACAGCCTTAGAATTGCACATGGTAAGTTGCAATTTTTTTATTGTCCCAAAGAGGTGTGGTCATCAGCGACTTTTACTGTGGGTTTTGGAAATTATCTTTCATATGATTGACATAGGGTTTTATTTTGGCATCACTGGCGTGATGTTGTAGTGGTTAGAGCATCTGCTTTGCAGCTGGTAGACCTGGGGTTCATTTACCTACTCAAAGTCTTGCCAAAAGACTTTAAATGATGGTATTCAAAGCTTTCCTGTTTGGCACCCAGCACAAAAGGGATGCTGTGGAAAATAAACCAAAGCTTGCTTGTTGTGTCCTTGAGCAAGGCACTTAACGGGATGCCTTGATCTTCATGTGGAAGACAGGTGGTGGGATCCAACCAGTCTACCCATTGTGGTAGCCCAGTCTAACAGAAGACTGCAAACAGGGTATTAGCGCACTTAGCGCAGATGCAGTGTATGTACATCTTTTGCATAACGCTCAGAACAAATAGCTCAAACGACAAAAGAAAATTTTCACATAAAATGTTTTTAAGGAAATCAAAATAGAATTCATATTTTTTCTTGATGTTTTAGGGGTTGTTTCAGTCATTAATGTTAAGGTATCACAGCACCTAGCTGTCAGCTACATTGTATTAAAAAAACATCATTTTTCAAGTGTACTCAAAACTAGAATTAGTTACAAGTCATATTTTTTGTTTACTCTTGTTTTTTATATTTGTGAACTGTGAAAAGATTATTTATAATTTTTACAAAAACTGAACTATTCCTTCTTCTTATCCCTATATGAAGAAAAAGTTGTACATGTGTTTTGTAGATATTGAGAAGGCATTTGATAGAGTTCCAAGAAAGGTGATGAAGTGGGCAATGAGAAAGAAAAGTTTACCAGAAGTAATTGTAAGAGCAGTGATGAGCCTTTATCACAGGGCAAAAACGAAAGTTTGAGTGGAATCTGAGTTATCTGAAGAATTCTTGGTACAAGTTGGTGTACATCAAAGATCTGTGTTGTTGCCACTGCTTTTTGCAATTGTAGTGGATGTAATCTCAAAAAATGCAAGAGAAGGATTGATGAATGAAATTTTGTATGCAGACGATTTGGTTTTAATGAGTGAAAGTATAGAGAATTTAAAAGACGTTTGTAAAACGGAAAGAGGCATTTGAAAGCAAAGGGCTGAAGGTGAACCTCAAGAAAACCAACGTAATGGTGAGTGGTTCAAAAGGTGAAGTACTCAAGAGTAAAGTTGATCCATGTGTCAAATGTGACAAGAGCGTGATGGCAAATTCTGTGATGTGCACAAAGTGTGGTAAACAGGTGCTTGGTAGATGCGCAAAAATGAAGAGGGTGACTTCAACTTTGGCAAAAGATTTTGCTTGTAAACTACTGTATGTGTTGATACAACGGAAGGAATTGAGGAACCAGGTGAAGAAATATCATTTTTTGACATGGTTGACTTTGTAAAGAGTTTTTGTTATTTGGGGGATAGGTTGAATGCCAGTGTTGGAAGTAAAGCAGCAGTGACAGCAAGAACGAGAATTGGATGGATTAAATTTAGAGATTGTGGGGACTTACTTTATGGAAGAAAGTTTTTGTTAAAAATGAAAGGAAGGATTTGTCGGAGCTGTGTTAAAGATCAGCAATGCTATATGGGAGCAAGACATGGTGTCTGAGGGAGAATGAGATGACAATTTTGAGAAGAACTAAAAAAGCAGTGATGAGAGCAATGTGTGGAGTTAAGTTGGTTGAGAAAAGGTGGAGCCAAGAACTTATAAGTTTGCTGGGTTTGAAGGATGCTTTGAATGGACTAGCCAGGGCCAGTGGAGTACGATGGTATGGGCATATTTTGAGAAGGAATACTGGTGATGTTTTGAGAAGAGCGTTGAATTTTGAAGTGGTGGGAATGAGAGGGCATAGGCAACTAAATATGACTTGGAAAAGACAAGTTGAAGAACATTTTGATCAGATTGGACTGAAATGTGAAGATGCCATTGACAGAACAAAGTGGCGTGATAGTATTTACCAACTTTCAAGAAACATGAGGTGAATCCGGCCACCTGCATTAATGCAGACAAACCAGATTTACAAAAGTGGATCTCTTTCTAAACCATTCCATTGAAAAGTAATGCTTTTGTGTCAAGGTAAATTTGAGAGCTATGTTCTTTTATAGGTTAACAAACATGTTTGAAATTAGCATTGAAACGTGAACAAAAAATATAGATGTTAACTGACTCTAGTTTTGACATCACCTCAAAAAATAATGTCTTATCTTAAACTAAAGTTGAAAGCTATTTGCTGTTATTGTTGTTCATTAGAGCTTGCTGTTTGTTTGTGAGGATTGAAATAGGCCAGGAAAAGAAACAAAAAATAACTTTTTGATCTTATGTTCATTGCTTGAGTTATAATTTGTAATGCAAAAGAAGTGAGTTAACAGCATATGTGATATTTTAGTTGCCACCACGACACCATGATGTTCATGTGAGATGTTGCACTGCCCTAAAAAAAGAATAGGTTTAAACTTTGATCTCTCTTCACTGCCTGCAGTGCATTAAGCTGATGGTTAAAAATTTTGCCAGCAAGATAGTAAAAATTTTAACAAACAGAAAATAGTTACCAAAAACCACCAAATTTTTTTTGCTCCTTTGAATTTTATCTGCATATCTGCCAGACATGTTTTTGCAGATTTGCATCTTTTTTACACTCAAATAGACATTGTTGCTTTTTGAATTACAAAACTCCCAATTCTCAAAACTCAAAAGCAAAAAGTATGTAAGCACAGATTTAGTGTTTATTAAATATAATAAGCTGGTGAGCACCTGTATCAGATGATAGTTTGGTAACCACTCTTAATAATTTGATCTAAGTTTTGATAGGTCAAAAAAACATTTTCTGGGACTTATATGAAAACTTTGACAAGTTTAGTGCTGGGCTTCAAAATATTTTAATTAGAGAAAGATTGAGCCATATGGAAATTTGTGATTATTTTTCATAGCAAGTACAATCCTTTTGCTCACTCTGGCAGAAGTTTTCAAAGAGATGAATTTAAGGAAAATTCATGAAAAGTGTCTTAAGTTTTGCAATTTTGTATTGGAGATAGGTATGGTAAATAGTGGGGGTAAAGTTGCTTCTGATTTATTTTTAGCAACAAAATTTTTTTTGCATCATATTCTAAATTTTGAAAAATTTTTTCTTCTGATCTTAAACTAATTACTGTAATTAAAATGAAAATTGCAGCTGCCGTGGTGTAGTGATCATCATTTCAAACTTTGATGCCAAATGCTGGGGTACCAAGCTCCCTAAGAGCACTGTTGGTATTTTTCAGAAATGGCAACCAAAATTTAAAAGTGCTACATTGTTCCAGCAAAATGTTAGATTCAAAAGCATCTAATGTTTTGCTGGAGCAATGCAGTATTTTAATGAAATGGTAGTTAAATCAGTACACCTTTGTCATGATATTGCGAAACCTAACTACATTTCAGATGTCATAAACAATCTTGATTGTTTTTTGTTCATGTGAGGCTGCTGATCAGTAAATACTAAAAAACAATTAAGGTTCGTACAGTTGCCAACTTCAAGGCAAAACTGAAAAAAAATTGGTTCCCTTGTTCCCTTGTTGAGCAATAATAAATGACAACAGTCAATATTCTCAGAAACATGAGTTTTGTAGTCATTAGGTTTTGCCGTATCATGGCAGTTTGAGAAACAATAATTGATTTTTGATTATTACATCATTTGGGCATCATGTGTAGCTTGTCATTGCAGTTGAATCCCAGGATGATATCTGCAATGAAGTTGCTATTCCAAATAAATTTTATGCTAATATTTTTTTCTTTCGATCATTTGTTCCACTTCTTTGATTAATTTTGTGCATATAAATATTGGTGAATAATGGTAACAGTTTTCTAAATACGTTGTCAGTAAATATCCACAGGCAGAGGGAAGTTATAGTCAGCTCACAGTTTATTAATGCAGATTCCTGAGATGCTTCAACTAGTATTTGAAACTCTGAAGTTACTTAATGAAGATCTGGAAGTTTATGATATTGCAAGTTTACTGAAATTTCTTGAAGAGTTTGGGTAATTACTTTTTGTTTTTGCATTGAGAATAGCCTTAAAAAGCAAAAGCAGTTTAACAGGACGTAATAAAACGTTTGAGTTGACTGCAAAATAATTGCAGTGGTGACTGCAACCCATACAATAAATCCAGGACTTTTTTTTAATCAACTTTTTCAAAGCAATTGCTTTGCTTTTTTGTTTTTGTCTTGCAGACCTTTTTTAGAGCTCAATTTTATGAAATTGACTGGTGTGTAACCAAAATATATAGGAGAGAGACACGATGTGAGAAATCTAACAAAACACTAGTGGTGTCACCTTTTTGCAGGTCTTACTTAATTTTTGCCAAAGCAATGTTTATGTTTAGCTTAGCAATTATTACTTTGGTTTGGCTTTTATACATATTGCTGATTGTGCACATTTTAATATTTTCAAAGTGATATTGTGGTTCTAAAAATGTACTCTTTTGATTCTCATCAATGGCTGTATTGTATTAAATGTAAGAGCTAGAGTGAACAAACAGGTTCTTTGATCTCGAGTGGTGGTGCCCAAAGTTTTACAGTATGAGTCTTATTTCTCCCATCTGAAGCCTTGATGGCCTGCATAAAAAGAAAACAGTTTTTAATCATAAAATTCTAAACTAAACTTTCTGGTAATATATTTTTATGAGTTGTATATTCACAAAACGTGTTCTCTAACATATTTTTGAAGAGACAAACACCTGAATTGGATGTTGGGTTATTGCTGTATAAATATGCTTTTTGCAACTCCAAATTGTGCAGTGACCAAATGCTGCCAACCATTTTTTGCAATTATTGAATTTGTTATAAATTTAGTGGCCTAGCACGGCATTCACGTTTTTGAATGTTAATGTAATGTCAGTGAAATTTGTTTCACTTGTCTAGTATCGTTGGTTGATGAGAAGGAAAAAGGTTCAGGAATGATGCCAGTTGAATCTCGCTCTAACTATATTAAAACCCTTGAAAAGCCAAAAATTTTAGAGATACCATAAAATGATGAATTGCCAAACATTTCTCTTGTCGGTCTTGCTTCAGCTTTTCTCAAATGGAAAATTAAATGGTTTGCTGAGCAGAAGGACACTGCTGTTGGGCAAAGTCATGATTTCAGATCACATCAACTGTGCTTCTTGCTTTTGGCATGTTTTCATTGATGAATGTCCTGAAAACTTGAGTGTCCTTTTGCTTTTAAGCAAAGAACAATATGTCACTCCAGGTGAATTACAACTGCAAATGGTTATTTTTGACTATTTTTGTTTATTTCTGATAATATATTCATTAAATACAAAATGGGCCAAAAATCACTGACCCATTTGAATTTTAAATAACTTTTTTATTTTAACAGTTATATGCATGACATTATAGTATCATAAATAAAGGTGATAAAATTTATTTGCTATCACAAATTTACCTTAGTAAGCTTGAGAAACTTGTATTGTTAAATGTGAAAAATAACATCTTGCTCTTGCCTTCCATTTTCTGCTTCACAAATTTGAGCTCTTTTAAATACCTCTGCCATAACCTTTTCCAAAGTTTCTGGCCTTATTTCTCTAGTGATATTTTCCTTTAGCTCTATTAAAGATTGGGGTTTGTTGACGCAAACCTTTTCTTTTAGATATCCCCACACAAAAAAGTTGGGGCTAGTGAGATCAGAATGAGATGGCCAATTAATATCACCAGATTGAGAAATTATTCTTGCATTAAAACGTTCCCGGAGTAATTGCATGCTTTCTCTTGCAGTATGAGCTGTTGCTCCATCCTGCTGGAACCACATTCTAACTGGATTTTCAGTAGCTGGCCATAAGAAATTTCAAAGCATCGCTCTGTATCTCTCTCCTGTCACAGTCACAGCATTTCCATCATCATCTTCAAAAAAGTATGACCTGATAATTTCATTTGCAGTTATTGCGCACCATACAGTGCACTTTACAGGGTGAAGTTTTCTTTGATGCACTGCTCTTGGACTTTCTTTTGCTCAAAAGTGACAGTTTTGTTTATTGACAAACCCGTTTAGGTGGAAGTGGGCATCATCAGACATGATCAGTTTATCAAAAAAATTAGGTTCATTTTCAGCAAGTTCTCATAATCGAACGGCATACTGTAGTCTAGGCTGAAAGTCCTGTGGTTTATTCTTGGATGAGTTGCATTTTGTATGGATAAAAATTTAGACTTTTCATAACCCTTTTTAAAGATGTTCGAGAAATTCCAAGTTCCAATGATCGTTTTCAGGTTGAAGTTGTTGGATTTTCTTCGACATTCTCACATATCCTTTCTTTGTTTTCATTCGTACAAACAGCTTTGGGTCTTCCAGAATGTGTCAGATCACTCACAGCTCCTTGATCTTCAAATCTTTTAACCGCGCCCTTAATTGCATTCTTACTAAGTGCATCTTTATCATTAAAATGTCTTTGATAAGCTTTTTGGGTTTGAATTATTGAGCCTTGATTTTGATAGTAAAGTTTTACAATTTGTGTATGTTGGACAATGCTGAATTTTTCCACACCGTACATACCGGCTAATAAGCCGATTTTCTGGACCTTATTTTTTAACCTAATTTTCTGGGGTTGGCTTATTGGGCAAATATAGCTTAGAACCAAAAATACTGAAGGTCAAAATTGGTCGCAAAATGACACCTACGATCTCACACCACAATCTCGCGTCAATTCACAACTAAAGTTAATTAAAGACGGTAAATAAAAGAACATGTATTTACGAAAAGTATGCTTGTGAATAATTGAAAAGATGAGAAGTGGTACAAAATTTCAATAAAGCTTTAGTTATCTACCATTTCATTGTATTGTTTTGCAAAGAATAAGTGAAAACTCTAACGTTTTCGTCTAGCTCTCATCAGGAGTTATCGCTAGAATGAATGAATAAATGAATAAATATCGCTAGAAATAAATAAATTTCGTTCGCAATAAATACCTCGCCATCAACACCAGGCTTCATTCTAGCGATAACTCCTGATGAGAGCTAGACGAAAATGTTAGAATTTTCACTTATTCTTAGCAAAAGAGTACAATGAAATGGTCGATAATGAAAGCTTTATTGTAAATAATTATTTAGCGACTGATTAAAACAAAGCACTTCGTCTGTTGAATACGGTATGTACTATAAACTGTGTAAAAAAGAAAAACGCGCGAATAGAATGATGTCATTTTAAAGCGGGTGTATTGGTGCGTAAAAAGAAAAAAAGCGCGAATGGAATGATTTAATGAATGTAACGCATAACTGGAAAAAAGTGTTGGAAAAAGAAAAAAAGGTATGGTAGTTGAACGTAATTTTTCCGCTTCGGCTTATTGGACGGTAATATGTAAAAACCCACATTTTCTGAGCTAAAAATCGACCTCAGCTTATTCGCCGAGTCGGCTTATTGGGCGGTATATACGGTAATTAATTTTAAGGGTCTGAAAAAATAAAAATATATAAGAAATTAATAAATATGATGAAATAAAAGAGTAAAATTTTACAATTTGTGTATGTTGGACAATGCTGAATTTTTCCATAAGGGTCTGAAACAATAAAAAATATTATGAAATAAAAGAGTTATTTAAAATTTGAATGGCTCAGTGACTTTTGGCCCACCCTGTATGTATCCAAGCTTTGGAGGTTGGTTTCCTTCATTTTATCCGCTTATCCACCAACTTTTCTTATCATTCATTTACAACTGTTAGAAATTTCAAATTTTGGCCCCGTTTTAACCACTTTTTAGTTTCTATTTATTTTCTCTGTTTTTGCGTATTGAACCCGTTTGTTTAGTTTTTCAGTTATGTGTTGGAGTAGTGTTGTGTAATTTTGTTGCATACTTGCTATGCATGCCTTTTTCGACCTGCACTTTGACCCTAATTTGTACAAACACGTTTTTCTTTGGCACTTTGACTCTGGATGTAAAAAACTTTATAATTGTGTCACTTCATTTTTGGACGTCGATGAAGTTGCAGTTGGCCATATTTGTAAAACAATTTGAAATTAAAAACTTATTTGGAAATCTAATTCTTCCATCATTCAATCAGCCAAATTGGTATGTTTAGTTGTTTATATTTTTATTGTCATGTAGCAATTTATTTGGTCTTAAAATTTATTTAGAGTATTACAGCGTCGCTGTCTTAAATCTATTCTTTAGTTAATAATTGGTGTTGTCTTCTAGAAAACGGGTTCAACTTCTTGGTTATTTTCTTCTGTTATTCTTCGTATTAATACAATCGATCAAATGAATTATCACAGATTAGAACTCATCATTCAACATGAACATTGATTTGGATATAGGACAGCAGAAAGAAACAGCAGACCATTTGTAATTTAAAATTTTACAACAACCAAATGCATGTAATGGG
This sequence comes from Trididemnum clinides, assembly GCA_963675345.1. NCBI lineage: Eukaryota > Metazoa > Chordata > Ascidiacea > Aplousobranchia > Didemnidae > Trididemnum > Trididemnum clinides. Next base: position 1,602,201 of record OY776290.1, on the reverse strand, counting down.
CCATCTATTACTCTGTTTCAAGGAGATTTATTTTTTGCACATTGTGAGATTAATGAGAAAGTGGCTGGCCTGTTTTTAAAATATTTTTAGGGTGCCAATCTCTGGAGCGAAAAAAGTTTAAGTGAAGATATTAGAGTGAATAATAAATAAAGCAAGGGAAAATTGAAGCGCAATACAATAGGGCAAATTGAAAATTTTTTTATTGAAGATATTTTAATTTAAATGAAATCACAAATAATTGAGATCACAGATAATTTACAAATTCAATAAAACAAAAAAAATTATACATTTATTTGAAGGTTGTATGAGCATCCACTTGCATTTTGACTTTTTCAGAAAAGGCCTTGCTCCAGAGATAGCTCGCGCTAATACTGTTTGTTGCAAACCATTTTTGTTGAGTATAGCAATGATTAGTTTCCAAAGAGAGAGGCTATGTCAAAAAAGATATCTATTGACTGCTACACTGCTACCTCAACAAAGAAATGCATTGTGACAACCAGAAAAAAACAGACGTAAAGACAGAAATAGAATAAGAAGAGAAATATTGTATTTGCTCTATTACTAGTAGCTCTAATATCGTTTGCAAACTTTGCTTTGCTTGAGTGCTTTGTACAGTTGTATTTTGCATGTATTGTGTTTGGTCTATTGATTGCTCTAGCATATGAGCACCTATATTTTGTGGAGCATGGCTCCCAATGGCTTGCATCACAAATTGTGGCTGCAAATTTTTTTGAATTGCCTTTTTATTTGGATAATTTTTAAGATTTCATCTCCTTTACTTCAGCAATTCATGCTCAATTAAAGCTTTGAGCAGTATGATTGAAGAATTTTTGTGTTAAGGGTAGTCAAACTTTACCTTTTGTTTTGTGTGCCAATGTGCCTGAAAACTTATGGAAGGTTGATTGATAGCAATAATTAGTCCACTGAGTGCCAAATAGGAAACCTCAAAATACTCTACAGTGAGCTTGTGGTGGTGACAACTTCCATTGCACAGATTTGCAACTTTGCTCATATTTGTGTAGCTTAGGAGAAGATGAGATTGGTGACCAATTTTGAAGAGATTGAGAGCTGCCCTTCTGCAGTCCCTCAGAGGCCAGCATGGCAAAAAATGATTGGGTGAGGTCAGTGTCTAGAGTAACTGAGAATCTCAGGAAGGCCAACAGCCATTCAATTCACCCCAAATATGGTCAGGGACCACATCACTAGGTAGCTGTTGATTGGTGCAGAATTCACCCCATGATGTCAAATGTTGAAAATATCGTTATGGCAATCATTGCTGTGCATAACTATTTGAGACAAACAGATACTGCAAATTATTTTCCCAATGGATTTTTTGATAGTAAGAGCTCAACAGAAAAAATCGTATCAGAACATTGGTGCAGAGAAGTCAATGACAGCATTTCAACAACTGTTGATGGAATAACAACAATACCAACATTAAGAGGGTCATGCCACAGTAATGAAGCAATATGCATGCAAGATAAGATTGCCTTATAAAATGTGTCAACAGTGATGTGATACTTTTTAGCTGGCAACTTCACTAGGTTTGCCATACCCAAACGTTTGTGTCGGTCATGTTACATTGTTGTAATGACTTTTGTGAGTAGTTCTTCAAGCTGGCAACTACACTTATCAAATATTTTGCCAAATCTCAAGTTTTGTATATGTCATGTTATACTGATATTGTGACTATTTTGCCAGAAATGGCATGGCTCTAAAGGTAAGTTTTTTGAGCTGGCAACTTCATTTAAACGTATTTGCCATATCTGAACATTTGTGTGTAAGATATTACTTGGCATTCTCACAATTTTGCCAGCAATTCAAAAGCTTTTAATAAAAGTTGCAAGTGCTTTCATTAAAAGCTTTTGAAACAATGCTTGACTTGAGTTTTATTACTGTTGAATTAAATTCATATCAGTTTGGAACTTAAAACCACAAGTATAAATACAAACTGGGCCATGCCAAATCGTAAAATAGACTTACCACTAAATAGTATATTTGTGTAATTGTAAAAACAACCACCATCATTTTTGACTCTGTTTCAATCTGCTGCTGCCCCCCTTGCACTTATGGGTAGAGATCGCATTGAACCCCAAGCACTCAGTGATTTGGAGTTTCATTGAGAGTACAATTGTCGTTTTCTTCTTTTGCAATTTGATATTGCATTTATTAACAAGGAAGAATTTGTTAGCCATTTGGTTAACCAAAAATCCACTCAGCTTAAATAATCAAGTAAGATCATTTATTTAATATAGCAATAGTTTTTTTCTCAGTTGAAAAGGAAATTAGGCAATGATCTACATAAAAGTTATTGAGGATAATCTCTGACAAAACAGGCATGTGCTAGTGGTCAAATGTCTGCTGTTTGGTGCAAACAAAAGAAGCATAGGTTGGAGTGGAGATAGTGCCAAATAGGTGGACTTGCGTCATAAGGAAGCTGGTTGACTAGCAGGGTTAGCATGTCCATTGAGTCAAGATTGTCATATTGATGAATGTTTTGAGTTAATAACGTTGATTTTATCAAGTAATTCTAAAAATTGTTTTAGCTCATTAAGATTATTAGTCTTTACAACGGGGAATGTCTTCAGTTTCTGTTCACACCCGTTAGCAATAATTGACAGTGACCCATACTCATAAAGTTTTTGCTTTGCAAGTCAGTAGGAATTCATACCCTTTTCCAAAAAATGTTTAATATGATTCTTTATGGGATCTGTGCAATGCTGAATCAGCAAGCAAAGTAATGCCTTTTCTTGATTCTGGTTTTGATATAACTTTCAAAATTGCTCACAAAAGTTTTGAATTCTAAAGGATCACTAGGGAATTTTGGAAGTTTAGGCCTAGGCAAGAACATGCTATTATAAATTAAGTGATCACAATAAAGACATGTTTGCTGTTGCTGTAAAATGGGAAAATATATTTGAGCCTGTGGGGCCATAAACCGACGCAGGACCAGTTGAAGCATAAACAGGTTTACCAGCTGAAGTTCAGGGGTCAGCATAGACGAGGCCAGACACTGAAGCAGGAGGGACATAAATGAACACGAGTGCAGTAGCCATAAAACTCAAATTGTCATTGACAGGTTCAGATGTAGGAGCAAAAGGATCACAGACAAGTTGAGGTGCTGAAACAAGCAGAGCACAGATTAAATCAGATGCTAAAGCATGATTAGCATGAGTTTGAACACAATTGCTGGCAGGAGGGGCTTGAGTAGGGTTACCATACGTCCTGCTTTTGGCGGGACAGTCCCGCTTTTTGAGGCCTTGTCCCGCTGTCCCGCTTTTTTCATCGAAAATCCCGCTTTTTGCTGCAGTGAAACAGAACGGTTTTTACCAAATTTATGGAGTTTTTGAATAATTTCTTTATGCAAGCGGGACGCTGGGATGTGGCCCTAGGTTGCATTAACGAGGTAGAGGTGGGATATTGAGGATCAAGGCGTGTAATTCAAGGTGTGGATATCAGAAAATCAGGAAAGACTGGGGTGACCTCCAAAAAAAAAAAAAAAGGTCAACACCTCCAATGTCTGCCGCAATTTTACACTCAGGGGCTTGAAATTCACATTGAAAGTGTAGCGAAGTAGGTGATGACCTTTTTTTTTTTTTTTTGAGATTCCTATTTTCTTTTCGCTATTTGCATCTTCGCGAATTAAGTCCAGATCTGCATCTCAGCGTCCCGCTTTTGGCAAAAATTAAATTGGATGGGCCATAAATTTCGTCTCGTGAAGATTCGCCAACCATTGTCCCGATTTTTGCTCTGAGAAATATGGTAACCCTAGGCTTGAGCACATTGGGGTCCTGAAGGAAAAGGTGTCCCACTATAAGTATAAGCAAGAACTTTAGTTTTATCAACAAATGGAATCTTATCCATATGCAGTCGGAATGTAAGGACCTTGGTCTTGACAAATTTCAGATGTGATTGATTTGGTAGTAACAGGCTGACCTTGCTTAGTTAATTTAATTTGAAGTAACGTGTTGCTGCAACTAGTGGCAGTTTGATTCCATACTGCATGTTGTGTGATCACCAATTTTACCTTTCTTTGCACTTGCCTTAGCTTTATTTTTTCATTCAGTCATTTTATGCATTTTGCTTTTCAACTTGCTCACTCAAAAGCTTGGCCTCCATTTCAGTGAGTTTTAAATTTTCTTTAGCGCTAATCGTTTTAAAACTAATTTTTGATGAGCACAAGATTGATGAATGATTTGATGGAGTCACTGGCTTCAGTTTAGTCTCTATCTTTACATTTTGCATTGGGTAGGAGCAAGAAGATTTGTTAAGCTGAATGTACCATTGCAGTTGTCATTGATCAAATTCGTATTTGTTATGAACTGTGGCAGCAACAGTATCAAGATGCAATTGAGCTGATGCAATCAACTCATTGTAATTATATTCAATAATGTGTAGCAAAGCATCAAAATTTTCATTTTGTCTTTTTGCAATGACATAAGTCTTTTTGCTTTAAGGTAATTGCTGTTAATTACCTTCTGCAGGTGTTGGGTGGCAATAGCTTCATCACTGTTGCCTTCTCTGGCTACACTTGTGGTAGATTACATTATTGACCTACACAGCAAGTAAAGGAATAAATATTTGCCAACACATTGGGTTTTGAAGTAGCTCTACCAGGCAAAAGGCATAGACCTTTTTCTGCATAAAGTTAATACACAAAGTGAATGTTTACAAATAAAAGAGGTCACAATACTGGTTGTTGATAGATGATCTCAAATTCCACAACGGTGTGCTGATCATCTTGGGATAAGGGAGCGCTTTAGCATTAATAAAGCCTTGAGAATAAGGAAAGTTTTTGAATGTCAGAGAATTGGAAATTATTGAGACATTGGGATGTTCAAGCTCTTGCAAATATCCGATGTTGAAATTTTTGAATGCCAACCAAATGTTGATAACTCTGATGGGATTGTTGAAAGCTTTGTAGGATTCTAAATTCTCTTTTGCTCTTGTCTGAGTCTTCTAGAGACATGCACTCCAGTTTTTGTTATGGGAGCAATGCGATTTTCTGTATTCAAATACAGATTAAAATTAAGTAAGGGCAACATATGGCATTAGCCAATTATAAACATTCCGGCTTTGTAGCAATTGTCAAGAATAACTGATTTGGCTATGTTACTAACATTACAAATACAATTACCGTAACTGAAGTTATCAATGTAGCAATTACAAGTACAACACCTACCAATGACAATGGGTTACTTGCAACTTACCTACAGTTTTTCTTGGACAAAATGAACGTCTACTGGTATTTTGACAAGCACAGATAATTAAAGTAACCAAGTGAGTTGCTTAACGTGAAAGACACTTACTGCAATTGCAGTTAATGCCAAGAAGTGATTAAGACCATCACCTGGTTATTATCTGCTCTTTCATAATATGAGACCAGCTGGCCCAAGCAATTTTCAAGAATAATTTATTCAAGGCTTGCTCAAATTGATTTGCCAGTAATAATGGATCAGACAGAAGCACTAAATTGGTCAATGAGGAAAACTACTAACTGAAGTGCATGATTATCATACGTGCCACAAGATGCAACTAGCCCAAATGTAGAAGCACAATAACTGTGCCACACTAGTGCCTAGAACCCAGATTGGGATCTTGACGATGTTACATTTGGTGGTGACACCATGACAAAGATTGTTGTGACTATGCATATGCTTAAAATCAAGATAAATTGTAGCACTGTAAACTTAACATCTTTGTTCTTTACACTGGAATTGGTGTTGGTTCAACCTGTTGGCCCATCTCAGTGACACTCTGCACAAAATTAGAATAGTGCTATTTAAGAGGGGCTGGGTAGGAGAAATTTTTTTTTTCAAAATTTGCACCAATCAAGTTATGTACAGCTTTTTCACATATGGCAACCTTTAGTAACTAGAAGAACTTTGTAATTCAACCCAGCTCATCCTCACACAAACTTAAATTTTTAGTACAGCTTTGATGTAAACAGCATGGACCAAGCATTTGATTACACATGAGCTATTTAATATTTTGAGTTGTCATTGTACAATAAGAATTCAAGCTCAACATAATTGAATTTCAATTGGCAGCTTAGTCCTAGTTTAGTGGGATCAAGCCAAAGCCAAAATGTGATCTCAAGAGAACTAAGCACATAATCAAATAATGCAAGTTTTCAAAAAATCATTTGAATACGAAAATATTCTTTTTAATTTGACAATTTTTGTATCTTTATGTATGGCTACGAAACAAAAACAAAATATTTACATATGTGATCACCAAGATTTTGATTTTTTATGCAGAGGCACCTAGGCACATGCCCACTTTGCCCAGTCCTTATCAATGTTATATAGTAGCTGCTGCGTAAAAACTACAACACATGTCTTCTTTTTGATAAGAGGTAAAGACAATCTGTAAAAAAGTGAAAAATATAGGAGTCTTTTCTCCACAGTATTGGGCAAACCTGTTTATTCCATCATAGATGTATTGTTAAATATTAAGTGTCAGAATAAGTTGTTGCTTGAATACGTTTGTATCAGAAAGTCATAGAATCAGCATGACATCATTCTTGTAGACTCTGCAAAGTTGTATTTGCAGTATTGCTTTAAACATCAGCATTTACCCAGCAAAATCAATACTGCTTTTTAAAAATCTGTTATAGTTAACAAGTAAGTGATTTGGTATGTTTGGAGAAAGGTCAAGGTTTTTTTATTACATACGTATGACAATTGCTTGCAATCAGCATTAAATGCAGTATTAATGTCATAAACAAAGTAAAAAACATGCAGCAGCAAGTAATCTTTTAAACGCAAATGCCTTTTTTGAGTCTGCATGTAACTACAGAGTAACCTGATCTCTGTGACATCAATAGAGTTTTGGTGGTGTTTTTCAGAACAGCATAGGACTTTGTGAATTGTACTTTTAAATAACCACATAACATTCTAGAAGGTTGTAACAATACCTTTATACCATCAAAACTACTCTACTGTGTATCACTACTAGAGCATATCTATGTCGTTTATTTCTTTCAAAATACCAGTGTATAAGATCTCTTCCCAGTAGTTCCAATTACAAACATTGCAATGTTCCACGATTTTTGACAGAAACTATACAAAGCAGATGGCATTTTTTACCGCAATTTCAAAACTATTTTTGTTTTCACTTTGTAAAGTGGAATTTGTGAGTCAGCAGTCTTTGCTTTCATGCACTGGTAAGCAACTGGGGGTGCCTGGACACAAAAACAAAAGATTTCAGCAATATTCACTGCCTATAGAAAAGGCTTGCTGTAGTGGCAAGTAGGAACACCTTAACATTCAGTAAATGCTAAGTAGGGGAAAACTAATAAAAAAATCAAAATTCAACAACTTGAAGCAAATTCTTTGAAGCAGCCGTTGCATGAAATAGGTTGGAGATTGCTGCTTTTGAGTGTTATAAAGACCTAATCAATATTCATCTGTTAAAAGGGTTCTTATGGGAAAGCATGAATCATCTTAAAGCAGAGGTTTCCATTGGAGCATTGTGACATACTAGCATGTCATTTTGAGATTGCAAGCTTTTATCCTCAATACCTTAATTTTAAAACTTAATCTGTGGTGACTTCTTTATCTTTTTTCAGAGGTCATATTGAGTTGAAGAAATTTTTTTTGTCACCACTTTTGAATAAATAACGATTTTTGTTGAGATCAGATGCAGGATGACTTTAATTTTATGTGCAGTTTGAATTTATGGCTGAGTTAGTGAAAATAGTTTAAGTTCAAATGTAGTAGTGTGAATTGGTGATTTATTCAAAGCTGAAAATTGGTAATGACAACTAAAGGTTAAGAACTACTAATCTATTAAGTGCTATTGAAATATAAATTTAATCTACACAGACAAAATGTTTTTATATCTAAAATATTGCTTTTGGCTTGCAAATAAAAGAGCAAAATAAAACCTAAGTGCGATGCAACCACAGAAAACTTGTTTGTTGCAAAGTGTTTGTATGAAAACCAAAATGCCGGCTACTTGTTGTATCTGTAAGGGCCAATTGGTACTTGCTTATAAAAAAGAGAATAAATCTGTTTGAGTGTTGTGTTCAGTGTTCCCTCTAAGATTTTAGTGAGTGCGTAACTGCCGGCACAAATGCAAAATTGCTAGCAAATGTACAAAAGCTGCCAGAAAAATTTGCAGGGAAAGGAAAGTCAAAACTGTAATAATGTGCTTGTGTGATGTAATAATTAGCGTGACTATGTCAGCCCCAAAATGTTCACAAACAGGTAGCCTATCGGTTGTATGAGACGGCGGCAAAATACCTGGCTATTTTTCTTCAGTAAGTTAATTGTGGTTAAATTTGGTCTCAAACTTTACAGCCTTTGCAACAGTGATTTGTAAGCACTTTGAAATGACAGATGAAAAATGTGTGTAAATAAAATTAACCCTTTGCCGACGCTCGACATGAGCATGAGAACTAGAACTTTTATGAAGTAATGTGATGTTAGGTAGGTTATTACGACTATGACACAACAAAAGTTACTTGCAAACTTTAACTGTTGCTTGATTATGGTAAATAATTAGACAACTTTTCTTTATCAAAATCAATTAAACAACAAGTTTTTGCAATTGCAAGCAAACTTTCAATCTCAGTTCGGAAAGTATTTGAAGGGAATTCAAAACAAAATTGGTTAGAAATTGTATTCTTTTTTATTTTTAGTGTTTATAAATGGCAAGTAAGAGAAGGTTATTTATTTGTAGTGTACAAAAACTGAACCAATCCCTCAAAAATGGTGTTTTTTGTGCTTAACTGAAAGCGAAAACTATGTGCTTTTTTATCTTAACAAGCACGATTGAAGTTAGCATTGAAACGTAAAGAAAACATAAAGATTTTAAGCAACTTTAGTTTCAAACTTCCCTTGAAAAATGATGTCTTGAGTTAAAACTGAAGTTTGAGAGCTGCTTGCTATTGCTGCTCTGTAGCTACGACTGAAATCAGCTGGGAAAAAGTAAACAAAAAAATTGATTTTACTTCAGGTTAATTGCTGGAGAGATAATTTGTTACACAAAAAATTGTGAGGCAAAGGCGTGTGCGATATTTAAGTCGCCGTCACTTGATGTTGCATCACAGCCTTGCGATGTTTGGGTGAGACATTGCACTGCTCTAAAAAAGCATCTGTCCTAACTGGGATTTCTTTTCACTGTATCCCATGCATTTAACAGTTGGTTAAGATTTTGCTAACAAAATTGCAAAAATTTTAACAAAATGAAAAAGTTACCAAAAACTGCCGGACTTTTTTTATGCACTGTTAAATTTTAACTGCGAATCCGCCGGACATAATTTTGCAAATTTGCACTTTTTTTGCATTTAAAAGGAACACTGGTTGTGTTCAATCAAATGGAAAAAGTAATGCACTTGATAAAATAGACTGCATGTAGCAGTAGCTTCACCATGCACAATGCTACAGAGGGAATATCAAAGTTAATAGGTGATTAACACACTGTCTTGATATGATCTCACGATATATTTCAAATCCGAGTTTATTAGGGGTGGAGTGAGTAGATCCAATTTACCAGTGTTTAATGTGATAATTTAAGACTAGTGGTTATCAAAAACTAAGATTCTACAACATCATCACGGGGTAGCAATTAGCAGTTACAATTTAAACAATCACCAATCAAATATCTAAAAATGTACTTGCATGTTAATTGTTTCTTATATCATAAATAAACACTATTTCTAAATTCTTAAAACTTTGATGCTACGTAGAATTACAAGCAACCACTGGTAAACACTAAATTATGTTATCAGAAAACTCAGCGCTTCCCAAATTGAGCAAATGCAGGCCTGAAGCAACAGTTCTCAGATGTTAGTGTGGCACAGTAGCCAATATAATATTGCATGGTCCGGGTTCAAATCTACAGCAGGAAATTTAAAAAATATCAGAAAATAAAAGAACTTTGAATTTAGTGCAGAAAAAACACAAAACTGCCAAAGTTTTACACTGCATATTTTGATTTAGTTACTTTCAGATATTGGAATTGGTACTCAATTGTTTTCGATTGCTTGTTGATGTTGTGCCAAGCAGCGGATCCCAGTGCAAAGACTATTTGTAACACTTGCAAAACTTTTGTAATTTCTTAACACCAACATTTATAATTTGTTCACTTAAGGGCACACACCTGGGTATGCACAATTTTCAAGTACATGAGGTACAAATTAACTTAAGTGCTTAAGTAAAAAAGCAAGCCCCTAAAAACTATATATTTCCAGAAAGGAAATGAAAAAAAAAATCCAACTATGGAAACCATTTTTCTTTATGAAAATCTGACAAAAAATTTTGTACTGGCAATTACACCAAAAAATTATTCAACAATTTTACAAAAAATCTTAAAAGTATCCAACCACAAATAATACATTGCTCAAAGTTAATGTGGATCAAGACACACACTATGTACACAAAATAATGGAGGCTTTTCCTTTTATAATCTTTAATTAAAAATTATCAAAAAATTTGAGGGGGCAGCTTTCAAATTAAACCTTTTGACTATTCTTTTTCTTATGAAAGCACTGAAAAACAAAATTTTCAAAAGATGCTCCATAAATTTATAGTTTGACATCTGTACAACATTTACTGAAAATTTCAGCCAAATTTGACAAGTACTTTTTCGGTAGTAGCAATTTTAGTACCAAAAATCACCATTTTGAGAAAATCGCCTTCAAAGTTTTGCTATAAAAATATTGAATTTATTAAAATTTTATTTTAACCTGACCTTAATACCAATAATTTTAATATTTACAACTGGAAACTAGTTTCTCAATACAGTTCGACCAAAATAATTAGTAATTGGCACTATTTATTTAAACAATTTGAACTAATTGGAAGAATATTAGGTGTCAAAAATGCAGTTTAATATTTCCTGAAAAAAAAACAATTCTTGGAGAGGGTTGCAATAAATATAATTTTTACTGAAAAGAAAACAAGGTGCTAAAAAACTGAAAGCAGATTTAAAATCTATGATAAATTTTAGTTAAAGATCGACTGAAAACAAGAAATCTATAAAAATAAAATATTTGGTTGGTGTGTGCCCTTAATGTAAAATATAAAGTTATTCACAATTAGTTAATTGTATATTTTTATCTCCTTGTATTGAATAGTGAATAGATTTTGATTGGTTGGCGTAAATGACTGTTTGTCTAGGTGTCATCAACTGTATTTCTCAACTTTTCTTCAAAAGCTTGTTTCATTTGTTTCTCAGCTGTGCTCTAGATAATTTGATTTACATCAAACTTAACACGACTTTCCTGAAACTGCAATAAAATTAGAACTGTCTTGTTTAATTGTGATGTAGTATAATTATTGTAATGTAGCCATATTAAAAGCACTCTTATATAATCTGCATGGTGCTCAGCATTGAGTCACAATAAATGGTAAAATCAAGCAAACATGTATTTAGTCAAAAACTGTGAGAAATAATGTCAATGTAGTGGTTGAGGTCCATTAGGCTCAAGTTTTCTAAACATGTTTAATGCCAGCACTAAGCCCAGTTGGTTTGTAGTTGCTTCTGTGACCTACCATTGATTAAGATTTGATGAGAGCCCTATATATAAGATAAAAAACTACTGCTATACTAGTATATTCAAAACATTATAGGCCTGTACAAAATTGTATGTATTCAAAATGCTATGACAAAAAAGAAAAGTTTTATTTTGATAAACAAGATTTTATTGGTTAAAACTGCAATCAGTCTATTCAATAAAAATAAACTGGTCTAGGCTGGTTAAAAACTTAACTAGCCAATTATTCTATTTGATTATATGGTATGGATATTAAAATAGTTATCAAACAGAATTCTTGGTTATGCAAAAGTGAACAACCTTACTCAAAGGCTAAAAGCTTAAAATTATCTGCCTCCCTTATTAGTTTATAGCCTGTTGATTTTAATATTTTATTTTTTTTACTAAAATAATTACACTGGCCAAAAGAGCTTTTGTGTTTGCATTTCATTAATTGCATCACTATATAACAAAGCAATTGCTAAAAGCTGTCTACTAGTTTAGAAAAAACCCAAACTTTTGCAAAATCTCAGGCTCTTAGACCAGCTAGTAAGAGTGGGCTGAAAAGAACTTTAATACCGTGGGCTTTTAGCCCAAAGTTTTTGTAGCTCAGTGAAAAATCTGGCCCAAAAGCCTGGTTTTTGTGGATCTGAGAATTGGCTAATTGTTAGCTGAAGCTTGCTGAAATTTTTTTAAATTATGCTGATTGTGCTTGAAGAAAAACTCAAGTGTATCCATCAGAGATAATTTCAAAATGACAACCTAGGCAACAATTTTTGATGCAACAACAAAATTACCACCAGTAGAGAAAAAACCTGCTCCACAGTGATAATATTTGCAAAAATGTATTGTCATGCAGGAAGTTAATGCTGTCAGCGAGAATTAAAAATTTCCACTGATGGAGCAGTGCTTTTCTCTCAATTTAAAAAGCCCACTCCACCAGTGGTAATATTTGCAAAAATAGTCACTGAGAAAATTCTCACTGTCAGTGAGAATTAGAAATTACACTGGTGGAGCCATAGCTTCAACATATACATAAACAGACAATGTCGATATACTGAAATTGTGTCAAGAAGAATTGCTGAGCTTTGGCACGCCACTTGTTATATTGTAGTAATTAGTATTCAGATATTACAGGAGCCTTTATTGTTCTTGTTCTTACTTTCTGATCTTAAAGTTACAAATTGCTTTCTTTAAATGATGTTTTTATTAGCGAGGATGAATTCATTTTTGTCAAAAGCAAAGTTGCAAAAAAACTCAGTGGTATGACAAATTTATGTATCACAAATAAAAATTATTGAGTGTTATTGAACTTTCAAAGATAATATCATTACTTTTTGCACAGTATATTTTATGCATATGTCATTTTTTAGATATTCTCGCCTAGAGAAACTTCAAGAGCAAAACATTGAAAGTAGAGAGCTTTTGTTTTGTTTTGCTTGGATGCTTCATTGCTGGAGAGTTATCGAAAGGATTAAGGACGATGCTTTGAAACGCACACATCCCCTCAAAATATTAATGGAAGAGAACTTCTTTATCAATTCTCAAATATCAAGCCATGCAAGCAGTGAAGTTTCTAAGAACTGTTTTATTTCCAATTTTAAATCTCTTTCTGCATTTGATCAAGCAAGTTATGCATCCTGGTTGATGAATAAAATAGAACTTGAGGTTGCTTGTATGAAATCTGCAAATCAAAAAAAAATCAAGTCAATACTTGGAGTGGTGAGTATAATTTATGCCAGTGGTTTTCAGCTGGGGAGAAATTTCTTCTCAGTGGGATGATATATAAGTGAGGAGAGCGATTTAAAACTAGAAATATATAATCAGTGCCAGTTTACCACTGCCAAGTGAAAATGTGGAATTTTCACTTGGCAGTTGTAAACTGGAAGTGAAATAAGCTGCTGGTGGCTTATAGGCCATACGTTGCCCAATCCTGTTATGGAACTAGTTAATATTTGCCCAGTTCAGGAAGCATCAGTGATAAAAAGTAATTATCTCTCGTTTTTTTATTGGTAAGAAACAATAATAGGCTTCAAAACCATGTAAGGGATGATAGCATTTAGAAAGGTTTTGAACCTTTAATTTACATTTAGCCTTTAAGATACTGTTACTTTTAAGGAACTTAAAACAAAACAATTTTGCATCAATATTTTGTGAGTGAGATAGTTGAAAAAGAGTTATGTAATATTTTCTGAATTTGCAAAACATTAGTGAACAGCTGATGAACAGCACACAGAACAACTTAAGCTCACACTCACTTTGAGTTGGCAGTATTCTGGCATGGTGCATGCCTGCCACAAGCACTACAAAGCAAGACAAATTTCTGCAGAGTACTTTTCTTGATCATCTTGCATGACAGCACCTAGGAGAGCAATGACTTTACAGTGATCATCTTGCTTGGCTAAATGATGGAGCCAGAGGTCAAGTACGAAAATTTTCTTTAGTGTTGTTTATTATTGAATGCCGATGACAACTTTTTGCCAAAAGGATAATTTTTATATAGCATTAATTAACTTGACTTGATAGAGCCATTTTGGTATGTAATTGGATAAGATAGCAGCTTTAAGCTCTTTCCAAGATTTGTGCTCTAATTGTTTAGAATAAGGTTCTGTATGGCATTGATCAGCATAGCACATGTGAAAAATCCTGCTAATTTGGAGTTGGAACCAAAGTCCCTCAATGAAACAATGAAGATAAACAACCAAAGCAGTTAAAATAATTTTTGGCTTTTTGTATGCTTTCATTATGAAATAAAAAAATCATAATGCAACTTGTGGGATAAGGTAACAAAATGCTTTGTTGTCAAAAAAGTTGTCAAAGGCCATTAGCAATGCCAAAATGATTGAAGTTGTGTATAGTGTATGTATTGTGCTAACAAAATTAGTAATATAGGTAAATCGTTTTTTCAGTATAGTAGATGTAAGGTTATCATTGCAAACCTTTTTAATTGTGCATAAAAATTAACCCAGTTTGTTTCAAAATTTTTAAGTTGAGTCACTTTTAGGCCAGGTGACAATGAAGTCTGTGCTGTTTTGTATGTTGGTACTCATTCAAGTGGTGTCCTGCCAAAAATTTGCAAAAGGGAGGTTCAGCATCACACTCTCTGGATATATCTTTCTCTTGTAGATTAACTTATGGCTGAAGCTCTTGTATAAAACCCCAAAAGAGGCCATGTCCCAATACCGCCTCCATTAGGATAGTTAAAAACAAATTTTGGATAGGAGACCTGAAATATATTTTTTGTGACTTATTATTCGTAGATTGTTTATTCATGATCTCTTTTTTAGGAGATAAATAGTTTGTTGCTATTATTTTTGAAAAAATTCTCTATTAAAAAATTTGCATGGCTCCCTTTCTCTTCCTCTTCAACAACACCTTTGTGCCCCTTTTAAGTGTCACTGCATTCAAGCCTTAGTTGCACTTAGTAATGTGCAGTTTCTTGTTTAGGTTGTACTTAACCCTTAAAGAATTATAAGTTTTGAAACAATTTTGTAATTGTTTGATAACAGCAAGATTACAAAAGATTTCAAAAAAGTAGTTGTTGCATCATAATGACATATCAGTTCTTCTTCTTCCTATGGAGGGGTATACAAAAAAAATCGATAGGATTAGATGCTGGCTGTGGTGGTATTAAGCTAGCATCAAGTATCATCATCCAAAACTGTCAGATCAGCCACCCCTCGAGGCTCTCAACATATGGGGCATGTTAAGATAACGTGGTCTGCGGTTTGATTGATAGCACTACACTTGCAATTCAGCAAGGGAGCAAGACTCCAATTGTACATGGAGGAGTAAAAATGCCCAATGCCAGTTTGCAGGAAATTGAGCTTAACCCAAGATGTTCTGGGCAAGCCCATTCCAAGGGGCCTAGAACTGGCCCTGGAAATAAAAGCATAGAGTATGGATGTGTGTTTAGAATACTCTGCACTCCATCTTTAATTTATCCTCTGAGCTGCACGATGCCCAGTTTAGATAGGTCATTTAATAGTTTCTGCACAGCAGGCACAAATGGGTGTCTAGACTTCAGTCTCTCCTGGGGCACGTCTGGTTACTCAGCTAGTTGATCGTGTAAAATATAGTCTGGGTCCAGGGTGCCACGCTTGCCATGTAGAGTGTTGCTTTCAAGTGGCAAAGCTCAGCTGGCTGGATGCCCGAAAGGATGGCATGCAGTCTGTTGGCGTAGGATGCAGGCATTCAGTGACAATGCACAAGGTGTCATTCAAAACACTGTTGATAAGACGGGTGTGTGCGCTGTGACACCAAACTGGTGCACAGTACTCAGCTGTAGAATAAACCAAGGATGGGGCAGCTGTATGCAGTGTTTTAGTGCCAGCACCCCATCCCTGCCTCAAAAGTATGACGAGGGTAGATAGTTTTTTGCGCCATGTTTCGAGATGGTGGTGGAACATGAATGATCTAGTTTTACCCCAAGATAGGTTGGAACTGGGCAAAATGGCAAGAGCTTGCCATTAGTGTAGACTTTGAGCTCATGTTTGGCCTCTTGATTGTGTAAATGAAAGGCCATCGTCACTGTTTTAGCATGGCTGAGTTTCAGCCTCCAAGTCTTGAGATACACTGAGAGTATAGCCATATCTTGGCTTAAGGTTTCCTCCAAGCCCTTTCAGTCCCTAGATGAATGCACCAAAGCCAGATCATCGGCATAAGCATACTTTCTGGAGGTTGTGGAGGGAAAATCGTATATATAGATATCAAAAAGGAAGGGGCCAAGACCAATCCCTGGGGGACACTGTTTTTAGGGCATCAAAACCTGCTTTGTTGCTATCACCTATAATGAGGGTGAAGTTTCCATTTTGGATAAGCTCCAAGATTATCTGAACCATGTGCTTATCCGGAAGAAGTCTTAGCAGCTTGCAGGTAATGCCGCAGCACCAGACAGTGTTCTAAGCTGCTGTCAGGTTGACAAACACAGCACTGGTCTTTTTCTCAGCCTCAAAAGAGTCCTCTGTATTTTATGTGAGCAAAGCGGTTTGGTCTATGGTTGATCTTCCTGTCAAAATCCAGCTTGCTCTATAGAGAACTGTGGATCGATAATTCGTTCCACACTAATATGAATAAGCCTTTTGAGGATCTTGTAGGGGACACAAAGCAGTGATATTGGGTGATAGCTCTTAGGGTCCTCCTCCGGCCTCTTAGGCTTTGAGATTGTGACTACCAGCGCTCTTCTCCAGATTTTGGGAATTTTGAGTCAGCGCAAGCAGGAAGAAAGGAAGCCACATAATCAAGACTTTAGAGTAGCTCCTGCATGGAGTATAAGCTTCGGGCAAATAGAGTCAGGACCAGGAGCTTTACCTGGCTTTAAGTGTTGAAGGGTGACAGTGAATTCTCTTGATGAAAAATTTTTGGAGATATTTACTAGACTTGATGTTGTGGCCCTCCAGAGGTGAGACACCTCTTGAGAAGTGAGCTGAGGTGATGTGCGATTAACACCTTCATATCTCCCATTTTGAAACAGTTAAAATGTGATAGTGTCAACTGAGATGGGGCAGTGACTAGAGGAATGTCATGACCTGCCAGTAAGGTTATTCAAGATACTCCATGCTTTTCAACTGGAGTGTGAAAAGTCGATACTCAGAACTCCTTCAGACCATCAATCCCTTTGTTTCCTGTCGAGCCTAGTGAGCAGTCAGCATGTGGTCAGTTAAAATCACCAACATGAAGAGAGAGATGAGGGAACATCGGGAGATCAGAGGCTTGCAGTTGTGTTGGCAGAGGTTTGTAGATGTTGACTATTTTGTACTCATAAACGTCCACACCCAACCAATGAGTCTTCGATTTATATGGAGATTGTTTTAAAAGTGTATATTTCAGTCGCTCATTGACAAGGGCCATGTAAATGGACAAAGGTCGCAAGGCAGTACTTCCTGCTTATAGAAAACCCAGCTAGTGTAAAGCATGGGCATGGAAGTGTTAGCTTTTCCAAAGAAGTGCAGTGGGTCTCCTGTAATAGGATGATGAGAGCCTTATGCTGTACAGCAAGATGGTGAAGAATGTTCATCTTGCTTGCAGTGACGCCTTCAATGTTCAGCTGTAGAATGGTGGACCTTTGGAACATGCTGGCGATGTGTACTGAAACGGGCAGGTTTGATTCACATGCATTGCCCCATCCTGAAGAAGACGTTTGTCAATTGGTGGGCCCAGGCTGAACATTGGGATGGGTAGGAACAGAAAAACCTATCTGCTAATCAGTGGTTATTGTACTGTCAATTAAACTAGTATTGTGTTGGTGTTTTGTTGGAAAATTTATCCAAAGATCGTAGTAACCCTACTTAAACAAATAATTGGCAATTTTGAGGGAAAAAGAATTAATAAAATAATTCTTCTTCTTCGAGTCCGTTTGAGCTAGATTAAGTTGCACCAAGCTGTTGCGATTTTTTTAGCATTGCTGTTACATTGTAACAGGTCATCCATGGTGCAGGTTGTTCCAGTTTTTTCGCAAGTTGACAAATGGTTCATGGTTTGATTTTCTTTTCCACACTGGCAGGTGGTATCAGTGCCAGGGGGTAAGTAGCCCCACTTCAGTAGAAGAGATTTGGTCTTGCTCACACCTGATCTTAAACGGTTGAGACAACGCCATTTATTCCATTGTAACTTGTGTCCTGGGGGGAGAGATTTTTGAACTGGGAAATTTTGGAGCTTATGTTGGTCTGGAATATTGTCTGTGTAGTTCTGCCATAGGTTCTGTGTTTTGAGTTGGTGCGTGGTGTGCTTGTCGAGAGGAGGAACTTTTCTTAAAAAACTCTTTCTAGATTTTAGTCTGGATGGGGCGGCTGTCAATCCGTACATGGGATGTCGTTGGTCCAAATTGCATTTTTGTCATTCAGATTGGCTGGATACTTCATGGCAAATGCTGGGGGGGGGATTCCTTCCAAGCTGTACACCTTGTTAAGGGGGGTCGGTTTAAGGCATCCTGTAATTCGTCAGCATGTATCATTCAGAGCTGAGTCGATTTTTCCTGCATGAGCTGATCTCTCCCACACTGGGCATGCGTATTCAGCTGTAGAAAAGCACAGTGCTAAAGCAGTTGTGCGCAAAGTATAAGGGTTTGTTCCCCATTTAGAGTTTGCTAATTTGGAAAGCAGAGCATTTCTTGATTGAATTTTAGCCTTTAGTTTTCTTGTGTGTTCTTTGAAGGAGAGGGTCTTATCCATTGTGACACCCAAATATACGGAATAAAATAATAAATTGATGGGAGTAAGGGTGGATTAGATAGGAGGTATTGATAGCAGGTACACTGTGGATAGCAGGCCTTGCCCAGAAAACTTGATAGGAAAAAAATCTGTGTGAAATAATTATTTATTTTCTCCTTCACAGCTCCATGCCTTGTATTATGTTGAGAGGCATTAATAGCAGGTACACTGTGGATAGCAGGCCTTGCCCAGAAAACTTAACAGAAAAAAAATCTGTGTAAAATAATTATTCATTTTCTCCTTCACAGCTCCATGCCTTGTATCATGTTTATATGACATGGAATTTGCAGAGTTGTTGACCTGGGTAATGTCATCTTGTCAACTAGTGTATTCAGTATTTTAAATTCTACTTGTCAACATTTTTTTGTTTAAGATGACAGCAGCTTTATGAATGGTGGGCCAGTTAGTATAATAATGTATGGTTACAGATTCATTTTTAATTTATATTAAATTTTTCAGTTATCTGTTTTGAATTCATATGGCATGTCCATCATCTCTCTCAAACATGCTTAGAAGACTTAAAATGCTTAAATAAAAAATCTGTTGTTGCATTGTCAATTCAGCTTCAACATTCGCATGCCATGTGCATTTGCACATCCATTTTTCAGCTTACTCTCAATTCAAACGCTTGTATCTCAAAAACTATTAGTTCTACAAAAAAAAATTAAACCATAAAAGTAGTTTGACTTTTTATAGGCTTTTAAAATATGTTTTTACTTTTTTATATCTTTACCATGCAATGAGTAAATTTTCCAAGATTACATCCTACCCCTTAAAATGTAAACGTACATCAAAATCCAAATGGGGGTCATTTTCACCTACCAAAAATCTTTTTTTAATTGTAAAAAAGTTCATGTGTGACCCTTTTTTTGAATATTTGAAAAGTAAAGTTCGAGTTCTTTTCAATAAGCTTTGGGTGAGCAATTTAGGTCAAAAAATGATGCAGAAACAAGCATTTATGAAAGTTACACCCAAATGGCCACTTTTAGTGGCCAGTGGCACTCACAGGGTTAAATGTTACAGAATTTTTTGTTGAAAGTGCCTTGTTAGTTTCTCCCACACTTTAATCACGTTTCTACAATCAGCAGTTTGTGAGAAATGCAGAGAAGAAATTGTGCAATAAAGTTTTAGCTGTAATGTCTTTTTAGACTCCAAGGAGATAAAACTTTTGGTAAATTGGAAGCTGGCTTTTATTTGAGCAAACCACAGTTTTCTTCTGTTGAGGAATGTAGTAGTTATAGTTATTCAGTTTTTATCTGGTGTTATCCCTTTAGCAGAGATGGCCACATTCATCCCATTCCTTCCACGATTGCTTGCACTCTGTTTCCCTACTTTGCTTGATTCAGAGCATCCTCCTTCAAACCAATCTTCTCTGTCTCCTCTTCTACTTGCTTCTTCCATGTCTTCTTCAGTCATCCTCGCTTTCTCTGGTCACTCACTTCAAGATCCAGAGCAACCCTTAAAATACTATCATCATCCCTCCTTAACACATGTCCATATCATCTATCTCCATTCGCTGTTGCTAACCGGTCTATAGTTTCCTTCAACCCCCAACATGTTCCTATGTTCTTCAGTTGTTTTTCTGTCAACAACTTTCTGACTGCACATGGCTCTCACCATAACTCTTTTCCATTCTCATTGAAACTACTTTTTTATTTTCTTTTAAACACCATGCCTCACTTCCATATTGTATTGCTAATCTTATGCAACAACGATAAACTCTATCTTTTATCCTTAGAGGAAACCAATTCCCAAGCAATAACTCTCCACATTCCCTGAATCTTACTCGATCGATTCTTACTCTTGCTGTAACTGCTGCTTCACAACCACCACTAGCATATAGTCTGTCCCCCAAATAACAAAATCCATTCACTGTCTCCACTTCATCACATAACTTCTCGATTGAATCCACCGTTTCTTCCATTATTCCTTTACATTTCAAGCAAACAAAATGTATTGCCAACCAAGCAGTAACTCTCTTTATTTTTACACATTTGCCATGAACCGAGTTTCTACATTTTGTGCACAACACTGAATTGGCCATGACTCTCCTTCCACAAACTCCACATGGATCTATCTTGCTTTTGAATAGTTCTTCTTCTGACCCACTTACCATCACTTTTGCTTTTCTGGTGTTGACCACTAAACCTTACTTTCCAGTGCATTCTTCAAATTTCAAAATCTTTCCTTTAAGTCTTCCATGTCTTTGCTCATGATAACATTGTCATCTGCATATAGTAATTCATTAACCACGCCCCTTCTTGCATTTTCTGTAATAATGTCCACCACTATTGCAAACAATAGTGGTGACAGCACAGATCCTTGATATACACCAACTATTACTTGGAATTCCTCTGAATATGCAGAGCCCACCCTCACTCTTGTCTTTGCACCATCATACAGGCTCATAACTGCCCAAACTATTACTTCTGATAAACCCTTTTTTCTCATGGCCCACTCCATCAGTTTTGTTGGCACTCTATCAAAAGCTTTTTCCATGTCAACAAAACACATATACAACTTCTTGTTCTTCATTCTTCTCACAATGAATATCACATCCACTGTTCCTTTTCCTGGCATAAATCCAAACTGGATTTTATTCAAATTAACTAGTGTTCGTACTTGCCTCTCTAGTACTCTTTTAACGACTTTCATGGCATGTTCTAACAGTTTCACTCTTTTGTATGATCCACAGCTCATTGAAGATAGGTACTTTTCCTTTGAAGATAGGTACAATCACACTTGTTTTCCACTCATCAGGCATTCCTCTATCATCCAATACATGTTGGCACAGTTCCATCATCACTTTAACCCAGATTTCACCACTTGCAACTATCACCTCCACACTTACTTCAAATGGTCCAGTTGCCTTTCCTGATTTCATCTTTTGCGTTGATTCCACAATTTCATTACAAGCCACTTTGTCCACTGGTCCTTCAACTAAATCAGTTTCCACCATGTCCCATTCGTTCTCTTCATTCGTGATCTATTCCATGTGTTCCTTCCAAATTTTTGCCCGGTCTTCTTCAATAAAACCCTATCGTCCATCTTTTCCTCTTAAGCACCTTCCTCCTTCCACATCTCATTGTTACATAGCAACTCATCATATTAAAAGTGTAGGCATTCTAAATGAAGTTCAGAGCCAAAATTGGTTATAATTTGTACGAGGGTCAGTCAATAAGTAATGAGACTTTCTCAATAACTCAAGTTTGCAATGACTGGTAATCAAAAAATGCTTTTTTATTTTTCAACATAGTCTCCCTCCTTTGCAACACACTTGTTCCATCTTGATATTAGATTGTCTATTCCTTTGGCATAGAATTCCGTGGACTGGGTCCTTAGCCAGTTGCTCACAGCAGCCTTCACTTCTTCGTCAGTCTGGAAGTGAATTCCTTTCATACTCTCTTTGAGTGGGCCGAAGAGGTGAAAATCAGATGGTGCAAGGTCTGGGCTGTAGGGTGGGTGTGTTAGAAGTTTCCAGCCTAAATCTTCAATTTTGGCTAGGGTTCTTGCTGCTGTGTGGGGCCTTGCATTATCCTGAAGAAGAATCACACCTCTTGATTGAAGTCCCCTCCGTTTGTTCTTAATGTCTTTTTTCACTTGAGTTAGCAGCTCACAGTAGTTCTCTGAGTTCACAGTATTGCCCCTTTCCAAGAAACTGATAGTGATCGGCCCATTTCTGTCCCAGAACACAGTGAGCATGACTTTCCTTAAAACTTTTCTGAGATTTGAATTTTTTCTTCACTGGGGAAGAAACATGCTTCCACTCCATTGATCGTCGTTTCGATTCAGGTTCATAATGAAAAACCCAGGTCTCATCAGTTGTCACTATTCTCGACAGAAATGCATCTCCCTCCTTTCTGTATCTGCGTAGACCTTGCACCATCTGATTTTCACCTCTTCGGCCCACTCAAAGAGAGTATAAAAGGAATTCACTTCCAGACTGACGAAGAAGTGAAGGCTGCTGTGAGCAACTGGCTAAGGACCCAGTCCACGGAATTCTATGCCAAAGGAATAGACAATCTAATATCAAGATGGAACAAGTGTGTTGCAAAGGAGGGAGACTATGTTGAAAAATAAAAAAGCATTTTTTAATTACCAGTCATTGCAAACTTGAGTTATTGAGAAAGTCTCATTACTTATTGACTGACCCTCGTAAAAAAATGTTAATGCAAAATTTTTCGTTAGTGGGGAACTTTCCTTTGATCAAAAACTCCCCCTGGTTGAAAACCTTGCCTTTAGTGTTTCCCAAAATCAAGTAAAATTCCATTTAGAACCTTAGCATATATAAAGGGCATCCATTCTTTTGCCAAGACTAAAAATGCGAATATCAACTTCATCTTTTGGCAAAAGTTTACATGCACATATATATACGTTAGGTTTATTAAAGTTGGTGGTTTGTCTTATAAACACCTTCCAAAGTTTTTTTGGGGTTCTGCCACTTACACCCAGGTGGCTAAATACCTCCAAAAATTTTTGCACTTCCCAAATTTATGAAAATCTTATAACTTAAAAACTAGTTAAGCTAGAAAGTTGGTTTAGGGCTTAAAATGCTCAGAAGACCCAAGTTTATATCTGTTCCAATACAGCTTTTTTTTTTAACTACGTCACACAAGCCACAAATTGGCAAAAATGATGTTTTTGCTAATGGCAAAGTAAAACTTTTACCTATAACGTAAATCGGCTTGTTTATTCACTTTGTATGTTATATATACATTATTGCTTTTGCAGTCCTTAGGTGGTCTTGATTAGCTACTGTATTACTAGTCAAAATTAATGGGGGTACCAAAAGTTCAAAATGTTTTTTTGGAGATTAATAAAATAGAGAAAATGTTTTTTATTCTCAAAAATATCTTATAAACTTGGTACTCTTACTGGGTAAAGTGTTATCATTTTGGAATGCTTACAAGAAAAGCTGTTACCAGAGTTTGTGAGTGTCAAGGAAAATATCTTTTTAAAAGCTGTGACTTCTTTCCAAATGGTGTTCTTCCAACCAAACAAGATGTTTTCCAAAGATTGCTTGATGAAAGAAATTGGCAAACAAGAGCTGCAGCTGTCATTGTTGCAAATGAACTATATGAACGTTGGATCCACTGTAATGTTTATTGCATAAGTGGAGATGGCATTGTGTTTAGGATTTTATTCTTGTAAAAAATTTTCGACTGATTGAATCTCAATCAAAAAAAGGGAAAAAAGGATTCAACACCAGCGTGACATTTAATTGTAATATGACAAAATTTTTACGTGATATTGAAGAATTGTTTGATATTTTTTGTAATGACCAGAAACAGCGACGAAAACTTGAAGAAATTAATAAGTTGATAATGAATGAAGATGACTTTACATTTTATGAATATCAAATAGGTCCTAGAAAAAGAAAATGTTTGAATGTTGTTGAACCAACTGATCAGTCTAATTTAAATTTTCTTCAAAAATGTCTCAAAAACAATCCAATTCTAATAATACAGTTTCAACAAGCTCAGCAAATATTGATATTGTAATTGGTTTTTAATCTGATACAAGTACTAGTGAAAATTCAAGAATATCAGTATCGTTTGATTCAGTGTTACCTTGCTCTTCAAAATCTATTTTGCAGCAGAATTGAGTTACATTAAAAGAACTTGCAATGGTTTGTGAGTGATATGAAGTGTCTGATAGAGCTGGTGCAGCTATAGCTTCAGCTACATTAAAAGCTTTTGCAATTGTTACTGAAGAGGATAAAAGATATGTGGTGGATAGAAGCCGGTTGCGATTAGAAAGGCAAAAATACAGAGAAGAAATTAGAAACAAGGAGCAAGAATTATTTGAATTAGTGGATTCCATTTTTGTAGATGGAAGGAAAGATGCAACAATGACAATGGTTAAAGTAAATGGAAATTATCATTGCCAAACAGTCATTGAAGAACATTATGTAATTGTAAAAGAGCCTAATGGTTTTTGCCTCTCACATGTAATGCCAGAAGATGGGACTGGATATAAAATAGCAACATCAGTTTATTTTGCAATCAAAGATACAGCTCTGGAACAAAAATTGAAGATTGTTGGATCTGATGGAACCGCTGTAATGACTGGCAAAAGCAAAAGCTTTATTGCATCATTAGAAACTTTAATAGGAAGAACATTGCAATGGTTATATGCTTGCTCCATTTAAATGAGCTTCCTCTCAGACATGTTTTTCAAAACTTAGATGGTGTCACTTCTGGGCCAGACTCTTTTTCAGGGCCTATTGATAAGGGGTTGAATGGTGCTGTTTCTGAGTGGAAAGTAGTGAAGTTCAAATCTATCCCAAATCCAAAATTTCCTGTTATTCCAAACTCTTTGATGCATGGTTTAAGCAGTGATCAATGTTATGCTTACAGGATTTGCTCTGTCATCATGTTGGGATCAGTTGACGCTAATCTTGAGTTTCTTGAAGAAGGAGGGTTAAACCATTCACGTTGGTTAACACTTGGATGTTGTATTCTTTGATTTTATGTTGCCCAAGAATAGCCGGCATCTAATTTAAGCACTTTGGCAGAATTTTAAATTAAAGTTTACTTTCTTGGTTTCAAATCAAATTCAACAACAAGATTACTGATGGACCAAAGAACTATCTCAATATTCTTACACAAGTAATGGGATTTCCAAACAAAATTATTCAGTATATTGCTGTAGCAGTTTTGCAACAAAATGCTTATTTTGTTCACCATGAAAATATGTTACAGTAGAACGCCGACTATCCGAATGCTTATTATCCGAACATGACTTTAACAAAAGTCATTAGAGCCTGACAGCAATGGGTGAGAAGCATTAGAACGTCAATTGTGTTTTAGAGAAAATAAATGTGTCCAAAAAGCAGAAAGCAATCGACTCGTGCAGTATTTATTTAAGTTTGCAACCAGTTACTATACTGCCAGTGCTAATAATATACAATAAATCACAATGTCTGTGAACTGTATATGATGCATTTTTGTAATATTTGTTGTTGTTCGATTATTCGAACAAATCACTTATCCGAACCACCTCTGGTTTTAATTGGTTTGTCTAATCAGCGTTCTACTGTACTTGCAATGCTGGCTGATAATGATACAATGTCCATCTTCTTGCAGTCAACAAAATGCTTAGCATCAGAGTATCTAAGAAAAATTTGGATAATGTTGGTCGTGATGAAGAAGTAGATGTAAGAAAATTCATAATACCCAAAATCGGTACTAATGCAAAAACTTGTTATTCCTTGTCAAGCTTGAGTTTAAAAGACATGCATGAACCACCTGCATTAAAACACTTATTGAATAAATAAATTGAGGCTTTTCAACAAGTACACTCAACCTGGAACATCTTTGCCACAATCAAGCTGTTGAAAGGCATATAAAACTGGTTTCTAAAGCTTCAGCAGCTGTTGCTGGATTCAAAAATAGAGATGGACTTATCAGACAGAAAATATGATCAAGAAACCTAATGAAAACTTTTAACACCTAAAAGAAGCATTGCATTACAATACAACAAAGCAATGCAACAACTATGTCACAGAATTATTTGAAATTAAAATAGATCATACCGCACATAAATTGAAGTCAATTTAAAAAATCATTAAAATTGGTTGAGCAGTTTGCAAGATATCAGCAATTGTATTTTAGCTTTCACTAGGTGGTGGTCGTAATTTGCTGAACAATTTTTATAGAGGCATTTGTTGTGGTAGAAAGATGGTTGAAGTGCCAATTTTATCATTTTTGGGGGTGCAGAATCCAAACATTGCATTAGTTTTGCCCTAAAGTTGTTATTTGAAAAGATATAAGCAATATTTTAGATTTTAGGGGGTGATAAAATGCCCTGAAAAGCACACGTGGGAGACAAGGTGTGAAAAAAACGTTTGCTTATTTTTTAACTGAATTTTCTGATTTTAAATTCTTTTTTAATGACAATTCAGTCCTTTTCCAGATAATAATTTTGCAAGATTTACATGGTGTCTATCAAAATTGTCATTTTTTTGGAATTCACACAACATTTCAACTTACAAACAATTTTATGATGAAATATTTTCATGTTAGATCTTTTTCATAATTGTAGAATGTGAAATAAAACACACATCTCAAGGACTGTGCAATTAAGGCCAATTAAAGTAGAGCAATGCAAGTGTTGTAAAAAAAGGTCAACAATTTTTTGAAAAAAAGAAAGAGTTTTTGCAAAATAGAAAGCATATGACCACACTAGTTTGAAACTAGTCAGTAGTTATTTTGGCATTTATCACAGCACATTGTAGTTTGACACTGAGTTAATTTTTCTTGGAGGTAAATCATTGCAAGGATCCTGGTAAACCATGGATTCAGTCTATCAATAACCCTATTAATTGCTGGTTTATAGTTAACATCACATAAATTGTAAGAAAATAAATCGTACCTTTAATCAAACATCTTTCATTACAGAAAATTGTACAGCCACACAAATTAATGCATGCTCGTTTTATTTAGGCATGTGATTAAGCCACACTGGTGTTTAAGTGGTTGTCGTTGTTGTTGGTTACCTGACCCCTTCCAAGGGATGGGGGCATGGCGGAAGACCATGGAGCCCCAGAAGCCAGGCAACTCCCCAGGGTCTGGACCAGAGGTCGTAAAGAGACAGAGAGTTGCCAAAGAGTGAGCAGCGCAAAGAGTCTGTAGCTGGATAGTGCAGAATGAGATAAGAGATGCCTGGGACGAGTGTCCTCAGGTGCTGCAAGAAGAATTCTCGATTCTGCCAATCCTAGAGAGATAAGAACCTAAAAGAAGGCTGTGTCCATTGCAGCGAAGACGAGAGAGGACACAGCAATCATGATGAGGGAGCACAAGTTCCTCAGTGGAGATTGAGGGAACCTGTGTGTCAAAATACTTCAAAGAGACAGTACGCCTCCAGTCCGAGATAAGACGAGAGTGGATACGATAGATAAGAGGAGAGAGACTACAAAGGATTGCAGAGGGTGCAAACATTGCTCCCCGTCTGGCTAGCTCATCAGCCGTGTCGTTCCCCGGGAGAAACAAGTGTCCAGGAACCCATTGTAGTCTAATAGAACGGGAGGAGAGAGAAGACAGTTCCTGCCAGATCTGCCACAGAGTTTGAGATAAGAGGAAAGATGAAGGAGAGGACAGGGTGGTGAGGACAGAACGAGAGTCACAAAGCAGGAGAAGAGAAGAGAAACGGCAGACTTGTTGGTGCTGCCGAGACCAGCAAAGAGCGAGCAGAATGGCACAGGCTGCAGCAGAAAAACTGGAACATACTGGGCCTGCCAAAAAGGAAAGAGTGACCTCAGTGCCACAGAGAGAGCAGTTGGCAAGAACGCCGGAGCCGCCCTTGCCAAAAGGAAAAGGAACAGAGCCATCTGTCCAGAGTACCAGGTCATGAGGGGGAGAGAGTCAAGATGGGCAAGAGCTGCACCTTGGCGAGAGTGAGGGGGATCAGAGCAAGAGCATGGAGTGGAAAGAGTGGACTCCACCGTGAAGAAAGGCAGATTTCAAGGAGGAAAGAGAGAGCAAGCAAGAAGAGCCTCCCTAGAACAAGTAGAAGGAAGCATGAGCAGGTGAGTGGACACAAGAGCTCTCCAGGACGATCTGCAGAGTCTTGGTTTCACTCCAAGTCTGGCCAAGCCTGAAATAGGAAAGGAGGTTGGGAGACGAAGAGCCCGCTTATAAGATGAAAGGGTGAAACGAGTCAGGGTGACTTGTAGGGGAGGTAAAGAAGCCTCGATAAGTAGTAGAGGGATAGGGGAGGACGAGAGGCAGTCGGTGATGGTGTGACTGGCCGCTCGGTGGAGGCGTTCCAATTTGGTGAAATTGGTAGCGCTTAGGAAAGGAAACCATCCGGGTGAAGCATAAGTGAGAAGGGGCTGAAGAAAAGCTTTATACAGAAGAGGGAGGGACTCCTTAGATGCGCCCTAGGAGAAACAGAGATACAGCATAAGACCTTGAGACGTGGGAAAAACTTGGCGTTCAGCGAAGATACATGTTTAGAAAAGGAAAGAGTGCGATCGAAGGTGACCCCAAGAAAAGTTGGAGTGGGATCGAAATGGAGGTGGGAGCTGAGTAGGAGGAGGTTGGGCTGGAGGTTAGCTTGGTGGGGATTCACTGAGAAGAAGGAGGCCTCACATTTGCTCGGATTGAGAGGAAGACACCAGTACTCAAACCAGGGCTCCAATCGAATCAGAGCTCCTTGTGTGGTCTCCACCGCAGTGCAGACCGAGGGTGAAGAGGACCAAATGGCCAGATCGTCAGCCTGAAGAGAGCAGCTGACGGAAGAAGGTAGAGAGGCCAGAAGATCATTAATAAAGAGAGAGAAAAGTACAGGGCCAAGAATGGATCCTTGCAGAACACCTCGACGGACTCGAAAGGAACGACTTTTGTGATTTTGAAAAACCACACCAGCGTGCCTATCAGAAAGGAAAGATTGAGTCCAATGAGCAAAGCAAGGAGGGAGGCCAGCTGAAATCAGTTTGTGGAAAAGAGCGGGATGCCAGACAGGGTCAAAAGCTTTTGAGAAATCAATAGTAGAGAGAATCATTTGAGTGCCCGGCCTGAGTTTGTTAAACCCATCCGAAATGGACTGAGAAAGGTACAGAATTTGATCAAGTGTAGACCGACCAGGGCAGAAACCGGCCTGACGGGGAGAGAGAATGGAATTAGATTCCAGAAAGAAGAGAAGACGGGATAGAATGATGCGTTCAAACAGCTTTGATACGCAGGAGGTGAGAGAGATAGGCCGGAAGGAAGCAGGAGAGTCGAGAGGTTTTCCCATCTTATGTATGGGAATAATGGAAGATGTTTTCCAGATGGTAGGAAAGGAATGCAAAGACCAGGAAAGATTGAAGATGTAAAGAAGTAAATCCATGCCAGAGCGAGGAAGGTGCTTTAGCATGGGATAGGCAACTTTGTCTGGGCCAGTGGCAGTGGATGGGGTAAGATTGGAGGCAGCCGTAAGAAATTCCGCGGGAGAGAAAGAAGAGCAAAAGGACGAGGAGACTCCACAGGGCACGTGGCACAGCAGAGCTCAGTGAGGTAGCCTCTGGCTCTGCTACACCAGGCCTTTGGCTGAGAAACGGAAAAGTGCAATCTTAGGTAAGCGGCATAAACTGAAGCTGATTCCCTGGGAGAAGAACAGTTAGGAAAGCTAGGAGAAGAGGAAGACGAGGAAGGAGAGCCAGCGATGAAGTGAAGAAGAGAATGCACAGATTTAGGGTTAGACCTAGGTGAAAGAGAAGAGCAAGTCGTCTGCCATGCCTCAGCCTTGGCCTTGGCAATGACTGACGAGGCGCGTCGAGAAGCAGAGATGTAAGTCTGTCGATCTTCATTACTTCTGTGAGCGGCAGCAAAAGCCTTGCGTCTTTCACTAACCGCTTCTTCCACCTCAGCAGACCACCAGGCTTTAGGAGGGCGTTTGATGCAACCGAAAGGAATGGAAGATTTGGCTGCATTCAAAGTCAAAGAGGTAAAGAGAGCAGCAGCAGAGGAAAGAGAAAGAGACGAGTATTCCTCTGCAGAAGGACAGTGAGAGTCAAAGTAAGAGGCAAAGCCATCCCAGCAAGCTTTTTGAAAATTGAAGGAAGGGGGATGCTCGTTGGGGTGAAAGACCAGAGAGAGAGGGACGGATAGAAGAATTGGTAGATGGTCAGAACCCAGGTTCTGAAGCACCTCCCAGGAGCAAGAAAGGGCAAGAGTAGAAGGAGCAAAGGAGAAGTCAGGAGAGGAGCGACTGCCAGAGGAGCGATGGAGAAGGGTGGGTGTGTCAGGGTCATTGAGGGGGAGGAGGTCAGAAGAAACGACCCAGTCAAATACTTCCTCCCCACGGGGGTCGGAAGTACCTTTTGAGTCCCAGAGGGGGTGATGGCAATTGAAGTCCCCCAGAATGAAGAGATTTCTGGAGGATGGAAGAATGGAGGGAGAAAAGGAGTCGGTTCTGCCATCCGTTGGATGTGAGCGAATAGGGGGGGCATACACATTAAGAAATGACACTGAGGAGGAGTTGTTAAGAGAGATGTTGACCTCTACATAATCAGAGTAGGAATCAAGCGAAGAAAGAGAGGAGGTAGAAAGTTCAGAAAAGGATAGGCCCTGCCTGACAAAAATGACAACGCCGCCGCTGGTGTGTGTGGTATC
This sequence comes from Trididemnum clinides, assembly GCA_963675345.1. Taxonomy (NCBI): domain Eukaryota; kingdom Metazoa; phylum Chordata; class Ascidiacea; order Aplousobranchia; family Didemnidae; genus Trididemnum; species Trididemnum clinides. The sequence continues at coordinate 1,571,410 of OY776290.1, read as the reverse complement.
AGGAGTGAGAATGCCAGACCAGGAGTGGGTGCAATCAGAACGCAGTGCAGAAAATCCAGGAATCTGGAAAGAGGAAGAAGTGTTAAGATTGGATTCCTGTATGCAGATAAGGTCGACAGAATGGGACGAGAGAAAATGAAGTAGTTCAGTGCTCCTGGCTTGGAGACCACCAGCATTCCATTGAAGAACCCTGAGAAAGTCAGGGGGAGGAGAGGAGGCAGGAGGCATAGAATGACAGCCAGGAGCAAGGGACGGTGGTGAAGGGGCAGAGGAAGGAGATATAGAACAAGCAGATAGAGGATAGGAGGTTTGGAGACGGTGGTGACGCGTGAGTGCAGCATCAGTGGAGGGGGGGCCAGATTGTACAGTGGAGGTATACATGTCGGAGGAGTCCAAGGAGGGAGTCACAGTGTTATGGCAGGGGAAGCAGCTCCAAGAGTGAGAGCTGCCTAGAGCTCTGAATTTAGACAGGGAAAGTTGTGAGCACCTTAGATGAACCCATTTGGAGCAGGTGCAGCATAGCACTGACTTGCCCCACCAGGTCACATTTCCAGTGCACACAGAGCAAGGAAAGATGGGGCCAGGGTTAGGATGAACGTTACCGCTCATCAGGAGAAGAAGAAGAATGAGGAGACAAAGAAGGGCAAGAGTAGGGCAGGAGAAAAGAAAAAGTGAAAACAGGCGACCGATTTTGTAGATGCTGTGTGCTGCCCTTCTGCGGTCGTTCAGGGGGCAGCATAGCGAAAAAATATAGGGGAGTGCCTGGGGTAACTGGGACCCTCGGGAAGGCCAACAGCCATTTTGACCCAACCCTAACAGGGTTGGGGACCGCACCACCATGTTGAGGCAGCTGTTGATTGGTACAGGTTTAAGTGGTAGACATACCAGTTGGGGTGGTGCTTGATCACATCTAATACAAACAGAATATCTGATGTCAAATAATTTTATGTTTCATCTTAACTAGCCTAGGTTTTTAGGCTATCTTAAGAATGTTGATTAATTTTTTACCAATATATATGAAATCACAAAAATATATTGCATTCGAACATTTTTTGCAAAATAATGTTGTGTGTTTTTAAGGAACACTGAATTTGTGTTCTCTTCCAAGTTTTTTGTTTTGTTTACACATTATTATAAAAAGCAATTCTCTTCACCCTTAGAATGTTGCTTGTTTGGTTTAAGTTTCTCCTCATCAATGATTAATCCAAATATCACATTTCAAAGCAATTGATATTTTTTATCAAAAAAGCACGTTTGTTTCTATCTGCAAAATGTGTGCAAGACTGCACATATTTAGTAATTATTTAGTAATAATTAAAAAGAACAAAATTGCACCCAAATGTGCAAGTTATAAACTTTGGAAGGGAAATATGCATTGTCATGTCATTCAAATCATCCTGCAGTGAAAGCTGCAGATGTATTGAAGATGATAAATGCTTCAGTAGACATTGTACACATGCTTTGAAGCAACCATCCATTGACTGCCTTTTTTCGACAGTGCAAGCCAATGCTTTTCTTGCTTATCATTGGGTGAGTCAAAAGATTGGATATCTTTTAAAAACAATCAGATGGCAAATGATTCGCTGATAGGACACAGTACAAGTGCCTCATTAATAGAAACGTCAAGGATAGTGATGATGCAATGATGGATGAAAAAATACCAGAAACTGCCAACAAAATCCGAGCATATGTCACAGCAATGGCACCTGATCTCAACCAGGTTTGAAAACAGTGTTATGATTCTGCATTTGATGGACACAAGAGTTTGTTAGACAAAGAAAAAATTTTAAACGAGGGTGGTATTTTTATTGCAACTGCACTGTTCTTGTAGCAGACAGACAGTGTGGTGTGCAGGATGGCTTCTTGTCTCAAGTTGATGCACTTCTTGAATTTATGTTAGCATCCAATCTATTATCATGTAGGGAGCCAACCAGAATTACTTTAAATAGGGGTTTAGTTCATGTGCATTAATAAAATTTAGAAGTCCTCTACTGTTATCAATAGTGCTTTAAATGTTCTACTCAAACAAATAGTGAATAACACAGTAAATTTCTGTGAACCAATATTTACATGACAACTACTAATTTTGACATTTATAAACAACATCATATGTATGAGCAACAACGTTTATTCCAGTTATACTACTGTTTGTTTCTTTTCATTTTGTGAAGAATTCATTTACATGTTTTGTCATGTTTGTATGCACTGTATGCAAGGATTTGTTTGAGAAATAGATAAACATTTTCAGCCATGGAACATAAGGTGCTCTTTGTAGCTTAGAAATATTCTCCACCAAATTCTGATAGAAATATGTGTCATTTAATATAAAAATTTGGCAAATGTTTGGTATTTAGAGCAAAATGCAAAATTTTGGGGGTGAGCATGGGACCCCAAAACTGAAAATTAAAAAAAATGTGAATTGTGGTTTTGTGTCATTCCAGGCTGAAAATAATATTTACCACATTGGTAACACCCTAATTTCTAGGTTAAGACGCTTCTATGAAGGCATGGATGACATTTTGAGCACCTTAGAGTCAATTACAAAACTACACATTATATAGATATAATTTTTATAAACGCTATAAAAACGTAGCCAACTTTAAAATAAATAAATGGCTAGGAGAGATTGGACACAAATTGGTAAAGCTTGTTAAAATTACGATTACTGTGTTACAGAACAGGCAAGCACCTCAAAATTATGCTATAAGTCCAGTATGAAATGTGGTGTTACAATAATGTGAAGGCAGTGTAGTTGTTCAACTTGATATGTTTGACAAAAATGAAGTTCCACATGCATAGTATTGTTTATTAAAACTAGTGGTGTGATGCTTTATAAGCAAAGCTTCAAGAATTTTTGCCTCAAGATCTGAATTATATTTTCTTAATGTGGTAAAAGAATTAATGTTGTAGATTGGAGCAGGTGTGGCATGATAAAATATAATCCTTACTTGTGCTTTTTTGTGAGCCTGCTAAATCCCTTACTCTGGTGATCAAATGGTATGAAGGCAAACCAAGGTATGTCGAGTGTGACATAAATGTATTTCAATCTGTTTTGAGCAAAACTTCTTTTGTAGTGAAAATTTGAACTGTCACATCATTTGTGATTAAGGCTTTAATTGCAGTATCCTTTTGAACTTGAGCCATTGTGGCTGCAGCATCATAAGTTTCTCACCAGCAGCAGGTTCATTGGCCTTCATAGTGCGGGAATATTTCTAAACACAAGGTCAAACAAAGGATCTTGCAAACAAAGCCTGAGTTATTCCCATAAAATATGGTGTATAGACTTTAAGTTTGGCATTGAGTGCTTTTATTAAATGATCAAATAGCCGTTTCATAACCCTGTCTTTCTGTAAAATCTTCATTTACCAACTCCCTCCTAACAAGACACCCTTGCAACCTGTAGCACGCAAAACTTCAACTGTGTTTTCACCAACCTTCTCAGTTTAAAGAGGGCATATAATCTATGACCTTACTTTTTTCTCCAGACTTCAATTTCTAAAAATCATTATATTCTTCCTTGACATCAACTGATACTCTTCTCATCTCTACAGCATATTCAACTTGATATGGTTGTGAAGCAGGTGTAGCAGCATTATTTCCAGATCAAGGTACAACTAAAGAAAGTGTTGAATTTCAGGAGTATCTTCTATTATGTGTAATCTCACCATATTGATAACAAGTTACTGTACAACTAGCTGGTTTAGTTTGTACACTGCATCTTTTGTCTAGTTTGACACAGCAGTTGCTAATGCTGGCACTAATACCATCACAAGTGAAACACCTCAAAACAGTTGTACCAAATAATTCATCACAGCCATACTCAGTGTCAGTTCTCATGTTGTTGCATTTGATTGCACCCTGCTAAATACTGATCTGGCTGCCAACTGTGACAGTTCAGCTAAGATTTTATTACCACTTTGCTTTAGCAATTTAGATAATTGTTTTAAATGAAATTTAGTATATTGCTCATGTACAATCAAGTCAATCATATCACTGTAAGTTCGCTCCACTTTAGCATACTCATACCACTTGGTAAAACAATTCTTCAATCTAAATATAAATTAACCGGCATTCTCATGATTTTCTGGCTTTGCTTTGCAAAATTTTTCACAGTATCTACATTCAGTAAATAATAGCTTACCAACAGAGCAATCTAAAGGCATTCATAATTAATCTATTGTCTCTTTCAGTGATAATCTCTTATAAACTTCTACCACTTTACCTGTTACAGCAGACTTAACTGTGTTACGAAAGTCTTCTTATCCCATGCAGCCTCAAAAGTATTTTCTTCAAATTGCAAAAGATATTCTTCTAACTTACCCTTGCCATTTGCAAAAGATGGTAATGGCAGTGTTCTCATCGTTGTCTAAACAAATTCTCTATGGCATTGCTCACCACCAAAGATTGAGCAAACTTAAGCCTTAGCTTTTTTACTTCAAGCTCAGCTTTTCTTTTTCTCCAGTTAGCTTTCTTTCTTTAGCTACTACTTTGACTGTCAATCTTTGCTCTTGTAGCGTGGTTTTGTCTTCAACTTTCATCATTTTGGGCTCATTATGTATTGGAAGCATATTCTTCTGCTTTTCCTCTAAATCCGACCCCTGTTATTTCAGGTTTTTGTACTTTGTAATATTAAGTTTTTCAACAGCTAATTGTCAGCAACTTTACTGAGAACTTGATAATTCAATAACAAATCTCTAATCTACCAACTATAGATCCACACAATTTCTTGTTTGAAACAACTAGATATTCAATGTCAGCTGCACTACCAACTACAACAATAAGCAATTCTTTTTTGGCTTTATGGCTTCCAACAACCTTGACTAATTATATGCTGAATAAACAAGCGCAAATACACTTCAACACTACTATTTCTTACCCTATTCAAAGATTTTTGGTCATGTATGTATATCTATTTGTACAATACAGAATAAACACTAAAACCACAACAGTTTGTTTTGCTTTGAGGCTCATCAGGTGGTACGTCTGCAAAATGCATATAAAACAGTACAAAAATGCTATAAAAAGTTTATGTCAGTGTTATAGCGTTTTTGTATCATTTTTATGCCAGTTTTATGGCACTTTCGTACCGTTTTTATACCATTTTATATGCATTTTGCAGACATACCACCTGATGAGACGAAACAGACTGTTGTAGTTTTAGTGCTTATTTTGTAGCTGTACAAATAGAAATATTACGGCTCTGGCAAGTTTGGTGTTTAGCACTGGATAAAGTCGAGTGATTCTCCCTCATATATATACTTGCTTCATAGCCACACTCACAGATAAGCTGCAGCAGAAATTTCAGCCTAACATCGAGAATCAAGGGCAATTCACAGATAAGCTGCAGGTCAATTGACCTTTTCACTGGTGAAGACCCTGCACAATCAATCAACCACAAAATATTGATTTTTGCAGGGACATGTAATGAAAGTCAAATGAAAGAAATGAAAGTCAATTCCTTTCATTGTATTAATACATAGTTCACAAACAAAAACTTTTGTTAGATGAGGTTTGCAAATTTGCGCTATTCCTTTATGAGCTAATATTACTTCACAGTGGCAGTTACAATCAAAATAACAGTTGAATACACACCTATAAATTACAGTATTGTTTGTGATTGATCATTTTTCAAAATTTGACCAGACTCTTTTGAAGGGATTAAAACTTAGCCAAGAATTAATTTCAAATTTTGTTGTCTAAGATCCTGGGCCCAATACCTAAAAATTATCTTTGATTCTGAATTGCTTCACTCAGAAGTTTTCCTAAAAAATTTTTCGTTTCAATTAATGCTCTAACTACTGGGAGTGAGTTAGCAGCTCAATTAATTACCATTACTTGATGTTCAGTATGCTGTCATTCATAATGGAAGTATATCTTTACTTCAAGCAAGGTAAATAGGTAGAAGTAAAATAGAGTGAGGCCTTATAATTTCATTTTTCTGTAATTTGTTTGCAAGAAAGGATTCAGAGAATGCTGGCATATCAATAGTTTTAATAAACTTCTTCTTCAAGTCGGTTTTGAGCTAGATGGTGTTGCAATAAGCTGTTGTGATTTTTTTGGCATTGCTGTTACATTGTAGTTAGTCATCCATGGTGCAGGTTGTTCCAGTTTTTTTGCAAGTTAACAAATAAATGGTTTATGGTTTGATTTTCTTTTCCACACTGGCAAATGGTATCAGTGCCAGGGGGTAAGTAGCCCCACTTCAGTAGAAGAGATTTGGTCTTGCTCACACCTGATGTTAAGTGGTTGAGGCAATGCCATTTGTTTCATTGTTACTTGTATCCTGGGGGGAGAGATTCTTGAACTGGGATGTTTTGGAGCTTATGTTAATTTGGAATATTGTTCATGTAGTTCTGTCATAGGTTCTGTGTTTTGAGTTGGTGAGTGGTGTCCTTGTCAAGAGGAAAAACAGTTCTTAAAAAGCTCTTTCTAGATTTAAGTCTGGATGGGGCGGCTGTCAATCCATACATGGGATGTTGTAGGTCCAAATCACATTTTTGTCACTCAAATTGGCTGGATACTTCATGGCAAATGTTGGGGGGAGCAATTCCTTCCAAGTTGTAAACCTTGTTAAGGGGGATTGTTTTATGGCATTCTGTAATTTGTCAGCATGTATCATTTAGGTCTGAGTCAACTTTTCTTGTATGAGCTGATCTCTCCCACACTGGGCACGCGTATTCAGCTATAGAAAAGCACAGCGCTAGAGCAGTTGTGCACAAAGTATAAGGGTGTGTTTTCCATTCAGAATTTGCTAATTTGGAAAGCAGAGCATTTCTTGATTGAATTTTAGCCTTTAGTTTTCTTGTGTGTTTTTTGAAGGAGAGGGTCTTATCCATTGTGACACCCAAGTATATGTGATATTTGTCGTGCAAGATTGGTGTTTCATTTCACATTATGTTTATTTTGCGAGTAGCATGATGATTACATAGGCAAAGTAGACAGGATTGTGGTTTTGCCAGACTGCTTTTTTATCATTTGTTTTGGTAGTATAAAAAAGATTGGTAGTGCCTTTCGAAGCTGTTGTTCAACCATTTCAAAAGATTTGTTTTGGGCGATGATGAAAAGGTCATCTGCATAGAGAAATCTTTGTGTGTTTTCTGGTAGGGGTTGGTCATTTGTGTAGATGTTAAAGAGTAGTGGGGCTAGAACACTACCCTGGGGTAGGCCATTTTTTTGCTTTCTCCATTTACTTCTTTTACCATTTAGAATAGCAAAGAAGCATTGATTGCAAAGCATAGTTTGTGTGAATTTAGTCAGAGGTAAATTGCAAACCTTGTGCCTAATTGGCAATGCAGCATAAAATTAAGTGCTTTACCAAATTTTGCTGCATTCCAATTAGGTGCAAGGTTTGCAATTTCCTATCTTTGCTTGTCCTCAGAAGTGAATCTTATGTTATCTCTAAAAGTTTGTGTGGAAGTTTTTAATGATTTATAGTGTCATAAACAGCACTGAGGTCTACAAAAATAGCACCAGTCACCATTCCTTTCTCAAAATCGTCTTCAACGTGTTGTGTTGTTTTTTTTCTTGTTTCTGTTACACAAACAAGTTTAGATGTAGTGTTTAATTTCTGTTTCATATTAGTTTTTAGCAATAACATGTACATATAAGATACCAATCATAAAACTGTTCTGCAAAATACTATTTTTCATGTATCATTATAATTAACCCAACTTTTTAAGATACCAATCATAAAACTGTTCTGCGAAATACTGTTTTTCAAGTATCATTATAATTAACCCAACTTTTTTCAGAATTGTAGTATTAAGTGTTATTGAAAAATAAATCTTAAAAGTTTTAACCTAAAACTGTGTTTTGAAAAAATACTGCAAATATTTTCATTATAAGCTGTTTTCAGAACCCCAGCACAAACTTCAAACTTCTGTTTTAGCAGTCACCTAAGGCCATTTGCTTTTTATATAATATTGCTGCAGACTTGCCACCATATTAAGTAGATGGGATAAGATCTTTAAAATTGTGATAGGTCCAATTGTAAACAACTTGAAATTAGCAGATTAAAAATATAAAATACTATAGACTTCACTTATCATATTGCCATCTGCTACTTGTATTAGTATAATGCTTACTCAAGCAAAATTAGGTTTTATTAAGGAAAATTCAGCAGAACATAATTTAAATAAATAATAAACATAATATTTGTCTAATTTTCAAAGCTGCTTCAACAGATTATCAAAGTTACAAAGACTTTGGTGTGTTAAAAATTAATAACATTCGTTTCAGAGTAGGCCTATTTAATTCAATTAGCCATACTAAATAGTACATGCCTGCAATGTGTACAATGTCCGTGATGACACATTGCAATGTCAACCTTAACTCTTTTCCAAAACCAAATCCTACCTCCAACAAAAAATCATTCATAACTCTAAACCTAGCTTTAACCACAACCTTGTATAATGTGAACATTGTGCACAACACGTTAATGTACTAATTAGAACCACTGTTATTTGACCCTACAGTTCCTATGACTAGCTGCCATTGCTTAGCACACTTTGGCACCGAAAATCAATTCATTTGTACAACTAGCCATGAAAAACTATTTAAAGCATTGCTATGCAGTGCTAAACTGAAATTAGCTCTACTGGTTGAGCCAGCCTCACACAAAATCACATTGTTTATTACCAAGGTCTAATTAGTGAGCATAGTAAATGATCCAATCCAATCAATAAGCAAAAAAAAATTGCAAGTTGATGTAGAGATTTTTGACAACCAACACGACCTTTTGCACAGAAACCTTTACAAGTTTTGTGATGTTGGTAGGGTAATATTTCAGAACTTAGAGAAAAAATCCTTCAAACTTAAGTTATTACTAATACAAATACAGTCAGGATTGCAGTCAACGCTAGGTAGAGAACCAGATTTAGTAATAGCATATTGGGATTATTGGACTAATTATTAGTATTTAACCAATATGCAGATTTTTACAAATTTGGCGTGTGTTAGAATCGCCATCACTTATAAAGAAGTGGCCACCTTAGACTCTAGCCCTCAAGTTAATAGGTTAGTTTAGCCCTCAAGTTAATAGGTTAGGCTAATGCCTATCTTTTAAAGCATGCTAACGGTTTTCACTAAAATTTAAGATCATGGCACTGATAAAAGTTTGTTGTAATTGCATTTTTTTGAACATAATATACAGGTAAAAAACACCCAATTTTGATAGTGAAGAAACGATATTTTAATTCCCAATTTAGCATTAAACACACTTCATTTAAATCTATGCTAAATAATCTGTTCTGTTATCTAATATTTTACAGTTTGATGGCAATTGAGTTTTTTTGCTATTAAATCAAAGGTGGTTTTAGTTAACCAAAGACACCCAAGCACACTACAAGCTTTTTCAAAATAACCAAATGGGTGAATTTTATTTAATCTGATACATACATTACTTGTGTGCTAAAACTGCTGACTTAATTATAGGCTATGACATAGAGAAAGATGTTCTCTCCTGAAGTTACAATGTAGTAAAGATCATGATTATTTTTGAACATCTTGTAAATTGAATATTATTAGAAAACTGTGAGTGCATTGATGCTGAACAAACCAATAAGCAATTAATTTCAACTAAAAATAGACTGATTATTTTTACTTGAGAAAATTGGAATAAAAGAAACTACCTGGAACCAGGTTTGATGGGAAAAGTCAAATTTGGCCTTGGCATAGCTCCAGCTTTAAAGTGAAGACTGAGCCAGGGATTTTGAAGTTATTTCAAAGGTTTCATTGAACATCGTGCCAACAGTCTATTACCTAATTTTATTGTCTGGTGAGTTCTAGAACCTTAATCCATGGTATGAAAAGCAGGTATATATTACACAAATTTTATAAACTTTGATAACTCATAAAAGAGTTATATTCAAAGTTTTTATGAACCCCATCTTTAGCCAGAGTAGACATGCTGGTGCCGTAACGACCCAGTCCTGACTAAATTTGGTTCTCCAATTGTTTTCTAGCCATCATCATCTGTAACCGACATCTCAATAATTTTAATCTTTTAAAGTGTGTACACTAGTGGAGTAAAAAGTAAATAGATGTTTGTTTTGCTTTTTTTTTATGTAGGCCTAATGGTAAAATGTAAAAAAATAGTAAGAAGAATTAATTTAAAAGAGATAACGTATGTAGCTGTTTTTACATGAAACAAAGAAAATCCAACTGCTTATGCCAACTTGTAAATTGTTACATCACGAGAGAATAGCCTAAAAAGTAATACTTAATTTAAATCTGCACTGTACCCAATAAATAATTGATATTCTTCAATACACCTATTTCTTTTTACTTAAATGGTGCTCAATAACCAGACAACTTATTATTCCTCACTTAACAACTTGGGACTGAAGTCACACATGGTTAGTTTTATAATGGAAACATCAGTCATATTATTTTTTATTTTTAAAGGGGCAATTTGCATCAAATGTCATTCAAATAAGTCTCAAATGTAACCAACATGATTGTCACTCAAATGTAACTCATTAAGCATCAAAGGTTACTTCTAAAGCATTGAAAATTACTCGTGTACGTAGCAAAAGTTTTTGACGAAGTAGAAAATGTAACTTGTTACAGCAAAGTTTTGTATCATAAGTTACTTGTGTGCATCAAAAGGCAACCTGCATATCCCTCTCTCTCTAAATAGCAGTCCAGATTGATCTTTTATTGGAAAAGGGTTCATTGCTATAGGCCAGGGTTCATGCACCATAAAAGTTGGTGTGAATTACGGTTTGAATTCTACCTTAAGTCAGCTTTCAGTGATGCTCCCTCAAGATGGTGAAATATTGTACAGATGTCATCAAAAGTGCATCATCATTATTCAGTAACAAACATTGGTTCTTTGTGATCCTTTTTGTTCTCTCTTATTTGTTGCAGCCATTAATTGCTATGCAAGAAGTCAATTTAGTGTTGCATTCCCTATAGCATCGCGACTGTTTAAAACAAAATAAATGTTTGCTACGTTGGTGGTGAGTTACTCTTTTCCTGTTTCTTTCAATTTTAATTTGTTGTACACAAAATGTGAAATTTTAATTTCAAGAATTTTAATTGAACCAGTGTTTTGCGTAAAATGTGGACACTGGGTTTATGGTATATATTCAAATATAAAGATAGTTACCACTAGTTTGGCAATGCATTTTGTTTGCTCAAGATGTATGGAAGAAATGGTAGATTCAATCAAGAATTTGTGTGATGAAGTAAAGACTGTGTACAGATTTTGTTATGTGGGAGACAGACTAAATGCTTATGGTGGTTGTGAAGCGGCAGTCACAGCAAGCAAAAGAATTGTGAGATGGGATTCAGGGAATGTGGAGAGTCATTACTTGGGAATTGGTTTCCACTGAAGATGAAAGGTAAATGTTATTGTTGCATAAAATCAGCAATACTGTGTGGAAGCAAGACATGGCGTTTAAAAAAAAAATGAAAAAGCAATTTTGAGGAGAATGGTGAAAGCTATGGTGAGAGCCATGTGCGGTCAGAAAGTTGTAGACAATAAGACAACTGAAGAACAGTTGGACATGCTGGGATTGAAGGAAATTGTAGATGCATTGGCAACAAGAAATGGAATTAGATGCTAGACATGTGCTGAAGAAGGATGACAATAGTGTTTTGAGAGTTGCTCTAGATCTTAAAATGAGTGGCAAGAGAAGGCAAGGACATTCAAAGAAGACCTGGAAGAAGCAAATGTAAGAGGTGACAGAAAAGACTAGTTTAAAGAAGGAGGATCCCCTGCATCAAGAAAAGTGGAGAGATGAAGTGCAAACTATTGCAGAAGAAATGGGGCAAATCTAGCCCTCTCAGTTAAGGAAACAATACTGGACAAAAACTAAATAACTACTAAGTTCACGTACATGTATCTCTATAATTAGGCAGTACACAGCAATACTTTTACCTCAGCTCGGTTTTTCTGTTACCTTCATTAAAAGCATAATCTAGTTCATCACAGTAATAATCGTAGAAACCCAATGCATTATCCTAATCAGTTCTAATGAATTTTAATTCAATCATTGTTGCAGAAAATTCAAACAAGTAAGGATGAGGTGGAAGAGAAATGTAACCAAACTAGTGATGAAGTAGCATTGATAAAACATTTTGGCACAATAGAAAAGGTAATTTTGTTGCACTGCGCATGTATGTTAATGACTAACATGGACCAAGGCACAATAGCTGTTTTAACAGTATTTTTTGAAGTGTTCCTCTCAAATAAAATACTTCCACGAGCAGTTTCAACAAATTTTTCAGCTTATTTTATAATTTATTTATTCTTGATTTATCTTTGACCTTCTGATACCAAAGAATAGCTATAATGTTTAACTATTGCAATGGATAAAAATGAAAAAAAATGTTTAATTAGTTGAATATTTGATTGAGGAGCATATCCTTTAGTTCATTTTAACAAGTATTGTGGTTGACTGATAGAAATTTGACCCACTCTCAGCAAGCATTTGTATGCAGGTAAAATACATTAGTTGTATTTACAACAACAGCCTTACCAATAAAGTAGGTTTGCAGTGGTTGCCCAACATTAATTTATTGTGAACACTAAAGTTGTGGCTCATTTATCATTCAAATTGTTTTGCAGATAAAAATCGAACTACAGCAGAAGGTGCAGATTTTACAAGCATATGTTAAATGGAAAAAACATGAGCATGTATTTTGGGAGTGGGTGGTGAGTAGCTGTTGCTGCAGTTATTATGTAGTTTATAGGTTGGCAAAATTTTTGGAGCCACAGGTCAAAATCCACTTTGCAAGATCTCGGTGAACCGGATTACAGCCACAAAATGGTATACACCTTACACACATTTTCTTTTTTCTGTCTGTTGATGGGTGGCATTTCCCACTAAGCAAGGTGTGACCATTTTGTAGAGGTTGGTAGATTTGAAGTGTGAATTTATGCAGCAACCTCATTTCAGGCCTTTTTTGAGATGTAACTTTTTGAAGTTTTGATTCATAATAAAGCCAGGAAAAATGAATTTAATTAAATTTTGATGACACCACTCGTAAACACTCATGTCCATTATAGGTAAGCACATTATTTGAATTATTCACAATTTAGTATCACATCAACAAAGAATCAAGCAATGTACCTTATAAGTGGGTTTATTGGCTGGATGGTTTTGCTTTATGGGCCACATCAGACCCATGGGCCATAGGTTGTCAAACTCTGATCTAGCTGATGCCCTCGGTCTGCTCCATAAAGATAGAGGTGTTCCATTAAGTGCCTTGCACAAGGGATTGCCTGCTTTTTCTCCACTTTGATTGATGCTATGATGTAGTGCTTTAAAGCATTCACTTCATAGTCAATAGTCCTGGGTTCAATTTCTATGCCAAGTCTTAGTGAAGACTGAACACACTCAGCATTAAAAGGATAGTTTAAAAAAAAGCTGGTTAATTTACCTATTGTGTTCTCCAGCAAAGCACTTCAGGGGATACCTTTATTTTTATGTAGCAGACATGGGGGCTAAGCAGCCTACCAATCACGATGGCTTGCTCTGGCAAAAAAGCTTGCAAACACGAGCTGATACCCATAAATGAATGCAGTTTATTGTAAAGTAGTGACCATGCAGCAGTGAAAAATCTATGTAACCTTTGCCTGAATCTTTGGTTATGAAAACTAGAAACGGTGAGTGATCCAGTTGTCTGATTTTTTTTCTGTGACAGTAAAAAGTATATTCATCAATATGTGTCAGTTTAAACTGTGACAAATCTATTTTTTGTTAGAATAATTTATTGGATGAAACTTCCCCAAGTTATGATTGTTTGGATTATGAAGCACAAGCATGCACTCTATTGCAAGAAGGTTTTTCTAGTTTGGAACACGTTCTTATTGAATTAAAGCATGCTGCACATAAAAAACAGAAGATTTGGTTCAACCAAATGAAAAAAGTAGGTGAAATCTTTTAGATTCGTGCTGTTTGTGTATTTATTCTTGTAAACTCGTGTAAAAAATGCAGTGTCTGTTAACTTATAATTTACCTTGCTGAAAAGTTGTTGCCACCCTTCTCTAATGTTTTAACGTGTTTTGAAAGACCTTTAATTTCTGCAATGGTTTCCCAAAGTTTGCCCTGCAGCTGGTATTATACAGGGTGGCTCACTTAAATGTAGCCCGATCTCTCGATAGGTTGTGGCTCACTTAAAAGTAGCCAATCTCTCGATAGGTTGTATAGGTGATAGGTTGATGTAGTTGATGGCCTCGATAGGTTGTATAGGTGATAGGTTGATGTAGTTGATGGCCTCGATAGGCTGTAGGCCAATATACCAAATATGTTATCTTTCTGCCTCCAAATTTCTTAAAATCAACAGTTAAAATTTTTTAAGGATGGTGTTTTTGCTGCAGCAGTGAATAGTGATTGTGGAAGCCTATCTGCACACTGGATCAATTAAGGAAACTAAATGTGCATTCCTGGAAAAATACCCAGAGATAAAAGCACGAGCAAAACGTTCCTTTCAGAGCTTGGTAAAGAAATGGCACAAAACAGGATCTGTCGAAAACATGAAAAAGCAAAGACCTAAATTAGTCTGTATGCCAGAAGTTGTCAGTGATATCCAACTGTGGATTTCAATAGGTCCACAAAAGTCAACTTGTAGACTATCCCAGCAAGTCGGTTTATCATGGACAACATGTGAGGGTGTACTGAAATCTTTGAGCATGAAAACATACAGAATAATGTGTTCAGGAGCTGAAGTTGCCTGACAAAGATAAACGTCTTCAGTATTGCAGGTGCTACTGAGTATGGTTGAAGAAGGGCGTTTAGACCCACTGCTGTACTTTATGTCAGATGAAGCATGGTTTCACCTATCAGGATATGTGAATTCCCAGAACACACGCTATTGGTCTTCTGAAAATCTGCACTTAATTCAAGAAACGCCACTGCATGACTTAAAAATTAGTGTTTGGTGTGCAGTTTCAGGAACTAAGATAGTCGACCCAATTTTTTTGAATCAACTGTAAACACTGACGTTTATCTACACATCTTGGAACAATTTAACAACCAACTGACACTACAAGACAAAATGCAATTCTTTTTCCAACAAGATGGCACTACATGCCACACGTCTCACAGATCACTGACACAAGTTCATGACATGTTTACAGAAGAGAGAACAATAAGCAAAGGGTTATGGCCACCAGGTTTCCCGGACTTGTCATCATGTGGTTTTTATCTTTGGGAGACTTTTACACAAAAAGTTTATGCAAATAATTCTCACAATCTAGACCAACTAAAGAAGAACATTACCAACGCTAGCAGGAGAATCACCAGAGAAGAGCTACAGGCAGTATCTGCAAACGTTGTTAAATGTACCCAGAAATGCATAGATGTCAACGGGGAGCACTTCCAGCATCTTTTATAACATTGCTGGTAAATAAAACAATCTTTCATAACACTACAGGTAATTTAAACAATGAAAGAATATTCCTCTTCTCTACTACATTTTCTGGGCTACTTTTAAATGGGCACCCTGTATTTCAATAGAAGGCTTTTATTTTTTGTTTACTTATTCAATGCTTCTTCAAAACAGTTTGACATACTATCACTGCTGTTTCTAGAAGCAATTTTAATTTTTCTCGTGTAGGCTACTCTACCATCAACATTGACATTTTGCTGAAACAATTTCAAAAAATTTACCAATTTAAATAAAATACAGCAATAATGAGTACAAAATGCCAAAATTATATTTTACGATAAACCCAGTTTGCATATTCAGCTAAAAAAGCCAGTGCTATCAAAGGCAGAAATTAATACTTATCAAATAACCACTCATAAATGATACCATAGCATACACAGTTGCAAATAAGTTGAGATTCTGCACCAGTCAACAGCCGCCTCAATGTGGGGGTGTAGTCCCTAACCCCTTTTGGTTCAAAATGACTGTTGGCCTTCTTAAGAGTCCCAGTTACCCGGGGTGCTGTGCTGCCCCCTGAACAATTGCAAAAGGGCAGCATGCAGTCTCTTTGAAATTGGTTGCCTATTTTCTCTCTTTTTCCTGCCTCTTTTTTGTCTTTTTATTCTTCTTCTTTTGATAAGTAGCAATGTTTATCCTTACCCTGGCTTCATCTTTCTTTGTTCAGTGTGCACTGTAAACGTGATTTTGGTGGGGTAGGTCAGTGCAATGCTGTACCTGCTCCAAATGGGTTCATTAAAGGTGCTGACTTCTCTCCTTTTCTAGATTCAAAGCTCTAGGCAGCTCTCACTCGCTGCCCTTCCTGCTGCGTTCCTGTTTCTTCTGGGGATCCCACACCTACCAACACTGTGTTTTCCTCCTCGGACTCCTCCAGCTTGTATACCTCCACTGTGCTATCTGTCCCCCCTCTGCTAATGCAGCACTCTTGCTCCACCCTTGCCTTCAAACCTCTGTATCTTCTCCCTCTGGACCCTCACTACTGCCTCATGTTCCTGGCTGTTTTTCATATCTCCTACTTCCTCCTTTCTCCTGACCCCCTCAGAGTTCTTCAATGGAATGTTGGAGGTTTCTAAGCCAGGAGCACTGAACTACTACACTTCATTTTGTCTCATTCCAATGACCTTATTTGTATCCAGGAATCTAACCTTAATTCATCTTCCTCTTTCTAGATTTCTGGATTCTCTGTTCTTCAATTTGATTGCACCCACTCCTGGTTTGGCATTCTGTCTCCTGGTACCACACACACTAGCAGCAGTGTCATCATTTTTGTCAGGCGGTGCTTATCCTTCTCTGAACTCTCTACTTCCTCTCTTCACTTGATCCCTACTCTGATTCTGTAAGGGTCAACAGCTCCTCTTTGCTCTTATTCCTTAATGTTTATGCTCCTCCTATTTGCTCTTCTCTGACAGGTAGCAGAACAAACTTCTTTTCTCCCTCCATTCTTCCCACTTTCAAAAATCTCTTCATTCTGATGGACTTTAACCGCCATCACCCCTCTGAAACTCAAAAAGTGCTTCCGCCCCCCTTGAAGAAGAAGTATTTGATTGGATCATTTCTTCTCCCCCGCAATGACCATGACATACCTACCCTTCTCCATTGCTCTTCTCTTCACATCTCCTTTTCTCCCTCTCTTGCTCTTTCTTGCTCCTGGAAGTGCTTCAAAACTTGCGTTGTGATCACCTATTAACTTTACTAACCATCCCTCTTTCTCTGGTCTTTCATCCCAACAAACATCCCCCATCCTTCAACTTTCAGAAAGCTCACTGGGATGACTTTGCTTTTTACTTGAACTCTCACTGTTTTTCTGCAGAAGAATATTCATCTCTCACTCTCCTCTGCTGCTGCTCTCTTTGCTTCTCTGACACTAAATGCGGCTAAATCTTCCATTCCTTACAGCTGCCTCAAATGCCATTCTAAAGCCTGGTAGCTCACTGAAGTAGAAGAAGCAGTTAGTGAAAGACGTAAGGCCTTTGCTGGCGCTCACAGAAATGATGAGAATTGTCAGGCTTACATCTCCGCTTCCCAACATACCTTGTCTGTCATCACCTAGGCCGAGGCATGGCAGGTGATATGCTCTTCTCTCTCACCCAAATCTGTGTATTCTCTCGTTCTGTTCTTGGCTCTTGTTCCTCATCTACCTCTTCTCCTAACTCTCCTAACTGTTCCTCCCCCAGGGAGTCGGCTTTGGTCTTTGCTGACTACCTGAGATCTCACTTTTCTGTCTCCCAGCCAAAGGCCTTGCTAGCAGAGTAAAGAGCTACCTTTCCAAGCTTCATTGAGCAAAGTGCTGTGAGGAGTCTTGCTTGTTCTTTTGCTCCCCCTTCTTCCCCACTGAATTTATTGCGGCTGCCACAAACCTCATCCACTACCACTTGCCCAGACCAAGTTGCCTATCCCATGCTAAAGCACTTTTCTCGCTCTGGCTTGGATATTCTTCCTATTTTCAATCTTTCCTGGTCTTTGCATTCCTTTCCTTCCATCTGGAAGACCCATCCACAAGATGAGAAAGCCTCTCGACTCTACTGCTTCCTTCTGGTCTTTCTCTCTCACTCTCTTCTCTCGTCTCAAAGGTGTTTGAATTCACCATACTATTCCATCTACTCTTTTTTCTGGAGTCTAATTCCATTCTTTCTCCCTGCCAGGCCAGTTTATGCCCTGGACGGTTTACTCTGGATTAGGGATGGGCAATTCAGAATACCAAATTTGAAGGATTTGAATCCCAAACTATTCGAATCCAATAG
The DNA here is from genome assembly GCA_963675345.1 of Trididemnum clinides. Taxonomy (NCBI): domain Eukaryota; kingdom Metazoa; phylum Chordata; class Ascidiacea; order Aplousobranchia; family Didemnidae; genus Trididemnum; species Trididemnum clinides. Next base: position 1,553,273 of record OY776290.1, on the reverse strand, counting down.
GATTCAGTTAATATCCTGCTTGCAAGCTTTATCACATTGCTTGTTCACAGATATTCTTTCTGTAAAAGTATCAATTGCATGCAATGATTCAAAAATTAACTCGCACACACAAACGTTGATCAAATGCGTCCGCTTTCTCATGATGCACACACGTGCAGACATAATTTGATTGCTCTGCAATAAAGTCGTTCTCTGATTGTGCTTTTGTTGTAAACTTGTAATGAATGCTTTCATGTTGATTTTGCTATTCGCCAAAAAGGATTCGGATTCTGGATTCGGTTTAACTATTCTAGAATATTCTAGAATAGTATATTATTCTGTATTGCCCATCCCTACTCTGGATCAAATTCTGTTTCTTTCTCAGTCCATTTCAGATGGGTTTAACAAACTCAGGCTGGGCTCACAGACCATGCTTGCTACTATCAACTTTTCAAAAGTTTTTGACTCTGTCTGGTGCTCTGCCCTGTTCCACAAACTCATTTCGACTGGCCTCCCTCTTTGTTTTGCTTGTTGACTCAATCTTTTTTTTCTGATAGGCACACTTGCGTGGTTTATCAAAACCACAAAAGTCGTTCCTTTTGAGTCTGTCGAGATGTTCTGCAAGGATCCGTTCTTGGCCCGGTACTTTTCTCTCTTTTCATCAATGATCTTCCTGCTTCTCTGACTTCTTCCATCAGTTGCTCTTTTTATGCTGACAATCTGACCATTTGGTCCTCTCCCTCTCAGTCCCTACTGGAGTGGGGGCCACACAAGGAGCTATGTTTTGATTGGAACGCTGATTTGAGTACTGGTGTCTTGCTCTTGATTCGAACAAATGCAAAACCTCCTTCTTTTCAGTGGATCCCCACCAAGCTAACCTCCTTTTGTTTAACCACTGCCTCTGTTTCAATCCCACTCCGACTTTTCTTGGGGTCACTTTCAATTGCATTCTTTCTTTAACATGTATCTTTGCTGATGGCCAAGTTTTTCCCTCATCTCAAAGCCTTACACTGCATCTCTGCTTCCTCATGGGGCCCCCTATGGAGTTTCTCTCTCTTTTGCATAAAGCTTTTCTTCTGCCCTTTTTCACATATGCTTCACTTGGATGGTTTCCTTTCTTAAGCGTTACCAATTTCACCAAATTAGAACGCTTTCACCAGGCAGCTAGTTGCGCCATCTTCGGCTGACTCTCGTCCTCTCCTATCCCACTTTTTTTCTCTGATGCTTCTCTATCTACCATATGAGTCACCCTTACTTTTGCTCTGTCATCTTATGAGCGGGCTCATTGTCTCCCAACCTCCTTTCCCATTTCAGGTTTGGCCTGACTTGGAGTGAAACCAAGACTCTGCAGATTCTCCTGGAGAGCTTTTGCGTCCACTCACCCGTTCATGCTTCCTTCTACATCTCCTAGCAAAGCTCTCCTTGCTTGCCTTCCCTCAACTCCTTGGAATCTGTCTTCCTTCATGGAGTTTACCCTCTCCTCTCCATGCTCCCGCTCTGATCTCCCCTCTCTCTTGCTCACGCTCAAATTTTCTCTGCTGAAACCTGCGCCATTCTGCAAGCTCTTTGCTAGTCTCGGCAGCACCAATAAGTCTGCCACTTCTCATCTCTTCTTCTCCTATCTGACTCTCGTTCTGTCCTCACCACCCTGTCCTCTACTCCATCTTTCCTTTTACCTCAAACTTTTTGGTAGATCTGGCAGGAACTGTCATCTTTCTTTTCCTGTTCTATCAGACTACAATGGGACCCCAGACACTAGTTTTTCCTGGAAAACAATGTGGCTGATGAGCTGGGCCAGATAGGGAGTGCTACTTTCCCCCTCTGCAATCCCTTGTAGTCTCTCTCCTCTTATCTCTTGTATTCACTCTTCTTCTTTCTCGAATAGGAGGTGTATTTGTCTCATCTGAATTCTTTGACACACAGGTTCCCTCGATTTTTACTAAGGAACTTGTGCTCCCTCATTATGGTCGCTGTGCTCTCTCTCGTCTACGCTGCAATGGACACAGCCTTCTGTTAAGCTCTTATCTCTTCAGGATTGGCAGAATCGAGAATCCTTCATGCAGCACCTGCAGACTCTGTCTCTCTACAACCTCTGGTCCAGGCCATGGGGAGTTGCTCGGTTTCTGGGGCTCCATGGTCATCTGCCATGCTCCCGTCCCTCAGAAGAGGTGGGGTAACAACAACCTTTTGTTTTACTCCTGCCTCCATTTCAATCATATTCCCAACTTTTCTTGGGGTCACCTGGACTGCATTTTTTCTTTTTTTAAGCATGTATTTTTGCTGAAAGCCAAGTTCTTTTTTTCGTTTCAAGGCCTTACACTATCTCTGCTTCTTCATGGGGCCCTTTTAAGGAGTCCCTCTTTTTTCTGCATAAAGCTTTTCTTTGACCTCTCCTCACTTATGCTTCCTTGGTTTGTTTCCTTTTTTAAGTACCAATACTACCGAATCGGAACACTTTCACTGAGCAGCTAGTTGCACCATCTCTGGCTGCCTCTTGTTTTTCCCTATCCAATTTCTACTCTCTGAGGCATTTCTATTTCCCCTTTGAGTCACCTTGACTCATTTCACTTTGTCTCTTTGTGAGTGGGCCCTTTATCTTCCAATCTCCTTTCCCGTTTCAGGTTTGGCCAGACTTGGAGTGAAACCAAGACTCTGCAGATTCTCCTGGTGAACTTTTGTGTCCACTCACTTGCTTACACTTCCTTCTACTTTTCCTAGGGAGGCTCTCCTTTCTTGCTCTACCTTCCATCCTTGGAGTCTGCTTTCCTTCACTGTGGAGTTTACTTTTTCTCTTTGTGTTCCTGTTCTGATCTCCCCTCTCTCTCGCCAAGATGCAGGTCTCACTCACCTTGACTCTCTCCCACTTCATAATCTGGTGATCAGGCCAGACGGCTCTATTCCTTTTCCTTTTAGTAAAGGTAGCTCTGGCATACTTGCCAACTGCTCTCTTTGTGGCACTACAACCACTCTTTCCTTTTCAGCAGGCTCAGTATGTTCAAGTTTTTCTGCTGAAGCCTGCACCATTCTGCAAGCTTTTTTGGTCTCGACAGCACCAATGAGTTTGCTATTTTTTTTGCTTTCTCCTGCTCTCTGACTCTTGCTCTGTCATTGCCACCCTGTCTTCTCTGTCTTTCCTTTTACCTCAATCTCTCTTTGGCAGATTTGGCAGGAACTGTCTTCTCTCTTCTGTATTCTCAGACTACAATGGGTCCCCAGACACTCGTATATTCCAGGCAATGATGCAGCCGATTAGTTGGCCAGACGGAGAGTGCTACTCATGCCCTCTGCAATCACTTGTAGTCTGTCTTTTATGTCTTGTATCCACTCTTCTCTTTCTCGGACTGGAGGCATTCAGTCTCATTGAAATTCTTTGACACACAGGTTCCCTTGCTTCTGCTGTTTTTCTCATAGGGATACTCCTATTTTACCTACAAGAGATGTTCTGTGGAGAAGCCTTCACAGAATAATTAGAGAACAAAACAAACAGCTACAGTGGTGGCAAAAGTGTTGAAAGAGCATTGGTTTTGCTGTAATATTTACGCACTCTGTGGCAGAATAGAGTGTTTTCCTTATACAAAAATTCAACTTTGTGGTTTCAAAACGTGGGAAAACTTTTGATACTCGTGTCAATAATTTTTTATCTAATAATAAAAGGTGTTGGACATATTTTTTCATGATGAAACATGAAAAAGAAAACAAGGAAAACAAAAGAAGCTAGAATGAGTCAGTCTGATTTGGAGTTTTATCGTGATCAAAGTGGGTTTTGAACACAGAAACGTTTAGGAATTGGGGACAGCCCATCTAATTGTGACATTAATTTTCAAAGAGGAGGTCCCTAAATCACACCAAAGATGTGGAACAGCAGCACAGCAGTATGACAATGATAGTTTTTCAAGTGAAAAGTCATCTGTAACAGATCAATCATTGTCAGTGTCAGAGTTTGGTGTGTTAGCAATAAAGATAAAAGCTGCTAAAAATTACAATGAAACCAATCTTTTAACAACCTTGCTCTGATATACGAGCAGTATCGAATTTCTGATTTAGCTGCAACAGCTTTAGCCACCGCTGCATTAAAAGGTATTTGACTGATTTCAGAATCTGATGCAAGTATTGTTGTAGATAGAATTAAACTACAAAGACAAGGAGCAAGGTGCAGAAAAAGAATTAGAAAAGAAGAGAAAGATTTTTTTTAAACTTTTTTTAGTTGGTTTGTCCTCCTTCTTCCTTGGGATGGGAGTACAGTGCAAACGGTATTCCAGGCTCAGCCCATCAACCTAATAAATTAGGTTAGGGAAAAAGTGGCAGCCCATTTCAAACCAGTCATGAATGCAAATTACTAACTGGTAGTCTCACCACCAACAAGGCAAACTGCCATTGGTGGGTACCCAAAAGTTGCCTCGTACAACATGATAGGTGAGCAGCTTCACAATTTTAACCCAGTGAAGCATGGGTAAACTTTGTCATTGCTGTCACTATAAGTGGACATAAAGATGCAACACTCATGATTACAGGAATGAGCAAAACTTTGCACATGCAAACCCGTCAAGATCACTACGTGGTTTTTGGAGAACCTGGAGAATTTGTGTAGAGAATCCTCAAGCAGTGGCTGGACAAACTATTGCTAAGGCAATGTGTCAACCAATTTAAGCCACAGAACTGGAATCAGTTACGTATCGTTGGTTCTGACAGGACAGCAACCATGATAGGTTGCAATAGGAGCTGTAGAGCATCCCTGGAAGCCATTCTTCAAAGTCCATTGCAATAAGCATTATGTTTGCTTCACTACAGAGAATTACCTCTTAGACATGTTTTTAGGGCTTGGATGGAGCAGCAATAAGCTTTGACTATTTGTTAGTGATGATGGCAGCCAGCTGAACGTTTCCATTTCAGAATGGGGAGTTGTCAATTTAAATCTATTTCTAACTTAAACTTTTCCTATGTACTAGATGATAACATTGACGATTTAAGGCAGGATCAGGACTATGCTTTGGCTGTTATGGCTGCCAGTGTGGTTGAAACTTTGAAAACTCTGGAAGTTGGGGGATTGACTCACGCTGGATGCATGTCATTGGCTTGTCACATCCTTCAATGTTATGTCTATATACAGCAGCCATCAACATCATGAAAGAAATCAGCAGAGTTTTGTGTCAAAGTGTACTTTCCAAGTTGGTTTGAAAGTAAGCATCAGCACATACTTGCAGGTGGACCTAAAAACTCCTATCACATGATTCAAGCAATTTTGAAGTTTTTAAACAACCAAGTAAGAGATCTTACCCTTAATGTCCCCAGGGGCAATGCTTTTGCTACACACCACGAAAACATACTGTTGCTAATGGTTAGCAATGTTGACAGATGATGATAAAATAATTCATGATTTGGCGGTCACAAAGTTCTCAGTTTGCCTTAAGTCACCTCAAGTGAAACACAGATTTCAGTCCCTTCCACAGTTGTAAAAAAATTTGTACCTCAAACCATTGATGAGAAGGCAGTTGCTTACTACAAATTGGTAAATTTGCAGGTTTTGCTACTAACAAACAGCTGCTTGTAGCATTTCTAATGATGACGTTAATGCTATTACAACACAAAAACCAGTTATGCTGCATTCTTGCCACAACCAAATTCTGGAGAGACACAAGCTAGTAACAGAAGCTTTCACATCAACTTCAGGTTTTGAATGAAGAAATGGTTTTGACTGAAGACTAATTCAAGAAAGCTAATAAAAAAAATTCCACACCAAGAGTCAGTTTGAGAATTAATTGTCTATTGGTAACCAATAATATGACTTTTCTAAATGTTAATAGCCAGTGTGTTGTGTCATTTCTTATTAATTGTATGAAACCTCATTGGATGTTGCATGAAATTTTACCAAATTTAGCCTTAAAATCAGTTTTTCCCTCATCGGTTTATCTTCATTTCTGTTAGGAATAGAAGAAAATGCTATCTTCTGCAACTTTCAAGGATAAAACCAGCGTTCCAGTGTAGGCGGCTTTCAAGTTACAGTAGTTCAAGCATATTTGATCCTTTGTTTATCTTTGAGGTGGGATTATCACTCCATTTTTGCCATCAACCTCCAAGCCGATTTGTTGCAAAGTTTATGACTAAAAGCAAGTGTTCAATCACCTTTTTTTAATTTTCAAAAAAATTTATTTTCACTTCACCTCAGTACCCATGGTATTTCCCAATTTACATCAATTTATTTGACGTGTATTCCAATTTCATTGGTAAATTTAGAAGAATACTACAGCTCTCAATACGATGTCCAACTCATTGGTATTGAAAAAATAGGTCTTTGCTTAGAAATCGCTGTGAATATTGTCCATATTTGTAAACTTAGGTCAGTAATGAGAAATATTTACATTCTTGTGTAAGCTGTACTGAATGCATGCAATCTTTTTGTTCTAGGATTCTTCAATATTATTCAAAGTACCACTAGAGCAAAGATGTGAAATAGAATCTGATTCAAGAACTTTGTTCAAGCATAGTTTTAGTGTTACACCTCAGCCTACGATAACAAAACGTGAGTCTTGTAAATATTGCAGGCAGTGGCATATTTAGAAACAAATTTGGGGGGCAGAGCAATTAGTAAAGTCGAGGACCTTTTTTTGAAAATAAACTTTTGGAAATTGATACTTTTGCTCAATCTGGTCTCCAACTAGACACGAAGATCTTTTTCTGTTACAACTGCTGTCATACTGTTTGGGTGGTATCACCCTTTATCCCTCTATCTAAATGCGCCACTACATGCAGATATTCACTATCATTGTTGAATAAGTTTAGCAAAAAATTATTTAAAATATTTAGAAAATTTAAATGTTTTCGGCACTACATATTACCCTCATCAGGATCTATATACAAATATTTACAGCATTAAAACTTTCGTTGAACGAAAACACAAAAAACATAAAAATAACTTGAAAATAGTTCTGATAAAAAACAGTAAAGCTTCATTCTACGGTCTTTGTAATTGTCTGGTCACTGCTAACAAAGAATCTGATAATAGAAACAATTGCCTGCAAGGAGTTGATCGGATTTAAGGTTTGTAAATAATTGTTTCAAATGAATTAAAATTACAGTACAGTTCGGTGCAAAATTGTTTGGTTAAATGATTAAATAAATATCTTTGATTAAAACACGTTTAGTAAGAATGACGCTCCGTTTGCATACAGTTGTTTGTTTAGCACAGGGTTACTTCTTTTCTAATTATTTCAAATTGCTTCATGTTATTTGGCTTCGTAGGGTGTTTGGCATTTTTCTAATTATTTCAAATTGCTTCATGTTATTTGGCTGAGTTTTGCACGAACTGCATTCTTTTATATGTTCTTTGATGGCACTTTTACTTGACCTTGAAACATTTAAGTGCTCCCCTGCTCTTATACTCAAATGTCTTGCGGACGTACCGATGTACGTGACGTTCACATCACGTGAACAGGTAAACTTATAAACGACATTTGAGTTCAAGATCAGAGGAGTTTTGCTTTTCAAAGAGAAATATTCCTGCACTTTTGTTGTTTGTAGACAATTGTTATTTTAGTGTCAAACCGTTTCTTTATTAGTGATTGAATTTGTAGACCGAATTCTTTTGAGATTTTTCCGAGGTAGGAAATGATAAAAAGATTGATAAATTCTTTTCCGGTTTTACTGTCTGTTTTTTCTTTTTGAAATTGGCAAAAAATTTTGTTAAAAAAAGGGGTTGGATAACCGTTATTGTAAAAAAGATTTTTCAAATAAGCAACTTCTTTTTGGAAGAGATAGTTTGTTGAACAGGTAATTTTTGCTCTATTGAGAAGACACAAAATAAGACCTTTTTTCCAAATTTTGGGACAAAAAGCATTGAAATTTAGTAATAATCCGGTGTTAGAAGGTTTTCTCCATGTCCAGGTATCAAATTTATCCAAGTTAATTTTTATTTCCACATCCAAAAATGGTATTGTATTTTTGGCCTGTTCTAAAGTAAACTTAATATTGGGGTGCTGGGTGTTAAGCTTTTCCAGAAATTTGGTGCATGATTGGTCGTTATCAAATATTGCGAAAATGTCATTGATATATCTGAGATACAATTTGGGAGATGCTTACGGGTCATTGCATAATAGTTGGTTTTCCATATGAGCCATAAAGAAATTTGCGAGTGTTGGTCCTAGTGGGCAGCCCATAGTGATGCCATCAATTTGTTTATACAGTGTGTCTTTATACAAAAACAATCCTTGGGTCGCCAGACGCATCAACTTAACAAAAACATCTTTTTCAAAAGCAGGGGGGCTGGGATTATTTTCTTTGTATATGTAATTACCAATCATATTTATTGTTTCTTCCAGCGGCACGTTGGTGAATAGGGAAACTACGTTGAAACTGACCATAATTTGGTGAGGGGATGGAAAAAATTCTTTTAGCTTGTCTAACAGGTGAAATGTCGAGTCCAGCATAAATTGACTTAAGAGCAGGGGAGCACTTAAATGTTTCAAGGTCAAGTAAAAGCGCCATCAAAGAACATATAAAAGAATGCAGTTCGTGCAAAACTCAGCCAAATAACATGAAGCAATTTGAAATAATTAGAAAAGAAGTAACCCTGTGCTAAACAAACAACTGTATGCAAACGGAGCGTCATTCTTACTAAACGTGTTTTAATCAAAGATATTTATTTAATCATTTAACCAAACAATTTTGCACCGAACTGTACTGTAATTTTAATTCATTTGAAACAATTATTTACAAACCTTAAATCCGATCAACTCCTTGCAGGCAATTGTTTCTATTATCAGATTCTTTGTTAGCAGTGACCAGACAATTACAAAGACCGTAGAATGAAGCTTTACTGTTTTTTATCAGAACTATTTTCAAGTTATTTTTATGTTTTTTGTGTTTTCGTTCAACGAAAGTTTTAATGCTGTAAATATTTGTATATAGATCCTGATGAGGGTAATATGTAGCATCGAAAACGTTTAAATTTTCTAAATATATTATATTATTATGTTCAACGGTGTATTGCTAGTAGCAATAATGGCAATTTGGATACTAAAAGTCACCTCTCTACCGAAATTGTATTAATTATTTAAAAGTAACTAAAAACTAGGGCTGTACCAAATATTTGGTAACTGTTGGGTATCCTCTGCTTCTTTAACTATAATAATAATTAGCAATTGCATTTTGTTTTTACTTGCATTTTATAGTTGGGCATAAAGTATGATAAGTGACTAACAAATGGATATAGCCAAGGTTTATGCCTCCTGGTGATAGTATCCATATTTCATGTGAACTTAGGTCCATATTTAATTAAGTAAATCCAGACTTGTAAGTAATTAAATATGGCAATGAAAGCTTCGCTTCAATTTGTGTTAATCAAACATGCGAATGCACAGTTAGATTGGGTTTTTTAACGAAGTGAAAGTGAACAACAAAATCACAAGTGTAGAAACTAAAAACTTGTAAAACTTAAAAAAAAAATTTATGAAATTTTTTGAATGCTACATGTTAAAATTAGAAATCACGCCCATATTAAAAAGGAATTGATGTTAAGCAAAGGATAAAAAAAAAGTGGGGGGTGTGCTTTGCGCATTTTATGGATAAATGAAAGCCCACTCCATAATAAATATGTGTGCTGTCTTGTTCAGTGGTGTGCTGTGCAATCTTTAGTATAGCTGGGTCAATTACATTTAACCAAAATATATTAAAGAATAAAGTCAATGGTCATTATCGGAAAAGATGATGTTGTGAATTGAAGTGGTCTAAATGTTTTCAGAATTTTTTTTACCAAAAAAGCTAATATCGCAATCTAGTCTAAATATTCAGGGGTTGCAACTCATTTCACCACTCCTTACCCCTCCCCCATGTTTCTTTTTTCACAGAATGTCTGTTACCCATCGCCATAGGAACGAATTTGTTTCTTGGAGCTCAAGCTATTTAGCAAAACTGATTTTTTTAGTTGTTTAGTGAAAGATTTGGTGCTGTCTTAAAATTTACATCACGAACATCATACCGTACCATACAGCAATCTATTACATCATGTCAATAACCTGCGATCGGTTTCGACCTCATTGGGTCTCATCTGGCAGGTGTAAAAAACACTCAATAATAAACATGCTGAAAAAAAACAAATTTGCTATTGGGTGCAAAAAAAAGATGCAAGAAAAACAATATGATACAGCAATACCTATATCATGGGGGTCTCATTTAAGGACAAACACACATCACATGGACACCAAGTCACATCGGTAAGCCCTAATAGGGGTGTAGGATCATTGTCAAGACTTATCATTCCATAAAATATAGAAGTTGCTAGTTGCTAATTAGCAAATTTAAGCAATTTTGAGCAAATTTTTCTATTTTACCTTAGTGTGATGCTGGAGGCAGATCCCTCTTAATAGGAGATCGGCTTGAAAATTGCTAATTAGCAACTAGCAACTTCTATATTTTATGAACTTCATCACGAAGCTTATTGCACAAACCTCATTTAAATACTTTATCATTCTGCAGACCACAAAATTTTGATTCTCAAGTGGCACATCTGCGTTACACAAATTGTCACATCCGGTTTTGATTACACTGGTCAGCAAAAAATTTTTTCTTCAGTGCTTCAAATATTAGACCTGTTTTGCAGTACATATTATCTGAATAGATGAAAAACTGTGTGTCCATGGACAAGGATTGGAAATTTGCCTTCAGTCTATTCATGTACACGAGACAGATTTTGCAAGAGGTGTTGTCCAGTTGCTGAGAATAAAGTTTCGGGTTGAGTGTTATTTAATTTGCAGTAGTGAGTTGTATGGACTGTGTCTTTGCAGGATGGATTTGGGAATATGCTGACTGATTCTCTGTTGCTACCCTAGGGAAGTACGACCCATGTACTGACTATCACTATGGCACAAGAATTGGTAGGTAATGTCGCTTTAATGAGAAGCAAGTAGAACATCTTCATTGCTTGTTGACAGAAGCTGTCTGGTGGCATAAGCAATTTGACATTCAACAGAGAAAAAGCAGGGTTTAATGGCTATCTTCATCTACATTTTATCAAACTTTGTCAAATGTTTTCCAGCCATGGTAAATGCAAATACACTGAGCATTTCAAGCAACGAAAATGCCTTGGTCAAACCAATGTTGACCACATGGTCCTGGTAACCATTATCAAGTAACTTTGGCCGAATCTTATCAAGTTCAGCTGAAGGGTAGATTTAGAGCAACGGGCCCAGGCTATGAGGGCGGGTGTAAAAATCAGATTGATTTTCTGCTTCTTGGGAAAAAAATAATTCCACTCTATGTACTCAACTTTGAAGGTAGGTTTTCTGTAGACAAATATAATAAGATAAGAGTCTCTCTTCTCTGCTAGTACAGCCAAAAAAAATTAAGAAACAATTACTCTCTTTTTCATAGGTGAAGCTAAGGGAAGGATGTAGAGAATTTAAATGAGGGAGAAAGCCATTGCACCCTTCATTGTCGATGTATCAATAATACATTAAGGGCTTGCTCCCTCCGAGAAAGTTTGACTTTATTACAGGCAGCAAAGATGTTAGCAAGTGCTTGGGCCAAGAGTGTAACTTACAGACTCACCATCAAATTGCCGGTATATGACATTAAAAGTGAATTCAACTGAAGAAGTAACCGTTTGTATTATTAGATCAATAAACACGGCACATTTAGATACAGGTGGCTTGAGTTCACTGTCATAAAGAGCAGTGGCGCCAATTTCTATGGTTTCTGCAAGAGAAACAATGGTGAAAAATCTACAGATGTCACTGAAACAAAGAAACACAGATGAAGCAAAATCACCGGTTCTGAATTTGTCAGCAAAGATGAAGGAGTCCGATTTACAATTGTCAGAATAAAGGAGATAAATAAGATAGATGATTGAGGTCAGCCATTGGGCCAGGTGGTGTTGCTAAAAATGAGTGGTTTTCTTTCATCAGCTCTAGGTTTTGAGATGTTGTATATAGCTCATGATGTGGTTGGAGGTAGCATTGCGTTTTTCTTGAGCCCTGTGGAAAGGTATTCCTAAGTTGAAATTTCAAAGCAATTGTCTCAACCAAGCAGACTCAAAAGAAAAGAAAATTTTATTGCCTTCAAGTTTTTATTTTATAAAGGATGCCATCAGAATTTGTAAATAAGCGAAATAATTGAAGTGTATAAAAGCTTGCCAAAGATATTTTAAATTCTGTTCAACATTCTTTCGCTTCAACATGTAGCCATTAACTTCGGTGTCACTATTAAAAGTGTCCCGCTATAGCCAAGCTTTATCACCTAAAGTAGCGTCACACAGTCAGCAGATAGCAACTATTTTTATCTCAAAAGTTTACGTTATTTCATCCACAACAGAATTTAGTAGCATAAAACTACCCTTAAAAACAAACCGTGTTGTACACAACTTTTTGCTCAAGTTCAGGCTTTATGATAAGGCATTGGTGAGAAAGTTAAATGCCTTCTATGCGTTTGCAATAGAAAATATATTTTATTTGGCAGGATGTTTTCTATGTAATCTTGTTGTGATGTTACTAGTAATGTAGATGCACCCAAAGAAATACTAGGCAATTCAAAAAATTTGATGTCATTTTGTAATATGATAACTTTGCCAATTTTGTTGTTGTTGTTGTTGTTGTTACATCCCCCTTCCGAGGGATGGGGGCATGGAGCCCCAGAAGCTGAGCAACTCCCCATGGCCTGGACCAGAGGTTGTAGAGAGACAGAGTCGCAAAGAGCGAGCGACGCCAAGAGTTCGTAGCTGGACAGTGCAGAATGAGATGAGAGGTGTCCTGGGACAAGTGTCCGCAGGCGCTGCATGAAGGATTCTCGATTCTGCCAATCCTGAAGAGATAAGAGCTTAACAGAAGGCTGTGTCCATTGCAGCGTAGACGAGAGAGAGCACAGCGACCATAATGAGGGAGCACAAGTTCCTTAGTAAAAATCGAGGGAACCTGTGTGTCAAAGAATTCAGATGAGACAAATACACCTCCTATTCGAGAAAGAAGAAGAGTGAATACAAGAGATAAGAGGAGAGAGACTACAAGGGATTGCAGAGGGGGAAAGTAGCACTCCCTGTCTGGGCCAGCTCATCAGCCACGTTGTTTTCCAGGAAAAACTAGTGTCTGGGGTCCCATTGTAGTCTGATAGAACAGGAAAAGAAAGATGACAGTTCCTGCCAGATCTACCAAAAAGTTTGAGGTAAAAGGAAAGATGGAGTAGAGGACAGGGTGGTGAGGACAGAACGAGAGTCAGATAGGAGAAGAAGAGATGAGAAGTGGCAGACTTATTGGTGCTGCCGAGACTAGCAAAGAGCTTGCAGAATGGCGCAGGTTTCAGCAGAGAAAATTTGAATGTACTGGGCCTGCTCAAAAGGAAAGAGTGGCCATAGTGCCACAGAGAGAGCAGTTGGCAAGTATGCCAGAGCCGCCTTTGCCAAAAGGAAAAGGAACAGAGCCGTCTGTTCAGAGTACCAGATCGTGAGGTTGGAGAGAGTCAAGGTGAGCGAGAGCCGCACCTTGGCGAGAGAGGGGAGATCAGAGCGGGAGCATGGAGAGGAGAGGGTAAACTCCATGAAGGAAGACAGATTCCAAGGAGTTGAGGGAAGGCAAGCAAGGAGAGCTTTGCTAGGAGATGTAGAAGGAAGCATGAACGGGTGAGTGGACGCAAAAGCTCTCCAGGAGAATCTGCAGAGTCTTGGTTTCACTCCAAGTCTGACCAAACCTGAAATGGGAAATGAGGTTGGGAGACGACGAGCCCGCTTATAAGTTGACAGCCAAAGTCAGGGTGACTCGTAGGGAAGGTAGAAAAGCCTCAGAGAGGAAAAAATGGGATAGGGGAGGACGAGAGTCAGCCAAGGTGGCACGACTAGCCGCCTGGTGAAGGCGTTCCAATTTGGTGAAATTGGTAACGCTTAACCCATTTGTGCCCAGAAAAAGTAAAAGTTTTTGAAAATGCCTAAAAGTGTTATATATTGTTTAGTATAGTGTCAATAGATCATAAATGCCATTAAAAAGATTTTTTCAATTGTAACTACAAAAATATCAATCAAGATGTTATGTTGCGAAAACGCAACATTTGTCACCACGACTGCGCAGGCATCGCGTCGAACACCACCGACTCATTGCTGATAGCACCTAAAACAGCTCTGCTTTTCTGTAACTAGTATAAATCTGTACTTTGCTTAAATAGTTTTTGCAAAAGTAGTACCACAAATCAAATTGATAAGATTTATTAAACATCATAGTTACAAATGCACATCAGGAAAGCAAAATTTTTATTCCATTGCATCACTATGACAATCGGGTGAGCATTTTACTTGTAACGCGCCACATCATATTTTTTCTGTTAGAAGTTGATGGTTGTCAGCATCATGGAAATATTTCATTATTTCGTCCAAACAGTTTCTTCGCATGGATTGTGCCACCAATTCATTACTTGTGTTAGACTCATTAGACGTGCAGAATCTTCGCCTCGGCACCCTATTGTACCCTGACAGCTTCAATTTGCCAACAAATGTTTGCATTTCCTTAGCAGGTACAAAAAAATTATGATTTCCAAACTGAAATGCGTGTGTTACAGTTTCAGCAGTTAAATGTTTAATGGCTTTATCATCCAGGAATAGTTCAAACACTTCACTGGGAGTGCGTGTGCAATCAGCTACAGGCCTTATTACGATGTGCTTCAACTCTTCACAGACTGAGGCAAATTTTGCTTGACCCAGTTACGCAATTTTAATTTCCATTTATCCCGTCGCGGAGGGAGCACTGGTACGAGCCGCTGCTTCAGTTGCATCAGCAATTATCTGATTTCCAGATAGATTACGCAAATGTACGTTTTCTTCATCGCCCGAATCTTCGTCAGTAATGACCTCATTACCTGGTAAAGAGATAAATACTGTAACTTCTGTGATATCTTTTACAGAAGTGACAATTTCAGCCACAGTCGATCCTTCGCTATTTTCGTCGTCAGACTACCGTCCTAGTTCTTCCAGAACATCATGCAATCTCATTTGCTTCCTGAAAGTACAAATAAATTTAAATAAATCATTCAAATTCAGTTAGATCGTTAGAAACACACCTACTGAGTTAGTAAACTAGGTCATTAATTTATTCTGGTTTGCTAAAGTGGACCAGAAATCGACAACAGCGATTTCGCAAAGCAATTTGAGCAACTTTGCGGTGATAAGTTAACAGGCAGTTTAGTTTGTGAAGCATAAAACAAAATTTTGCTTGTAAAAGCAAACAGTGCTGATAGTAGATTACGTAATATTTTAACGGTTTTCTGCTGACGTATTGGCTGTACCTCGTATTTTAAAAGTATAAGCAAATCTCCGTAGCTTTACAGTTTGATTTTTTTATGTTAAATTGCACTTTGTAAAATAACAACTCGTTTATGTTATGTGAATACTTAAGCTATTGTACAAGAAACTCAATAATGCTATAGGCTACCCACGTGATCAGAAATCAGACGCTCTCTGTATGACAACTGATGCGAAAACGCAACTTCTAGCGAGACCGGCGTGACAAATGTTGCGAAAACGCAACAAAATTTTTGCGCATTTTCAGCCAGTAAATTTCCACTTTTAGTTACAACCAGAACATATGTAACGGGCTAAACCAAGTGCTTATCTATTAAATTACAATACTTATGCAAAAAATAAGCATAATTACTACAAATACGTGCTACATACCTGATATCGTCGTCAGCCATCATACTTTGCAAAAACCCTCGATTTCTAACCTCCACAAAAGTTTCTGTCTACGCTCTAAAACTTTGAAACAACTTAAGTCTGATAGCAACAAAACCAGTCTAACTAAATAAAACAGTTTGGCTGGAAACTGTCCAGCAGCGTGGCCACGACGGACGACGCAACGCACCCTACTTTTTTGTTGCGAAAACGCAACATTTGTCGTAAATGGGTTAAGAAAGGAAACCATTTCGGTGAAGCATAAGTGAGAAGGGGCAGAAGAAAAGCTTTACACAGAAGAAAGAGGGACTCCTAAAAGCGTCGTTGTGGTCCACGATAATTATTTTTAACCACCGTAAATACACAAAACCAAATTAGCCCAATAAGACAGGCGGATGTCTGGCCCAGTTTTTACAATGGTCCAGATGTAGGACGTAAATTACCAAAACTCAACATCTCAATACTCCATTTGAGACAGTCACTAGCGGCCAGCAAATTATATAGTACTTGTGAATCAAAACAGTTAGATTTAGTTCAGATCAAAAAATACTGATAGAAAAGTGATTAAGCGGCTGATCAAGCTCCACATAACCGAAGATTTAGTTAGAGTCAGGGCGTGATGCTTGATTAAATTGTAATGAAAGACTAAAATCATAAAACCTATCGACACTAACAGCTCTAAAAAAGGGCTGAAGTATTTGTTAAAGATTTAGAGCGTAATGTTTGATCAAATGTCGTAGAAACGTATATAATATGAAGTATCCGGGCGCTTCCGGATATCTGGTATTTAAAAGTTTAGTATGCCGATTATCCAAAAAATCATGCTATTCGGCTCCTAAAAACGTTTTGAGTGACCCCATTATGCATTCACGTGTGGACCTAATAGAACCCAAATTTCCTTTCTGTAGCCCAATTAATTGAGTAGTTAGAGTTATCCTGCTGGGCTAAGGAGAAATAATTTACTTTGTTGTAAAATTGCAGATGATAAAACACCTCGCTACTGCTTTCTGGTGTGTGAACAGTTGGTAAAACTCCAAAACGCATTATCAACACTCCGCGACCAGTTGAAGACCGATCAAAAATTCTGGAAAGAAGAATTGAACTTGATTTCAAATAAATTGCTTGTTAACGCAGCTGTTGTGATGGAATACAAACCATAGTTTTTGTATTAAACGCGACTTTGTGAATAGTGTAAAATTTTCTCTCTTCCTACGTCTAAAAATTAAGCGTATTCTATTTTGCTTGTCCCTGGAGTCTTAACTTCATTTCACCTGCCCCTCAAGGCCACTTTCCGTTCTAGTCGGTCTACTCTTGATCAAATCTTTTTTCATTTTGGATGGGTTTTACAAATCCAGATTGGCTCTCGTCCAGTTCTCGCAACTCTCAATTTTTCAAAGGCATATGTTGATTGTTTGGCACCCCGCTTTTTCCTCGAGCTTGTTTCTAGTGTTTTTTTTTTCTTTTGGTCGGTTTACTCGATTTTTTTTAACCCCATATTCGCGCTTGTCTATTATGCATTTGCAGAAGCTGCTTGGAATAATAACAGTTGAGGCAATGATGCATACTGTTTTATTAAGTTTAAAGTAACTTATGAACGTGTATCACAACTACATATACAACGTAGGATTAACGTTCAATAAAATTACAATCTACTCGCAACAAAATTGTTGATTTTAACTGAAAACGCGGTTGCACGAAGTGAACCACGCTGCATTGAGATTACACGTGAATGGAGCAATTAAATTGTATACGTGATATTTTTCGGCGGATCAATATCTTTATAGCAAGCAAATAGCGATTTGTACGATGTAAAGTGCAACAAAAACGTGTTCATCAAGAATTTACCTTTGTATTCTTTTTTTCGTCAATGAACTTCCTTTGGTGGACTACTTATTGTGCCAATAACCTGGCCCACTTTTCTCTGTTGTTACGGACGCCTAAAACGAACAGAAATGGATTTTTTAAATGTATCTTGTTTTTTATCCATCGAAACGATAAATTCATTACATGCAAAAACACTTCATTCAGTTGTGTAGTTTGGTTTTGCTGA
The DNA here is from genome assembly GCA_963675345.1 of Trididemnum clinides. Classification (NCBI taxonomy): domain Eukaryota; kingdom Metazoa; phylum Chordata; class Ascidiacea; order Aplousobranchia; family Didemnidae; genus Trididemnum; species Trididemnum clinides. Next base: position 1,535,613 of record OY776290.1, on the reverse strand, counting down.
GGTTTGGTTTATAAAATTCGCCAAACGGACATCTGGGATATTTCTTATTCGTTTAGTTTCGCACGCATTTTTTTTGTAAAATTAAAACCGTATACTTCTCGTAATGCATTATCACTTGAACAGTTTTCCCTAGCGTTTCCCAACCAAAAATCAGTTTTTGACAAAAATGTTCAAAAAGAATCGTCAGGTTGTGATTACGGTGGTAGATTGTTTTCAACAACTTTCTACTGCTAAGTGTATAAAAATTAACTGGCATAATAGGTTGGAAATATGCTTAGCCTACTTATTGTTTGCCATTGTACAGAGTGTCCATAAAATCTTGAACACTTTTCAAAATTTTACAGCTAAAAACTAAAGTAGATAAAATCATTTGGTTTTTTGCATAGTAAAGTTTGTTTATTCAAATTTTTTAATTAAAAATTTATAGCTGTTTAAGAAATGGCCATATTTCAAAAGTTTAAGTTTGCAAGCTATTCATGGACTTCAATATAGAGGAACGGCAGGACCATTGATACACTTGTAATGTTTTTTCTTTTCGATTTTTAAAGCTACAAACCTGATATTTTCTCTTAATACTGTATTCTGGCCTTGCACATTTATGTAGCATCGATGGAGTTCTTCACAGAAGCAGTCATATAATGATATGAGTTTTTATGGGGTTCTTTAAATGTATCAACTCACTTGATTAATCAGGACAGTTACGACGCCTAAAAAGTAAGGTGATACAACAAAGACTTTGCATCTAACTTGCTAGGAAACCATGCTTAAACTATCTTAACTAATTGTTTGATAAACTACGACCTGAAGAAAAGTTTATATTCCGCTATGGAATATGATTAATGCAGTTATTTAATTACTACAATATTATCACTTCCGCCGACTAACAATTGCGTTACACAAAGCATTCGAAGCCATTATATTCGTAAATTTATTTATCTCGTTTACTTCAAATCAGCTCAACAATAACTTTTCAAGCAGATGGTTCACATCCTTTGAATAACGATTGGGGAGCATTTTCACAAAAACAAAACTCCAGCGGAAATTTGTTGTGAACCTAGCGATATTGTTCATGACAAAATGCCGATTAGATAATTTTTAGTTAGCGAACAAGTATTTCAAATACCGAGAAGTTAAAAACTATGTTTTGCTCTTAATGAGTTATAGGCACTGAATAATCAAATATTACACAGAATTAGTCCCACTCTTCCATTTCATTTCACAAAATAACAAATTGGATCACTTTTATTCGGCAATTCACAACAGCCGGGTGTAGGCCTACAATAAAAATCAGCCTGCTTAAAATTAACAGAAAATGAAAATGTAGTTCGATAACATTACATTTAGTCACAGTTAAATTGTACGTGTTTAACTCGACTGGCGGTACCACCAACTGAGACTGGAGGTGGCATTTGAATTTGAATATAATGTCACTTGAAAAAATGATGCGTCATCTTCTTCGTCAATGGTAAAAGAAATGTAGTCATCTTTTAAGCAGCTGGGAACTTTCTGGAGGAATACACCTTCATATTCGTCATCATTAACTTCATCAGTTCTAGCAATGTATCGCACAACTCTTTTCCAGTTACATTCACCACAACAAAATCTCTTTCAGCAATACCGTCATCAATCGAACAATCGGTGTTATCATCACACTCAATTTGGACATTTTCTTTTTAGAAAGAACTCTCTGATAATGCCACGATTTTTTTCTTCTTTGAAAAAGCTGTTCGGTGACTTTTTTGCTTTTTCAACAAAGCATATTTTTTCTCTTACTGGAGTGGAGGTTAGAATTTATGTCTTTCCGTTTGTTGCAGAACTCTTGGATTTACGTGGTCGTGCTTTTGGAACGCCATATATATATAGCCTATATCACTTGGGGAGACATATAGTAGACGACGGAGCGGCAAAATAATCTGATGAAGTTATTTCTGCTCTACTTAAAGTTGTATCATCTACCGAAGAGCCAGTTGCATGATGTGACTATTTGAGTAAGCGAGACTGCGATGTGCCAGCTGAAGACCTCGCAGAATCAACTGGTAAATCATCAATTGTAGAGGTCTGGATATTTGGAGCTGGACAATCAGTAATTGCGGCAGCTGCAAAATCTTCGGCAAAAATGTCTGAATTGTAGGGCCAAGTTTCAGTGATTTTAATCCAGATAAAATATTTCTTTGCACCAATGCACAAATTTGGGCTTCTTTTACCAAAGCAAGAACTTCGTAGATTGTGAGAGTCTTACCAGGGTAAGTTCTCATCCAGTTGTTTATCGCTTTATTGTAATTTCTTTTAAATGGACCAAACACTGATACCTCCAGAGGTTGTAATCGATGTGAAGTTTTTGGAGGAATAGTAAGCATTTCTCTATTGTAAGTCCATAAAACATGTCACTTGACGTTGCTGAAAACAACTTTAAAGTTATCACATTCATAGTGCACGATCTCTCTCACTTTACACCAGGCACTACCCTAAGTTGTCACTTCTCACTAATTTTTGCTACCATGCAATCATTATCACACATACAAACATTATCATCACACACATATACACACATTTTTTTCTCTTTCGTCATTGGAGATTGTACACCCTATTTGCATGCACCAATTTTCAACATGGGGTTCAATTCTCCTTACTGTAATGTTATATTCCAACCTACGATAATATTATTCATCTTATTGGCTTATTATATTACGTATGTTGTTTGCTGTGACTTTTAGTCCCACGGGATTAAACTGATGCAAAATTAGCGTTATGTATCATTAACTAGTGCTATTGATGCCCTCCCTGTTTGTTTTCAATACGTGCTTCTCTGGTCCATTTTCTTGCCATACATGTGTCAAGATATTAGTGTTGGTTTACAGTTTTGATCGAAGTTACCCTCTGACGATAAATTTACATGAGAAAATGCTGCTCCGCATACTTTTGTAATATATTTGCATTTACTACTTTTTTCGTGTGTCATTACTTTGTGCTGTGCTGACCAACTTTTTGAAATCAGAGAAGGCAAAATTGCTGAAACAGTTAACTGTATTAGTATATTCTAAATTGACCATTTTCCGCATTGACTTTTGTTTTAATTGTGTCATTGTGTTTTCTTTCTGCTTTCCCCAATCATTATTCAATAGATGTGTAGATTGTCATCCTACACCCATCGTTTGACCTTCAGCACCCTCTTTGGAGAGCGTTGGAGATCAAATGTAGAGGTTCCTTTATCACCTAATAGATATTTTTAATACCAAGTGACAACACTGACCATGCTGGAAAGGGACAAAGACGATTGTAGACGAAAACGAAGAGCAGTTGTGTATTGGCATTTTTCAGCAAAGTTAATCGTTATCTAAAAGCAATAATTTTAATAATTAATAACTGAATTTTGATTACAAAGAAATTCTAAAAGAGTTGCTGGACTGGATAGACCGCTCTTCATCAGTTGTCAACAATTTGATGGTAAGCTTGATTTTACTCAAATTAATTTGCTGTGCGAGGCCGAAGTCCTCCACAAATGTCTGTTGTAATGGTGGATTCAGCAGAAACGAACGGTCCAATAATCTGGTTGTGCATTTAACCATGCCAAACATTAAGTTTGGGACTGTCTCTTTCTTTTTCTACCACCTCATACAGATTTTGTGATTCCCATATTCGAACGTTATGGTTATTGACCGCCAGATACATAAAAAGATTCTTCGTCTGAGAAAACCACACATTCAAGGTAGTCATTGTCACATTAATGCGCTGAAGAATTTCTTCAGCAAAAGCTGCTGTGCGAGAGCAATCATCCGGCTTAAGAACTTGAACGATTAGTAAGCATGGCGTCGAAGTCGTTTATGTAAAACTTTTTGAACTGTGCTTTGCGATCCAAAATGCTTCCAATCTCCGTAAAATTTTGTGACCATCTCTTAATGCTGTAAATGAGAGGAAGGACTTGTCCAAACTCTTATCTGAATTTGCGTTGTACCGCAGTTGGTGATTTCGATTCATGGTACCAAAGAACACATTGAGCTTTCGGTTGAATCGTCAACATTTTTCATACTTTGTTGCAGACTTACGCCATAATTAGAAATTACTTAATCTTGCTTTGCTTAACAATAAAGTCTAATATATTGTCGCATTTTAATAATAATATAGAACTTTCGGGTTCTATCTCAATCTTAAATTTCTTTTAAATTGAGGCGACGTATGATAATCGCTCGGATAATTAGGTCTGACTGCAACGTAATAAAACTTGAAAAAGATTGGCTTCCACTAAAAAAACATCTTAAACCACTTTAATACAGAATAATGTATTCGCAGAAATAATACTTCACGACTTCAAGCTTCTTCGCTCTACAATCTCAGAACTAATCACTTTACTACACCATCAGGAAACCGCCAAAACTAATTCCACCAATAACTGTTCAATACTCGCCACGTCCACAGGATCCACAATAAATTATCACAACAAAAAAACAATGACCCTTCTTTACTCCGTCAATCACGCTTCTCTATACTAACTACTACTCTAACTAACTAAATAACTAAAAAAAAATTCTGTCGCCTTATATATATATTGACAAAAACAATCCAGAAAACGCTAGAACGAAATCACGTGAAAAAAGAAAAAAAAGCATTTCAAGTTATGTAATCAGTTGTCAAAATTCTTCAAAGAAGCTAGAATCACTAGATCAATCTGGAATTTTACTATGTCGTAATAACGATTGTGACATAATAAAGGCGTACTTACAGCAAATCCAATTGCGAGGAAAAAAGGTCTTTTTTTCTCAATCAGTAGCTGAGCGAACAAATGACACAGCACTTTACACAAATATGAAAACAATTCTTACAAGGCAAATTTCCTTATTCGTGACATATATAAAGCGGAATTCTATCTGTGTGTCTGTTTTAACTCCTCTGAAACAGTTTGAGGTGCAAGCATCAAACTTGACACGATTGATCACCACCCCGTGTTGAGTGTCATAAGGGTATTCGTGACGTCATAATCAAAAATAATTTTTTAGAATTTGCATTACTGGACAGAGGACAACCGCTTTTTGCTCAAAGGAAAACCAGCTTCCGACTTAACACATTTCAAAAATTTTTATTTATTTGGGGTCTAAAATGACGTCACAATCAACGATTCAATAAACAATCTGTTTTTTGTTCTTTCTCAAAAAGTACTCATCGCACAAACGCGATTCAACGTTCTTTCAGGAGATATCAATAAGCTGCTTTCGATAAAAACAACTTTACAACAATTACAGCTTATTTGGCTATGCTACGAGCACTTCATTTTCATGCGCTTCAAGCCCTCTAAGCATTTTTTCTTTTTTCCTTGCAAGTTTAAACTGGCTCTATGATGTCATAATATTTCTCGTATGATTAACACAAATCTTCGCTTCTGCAGATCATAGCATCAAGATGTTTTTAAAAATTGCAACCTTTTGCAAAATCAATTTATTAAAAAACTGATTTGTGACCTCATTTCTCAACTGATTTTCAAACTTTTTTCAATAAATTACCGGCTATTTCAAGGCAATTCCGATAGTATACAACATGTACAATTAATATTAGTTTTTATACTGAAAAAACTGAATTTTAAGACCAGTGGTGTAATTTTTTACCCTTCTCAAACGTGGTGAGTTCAGTAAAAACACGTAACTTTAATACAAAAACGTTATAATAAAGTGCTAACAATTATTATCTTTTGAAACCTTAGGAAGTTTGCTTTCCAGCAATATGTGACTCCAATTACTTGAGGCAAAGATTTGTTTATAATGGCTGATCAAAACCTGGTTGCCATACATGATGCTTCTTTTTTAGTTAAACAATTATCCCACTAGAGCTAACAAACTTGCAATTGTTAGACGAAGTTAGTTCTTTAGAACATTTTGCCTGTTTTTTCTCACAAGCGTGATTCTTTTGAATTATCTGTCGACGTTTTCAAAAAGATCCATCAAAAATTGAAGTCTCCAAATGTTTATGAAATGTGTTCTACCGGTTAGACACAAAATTTTGGTGCCTGCAGTTCACAAAACTGCAATTTCTAGAAAAACTAAGTCCTTTGATACATTTTGTCTATTCTTTCTTGATAGCATGGATCTTTGGCATTATCTATCAAATTATTCAAAAAGATTCATCAAAAAATAAAGTCTACAAATTTTAATATGTAGCCTACTCCAAGTAAAACACTTGGTGATCACCCAAGAAAAAGGTGATGGGAGTAAAGACGGTCCTTTCTTATCGTTTGCAACAAAATGTAAGTGGCGAGCTACATATGATCTAAATGTTGGAGCAATTTCCTTTGCAATTGTCCAAGGCTGTCGCAGCAGCCAGCTGATTTGATATTCTCAACCTTGACATTATTGATGGGAGCCCCCGCTACTACCATAACTGAACTTTGAGTGCTTCATTTCGGGTTAGTTTGCTCTTTGCATGGCGGCGTTTATGCCAGGGCCAAGGAACATGCACGCCGTCAGAGACGTTAGTTCATATTAATTCGCCTACAGTAACGAAGAAATCTAACTCAGTACAGGAAAAAATACTTTGGAAGACAAAAAAACTGACAAAAAAATATCATTTTGCATATTTGTGGACCACAAACGGTAAAATTTTTGTGAAAAAAAAATGAGAAGGATGAACCAAGAATCATTCAGAGTAAAAATGATTATCAAAAACTGGTTGCGAAACTACATCCTACTGCTACTGAGGAAAACTTTATAAGTAGAGCACTTATTATGAAATTTTTGTTTAGCAGGCGTTTGCCGACTACTGATCCAATGAATATTAAGGATAATGATATTGAATCTAATACTGATTTAATGACGTTTTCTAACTCTAACAACTGAGATTGTAAATATTACACTTTGCTAGAACTTGCTGATGCCATGAAATCTAATAAAAATAATGAGATAATGGTAATACATTTTAACTTAACATCAATGCCAAAAAATAAACACAAAATTTACAATTTTTTGTTGCAATTGCTTAATTTACCACACATAATTGCTATAACAGAAACTAAGCAAAAATCCTCTAATCTTGACCAAGCTGAACTAGAAAATTATCATTTTGAGCTTATGGATTCTGCGTCAAATGCTGGTGATGTCGGTGTGTATGTAAGAAATTATCTAAAATACCTTTTAAAATCTGATATCATTGTAAATATTGAAGAGTGTGAAAATATTTTTATTGAAATTATAAACAAACCAAGTAAAAAGCGATAAAAAATATGCTAATTGGCATAGTTTATAGGCACCCCAAGGTTTCCTTTACGTCATTTCAAAATAAGCTTTGTGAAGTGATGCTTACTCTTGACCACATTAACCCTAATCAGCTCAACGTTGGTCTGCAGCGACCCAACAAATTTTCAAACGTTGAATTATACGCGATATTGTTTTCAAAATAATTTGAAATGTTCTGACTTTTCCTACTTTTTACCCTACTTTAATACGAACCCAAAATCATTATTGTACCTTAAGCATATTTTGAATAAGAGAGTATTTTTTGTCATATACTCATAATTTTTGCCAAGAAATAGCAATGATGCAAGTTAATCCGATTACGTGTGACGTCGCGTTGTTTGTTTTACTGCCAGTTCTCTGTTTAGAAGGCGCGCGTCTGTTCTTACGTAGTGGCGAGACCGAAATCGGATCGTAGTAGGTACACAAAATCTGATTACTAACTTCTTGATTCCTTCGTTGCGTTCACTATAGTGTGCAAACAAAATAATGTTTACATCAAACACAACGTTTTGTACAAATGCAATCTTCCAACAACGGTTTCTCAGTTTTCATAAATTTTTTTCAAAATTTTCATTTTTTTGGCAGAGTTCGCTTTATGAAACTGGTTCTGAAACATTGATTTTAGGATAAAAATATTTTGATAAGAAGCAAAAATGCTTTGGGATAAGAACTGAGGTGTTATGAAGTTTTGTGCAGTAGGCCCAACAACCAACTACTAAGATAAAGCAGACAGAAACAATTCGGCCAAAAAAAATAACTACAGCAGACATCAAAGAAACTGAAATATTTCCCAATTATATCGTGTGCCTAATGATAGATTGTGTTGTACGATATATTAATAAACGAATTGAAATGTCATGCCGAGCAGTTCAAAAGCTTCTCTTTTGTCATTCACAAGAAATACTGACATCAAAATTCGTGCATTTATAAGGCCGATGTACATACGCGGTTTGTCTGGCGTGAACAATTATGATGTTGCTCTTTATATAATTCGATCATGGGACCTACACTTTTTGGATCTACAATGAGTAAAAACAGGTTGCAGTTTTTTACACCAGCATATTATTTGATGATTACAATAGAAGGGAACAGCAGTAGAAACATAATCGCTTCGCAGCTATTCGAGAATTTTTCAAATGCTTCAATAAAAATTGCTCTACTTGTGTTGTTCATGAAAAGTACATGTGCATTGATGAAATCTTGTATCCCACAAGAAATGAAATTAGTTTCAAGCAGTAAAATTTGAGTAAATATGATTTAATTTTCAAGTCTACGAATGCAATCACACGCTTGCATGCACTTTATAATTTCATATTGTGGAAAACCTAACGAAGGAACAACAGCATACTACGTCAAAGGAGTGAAAGAGAAAGTGAAGTATCTTATTCAAAGTCTTCAGAATTACGGTGATTTGCAGGAGTGCAATATTTCCTTTGACCGCTTGTACACTAGTGTATCTCCGGTACTATAGCTTCTATCTCTCACAACAGCATTTATGGGTACTCTTAAATCAAATAGAAGGGATATACCTATTGAAGTCAAAAACGTTGCAGAGAGAGAACGGTTTTCTTGTCAATGCATTTGGGAGACGTGGGAAAACAAGCTTGTGCTTCACTCTTATGTGTTTACTACAAAGAGCTCCGGCCAGCGCAACGTCTTGCTCCTCTCAACTGTAGAACTTATCCTTGGAGTAACAACTGATGATGGTAAAAAGAAACCCACTATATGCAAACTATGTGATTTAACTAAAGCTGGCATGGATGTGATGGAACATCGAATTGGTGCCTACGTATACTTGCAAAGCCAAATCAAATCCCTGGACTTTTTGACAGCATTTTGTTGCATATTGAATGTGTACCGTATCAATGCCACCACCGTTTTTGCTTTCAACAAAAAGATTGATCTCTGCAAGCAAGATTTATATGATTTTGGTATGAACTTGGCTTTTTATTTATTTGTCCGCCAATTCAACGCCCACCTTAAATGGTCTTCGATAAACGTAAAATATAGTCTTTGCTTCCTGGGGAAGAAGTCAAAACAAATCCATTCCAACAAACCAGGGCTTCTAAAAGAGAAAGATTACAAGAAAAAATACACCCAAAAACTGTGCTAAATTATCCAAATGCAAGCATGTGTAAACAAAATCGCTATGCCGGATAAGAGTAAAAGAGTGCAAAATATGTCCAAAAGTAGAAATCAATGTCAAATCAGTTCACTAGCTACGTGTTCAGATCACACTGTTCAGATGGATACGCAATGCTGCAAGTTGTCACAGCTAGGAAATTCACAACTGTAATTTCATTTTTTAATTCGCTGTTCATTCTATCGTTATTTATTGCATGAATTTTAATGGTTACGATTTTTCAAACCAAATTCTTTTGTAGCCACTCATCAACAAGCACCAGATATTGCTAACTGCAGCAAAAATTATAAGTAACAGCAAATATTGGGGAATTATAACAATGTCGAAACCACTTCGAAGTCAACTCTGGAGTCTTTTCTTTAATTTGACTCCGACTCCACAAAGTCGACGTTATATTATAGCCTTTGACTTTTTTTTAACAGCAAAGACATTAAAAATTTTTTGATCAACTGGGTGCTTGTCTGTTTCTGATAAAAGATGCAAAAATGTGTTTGTGGTTTAATGTTACTTATTTCTGTTTTATTGTGCGTTGAAACTATAATCTTTTCAAGCTCCAATTTCCAGCCAACATAAAACAAGTGAATCGAAATATCCTTCAAATTTTAATTACATCAAACATGCTCGAATTCAAACTCATAGATTCGTCTTGCAAAGGGTGTGGTCTGATAAAATTAATTGCTCACAAATATTTGAAGCTAATGTACCTGCAAATAATGTGAAGTTGCCTTTGGTTGAAAAATATCGGAGTCAAGAAAGATGCACTTTAGTATTTGCAACCCAATTTCCTGTTAAAATATTTTAGCAACGTTTGTAGCGGAAAATTCTTCAAAACTCACCATACCTCCTGAATCTTGAAATAAAATGCCCCCTTTTATCTTATGATCCAGCTATGCTTAACACTTCACCATGTATATCTAACACTCCTTCCGGGCGATTGCTGTGGCGGATCTGGTTGCAGTTCCTTTGGTCTGGATGGTCTTGGATGATGCTGGATGGTCTCGGATGAAATTGAATAGAACGCAAGAAGTTGCTCATGATCACGGCGAAGCCGACTGCCATACTGTAGGAAATGCTTGAGTGATCTCTACATTTGTGATTTGATTTGAAACAATTTTTTGCAGCTCGTTGCAGCGATTTTTGGCAAACTAGACTTGGACAAGAAATTAGAAGGCAGTGCCACAGGGCCGAATATAAATTGCTCACCCCAAAGCTAGCAAGAAACTAACAAACCAGTATAATGGACACTATGCATTTTTCAATCCTAACTCGATTATCGTGGTGGGAGCCAGAAATTTCTCAGTTAATCAAGCAACACTCTAACCAACTGATCTGGAACTACAGCTAGACCGCTGCAATAAAACAGAACTGGGAGAAAGTGCTACTTTTTATACAAATTATTGCTGGATTTTACCGAATTTACATCGCATTTATCGTAACAGCACTGTTTACATAATTATTTTTCGAGAACAATGAAGCGGTAGAAACCCTATATTTAGATTTCGGGTGCGATTTTCTCAGTTCCGCAAAATTCTTTGTGATTCCAAGTTACGAACTGAATATTCCTTTATCCTCACTCAGTTCCTCTAAAAAAGAATTGCTACACTTTCGAAAATCATGACTCTTCGCAGCCGTAAGTTTTATAGATTGCTCTAAGTGCAAAAATTCAGTTAAAAAATTGAAATAAAGTATATTATCTTATTTAAAATAAGATAAACAAACCATACAATGCACTTTATTTTGATGAATTTCAAATTATTTCATGAAGAAAAGATGCCACTCTTTTTTAAAAACTATTCGGAAGTAATCCAGCATTAGGAAAAAATATTGAAATTTTGTTAGTAATCAAACAATATATAACCAGACAGTGACACTATTTCGACCTATCAGGTCTATTCAGTGCATTAGCGTAGACCGTCACACTTGTGGGACCTAATACTGGGTCCACTGTAATGGTTGGTCTGTCAATCTCTGTGAAGCCGTATCACTCGTGAATGAGTGGCGGTTGTCGCAGGTGCACTAAGTCTAACAACTGCTAGAACAATAGTGCTGTCATAGCCGAGTGGTCACAAGGTCTTACATGCACTGAAGAGACCTGATAGGTCAAAACAGTGTCACTGCCTGCAGTTTGCTAAGTGGATCGCTAGCCTCTTGCATTAACATATAACCATTTTTTGCAATTTTCCTAACCTACCGGCTGTATCTTGATTCTCCATAAACCACTTTGTGTAAGAATAATCGTTACTTCATTATGGATGGGTGGTCTGATTTGATTCTAGAGCCGGCAAAATTAAAGGCAGTGTTAACAAAAGTTTCATACCGCTGCAATATTTTCTGCATAAATTGCTCTGTTGATTGGGCCACAGTTGCGAGGATGAGGTTGGATGAAGTTACTCCTTAGATACTTCGATGAAGTGCAAGCTAATTCATCAGTGCCGTCGCCAAGATGTGCTGCAGAAAGGGGAAATCCCACTAATTTTGTGGCTTTGCCTCACCAATTTTGTGATGATTTTGTCACAATTCATTAGAATTAAAGTAAATTTTCGGTCACAATCGAAACGCGGGTTGTTCATTTCATCCAGAGAGTATGAACATGAGGTGAACTGGGTGTATCGTCTTACGCCAAAAAATAATTATAAACATATGGGTAAGCGTAGACGTGTAATCGAGCTAATAAATAATTAGTTTGATCTATACAATCGCAATACTTTCTAAGAGCGGCTGCTCTTACAGTACTCTTATCGACAAAAGTTTCTTCATCCTGAATTTTCTCAAAAACGTATCTAGATTCGCGCTGGTTTTACATGTATGTTTTGCCCCTGCTGACAAATGTTTTCAACACTTCCCGCTAAAGCATTTTTTTGGCAGCGGCTCTGAAATGATAAAGTCGCTTCATTGTTTATAATCAAAATTGTGCATTAGCCTACGTTACCTATAGGCTTTAGTTTTTGTGGTTTCGTAAACTGGCACGGTCCATTGCAATGACATGATATATCATGGAAAGAAGCTTTATTGAAAATCAAGTAATTTCTAAACTCAGACTTCCAATATTCAAAAACTATCTGTTGACAGTAAGCTATGACAGAACCACAACGTCCCATAACAAGAAAAATTCATTATCCCTAGCTTTTTTCCCTCGGTTTTTATTCTTAAATACACTGTCAAGCAATTAAGCATATAAGCAGGAACCTGAATTGGTTTATGCTTAATAAAAAATGCACAATATTTTTTAAATACATCATATAAAGCTCTATCATTGACAATGGGTAAACTGTTTGCTTTAAAATATTAGTTGTAGCTCCGGATAATTTGGATACATCCTGTTTATAAGATTGATGGATAGTAAAAAAGCTTCTTTTTACAAGTTATACCATACGCACTCATAAAAAAAAGAAAACGTTTTCTTGTAAACATATAAAAAACATTCTGGCAATATTGATAAATAATCGCAAGCAAAAATTTTATGCAAACAATAGTTTGGCAAACCGTACTTTAAATGAAGTTGGAATACAAAACATGGCAATGTCTAAAACAGGTGCCGACATGATGTTGTAGCCCAGATTTATAAAAATAATTGAAAATGAATTATTGGTACACAAATTTTTGCTCTGAGGCAAGCGTTTTTCAATTTTCGAATATGATAAGTTATAAATCATAAAAACAAGCTTTTCTACAAAAAACAAAGCATTCAAATGTTATTTGACTTGGCAGCTGCGATAAATCAACATTGAGTGTTTGCTGTTTACCAAAGTCCTTACGTTACCGTTTGCGTCATTTTTTCAGCAGTTGCGATGTCACCTATAAATCTGATTATTACGGATTAGCGGCGAAAGACAAATATAAAACATAAAATTTCGTATACCCTCATAAAAAATCCAATTTTTCAAGTTTAAATAAATTCCCATGGCACAACAAAAAACTGTAAAGCAAATTTATGCTTAGACATAAATTTGCTTTACAGTTGTAAAAAAATTTTTGCGAAATTTTTTGTGGTTTTCGAGATATAAGCGTTTAAAATTTGCTGTACCGATGCAGTACAACGTTGAGTAGACTAACCAAAAAAATACCTTGAGCTTTTTAGGGTTAATAATTCTTTTTTTTGCTAAGAGATTACAATATAGATTTATCCAAAGCATTGAGCCTAAAGTGAAAAATTATATTAATGTTCTTCTGGATGCTGCTCACCAATAAACAAGCCAACCAGAATAACTTTCATGTCATCAACTATCTTAGACCATGTATATACAAATTCATCAGAAAAAGTACGTGCATGAGGTATCTTAGTGCTAGATGTGTCTGACCCCTTGCCTACCTCCTGCACCATTCAAAATAACTTTAATAAACCTTTTAAACTGAAAGAACAAGTACCGGTACATTATATGAAACATTTCAATGCTGGGTCATCAATGGATGCTAAAATACCAAATACCCAATTAAAAAAGTTTAACACAACAAACATAATAAAATCATTCTGTTATGATTCCTTAAGTCGAGAAGAAGTTCTTTTGCAACTTCAATAACTTGACTTATCAAAAGCTAGTGGACCTAAAAACACCAAATAAATTCTACAAAATACTGGCACCTATAATTTTACCATTTTTGAGTGAAATATTTAATGGTTGCTACGAGAAAGGAGATTTTCCTTTTATATAGTATTAAAGCATGTAAAAGTAATTTCTATACATAAATCTGGTCTCAAAGATATAGCTACCAACTACAGACCAAATTCCATATTGTCATCTAATTCAAAAATCTTTGAAACGTTGCTATATTTTAGACCTTTTTTACCGCTTACAAACTCATCACTTAGCAACAATTTGGATTTCGTCAAGGATATTCAACTGAAATGGCCATGACCAATCTTCAAAATATGTTACAAAATAATTTAAATGATGGGTATTTTACTTGCTGTATTTTTTTGGACCTTTCCAAGGCTTTTGATACCGTAAATAGAATTCTTTTGGATAAGCTTTACAATCATGGAATTAGAAGCAACATGCATAAACTTTTGACAAGCTATCTACAAAATCGCAAACAGTTTGCTGTTTGCAATAATATAAAATCTCAAATCAATACCATCGTGTGTGGTGTACCACAGGATTCAACATTTGGACTTTTACTGTATTTATTATATGTCAATGATCTACCACTAAACACCAAATTTCATGTTAATTTAATTGCAGATGACACTGAGTTCTGATTAGCTAATGCTTGAAGGTTGTTGTAATTTTTATTTTTGAGTATTAACACAGATGACACTGTGTTAATACTCAAAAATAAAAATCACAACAACCTTCAAGAATAGGTAATCATGAACTCAGTATCGTCCATGACTAGTTGAAATACAATCGTTTGTCTTTGAGTTGTAAACAAAGCACCTACTTTATCTCTGCTCCCAAACAAAAGAGAGTTTCACTACAAAACTTTCAACTTCATGTTGGTGGGCACAAACTTTCGAACACAAATTATGTCAAATATTTAGCAGTATTTATTGATTATAAAATGACCTGGAAAGAACAAGTGTGCCATGTAGTAAACAAACTTGCTAATGTAGCTAGAATCCTATCTAAAATGAGACATTATGTGAACAAAAAAACGCTAGTTAAACTGTATTATAGCTTTGCCTACACACATCTTACATATGGAATTCTGGCATGGTGTACTGCTACAAACAATCTATTGCAGAAAGTCCAAGTAGTCCAAAACAGAATCATTCGGATTATGGATTTCAAAAGTCTTACAGATTTTATTCCAATGAACACTGAATAAATCTTTGAATATCTTACGAGTTAAAGATATTTTTGAATTGGAAATAGCGAAATTCTTGCACTCGTTTTACCATAACAAGCTTCCGGAAAATTTTAATGTCTACTTCAGAACTGCACCACACCAGCATACTCATTTAACTAGAGCAATTACAAATAAAAATTACTTTTTAAAAAGAGTCAACAGTAAATATGGGCAATCTTCTTTTAATTTTCATGGAGTAAAAATTTGGAACAAAATTCTACTTTTAAACAAATCTCTGTCTTGGCATAGTTTCACTAAATATTGCTCATGTTTATAATTAAAGCAATACTAATATTACAATCTCTGATAGGCTACTACGTTTATCATATACATAAAAGAACTGTTGCAAAAAGTAGTTGTAGTATTTGTGTTCTAGCCAGGTGTACATGCGATACTACTTTTTATTCTGGCCAGATGTACATATGTACCAGTTTTGCTGTGACTAGGCTGTACACATGCTTTTACTCTGCTGCTTACGCTGTTTGATATTATACTATATGTAATTGTGATGCAGAAATGGGCAGTTTGACTAAATAATTACTAGTGATCTTTCACCGTCCTGTTCAAATTTCGTACGTCTTTTTGAACGAAATAATAATGTTGTTGTTGTTGTAAGTAGCAATCCTAATAATAATGGCTCAAGACGCATTGTGAGGTCGTAGTCTTAAATGACATCTCAATGCTTGCCACTATTTAGTGAAAACAGCAGCAGGCAGCAAAATTATCCACTATCATTTTGATAGCAAGCATAAATGGTAAAGCCCATTACTGATATTTGTAATTGCAAGGATAGGCCTATCGGTACAAAACACTAATCTTCATTTAGAAGTAGGGAAGTCTGGATTAGGGACAAAGTTAAATGTAATAAAATCCCAAATTTACAAAAAGATTAAAATTAAACAATAATGGCATCAATCTGTAACACTGGATTAAGAGGGAATATTTTTGTTTGAAAAGAGCTTAATAGGCGTCTATAGTAATAGGTTATATGACTTAAAAGAAAGGCATGGCCCCTTTTCATGCAATGGCCAAATTAAAGCAAACAGCGCAGGCAAAAATCTTAATGTCACCAATATTAATACAAAAGCGAGCCCAACAAATTGACGAACATGCCTACCACTAATTAGCTTATTTCTTTAATTGTCGAAATGACCACCATTTGGGCAATGCCATCAATTTTGACTATGTTTTACCTCCCTTCTTACTCTTTTAAAAATTACGAATGGTAGTTTGTGTGGTCGTTTTTTTCTGTTTGAATACTTCTAGTTTTGATTAATAAACCAACATGATCACCATTACATGTACAGGAACTATGGCTTATATTTACTGAAACATTTCGTTGTTGCTCTCATAAATGTTTGTACGGTGAAGCTGGCGCAGCTGCATTAATTGATACGCTTTAAATCGGCACGGGTGATAGTAGGGCCTGCCAGTGTTAAATCGCACCATACTTAGGAGAAAGATTTTTTCCATTTTGCTTGATAACAGCTTTATAGAGCTACCGGAATCAAACCTGGAAATTTGGGAAAAGCAAGAAATTTAATTTCTATGAGCATATCTAAGAAAGGAAAAACGAATATGAATCATAATGTGTAGCTAGCAGAGACTTGAGAAAGTTTGAGGCGAAATCTAAATTGACAACGTCACTGAGTTAAATCGTGCCACATGAAAGATATTATTGGAATTTTGCTTTGTAATAGCTTTATAGAGCTGTCGAGGTCAAACCAAACATTTTAGGAAAAACAAGGACACTTTAAACTCCCCAGGGCACGTTAAGCATGGAGAAAAAAACATGCCACATAATGCGAAGCCAGCAAGAACTTGAGAAAGTTTAAGGGGAAATCAAAAGAAAACAGCGTCACTGTGTGAAATCACACCACACGAAAGACATTTTTGCTTTAAAATAACTTAATATCAGAAATGTAATCCTTACTTCCAAACTACGGGAAACGCAAGGTTTCCTTGGGTTCGTGTCAGCAAAAAACAGAGCTCATAGACCTAAAGCATAGCCACGCTCTTGGAATGAGATATTCTATTAGGAAAAGGAACACAAAAAGTCGTGAACATCTTATGTGCAGAAAACACATAAATTTTTAATAACTCTTCATATAAGAGCCTGGTAGGTAAAGCCGGCTTGGCGGCTGGACCGACACTCTCAATCCCGACGTTACTGATAGGGGTTCTTTGGATGACGCCTTTGTAGCATATGTACTATAATGCAAAGATTTTTTCTTATGCTGATATGCTGCCTGTTATGGTATTTATGTCGTTTATGTCTGTACTCTACATCATTGTAATAAAATCCCAAGTTCAAAAAAAATTAGCATAAAACCGTAACCATAACAATTTGTAAAACTAAATATAGAGAGCAATAGCCGCTTTTGTCGGTATGCCGAAAACAAAACCAATAGCGCAGCCAAATTAGGAGTTTAATACCACAAATATCAATAGGAAAAGGGCAGCACCAATTGGCAAAATAGGCTTACTATTAAATAGTTTTTTCTTTAGTTGTGAAAGCAACCATCATTTCGCCGCTACAATTAGTTTTGATTATGTTTCTATCTCTGCTCCCTCACAAGTATTAACAATAATTTGTGGTAAGATTCTTTGTAAGCATTGCCGGTCATGATTAAGAGAATATGATGATCACAATTTCGTGTAAAAGAATTGTGAAAGTGCATAAAATTCATTTACTTTTCGCTACTGCTCACACAAGAGCCGGATGGGTGAAGCCTTCGCGGCCGGTTGAACCAAAATACTAAACCCGGACATTACTGGTGGAGGGCCTCTGCCGGGCGACGCCGGCTAGTAACCTATAAAAAACACAAAAAAATTTATGTTGGTTTTGTACACTGAGAAAAATTTAATGTTTCTAACTGATGCGGTTTTTGAAATATAAACATTTTAAATTGTTCAGGACTTTATGGACGCCCTGTATTATTTACAACAACATCCTGGGCTCGTGACCGTGTTGCCCCACGCCAAATAACAAGTTAGAGATAATAAAATGATGGCATTGCCTGCCAACTGGATTAGATTACAGATTTGCAGTACAAGATATAAACAATTTGGTTGTTGTGTGCTTTAGGCATTTCCTTTCTCAATGTAGACAAGATTAGGGTTAAGTAGGTTATGATTAGGGTTATTTAAAACTTGAATAAGGATACAGTTTTAAGATTTTGTTTATTGCTCAGAGTAGTGTATAGTAGGGTTATAGCAACCCCTAAATCTTTTCCCCAGGGCTAAAATTACCTCAAAACGTCATAATTCGCAAACTGTTCATCGTAGCAACTTGGTTTTTGGCTCAAAATTTGCGGAATTATCATGTTTCTAAAAGTACTAAGAAGAAATTTTTGTCGATCTTCATCACAAAAAGTCACGGTCGTTAATCCGATGTTTTGCAGTTATTCACAGAAAAAATTGTTCAAAACTTTTGTTTTTTGTAGACATCTTGTGTTTTAGAATTTCGATTCCAGTATATTGATATTTTGAAGTTAGTTCCTGTTTATTGAAACAAACTTACGTAGCCGCTAAACAAGAATGAAGACCAGATTTAGTGCAGAAATTGTCAAATGCACAGTGACACCACCTTTGCCGGGTGTGAAAACTTTCCACTTGGTGTACTTCCCACAAAACGCCGGTTTTGGAGAGAATTTTTGAAACTTTAGTACAGCAGATGTTGCAAATGATGGAGCCAATGAAATTTATGACCGATAGGTGAGGTACAAGATTTATCCTCTTCATCGCTTTACCATATTAAAAAAATTGCAGTCATTGGTAGCAACTTTTGGTAAACTTGACCGGTGGCCAAGATAAAACATGGCAAGTCGTTTTAGGAAAAAGAAAAAAAATTCTTGTCAGATATCGACGAGTTGCTTGATGTTTTTTTGCGACAACATTAAACGGCGAAGACGTTTAGAGAGAAAGTATAAGTTGCGAATGACTGATGAGGATTATAGCATTTATAATGATCAAAAGGGGCCACGTGTAGCAAAATTTTGGATGTTTCTTTGCCATTCTGACAAACAGTTCTTACGGCGTTCAAGTTCTTCTGCTTGCCACAGTGAGATGGAAATTGAATCAGCTGCAGATGGTGTATCTGAGTCTGTGTTAACACACACACATTGCACAGACTCTTCGCAGTCATCTACTGCTGTTGAGTTTGTAGTAGAATCATCAAACATACCAATATCTTCTCAGAATTGCAGACAGGAGTAAAATCTTGCCAGAATGTGAGAAGAATATCAATTATCGGATAGAGCAGTTGCTAACAGTGTCTTGGTGGACATTGGCATGGTAACTGATGATGACAAAACTATTGTGATTGATCGTAGCAAACTGCGAAGAGAAGAGGAAAGATGCAGGCACGAAATCCAAGAGGAACAACAAAACTCCAGGATTGTAAATGCCATATACTTCGACGGTCGTAAAGATACAACTCAAATAGTAGCGCAGGGTCCAAATGATAAGTAATACAGGTCTGTTCAACTTGAGGAGCATTACACTGTTGTTGGTGAACCAGGAAGTTACTATCTCACCCACTTTTTCCTGAAGATGGCGAAGGCGGAACCACAGCACAAAAATTATTTGATTTTATGCATGGTGCAGAATTCGAAGACAGGCTTGCAATAGTTGATACAGATGGGACTGCCTGCATAACTGGGAAACACAATGGATGCATTCGAAATTTGGAGGAAAAAGTACATAGACCACTTCAATTGTTAGTGAGCTTGCTCCATACTAACGAGCTTCCTAAAAGACATGTTTTTGCGACCCTTCATGGTTTCACAAGTGGCCCCAATACATTTACAAACCTTATAGAAAAATGTCTACATGGACCTGTTTCAACTTGGTCAATTCGAGCAAATACCAATGCCAACTTCTTCGTTTTCACAACTTTGTACACATGTTGTTAATGACTTGAGGACTAACCAGTATTAGCTTATAGGATATGCTGGGCAATCATCAATGGAGCAATTGAAGTTGATCTGCTGTATTTGGAGATTGGACCAATTGTACGTTCGAGATGGCTAAACTTGGGATGCAGAATTTTGTGCTATTTTGTATCTTTTGACGAACCATCTCGACCCTAAACATTTTGGTCCACTTTTGCTTAACAATGTATTTCCCAACTTGATTTGACATTACATTAGACCACCAAATAACGCATGGATCCAAACTGAACGTCGAAGGAATTCCATCCGTTTGTTCCATCTTCCAACCGTAAATTTCAAAGCAGATGTGTACCACCGGTTAACTAACAGAAACTTGTTCTTAACAGCTCCAAGCAATTGAGCATTTGGTCAATAACAGCATTGAAGATTGCCGGATAAAACCTTTACTTCTGTGTCATCCTTTCCACAATTAAAATGTCGAACGACATGTAAGACTGGTTGCAAAAGCATCCGCACATATTGCAGAATTTGAACGACGAAAGTGTATCATTAAACAAAAAATTAAATGTCGCTGCCCCGTGAAAAAATTTGACACCAAAATGCAGTTTACATGAGTGTTTATTTGGTTAATGTTTGACTTGATGGAGCTGTACACTGTAAATTGAAAACATTTAAAGCTCCTATTACTTTACCAAATCAGAATCTCAATTGTGTTATATCAAGCTTATGGACTAAAACAGAGCACACCAAACCTTTAAGCTTCGAGCAGATTGACTGGACCATAAATGTCAAAACAGTTTTTGCTGTTCCTTTTCACCTAGTCCAACAAAAGTGCCACCTGAATACTCAATTCGATTCCCAGTACAAACTTCATCGATTATGAGGGTTACCAATTGCTCTGTTTTGTCTAGATTTTCAGTTCTTTGCTTTAAATAACTCGTGATAATGCAACCAGAGTACGCTCGTAGTCTGAATATTGAAGGGAGAATAAACAGTTTCCTCAACTTTCCATACCGGTACAATGGTGTAGTGGTTAGAGAGTCCGCTTTGCAGTCGGTAGACTAGGGGTTTATTCCCCTTGTCGAGTCATACCAAAAGACTTTAAAAAATAGTATCCACAGCTTCCCTGCTTGGCGCTCGGCATTTATGGATGGTTGTGGAGAACAAGCCGGCAAGTTCGCTTGTTGTGTCCTTGGGCAAGGCACTTAACGGGACACCCCCACTTTTATGTGGAAGACAGGTGGCCCAGACACCCCAGACATGGCAACTCCCAAGCGATTGCGGATGCCCGTCCAAAATATAGCGATACAATTGACTTTTTCGTGAATGGAAGATAAACATGAACAATACAAAAAAATATAATAAGCAACTGGCAAGCTGCCACAAGAATGCTGTCGGGATAGGTTTAATAGAATAACGTCTTGCTTGTTTTGGCACTAGCAGTTGTAGAAGTTGCCCAATCATAAATTTTATTGATAGGGTATTTGATAAAACATGCAAATCATTGAACAGTTGATGTGAACAAAACTGCTGCAGGAAAGAATTTGTAAGTTCGAAATAAAAGAGATCTGTTTTTTGCTGATTTCATTGCTGCACATCGCTTTGCAATTGGCAATAATATTTAGTAGAGATGTAACACTTTTCACACGACCGTGATCTAACAAGTGTTGACTAATATTGATTTAATTTTATTTTGGTGCAATCGGCAAAAACAAATACTTTCAAATCTTCAGTAACAGTTACAGACACCAGAAATTTGAGAGCTGAGAACATATCTTCATATTCAAAGCAATGTAAAAATAATACAGTTTGAACCACATTGCAGCAGGGATCAGGAAGTACCAAAGTTTTTGGTTTTAAAAAGGTCTTGATTTATCTTTTAAGACAGTACGCTTTCATTAGCTTTTTCAGCACAAAATTTATTGTACTGTTGCTGAATTCTTTTATTTTCTTTTTCGCTTTTGGATAAAGGTGAAGCTGCTGTGTTTTTAATCAGTGGTGTTTGATGTTATAGTGGCTAGGTAAATCATGAAAAATATGTGGAATAGCTGTTGGAAGTGAAACTAATCTTGGCAGGTCACAAGATTTTTAGGCCTAGTATCTTTTTTATCGGTCGATAAAACCCTGAAATCTTTTTCTTCAAAGCGCTTTGAACACAATCTCTAATTTTCTGCAATATTTCAATTCTTTCGAGGAATTCCAGCCATTTATTTTTTAAATCTTCATCACGGGGAAGTTTAAGCATGGCATGTTTCACTTTGTCGGTGCAAGAGCGTTAGCCCGTGCTACAGTTAGGCACACAAATGTGAGGCATTACAAACGAGTTTCAAAAAAATCTCTAGGTTATCTTGTATATTGCATACATACTATAATTATAAACAAACTGATAATAGCAGGAGTGGATACCGGTGCAGTACAGTATAAAGCTGTTCATTTGCAAAGCCAAAAGCACCATAGGTTAAGTTGCACTGCTAGGTTTTCGAGTAGCTTTTGAGTTACAGTAGGATAAATCGGGTAATTCCAGACACCTAATCAATATGCACAAAAAAACTATAAAATGCTCTGTTGTGTCATGCCATTACTGATCAATACACAAAACACCTTTAATTTCTTAAAAAACGCCTACTTTGAAACTTTAGTAATTGACAACAAAAATTGCTCTAGAGCTGTGTCTGAAATTACCCTATTGTGAGGAACCGGTAATTCCACACACCTGATAAAGATTCAACAAAATTAAGATATGTTACATTTTTCTAAAGTTGGACTACATTTGGTTAGCTGAAAATCTGAATGAAGAAGAAGAAAGACAAATGATATAGCTTAGTAAAAATTGATTTCTGTGAGCAATTTGAGGCAAGAATAGATACCAATACCGGTGTGCTGTCCAAAAGTACCGGTAGGCTACAGTACCCAAATTTACCCAAAAAATTTTTGGGTTTCAAGATTATAAGCAACCCTAACCTAGCCCAAGCCTTAATGTCCAAAGGCAAACTCTAAGCCAAACCTTAAAAAACAAACTCTCAGATGGCTTAAACAAGTAGATCCTTATTCTTTGCCCAATTTTTTTTTAATTTGTCATATTTATCCTTCATTCACGAAAAAGTCAATTGTATCGCTATATTTTGGACGGGCATCCGCAATCGCTTGGGAGTTGCCGTTTTTGAGGTTGCTGGGCCACCTGTCTTCCACACAAAAGTGGGGGTGTCCCGTTAAGTGCCTTGCCCAAAGACACACCTTCCATAAATGCCGAGCGCCAAGCAGGGAAGCTGTGGATACTATTTTTTAAAGTCTTTTGGTATGACTCGACAAGGGGAATAAACCCCTAGTCTACCGACTGCAAAGCGGACTCTCTAACCACTACGCCATCGCGTTGGATACTACCAACATTTTTACTTTAGTTTTTGTACTAGTCTTCCAATGCACCTTTAAAAAGAAGTTATATGTTGCCTAAGATTGTTACCTTAATAAGCCTAGCATATATTTTACGCCTACTGGTACCAGTTTACAAGTTTTACGCAATGGTACTGCTAAGGTTTCTATATTAGGCTGAACAAGCTACAAGCTACAGGTACACAAATTAACTCATTCCAGGCAAGAACACTGTACTATTTACAAGAATTTTCGTTAAGTAGTCTAAAAACACCACGGTGCAAAATATTTTATGCAACTACCTAGCTCAGGTGACCCTGCGAGATACAAACTTTAGATCATGGATGCTTTGCTGAAATCATGTGGGTGACTCATAAACATTCTCGCGCGCTTGTTATTGTATATCGTTATTGTAAATTATTTGTTGACCTCAATATCAAAATCATTCGTTGGCCCAAAAACTGGACATAAAAGAACATACACAGATACATATTATGATGTAATAATAATAGGTTACTAAGCCGATCGGCCTGGCGTAGTTCCTTTCGAAGTACGGCAGAGTGACCTAGTAAACAAGCACAAAAAAGTGAGGCATTCAAAGCATTAACAGTGGAGGCATTCGTGAGGCTTGCAAAAGCATTTATGAAGCATTCGAAATGCATTAACGTTTAACTCTTTTGCTCCCGCGTGAAAAGCGAAAAAAAATGTCCGTAAGGTGGCAGCGCGAAAAACTGTCATAATCAATCATAATTAATCATAATTATGTACCTCAAGTTTGCTTGTAAATCATTACTCAGCTGTCTACTTCTACATTAAGTGTGATATATCGTTGAAATCTACATTTCTTGAGGATTTCAAACAGAAAAAACATTTTTTTTGAATATGCAAATTTTATGCAAATGAACCCCCCCAACTGGGGGGTAGTTGTCTTCAAAATTAAAGAGGTACCCTCACCGCAAAGATCACTACAGATTTTATTTTCTACCAATTTTTTTAGAAATGGTCGCAAAAGGATGCTAAGGAAATAAGCTTGCAAGGTACATCAATCAAAACTTACCTAAAAGCCTAGGTTTTCTGCAATTTGCAATTTTCTGAGGCACATGACCTTTTTTTGACCGGTACCGACCGGTACCAAATTTTGGTAGTTAAATTCAGTACCTAAAATATGATCAGTTATTATCTGCTAGAGGTTAGCCTAAACCATGTAACATTATGTATTTTTGAACAGGGAATTTCTTCAAGATTTAGAAAATATTAAGTTTAAATAGAATATGCTGTCACTGATAATGAAACAGCCGCTTGTTTACACCCTTCCCATTTCTTGAGAAACAAGGGGGATACAGCAAACTTTGATTTAGAGAAGTCAAACTTCTGCTAGCTTTTAAACTTGTATTTCGCTTCTTGTCTCCTTGGAAACTTGATACAAATGACGACTTTATTGGTGAAACATTTGCAATATATTTTATCTTTTTAAAGGGTGTAGTTTTTGTAAAAATTATAATTTAGTGAAAGTAAGTCAAAAATTTTTTGGGGGTTTTGAACTGACATGATGTACAGTACTCATTTTTGATCAGTAAATATCATATACCACTTAGTCTAAACTATTTAAAGTTATATATTGCTGGAAAGCAAATTTCCTAAGCTTTCAAATGAGACCGGTATTTAGCAACATATCATATTTTTTACGCACTAAATTTACTTTTATCTACTTATCACTCAAATTTGTTTAAGGGGTTTTGAGATCCCTAAAAAATTTGGAAATTTAAAAACGTAAAATTTATTATTATCGCTTGAAATTTTGTCAAATGATGCCCCAAAAGAGTAGTTTTTAGACTGTGTTAATGAGGAAGGGTTTGGTTATGTGGTAAAGATGTAATATCAATTTGATTTTAGTGTAGTTGGCACGTGCTGAGAATTTGGCCGATTTTGTCATCTGCAACTGGGCTCTTGGTCTTTTTAACCCTTTTTGGGTATAAAAATTCAAGAATTAGGGCACAAATTATACATCATCTGATGCGTGAGAAAATAAGCGTGACCTTTTGAAAATTTTATGAAAATCGGATGAAAAATAAAGTCACAAATCGATTTTTTAGTAAACTAATTTTGTAGCTCAATTTAACAAAATTTGAGGGAAACACTGAAAACACGAGATCATCAATCGATGATCGCGGGAGTGAAAGAGTTAAAGGGCATTCAACTCAATTCATTCGATTTTATTTAATTCAAGATTCATCGCAAGTCCTTATTTGTATATTCAACCTTGTGTTTATGATTTAAAAATATATTTGTTTTTGGAGTCAGACGTGCTGTGGGAACTCAACAACAACAACACCAATACAAGAAATTCGATTACCACAATTTTGGTGACCCCAACGTGAGTAGTATAGGATGCGTCATTTGGCGACGTTTTAGGAGGTGCTATTAGGAGATGCTATGACGTCACGAGTTGGAGAATTTTTGATGAGGTATAAAGGGGTATAATGTGTACGATGGTGGGGGAGGGGGCCCTACTGGTCGGTAAAGTGTTTTGCGTCACTAGAGGTTAGTAAGGAGTCAATCATCGAAAGTTTTTAGGTTATAATGTAGAAAGATTATGCTTTATTCAAATGTTTGTTAGGATATATTGTCTCCAGACTTGCCCAAGCTCGAATCTTTTTTCTCCGTACTGTACTTACATGATGAAAAGTTCTAAGGAAGCTAACCCTAGACACTAATTTTATATGTGGGGGGTCTGAGGGAGTCAACACCAATCTGAGGAAGCTAGTTCTAACACGATGGGGATGTCATATCGAAAAGTTTGGTGCAATTCATATGACTTGTTATTACATATTGGTTTTTAGGGTGTGATTCTGTATTTCAATGACCTAAGTTTTTAACTAGACCATGAGAATGTAGTTGCATCTCTCTTGCACAATCTGTCACGACGTAACTTTTAACTAGATCATAAGAACGCAGTTGCATCCCTATTGTACAATCCATCATGGTAGAAGCGATGCTATATTAAGCGGGTGAGTGAGAATAGTTATAATATATCATTGTGTGATTCAGTGTGTCCAAAAAGTCGCTACCATTCAAAAACCCATGTATTATCCATCATTTCTTTAACAAAGAATGTGATAAAGTCGCTACCGTTCAAATTCTTAATGTAGAAATAAATTTCAATGTTATTTGTATTACTGTCTATTGAGACAGTGCTATGAATGTGTACATTGATTTTCTAAATTGATTACTTACATATCTAACCTTTTGAATTTGCAGCAACTTATCATTTCCCATGTACATAATTGATATTTCGTAGTTTATCCAGTAAAGATGGTTGATACAACGGTTGAATATAGAGCTCATATACAGTGTGTCCAAAAAATTGCTAACGTTCAAAAATCCATGTATTATCCATCATATATTGTACAAAGAATGTGATAAAGTCGCTCTTAGAACTATTCAAAGCATACAGTTTTGAGGCTAGCTGTTTTTTAACATTTTACGATTAAGATCAGTCAAAGTCTGTTAGTCCAAAAAAATGTTCACACGCTTTTACGACAAAAATATTTATTAATTTAGCTAGCTATTTATGCGACTTCAGCATTACGTAATTACAATGCCAGCATTTCAGGCAGACAGATTTGGCTGTTCAATTCAGAAAGTTTATTTAGCAATCGAAACTAAAAATTTGTATAAGCGCAGAAAAGGTAATTTCGTCACCTGATAATGAGACAACAAAAAAAACATGAGGTCATCAGAATCTACCACACTCATCAACAAAATACACAAACTTTAGCAATAACAAACCGAAAAACACAGTATAAGATACAATTTTTAAATAGAAACACATTTTTCTTCATTCACGTCCAAACCAGAGGTGTACATCGGATCCGGAGCCGGATTCAAAAATCAGGATTATCCGGTTTTTTTGTCGGATTCGGATTTAAAATTTTTGGATTCAGATTCGGATTTTGGTTTTATAACTTGGTTAGAAAGAGCCGCTAAGGGAGGTGAAAAACTAGCGGTCAACAACAGGCAGTGTTGCCTGAATTTTGGGTCGGAGGTGCTATCCGGGAGCTGATGACCTTTTTTTTTTTTTTTTTTTTTTTTGGAGGTCAACGCCTAGTCGATGGCAAAATGGCTAATATTGCGGTCCAATTTTGCAGAAATAGCGGTTGCGGAATTGAGTGTAAATTTGCGGTGCCCAGCACCAGTTATTATGACATCAAAAGCAAATATAGGCATTTTTAATTTTTAGGATCCGGATCCGGATTCGGATTATAATTTTTGATTTGTTAGGAGTCGGAGTTGGATTCGGATTTGCATTTTTCGGATTAGGATTAGGAGTCGGATTCAAAATTTTTGACTTTGTACACCTCTGGTCCAAACATCGTCTTTTTATAAGTTGATCTGCACCATGCTTAAAACACGATTTCAGAACAAGAAGCAGCTGCTACTTCAAAGTCAAAAGTTTTATTTAAACAGTCTTGATTCAATATGACAGCGTTTTTACTCAAAGGCTCTTGTAAGCATGTTGTTGTATAGACCTATTATGCAAAGACTCATGTGATCAAGTCGTAGACTTGTTATTTAACGTAATAGATCTTACATCTCTAGATATCAGTTAAGAGTTACGTAAATCCTATGTCTTATTTAAATCTTATGTCACAAATTAAGAATAAAAGCAAAATTATTCCTTTAGACTAGTACAATTTAACCGTTTTATAGTGAAAATTTTGTAGGTTAGCCAAAAAAATTACAGACCAATAAAATTTGTTCTATTTTAAACCAATACAGTCAGCAAAACGGGTAGAGATTTAAATTTACCTTTTGCCAGGGAAACTTTGCTTAAAATAATTCATAGAGCATTGAATTTGCAATAAGTTTTATATGGCAATACAAAACTATCATTATTTTTGAATGTTAAAATTTTACTTTTCTCATTCTTTGTAACACATTGCACATGGCAGATAATCTCCAATAAACATTGAAGATGCAGGTTCCTTATCACATAATTCCGACTCTTTGCTTCATGTATTGTACTTTTTTACGTTTAATTTTGTCCACCAGCATAGTTTCACTTGTTGAACGTCTTCTTTTCTCGAACACTGTTCTTAACACACAACCACATCTTAAAAGGTCTATAAGTCATCTTCTTTCCGCGATATCGGTTTTACAAAACTTAGCACTTTCTACATTTTTTTAACTTTACTCGCTCAACTGCTAAATCTGTGACCTTAGAGAAATTTTTGTAGTCTTTGGTCATCGTCAGATACAAAACTTTATTTTTGTTATAACAAAGATGAAACGTCACGAATTACCGTGCTTAAAACCGCAATCGCTAATCACGTGATAGATAAGAAAACGGGAATGAATCGGTTGAATTACAAAGAATTGTGGAGAATAGTTACATCGACTGACGCTATAAGGGAGTAGTTTTTTAAACGATAAACCGTTTGAAGCCGAGACGTCATGAATTAAAATGCGTAAGACACACGTGACTGATGAGCACGCAGTAAATCATGTTATCACCAATTCTCTGAAAATAACGATGCACACAGTGAAGAAAATACAACCCATGCTGGTGCTCTCACGATCGTATATACACAAAACAATTACCGTTAATTTCCAAGACCCAAAAATGTGTTTTGAAAAAATGTAAATTTGACGTCTTTTTCAGTTTAAATAGCTTTAAGGATTTGAAATGTCGTTTTTAAATATTGTTACAACAACTAGATCGCTACAATTTAGCTTTAACACAATGTAACGTGTTAATCCTAAATGTTTAAATCAGGGATGTGAAAGCGGTTATTTTTCAAACGCTTCCGCTTCCACACCTATCGCTTCCGCTTCCGCCGCTTCCGCTTCCACCGCTTCCGCTTCCGTCGCTTTCGCTTCCACTAACAAAAAGTGAGAAAACGGCCGTTGACAACTTTTTTTTAACTTTTGTGAGTCTGTAGCCTGTCTTCTCCTACACTTTATCATTTTGAAGAGACAAAAACCTTCATATATTGCTATTACTTTACCTACTTCGCTTGAGCTTATTGTTCCAAACTACTCTGTGTTTCTCTTATTTAGATATTAAAACTCGTGTTGAATGTAGAACAGTGCTTTACAACCTTTTTGTCATTGCGGAACCTCTGTTGTACTTTCGCGTTTGTACTTCCTCCTTGGACTCCTCCAGCTGGTATACCTCCACTGCTCAATCTGGCCCATCTGGTCCATCTGGCCCCCTTCTGCTAATGCATCACTCGCACCCCATCCTCGCCTTCAAACCTCTTATCCCTTTTCCGCCCACTTTGCATCTTCTCCCTCTGCACCCCCACCACCGCCTCATGCTCCTGGCTGTTTCTCTTTACCTCCTGCTTCTTCTTCCCTTCTCGACTCCCTCAGGGCTCTTTAATGGAATGCTGGGGGTCTCCGAGCCAGGAGCACTAAACTGCTACACTTTCTTTTGTCTCATCCCGTTGACCTTATTTGTATCCAGGAATCCTAAAGTTGTAAACAAAATTACGTCACAATCTGCAACTTGCTATCACAAGATTCCATTACTATTTATACTGCATACACGGAACACCACTACATATAAGAAATCAATATACTGAAATAAGAATAATTACTAGTAATAAACGAAGAACCTTCGCGGTCCCCTCACGAAACCCTTAAAACTCACGGAACACAACTGCGTGTTTTGCGAAACCCCTGTTGAAGAGCATTGATGTAGAATGATCAAGTTGTTTCCGTCGTGAGTAATTTCTTTTTCAACGTTTTTAACTCCCAAACCAAGGTTAGTTAAGTTTAATCAAATCATCATTTTATTAGCTGCGTTTCATTGTCCAAACTACCTTTTTCTTGGCCGTAATTGATATAAAATGTGATGCTAGTTATACTTTTTCTCGTTCTCTCGTGCTACTGATATCACACGTTCATTGATACTTATAATACAACTTCACCGTTTAATCCACATTGGGAAATGGACAAAACGTTTTGGCCAAGTTACTCTTCAAGTCAAATAACCTATGTGGAAGCGGAAGCGGTAGGTTTTTCGCGCTTCCGCTTTTGCTTCCACCGCTTCCGCTTCCACATCCCTGGTTTAAATGCTTGAGCTGACTAGAGCAAAATTATTTTTAAGCTCATAAAACTTAATGTTATACATCAGAGTTGACATCACTGAAAAAGAATCCCCCTATAATACCAATTTTTCTCCATTATACAACTTTATCCTTGTAGCTACAAATTTTAACGTATTGAGCTTATTCGACTTCCATCACACATTTTGCAGTTATCAGTGCTGCTCCAAACATTATGACCTAACCACGGATTCGAAAACTTTACTGCTTGTTTTAGCCAATGTCTTTGTATTTCTGCAGGAATCTTTTTCCCCATTCACACCAGCCTGTTTAATCTCACTTTCACAATTATCTGGAACGATTGATTCCAAATACTATCTGTTTTTCTAAATTTTAACTTATCTTTTTCTAAATTTTTGAAATCGTTTTGTAGTCCACTACATTAACACCCGCGTATGACATTTTGTGGCTACATTAGATGCAGATTGTTAGAAATTATTGAGATCAGAATTTTCAAAAACACAACTTTTTGTATACAAAGTTATCGGGTCACCACTTTTAACAGTTTTAGTCTGTTTGTCCATGCAAATTAAGGTGAACTTATAGTTTCAACTCTCACGTCTTTACAAAATTTACAGCTGTTATCATTTTTATTAGTGAAAAACACGAGTTTATCAAATATTTTATCAAATTTTCAAGAACTAACAAGCACACTCACAGCTTTTTTCAGAGCGTTTGCTATCAAATAGAATGTGTCATACTCATCAACTCTTGCAAAGCATCAATTTCAGCTAAACATCCAATTTTTAAAACTCTTGTTTAATGGTGACCCACAAATGAAAAAAAGAGACATGCTTGCCAACACATGCAAAACTTTATAAAACTTATATGTGTCTACAAGGCAAAAATATTTTTCAGTACACCAATTTAAACCCTCACACTACCACTTATACACATTCACAAAACAAAAAGAACTTCAACCTAATTTACACAAATTCATCTTTAATTTTATTGCATAACCCTACAACTAAAAGCTCACAAGACCTCGTATACACGTTATTAAACAAAAAAATTTCCATTTAATTGATCAATAAAAGTTTTAACTAACAATGCTTTCATCATTCATTAAGACTTCTTCAATATTTGTGTATTGGCAACTACAAATCAAAAATTCATCAAGCGAAAAGGCCTGTGAACTTGTTTCTATGCGTTCTCTTAATTGTTTTTAAGCGCTGCAGCCACAAGTTTTGGCTCTGAAGCAAACCAAGTCTGATGTAACTTAGCATCTGGCAATACTTTCAGCAAACTAGGACATTTATTATCGATATGACCTACATAAATACAAAAATTTTGTACGTGCTTGCTTATTTTTGTCAAATCCTACCTACCTACCTAAATCACAAAAGTTGTTCCTTTCGAGTCCGTCGAGGTGTTCTGTAAGGATCCGTTCTCGGCCCTGTACTTTTCTCTCTCTTTATTGATGATCTTCTGGCCTCTCTGCCTTCTTCCGTCAGCTGCTCTCTTCAGGCTGACGATCTGGCCATTTGGTCCTCCTCACCCTCGGTCTGCACTGCGGTGGAGACCACACATGGAGCTTTGATTCGATTGGAGCGCTGGTTTGAGTACTGGTGTCTTTCTCTCAATCCGAGCAAATGTGAGGCCTCCTTCTTCTCGGTGAATCCCCACCAAGCTAACCTCCAGCCCAATCTCCTTCTACTCGGCTCCCGCCTCCGTTTCGATCCCACTCCAACTTTTCTTGGGGTCACCTTCGACCACACTCTTTCCTTTTTTAAACGTGTATCTTCGCTGAAGGCCAAGTTCTTCCCACGTCTCAAGGCCTTGCGCTGTATCTCTGCTTTCTCCTAGGGCGCCTCTAAGAAGTCCCTCCCTCTTCTGTATAAAGCTTTTCTTCGGCCCCTTCTCACTTATGCTTCACCTGGATGGTTTCCTTTCCTAAGCACTACCAATTTCACCAAATTGGAACGCCTCCACCGAGCGGCCAGTCGCGCCATCACCGGCTGCCTCTCGTCCTCCCATATCCCTCTTCTTCTCTCCGAGGCTTTTTTACCTCCCCTACGAGTCACTCTGACTCGTTTCACTCTTTTATCTTCTGAGCGGGCTCTTCGTCTCCCAACCTCCTTTCCTATTTCAGGCTTGGCCAGACTTG
Organism: Trididemnum clinides; assembly: GCA_963675345.1. NCBI lineage: Eukaryota > Metazoa > Chordata > Ascidiacea > Aplousobranchia > Didemnidae > Trididemnum > Trididemnum clinides. The sequence goes on along the minus strand of OY776290.1, from coordinate 1,502,986 downwards.
GAGTAAAACCAAGACTCTGCAGATCGTCCTGAAGAGCTTTTGCGTCCATTCACCCGCTCATGCTTCCTTCTACTTGTTCTAGGTAGGTTCTTCTTGCTTGCTCTCTCTTTCCTCCTTGAAATCTGCCTTCCTTCACGGTGGAGTCCACTCTTTCCACTCCATGCTCTCGCTCTGATCCCCCTTCTTTCTCGCCAAGATGCGGCTCTCGCCCACCTTGACTCTCCATCCCCCATGATCTGGTACTCTGGACAGACCGCTCTGTTCCTTTTCCTTTTGGCAAGGGCGGCTCCGGCGTACTTGCCAACTGCTCTCTCTGTGGCACTGAGGTCACTCTTTCCTTTTCGGCAGGCCCAGTATGTTCAAGTTTTTCCGCTGAAGCCCGCGCCATTCTGCTCGCTCTTTGCTGGTCTCGGCAGCACCAACAAGTCTGCCGTTTCTCTTCTCTTCTCCTGCTTTGTGACTCTCGTTTTGTCCTCACCACCCTGTCCTCTCCTTCATCTTTCCTCTTATCTCAAACTCTGTGGCATATCTGGCAGGAACTGTCTTCTCTCTCCTCCCGTTCTATCAGACTACAATGGGTTCCTGGACACACGTTTCTCGCGGGGAACGAGGGGGCTGATGAGCTGGCCAGACCGGGAGTGCTACTTTCCCCCTCTGCAATCCCTTGTAGTCTCTCTCCTCTTATCTGTTGCATTCACTCTTCTTTTTTCTCGGACTGGAGGCGTACTGCCTCATCTAAATTCTTTGACAAACAGGTTCCCTCAATTTGCACTGAGGATCTTGTGCTCCTTCGTCATGCTCGCTGTGTCGTCTCTCGTCTTCGCAGCAATGGACATAGCCTTCTTTTAGGCTCTTATCTCTCTAGGATTGGCAGAATCGAGAATCCTTCCTGCAGCGCCTGCGGACACTCGTCCCAGGACACCTCTCATCTCATTCTGCACTGTCCAGCTAGGGACTCTTTGCGCCGCTCACTCTTTGGCGACTCTCTGTCTCTTTACGACCTCTGGTCCAGACCCTGGAGAGTTGCCCGGCTTCTGGGGCTTCATGGTCTTCCACCATGCCCTCATCCCTAGGAAGAGGTCGGGTAACCAACAACAACATGAAGATCGTCAGGCTTACATCTCCGCTTCCCGACATGCTTTTTTTCGTATTTGCCATATTTATCCTCCATTCACGAGAAAGCGAATTGTATCGCTATGTTTCGGACAATAAGTCCGCACTCGCTTGGGAGTTGCCATTTCCGGGTCACCTGTCTTCCACATAAAGGTGGGGCGTCCCGTTAAGTGCCTTGCCCAAGGACACAACAAGCGAACTTGCCGGCTTGTTCTCCACAACCTCCCATAAATGTCGAGCGCCAAGCAGGGAAGCTATAGATACCATTTTTTTAAAGTCTTTTGGTATGACTCGACAAGGGAAATGAACCCAAGGTCTATCGACTGCGAAACGGATGCTTTAACCACTACGCCATACTTCGCCTGTCATCGCCAAGGCTGAGGCTTGGCAAACGACTTGCTCTTCTGTCTCACCCAAATCTAACCCTAAATCTTTGTACTCTCTCCTTTGTTCTGTTGCTGGCTTTTCTTCCTCCTCTACTAACTTCCCCAACTGTTCCTCTCCCAGGGAACCGGCTTCGGTCTTCGCCGATTACCTGAGATCCCACTTTTTTCTCTCCCAACCAAAGGTTCTGTGTAGCAGAGCCAGAGGCTATCTTTCCTAGCTTCGCCAAGTCACGTGCCCTGAGGAGTTTTGCTCGACCTTTTGCTCCCCCTTCTCGCTGAATTTATTGTGCCTACCTCTAACCTCTTCTCGTTCACTGCCACTGGTCCAGACAAAGCTGTCTATCCCATGCTAAAGCATCTTCGACGCTCTGGCATGGATTTTCTTCTTCACGTTTTCAATCTTTCCTGGTCTCCGGATTCCTTTCCTTCCATCTGGAAGACACTTTCGATTATTCCCATTCATAAGATGGGAAAGCCTCTCAATTCTCCTGCTTCCTTCCGGCCTTTCTCTCTCACCTCCTGCGTATCAAAGCTTTTAAAACGCATCGTTCTATTAAACTCACTTTGGCTGGCCTCCCTCCTTGCTTGGTTCGTTGGACACAATCTTTCCTTTCTAATAGGCGCGCTTGTGCGGTTTATCAAAATCACAAAAGTCGTTCTTTTCGAGTCCGTCAAGGTGTTCCGCAAAGCTCCGTTCGTGGCCCTATACCTTTTTCTCTCTTCATCATTAATCTCCCTGCTTCTCTGCCTTCTTCCGTCAGTTGCTCTCTTTATGCTGACAATCTGGTCTTCCTCCCCCTCGGTCCCTATTGCGGTGGAGACCACACAAGGAGCTCTGATTCGATTGGAACGCTGGTCTGAATACTGGTGTCTTCCTGTCAATATGAACAAATGTGAGGCCTCCTTCTTCTCAGTGGATTCCCACCAAGCTAACCCCCAGCCCAACTTCTTTTATTCAACTCCCGCCTCCATTTCAATCCCACTCCAACTTTTTTTGGGGTCACTTTCGACCACACTCTCTCCTAAACATGTATCTTCGCTGAAGGCCAAGTTTCTTTTCGGTCCCAAGGTCATACCCTGTATCTCTGCTTCCTTTTGGGCCCCTCTCTCTCCTGTATAAATTTTTTTCGGCCCCTTTTCATGTATGCTTCACCCGGATGGTTTCCTTTCTTAAGCGCTACCAATATCACCAAACTGGAACGTCTTCACCGAGCGGTTAGCTGCGCCATCACCGACTGCCTCTCGTCCTCCCCTATCCCACTTCTCTACCTCGCCTACGAATCACCCTGACTCATTTCACTCTGTCATTTTATAAGCGGACTTCCCGTTTCTCAACCTCCTTTTCCATTTCAGGTTTGGAGTGAAATCAAGACTCTGCAGATCCTCCTGGAGAGCTTTTACGTCCACTCACCCGTTCATGCTTCCTTCTACTTCTCCTAGGAAGGCTCTCCTTGGAACCTGCCTTCTTTCATTGTGGAGTCCATCTTTTCCTCTCCATGCTCCCGCTTTGATTACCCTATCTCGCCAAGGTGCGGCTCTCGTTTATCTTGACTCTCTCCCACATTACGATCTGGTACTTTGGACAGATGGCTCTGGCGTGCTTGCCAACTGTTCTCTGTTTGGCACTAAGGCCACTCTTTCCTTTTCAGCAGGCCCAGTGTGTTCAAGTTTTTCCACTAAAGCCTGCACCATTCTGCAAGCTCTTTGCTAGTCTCGGCAGCACCAACAAGTCTGTCGCTTCTCATTTCTTCTCCTCCTATCTGACTCGATCTCACCATCCTGTCCTCTTCTCCATCTTTCTTTTTACCTCAATCTCTCTGGCAGAAACCGTCTTCTCTCTCCTCCTGTTCTATCAAACTACAATAGGTCCGCGGACACTAGTTTTGCAGGGGAACAACGCGGCTGATTAGTTGGTAAGACGGGGAGCGCTACTCGTGCCCTCTGCAATCCCTTGTAGTCTCTCTCCCCTTATTTCTCGCATCCACTCTTCTCTTTTCTCGGACTGTCTCATCTAAATTCTTTGACACGCAGGTTCCCTTGATCTCCACCGAGGAACTCTCCTGTCACGCTCGCTGTGTTCTCTCTTTTGTCTTCGCTGCAACGGACACAGTTTAATGTTAAGCTCTGGTCTCTCTAGGATTGGCACAATTGAGAATCCTTCCTGCAGCGCTAGCGGACACCTCTAATCTTCTGCACAGTCCTGCTACGGACTCTGCCGACTCTTTACGACCTCTGAGGAGTTGCCCGGCTTCTAGGGCTCCATGGTTTTCCGCCATGCCCTCATCCCTCGGAAAGGGTTGGGTAACAACAACAAAATTTCAACATGACAAAACTTATTTATAAAGAAATCAAACCCATCTCCCCCTTCTTACTAGAGATACACAAAATCTTTGGGCGTTTCTAAGCAAAGCAAATCTTTTTTTGGGTTTTAATTTTTTTGACATAAACTACTGATTTATGATATATCCATAAAAAATCTAAACATGTCAAATTCAGGAATTTTGAAGGCCATCCTACCGGCCCTCTACGTTCAATCTATTTTCCTGGAAAATTTCTATCTAAAAAAACTGCGTGAAACCCTCAAAAAATGTGTCGAATTCCCATCCGGTTGAAATCACATACTTCTCGGAATTGCTAATGGCACATTATCAATGACAGGCATAAGAAGTTTTTTTAATAAACAAAGAGGACTTACCAGTTACCGTGTTCGGAAAAAATAATGACCAATTATTATATCTCCTCATAGACTCACCCACACTATAATTCTTGGACAGTGTTGTAAGTGAACACCATCAATATTGGTTGCTTATTTGGGTATTTAGCATTAAGAGGAAACGCGCATCGTCACCTTGTTTCATATACTATACAAGTTTCACTCTTTCTGCAGCTGTTAAATTTACTGACTGTTAAAATTACTGACTACTGAGCTGTTAAAATTACTGACTACTAATCGGAAAAAGAATAAATACGATAGGGGAGACCGGGGACAATTGTAACAAATTTTACAAGTTGCTTTGTGACTCAAAATTTATTGAAACTATTGTAAAGAAATATTTGCTGAGAAATGAAACAACATCCCGTTTATCTATTCCAAAACATTTTAAATCCATGCAGTAGGTGATTTAGGCATAATGGCCATCTAAACACACCATGCCACGTGTTACATTTGGCCCCTTGTAGCGAGTCAATTGTGACACACCTTTGGGTCAGTTGTAACGCAATTGTCAGTGTTGATATTTGACATGAAATCAATGGATTTCAATCCAAATCATTGTCAGAATCACAGTTCTAACCAATAAATCTATTTTCTCCAGTTGCGCAAATTTTATGTGCCCAATGCTTGCATGTCAAGCGCTGGACCTAATCATCACCAGGCCGACTGTCACTGAAGTGTTCATAGCCTACTAAGCATACCTCAAACTCCTCGTCCACGTCAGATTTTTCCGCTTGTATTCTTTCCATTCTTCATAGGCTGATGAGATTAAATTCTGACAAAAACGGAACATTCTGACAGAAATAAAAACAAAAAACGGAGAAGTGCGAAATCCATTAGCTCAGTTCCTTACCGTACAAAACAGCCGAACGCGAAAAGAGTGTATGATTACAAGCTACAATCTTGTCCTAGCCCATCACTAAACAATGCTAATCGATTAAAAGTGAAAAGAGATTATTTCAAAATTGGTCTAAAACATGAATAAGACTTGTATTGCAGTGTTATTTCTAAAATCAGTTAATCTTTGTAACATGTTGTAGCGCAACGGCAGGCATTTGGCTGTAGTTAGATGTCAAAAGAGTGCACTCCATACGGCGATTAGTCACTTCTACCATGATAGCTACTATTGGTAGATTTCGTTCGGTTTATATATTAACATTGTTGTTGGTAACTATCCGTTTGTGGTTTGTAACATCTTCGTGCTCATACGACTCTTAGTAGCCAGATCACGTTGCCGCGATAGCTGCGCATGTATGCATCGAAGTTGCAGTGGCTGCAACATGCCTTCCCCGCCATCGATGAGAGAGAGATAAGCTTGCCGGGCGAAGTGAATGAGATTTCCGTCAAGATTTCATTTGGAAGGCGGTCTTGAGGTTTGGGCTCGGCGACTCAACGATGTCTTCTGTTGCTTGATTGAAGGCGCTGCCGTTCAACTACATCGGGGGAGATGTAGCTGCTGCCGTCCAACTACATCGGGGGAGATGTAGCTTCTTTGTCGGGGTCACCATTGTAGCGCAACGGCAGGCATCTGGCTGTAGTTAGATGCACTCCATACGGCGACTAGTCACTTCTACCATGATAGCTACTATTGGTAGATTTCGTTCGGTTTATATATTAACATTGTTGTTGGTAACTTTCCGTTTGTGATTTGTAACATCTTCGTGCTCATACGACTCTTAGTAGCTAGATCACGTTGCCGCGATAGCTGCGCATGTATGCATCGAAGTTGCAGTGGCTGCAACAATGTAAAAAATAAAAAGAGAAAAATTATAGCGCTGCTATGTAAATACAATTTTTAGCAGAAAAGTGTAGGACTATACCACATTACTACAATGATACAGTAAAATGGAAAAGCTGCCTTGCCAATTTTGTCTCACATTTTGAATAAAAACGTAATATCTCCACGCTCGGAGACTAAAAAAACCGAATATTAAACAGGAAAAACAAACCAAAAATGTTTCAGTTTAAAGTTTCTACTGCTGATCATACCATCAATTATATTTTCCTGATGAAGCAATCTTTCGCAGCATATTCACATTTTTTAAGACTTTGTGATAAAACTTGTCGCATTCCATGTCATTATTTTGTCTCACGTGTGGAGGTCTGCGGCCTCGCACAGCAAATTAATTTGAGTAAAATCAAAACTTCCCACCAAATTGGTGACAACGAATGAATTACGGTCTATGAAATCCGACGACTTTAAAGAATTTCTTCATGATTGAGGCCCACTTATTAATTATCAAAATTATTGCTTTTAGATAACGATTAGCTTTGCTGAAAAATACACAATACACAACTGTTCTTTGCTTTCGTCTACAATCGTCTCTATCTTTTTCTAACGTGGTCAGTGTTGCCACTTGATATTGAAAATATCTATTAAGTGATAGAGGGAATCTCTACACACCTCTTTCCTTTGCAAAAGTTTGATCTCCAACGCCCTCCAGAGGGTGCTGAAGGTCAAACTCTTGGTGCGGGATGACAATCTACACATCTATACAAGAATGATTGGGCAAGCAGAAAGAAAACACAATGACGCAATTAAAATTGACGTTAATGCGAAAAGTGGTCAATTTTGGATATACTACTACAGTTAATTGTTTTAGCAATTTTGCCTGTTATGATTTGAAAAGATTGATCAACACAGCACAAAGTAATGACACGCCAAAAAGGTAGTATACACAAATATATTTACAAAAGTATACGGTGAATTATTTTCTCATGTCAATTGATCGTCAGAGGGTAACTTCGATCACAACTGTAAACCAACACTAATATCGTGACACATGTATGGGAAGAAAATGGACCAGAGAAGCACGTATTGAAAACAAACAGAAAGGGCATCAATAGCACTAGTTAATGATATATAATTAGTACTAATCTTGCATCAGTTTAATCTTGTGGGACTAAAAGTCGCAGCAAACAGCATAAGAACCATGATAAGCCAATAAGATGAATGATATTATCATAGATAGGAATATAACATTACAGTGAGGAGAATTGAACCCCATGTTGAAAATTGGTGTATGCAAATAGGGTATACAATCTCCAATGATCAATGAGAAGAAAAAAAATGTGTGTATGATGTTGGTATGTGTGATAATAATTGCATGGTAGCAAAGATTAGCGACAAGTGACAACTCAGGGCAAGGCCTGGAGAAAAGTGAGAGAGATGGTGCACTATGAATGTTGTGACTTTGAAGTTGTTTTCAGCGAGGGCAGTATGAATAGTGAAGGGAGTAGCGCTTGCCATGTTCTATATCATCTGTAGCTGCACATATCTTCGGCCAACGAAATGCTGATTGACGAGACATGAGTCACAAGAGAAAAACTGGGGAGAAAAAACAAAAAAAAAAGGGGAAATCTTTGAGTTTTGGAGTGATACGCTTTCTTCAAGTTTGCTCATGATCCGAACTTTTATCATTATCAGTTGACGACGATTTTGTAAATGCGATTGAGGTTGAAATTGCATCGTTCTGAGATGACGGCAAAGAAAAGATAGGTAATTCAGTAGCAACATGTTCGGGACTTTGTAGAGGAAAACTAGGTTTTACATTATTAATTGCAACTTGCTGAAGTTTATGATTGTGCAAAATTTTAAACGTTTTCTCTGTTTGTGACACCACTGGATAAGGGCCTGCATATGTTGGTGTCAAATTAGACTTAATGGGGTCCACTTTGATAAAGACGTGAGAGCAGGTTTTAAGTTCTGGGGGTATGTACATAGGTGGGCTTTGTACAACCCTAAATGGGATTGGCCTGAGTGATGCAGCAAACGCTTTCATTTGAGAAAAAATGCCTTGTGTCAGTGGTGCATATGCTGGTGGTGGTGTGGTGAAAAAGTCGCCAGGTAGTCGTAAGCCTTGGAAAAACATGAGCTCTGCTGGTGAACAACCAACCTCTGGTATTCAAGGACAAAATGATAGCATCAAGATAGAAAAGCCAATGATTTCGATCAAGTTTGGCTGTGAGAGCGACCTTAAAGTTTTTTATGACACGTTTGACTAAGCCATTGCTCTCCGGATACCTCATAATGCTGACACTAAGTTTACATCCTAGAAAGGTAACATAATCTTTGAATAGATTGGATGTCCATTGCACTCCGTTATCAACGTGTAGCACTCGCATCTGCCCAAAAGTGCTTATATAGGCATTCATGCCTATAATTACCGATTCTGTCTGGATATTGCGAAGAGGGCAAGCAGTTGCAAAACGTGAAAATCTGTCAATGCATACCAATAAATAGAAGAATCCTTGACATTCTGGATGAGGTCCACACAAATTTGCATGCACTGCATCAAGTCGCGCTGTAGGCATTTTACATGAAGAGATTGGTGAAACAACATGGCGATCGACCTTGGATCTTTGGTAACCGGTGCATGCTCGTACAGGATCTCTAATTTTTCGACGCATGGCATGAAACACAAATCGTGCAGTGATGAAGCGTTGAGTACCTTTGATACCCAGATGATTTAGGGAATGATAATGGTCAATGATCTGATTTTCAAACTTGTGAGGAATTACAATACGTTGATGTCCTAATAAGTTGTCTACCAACAGCTTGATAGTGTTTGCATTATGAGATGCATCCACTTCTTCAATTTGTAGTGTGGTATCTTGAGGGAAACATAACGTTTGTGTATTTGCTTGAAGGCACCTTTGTTGCTCTTTGGCTATGTCTGTGATGTTGATGGGCAACTTGTTTTCAGCAAAAATATTGTGGATAACTAGTCTTGATAAACATTCTGCAGCTTCGTTGTGAGCACCAGGGACATGTGAGTAGTATAGGATGGCTCATTTGGTGAGGATTGAGGGGGTGCTGCGGTAGAGCTGGCGGCGGAGCGATGACGTCGCGCGTGGGGGAATTTTTGAAGTAGGGGAATTTTTGAAGTAGGGGAATTTTTGGTCACGAGTGAGGAGAATTTTTTAATGAAAGGGGTAGGATGTGATACGGTGGGAGGGGGATCGGGACCCTACAAATCAGTAAAATGCTTTGAGTCACTAGAGATTGGTAAGGAGTCAACTGTCAAAAGTTATAAAGATTACGTTTTATTCAGCTGTTTGTTAGGAATCTTTGCCTCAGACTTGCCCAACCTTTTTCTCCGCACTGTGCTTACATGATGAAAAGTTTGAACCCTAGACTTTATTTGAAGGAGGACATAGGGAGCTAACTCTAGATCTGATAAAGTTAATATTAACACGGTGTGGATGGTATTTTAAAAAGTTTGGTGCAAAACTTATAATTTGTTATTACATGACGGTTTTCAGGTTGTGGTTCTTTATTTCAATGACGTGTTTAACTAGACCGTGGCAATGTAGTTGCCTGTTGCACAACCATGACGTATTTAACCGCGATTTTTGTTTTTTGTGTAGACAAGTCCAGACTTGTCCATAAAAAATTTTAGGATATAATGTGTAAAGATTCAATTGTTGGTTAGGATATATTGTATCTGATTTGTCCAGACTTGCCCAAGCTTTATTTCTGTACGGTGATTACATAATGAAAAGTTTTAAGGAAACTAATTTTATTTGAAGGAGGTCAGAGATAACTAACTCTAGGTTTTATGTAGGGAGGTCTGAGGGCGCTAACTCTAGATCTGAGAGAGCCAACACTAAGCTGAAAGAGTACACCCAACACAGTGCTAAAAAGTTTGACATCATTCTTATGATTTAACGGTTTTCAGGTTGTGATACCTTATTTCAATGACGTGTTTAACTAGACCGTGGGAATGCAGTTGCATCCTTATTGCGCAATCCATCATGACGTAATCGATTTTATTTCAAGTGAGAACGTTCCACAAAATAGAAGTGTATAGTTATGACATACGTGACAAAAGTTTTAATAAAAAGACGTTTATCAAGACACAAGAAAAATATGTATAGTCAAAAATAAATACATTTGTGATTTATGTAAAAAAAATTTTTCCAGCAAACCGAGGATTTGTGTAGACATAAGACAAATACACACTTCAGGTCCACCGAGGAGTAATGTTAAAAAATGTAGGAAAACGTTTACAACAGCAGACAATCTGAAAAAAAATAAAGGTGAACTTGTTTTGGATCAAGAAACTGTTTGTTTATTTGATTCAAATGACTCAGGCAAATGAACAACCAACCGACAAGACTCTTTTTAATGTGTTTCTTGGTAAAACTCTTCAACTTGATGAACTACCTATGAAAAAAAAAAAAAAGAATGCGTTTGAAAGAAAATTTGTACAAACTACGCAAAGAATTACAAACACATAGAGTCTAAAAATTACACATACTAATAAATCAAACCGTATGAAAACATCGAAAAAAGACAAAAACGAACAAACAGCGGAAGACGATTCTAAAATAAGAGCATTTACGCAAAAGTATGAACAAGTATTTACATGTTTACTAATATATTCAATTTTTCTATGATAGAGATTTTAAAGTTATAATGAAAAAGATTACCACCAAACCATGAAATATCACATCAACTGCTTTAAAATCAAATACGGTCTTGCATGTACACTTAAAAACATAGAAACATAGGAGTTACGATATTATCATTCAAGTTTAAATATTGGAAACATCTTTGTTAGCAAGCAATTGAAAAGAAATATCAAACACGTTGAACTCACTGACTGAGACATTTTTACAACGACTTGCCTAAAACCTGATACCAAGCAGACGATGGCATAAATTGCAAAGTTTATGTGAACAATCTGAGCGTCAAAAGTTTCAGGTAATGATAAATTATGCTTTTTTGGTGTGTGATTGTTTATCAAGGAGCTGATAGAGGTTGGTGTCGGTGTGAAGCGAAAAATTGTTTAATGATTATTGTGTTTATTTTAATAATGCTCCTAACACTTTTGTTGGTGTGATTTTGTTGCGTGAAAAGCTTTTTTCAAAAAGTAATCATATTACTTACGAATTATAAGGGTGTAGTCAAATTGGTTCAAAGAAGACGGAAGTTATATATCGAAACAATAAGATTAAGTGTTTGGAAGAACTGTTTAGATACAATTACCGACCTTGAGCGTTATTGTGGTGTATAGAAATACAGTCGTTGCAGCTAAGTTATGGGACAGCAACTGTCAATATTATAGACATATCAAACTCGTAAAAATACAATTTCGTGATATTTTCCCAGGGTTATTCATAAAAACCTAACCACAATATTTGAAAATCTTAAAGAAATTGATATTTGTGTCTCTGCAAACGAAAGATTTTTCCCTTAATTCACTTGTTACGATTTTGAGACCTATTTCTCTCAAGAAAATTCACCTGGAAATCAAGCTTCAAAGGATTGCATGTGTTGTTGAATGTAGAAATAAGATCCAACGCGACAAACTTCGAGGCAGAGTGTGCGTTATCACCAACTGCAACAAAAAGGATTTGATGCAAAAAACGTTAGCATATTTGGAAGACGCGTCAAATGCTACATATGAGATCATGAAAAGAAACTCTGACTATGTATTTCAAGCATTGGAAATTAGTGAAAATAGTAGAACAGAACATTTGACCAAATAATTTGAAGCCTACTGCCGAGAAATAGTTGTTATCGGGTTTAATTCTACCTCCTACTACTTAAATTTAGTGAAAACAACACCGATACAGCAGATATTGGGTAAGATTGATTTTGTAATTAAAATAGTCAAGAACTGCCTATGTATCAAAAATATATAATTGAGATTTTTGACATTTATCGTTTTCCGGCACCCGGTTCCTTTTTTGACCAGTGTTTAAATGTTTTACAGAGCAACACCTTTAGAGATCACAAACTGCAGCTTCAAAACTCGAAATTGCCGTATTTTTCATACAAATAGCGTAAAAAAGATCGAATTCTTTTTAAACCAAAAACTATCGGATGATGAAATCCCCACCATTTCACTTGATCTGTAATAGAAAATATTGAAAAGTGGTTGTTGTGTTTATTATAGAATCACGCTACGTCACCGTTTAAAGATCTATAAGCTATAATATATTTTAACAATTTTCTAGTTGTACGGCAAGACAGTTTACAGGTTTTGTGATCATATCTAAAAATTGTTTCAAAACACGAATCTCTAAGTTCTGATTGTGTTGATGAAGCTGAAAAAGATGACATCATTCAAAGTCTAGCAAACGATTTACAACCGCTGCTGGAAAGCGTCAACTAATGTTTTGCAAGCTATGCCTGTTCATTATCATCTTTATGCGGAATTCACTTTTTACACATGATGCTACCAAGATTTTTAGTCGTTTCATTAATAAAGTTTTAAACAAAGTATTATGTAGAAAATACTTCAAGAGGTTACATAACAATATTCTCAGGCCCCAAACAAACCAATAAATGATTTAAATCTTTTAGTGAAAAACCGAGAATTTCCAACAAGAGCATTTTTGCAGCAAACTAATATCTCTGCAAAGGTTTTTTTGAAACGCTGAGAATTCCCACGAACAATAGCAAGCATACAAATATTCTCTATCAAAATTTTTCCACGTATTTGCAGCAAACGAATATTCTCTATCAAAATTTTCTCTTTCACAATAACATTTTCAGAACAAACGAATATTCGCTTTCACAACTTTTCCTGAAAAACCAAGAATTCCCACCAATGTTATCAACAAAACAATATTTTCTGCACTTTACCCCGAAAAAAAAAACGCCGACTTCTAGCAAATTTTTAAAGTAGAATTTTAGTTTTCCCACGTGAAGAGTATAAATTACGAGGTTGTGGATCCCATAATCATATCAAAAAAATGATGGAGACAAATACTGCAGAGTTTCTAGAAGGATTGGTTGAAAGATACAACACACTATCATTCTATAGCGAAACCGTTCGAGTAAGCATCGCGTTTGCAGGATTTCACCAGATCGAAGATACACCGTTTGAAGGAGCGGTTCTTTGCGACGATTGTGGTCTAGCGTTGGAAGCGTTCGATGTCGCGGCGGCGATAAACACACACGCTTGGTGAGTTTAAACAGCGATAAAGAATATATTGTGTTTGAAACTGTCGTAAAGATATTTAGTAAACGTTTTATACCTTTCAAAAATTACTCAAAACATGTAAAAGTGATTATCTTTAATAAATTTAACAGTATATATTTTTAAATGTTAGCAAGTATGTCTTTTCCAAGTTCGATCAGGTTTCAGTTAAAACCTTACCCTAACAAACACGATTTTTTTTTTACAATGATCATTATCAACACGATAATTTAGTGCTAGCGTTACAACATTTCCCAAAACATATGATTGTAAAATACTATAGTCTAACAAGTTTTTTTTTTCTTTTTTTAGGTACAGACCACAATGTCCATTCTTGTTACAACATCTGGGAGAACAAAGAATCGAACACGAGCGGCGATATGCTGTGTTCTATCCTAACGAAATAGAACTCGGCCCAGATGGGGTGTGGCGTCAATTAACATCAAATTCTCCGCCTTCAAGATCTTTACCTAACGAAACCGATGAAGACAATTCGATTTTAACACAAACAACATCCCCAGTGGAAATATCGGTGTCAGAAGACGACTCTGACTCAGAACAGAACACATGTTGTCAGCGATGCAGGTGCTGCATATGTTTGGTGACCGCAAAAAACTGTGTATTTTTTCCATGCGGTCACATGGCAACTTGTTTCGAATGCAACAAAGAATTGGAAAAATGCTGCATATGCCGAGTCCCTATTTCATCTTGCTTTGTATTTTTCAACAGTTAAATGCGTTTTTTTTTTAACATTTTTCTTGGGATTTGTTACACCAAAACTTTTTTGATCGCAATGTTTGATAACAAAACCGCTAATATGAATAACAACTCCCATGAAAAATGTTGGTTTTTTTTTTTCGCTGTATTTATTTTTAGCAAGTCTACAAACGAAATCATTTGTAGCAATATAGTGATATTCATAAAGTAACATTCTTCAAATCTAGAACCATTGCAACGCAACTGATTTCGTTTGTAGATCTCATCAAAACGTATTGTAAATACATGTTAATGTAATACAACGAGTCTTTAACAGGGTTAAGAACAAAAGAATAGCGATATAGCACCAGAGAAACATGTCCAACGAATTATCAAGACATAGGGTCTAAATTTGCGCGAAATACGATTTTATAAGAGTAACTAAACGTTGCTATATACGTACATTTACCTTTCAAAGTGTTGGTCTTTATCGTGAAGCAACAGACTCTACATTGAACGATGTTTTGAGGACTCCAATATTCCAACCGTCTTTTTAAATCAAGTAATTTTAACCAAGGTCAGATACACTAGCAAACTTAACAATATCTCCAAACCTGTGTAATTTCAAAAACTTTAAAATTCATGGTTTTAATATCTTGATTTCAAACGTGTTGTTTCAAAGAAGTTAAGAAAAATCTCCCACCTAAACCTCATTTTAGTGTACTGCCACTTCAACTAAGTTGCTACTGACAGGAAACCGTGCAGCAATTAATAACGCTATAAGCATAACGCTACGACTCTAGTAAAACACAGGAAGAAAAACGCTCAAATGCAGGGTAATGTCAATTCAAAAGCGTTTTGACGTCATCACACTGAACGAAAGAATAGACGCACGTGGTTACATTAGTTGGGCTCATTGAAAACCGTCTCTTACCATTATGCTGTTCTTTAAAACAAAATACTAGCAACCACGTGAATTTGTAGCTACTTTGAACACATTTATTCCAAAGTTGTTTTCTTACAAGTTTTTAAAATACGTAATGTCAGCACCAAATATAATTGTAAAAGTAGACCGAAAATACTGAACTAGTGATCTTTAACATTTTTAATAGTTTTTAGGTACATTGAAGACAAACTTATGATTAAGCCGCGCATCAATATTTTCGTCTTCACCAAAAATCAAATTCACACAGCCTTGAAGCAAACATACAAACTTAAAATCATGAACAATTCTAATACATTCATACCTATGCTTGCATCAAACACTAAATTTGAAAACTATTACCGTGTAATGTATTACTGCAAAACAAAATTTCAAGTTGTTTTCAATTCTAAGGCATCAGTTATCGCACCATAACCTTGACAAAGCTATTTTTGAGTGCAAAACAAAACGAGTAACCTAATACTTCTCAACTAATAAGCATTTTTACATTATTTTAAGTTAAAAATCTACCATTTTTGCTGCATTCAATCGTCACGAAAGATTACTAGTTTTTGCTTTTACATAAATGTCTTTACTTGAAAAGATGTAGTTGTCTTAGTTTTTGTGTCTTTGAGGTGACGTAACAAAATTCGGTTAAAACATCAAATAAACACTCTATATATCGGATTCTCAGCACGTGACAACGATACAGCAAAGCGTCAAATGTGTAAAAACCAACTGGAATAAAGCAAATTATCAATATTCTACAAGTGTAACCGTGAGAATATTCTAAATTGTATTAACTACGTACGACCTTGATAGGTTTTTTGTTCATAGGTGTTTTTCATAAAGACAAAGCCGGTGGTGCAAAGAAGGGGTGGGGGAAAAGGGTATGATTAGTTACGCCATTAACAGTGCTTCCTCAACCCTAACAGCGCTGCCACCAATGATAAATTTTTTGCAAAACCAATTTGTTTACTCACTACCTAGGCGCCATAAATAAAACCCACAAAAACTTAT